>JAZFAV010000011.1:10000000-11293750 GCA_037954035.1 Rosalia funebris | reverse complement strand
AGTCATAAAAGAATACACCTTTTCGTGTTAATAACTGAAATTTTTCATCGTCCAAGTCCAAAAATTCACGTTTAAGATTTTCAAAGTTTTCGTTGTTCAATGTGGAAGCTAGTTCTTCTAGAGAACAACCCATGAATCTGAAGGAGTCTATAAATCTAAATTTCAATTTGGTTTCATTATCGTGAACTGTGAAACTAATATATTTTTCCTTATTCTCAGGCAATAAAGTAATATGATTTCGTTCAGCTAAGAACTTTATTATAAAGTGAGCATCGTAACCTCCGAGGTTATGGAACACCACGGGAATAACAAAAGAATTTTTATAATTTAAATTACATTTATTGTGAGCAAAACCTCTGAAGTTTCCGGTGAGGTGACAGTGATCTCTAACAATTTTATCTGTTTCGGTAAATTCTCCTTCGCAAATGTGACAAGTTTTACTAGCATCCTGTAAACTAACTTCAGTATTCATGGGCTCCACATGTTTTAATTTCGAGGAGACAAATTGTGCAACATTGCGTAACTCTTCTGCAAACCAAGACATCGATTCTATTCCTCGAGCACTTTTATAATACGACCAGTCATTGTTATAACCGCATTTGAAATAATATCCAGCACTGTAGGCTATGTGTTTCTGATACCTGCTCGTTTTGCAATGACTATCATCACCATTAAATTGTTCAAGCAAGGATTCGAAATCTGCATATATAATAAACGGAAGCATTTCTCTGTATGCAAAATTTTTAAATTGAATGTACCGTTCTCGAGAAAATTCAATTTTACAATCGTTAAGTTTTTCGCAATCTACAACATGATTATTTAGCTTATTCTGAGATGTAAAATAATTCAGACATCTATCGCAAAAATATTTTTTAATTTTTTTTTTAGAGAGCTGCCTACATAAAAGTCTAGATAAGTCTTTAATATAACAATAATGATATTTAATTTTTAGCTCTTCATTATCTGACATCGGCGGCGGCGGTTCAAATTCATTTATTTTTGGAAAATATTTATTCTGAACTAATAATAAATTTACATGTTTGTCTAGTTTTCGCTTGGTTATACGGTGGGGCACAACAGAAAAATTTGATTTTGAATCCATTTCCAAACCAAATACATTAACAGAGATTGCATTATTTTTCTCAAATTTGGAAATTTGCGGTAACGTCATAGGAAATTCAATATCTTTTACGTTTAATACTGTTTTATAATGAGGATATGATGATGTTCTATCAGCGTTTTTTTCAACGGGATGGAGAGCACTGACAACGGCCCATGCGAAGCAAGCGTCATCGTTGTTCTTAACATTAATGCAAGCCTGCTTTTTTGCAATTTTTTCCGGTAGTTTAATGTAGGATGAACCGTTCCCAACTTCATATTTATTTATATTAATTTCTAAGCTAATTATTTCATTTAAAGCCCACCCACTGCCAGATTCAGAAAATTCAGATAAAGCATTAAAAATATCATCCCTTACATTAGATTCAAACCATTGACGTAAATCCCTCCCTGCATCAATTACCTTATTTTTTGTATTAAAATATTTTTTTTCAATAATTTCTATGTCTTGTGACTTTCTTATAAATTCGGCGCAGAAAGTAGTATTAACTTTAAGCGCTGGTACTTTTTTCGTGGCATTCATTATTCTAGTTTTGAAAAGGTGAAAAGCATCATTGAAAAATTCGTTCAAATATTTATGTTTTAAATTAATGATTACTCCAGTACGAACTCTACTATTAAAAACCGATATTAAATCTTCCCATTTGACCCGATTACTACGTTTTTCTTTTACCAATACCGCTCCCCCATTATAATTTATTTTTTCAATGATACTTTTAAACCTTTTCAAATGTCCTAAATTAGTCTGAAGGTTACGCAGTACACCTACTGATAAATTAGATCCCTTGATAGCTCTAGTTAAAAGTCTAATGTGCGATTTTACCTTTTTTATCCATAGCACTCTCTCCTGCGGGGTACAACAACCATTTCCTAAAAGTGTTTCCACTTCTTTGAACTTTTTAATAATATCATTGCTGATATGCTTAATTTCTTCAGAGTCCATAGCTGTGTCTGCGTGTATTCACTTGAAGGGTTCTAAAAGTAAATGATGATATCTCTGTCTGCGTGTATATTTTATATAGAACTATCTGGGCTCACTCTTTGTTTTCAGCTAAAAAAATTACAAAAAACTTAATATTTAAAAATTGTGTGTGTGTTTACTTACTTTTGATAAACTTGAACTGCACTCCCATAGAAGGCTTATTTACATCCTTCAAACCTTCATAAATTATGCTGTACTTCCTTTCACATTGAAATTCATCCAAATTTTCTCTTATTTCATGCAGCACTCTTCTTGGTAAGAATATATTGGTCTCTTGTAATTCAAGTAATATAGTCTCACCGTACCGAGTTTTCACTATTCTAGCCCCATAAATTGGCTGTGGAATATTTTGTTCCAAGTCTGATATCTTAAGAACTTGTTTAGTTTCTAGAAGTGAAACCTTGTTTAATTTTTCTAAATCCATCTAAAATTAATAGAATATTTTCTTGTTAATTTTATTGAAATTTAATAAAAACAATTTTTTACTCACGTTTGTTTCCCGTAGATAAAGCACACAAATAAAGATTTTATAATACGTCACGTATAGCGTATAAGTATAAACACATATGATGAATTATGCCGGCTGTAAACCTTTTATATCATCTGTGACGTCAATTTTTCATACGTCACCATCAGCACGTGTGAAAAATAATGTTGAGTTGACAGTTTTTATTTCGTGGGATTCATATTTTGTATATGTTATAATTGATAGGTTTAAGTCATAAATTAATTTTTATTGATTTCTCCACAGATTAGAAATAAAATGTTTTGTCTATCAGGCTGAAATTTTGCTATTTGTTTACATTTAAGTTACGTTCCTTAAACCAGCCGGCGACGTTTTTGTTTTGTTGAGTTAGCAGTTTTTTTATTTCGCAGAATTTATATTTCGTATATGTTATAATTGACAGTTTTAAGTCATAAATTAATTTTTATTGATTGACCCACAGATTAGAAATAAAGCGATCTTGGCATTTTTGCAGTTTGTTTACATTTAAATCACGTTCCATGTAGAAATAATTCGAACGCCAACGTTTTTGTTTATAATAAATCATTTTGATAACCCAAATATATACGCAACGCAATCTAATCTGAAGACGTTGATATTATTGTTGGATTGCTTACTCTTATTTTTTTATAATCACATAGACGTTGTTTGTGTTTCTCATATTACCAAAAATTTTCATACGTGACTTCTTTATTGCATTTACGATATTTTTATTGAAGTTATAAATTAATTTTTAATGGTTCATTTAATCACTTTAGCATATTTCAATAGACGTTGTTGAATTTTCTCATATTACTGCGACTATTTATACTTACGCTTTGATGATTATAAAGTGTTTAGGTTAAACAAAATCTGCACTTCGATATAAATACTGAAGTCTAACGGAATCCTTTTTATTTAAATATCAAATCTAGTTCACGAAAGATGTCGTCATCTGAGTGTTTGAATATTTTGCAAGAGAACTTTGAAGATATGTAAGTTATTTTTTTTTCATTATTCAACTTATTTTACATTATACTTACTTTTTTTAGTGAATTTAATGCTTGGGTTCGTATGGTTCAATTAACGAACCGATATACGCCACCGGTAAATCCTGAAGTTTACTTCAGAGAAAAGTAAGTAATTTTTTACATAGTTAATTCATTTTTTCAATTATAATTATTTTTACAGCAATTTGGATCCCCCTCCTTACTGGGACCTACCACCATACATTGATGATGACCTGCCTCCACCTTACAGAGATCTACCACCTCCTCTGATTCCAATACGAGATCTACCACCTGGATTTCTATTTCCTCCAAGTTATTCTCCTACGTCTCCACCTTACTTGGAGGAAAAGTAAGTTATTCTTTTATTTTGTATTCTTTTTTTCAATTATATTTCTTTCAGTGATCGTGATATCGACTTCATTGTCGTAGACGACGACGACGACACCGACGATGAGACGGTGATTGTCATCTCCGATGATGAAGACGAAGTCGTCGAGATTAGCGACGTGGAGGAGGATGAGGTTCGACCAACTGTAATATGTTGGGCAGGTCATCAATAATGTTTTTTTTTTTTCAAAATTATTTTTTTATTAAATTGTTTTTTCTCAAAAATTATTTTTTAATAAAAATTACATTTGTATTGAAATTAGAGATTTGATTAATTTTTTTACATTAATATTTTAAGTTTTTTTATAATACTACAATATTGTATCTTAATAATTTTCTTTAAAGTTATTCTATTATGTTTAATATTGAATCTAAATGTAATGCTAAATATATGTACTATTTTTTTACCATAAATATATTTTCTTTGTCTATAACTTTTTTATTTATTAACTTATTAAAAATATTCTTTCTTGTGATTATGTTCAATTAATTTTTTAATGAATTTTAGTCTTTATTCGATTGTAATCGGATAAAGTTTAAGATAAGGCCCTTTTGACTGCGTCAGCCACTGACCTTGCGTCCCCACCCCTTTGCCACCATGTTTTTTTCTTAACGCAGCCACGCCCCCCTTTTTCCCCCACCCTCTTTTTTTCTTAAGCAGCCACGCCCCCCTTTTTTAATACAGCTATGTTTTTTTCTTAATGCAGACACCGTTTTTTCTTACCCCCACCCTCTTTTTTCGCAGCCACGCCCCCCTTTTTTCTAACCACATTTTTTTTTTCTTAATGCAGACATGTTTTTCCCCCCACCCTCTTTTTTCGCATCCACGCCTCTTTTTTCTTAATACAGCCATGTTTTTTTTTTTCTTCACGCAGCCACGCCCCTTTTTTTCTTAACCATGTGTTTTTTTCCCCCTCGCCCCCCTCCGCCGCTTTTTTCTACACCCTCTGGTCATTGTTGATCATCCACAAGAACTCTTCGCGACCCCACCCACATCTTTGGTCACTCCCGATGGACACATGCCATCCGCATCAAATGTCCGCGGACAAATCCGAGGGTGAGCTGGTAGCCCCCTTGCTCTACTACTGAGCTGAAGCCTACTGACCATTTCAAGCGTCGTCAATACGCCGAATGGTTGGTTGAACAGACAGAAGTGAATGGTGACTTTACAAAGAAAATCATCTTCAGCGACGAGGCACACTTTCACCTCAGTGGATTCGTTAACAAGCAGAATTGCCGCATTTGGGCAAATGAGAATCCACGAGTAATTGTTGAAAAGTCGATGCATCCACAAAGAGTGATTCTTTGGTGCGGTTTATGGGCTGAAGGCGTCATCGGGCCGTACTTCTTCGAAAATGAGGTCGGCCAAGCAGTTACCGTGAATGGTGTTCGCTATCGCGAGATGATAACGGACTTCTTGTGGCCAGAAATTGAGGATATGGACCTGGACGATATGTGGTTCCAATAGGATGGCGCCACTTGCCACACAGCCAACGAAACAATGGCACTTTTGCGCGAGAAATTCAATGGCCGTGTTATCTCACGTCGTGGCGATATTAATTGGCCGCCAAGATCATGTGATTTGACACCGTTGGACTTCTTTCTTTGGGGATATTTAAAAGAAAAAGTGTACGTCAATAAGCCAAGAACAATTCAAGAGCTAAAGGATGAGATAATTCGGCACATTAACGACATTGAACCTCAATTATGTCTCAGAGTCATTGAAAATATGGACCATCGGATAGAGGTATGCCACCGAAGCCGTGGCGAGCATTTGGCCGATATTTTGGTTCACACATAATTGTAATAGATCCTTTTATCATAATAAAAAATATTAAGATAATTCTCTGAAAACTTTTTGTTTTATTTACAATTAACATCGTGCGTTTTGGTTGGACCATCTTTTATATTGGGAAATCTAATATTATACATTTATGATAAAGATTGAAAATATCACTTTTTAATTAAGGATAGGTAGTCAGCATTATACAGGGTTTCAGGATAGTTTCTGGTATAACTTTAACAGGGTAGTGATCTTACTACCAGAGAGCTAAAACTGAAATTGTAAGAAAATCTAATAAAAAAAAACCTCGTGCCTCTACGACAAAACGCCACTGGGTCAGTCCAGTAGGTTTAGGGGAATAAGAGCTAACGCAGTTGACGTTAATATTCCCCTGTCGCCTATTGCCTTACACTAATCTTTCTCTTTTGCTAATCGCGACAGCTTTTGACATGTAAACACTGTCTTATTAGAACGACGTACACACTTCAATTATTTTCGCAGTTATTCTTTCTGTGAGAAGAAAAAAACATTTGCTCTCACACTTTAAAACTGTCAGCTTCAAATTGGTGGCATGTTTAAAATTGGTTAAAGGCTTGTTTTTTGACCTCTCCGAACTGTTTTTATCTGAGATTAATTTAATAGATGTTAAAATTGTATAACTATTCGGATGAGATAAACGAACATAATCTAAACGTAACTGTATAACTTGTAAAACATTCGTTTACCTCAAGGGGCACTTTATTTATTTTTTTGTACTGCTTATGTACGGCGTATGTATATATATATATATATATATATATATATATATATATATATATATATATATATATATATATATATATATATATATATATATATATATTATAACTTAACGGTATTAGACACGACATCTAGATAGCGCTAACCTGAAAGTCCTAAGAAAACCAACAGCTTAATCTATTTGCGACTAGATGACAATCAAATAATATAAGTGTGTAGATATGGCGATGGCCATGCTGAAAACATTTATTCAAATTCTCAATAAATCTGAAGTAATTTATTCCTTATATAATTTTAATTACTAGTCACTAGGTAGCAGCACTACTGTATGTCTCTTATACTACGTTTCTACCCATCATAATGTAAGCTATGATAAAATAACCTATGATAAAGTAAGTTATTGACCAGGTTATTAACCTTTTCTTGTCAATTCAGGTAAATATCAGTCCATTACACTGATCATTAACTAAATATCGTCTTCGAGAATACTAAATATAGAGCCTTAAAACGAGTCTTTAAATAATATTTAAATTTTCCACAGATAACAAACATTTATATATCTTAATCTCACAATCAGTAGGTACACCATATTTAAAATATCGAAATGGGTACCTCGGATTTGGTAATAAACAAAGAAAATGGTAAGGTGAATGGCTAACATTTTTTCTATGATTTTTCAAATAGAACCTTTACTATCGTTATCATTCAAATAATTAAAAAAAACTGGTTCAATTTTATTTGAATACAAGTAATTTGAAATTTAAGGTTATGGGTCTCATTACGAGGGTACTAGAATAAATATTTATAACTTTTTTATTTAGATCATATTAATTAAACATACCTACCATAATAATACTAATTCTTTTGACCTAAAATGCATTTCATTGGGCGCATATTTCGTAAAATGCATCTGAAATACATTTTATTTACATACTTGATTCTTAAAATTATGTAAATCAATAAATAACTTGATATCGATAACCATATCATATGAAATTGAAGAAATCAAATTCACTTGCATCGCACTAGCATATTAATTATGTTAAGACTCTAGAAATGTTATTAATAATTTTGGTAATATTATGTGGATTATCGCCTATCTAATTTGTTTGAAATAGAAACCGACCTATTACAGATGGACCTATTAAATTTGGCATGGCTATAATTAGCATTAAAGTGGTTCTCTCATTAGTGAAATGATAAAAATTTATGACCGATGCAATTTACTCCAAAATTGTACAACAAAATATTAAAATTGAGATCCTTGCGCGTTTTTTTAAAATACTTTTGTATCATATTCTATATATACGAATTTGTTTCATATTCTATATACAGTGTATGTTATTTAAAAACAAACTATTCTAGAACAGTATTAAACAGTTGACTATTAGTCTTAAATTACTATTTTAATTTCTTACAAATAAGTAATTCAAGAATATTTTCTTTACTCATATATTGCATATTTTTAATCTAATTCCAGTATCTCGCAGTACAATTTTCTACAAAGTTCAAAACTCTTTTAGAAGAAAATAAACATTTTGAATTATTCTAGAAATCTAGTGGAAAAGTACTGTAAATAACTGAAACCCCAACCTAAGACAGAGAAATTGCTTTTAATAGCCGCAGTGAAATACGAAACCTACCCTTCGTCTCGTCATCCACTTAACAATAATCGAATTACCTACATGGTGACGTCACTGAAACAATCGCAAGTTGAGGGACCACAGCGTTGTCTGTTTTGTCGAAATTTCGGAGAGTAAAATACTTATTTTTCTCTAACTACATATATAACTTACCAATCTATGGTCCAAGTAGGTATAATACATGCATATCTCATAAACTATCTTAAAATATATTGGTATAAAGCGTTATTGGAACAAGTCAATGTAAAACTTTTTATTGAATATTAAACATTATATACCATGTTGAAGATTAACTAATATTTGTCAATGTTATCCAACAAAAAAAAAAAACGTTTTTTCAGTTTTAATCATCTCCTAATAATGCCAGCATGGACTTCGAAACGGACGTCGAGCTATATGTAATATCGGTGTTCCTGGAAAACTGGTCTCCTATTATTGTTGCTGCATCGAAGGTTCACCTTTCCCAGCAGTGTTCTCTAACCATTTAAGTAATCTAGGGGTAATAGTAGATATTGCGTATTCTTTTTAACTATTTCCAGTATAACCGAATTTGGAATTAAAGATTTTAGTAGATTTTTCATACAATTATGATAAAAATTTCAAGTTTTTCTCATGGTTTAAATAGAGTACTCAAATTATTAAAGTACTTACGTTAAAAATTAGTCCAAAATAATCAGTCCATTTCAGTAAGAATTTTAATAAGGAAGGAGTGGCAACATTGTACGGGTCGATGTTAAATTGACGCGAATAATCAGGGGTGGCGTATTTAGACGTCAAACTAAATGACGATATTGTTTTTCATTTAGGTCTTAAAGACGTTTAACCTCGGTTTAAACTTTTGTTAAACATTATATATCTAAATTGTCTATAACAAAATACAAACATTAAAAATCCAGCGAACCTTAATTGGTACGTATTCATACTACAACAAAATTATAATTTTAACGAGGATTAAGATATATTTTACTCGGCCTTTTCATGAAATATGATATTTTATTCCAGTCGAGACTTTCACCTTCAGCTCCAGACCGTGCCCCACACAATAAGTTTAATGTGTAAACACGTTAGGCATATTTTTGTTCTTGTTTCAACAAAAAACATCGCAAAAGCCGTGCCTAAACGATTCCTAGGTTAAGGTCAATGTATCTGTTCACTTCCTTTTGAATAGCTGGTACGCCCATGTAACTAACACTTAACCCTCAGCTAATGTAAGCCTAATTGAAAGAGACGTAAATAAATATATAAAAGGCATACAGAGGCCACTATACGGGTACATTCATTAATCCCATTCATTAGGTTTTCGCCCGTACTTCTTTCATTTCATTGAGATGCTTTTGTTTCTGCAGCATCGTCTACTTGGTCGAAGCATTTAGGGGGGATGCACTGTTAATTTTAAATACAATAATATTAGAAATTAAATATTGAACTTGGTGTACTATAGATACACCTCGCCTTTGATCAAAACCTATAGTAATATTTTTACATTATTGAACATCAATAACGAGAACATATTCTGTATTGGCTAATAGAAAAGCAGTTACATATCTCGTCATAACCATTTTTGGAAAAGTGTTCAGGAAAACTATACAAATCAAGGAACAAATATGCTTTACTAAATATTTGTTTATGTGATAAAAGTTTCTTTATCAAATTGAGCCTGGAAGGTGATAGTAAAAAATATAGACATTTTATGAATTTAAAACAATTTCATCTATTGTATACAAGACAAAAAAAAAAAGAAAATAAAACCATCCCATCGCCTAGATATCAGTCTCGTGATCAGTCTTTTTCAGTAGTTATTTTAATTACGACAATTCATTAGATGTTAATTAAAATAAGACAATTGAAAACTTACGTAAAATATAAAAATTGCTACACTAAAAATATGTACACCTATTCCATATAACAAATTCTAGAGTGCATAAGAAATAAAATTTATTTTCATTGCAGTGTTCCAGTGGCCACTGTAATATAATTTGTCGGTTTATTAGACAATCTCCCGGCCCCAAATGAATGGGGATTTTAATGCCCTTGTCATGTGCACTAAGACAATTAACCTTATTTATAAATTCTACGCCTATCGTTTATTTTCTATGCAAATAAAAGGAACAGATAAAAAAAGAATAACTACGAGTACACATCATCGCTATACAAAACGGTTATGGCTATTGTTTATTGTGAATAAATTTTAATATGCAAGCCACACGGCGTAGTCGCCAAAGGTAAATTAATATTCTTAACCGCTAACATTCCTCAAGAAATTGTTATGTGCATGGCAACATACGATTTTGGAGAGATGACAATCTCGATCTTGACTCAAACTGGACATTTAAAACACCGCGTGTGTGTTTCCACCGTGTAAACATGGCTTTTACCTGTATATAACTTTTTAACAGTTTAAAACTTCGTAACATACTTTTTAATTGCGCTATAGACGGAATATGTGCTTATATGAACTCAACTGGTATCGTAATATGGGAAAATTCAAAAGCAAGAGTATTCGATGAGAAAACGAGACGAAAACAAAATAACTTACCTGTTGTCTATCCAATACTAGTAAGAATTGCACTCACAGACACAAACATTTATATTACAAGCACAATATTTATTACTTTTCGATTTGTTTAACATGCACTTCACCCACTGGTAATAATTTATAACCACCCTTACATACTTTTGCACTTTGGTCACTAGTTTTCAAATAAATTTCGTAAGTATGCGTAAAATTTTATGGTTCTACGCAAGGTGTGTTCTACAATCCGACCGCTTCTCACTACTTGCAAACAACGAACGAAAGGTATGCCGCCGTGAACTTTCCTTCTATCGCGCAATACCTTCGCGCACTGTCAAAGTTTCAACTTAAAACACTCTCCCGCCACTCCATTCTCACGGGTATGAGCTTTGTTCATCAGCGTGAACTAGAAATAAACTGTAGTTATGACTAAATTATAGCTGCATTATTCATAGTGCAGGCGAACAAATTCTTCTACCACTATTCTTCTATATATGCACTAATTTTAATGTAGAACATATTTCGCGACATAGTAATTTATTGTAACTCTTAAATTAGATGATTTGTTATATTCTTGTTGATCGAACAGTAAATTCGTATCTAACCGAATAGAACGGTGCAATAATATTGAACAAATCTATTGATTTGTGGTATGATTCACAGATCAACAGTAAATTATTAAAACGTTTTTGAGGTTAATCTTTGTTTTTGCGTAACGTTATTTACGAAAAAGCTATGAAGTCGTGAAACCATTAAAGTAAATAGAAGAAAATTCAGGAATATAAGAAATACGAGTATATTTCATGAAACTATACTAATCAAAATTCCTATGAAGTTAGTTTCACATTTTTCTAGATTTTGTAATTTGATAAAAGTAACGAAAAGCAATGGACCCGGACGTTTACGATGATATCGCCGATTTTGATTTAGGCGATGAAATTGAGAAGGTAAGAATTTCACAACTTTACCATCTGTAAACTTAAGTTTAACTTTAAACTTTCAGTTAAAGGCTGAAAATAAATTACGTGTTGATCATATCCAATTACTCGAATCTGATATAGAAAAGCTGACTGCTACAATAACTCAACTAAAAGAGGATAAAAATAATCTTACAAATAATATATCATCCTTATATCTAACAGCAAAAACTGAAATAGACCGGAAAGATCGTATGATAGCAGATCTGAGGGCTCAAGTTGACAATGCGTGCTTTCGAAGAGGTAACTTTCGCAATCAGTTTAAAAGGAAACAATTTGAACCTAATACTTGTGAATTGAATGACCCAAAAAGATTTAAATATAGTGACATTGGTAAGGAAATCAAGATAGAGAATACGGAAAAAAATACGACAGAATATAGGGCTGATGATAAATCTCTTGTGCAGAACATACCTCTGTCTATAAACTGTAGCTATAAATGTACTGATAAGGAGAGTAGAAGCAGAAGTAAAGAAAGAATAAACAAATATGAAGCAAACCGAGAGAGTGGAGAATTAACAGATGAAGATGATACCCATAAAAGATGTGACAGAAATAATAAAAATGGAAAGGTCATTCACAATGAAAATAGAATTGATGATAAAGAAAATGGATGCGAAGAAAGTGAACAATTTTCTAATAGAGAAAATAAAGCTAGTAACTTCAGAGATGACACATTTAGAAATGCTGTCAGTCAGCCAAGGCCTGATTTCAGAGACTGGAGAAATAGAAGATTTAGAGATAGAGATGTAGTAAGGGGCAATGATTCAAGAAATGAAGAGAATTTTAGGATATTTGACAATAATGGGGGAAGATTTAATAATACAGACAGGAGGGATAACGAAGCTAATAGGAGATTTGATAGAAAAATATGGAATAATGATTGGAGAGACAATGAAAATAGAGATGAAATGAATAGAGAAGTTGATCAAAATAGAGACAGTAGATTTGATGATAGGGATAGAAGAGAAGATGAAGGAATTCGAAAATATAATGTATGGGGTGACGATGAAAATTATTCAGAATATACTGGTAGGGAAACTAGAACTGATAGCAGAGATAGAAGAGATGAAGAAAGAAGTAGAAGATTTGGAGATAGAGATAACAGGGGTAAAGATGTCGAACATTATAGAAATAGAAGTAGAGAAAGAAGACCCAATAACAGAGACGGATGGGGTGATCAAAGAGATAGAAGATTTTACGATAGAGGAAATAGAGATGAGAGAGATACAAGACACAATGATACATACAAAAATGAAGATAAAAATTTTGAATCAAATAGAAACGTTCGAAGGATACCTTCAGAAAGGTAATGATATACAGGCCCAGGCTCATAATAGTTTGGCCAGGCATAATTTTACAACTAATATGTTTAAAGAAAAGTAAAAACACTCTCAAAACTGTTTTATTAAACAAAAATATTGGTAACAGAAACAAAGTAAATATAAACTTTTAACTTAAATATGATGAAATATTACTACCTTAGGACATGTCAATGACAAGTTTGTTTATAAAAAACATAAGATTTGTGGTCCAGAATGGTTTGACCGCTTCATTAAAACAGTGTTACATCACCTTTATCAACAATAAAATGCTTTAATTCTGGCAGGCATTGTATCAACCAGCTGGGCACACTCTTCAGGAAGCGTGCTGTCCCAAATTTCTTGCAATTTAGTGCGTAGTTTCTTAATTGAATGGGCTGGATATTTGCGCTAGTTTTTTCATTTTATGCCAAAATGTTTCTATTAGAAACAGCGAAAGGTCTGGACTGCTAGGGCCATTCCATAACAGGAACATTATGTTGTGTAAACCAAGCTTTGGCCAAACCACACACCAACAGTTTTTGGTGTGTAACACGCAGCACCATCCTGCTGGAAAATGTGCTGCACGTCAGTGGCTTGATATATTGGTGTTGATGGCAATAAACTGTCTGTCAAAATTTATTTATATTTTTCTGCTGTCACAGTACCATCTACGAAATGCAATTTTACTACGGCCATACCATTCATACATTCCCAGATCATAAGAGGCGGATCACTCCAAATTACCTGGTGCATTGTTGGAGAGTCCAGTGCCTATGTTCTCTGGCCCACCATAACCGATTGCTTTTCTGTCGTTTAGTTAACAACGGCTTTTCTTTTGCCTGAAGGAGAAACCGGTAAGTTCGAAAGTAAAATGTAAAGGATCAAACTTTACCTTGTTGAATTTGTAGCCTATTTTCTTTATTTAGCATTTAGTTGGAGATACAGAAATATTTTTTTCCAATGGCTTGCATCCAAAATACTATAGTTTATTTTGCACTGGATTGTCGTTTTGTTGTTACAATCATCTTCAGAGCACATTGATTTAAGTGTGAAATTTGGGATGGTCGACCAGGCTTCTTCCTTTGGGCTGTGCATCCAGTTTTTTTTGTACAACTTGATAATGCTTTGCACTGTAAATTTAGGAAACGAATATGTAGCAGATATTTTCCGAGCCGAAATTCCCTGTTTATGAGAATTAACAATTGATATCTACATACCGTCACTTTTTTTTAGCAGACTCGTACAAAGCACCTTATAATATCTGTTTCAACCTGACAACAATTGAGATTCTATTTTATTTTGAAACGTTACAAACGTTTAGCCTATTATGTATTTCAGCAACTGGCCGAACTATTCTGAACCGCAAATCTTAATGTTTTTTCATTAACAAACTTGTCATTGACACATATCGTAGTAATATTTCATCATATTTAAGTTAAAAGTTTGTACTTTATTTCTGTTACCAATATTTGTTTTTAATAAAATAGTTTTGAGTGTTATTACTTTTATTTAAATACATTAGTTGTAAAATCATGCTTGGCCGGACTATTATGAGCCTGGGCTTGTAATTAGGAAACTATTTGTTGTAGTTATATATTTCCTATAGCTAACAATTGACACTATATTTTTGGGCTTAAACTACTAATAGTAGTGGTAATAAGAGGAAACATATTGATTTAACTAACTATTTATTGCCAGTAACATAATATACATATGTATATGTAGATTATACTAACAACTGATGGCTCCAATTTACTTAAGAATGCCTTTATGATTCCAATTCTAATATAATTTAGAGTAGTTATTTACTTTAGAGTAAAACGCTCAAGTCCTCACCAAATTTTGGCTAAAAATTGTCAGCTCTTGATATATTACATTTTGAACATGTTCATCGATATTCTTTGTACTCGGGTGAGTCCTTCTTGTTCTTTGTAGGTGTCCAAACTTCTTCGACACAAACCAGTGGTTTCTATATATGTACCTATACAGTAGGACTGTGTCAATTGTTTTTATGGCCATATCCACCAATATGGCCGTCATTTGTTGTAAGCAACAGTGGGACACTATAAAATAAGGGACATATAATAAGGGTCAGATTTCTGTATATTGTAGAACAAAAATATTTAAATACTTTAAAAGTTACATTAAGCATTAATGATAGATGTAGTTAATACATACATATTTGTAAGTAGGTGATAAATATGCTTTTGAACAGTTAGTTATTCTGTTACATGAGCGATTTATGATGTGACATTAAAGAACTATATTGATTGTTAACATGTAAAACCTACAAAAAGACCTATAAATACAGGAATTACATAAACATCTAAGAGGAGTGTTAACCTAAATGCACTAAATTGTTTTGAGTGTAAATGAATGTTGTCTAAATAAAGCTTTCCATATTGTAAGTCATTTGTGTATACAAAAATTGTACAATGATTTTTTACTTGATTTATCCTCTTTAAAAAATTATTAATTCTTTCATTTCTATATTATCATTCACATATATAAGTTACCGATTTAAGGCTACTGTTATAGAATGGTTTGTTGAATTTATGGTTCCTATAAGGATCATAACTATCCAGGATGCACTTTTTCTTAAACCTAACATAATTCTTTATAAAAGTCACACTTCTCATAGTAATATTTTTACTGAAATCAGATTAGCCATTAGTCTAGTTGAATTTAGATTAAAATTTTATATATGTTATCTTATTATACTGATAACAGGGAAAGAAGTAGAGTATGGCATTTTTTCTCTTTTTATTGATAAGTGAACATGTAGATTTTATTTTAGTTTTCTATAATTCTAGGCAGTTTTAATCGCTGTGCTATCTCTAGTGAAATTACTTTTTCTGTCGTATTACTCCATTATTTAAATGCGTTTTATACTACACTTGTATTGCATTAATTTATGCTTTGTTTATATAATGGCATTTTATAATAACTTTTATCTAATATGCTCTCTCCCTGATAAAATTATGTACTTAGGGAAAATGTGCATAGTTTGCACAAACATAAACACACATGCTTGCGCACTTTGAAATCTCTAACAACCATAGATTTTCGTATAAAACCCAATTTTTTTCTTTTAGGTCAAATAATGGAAGACGAGAAACACCACCGTTACAATCCAGAGATAGTAGAGATGGCAGCATGGAAAAATCTGAAGCAACAAAATCGCTACAACTTAAAAGTGACAAAAATCTAACATCCAGAATATCACCAGATGCGGTTCCTGATACAAAAATAGAAGCAAAGATCGCTAATAAAGATACATCTGTTGACACCCAACAGGAAGAGAAAACATCTCGTGCATCAATAACTAGAAATGAAAATGCAATTAAAAATAAACCTACTAAGAAGAGATTGAAAATGCTAGATGACATGGAAGAAAAAATAAAAAAGAAAAGATCCAGTATGTCCACCAGCCAAAATGAGGACGTGAAAAATGACTCCAAAGGCTTATTGTCGAGTTTTGATGATGAATTCATAATACTTTCAGATATAAATGCAGAAGACTCTAAAAGTTCTTCAGATCTACTGTCAGCTAGTAGCTCGGGTAAAGGTATCACCAAAAATAATGTATCACAAGCTCCCAAGGGTGAACAATCAAGAACATCCAACTCAAAAACGATACAGAATATCAGAAATAAACCACAAAAAAGTGTTACAGTACCTGCTATAGAAATTACACAGCTGGAAGACTCACCTGTTAAAAACTCCAATGGTGCTGCGAAAGATTTGATTAAGGAAAGGGAATTAGGCAAACAGCAAAACGCTCATTTACAAGAGAATACACCAAGGGAAGAGATAAAAAGTTCACAGAATAAACCTACACGTTCCCCCAAGAAAAGTATTAATTTGAGTGCATCGTCTCGAAAAATATGCACTGCGACAGAAATTCCTATGGAAAGAAAACTGGCGAATAGTCCTAAAAAAAGGCTTCGTGAGCAGAAAAACTGCAGTGAAAACCTGTCAGAATGTAATGAAGTAGCTTCAAATGACGAAATACAAATCATCAACAGTGCAAAAAGAAAATCAAGTCAAGAGAAGTCAAGTCCTGAACTCAAGAAGCCAGGACAATCGAGTCAAAGGAAGAAGGATTCAAGTAGTGATTTGGATAAAAAAGTGTTGTCCCAGAAAAAGTCCCCAAGTGTGCCTTCTACAGTAGAAAGTAATATGCAGAGCATAGAGCTTAGGACAAAAAACGACAACAATTGTGAGAAATTAAAAAATAAATTGGACAATACAGAGAATATGATAAAGCCTATAGTTGTTGTCGAAAAAGAAATGGAGTACAAAGATAATTTTAAATCTAAAAAATCTTCAGAAGTTCTGCGATCCAAAGGAGAAAGTACACAGAATATTGCTTTAAAAATCGATGCATCACAAGATAATATTGATAAGAAAAGTCAAAATAAAGGAACAACTAATCAGCTGTCATCTAAAATGAAAGATGAAATTCAGAAGAACGTAGAAAAGACAAACACACAGGAGGAAGAGATTACTTGGTCCAAATGTACTTCAAAAGTTTCTCCAAGAGAAATTGGTCAGAAAAATAATCCAAAACTAAAAAATTCTGATCAATCTTCAAGTAAACCAAACACAGATAATAAGGAAGCATTAGGACAACTTGAACCTAAGACTACTCTACAAGGGGATAATAACGTACATATTGAAGGAAAAATGAAGGAAATTTGGTCAATAGAACATGATGAAGCTTCAGTAGTAGAAAAGAAAATAGGAAAGTCTAATAGTACAAAGAGTGTGAAGAAGGATATATGTTCTAGTTCCAAAGAACCTACAGAAGAAACAGAAGGGGAAGATTCCAGAAATAATAAAAGTAATCTACCACAAAATAAGTCCGGGCCTGCAACTTCTACAAAAGAGTCTTCAAAGCCTGTGAAAGGTAGAAGATCATCCATAGAATCAAAGAAGAACACAAAAATTGAAATGGAGACTTGTTCTGAAGAAACAAAGGAGCGTAACAAAATTGAGAATCCTTCAAGAAATCAAATAAAGGAGAAGGGATCTGAATATGATAAAAAAGATTCATCTGCAGATGTCAAGATTTGCAAAGGATCTAGAGGAAATTCTGTAAGTGAGGTGAAAAAGGTCGACAAAAGGAGATCATCTAAAAATGCCAAGGAAGATGAACATAAGATAAAAGAATCTGTTAAAGAAAAATTAGACTTGAATGAAGTTAATATGAAGAAAAATACAATGTTGAAAGAGGAAAGTAACAAAATTCAAATGCCTGTGCAAAGGCCGACAGAGTCTAGTAAAGAAAAACGTGTAAAGAAAACTGAAGAAGGTAGACAGAATAACAAAATTGAAAGCAAGGATGTTGAACATATATCAAAGGAGCATAACAAATTAAAAGTAGAGAAGAAGGAAGTAGTACTGGAAAAGAAACCCATTAATGAAGATAATGGTGATAAGAATGAAATCAAGAACAATATAAAGAAAACAGTGGAATCTGAAAAAGAGAAAACAGAAGGGACAGGAATTTGTACTACAGAAAATGGGGATACTAGCAAAACTAAAAGCAAAGAAGATTTGTTAGAAATAAAGGACGACAAACAAAAATTACAGAAAGAAATGGTTGATACAACCAAAGATAAAAAAATGGTGGAAGAATGTAGGAAAGATCAAAGTAATAAAGATGAAAAATCAAAAGAGGTAGTAAACAAAGAAAAACTCAATTCACAGCAGTTCAAGGAAGAGGGAATTCCCACTAAAGAACCACTGTTAAAAGAAAGGTTCAGCTCAAAAGATGTTCCATCAATTGGGAGAAGTAAAAGACTTGATGTAAAGAAAGATGCTGAGGTATCGAAAGAATTGGATAAACAACAAAAAAGAGAACATGATGTAAATAACGAGAAGATTTTACATGAGGAAAGTGTAGGGAAGATTAAAGATCGCAGTAATGTAGATTCGGGAAAAAAACAATTAAACGAAAAAGGTGACAAAACAGAGACCCTAGACACGCCAAAGGCGTCTGGAGATGAAAAAGTGGTTGGATGTGAGATGGATGCATCAGGCAGAGGAAAAATTAAGCAAATTGATGATAAAGTAGATAATAAAATTATGTCAGATGAGATTAAGTCTTTTAGTGGCACAGGATCAGAACTGAAGGAAACAGAGGAGAATGAAGCCACAAATGCTCCTGTAACTTTATCTAGGTCATCCAATAGTTGGGCGAGGAATGCAAGAAGAACTGTCCCGAATCTGCAACCAAATAAACATCCTATAGGATGTAACAGTCCTGAGAACGTTTTGAAACGTGGAAGGAAACATCCTGTCACCCATAATCCCGACACTTCATCTAGAGAAACATTAGAGTTAAAAGTAATAAAATACGCGGACATGGGAAATATTTTACAGCAATCCGTTGTCCATACCGCTGAATCTATCCAGACTGAGATTAAACCCGAGAATTTCAAATGCACAAAGTCGATAATGAAATCTGAAGAGAAGGTGACGATCATCGATGATACTGTTTTAAAAAGTGAAATGCCAGCAAAAAATAAACCTGACATCATCAAAGCGGCCATGGAAGGAATCTTGGATAGTTCCACAAGTGATGAAACCATACAAAATCCTAAAACGGACAACACAGAATTAATCCACAAAAAACTAGACGTTCTTATAGCGAAGTGCGTCTCAGAAACTGCAGTTGCTTCCAAGACTGAAGACCTCCGAATGGGCACAGAAAATATACCAACGAGTAATTCAGGCACACAAAGCAATAAATCGGATAAACGCGGTACCAAAAATGTTCCAGAAACTGCGACGATATACAGTTCGTCGAAAGGCAAATTTGAATGTGTTCAAATAATTTGTGATAGTAGTGAACCTAAAGTGCAGACTCTACCGAATAATCCCGTTAACAAGAATATGCTTGACGTTACACCTGAGAAGACAGTAACTAGAAGACGGATTACGCCTACGCCAGTTAAAGGCAATAAACCTGTATGCAGCTTCGAGAACATCCTCGGGAATAGCAATCAGTCTAAATCGTTTTCGAGCAGTATCTCCGCCAAATCATCGCCCCTGCATCTCACCCACGAAGGGGAGATACCCATCCTACACTTGGAAGAAAACCACATCACTAATTTACCGACTGAGGGTAACGTGAACGACAAGAACATACTAAACCTCTTGGACACGATGAACATTTCTAATATGGAGTGCGACATGACCAAATTCAAGAATATATCCACCGAGACGGGGCCTAGTTCTCGCGATCTCAACCTCACCATTTCCCCGATTAAAGGAAACAACTTGACTTTCGAGAATATGATAAAGAAGGTCACCTCTACGCCTGTGAATGGAAAAACTAGTGCTAATACTGGGGAAACGCCCTCGGAAACACAATGTGCTACAGTAGACTCTAACAGTGTCACGGCTGTTAAAATAATCAATGACAGTTTGCCTCTTCGTAGGAGGAGGCGCTGCAGACTTATTATAAAAAACTAGACGTGTACATGGTGTAAATATCAGATATAATTAAGGGATATTTTTTGTATATAAGGTGTTTGAAATAAATACCATAAATCTAATGGCTAACAGAGAAGCGGATAACTTAAATAGAGACGAGAAGAAAAATTCTGCATTTTTTTATTGTCCAATATGCAGAGATTTGTGTAAAAACAATCATTTTTAATATTGGTGAGGTTATGTTTTTGACAGTTCTTTCATTTTGACTCAAAGTTCTAAATCAAAAGTTTAGCAATTATATACATAGGTTTATTTGCATTATACGTTAATTAAATGGTGAATTTCAAAAGAGTATAGATTATTTATCAAAATAGAATTTTTTAATAATTTAATATATAAATCATCATCATCATTAGGTCATCAGTCCTAAGACTGGTTGGACGCTAACCTCCAGCTTCTCCTATCTTGTGCTAACCTACGCATTTCACTAATTGTGCTACAACCTACATCCCTTACTATTTGCGAGCAGTAGTCTAATCTAGGCCTACCTCTGCCTTTCTTCACTCCTATTTCTGCCTCCAAAATATCGCGGACTATTCCCCCATGTCTCAGCAAGTGGCCTACCATTCTATCTATCTCTTCTCTTCTTTAAGTTTTTCCACATACTTCTTTTCTCGCCGACTTTCTCCAATACTTCTTCGTTTCTAACCCTATCAGTCCATGGTATTTTCATCATTCTTCGGTAACACCACATCTCAAAAGCTTCTAATTTCTTCCTACTTGCTTCCCCTACCGTCCAGGTTTCGCAGCCGTAAAGTGCCGTGCTTCATACATATGTTTTCAAAAATCTCTTCCTTGTTTCTAAGTTTATTACCCCCGAGCATAAAAGTGCTTTCTTTTTGTTAAAAGCTGCTCGACCCTGCGCTATTCTTTGTTTTATGTCTTTATCGCTTCTTCCATCCCAATTTATTTTACTTCCTAAATAAGTGAAGTCTTTAACTTCCTCCAATCTTTCATTATTAATTTGTACTTTCGTTTTTGCTCTGCTCTCGCGCCCTCTGCACACTAACACTTTAGTTTTGTTTTTATTCACCCTCATTCTGTATTCCTCTGTCAACACTGCCTCCATTTCGTTCAATGCTGATTCTAGTTCCTCCTTACTAGATGCTAATACTGCTATATCATCCGCGAATCTCAGCATTTTTAGTTTCTGTCCCTGTACTTTAATCCCGAAATCCACTCTATCTTTTACCACATTAATCGCCTCTTCGATGTACAGATTAAAAATTAGTGGTGATAGCGTACATCCTTGTCTTACTCCTTTCCTAATACCTACTTCCCTTTCCTCCCCTTCTACTTCTATAACAGCAGTTTGCTCTATGTATAGATTGTGTACTACTCTCCTATCTCTATACTTCATTCCCGCGCTCTTTAGTATCTCGAACATTTTTTCCCATCTTACGTTATCAAAAGCTTTTTCTAAATCTACAAATCCTATATAAGCGTTCTTTCCTTTTTCTATTGTTTTCTCTAACATTACTCTTAGCGCCAGAGTAGCTTCGCGAGTTCCCCTATTTCGCCTAAACCCGAATTGGTCTTCTCCTAGTATTTCCTCCGCTCTATTTTCCATCCTCTTCTGCACTATTCTAGTTAGGATTTTTGACGCATGGGAAGTTAGGCTAATCGTTCTAAAGTTCTCGCATTTGTCGGCTCCTCTCTTTTTCGGTATAGTAACGATAATGTTCCTCTTATAATCCTCCGGCATCTCGCCCGTTTCGTATATGTATTTTACCAGTTCAAACATCCTATTTACTACTTTCTGTCCCGCACATTTCAAAATTTCCGCCTGTATTTTATCTACACCCGGCGCTCTATTATTCTTTAGCCCCCTTAGTGCTATTTCAAATTCCTCTCTCAATATAGGTTTTCCTACATCTTCCCTAACGATGCTAGATTCTTCCTCTAATATCTCTCCTAATTCCTGACCCTCGTATAAATTTCCTAAGTACTGCTTCCATCTATCCGCTTTCTCCTCTCTTCCTATCAGTATGTCCCCCGATTGACTCCTAACATTTCTACTTATTGTTCCTATATCCCTGAAGTTCCTCTTAATTATTTTGTAAGCCTCATCGGTCTTACCTACTTGCAACTTATCTTCTACTTCTTTGCATTTCTCCTCTATCCATTGTTCTTTCGCTTTTCTACATTTTCTAATGATTTCCCACTTTATTGCCTTATACGTTTTCAGTCCTTCTTCGTCTCGTCTGTTTTTGTAGTCTCGTCTCTTTTGCATTAAGTTTAAGATTTCGTCCGTTATCCAGGGCTTCCTAGCTTCCCTTTTATCGTGTCCTAAAACGTCCGTAGCCGCGGAAGCTAGACTATTCTTGATACCCTCCCACTCAGTTTCTGCGTTCATGATTTCGTCCTTACTCGTTTTATTTATTAATTGATCTGTTTTCTCCTGGAACTTATCTTTCATATTCTGATCCCTCAATATGTCTACATTTATACGTTTCTTATCCTTCCGGGTTTTCAGATTTTTGAACTTTAATCTAGCTTTCATGACTACCAAGTTGTGATCGCTGTCTGCATCTGCTCCTGGATAACTCTTACAGTCTTTTACTTGATTTCTAAATCTCTTCCTAACCAGAATGTAGTCTATCTGATACCTGTCTATCCCTCCTGGCATTTTCCATGTGTACCGCCTCCTAACGTGATTCTTGAACAATGTGTTCGCGACTACCATCTTGTGCTTCTCACAGAATTCTATCAGTCTGCTACCTCTCTCGTTTCTGTTTCCTAATCCATAAGGCCCTACAAATTCTCCTTCTTTCCCCTCACCTACGACTGCGTTAAAATCTCCTACTATTATTAAATTTTCATGACCCTTCACAAATCCTATTACCTGCTCTATGTCCGAATAAACGGCTTCTAACTCTTCCTCGCTGTGGCTAGAAGTAGGCATGTATACTTGCACTATTACTGTTTCCACTGGCTTCGAATCTAACCTAACCATCATTACTCTCTCGCTGTATTGTAGGTAGCTATCTACACACTGTCCTGCGTTCTTCCGCATAACGATCCCTACTCCCGCGTTTCCATTTACCGATCCTGTGTGTATTACCCTATAGTCACCGCTCCAAAAATCTCCTACTTCCGGCCAGCGCATCTCACTTATACCTACTATATCTAATCCTAACCTATCCATTTCTATCTTCAGATTTTCTAGCTTCCCTGTCTGTCTCATGCTTCTGACATTCCACGCTCCGACTCGTGAAATGCTACACTTCTTATTATTATTGCACTCGATCACATCTCCCGGAACAGTCCTCACCCGGAGATCCGAACGGAGGACTATTTTACCTCCGGAGTTTTTTGTCCCAGGAGACGCCATCATTAATTTAGGATAAGCTTTCTGCTAGCTGTTCTGAGGATTATAATGTGGTGGTTTCCTCTTGCCTTCCACATCGCAGTCGTGTGTGTCATAGCACCATACCAACCCCCACGGTTTCTGCCACTATGACTACTGAAAGAGCTGCTGCCCTCCTTCAGGGACTTGTCTTAGTCTGGTTTTTCAATAAGGACCCTCCCACTATGGTTAAACCTATGGTATGGCTCCTTAAATCATTAAAACGCGCAAGCCCACCCACCCGTTCCAGTTTGCACTAGAACTTCGTCAAGGTTCAAGTCCTATCGGATCGGATATAAATATATATCAACAAAAATTTTTTTTTTATATATATAAATATATATCAACAAAATTTTACATGTACGATTGAGAAATAAATGAGACCATTTTGACATCTGCAATGCCTATATTTCAGGGGAATGTGTTGAAAGGGTCTAATGAATTAATTAAGAATTAATCTCTTGGTCAATAGGCCATTTTGAGATTAAAAGCACATTTCACTCTAAAATTAATTAGTCGATTTATTGAAAGGGTGTCATTATATTCTTTCTGAGTGGTATATATATGGAAATTCATTTTCAACAATTCTCTTTAAAAAATATAAATAATCAAATAACGTATTGCTTATAATTTTACATAAAAAAATTCGAGTGTTCCTAAATTAAGACCTTAATTCAATTTCATTTGTACTTGCCTTTGTGTCACAAGACAATAAAAATTACGAAATTCTGTACCATAAACGCAACTAATTTTGAGAAATACGCTCAAAGTGTGTCTACTGTACCACTCACAAAAGAGTGTAATGAAATTCCCTTGTCGTATGCCAGTTTTCAAGAACATGTCAATTTGTATGACCCCATCAAATTCGGCATTTTTGTTTTTAACTATACCTGAAATGCAATAAAACGTTTGTTAAATACAACGGAAATGAGTAAAACAACTACTACGTTTCTATACCACTATATTTTCACAGAAACGTGACAATCGAAATGATGATTCAACTAAGAATTCTTAGTTGAATCATCGTTTGAAAATGATATAATTGTCGAAACTGCAGTCACGTTTCTGTGAAAATATAGTGGTATAAAAACGTAGGAGTTGTTTTACTCATTTCCGTTGTGAATTATGAACTACCACATAGTAACGGCTTCCTCGATTAATTGTTTGTTAAATACGTAAATTTATGAAATTTATTTTAGTATATTGATTCCGTTAACAAATGCTGCTATTACTTTTCTCAACAAATATATTTTCATATATTTGTACATATGTATATATTTGTACATATATAACATATATATTTTATATATGTTCACATTTAGGCATTATCTTAAAATATATTGCTCTTCAAGTGATCTCAACTGAAAAATGTAGCAGGGTCATATCTGGAGACCTCAATGGCTGTCACGAGTCCATCTAGACAAAATTTTTATGGAGTTGTTTTCCAATAGAGCGAGATAAAAAATTTATAATTATACAACTTTAAATATCCCTCAGAAATTATGTTATATTTATAAAAACATTGGGTTATTTTAAAAATTATTAATGACTACCGATTCCTTAGTGGCATCTTTCGAAAAAATTCAGATATCCAAAGCTTTAGGTAACAATTTAAATTAATTTATAATTAACCATTTATACCAAGTTTATATTATTTTATTCACTAATCATTTGTACCAATACTAAAAATTTTACAGTTTTTTTTTTATTTGGATTACGAATGTTATAAGTTGCTTAATTTTGAATAATGTTTACATTAAATTCAGACAAAGTGAAGGAATTAGTTGTTTTCTTATAACATTTTGATAGGAAAGTCTGAAAGAAGCAATAATGTTAAAGTACTCCAATTTTCTCAACAATTAAAAATAAAATTAAATAAAAACCTACTGTCTTACTCTAATCTACTTATTAGGGGTTTAACATAGAATTTCATCTAAAACATGGAGATTCTCCTGTCAGCTGTTTTAAAAAATGTAGCCAAATTATACGAATTTACATACATTGAGAACAATTTTCAAATAAAATTCAAGATTCGAATTTGCCATTTGCTCTATAGGAGCAAAAATTTATGGTAGTTTTTTCAGTAATATACTGTATTACAATAACATTAATGACGACAGGTGTGTTGATAGTCTCCCAAAGTGCTTAATTCAATATTTTTTTGTCATTTTATTTATTCCATTAGATAAAACTGCAAGTATTCAATCAGGTGAGTTTAAAGAACAGTTGTGCTATTTAAGAACTATATAACTATATACCTTCAGTATAGAACATTTCTAATTTTGCCTGAATGCTAGTTGGTTAAAAAAATATTTTAAAATATTTAATTGTTTAGAATACCTACATTAGGATGTATCATAAATGAAAACCCAAATTGAAACATTACGTACATAAAGTATTTGTATTGTATATTGGCTCCAGTCTATATTTAGTATTACCATTATTTGTATTGTGTATTAATTTACAATACACAATTGTAAATTCTGTAAACTTTGGTATTACTTTATGTACCCAATTTTATAGCCAAGTAATTTAACTACAAAATTCTATACTTTTTACAATTCCTTTATATAAAACTCTCGCTTATTCGTTGGTTTTATAATATTTATTTGGTTTTCAATAGAAATAATGAGCACAATGACATGCGATCTCTAAGTTTTTTGTTGAGGTTTATTACATATCACTTACTTAATTTTCTGAACCTCTAGATTGTATCTACTTTGACACGTCTTGGTACTGCAGTCTTATTGTTTAAAATTTCTTTGCACATTTTTCATATAAGTAACTTTCGTTGCTTCATATTTAATAAGTTTATTATTTTAAATGGTCTAAAATCTCTGATTCAGTAGTAATATATGTTTTTGATAGCAGAAGAAATCTAAAAATTTTTGTGAAATTCAAGTCAGAACAAATAAATATTCATTGGAACTTTGGTCCATTGAATCTAAAATAATATTAATAATAATTCCATTATTCTAAATTGTTTAAAAAAATCTGATTACTGAATCAGATAGAGATTAAAAAAATAAAGATATATTGTTTTATCCCTCTATCAGGTGGATTGAGCATAATTATAAAAACATATATTACAACTGATTGTGAGTAATATATGTTTTTACTAGTGCATGAAAACCCAAAATTTTTGTACAACTCAACACAACAAATACCCATCGAAACTTCTTCCAAATCTAAATCCAAAATAATTCATGTGATTTTTTTCTAATGAAATTAGTGCGGTAGCCGGAAATATTAAAATATATTGTTTTTTTTTTTTATCAAAAGGACAATTTTTGCCAAATTAAATTATTCTATTTTTATTTACTGTTTGTTGTTTATTTTAATTTTCAACTGTAAATATTTTGCTTTATGTTTTCTTAAAATTTGGGTTTGATTATTTTTGGTGTAACAACAAAGGCAGGAGACATTGAAAATGTTTAGACACAAATTCTAAAAATTCTAACTATACAAGGTGTTAGCTTTTTCATAATTGTTGAGATTTGATAAAAGCTAACATTAGTTTTTGTAACCTGTATTTTAAAGCTTTAAAAATGTTTTTTTGAAAACATTGTTGGGTTTTAATACATTTGAGTAATTAAAAATTAATATTTCACAAAAATAATAAATAAAAATTTTAATGGAAGCGTTTCCTAACAAGTATTACATGACTTTGTTTGATTCGCATAAAAACTAATATGTATAATATATTATAACAAAGCATTCTTCTCAGCAACCAGTTATTATACATGAAATATACTCTATAAAACCGATTTGCAGAAATGACTATCTTATCTATTGCAGTATTTTTTGTGTATAAGATTGCATATACCTACATATTTATGATAGATTTTGAATATGTGACTATGATTCTGTCATTATTGTTTACATTTTTCAGTTAAAATATTTATGTTTTAGTTGATTTGCAAATATTTAGCTTATGGAAATATTTAACTGATGCTCAGCTTATTGCTTCTTTTATATGTAAGAATATTTGCATGAAATGGAGATATATAATTTTTTAAGAACTCTTTTTTTTTAATTTACTATAGATATATATGTATGTATCATACATATATTTAGTTTAAGTTTCTCTGTTTTTGTAATATACTTGTAAATACCTTTTTAATTGTTTTTTATATTGTCAAGTGAAGAAGTAAACAATTTATATCACCTTACTTTGTATCATTTATGGAGAATACTAAAATAAAAAGCCAGAACCTTAATTAACATTTTAAGTAGTGAATATTTTATATACCATTATGGGATTAATCAATTTGCTTGTATGGGAAATAATTATATTTCCAACGTTCTGAATTTTAAGTTCATTTTGAGAGTGAGTAGCACTCCTTTCTAGAAACTTATGTTATTCATTTTGAGTAGTTGGCAATATACATATGTATATAACTGATTTTTGAATATAATTGTTAACAGAAGAATATATCTATGTCTAGGTATATTTTATTATTCATAGGAATATACATAGTACATATGACATGAAAATACAGGAGACATTACCACAAGTGCAACATCTGCTTATTTGTAATACTAGAGATAATCTCAAATTTAAATAGATTTAGGATCTCACGCTACTTATATACGAATTATCGTATTAAAATTGTTTATGAGTCTGCAATTTATGTAATTGAGGTGTTTCTATCTTAAGCACCCATTTTATTTAACTCTCATATATTATTTTAGTTTTTATGCAATTCAGATGGATAACTGTAAAATTTAACTGTTTTAGCTTGATTTCTTACATATGCATTACTTACCTATTTTGTACCTCATGCCTGTTTATCTATATGTAATTGTATAATGTTATGTTTTGAAATTTGTAAATGTATTTAACTACTACACTACACTATTTTGTAATAGTATATTAAATTCTTCTG
The DNA here is from genome assembly GCA_037954035.1 of Rosalia funebris. Lineage (NCBI taxonomy): Eukaryota > Metazoa > Arthropoda > Insecta > Coleoptera > Cerambycidae > Rosalia > Rosalia funebris. Next base: position 11,265,046 of record JAZFAV010000011.1, on the reverse strand, counting down.
AAACGGTTTGCAGCTAGAATAACATATATTTATGTTTTAAGTAATTTAAATAACCCTCTTTGCTAATTTAACTTTTTTAAATATGTATGTATGATTTATGCCCCATCCTAAGAGACTTTTGAAAGCTATGAATGTACCAAGGAATAATACAAAATGGTTAGGTGACGTATATCTAAATATTTTATATATTTGATGTGAAATAATAGTCCTCTATTTCTCTTGTAATATTTTTTACTCATAGGTCGCATCTCAAATACCTTTAAATTTTTATACATAAATATTTTATGGGTTCTGCTTCAGATACAATCATTTCTGGGTCAATTGGAAATGATCCTAGGTTTGGTAAGTTTATATAGTATATAATGTAACAGCTAGGTTCAGGTTTAGTTTACTGGAGAGGGCTCCAAAGCCCTGCAATATTCATTTCCCCATAAAGCAGGTAGCTGGAGTACGAATTTGGACTTCTTCCAAAAGCTCAATATCCCCTCCAGGCTGATCTTTCTCAGCTTGCTTGGGTCCAAGAAAAAGGCCCCAACTTCGAAGTGCTTATGCCATACCAAAACGGAGCAATGGCGTAGCACAACATAACAGGTAAGTATAACTTTTTCAAAACTCAATATTAATAACAAGTACAAGCAAATTTTTGAATTATGCCACATATTATTTAATCCCAAGATGTTATAGTATCATTAGCGAGGTTAACTCGGGCTGTATTATGGCCCTAAAATGGTACCTTGAAAGACTCCAACGATTACAGTTCTCATCTTGCTGGCAATTCCATTAATCGTAACATTGTATTATATGTCTCGTCTAATTCTTGGATTATTATATACAATATCTCTTAGTCCATAACATTGTAACTTTTTCAATAAATTTTTATGATGACAGTATAAAATTCTTCAGTGAAATGGACATGGAAACTATTTTATCTGACGCATTATATACCGTCTATTTTATATATGACTTTAAGTAAGTTATTAAGTCATGTGTGTAGACTGTCCGTATCTAAAATCATACTGACTATGTAACGGTATTTTGTATGTATTAAGGAGACTACCATAACTGTTTACTTATGCATTGTTTACCCTATAGAAATCAATGTATTTATTATATAAATATTTTTAGCGCAGCTATTTCTGATATTTTCTTATAGGTTTCAACCCAAATATCATATCCAGGTGATTATTCCAATTTGAAACCATTTAAATATAATTGTTCTGTATACTTACCAATTTTATGTTATATATTTCATTAAATAGTTTTAATAACTTCTATTAAAATTTTATCCAAATACAGAAGTATCCAACAGTGAAAATAATATATAAATGTATAAGAATATATGAGTAGAGGTTAAATAAAAAAAGAAATCAAACAAAAATGATTTTGCTGTTTCAAAGTTGTGAATTATATGGTAATGATAATTTAAAAATGTAGCTAAACTAGGTGTTCAAATTGTGCACTGTTAGCTGTTGTTGGCAACATTGTCAATAACTTCAGAAGGTGCACATTATATTTCGTGTTGAATTTTTCCTTTTAATTATTCTAAATTATCCAGGATAACAACGTATACTTTGCTTTTTAATATCCTCACAAAAAATAATCTATGGATGTTAAATCTTGCGATCTGGCTGGCCACTCCATCGGCCCTCTTCTCCCTATCCAACGATTCGGGGACATCTCATTTAACTAAGCGCGAGCAGGTGCTGCATAATGGTAATGTTTCTTGTTGAAATAAGGTTATTTCTCAGTAGATCAGGTTTCTCTACATCTGGATACATGCCAACATGATGCCAACAGAGTTGGCATGATCTGGAGATGATTGAAACTGGAAAACTAAGTCAGTGTTATCTTCACACCAAAGGTTCCGACCTACTCCAGTAGAAAGTTATTAGTGCTTAATGCAGGAATAAAGTCTCGAAGATAATTCAAATATCTTGCACCAGTTTGATTCACGTCAAAGAAATAGAGACATAGAATACTTCCGTCAGCTATGGCGCACCACACATTCACTTTCTGAAGATTTTGAGCGTTCACTCCAGATACTCACTCCATCATCCATCGAGGGTTCTTGATACGATTTTTGAGTAAGTTTTTATCTAACAGCAATAAAAACACATCGGTCACTCTGGCTACTGTTAGGCAGCCAACGGTGCACAATTTGAATTGTATTTATTTATTTGTCTTTAATTTGCTTGATTTTTTAAATGATTATTGCCATTAAAGTTAGTATTTTGAAAGTGCACAAACGTTTTTTTCAGTTTTTTTTTTATTTATTTAACTAATACTCCCGATCCGATAGGACTTGAACCTTGACGAAGTTCTAGTGCAAACTGGAACGGGTGGGTCGGCTTGCGCGTTTTAATGATTTAAGGAGCCGTACCATAGGTTTAACCATAGTGGGGGGGGTCCTTATTGAAAAACCAGACTAAGACAAGTCCCTGAAGGAGGGCAGCAGCTCTTTCAGTAGTCATAGTGGCAGAAACCGTGGGGGTTGGTATGGTGCTATGACACACACGACTGCGATGTGGAAGGCAAGAGGAAACCACCACATTATAATCCTCAGAACAGCTAGCAGAAAGCTTATCCTAAATTAATGATGGCGTCTCCTGGGACAAAAAACTCCGGAGGTAAAATAGTCCTCCGTTCGGATCTCCGGGTGAGGACTGTTCCGGGAGACGTGATCGAGTGCAATCATAATAAGAAGTGTAGCATTTCACGAGTCGGAGCGTGGAATGTCAGAAGCATGAGACAGGCAGGGAAGCTAGAAAATCTGAAGATAGAAATGGATAGGTTAGGATTAGATATAGTAGGTATAAGTGAGATGCGCTGGCCGGAAGTAGGAGATTTTTGGAGCGGTGACTATAGGGTAATACACACAGGATCGGTAAATGGAAACGCGGGAGTAGGGATCGTTATGCGGAAGAACGCAGGACAGTGTGTAGATAGCTACCTACAATACAGCGAGAGAGTAATGATGGTTAGGTTAGATTCGAAGCCAGTGGAAACAGTAATAGTGCAAGTATACATGCCTACTTCTAACCACAGCGAGGAAGAGTTAGAAGCCGTTTATTCGGACATAGAGCAGGTAATAGGATTTGTGAAGGGTCATGAAAATTTAATAATAGTAGGAGATTTTAACGCAGTCGTAGGTGAGGGGAAAGAAGGAGAATTTGTAGGGCCTTATGGATTAGGAAACAGAAACGAGAGAGGTAGCAGACTGATAGAATTCTGTGAGAAGCACAAGATGGTAGTCGCGAACACATTGTTCAAGAATCACGTTAGGAGGCGGTACACATGGAAAATGCCAGGAGGGATACACAGGTATCAGATAGACTACATTCTGGTTAGGAAGAGATTTAGAAATCAAGTAAAAGACTGTAAGAGTTATCCAGGAGCAGATGTAGACAGCGATCACAACTTGGTAGTCATGAAAGCTAGATTAAAGTTCAAAAATCTGAAAACCCGGAAGGATAAGAAACGTATAAATGTAGACATATTGAGGGATCAGAATATGAAAGATAAGTTCCAGGAGAAAACAGATCAATTAATAAATAAAACGAGTAAGGACGAAATCAAGAACGCAGAAACTGAGTGGGAGGGTATCAAGAATAGTCTAGCTTCCGCGGCTACGGACGTTTTAGGACACGATAAAAGGGAAGCTAGGAAGCCCTGGATAACGGACGAAATCTTAAACTTAATGCAAAAGAGACGAGGCTACAAAAACAGACGAGACGAAGAAGGACTGAAAACGTATAAGGCAATAAAGTGGGAAATCATTAGAAAATGTAGAAAAGCGAAAGAACAATGGATAGAGGAGAAATGCAAAGAAGTAGAAGATAAGTTGCAAGTAGGTAAGACCGATGAGGCTTACAAAATAATTAAGAGGAACTTCAGGGATGTAGGAACAATAAGTAGAAATGTTAGGAGTCAATCGGGGGACATACTGATAGGAAGAGAGGAGAAAGCGGATAGATGGAAGCAGTACTTAGGAAATTTATACGAGGGTCAGGAATTAGGAGAGATATTAGAGGAAGAATCTAGCATCGATAGGGAAGATGTAGGAAAACCTATATTGAGAGAGGAGTTTGAAATAGCACTAAGGGGGCTAAAGAATAATAGAGCGCCGGGTGTAGATAAAATACAGGCGGAAATTTTGAAATGTGCGGGACAGAAAGTAGTAAATAGGATGTTTGAACTGGTAAAATACATATACGAAACGGGCGAGATGCCGGAGGATTATAAGAGGAACATTATCGTTACTATACCGAAAAAGAGAGGAGCCGACAAATGCGAGAACTTTAGAACGATTAGCCTAACTTCCCATGCGTCAAAAATCTTAACTAGAATAGTGCAGAAGAGGATGGAAAATAGAGCGGAGGAAATACTAGGAGAAGACCAATTCGGGTTTAGGCGAAATAGGGGAACTCGCGAAGCTATTCTGGCGCTAAGAGTAATGTTAGAGAAAACAATAGAAAAAGGAAAGAACGCTTATATAGGATTTGTAGATTTAGAAAAAGCTTTTGATAACGTAAGATGGGAAAAAATGTTCGAGATACTAAAGAGCGCGGGAATGAAGTATAGAGATAGGAGAGTAGTACACAATCTATACATAGAGCAAACTGCTGTTATAGAAGTAGAAGGGGAAGAAAGGGAAGTAGGTATTAGGAAAGGAGTAAGACAAGGATGTACGCTATCACCACTAATTTTTAATCTGTACATCGAAGAGGCGATTAATGTGGTAAAAGATAGAGTAGATTTCGGGATTAAAGTACAGGGACAGAAACTAAAAATGCTGAGATTCGCGGATGATATAGCAGTATTAGCATCTAGTAAGGAGGAACTAGAATCAGCATTGAACGAAATGGAGGCAGTGTTGACAGAGGAATACGGAATGAGGGTGAATAAAAACAAAACTAAAGTGTTAGTGTGCAGAGGGCGCGAGAGCAGAGCAAAAACGAAAGTACAAATTAATAATGAAAGATTGGAGGAAGTTAAAGACTTCACTTATTTAGGAAGTAAAATAAATTGGGATGGAAGAAGCGATAAAGACATAAAACAAAGAATAGCGCAGGGTCGAGTAGCTTTTAACAAAAAGAAAGCACTTTTATGCTCGGGGGTAATAAACTTAGAAACAAGGAAGAGATTTTTGAAAACATATGTATGGAGCACGGCACTTTACGGCTGCGAAACCTGGACGGTAGGGGAAGCAAGTAGGAAGAAATTAGAAGCTTTTGAGATGTGGTGTTACCGAAGAATGATGAAAATACCATGGACTGATAGGGTTAGAAACGAAGAAGTATTGGAGAAAGTCGGCGAGAAAAGGAGTATGTGGAAAAACTTAAAGAAGAGAAGAGATAGAATGGTAGGCCACTTGCTGAGACATGGGGGAATAGTCCGCGATATTTTGGAGGCAGAAATAGGAGTGAAGAAAGGCAGAGGTAGGCCTAGATTAGACTACTGCTCGCAAATAGTAAGGGATGTAGGTTGTAGCACAATTAGCGAAATGCGTAGGTTAGCACAAGATAGGAGAAGCTGGAGGTTAGCGTCCAACCAGTCTTAGGACTGATGACCTAATGATGATGAACTAATACTCGCGCTACTGTAATTATTACTGTAACCTATATAAAAATATGCTCTTTCACATTCCGTAATAAAAATAGAAGTTGTCATTAAACACAAATATAGAAAACGTCATACCTCTACACGAATCACCCTGTAGATATTAATTATATTTAAAACAAAATCTCAAAAAAAAAGTTTTTCCCGAAAGCTGTTCCTTTTTTTTTTCTCGGCCACTCAATTTCGAGATGTTCTACGTGCATAAAAGTCCGTTTTAAGGTTTTGAAACTGTTTATTTTTAGGAATTTGTTGATTACTTTCGAGAACACTGAATACTAATACATTATACTAAGGAAATTCTATCATTTTAAGGTTTTCTGTCATTCCTAGATGTTATACGATATTTGATAGATGGGAATATGTGACACTGCTTAGTAATTTATTCTTTGAGGATTCTGAAAAAAGCGTTAAAAGGTACACTGCACTTCATACACTACTTCTGTAACTCGTAGATAATCTGCTTTTCTGAAAGGTGATAGCATTGCCCAACTAAACAGTATTAATAGATATAATGAAAAATTAATTACTAATAATAAGTAGCTTAATTATTATACTCATTATCTTTATTTATATATTAAACAATATCTAATGTTTTCCCTAAAATACAATAATATAATACGTACATCTACGTGATTATTGCACTTTCGTAAGTATACTATTTACAATATGTACAAAAAATAGAAGAGAAATATGTATTTTTTTATGAAGAATTCATATTATCTGTCGTTAAAGCCAAGGAAGTCAAAGCGCTCCTTCGTCCAGGTGTCACGCCTAGATTTTCCCAATTGATCCAGGAAAGGCGAGCCGTTAGATCTGAAAATTAATTAAAACAATAATTCTGGAGGTTGAATTAACTTTTCTACTTTCGTTGCGTGCCCTGTAGATGATTCAGCAAATGTTACATTTTCTCTGTATACGTTAAGGGTTAGTCTAATCATGCTGTACCTAATAATATTGCGTCTTTCATTTCCAAAACAGGTACAGCAGATAATTTAAAGTGACATGATGACAAACCAATATTATAAAAATATGTCAATGGTTGAATTTGAATACAGGGAAAGCTATTCAATAGTAGAAACTAAATATGCAACACAAAATACACCATTGCATTTAAAATAGAGAAATCGTAGCGACTGCTTCATTATAGTAGATGCTTATTTTATATATAACCCTCGCACTGTCGTATCTATGCCGATGAACGGTTCAATCTCAAATCTGCGTAACATAAACGCCGCCCGTCATAAAGTATCTGATAAAAACTCGCGCTTAGTTACTTAGATACAAGTACCTGACTATCATAAATAAATAATCTATTTAATATATAAGAAAGGACGACAGATTAATAGTAAAACCCAATCGGCATAAAACAGGGTTGAACGTGAAATAATAGTTTATGTTTCCAAAGAAATATGTGCTCACAAGAATAAATAGTAAAATTGTACAAAAATAATAATTGAATAGTAAATAAGAAGTAAAGCATTATTTTATATTGAATAAATGTATTTCTCATAAATAAAATTAGTCCAAATAAAGAATATATTACTGAACAAGCTTACATTCATCATTTTAAGGTAATAGTTTTAAATATTTATACCGAACAAATAAATGAGATTCTTAACAGAAATTAACTTTTAGACTGATTTAACGGACCTAATAGAACCTAAGTAAGGACCTGTTATTACAAGTACAACAGGTCAGTACTTAGGTTCTATCAGGTCCGTACGTAGGTTAAATCAGTCTAAAAGTTCATTTCTGTTAAAAATACGCATTTGTGTGTTCGGTATTTGTATAACTATACAAATAGTGCAATTGGGAGTAGTAATAATTTGAATGAATGACCTACCACTTGTATTCCAGTTGGCTCTGTCCGCTTTGATCTCTCCTCGAAGGCATCGTTCGACGTAAGTCAAAGGATCGCAATCTGCCGTGAGGACTTCTCGAAGAAGGGCGATATAGGCGATGGCCAAACGGAGTGTGTCGATTTTGCTGAGCCTCTTCTCGTAGGGAAAAGTCGGCACGTGCATCCGGAGCTCGTCGAACGCAGAGTTTATACTGCTGCAAACCAAAATTAATTAGGAAATTTGTGATGTTTGACTATATAAAGGTTTCAAATATTCATAATACAATAATTTTTCATTTGGCATATAAAGAGGTGGGGGAAAATAGAAATAGTTATTACAATATTGTTCATTATCGTCATATGTTCCCACGTTCTCAATAATTACAGCATTTGTGTTGTCACGAAGATAATGAACGAGGAGTGGAAATTGAATTAAAAAATGAAGAATAAATTTTTTCATCTATTTTTTTGTGTTAAGTTTTGAAAAACCAACGAATGGCAACTCGTACTGTTTGTCAACTTTTTAATACAGTCATGCAACAGTTCCTAATACAATTGTTTTATAACAATTAAAAATTGATGATAATCAGTTGTCTATAATATACAGCTTGTCAATAATAGGAAAAAGTGTGAGATTCTCTATGCTGCGTAGAAGAAAGAGTAAGGCAGCATTCGGAGGGAAAAGGATGTCGTCTGTGTGTGTAACCTGAGACTTAACTACTGAGAGGAGTGTCGATTTCTGTATGTCTAAACTTTTAAATGCAATTATGCTAAGAAGTTGACAAATTCACAATACAAATTGATATACTGTGGCTTTCTGAAAGGTTATTGAACAACCTTCATTATTTATAGACACACTTTTTCTGCTATATTTGCCATTAAAATTAAAGAAGATTTGTAAAAACGTTATATGTCAATTACTAAGGGTAAATTTAGCTACTGCCCTCTCGTGCCGGAAATAGACATCAGACACGTTCTCCGAGCATGCCTGAAGTTGGAAGGCCAAAATCAAATATCACAAGGAAATTGCTGGTGTTGTTATTACTTTATTTGTAATATTCGATATTGTCAGGAACGCCTCGAGCGATCCCGAACGCCGGGAATATTCGAAGTATCAAGAGTGTGTAAAGTTGACGTCCAGTGCGTTCTATGCTAGAAGGTTCGCCAAAATTTTTTATCTAGAAACGTCTGGAGAGACGTTCTACCGCCTACGAGTATATAAGAATTGTGCCGGAAGATTGTCACCAGAATAAATGACATAGTTTACCGGATCCAGAAAGGACCACGCGCGCAAAAATGAAAGTTGTGCACATCGACCGCTTGTAACCATTCCAAGGGCGATCAACTGATCGGTACGATCAGTACTAGGAGGGGGGCAGTGTCACGAACGCCTCGAGCGATCCCAAACGCCGGTAATATTCGAAGCATCAAGAGCGTGTGGAGTTGACTTCCAGCGCGTTCTATATTAGAAGGTTCGCCAATGTTCTTTATCTAGAAACGCTTGGAGAGACGTTCTACTGCCTATATAAGAATTGTGTCGTCCAGCCAGGAGTTAGTTGAATATGGACCGCGATAGTGAGTGATACGGTGCGAAGAAAGTAACATTGTGTAATAGTGCGAAAATTAGTTAAATACATAGAAAGTTAGTTAGTTAGTTGGGCTTGTAAATAGTTGATTTGTAAATAAGTATTCGAAATAAAGAAATTTCTAGTAAATTCGCTACATTGGTGTCAGAAGTGGGATAGAACGTGGTAGAAAGTTCTGGAACACTTTGGTTTAGTTGAAGAAATTGAGGATCGACGTTTCGAGAATGTCAGAGAACATTCTCGAACATTCGATAGCAGTCAAGAAAACCCACAAGTGTGACATATCACTGAACTCGTCTCGTCGCGAAGAGGTCGAATATCGACGTTTCTAGAAGGTCAGAGAACATTCTCGAACTTTCCATAGCAGTCAAGAAAACCCACGAGTGGGACATATCACTGAACTCGTCTCATCCTGAGGAGGTCGAAGATTGACGTTTTGAGAAGGTCAGAGAACATTCTCGAACTTTCCATAGCAGTCAAGAAAACCCACAAGTGTGACATATCACTGAACTCGTCTCGTCGTGAAGTGGTCGAAGATCGGCGTTCCTAGAAGGTCAGAGAATATTCTCGAAATTTTGATAGCAGTCAAGAAAACCCCCAAGTGTGACCTATCATGGAACTCGTCTTGTCGCGAAGAAGCCGAAAATTGACGTTGCGAGAAAATCAGATAACACTCGAACTTTCGATAGCAGCCACGAAAACCAATAAGTGTGACGCATCACCGGAATTGTCTCGTCAAGAACAAATGTCTTCTGGGTTTTGGGAAATTTCTGAAGAAAACTGAATTGGATGCCAGTAGGAACTAGAAGCCAAGCCGCGATGATGGAGGAACAAATGAATGAGCTACTAGCGATGTTAGCTACAATGAAAGCAGGACAAGATGAAATGAAAGCAGAACAAGATGAACTGAAAGCAAGAAAATATGAAATGAAACAAGAAATGAAAGCAGGACAAGATGAAATGAAAGCAAACCAAGAGGAAATGAGAGACGAACTTAAAGTTGTACACAACGCCATGAGAATGTTTCAATAAAAAGTGTAAGAGATCCAAAGGGAGGTTAGAATACGTCCTACAAGTGCTGCACCGAGGGTCCAACAGCCAGCCAGAGTGACAGCACCAACTTTTTATGGTTCGATTCCTTGGTCGGTATATTGAAGACAATTCGAGGCTGCTGCTTGCGCAAACTATTGGGACGATCAGGAAAAGGCTATATATCTTATCGTCGCCTTAAGAGGGGAGGCTCTCGATATACTCCAATCTATTCCGGAAAGTCAACATAATTTTACAACAATAGTAGATCGTATGGAGATGCGCTACGGTGACAAACACATGCAACAAGTCTACCAAATGCAACTGAAGAGCCGAAATCAAAGGAGCAGCGAGACATTGAAATAATTTGGGGCAGACGTCATTCTACTAGTACAGCTGGCATACCCAACAGCACCTCAGGAGTTTGCAAATCAACTGTGCGTGAAAACATTTATCGATGGATTGAGAGACCCGGACATGCAGCAGGTGCTGAGAATGTCACGACATGACACTCCCAGCAAAGCATTAGCGCACACCCTAGAGTTTGAGGCCGCAAAGCAAGCATCGAAAGGGCACATGAGGGTGCGCATGACCGAAATCAACGGTGAGGAAAAGACCAAGCAGAATCAAATTGGTAACCTCCTGGTAGAGCTGAAGAAGGCTTGGTTAGAAGACCGAGAGCCACGCAGACTAAGGTGCTGGAATTGCGGCCGAATGGAACATCTTCGATATGATTGCCGAGCTCACGGGAATCAAGCGAGCAGCAGAGACAGGAAGTCGGAAAAACTGACTACAGCTCCCATATTAGGCTATCTACAGTTTGACAAACCATTCATCGTAGACACCGATGCCAGCAGCAAGGGAATTGGAGGAGTACCGTCGCAAGAACAGGATGGACAAGAGAAAATAATTGGCTATTTCAGTAAAGCCTTGTCTAAACCCGAGAGAAACTACTGTGTAACTCGACGGGAGCTTCTAGCCGTAGTGAAGATTTTGGAGCATTTCCACAAGTACCTGTACGGACGAAGATTTCTGTTAAGAACCGATCACGCCTGTCTTAAGTAGCTACTCCAACTCAAAAATCCAAAAGGGCAAATTGCGAGATGGCTGCAGCGATTACAAATCTTTGACTTCACCATTGAGCACAGATCTGGAAAGCATCACCAGAATTCTGACGCCATGTCTAGAAGGCCATGTGCAAATGATAACTGCCAGCACTGTTTGAATTTGGAGCAAAAGGAAGAATTCCCTCAAGTGACTTGTTGCCTAATGAATGTACAGCCGGATGAAAATTGGGATGCCAATCTAGCCGAGGATCAAAGAAACGACGAACATATTGAGCCTATAATGCGTCGGAAAGAAACAGGAGAGAATAGACCATTGTGGGCGGATATCAGCGACCTCGGTGCAATTACGAAATATTACTGGGCTCAATGGGACTCACTGGTTATTGACGCCGGGGTTCTGAAAAGAGTTTGGGAAAGTCCGGATGGTGCAAGGAACCGACTACAGATCGAGCTACCCAAGAATAGAGTGGCCGAGGTTTTGAAAACTGCTCACGGCGGAACTGGAGGAGGGCACTTTGGGGTAGCTAAAATCATGGGTAAAGTGAAGGAACGATTCTACTGGGTAGGAAGTCAGTCAGACGTAGAATATTGGTGCAGGAAATGCGACGTCTGCGCTAGCAGCATGGGCCCAAACACTCGGCGTCGGGGACGCATGAAACAATACAACGTCGTTGCTCCCTTTGAGCGAATTGCTATCGACGTCGCCGGGCCATTTCCACGCACTGAATCGGGTGTGTTCCAGGGAGTGTGTCAGTTGCCCGGAATTCGAAGGACCAGATTTGAGAGCGACCGAATGAAGACAAGGTATGACCGAAGAACGAATACTGAAGGCTTTCAAGAAGGCGACCTAGTATGGTTATAAAATCCGTCTCGTAAAAAGGGCCGATGTCCGAAGTTGCAGATATCCTGGGAGGGTCCTTACAAGATTGTGATCAGAATAAATGACACAGTTTACCGGATCCAGAAAGGACCACGCGCACAAGAATGAAAGTTGTGCACATCGACCGCTTGTAACCATTCCAAGGGCGATCAACTGATCGGGACGATCAGTACTGGGAGGGGGGCAGTGTCACGAACGCCTCGAGCGATCCCAAACGCCGGGAATATTCGAAGCATCAAGAGCGTGTGGAGTTGACTTCCAGTGCGTTCTATACTAGAAGGTTCGCCAAAGTTCTTTATCTAGAAACGTCTGGAGAGACGTTCTACTGCCTATATAAGAATTGTGTCGCCCAGCCAGGAGTCAGTTGAATCTGGACCGCGATACTGAGTGATACGGTGCGAAGAAAGTGACATTATGTAATACAGTGCGAAAATTAGTTAAAGTAGATAGAAAGTTAGTTAGTTAGTTGGGCTTGTAAATAGTTGATTTGTAAATAAGTGTTCGAAATAAAGGACTTTCTAGTAAATTCGCTACAATATGTTCATAAAATTAATTGATCAAAGTCTATGTACTGAAATTTGTATTACAACGATTAGTCAAATTATTTGTTAATTTTTTCACACTACCAACAACAGATTCATAGTTAATTTTAGATTTAATTGTAACCCCTTCATGTTAATCACCATTCAATTTGTTTATGTCACTAGGAAAATAAAATTATTTAAAAAATATTATTTTCTTGGTTCCTGGATAAAGACCGTGTCAAATTGAAATTTTCTGCTAACGTTTCGCCATTCATTACCATTGATTTCTTCTGTACCTGTAACCTTGAAAAAAGGGCAGTGGATGACGAAACGCTACCAATGACTTCCAGTTTATATGAAATTTATCCAGAAACCAAACAATTTTTTTCAAAATTTCTCAGTTCTTTAATAAACTTTTGGATTCACGATATTTCGTTTTAATCTTCAATTTATATTAGAAATACAATAATACGGGATCCCATGCATTCAGCTAATAAAATATCAATAAAAACACATGCAGACGATGATTTGATTAACGTTTTTAACCACGACTATAATATGCACACAAATTTCTTTGCATTATCATTGCACACATCAAACGTATTTCGACATATAAAAATAAATTTGGCGACATTTTCACTGATGGATATCGCTTGTCCTTTATTTTAAATCGAACAGTATGTAAATGAGAAATACTTTTCCATCAGTAAATTCTGAGGACTGAAATAAGAAATACCCCTTAATTAAAACGACGAGTGTCGTGGGGTCACATTTCTTCGGGTACCGTGGCGGCTGGTGAAATTTAAAGCTTATGAAGCTCGTTGTATTGGATCTATAGTTATTATATAGAAAAAAGGTGATAATACCATTGTTCCTCTCGTCATCCTAGAGGAGAGGAAATTTAGACTTATTTGCCTAAAGCTACTTTAGACACTATAAGGGTAGCTGACCACCCTTATAGTGTCTACTAAATCACCTTAAATATAATACCACCCTAATATTTTTTATAGATGTTACGAATTCTTTTAATGTATAATGTAATCAACACTACCACAGTAGACTTTCAAAAACCTCGACATTCATCACAGAGAATCTTTATACTCTCTACTGAATTACTTTAAAAATAAGACCGTCCTAATATTTTTTACAAACGTTACGAATTTTTAATGAATAAAGCATAACATTTTTAGGGGAAATATAATTTCAAAAATTGCTACACTTACAGTATGCCTCCTGAAACCTCGATCTTCACAATAAACAATCCTTATAGTCTCTACCAAGTCACTTTAAATATAAGACCGTCTTATTTTTTACAGACGCTACGAATTTTTTAATATAAAGATTTTTAAAAAGAAACTAGTAAAAATAATTACTACACTATAGTAGACTTTCTGAAACATTGATATTCACAGCAGAAAACCCTTGCTGTCTCTACTATGTCACTCTAAAGATAAGACTACCGTAATATATTTTTACAGACCCTAAGATTTTTAATGAAAGGACAAGATTTATAGACAATAAATAATAAAAAAATTACCACACGTCCAACATGCCCTCTAAAACTTCGATATTTACTATATGCAACCCTTATAGTCTCTTCTATGTCACGATAAACATAAGACCGCTCTAATATTTTTCCAAACGCTATGAAATTTTTAATATACAAAGTACAAGATTTATAGAAAGAACAAAATTTAAAATTATACCACAACCACAGTAGACTTTCTGAAACTTCGATATCCAGCGCCGACAACCCTTAGAGTCTCTACTAAGTCACTCTGAAGATAATACTGCCCTAAAATTGTTTTTACACGTACACAAAAGTAATGTAATCGTGTAAAGAAAAATGGAAAAAAAATTCTTTCTAGCGTTTATTTTTCTTTTTCTGTCTAAAAACCAAAACAGAATGGTTTTTAAAAAATTTGTCGTGTATGTGTCGTTGTCGTCGGCATTTTAAAAATTTCTTGTTAGCACGATAACTCAATTAAATCGTATGGGATCGATCGGGTTTCGACTGATTCTGATTAGGGACGTCTACCAGGCGACATCTATTGATTTTAAGGTGAATAGGACACACCCCACCCTGTCCATGGGTCATGAGAAAGCACGATGGTAGACTATTTGAGAAAAATTTGCCGATTTTGCATAGAACGAAAAAAACATATTCGGCCTGTATCATATACGAATGAATGAGAAAAAGAATAATTTCGTTCGATCACAAACGTATTGATACGGCACTGAAGCCGTCAATAAAAAAAAAAATAAATAAAACTGTCCCATAAAACACATATTCTACATTTATGTGTTGGTTTATTTTTTCTCGGCCAATCAGTTTCGAGATAGAGGTGTTCCACGTGCGGAAAAGTCCGTTTCAAGGTATTAAAACTGTTTATTTACAAATGCTATGATCTTTTAATGAAAGGATGAGGTTTTCAGGGAGAATAAATAGAAAAAAAAATCATCACATCTCCCTCTGAGACCTCGAAAATCACGACCTTACAGTCTCTACTAAGTCACCCTAAATATAAAACCACCTTAATAAGTTGTCTATAAACGCATAACGTATTTTTTGTGTCAATTTTATGTTTAACACCCTGTATCGTATAGATAGGAAACTTCCAGTATGGGGTGTATTGTTGTACATTGAAAAGTTTAGGAAATTCATTTTTTTTAAGATAGGAACAGTTGAAATTTAAGAAATACTATAACGATGCGACGTCACAATTCAAATACAAAATCGGAAAAAAAATTATTTTGTACTACGGCCATCTGGTCTTCGACCAGAAGGACCTTATAGTTAAGACTCAAACTATGGTATGTCACCTTAAAGTTCAAGACATGAGAATAGTTCTCCACGAAAACCGAAGGATTAACGTCACTCGATGCGAGTTTCCCCAATAAAGTTTTTTTAATAAGGAGATAATTAAAACATCTTTTAGCCATCTCATAATGATACCAACTTGGTTGGCGAGATGAGGATCGAATCACGTATAATCTTTCGGTGTTTGTGGAAAACTCGTCTCCTATTCTTGTTGACATCGAATGTTCCAGCACTTTCCAGGGGCGACCTTAAATTTCACCGGCCACCACCGATGGGGTTAGGTTCTTATTTCAGTCCAACTTTGCCGCCGAATAAATAAAGATTCTACAAATGTCTAAATCTAAATAAATCACCTATATAACAACGAACAACATTCGCGAGCAACACGACAAGCAGGCACATATCAAGACAGGTGTACCCGGTGGGTCCAATAGCAGACCTCAGCATCCTTTTCCGCTCCCGGATATTCGCGGCGTGTCTCTGGACTCTGTACGGAGATGAACCAAAGTAGTCAGAGTTGGCGAGAGCACCTCCGCATTGGCTGTCTGCAAAAGAATATACGAGGTAATGTATAGAATGTCACTATTACTCCACACAAGAATTTAACGTTTTATTTAAGGGTGCAAAATTGAAAAATGGAGAAATAACAAATGGATAGATGATTCTTCCATTTTAAATTAATTAAGTACAGTAGAGCTCCGGTTATACGGAATTAAGTCGGCATAACGCTGATGCCTCAGCAGCAGTGCCAATGTGGTTTATTAATTGGCGATTATGGTTCTAATCATGCAACAGATATGTCCCAATATGCAGTGCTTTCATAAGGTAATGAATAGATTCGTTACAAATTCAAGGAATAACTGTCGAAGCTCTCACATTTTACTTTTAGTTGCGTTTAATTACATTAGCGTAAGTATAGGTTAGATAAAACATGAATAAAAAACCATTGTTTTTTTTTTTATTTTATGTCTACCTTCCGTTTTTGCCCCTCACGTAAGTTTTTAATCAATTGAATAATCAGAATAAATTGAAAACTAAAGGAAAAGTTACATTTTAATAAACATTATGTTTAATAAACATTATGTTTAATAAACATTAATAAACATAGTAAAAAACAGCAATTTATCGGAAAGTCGGAAATCGAGAAAAGGACCACCAAACCCCAAAACTGTTATCAAAGTAGTTCCCGAATAGCAAGACTATTACGTACTCGCTATAGGTAACAACTACTCCTCGGGCTAAATCCCGCCAGGCATTGAATTACACCTAACAGCGATCCTCGATGCCTTTCTCGTGTTTCTGCACGATCAGACAGGTTTCAGAAAAATAAAAACCGAACCGAACGACAGACAGCTCTTTCGAACTTATTAGTTCTCATCATTGCCGTACACGGTACGCCGATCCGGGACAATTGCCGAATCAAATGTATAGGGTATTCATCTAAAGCATCAACAAGCAGCCTCATTGCATTTAAATATTTTAAAGGTGTAACTGTCACTCCCTGTTTAATTAAATATTAACACCACCACCACCAATACGTCCTCGTCATTGCCGGTCAGATGAAAATGTTGCTGCAGTGAGAGAAAGTGTACGGAAGTATCCAAATACATCAATTCGACGTCGTGCACAATTGAATTTGTCAAGAGCTACCACGCATCGGATTTTAAAGAAAGAAATGCGTGTGACACCATATGAAATTCAATTGACACAACAATTAAACGTCATAGACCATTTACAACGGTCGTACATTTTTTAATTGGGTATTAGAAAATAAGGAAGGTGATGCTGATTTTTACAACAAAATTTTGTGCAAACAATGAAGCATATTTTCACCTTGACATATACGCCAGCAAACAAGATTGTCAAATTTAGGATATAACATATAAGTCGGAAATCGAGAAAGGAACTACCAAACCGCCAAGCGGTTATCAAAGTAGTTCCCGAATAGCAAGGCTATTACATAATCGCTGTAGGAAACTACGAGGAGTAATTGTTTCCTATAGCAATTATCTAATAGCCTTGTTATTCGGGAACTACTTTGATAACCGTTTGGCGGTTTGGTAGTTCCTTTTTCGATTTCCGACTTATATGTTACTGACATAAATCGTACCGATAAAGATATATACCCCACGATTTCATTCGACATTTGTCTTGGATCGGCGTACCGTGTACGGCACTGGTGAGAACTAATAAGTTCGATAACAGCTGTATGTCGTTCGGTTCCAATCCGGGACAGATGTCGAATCCTGTCTGTGGCAGGTTTTATTTTTGAAAATTTAGGATGCTGAAAATCCACAGGCTGTTTCAGAAAAAGAAATGCATCCACGGAGACGCACGGTTTAGTGCATATTTTGGAGTGGTTGAGGAATTGGACCATACTTCGAAAATGAAGCTGGTAGTGTTATCATAGTAAACGCTATCGTATGGTTTGCAGATGACAGTTGTTAAATATGAACGCCCTATCTTTAACAGAACACATGTCCCGCAATGAAAATCCTATAGTTCCAACTGAGACACCCTATAGTAAATGTATCTCCTTGAGAGTTAATTTTACATGTATTTCCAATTTTTTTTAATTTGTTCATCTATTACTTACTTTCTTTTATTGACATATTATCAACAGTCTCCGTTATATAAAAGTTGTGGTTATTCCACACAAAAGAAGTCTCAAATGGAATATCGTTTAAGATCTCCCTACAGGAACATACCTATACATAATTGGTTTATTAAATAGTGGTTTGTATACCTGCATTATGGTGTAAGGAAGTCAAATAATGGTGCTGGATGCTCGAATTCGAGGTGGGTCTTGCAGCGAAGGCACAGCTCGGCAATTCGGACACTTCATCTTCCGAGATGTCCCCTGCGCTATATCCAAATTGTAAGCTTAAATGATGAGGAAAAATGCGTTACACATAGGGAAAACATTCAGCAGTCGGAGTATCTAGTAGAGTGCTGTGCAATATCGAGTTACATACATATGTGCAGGGGTTGAGAAGAACATGACAGGCATTGCATCGCAGTAGGTGTACACGTAAAAAAGTGTTATTTGAGAAATTGGCAAGCTCTTGTATGTTTATTGGATGTATTTTTTAATTATGGTTTCAGTTTTCATGCTTTATTTAATAATATAAAATAACAAAATAATAAAATTCACTAGCAAATATAATTAATTCCTAACTCATATCTATATTAAACACTGTAGAACTGGAAGTTTGTGCTATTATTCTGCGTCTAAGTTCTCCTAATATAAAATTCAGTGGCGGCTCGTGAGTTTTTTTTAGGGGAGGCAGAATATGTATATCTACTGGTGACACTCCTTAATGACGCAAAATATTTAGAATTTTCAAGGTCACGCGTTTTCCTGAACCTTTAGAATTAAAATAAAAAATCCATTTATACAAAAATATAGACTTTCGCGAGAATAATTTTTGGAATTCGCCACCTTTTCGAAATAATTATAATTTTATTTATTTACATATTTACTTACGAGTTACAGCTACTAAGGGAATAAACAAAATATGTTTTATTGAAGTTAAATATTGTTTATAAACCAAAAATTAGTTTGTGAAATTTACGATCAATACCTAAAATTTAAAACAAACCTCGAAATTGTCACTTTCAGCACAATTAGCACATATCCCCACCACCCTTGGGGTAGTGTAGCTATAGAGCGTTAGTTTTTTTTTGTTGTGGTTCGCCGGTAGCCATATTGTCCCGTTTAAACTAAATAACACTTCTGCAAAATAAATTAAAATAGTACGAGGAAAACGCATAGAAATATAATAAATAAAGGAAAATATAATACGTATTCTTTGTAGGTAAACAGGTGTCCCCCACCGCGTTGAATTAAGATAGGTGCAAGGGAGAAAGACTTATTTTGTAGCAAGCATTCCAGATGGGAGTGGGAGTGCTTGCAGCTAGCTGCCAGTGAATTTGTGGCGATTTTGGAATAAAAACTACTCGGTATTAGCTCAAGGTCATTCGTCACGTATGGAAAAGATTTAACTGGAGGCTTGCAGCGGTTTAGCCTCCTGTCGATGAGCGGGTGGTAAAATACGTAACATGAGACGTGGAAATACATAACTTGGCAAACTAGGCGCATATTTAAATTAATCAAATATGAAATAAACAGTTAAATTAAATTATTATCATAATAATTATTAATTAAAATATACAAAAAAGTAAATTATATAAAAAAAATAATGCTAATTAACACTCCTTATAATATTTATTTATTTTTTAGAATAACCTGAAAATAATTTTAAAATCGAATAAAAATATTTTGACCTATCTTATATGGGTAAGTATTTTTTCTCTAAAATTGCAGTAGAGGCTTAGCCTCCTCTGCCTCCCCTGACCAGCAGCCACTGATAAAATTGATACGCTTTACAATACTACGGTATAATAGTCAACATAACGTCTATCATATTTAATCTATACAGTCAGTGACGAGGCGTCCATTAAGGCTGTAAGGCGCAGCCTACGTTACATATTTTTTAGATGGTAGACTCCTTTTTTATATTGCCACTTGCCTTTGCCAGAATGATAAACATTTTCTACTCAATTAGTATTCATATTATCGTACATATTTCCATTTAAACTGAAGCGCCGGCAACTGGCAGTGCGCAAGCCTTGGCCGGCCGCTGTCTGGGCTTTCGACAGCCAGCCCAGACAGCGGCTTGGTTTTAACGGACTTATAGGGATCCGCGGTGCAGGGGAGGAGAGGGGAGTACGCGAAAAATGACATGCAATTTAGCTAGCCTAATCGATCAGTTTACGTAATACAGTGGCTATAATATTGACCTGTCGTTACTCGTAGTGATTAGTGTTATTTTTAAGGATAATGGAGGCCCTAGACAGCGCCGATTTAGTAAACTTTCGAATTAATAAGAGTGGTTATTTTAATAATTTATCTTTAGAAGATAAACAGAAAACTAAAGACGCTTATTTAATTATAAACTGAAATTGGAAGCGGCAAAACCTACCAATTTATTTCAAGAACTATAGATGTTCTTGCAGAAAAGAAAACGCGGCAAATGGAATTGATATACAAAAAAATATAGGTAAGTTGTTTTTGCGATTCAACTACTCATATATATATATATATATATATATATATATATATATATATATATATATATATATATATATTGCATTAAAAATGAGCAGCCCCCCCCTCCTCGCCCAATTCAGGACAGCTTACCCTCAGCTTGAATCGATACTTCGCTACTATATACGGTGATTTTTTAAAAGAGCTCACCCTGAATAATTCGGTTCTTGTTTTTTGTAACTTCCCCGAATAGGCTAATCGTTGTTTCAGAGAAGGCACATGTCAACGACACAATCACATGCACAACTTTACCCCACTTGCCTAGTGCTACCTCCTATTGAAAGGATATTAATTACCTTTGTAAAGGTACTCAATACTGGAGGCATAGATCGACTAATTTTGTATTAATCTGGATATCTTGGAAAATAAAGAGACGGTATAATTTCCGAAAATACTGGTTTCATGTTGAAGACATTAAATTAATAAGGTGATTTAGATATATCCCACTTTTTTGTGCAATGTTCTAAGGGCAGAATGAATTTCACTTTAGTATTTCATGGATATATAACAACAGATACTAAATTGACAATTAAATACGTGGATTCATGAATTTACAACAACGGATAATAGATTGATGATTGCAGATGATTTTAAGGTCCTACTTGGAAAAAAGATGATAAAACTGTACAAAAAGAATATACAGCTGAATTACAATTAAAATTATCATTCAGCTAAGGTATCACAAGATAGGTAACTCGTACGTATCGGAACTCCAACTACAAGTAGAGGTCGATGGGGATGAGGGGGTGAGTTCCAACAACACATTGCAACTCACATTGCAGGGATTGACATGCTTTGGAGAATTGTAATGTTGTTTAATTTTTTGAGATTACCTATACCCCAGTGTCGAAATAATATGGAGTGACTCATCGATGAAATACGGATGGCTCAGGGGCAAGAATTGTGCGGGGAAAAATAACAAAATAATACCAAGACAGTTGAAAAAGGTTTTAAGTGGATTTGTAACAGTTTTTTAGTTAGCAAACAATGTAAGAATCGTAATCATTATGTATGTTACATCACTAACACAGTACTTATTTCTTGTATCAACAACACCGCCACAGTCACTATATCTATCACTATACATATATCCACACTTATCACACATATTTTATTTTATATTACCAATCACTGTCACTATCCCACTATCACTATGTTGCGTCGCACTGAAAATATTTTCTTAATGTCATTATTATAAGAATTACTCACTTCAGACAATACGACTTCCACTTACAATATTACTATTCCACAGTTAGTCACTGTCACTATCAAAATTACAATCACTGGACTGCTATCACCTAGATTGATTATAACTGGATCTATCAACGCTTCCGCTCTTGTGTCAAGATCCCACATGCATTGTTCCTCTTTCTTTAAGTGCACAATGCTCTTGAACCATGTTTCCGGGGTAACGCGGCTGATAGCATCGTTCAACAGCAATTTGACGTCACCCAAATTAAAAGCCCTATTATTTCGTGCTACGTCCGTTTTTATTTGCTCCCAAATCAGCTCTATGGGGTTCAACTCGCAATGATTTGGTGGTAAATGAAGTATTGTCACATCACGAGCTTTTGTCATGTTATCTACTACATATTTAATATACCGGCTTTTTTCTCGCTGCGCAATTTTTAATAGCTGCACTTTTAACATGGCATCATCACAATCCAGATTTTTAGATTTGAACCACTCTAGGATTTGTCCTTTTCTCCATGCTGATGTTGGTAACTTTTCAATTCGCCGACTATGATATGGTGCATTGTCCATCACGACAACTGCGCCAAGTTCTATGGAAGACAATACAGATGAAAACCATTTTCAAAAACTTCAGTAGTCATATATTCATGATATTCCCCTGTTCATTGCGATTCAAATACATTTAAACCATTTTCCAAGAAACCTGAGTCGCTTCCGATATGCGTGATTATTAATCTTCGTCCTTTTCCAGATGGTGCCTTCAATCCCGGATATAATCCTTCTACAAATGCCTGTCGGTTATTCAGAATATTGCAGTTTTGCCACACTTTCTTCACGGTATGACCTTCGTTTACCCAAGTTTCATCCAAATAATAAATCTTCCTGCCAGAATTTCGAAAATCTCTTAGCTTTTCCAAATAACTTCTTCGCCATAACACAATTCCGTTTTTTTTGCAATAAGAAGACTCTTTCGGTTTCGTTTTAAATGATGAAAATTCATTTCATGCATAATTCTCAAAAGAACTTTACGAGAAAACTTCGGTAAATTTTCATCTTGAGCGACGACAGCGTGAATTTTATTCAACGTCGGAAATTGATAAAAAAAAATCCATGAATAATCCTATGAATTATGCATTTAACATCTTTGTCAACTTCAATCTTCTTCCTACAGCGGGTTTCTATTTTCTTCTTTTTTGCACTTGTTTCTTCTTCATCATACTTCATTGCACGGTACACACTACTTCCACAGACTTTTGTTAACGAAGAGCATATGTCAACTGCCTCGGTTGTACTAATACCTGGGTTTCGCGCCCGAATTCCTTCGTAGACGTTTTTAATCATTTGAAGTTCTTCATTTGTTAAAAGTGTTGTTTTCGATTGGAATTCTTCGTCGTAGAACCACTACAACTTGCATCCGCTGCTTCCATGTTAGAAAAACACTAAACACTCACTTTTATCGCAGAATATAATAAATAAACAATTTTCCGAATCCCGAATCAATCGCACATAACCACAATGTAACGCCACTGGCGCGCCAAAATCTGGGCTAAACAACGCATACGTCATTCTATCGATCGACATTGATCCGTGCCGCCAATTACTGACCAATTGAATTCGAATATATTTAAAACCGCCTAAAATGATTGGCTAGCTCTGCTACAACAGCGCACCAGGCGGTACAATCGATTATTATGCGATTCTGAATTCAATAGGAGAGGGAGTAGTTCGCATTGAACTACGGTTTCTATAGAGCGGCACATAAAATTTGTATGCACATAATAGGTGATTACACAAGAAATAGACAAACCGTTGAATAGTTATGGTGGTCTGATATTATATATGAATCACTCCACATTATTTCGACACTGGGATTATAAGGTGGATTATTTACAAAAAAAAAAAAAAAAAAATGTGAACAAACCCGATTTTCAATTGTTTATAACTCTAAAATTGGGCAGTCAAGACCTCTACTATTGGGCATCTATATTAAGAGAATAACAATTTCTTCAATATGAAGTATGACTTGATCCCTATTCCCTATAATAACGGGTCCTGGAGGATGGCTACTCTGGTCAGGTGGGTAGAATAGTATAATTGAATTTGCCGTACTTGTGTCCTCTACCACAAAAAATTAACCTATTTCAGGAATTTGTTCTTAAAATAAATATGAAGAGTGTTATTTAGGGACGGTCATTTTCAGAAAATCGCAGTGTATAATCACCTGATACTGCTTAATAGAATACCAGTCATTTAGTACAGTTAAAAATAAGGATTTAAGATAGTTACTATTAAGAAACTTTTTAGTCCTTTTGTTATCTAATATGACGTTTAAATGTTGTCTGAATTAGTTGCGTCTAATTTTCTATTTCTGCTTAATAGTTTCATTACTAAGACATCTTATATGTTTAGTCATTAATTTAGCAGCATTTTTCCTGAACATAATTCCTGAGTAATTTAATATGTGTTAATTGTTCAAATAATAATACTGAACACTGAACCAAATAATAATACTGACTAACATGTTTTCCTATAATTATCATAATAAACTTTATAACGTTCTAATTGGTGTACATTATCTACTACTATATTCCTTCCAATGATTATCTTCTAAATTGTTCTACTGTTAATTTCTCTAATAGATCAAGTTTCTTTAATAATTTAATGTATCTTAATATGATATGGATATAAGCAGATTTCTTATTGTTCCTTCAATATAACAAAAAAAATATGATTAAATTAATGATTAAATTTCTAAATTATACAAATATCTTAATTAGATTATTCAAAATTCCTTCAGACTTATCATAAATAATCATAATGTAATGATAGTAAGGCGATGGCTATAATTCTTTTTGATATCATTGTCTTGTTAAAGAGCATCTTTAGCTACTTTCAAAGACAATAGTGTGTTGTATACACATAACGGAACACCAATACACTACAGAGCAATAATTCATGGATATCTAAATGAGGGATATCCAAACAGTTATCTTAGAAGAAAAGGACCAGTAAGATGGTCGCCTCACTTTGCAAAAACCCATTAACTTCTGTAGGGGCATGATCAATTATTATATGCTGCAATTAATTGAGAAAATATAAAACAACTAAGGTAAGGTTTGTGCCGGTAGTTGCACACTTTCTCCGTCGGATGTAACGAGTACTCGCTGACGTCTATTTTATTGTAAATTTAATTAACATTATTATTAGGCTCAAAGATGTCGCGTAAACTTCCTTCACATACCACGGTCGAAAAGCGGGTGAGTAATTTTCCTTAACTACATTTTGATGGCATCGAATTACGATGTATGAAGTGTAAAAGCGCGCTTAGAATAATCGTAAACTAGTACAAAAATTCGATCAACTTTTGTAAATAGAGGATGTTTTTAGTCTTTTTAGTCAGCTATTAATGAGTTATTAATTTCCGATACGTACATACTTATTCCACTAACTCAGCTTAAATAGAAAATATTATAAATGTACACTAGAAAGTGGTATCTTGAATTCCTAGAGAGATCTATAACATTCTCTGAGATGTTAGTAATTATTTTAAGAATCATTTGTAATATCAAATAGGTAAATATTTTGAGGATTCTCATTAACGTTCTTCTTATTTCTTCGAGCATATTGTTACATTATATTATCTTCGTTTCTGTTTCCTAATTTTTCTAGTTCAAATCATTCATTTGTTATAATCTATTATAATAAACTTCGCCTCTTGAGGATCTTCATTCTTAAAAAGAATTCGCCATTGAAAATAGTAGTTAATTGTTGTAATGTTTCGCAAATAATTTGGTTTTCAAGATGATTCCACAGGATTGACAAAATAGCGACAACAAATTGACAAGATTTAATTCAGAAAAGGCTGCATGTCTCACAAAATAACGACATTGACTATAGAACATGCTTAACAAAAGTAAGTTGAAAACGGAATCGAATGCGATAATAAATACAGGATTTTCCAGTTACTGGAGTAGGGTTTGAAGTGGATATCATGAGTGGAATGGAAATTGCAAAGTCAGCTCTTACAAAGACAACTTTCTTTACATCGTATTTATGTTTTATTTCAGTTGAGATGTACTAACAATCATCGCCTTTATCACGGCCAAATATTATTTCTTAAAAGTTCAAATCGCGACCTTTAAGAAGGCTACCTATCACCTTTGCTGTTATGAAAAGTTATATGGAAAAATGTTCGATTAAAAAAAACGTTGGCGGTGTTACTCGTATGCGAAACGCTCTGTATAATTGATAATATATATAATATCATACGCAGTCAATATCATTTAACTTCCATATCTGAAGTTGCTGCATTTCACATAGCAACAAAATATTTGAGTTTGCCATTATAATAGACCACCCTATATGCATTATAAATTTATAAAAAAGGACATAGAAGAGGTTGCCAATTTAAAGAACAAATACTTTAAACAATCATGTTAATGTACGACATGCAAAAGTATAAAGATTTGTAAAATAACAATCATAATTTAATATTGATTGTTGATAATTTGGGACCGCCAGTTCTCCCATTCCAGGTGCGTTTTCTTAATTCCATAATGGTGATAAATAGACGTTTTTGAGAAGTTCAATTTTAAACAAGTGTTAAGACGAGTTTAAAATACATTTAGAGACATTTGCGCTCTTATTTAAGTTGTGACTTTCTAGAAAGTTGTTGCTAATTTAATTTAGTGATATATTTATTATTCCTATTATTATTGACATTACAAAAGCGTCAATCAAAAAACTACTAATACATGTCTTAGATCCGCCTCTGGAATATTCCGGATGGACCACAGAACTTTCAGTCCTTGTTGATAATCATTTATCAGTTGGATCAACATTTATCCAATTGATAAATGTTGATCCAACTGATAAATGTTGATAAACGATCAATCAATTCCCCAATCCAAGAGGAATAAATGACATATTCCTCTTTGGACTACTCAGTGAAATAAAAATATTTTTTTACGAGTTTTTAATGGACAGAGTTTCATAAGAAAATTTCGAAGAAGAAAGGAATATGACATTGTGAAACTGAAAACACTATCGACAATATACAGTGGTTTCCTAAAGTAACAAAGAAATTCGTAAAAGAATCAAGTAATAACTTTTGGGAAAAACTCTTCGATCGTCGAGTTTTATTTTTATTTGTGAATTTTTTAAAATATAATTAATACATACAGGGGGTGATTCGTGTAGGAGGTATGACGTCATTGATATTTTTTTATCGCAATCCTTTATTCTATTGTCGAATGTGAAAAGAGTATTTCTATAAAATAGTAGAGTAGAACATTTTACGGGTCTAAGAGCTTATCCCAAAAATTATTTCTTGTATTTTTGACGATTTAATTAATTAATTTATTGCTTTAACAAAGCACTGTACAGTATTCTCCTAGCATACTTATCATATTCATTAATACGTTATTCCATTCGATTAATAATTTGTCTTAGCGTACTTTAGTTAAGTCTTCCTCGGGTATTGTTTACATACATTTAACGTACTTAATAAATTAACGACTAGTGCAATCAACAATAACAGAATGCCAATTAACTTGAGAATATTTACTTTGGTGGTGACGACGAGGAGTCTGGTAACTGATGGCCGCGATTCGTCATTTTCTTGTAGCGTTTCTTCAAAACCACCGCTGGAGCTATATTGACCACTTAAGAAACTACACACTGTATAAAAATCACTTGAGAAACCCGTAGAGGTTACTAATAGAACACCAGGCCTGTGTCAGCACCGCAATTATTTTAATGTGATCAAATCCCCGGGGAACAACTTTTATATATCTAAACTCAAATGAGTTATTATTTAGTCTTTTGACTAAGCTATAACTAAAATAGCTTTTAAATATACTGCAAATACGGTGGCAAATCGACTGCCACTTCGTTTGCATCAAATACGGGTTGAACTGATATGAAATAAATCCTTCTGTTGTCTCTATTTTAGGGTGCTTTTTCGGCGCAGAGATTATTGATCCGAGGGTTGTACCACCCTTGCGCGGCCCAATAGAAACTACGCATTTGATGAGTTTCGTAAACGCCTGTTGTGATTGGCCTTCCACGCAAGTTTCTTAAGATGTTAGGGGATAAGGGTCAAATATGGAGGAGTGCAATTTATTTGAAGTGGGTATGCTTTTGACAGGTGGGGGATAAATGGAAGCGACCATCATTTGCAGATATTCACAGTCCGTGTGATAAACATTGGGAAATTGCGGCGCAGTACAGACTGGAACAAAATTTTATAAATGAATTGAAAATAGTAGAGACTGAATTGCATAAATTTTACTTTAAATGTTCACTACCAAAAGTGCAGTTACAGTTGCACGGAATAATTGTGCATTCTTCTTATTATTGACACGCCCTCTCTAGTGTCCTTCAGGGAAATCCATAGATTTATAAACATATAGTTATCACTAAGCTTTCTATTCTTCTAAATAAACTTTTTCAATATTAGTAGAGCAAAGTTGTGTTTATCTAAATTCCATCAGAATATTGGCCATGATATTATGATATTCTGTTGTATAGGGTCCTTTAATAAGGACGCTCGAAATTTGTTAGGTTATAGTGGCCATATTGTTAAAGCAACATCTGTCAAATTTATTTTCTCGAGAAAACGTTTTTTTTTTGCGAAATAAAATCAATGGATAAGTAAGGCAACTGTGTAGAATATGAGAAACTCAAAATCGACGCAAATTACGTCAACATCCACGTAAGAAAAAACTCTGAGTACGGTAGTAACCTCCGTATTAGTGGAAAATGGATTTCCTCATTAACCGAGAAACACTCTTCAGGTATCGAGAGAACTAGGTTATTTTCGAAATTGAACCCTACGAAGAAAGGCGGCAGTTTTAGAGTAAAATCGGGAGCGCCATTGCGTTTGCTAAGTTCTTTTTCATCTATACGAATTTCTTCAGACTTTCTCTTGAGAAAATGTTTTTTTGCGGAAGAAAATCGATTATAAGTATATGGAAGTGACTCGATATACTACTGTAAAATATTAATTAAGGTAAAGTGAAACCAAGTGAGCATTTGTTTCGATATGGAACCAAAACGATCAACTCAGGTGATGAGAGGCAGGTGGAGGGTAAAGGAAAATTCCTTTTTTTATTGTCAACTAAGAACTGTAGTGACACATTAAAAACTGGCGCATTAGCAAGGATAATGAGTGTGCCTCGATAGCTCAGCGGTCAGAGCAACTAACTGGAAATTGGGAGAGTCGGGTTCGATTCCCGGTCGAGGCAAAATGCACTTTTATCCTTGCTATCGGCAAAATGGTGACCCCGACGTGATGTGATTCATTCCAGTATATGCAACCTCCCTTACATCTCAAATTCGCGAATTCGATTCCCGTCCTATCCATCGCCCTACAGTCCGAGGGTTACCGAACAACGGTTCGTAAGAATGGCGAACGCGGTCACATTCCGTTCAATTGTATCAAGACAAACTATGTCTCTAGGGAGGGAGTACTGTAGTGACACATTAAAAACTGGCGCATTAGCAAGGATAATGAGTGTGCCTCGATAGCTCAGCGGTCAGAGCAACTAACCGGAAATTGGGAGAGCCGGGTTCGATTCCCGGTCGAGGCAAAATGCACTTTTATCTTTGCTATCGCCAAAGTGGTGACCCCGACGTGATGTGATTCATTCCAGTATATGCCACCTTCCTTACATCTCGAATTAGCGAATTCGATTCCCGTCCTATCCATCGCCCTACAGTCCGAGGGTTACCGAATAACGGTTCGTAAGAATGGCGAACGCGGTCACATTCCGTTCAATTGTATCGAGACCAACTATGTCTCTAGGGAGGGAGTACTGTAGTGACACATTAAAAACTGGCGCATTAGCAAGGATAATGAGTGTGCCTCGATAGCTCAGCGGTCAGAGCAACTAACCGGAAATTGGGAGAGCCGGGTTCGATTCCCGGTCGAGGCAAAATGCACTTTTATCCTTGCTATCGCCAAAGAACATTTCACGATAGAACCCACGTAGAAATATATATGATAAGATAAATATTATGTCTAATAAGATTATAGGTTATACTGCAACTAATCTTTTTACACCTCTGTTACTTGCTTTACATTTTGAGTAGATTATCTATAAGATATTAAGTGTATGTAAATATACAGTGCATTCAGAACGTAAAATACAGTATAATTCAGAAAAATTGGTACGATGTCAAAAATATATTTAAATAACACTGTTTAACAGTGGAACTTATAATTTTCGTTCGTAATTATTCTATCTGCAGAATTATTGACAAATTTTGACATATGTAACTTTTTTTAAAGGAATTTATAAACCAAGATGGATCTTTCCCATTTCAAGAGTATCTTTTAAGAATTTTTTTATGTTTGACTTCTCGGTATGATTGTCCAATTGTATAATACATATATTATATCATATATGAGATAGCCATTAATAATATAAGTGTAGTCTAT
Source organism: Rosalia funebris (assembly GCA_037954035.1). Classification (NCBI taxonomy): domain Eukaryota; kingdom Metazoa; phylum Arthropoda; class Insecta; order Coleoptera; family Cerambycidae; genus Rosalia; species Rosalia funebris. The sequence continues at coordinate 11,234,933 of JAZFAV010000011.1, read as the reverse complement.
CTATATGGTTTTATATTCCCTCCTGAATAAAACTACAAAGCAATATAATAGAAAGGATAGAGTAAAAATAGTTCAAACCACCATCTACCATTAACATTTTGACTGGATAATTCGGTTTTAAGTGAATTACTCGGGTAAAAAATGTGTCTGTAAACAGAATACTTAAGACTTCACACTGTGAAGCTCTATTGACTTAAGTCAGGGGAGCATTGTGGCCTTCCAGTGTGTTCTACTTATCCATCTGCCTAGGAAAGAGTTAGTTTGGTTAAAAAATTGTAAATTAAGTCTGAAGTACTATTAAGTCTAAATGAATTTATGTAACAGACAGTTGTCAAATTACACACATATAAATTAAAAAGAATGGGAGACAAGCCAACATCCTTTTATTGGCCTTGGGACGGGGCTGGAACCTTCGATGCAGCAACAAAAACAGGAAACCAGTTTTCCACGAACGCCGAAATACTACACGTTTCTCGACGCGAATTTCGTCAACCAAGTTGACATATTCGAGATATGATTAAAACATATCCTTATATTGGTTTAATATAAAAATTAAAAGAAATCGTTAACAGATTATACAATTTCAATTTTAAGTCATCGGAATCGGTAAAAATAAAATGCGACAATGCGACATAAGCCTTCGTTAATAAATAATATAAAGAATAATTGGTCCCAAATTTGAGCTTTGAGGTACTACAGAGAACGCTAAGAAGGTCTCGAATTTAAAGCCATTATATGAAACAAATAATGTACATTTGGATAAATATAATTTTACTAAGTGAACATTAGTACAGAATCCATATAATTCTAATTTTGAAATGAGTGTGATTCACCTTGTCAAAGGCCTTCAAAAAGTCAGTATAGACTACATCTACTCGGTCTGTATTATCTATGTGATTTGCGATTATCTGGATAAATTCTGCTGAATTTATAACTGCGGAGCATTTTTCTACCAATCCATGTTCATTAGGAGATAAGATGGGATAGACACGCCAAGATAACTGAGGGTATATAATGAAATTTCGAAAACCTTTTTAAGATTTGACACAATAGTAATCGGGCGATAATTTTTTATATCAGATGGATTACCACTTTTTAATACACGGCAAATCCTTTGTCACTTTCCAAACCTCAAGAAACATGTGGGTAGAAGTATCAGATTACACAGAATGAGAAGTGGCTCTATAAAAGCCCCTAAGCAATCTCGAACAAGAAAACTGAGGATCTAATCATCGCCGCAGTCCATATTGTTTTCATTGAAGGTTATGGAATTATAAACCATTACATAATCGAGGAGTTTTTGGATAACCTGTCTTTTAGTGAACATGAATATGAACCAACACCTCAAAACACTAGAATCATCTCCGAATTGTTGACTAAAAACTCATGAATGAGTGATAAATCACGAATCAAACAATAACCGGTAGTGATATTGTATCCGTTTAATCGTTTTCCGCATGATGATAAATTATATATTAAAAACCTCAGTACCTCAGTTTATTATCAAAAAATTTTAATAAACCATAATACAGTACACAGTAGAAATTCTAGCTGTAGATTTGGTAATATGTGATATACAAAATGTTCATGGTTCATAGCAGAGTACCTATAGCGAAAAAGAACATTCTGTTGTTTGTCTCTGCTAAGAATATCTGGTCGAAATGAGGGCATGGTCTTAAGACTTATTTTTAAAAGGAGGTGCCCTTAAAACTTTAGCATGAGTAATAAAGAAAAATAATCAAAGTTCCAATATGTTTTATGCTCTTGTTGATAATAAGTAGGAAAGTCAAATTTTATAGATCCAAATCGTAATATCAACTTGAATGTTATAATAATTCCATTAAGAATCCATACGAGGTGAAGTAATGAGACTGGCAACGCAGCATTAGATCAGGCAACACTTGGGACTCGGGACTTGGAGTATGGAACCGATGGAAATGTCAACAGAATCCAAAATCTTGTGCGTTCAGATCATCGGATGACAGAATGATCGTGGAAGAGTTGAATTTGACTCACATCACCGATTATCACATTTTGACAAATAAATTGGGGATGACAGAAATCTGCGCAAAAATGGTTCCAGAAAACGATTGAGGTGTCTTCCAAGTCGATTGATAATGCTCCCCAGTTTCTAGAACGTGTCATTACTAGCGATGAGTGTTGGATGTTTGAGTACGACCCTAAAACGAAGCTCCAAAGCATGGAATGACACACTTCAACCTCTCTAAGGCACAAAAAGGCAAAATTGAGATTTGCTTTTTTAATAGCCAGAATCATTCATAAAGAGTTTATGCCTCAAGGCCAACTGACTAATCAAAACTTTTACCGAAAAATTCTTGAGAAACTGGGTGTTGCATCACGATAATGCGCCTTATCATACAGCAATTCCAATAAACGAGTTTTTGGCCAGTAAATACATTCCTCAGACTCCTCATGCTCCTTAATCGCCCGACTTGAGTCCTTGTGACATTTTCCTCTTCCCAGGAGTAAAAAGTCACCTCAAAGTACGTCATCCTGGGACACTCGAAAACATTCAAACGGCTGTAACCGACCAGCTGAAAGTTATTCCAGTATTCAGTAGAATTCCAGCACTATGAGGCTTGGAAGCTGTGTGTCCAGCATTGTGTGGTTTCCTAAGGAAGTTATTTTGAGGGAGTCAATATTTAATTATAATTCTATTCGAATAAAAAAATTTAAATCAGTGAAGAAAATCAGTCTCATTACTTAATTTACACACATCATTAGTCATCCTTGTTTATAAGGGCTATAAAGCCCATATTCTTCTATTTATTTATGTTTACATAATAGGTGTATAATTGTATGTTCCACAAAAATCGGTACATCAACCATAACCCTGAGAAAAACAAATTGAGACCTCGAACCAACCCATCAACGCAAATAAAAAATCAGCTTAACCCAGCTTAAAATTAAATTAAGACCACGGGCACACTCAAATAAACCAACAGATAAATAATTCAAAACCTGCAAACAAAACCGGAATAAAATCTATGAAAAGCGTATGCGGTGAACAAATCTAGTTGGCTTATCTTTCCGAACAATTGAATCCGGAACTCGTACAATTGAATACACAAACTGTAGCGCCGATTCCTGGCGGTGGGGTGGTCGCAAACCGTGTTTGACACATGTAAGTGGGGCCTCTCGTGTACGGCACGTGAGCTGGTCACGTGCGCTTCCAAATCACAGGACTAAAGACGATTTGTCAGTCGCAGATCGAAGTTTACTTTGAAATCGACACACCCACAGTGACACGCCAATTTCGAGAAGCGAGCTGTTAATTTTAATCCCGAAAACAGGGTAAATATTTGCGAAAATTATTTATTTCTTTGTACACCCGGGGAATGTAATTTTTCGACACTAGAAGCTAAAACGTGTTTATTACTTGACACATATCTTCCCAAATAATACAACCATTTTCAATGAATATACAGAGACAACAGAGCTGTTGAAGATTCTAAGTCTTCAACACTAGGTCCAGATCTTTAAACCTAAGTTTTCGTAGGTTGAAAGGAATAGCTTAAATTATTATTAAAGATTGCCTACACAACAGAATACAGTATGTCAAAATTGTACAACATTTTAGTGGTCAATGTGTAACACGTCCTTGCCTACGTCTTGCAGTGAATTCCACAAGGTACTATATTAGGTCCTATCCTGTTTTCTATGTATAATAATCGTATTTTTGTTTTAAACACAGTCACATCTCTGTTATACATGATATGATATTGATGTACAAATATGTCCAACATTTGGTGCGAAGTTTGAGATGTAGTTAAACTAAAAAAATATATGATAAAATTCTTCTATCAACTAGCTTTGCACAGCAGACTCTCCACCGACTCTAACTGACTATGTTGAACTAAAAAAATATACTCTTATAGCCACATTATCAAATGATACAACCACATTATCAAATGATACAACCACATTATCAAATGATACAACCACATTATCAAATGATATAGTCAGATACAACTTGCATCTGACATCAGACCTAAAATCGTTTCAAGAAAACTACACATTTAAATAGCGTTCAGGAGTAGCTCCAAAAATGGAAATTGAGTAAATTGAGTAAAACTAAATCTAAAAATGTTACATTCACTATGAAAAGAAACAAAATAACAACAAATATTGCTGTATTAGTCCATTCTGAAACCAGCATGGACCTATGGTATTTAACTTTGAGGAAAAATAATGTCAAATGCAACGAAAACGATGTTAATGAACAACTTTAGTGACAAAATTGGAGATGAAATTAAATTGTAGAGAATTCGAATTCAGTAGCGTGATTTCAGTCCTCCTCTAGCCCTTGTCGCTGCTTCCATTCACCTGGGCATGCCATTGATCACGTGGTGAATGGTATGCTAAGAAATATTCTCCCATTCGACAGAACGACTTATTTGAGTTCCAGTGGCGGATTTACCAGCAGGCTGAGTAGGCTGGAGCCTAGGGCGGCAGATTTTAGGGGCGGCAAATTTGGGACCAAAAAATGTTTTGTCTTACAGAAATCAACAAGATTCATATTTATATACCCAAATATTATTAGGTATTCAAGTTCAATTCAACATGTAACATGTTTTACCACAGATAAATTTTTCTACAATTTGCGTAGTGGCGTTTGGTTGCAGTGTGGGAACGAGTGACATCACTTTTCGTCATCCGTTTTCGTTTTTGTGTCATCCAGCCAGGAGTTAGTTAAATCTGGACCGCGATAGTGAGCGATACGGTGTGAAGAAAGTGACATTGTGTAATATAGTGCGAAAGTTAGTTTATAAAGTTAGTTTATGAACTTAAAATAAAGTAGAGAGAAAGTTAGTTAGTTAGTTAGTTGGACTTGTAAATAGTTGATTTGTAAATAAGTGTTCGAAATAAAGAACTTTCTAGTAAATTCGTTACAATATATAGTTTTTATTATGTAAGTAAACGTAATAAGAATTCATAGCAACAAAATACAAACAAGCGTTAAATTTGTCAGTTTTCCAGTTAAATTTAGAGGTTCTTGTCCAGGACCCTTTTTTTAAAAATATTTAGCGGCTACTTATAATAACTTTCTATGGAAATAATATGCTTTGTCCAATCAGAATGAATAATTCAGGCGTTAAAAATTTTTAACGGCATAAGTTACAGAATTACCCCTATTAAGGCATACCTTACACCGCCTTATTAGTAGTACATGATTGAGCTTTTATTAACTCAGAAATATACCCAAAAACTATTTCTTGTGCAATCTTAACTAAACCGTTGGGTTGTAAAAGTAATCTAGTTCACAATCTATTAATTACGGGAAAAAGGTGGTGTAATTAAGGCGATAGTGCACAAAACATAAAGTTACAATTTCATTGACAACAAAAATTGTAATTAATATGATTGTGAACTAAGGTATCGAATGGCAGAGGTCGCTAGGAGTGGCAACATTTGGATAGTCTACTGGCGGCAAAAGTGTAAATCCGCCACTGTTGAGTTCAATAAGAGACATAAGGGCAACTATGTGGCGCCTAACTAATCGTCTTGGTGCATTCTATAGATGCTCTATAGGGTATAGATGCTCTAAATTGTCCCCGTTATATGAGCAAATGGCAGCACATGTTCTTCTACGTAGAGATGTACATTCATGGATCTCTCCCGTATATGAACCAAATCCTTGCGGCCATTGAAACAAACTTCCCCGGAAGATTATTGTCCACCAAAAAATGGGATCCTTGGAGATATATTGTAGGACATAAATCCCTTTCCTGGCCTCTGCCAGACTCGTTGACGCCCATGAATTTCGAGCTGATGCTAGAGCTGTACTTAGCTCTAAAACCTTGTCCTGGGGTTCTATAGTTATTTTAAGTTCATTGAAACGTTTAACTAATTATTGATTGTCTAAATCACTGAGTCACAGCTTTCATTCATCTTCTCTTAAGTTACATGGACGATTCATTTGTTCTACTCTAAATGTACTAGACAAATTGTTTCATTCACTCGATAACATTAAATTAAAAAAAAAAAAAATCACTAGCATAACTAAATGTATCGCCTTTTACAAATTACTTTAAACAAGTTAAATGTATTATTAGCAAACAATTACAAAATGTTACTTTACATCTGTCAAACAGTTGCAATTGTTTTATCAGTAGTGATAGAAAATATCCTAGGCCACATATATAGGTATAAAATGCTTAAGGATTTAAAACTTTATTTCGTCCAAGAGCGAAAAAATATAGGCGCTGTTGGCTTTAATACATAAATTCCAAAAATGGAAAATCTCAGAGAAAACCATCCTTGTGTTACTCATAAATCTAGATGTTCTTCATCTAACCTCGATGATCTCTCAGCGGTGTTCTAATTTATTTACCTACATGAGGTTATTTTACAGACCTCTTTTACCGGACAAAGAAAATTTGCTGAAAAGTCCTAAGTACAAATTACATCATCTACAGCCTCTCAACGTATGGTGACGAATGTAGTGTTTTAGCAATGGAAACAGTTAAAAAAGAGCATGTTAAATCTGTCAATATTGAATGAACTTAAAATTAGCTCTGTAAGTATTAGATATACAATACTAATAGTTGTACATGTTACTTAATATTTACTTATTAGGTAGTTCGATTAGTGTATGTTCGATTACTAATTAAAGAAATAGTTGCCGCATTATTCATCACTAATACTGCCGTATTTTATTATTCTGTCGATTTCTAAAAGGGATACACAGTGAAAATATTATTGGCCTACAAATAAAGGAAATTGATTATCTTATGCCATTAGCAAGGACTATTAGAAAACCATTATTAACGCCACTTGAATCTACAGACGGATGATTTGTAATCTTTCAGGAAAATCAGATAAATCCATCTCCGGAAATGGGACCGAAAAATGACAGTAATCTTCCACACTTAACAATGTTAGCAAACAAACACGTAACAATGCATAATAATAGCATTTCCGCAGGTTCCCATGCCTGGGGTGGCCGTCTCCACCCCTACTTTAAACTAGGGCTATAATATTTTTTGAACAAGGACGCGATAACCGCTAGCTCTTTGTCCGCAACATATTGCCCGTGCTTATGGGAGTGTGGCTTACCAATTAGGGGTATTTGCAGAGACGTGAAATTACGAGGGTGACAAATTGTTTATTATTATCTCAAAAATTATTAATGTATCCAGAAAGTATTGCTCGATGCATCACGTAACCGATGTAAATATTTTTTTGTAGTGATCTGAGAAATATAATGTTGTTTTATATTACTATTCATTTCATCGCTATTTGCCAAATAAAAAACTCTCTTATCTGGCCGATAAACGGAACAGTCTATCTGAGCCTAGCCATAAAAACAAGCCACGGTATGTTTTGAGATTTTTTATTTTTCAAGTAGCGATGAAATAAACTATACAAATTAATTTGGGGAAACCTTAATGTAAAGCCGGGTCCAGACGTGCGTAAGGTGTAATGTAATGTAACGTGAAATGTAACGCGAATAGTGTGTACGGCACACGAACTCAACACGAATCGTGTAACGCGAATTTTGTTCAAAATCTGTCCACTCAGTTGCCACGAACATGCTGAGTGGGAAGGTCGTGATAGCTGGTGCTGCTTTTATTTGTATGCATTTATTAACTGAAGACCGGAAAAAACGTTCGGTGCGTCGATGGTGGAAAACAAAGTTGTATAAGAGAAGATCTTCATTACTTGTGGAATTAAAATCTCAGCAAATAAGTGGCCAATATAAAAACTTTACTCGGATGTCGCCTACTGATTTTGAACATTTCTTAACAATGATTTCATCTAAAATATCAAGACAAGATACTATAATGCAAAGTAAACTAATCATTTTGTTCTTGCATTCTTCTACATTTCTTTCCAACGAAAGAGCAATATCACTCCAAGCATCGTTTTTCAGATTTTTTTAAAAGTACTCCTGGTTTTTTGGATTCCAAATAACAGGTATCTGTTGATATAAACTGATAAGTTCGAGCGATTGTTCGTCACTCCATATCATGAACGTCCATACGTCACAACCGCACAGTGGGCGGAAATGCCAAAAACCTGGCCAAAACCCTAAAAATAGAGATCTTTTTTCGAGGCTCTTTCCCTTTGAAATTGTTAGAGTGGTACCTCTAGTACGTAGAACGACCATTATTAAAAAAGGTAATGTCGATACACGGCTTCAGAAATCAGTCCTTTTTTGAACGTCGCGCGCATCTCTTCGCGAGCTCGAGATGTCAAAGAAAATCGCCAAAGTTCAAATAGGTGCAAAAAGTGTTATTTAATATTTTTCAACATTGTAAAATGGATTCTCCTCCTGAAAGTAAGTATAATTTTAATCTTTAAACCACAATTGATTTTAATAATATATTAGTTGATTATTTAACGATAAACTAAGTAATGTTTTTATTGTTTGTTCTTCGTAAACTAGTAATGCAAAAAGGCTTAAGTAAAAATGTTCGCATATGTCCGCCCTGAATCAAATTCTAATATGTCCCTTAAACGTCTACTAAACAAATTAAAGAAAAACTGGCTGCAGAAAACTGCAGATTTAGCTTATATAACAATTCTTCTGCGTTAATGCGTGGATGCGCTTTACTCAACGCATATCGCACATAAAATATTTCCAATTTTCCTTTGTGAAATATGGTTTCATGCATGTAATATGTTATTTTCATGAAAAATAAAAACTTTTTCTGGTTCTCCAAATTTTTTTTACAATTTTTATAACTTATAATTATTGATTATTTTTTAATTATTTTTATTTTTAATTTTACAGTTCCGACAAATACGAAGGAAATTTCCTTGTCGAGAAAGGAAATTTTTGAAGTTACTAAAACCGAATTGAACTCGAATATCAATAAAATATATGACCTTCTGGAAGCAGAGGTTTCAAATAAATTTTCGCACCGCTACGTTTTGCCTGAAGATTTGAAAAACGTCATACGTTTGCTGATTATTAAGTTCAAGAAAAAGTGGAAGCAGGTACATAGGATCGAAAAGAACTTTTTTTCAAGGCACGAAGAGTGGCTCAAAGGCCGTATAAATTTTATTAAGCCGGACAATACGGGAATTAGTGAAACGGGCACAGCAGGGGGGCGCCCGTCTACAATTTGGGAAGACATGAGCGAACGGTCAAAACGAAGACGAACGGAGATTGTACGGTCAAATCATAGTGCGGAGGAACTAGCCTACGCTACTCAGATGTCAATGAGGGCTTCAGGACAAGTGAGTGCTTCCAAAACCATTAAGGACATCTCAGAAGGCAGTTCATCAAAATCAACGAAGTATTTGGAAGCTGTAGTACGTGCCCCAGAAGCAACCAAGCAATCAAAACTATTGTCCAAAGAAGGATAGATTTATTAATTGCGCCAACAGCTCCAGAATCCAATTATGAATTTATTTTGAATGATACTAATGTACAGACGTCGATGTAACATCATATTCTTCGGACAGTGATTAAAAAGTGTACAATAAATAAATTATAGTTTTTCTGTATTCATTGCTCACATAATTTTGAATCCCATTTTTTCTATTTCCCAAATCAACAATCATAAGCTATTTTAATTAATATTTCAACAAAATTTTCCTCTATTTTAAACATTTATGTCCGCAATTTTGAAGCCGCCATATTATTCTTTGAAAAACTAATAACGGATTCGTAATCGACGCCCTCGAAAACCCCCAGAGACTAATATTATATGATGATTTTTTAACATCTATGTTCGCCATTTTGAAGCCTCCATTTTGTTTTTCGAAAAAGTGATAACGAATTCGTAATTAGTACCCTCAAAAACCCCTAGACCCCAATTTTTATTATGATATGATGATTTTTCAACATTTATGTCCGCCATTTTGAAGCCTCCATTTTATTTCTCGAAGAAGTGATAACGGATTCGTAATCAGTGCCCTCGAAGACCAATAGACCGCTATTTTATTCTTCGAAAAACTGATAACGGATTTGTAATCAACAGCCTCGAAAACCGCCGGAAACCAAATTTCAAAGAATTATTCCAATTCCTTCTAGTTTTAGCCAGGTTTTTGGCATTTTCGCCCACTGTGACCGTCACGAACTCCGTCCAAACGAGCGCTGCAAGCGCCTTCGTGTTCGCGCTAAAAACCGACAGCCGAGCGCGAGCGTTTCATGTAATGCTCGTAGTGTCATCCACACACACAATTCGCGTTACATTTCGCGTTACATTACATTACACGTTACGCACGTCTGGACCCAGCTTAAAACATCTTCATTAACAGAAAAATCCTGTGCCTAAATATTTTATTATGATTTTTTTTGTGGTCAACATATTATCTAGTCATTTAAGATATATGTCTAATTAAATCAGTACGAAAATAATTATTGTTTTGTATCAGCTCTAATTTAAATAACTAAATATTTGTAAATGAGTTGATAATTTAAAGTTATATTTAAGATATTCATTTCAGAAGGTGATTGTGAAATTAAATGTTTGTCTACAGAAAAAATCATATGTAAGTTTCCTTTATTTTTAATCCAAATGTGAAGATCATGAACATAATTTTCAAAATATATTTATAATCAATTATAAAACCAGAGAAAGGTACCTATTTCAATCACCAAATTTTTATATGGTTCAATGTAAGTACTATTTCCAATTCTGGATTGAGACCCATTGAATCATGTTTCTAAAAATATAAGGCAATCCCATATATAACAGTATGCACATAAAGCATGGAAACAAGCTCTTATATCGAATAATGCTCAGATTTATTTTAGCAAAACTTTGTATAAATATATTCGAAAATTTCAATTTATCTAGGCCGTAATATAATCTCATGTTTTGTTAAACAAATGTTTTTATAAGGCAATTCTTATTTAAATTGCATAAAACACTAACTATGCTTATACATAATGCATAAGCATACTCGCAGATCATAATGGAATTAAAATATATGAACTGGGAGATTGAATCACACGTAATAGTATTTGTACAACTGTTTTATGAATACCAGCGATCATGTACAGTTGCATTACGAAAAAATAGCAAAAAATTAGGACAAAAAAAAACGCCTACAGAGTTAACAGCTTGTAACTTAACCAACAAATTTAAAAAAGCATGTTCTGTTATTGATAAGGCAACACCAGTACATCCTCGTCATGATTGATCAAATGAAAATATTATTCTATTGGATTGGGTAGGCACTATGGAGCAAATACATTATTGGATACTATATGTTTGAGGAAATGCTGATAGGAGACTACTATTCGGCCTTTCTGTAGAATTAGAATTATCTTTAGAATTGTCTTCCCATATGATGAAAATCATCAGCTCAAGATCGCTTTGGCTCCAACAATATGGAGTCTATTATTTTATTCTAATCCAACTGGACTAATTGGTATCGACTAATAAGGTATCGATTGGTTAGTCATCTCCTAATTTTACCAGTTTGAATTATTCTATTTTGTGTTAGTTGAAGATAATTGGGTTCGAAAATATAGGAGATTAAGAGATTATAATACCACAGGTAGCATCTGGAAGGCTTTAGATTAATTTTTATTTAGAATTGATTTTGCAAATAAATGGCGAACATTTTTGAGAATGCGGTAGAATTTCAAGTCAATTGCTCGCCACTGAGCTAATAAAAGTGCAACACTTTGTTCACTGTATTGACAACATGGAACATGGATCGTAGTCTCATATACCTAGATATCTTTGAAACAATATAATTCGTACTGTGTTCTAGGATGATGAACTGGGCCTAATATTGGAGTGTTACTGTATTCCTGGGTAAAAATATAGAATAGTGGAGAGTTTGTATGTGTGGAGAGTTTTTATCACACAGAATCGACGTGATTGTCCTCATATTTATGTGTAACCTTTTTCTATTAAACCTGAAGCTTTAGGAGCAAAATCGGTTTCTGTACTTCTATCTACTTCTTAATACTTATTATTAAATTTCCATACTTTACGGGTACACTTTATATCGTCTTATTGATGATGTAACACAGTGTGGTTTACGTAAACATGAATTAAAATAATTTTAATTGTTCCTGTAGAAAAATTGGACAAGATTCATATGAAACTCCATATAAAAGGAGCTACCCCCGGGCAGTCGTGTGTAAGGGATGTGCGCCCGTGATGTGGGCGGAGACGTGCATTGATTAAGGGGTAGCCGGCGATAGAGAGCGAGTGAGCAATTTCACGGGTCCTTGAGATAGTTTCTGGTGGTGATTTGTTAATAGCCGCAACCACTGTCGCAGTCACGGTATATCAATTAATTTATTATCTGTCATCGGGATGTCAGGTTCCCACATTTGGCGACTGGGAACAGATTTGTCGTTCTTGATTTACAGGGCGATGCATATGGTTACTATTTTAGCAGACGCAGAAACTTCTGTATTTCCAACAAAATTGCCTTGCAATAGTAGACCATCGATTTTTTTCAAAAAAAAAAAAAAAAAACGTTTTCTCGAGAAAAAATCTCAAGAAATTCCCACACACTTAAGAAGACAGACAAATTCAATGGCGCCTTCGAATTTTCTTTAAATCCAGAGGTTCTCTAGTTAGATATCAATTTGCAAATTGTTACTTTGAACCAGAAAACCGAATTGTTTTTTAGGGTTCATAAGAAAACTAACAGTGTCCCATTAATTGAAAGTGAAGATCGAATTGTTTTTTAGCGTTTACAAGAAAATTAACAGTGTCCCACCAAAACGGAAAATTCTATCGTGTTCTGGAGGTCGATTTACAACGTATTCTATGCAAGCCGCGTTGATTTTGAGACTTTTTGAGGTATTTCCGAATTTTCCGACAAAATTGACCTTGCTATATTCTCATCGATTTTTTTCCACAAAAAAACGTCTTCTCGAGAAAATCTCAAAAAATACATACACACTAAAGAAAGACAGACAAGTTCAATCGTGCCTTCGAATTTTCGTTAAATTCAGAGGTTCTCCAGTTAGGTATCAATTTGCAAATTGTTACTTTGTCCCTGAAGAGCGAACAATTTCCTGGTGTTTACAAGAAAACTAGCAGTGTCCCATTAAAACGGAGAATGCTATTGTATTCAGGAGGCCGATTTACACGGCATCCGATGCAATTCGCATCAAATTTGGGATTTTCGTTATTCCAAGAAAATTGCCTTGCTCCATCAATTTTTTTTCCACAAGAAAACATTTTCTCGAGAAAAAAATGTCAAAAAATACATACACACTTAAGAAGAACAGGCAAATTCAGTGGAGCCTTTGGAATTTCCTTAAATCCAGAGGTTCTCTAGTTACGTATCAATTTGCAAATTGTTAGTTTCAACCTGAAGATCGAACAGTTTCCTTGTGTTTACAAGAAAACTAACAGTGTCCCATTAAAACGGAGAATGCTACCGTTTTCAGGAGGCTGATTTTCATCATATTCGAAGCAATTCGCGTGGAATTTGAGACTCCGTATTTTCCACAAAATTGCCTTGTCATCCATCAATTTCTTTCCACAAAAATACGTTTTCATAAAACAATAGTGCGTAGGTGCTTTTCTTATCTTCTTCAGGAATTAAATCCAAACGCATTCTTTTACTTGGTGGTTGATTTTCTAACATAAATTTGTCTATACGGTCCCAAATATCACTAAACTCGTTTTTTGAATATGTGATTTGAAATCGGCGATCTTATTATTACAGTAGCTAATATCTGATATTCTTGTCTGTAGAATTTTGAACAGACTCTCCGAATGCGGGAATATTGCAGAAAACACTGCTAAAAAAAAATTAAAATCAAAGTCGCGCAATAAAGTTAAAAGGTCTCTAGCACAAATAACGGTTTCCCGATCCCACTCCTCATTTTCATTTTCCACAATTATCTGAAACAGCGCTTCCAAATCTTCCTTATGTTATGGCGACAGTCGCCAAGATGCGTTCACATAATCGCATAACTGAGTCCGGAAATAACGACAACACCCACTCGAGGTTCCACTGTTGACTGCGTAAGATCACTGACTTTTTCTCCCATCTAACGCGTAGCTTGGATGTAACGTGGACGATCGCATTTCAGCACTGCAGCACGTAACGCGGGAGTCCAATAATTTCGGGCGCCTTCACGGCCGATTTGAAATAAAAAAGTTGATGGTAACGTTTAAAGTAAATAATGTATTTTTGCGGTCGGTTTAAAATAATTAAAAAATTGTAATAACTGAATAATTCGATTGAACTTTTAAATAACACTAATTTGCCAATTTTCTAAGGGATGCGATGCATCACTCGCATCCATGTACGCTACGCCCATGGAAACTACGATAAAATATCGGCCGACTTCTTATCGTCTGGACAAAGTCGTTGAGTGTGAAAGAGGTCTTATGGTTTTATCACCACGAGTTGCTACTTGGATAGCAAATCTAATGGCCATTTTACCTTCCACCATCACTGGAGGTTACGGATGAGTTGACACAAATTTCAATTTAAAATATATTTATTACATCAGGCTAACAAATTTACAAGCATTTTAATAACAGTAATAATACACACGTATTATAATTATAAAACGGTATTAATGTTTTAGAAAAAAAAAAAAAAAACATCCTATAATAATACAATAAATAGAAATTAACTGGAAAACATGAAACCCTTTGTACAAAAAATGCCTTTCAAATACAATCTCGGCTGTAGGTTAATCGAAACTATCCCTCATGTAATTCTGTTTTACTAAAAATATGCCTCGTATACTATTTACTAACGAAATCAATTTTGAACTATATGTATTTATATGTAATTCGATAAAAATATTTCAGTTGTACAATGGTGGTTTGTTTTAGTATCCAAACAAGATTGCTTTTATAAAAATCGCTAACACAATACCTGGAACTTAAAGGGCCGATTATCCTGTGGAAAACGAAGAAAAAGTTGACGAAAACAACCACATACATTCATTTCCATACTTAGATTTTCAGTAAACTTACATTACATTATAATTTCACTAGTGGAAGACAACATTGTTGTACTCTTTCGGCGGTATTGTCTCGACGCATACTCGCTAGCTGTAGCAGTAAGTCGAGCAGTCCTTCCTCCGATACATCGAGAAAAAGACCGCCCGAAATATTTACAACCCTAACTACTATCATACGTAACAATTAGCAGTCTTGCATCAATTCGACGTACGTGGCTGGGAAAATGCCGACGTTGCCGTTGCACTCCCCCAGCCACCAACCGTCGTCCTGCTGACGGTAAACGGAGAGCACGTCGCCCGGCCTTAAGGGCAGCTCGTCCGTGAGGTTCGGCGTGTACGGGTAGATGGCTCTGCACGTCGCTATGGGCTGCACGGGGTTCTCGTCCGTGCCGCAAATGTTGCCGCCGGAACTGCTGCATTGTGAAGAAAATTCGTCTGAAAAGGATAAAATTTATGGTAGCATTAACTAAATTGATTATTACATTAACTAAGAGAAAACTAATTATACAGTGTGATTGTTTTACAACTTTTCTACACTAAGCATAAAAATTAAAGGGTGTAAAAAAATCCTGAATTTTTAGGTGATCTTCAAAAGGCTGTAACTTAGAGAAAAATAATCATAGAGTAATTTTAAAAAAGCACAGAGAAATTGAAGCTCCAATTTTCTATTTTTCGGATCTTGAGTTCAAAATATTTCTTTTTTGTGCCTAGTGTATATAACATGGAATTGAAATGGCTATGTTTTTATTATGTTTATACGGGCTGATTGATCGAATCTGTCTTGAAAAATTGTCGGGAGTACTGCTCATTACACCTTTTTGAAAATATTAGGTTAAGCGTAGCTCTATTCAATAAGAATATTTCACTTTCAACGGATTTTATTGTTGCACATTTGACTGTTACCGATAATTCAGTCGTTGAAGAAAACTTTTAGTAGCTTTCTCTATACTTAAATTCGACCGTTTTTGAATTATACGATGGACCATCTGTCCATGTAGTGGACCAAAAACAAATTATTTTTATTAGCTCCGCATCGAAGACCTGATCTGAATCCCCATCCTATTCCCATTCTCAACTATGATATTATTAAACGGAATTATTACGATATACCCTAGGACTGTCTCTGATGATCTGTCTTTGCCGAATATTGCCTTCAGGAGGTTTTTGTTTCTATCGAGGCTCGGTGGTGAGCGGTGTCTTCGATACCCCGCGCAAAACTACTTGTTTTGCCATTTAGTCGGTAGATGCTACCTATATGTGCATCCATTTCCAAAGTGGTTAATTAGAGAGAACAAATTAAACGGGATAATTCTCTTTCGGAGACATGGATTGTTAATTTTAAAACAGTGAATAGAATTGGCTATATTCATTACGAAACCATTTGGTATATATCAGGCAGATTTAGACAACAAAATAGAGGCGTTAGTTAATATAATGAAACTATATTGTCCAATCCCAAATCCTGATTCTCATCCACTTGAAATTGGTTCAAGGTGTAAAACAAGCGACAATGGAACACGAACAAGCGACAGTTTATAGTCGATGGGTTCCACCCACGATTTCTATTGCAGGAAAACTGTTGGCAAAGTTAATTATATCGGGTAGTCCAAAAAATCGTTTCGTTTTTCCAAGATAGCCAGTTACGTCATGGCCTATGATGTCATGAGCACAGCTAAAGCCTTGAAGCCTTCCTCCCTGTTTAACCCTGATACTTAACTGATATTTAATGCCGTAATACTCGTGAACTTGTTTTATTATTGTTGTGTGTGAGATTATTGAAAATGAGTGAAACCGAGCACTATAAGCACGCGATCAAGATCAGGCCGACTTAAAGAAGTTGTTCCCGAGCACGTACGAGCCTTAGTTGAGGTAAATCCTCGCCAAACTATATGTCAGCTTGCAGAATAAATCGGGACGTCAAAATCTAATGTGCAAAATCACCTTATATAACTTGGGTTTGTCAGTAGACTCGATGTTTGAGTCTTTCACGAACTCAGCGAATGCAATTTACTGGATCGCATTAACATCTGCGATGTTAAGGATTCGTCAACGTAACGATCCTTTTTTGAGAAATATGGTTACTGGAGATGAAAAGTGGATCATTTAACGACAACGCCAGTAGAAGAATACCGTGAAGAAAGTCCGGTGAACCTTATCAATCCACACCAAAAGCAAGGCTTCACCCCAGGAAAGTTTTATTGTCCGTCAGGTGAGATTTCAACAGAATCATTTATTTTGAGCTACGCCCGAGGAACGAATCAATAAATTCGCACTTTTACTGCAAAAAACCACAAAAATTGAGCCAAGCTATGCAGGAAAAGCGCCCAGGACTTGTAAATCGTAAGAAGGTGGTCTTCCATCACGACAACACCCGACTTCACACTTCTCTGAAGACCCGGAGAAAATTGTTGGAGTTAGGGTGGGAGATCTTACCCCATCCACCGTATTCTCCAAACCTTGCGCCCTCGGATTTTCACTTATTCCGCTCCGTGGATAACAGTTTACGAAACTTAACATTTGCCAATGACGAGAAAGTTAGAAATCATTTAAAAACGTTTTCTGCGAGCAAAAGAGAAAGTTTTTATGAAAATAGTATTATGAAGCTTACTGAGAGATTAGAGAACGTTATTGAAAACAGAAGAATGTACATTATTGATTAAAATAATTTGTAATAACTATAATGTTAGTAATAAATATTTATGAAAAAACCGAACAAACTGTTTGGACAACTAGATAGTACTAAAGCAACCACAGGAAGCATTTGATCCTCACGATCAAGCTGAACTTTTGAAATTACATAATCTGTTAGTTAAATCATCATCAAAGCTTCATCAAAACTTTTACGGTATGGAATACAAGGATTTTCTTGACAACTACTAGCGACAACAAAATACTGGATTCATGGATTTAGTATTAATCAAGAAATTTTAAAATTATAGGGTCGTAAATTCCAACGGAAATATTGGAAATATAAGTTTAAAACTTACCAAAATCTGAGTCTGGCTGATTGGAGTTGCCATCTGCCGTGCCTCTGTCAGGCCATTCGGGATCGTCCACGTCGTTTATGTGCGGATCAGAGCTGTCGGTTTTATCCGATTTCACCGACTTCTCGCTCACCGGACTTCGTTCCGTTTCGAACCATTCCTCTCGTAACCACTGCGGAACCTATTAAAATCATCCAATTAGGACTGATAGCACATATAGGCCTTCATGTTCTTTGTCCAATTAAGTAAATTATTCCGGGTTATGTCGTGGTTGTTGTTGAACTCATTTTGATCAGTTCAACTCATCAATAAAATACTGGGGAAGCTATTAGGATGATCAACCAAAATATTAACCCCATTGGTTAAACCCCAAAAGATTTACTTTATCATCAAATTCATACTGATTTGGAGAAAGGTCAATTGGACGCTCTCGAAACCCAAACGTTTTACTTACTTTCAGTACGCTCTGTTGAAGACCAGACTTGTCTCTCGTGATGGTAATATGGGGCGCAAGCGGATGACCAGCTCTGGGTCTGTTGTCCAACTCCCCTAGGGAGCTCTGGACTTTGTACCTCGAACCCTCTAGGTAAGTCAACATGGACTTCATCTAAAAAGTGAACATGTTAGAAAAATCCTTGAAAATTAAAACCGACTCAGCTTACGTGGTATAATTTTTCGGTGACGGTCTGTTGGGAATCCTCAGAACCAAAACTTGGTGTCTGCTTTATAGCTTTGGACAAGTTTTCTAGACCGTTTTTGGATTTCCTTTCCCGCTCAATGTCCTGCCTAATCAGATGTAATAATTTCACCAAAGCCTAAAATTAAAAAACAAAATTATAATTACAAATACTTTTCTATTTAGCGTAAGTGGCTTACGAGAAGCTTAATCTACCACAAGGGAGGAGTTGTATTAAAATTAATAATAATAATAAAATATTTGATGGTATCCGATATACTTACTTGTTTTCTTCGTTCCCTATTCATGGCCAACGTGATATGTTCGCAATAGAAATCCGGTAAGAGTTGTTCCGATACCTGTTGGGAACTTTGCCGTAAATTTTGGAAAGTGGTGATGTCCCTTGATGGTTCTGCCTGCGTGACTGGACCTTTTAGCAATTCTGTAGCCTAAAATAATCCGTACTATTTAATTTTGAATTTAGATAACAAACTAGTCTTAGGACTACTTTTGGGTATCTCTTCCAATAGTCAATATATTTACAAACACTTACCTCTATCAACCTTGGTCCAAGATCATTGTTGTGGTGAAGATACGAGGTGAGAACGGACTTGAGATTGTTCAGTCTTTCTTCTTCGAGAGACTGAAATGTGCTGACGCCGCGTAATACTGCGGATTCCCATTCCAGTCTAAAAAAAAGGCATCGAGTTATATGGGGATTAAAATTGTAATATCCCTAGTTAGCAGAAGAACAGATGAATGACCCATGACTTATATCTCATGCTTATGAAATATGATTCATAATGGACCATACATCTATTTCTTCTGTAAATCCCTTTTTCGAACATTCTAAGGCTAAGTCTAAGTCCAAGACCAAGTCTAAGTCCAATTCAAAAAAAAAAAAAAAAAATTGGTAGGTTCTACTTTGAACCTAGAACTATTTTGAACAGTATGGGCGTACGTGTAAACAACACTGTATACTGTGTCCAGGATTTGAACTGCGTGTATTGGAATCTCGCTTATAGTAGACTATACAATGTCGATTAAACGGGAGAAGTTTTGGGTAATCTAAAGTGAAACTAGAATTTCTGAATTTTCGGTACATTCAGTTCTAAAAACTCAACACTACTACAAACTCCTCCCCCAAAAAAAGGATTTGTACTCCTTACAAATCGACAGTAGTTCAGGGACTTCAAGCTTAGTAGCTTATCAATAATTTCCACAAAATGAATTGCAATAAAAAATACTTTGAATCCGACATGATTTACAATCTGGAGTATCTTTAATAGACATAATATCCATGTTTTAGAAAGCATGCTTTAGATTAAGTATGGTTTTATAAAAGTTTGTATTAAATTATTAGCAATTTAGAATTTTAGGTACTTAATTAATCCAGTAATATATAAAAAAATCGTATTGATTCCAGTAAGATGTCTCACGCACTGTTGCACTCTAGCAGGATGTCAAGATCAGAAGAAGGATATCACACCATTTGATTTTTATTTAAGGGTATGCAAAACATGAAGTTTACCAGGTTGAACCTACCACAAACTAATGCCATTCTGAAAGAAGTTTTAGAGTCAAAAATAAAGAAATTGCTTTTCATCGAAATACGAAAAGTATATATCAAATGACGAAACGTATACATGTTTGTATAACATAACAAATTATATACACGTATTTTAACTTTGATTATATTTCACGTACATATTTCTTCGTTTTTATATATTTTAAAATATCCAAATTTCACGAGATCAAACATTTTCTAGTGTTTCACAGTTTTCTGGAAAATCGTAATAGATAAGATAACTTGTAAACCAGATCCCTGTTCCACCTTAGATTCTCTACAATTTTCCCCATCTAACCAATTTTTAGCTTCTATAATAAGCGAGGTTCTAATACTGGGTCTTTCAATAGGGACGCTCGAAATTTATTAGGTTATAGCGGTCATGTTTTAAAGCAACATCTATCAAATTTATTGTGAATTATTCAGTGGTGTATTGCAAATCACCATGGAAGATTATAGCGTTCAATATCGTGTGTAAATCATCAAATTTCATTTTCAAAGTCAGTGCTCCGTTCGAGAGATGTTCCGCACATTACGTGATTTTTATCCTCGCCACAACAGTCCCGTCAAGTCGACTATTCGACGTTTGGTGGCCAAATTCGAGTCAACCGGTGTGATAAATAATCAGATAGCACCCGTACGTCATCGAAACGCAAGTCTCCTGAAAACATCACTGATGTGCGTGAGAGTGTACGGGAAAACCCGAGGCAGTAATTTTCTCGCCAGGAACTTAAGGTAAACGACCATAGACAATGCCGTCTGTTCGCTGATTGGGCTCTGGATCAGTTGAAAGTTTACCAAAATTTCGCCAAAAAAATCATCTTAAGCAACAGGGCCCAATTTTGGATGAATGGATATGCGAACAAGCAAAATTGTCCGATTTGGAACGATATAAGTCCACACGAGATACATCAGCACCAAATGCATCCCGAGAAAACCCCTGTTTGGTAAGGATTTTCGTCTGACGAAGTCGTCGGCATATACTTTTTCCAAAACAAAACTGGCATTGAAATGACTGTCAACGAGGAGCGCTACAGACCGATGATAAGCAACTTATTGTAGCCTAAACTGGATGATATGGATATCGACGACGTGTAGTTCCAACAGGACGACGCTACGTGCCACACAGCGCATGCCACGATGGGCATTCTGCACGAACGATTTGAGGGAATGGTTACTTCGCGCAGCGGCAATATAACTGTCCACTGAGATCATGTGATTAACGCCTTTAGACTTCTTCCTTTGGTGCTATCTTAAATCACAGGTCTATGCGAATAAACCGCAAACAATTGATGCCCTAAAAGTCAACATAGCGAACGCCATCCAGCAAATTCAACCAGATTTATGTGAGAAAGTCTTGGAAAATTGGACCTCCCGAATACGCGCCGGACATTTGGGCGACGTTATATTCCATACTTAATGCTATAAAAATGGAATTTAATAATAGTAGGAGATTTTAACGCAGTCGTAGGTGAGGGGAAAGAAGGAGAATTTGTAGGGCCTTATGGATTAGGAAACAGAAACGAGAGAGGTAGCAGACTGATAGAATTCTGTGAGAAGCACAAGATGGTAGTCGCGAACACATTGTTCAAGAATCACGTTAGGAGGCGGTACACATGGAAAATGCCAGGAGGGATAGACAGGTATCAGATAGACTACATTCTGGTTAGGAAGAGATTTAGAAATCAAGTAAAAGACTGTAAGAGTTATCCAGGAGCAGATGTAGACAGCGATCACAACTTGGTAGTCATGAAAGCTAGATTAAAGTTCAAAAATCTGAAAACCCGGAAGGATAAGAAACGTATAAATGTAGACATATTGAGGGATCAGAATATGAAAGATAAGTTCCAGGAGAAAACAGATCAATTAATAAATAAAACGAGTAAGGACGAAATCAAGAACGCAGAAACTGAGTGGGAGGGTATCAAGAATAGTCTAGCTTCCGCGGCTACGGACGTTTTAGGACACGATAAAAGGGAAGCTAGGAAGCCCTGGATAACGGACGAAATCTTAAACTTAATGCAAAAGAGACGAGGCTACAAAAACAGACGAGACGAAGAAGGACTGAAAACGTATAAGGCAATAAAGTGGGAAATCATTAGAAAATGTAGAAAAGCGAAAGAACAATGGATAGAGGAGAAATGCAAAGAAGTAGAAGATAAGTTGCAAGTAGGTAAGACCGATGAGGCTTACAAAATAATTAAGAGGAACTTCAGGGATGTAGGAACAATAAGTAGAAATGTTAGGAGTCAATCGGGGGACATACTGATAGGAAGAGAGGAGAAAGCGGATAGATGGAAGCAGTACTTAGGAAATTTATACGAGGGTCAGGAATTAGGAGAGATATTAGAGGAAGAATCTAGCATCGATAGGGAAGATGTAGGAAAACCTATATTGAGAGAGGAATTTGAAATAGCACTAAGGGGGCTAAAGAATAATAGAGCGCCGGGTGTAGATAAAATACAGGCGGAAATTTTGAAATGTGCGGGACAGAAAGTAGTAAATAGGATGTTTGAACTGGTAAAATACATATACGAAACGGGCGAGATGCCGGAGGATTATAAGAGGAACATTATCGTTACTATACCGAAAAAGAGAGGAGCCGACAAATGCGAGAACTTTAGAACGATTAGCCTAACTTCCCATGCGTCAAAAATCCTAACTAGAATAGTGCAGAAGAGGATGGAAAATAGAGCGGAGGAAATACTAGGAGAAGACCAATTCGGGTTTAGGCGAAATAGGGGAACTCGCGAAGCTATTCTGGCGCTAAGAGTAATGTTAGAGAAAACAATAGAAAAAGGAAAGAACGCTTATATAGGATTTGTAGATTTAGAAAAAGCTTTTGATAACGTAAGATGGGAAAAAATGTTCGAGATACTAAAGAGCGCGGGAATGAAGTATAGAGATAGGAGAGTAGTACACAATCTATACATAGAGCAAACTGCTGTTATAGAAGTAGAAGGGGAAGAAAGGGAAGTAGGTATTAGGAAAGGAGTAAGACAAGGATGTACCACCTATCACCACTAATTTTTAATCTGTACATCGAAGAGGCGATTAATGTGGTAAAAGATAGAGTAGATTTCGGGATTAAAGTACAGGGACAGAAACTAAAAATGCTGAGATTCGCGGATGATATAGCAGTATTAGCATCTAGTAAGGAGGAACTAGAATCAGCATTGAACGAAATGGAGGCAGTGTTGACAGAGGAATACGGAATGAGGGTGAATAAAAACAAAACTAAAGTGTTAGTGTGCAGAGGGCGCGAGAGCAGAGCAAAAACGAAAGTACAAATTAATAATGAAAGATTGGAGGAAGTTAAAGACTTCACTTATTTAGGAAGTAAAATAAATTGGGATGGAAGAAGCGATAAAGACATAAAACAAAGAATAGCGCAGGGTCGAGTAGCTTTTAACAAAAAGAAAGCACTTTTATGCTCGGGGGTAATAAACTTAGAAACAAGGAAGAGATTTTTGAAAACATATGTATGGAGCACGGCACTTTACGGCTGCGAAACCTGGACGGTAGGGGAAGCAAGTAGGAAGAAATTAGAAGCTTTTGAGATGTGGTGTTACCGAAGAATGATGAAAATACCATGGACTGATAGGGTTAGAAACGAAGAAGTATTGGAGAAAGTCGGCGAGAAAAGGAGTATGTAGAAAAACTTAAAGAAGAGAAGAGATAGAATGGTAGGCCACTTGCTGAGACATGGGGGAATAGTCCGCGATATTTTGGAGGCAGAAATAGGAGTGAAGAAAGGCAGAGGTAGGCCTAGATTAGACTACTGCTCGCAAATAGTAAGGGATGTAGGTTGTAGCACAATTAGCGAAATGCGTAGGTTAGCACAAGATAGGAGAAGCTGGAGGTTAGCGTCCAACCAGTCTTAGGACTGATGACCTAATGATGATGAATGCTATAAACTATTCTTTTAAATACAAAAATTGAGTGGATACACACACCTTGTTTTATTTACATTTAAATATCGAGCGTCCATATCGAGAGACCCTTTACATACAGCTTAAGTCGTAGATACTCTATATATGATATATTAAATATCTAATAATAATAGACAGTATATATGAAATATTTGCAACCCGTAATTCCAGTCCTAATTTGTAAATGTCTTGTGACCCATGTAATATTTATAAAAAAATATAAGGCCACGCGTGTCGAGTTAAAGTTTCTGCAATATGCATGCCTGCAGGCACGTAAAGATATGTAAAGATAAAAATATATTGGCATGTCGATCTTTAAATACTAACTATAAAATTAAAATATTAACTGACGTACTTCTGTGCATTCATAAAACAAAAGAAACAAAACAATGTAAAACTGTCAATGTAATATTTTTTGAACACACTATATGATTAGGTCACCATTTTCATTTTGGAAAAAACACATTATTTTATTGAGACTCAGGCCAAAACTATAAAATATTATCGTGTGACGTTTATATTTCTTTGTCTTTTTATTTTGATATTTTTAGACGAGACTGAGTGCCAACTCGGATTAAAATGATAAACGAAAAATGCAATTTTCAGATTCCAGCTTGTCTGGCGATTTGACTATTTATATAAATAGAAAATTGGACTTCTAAAATTAATATTTGTATAATAAGTATTTAGAATGCCTTTCTCTATTTTATGAAGTCGCTTAGGTTTGAGAAATATAAAACAATATATTGTTCTCCTACCTTGCTCTCTCGGCTCTTACGCAAAGCGTGTAGTACTCGATATCGGCCTTTTTGACTGCATCTTCAGCTTTCCTCCTCTTCCCTTCCAGCTGAAAATATAAATCGCGTTATTAGAATGCTATCTTCGCCTACTATACTCGTATATGACATGGTGAATGATTATAACTTTACCAGAATTTGTAATTTTGCTTATTATTGCTGTAAAGTTGTACATCCTGTCTGTATGAAGTTAAATGAAAATTTTTACTTTTCCCCATTCCTCTATAATCGGAATAGTAATGTAATCGTGTAAAGAAAAATTGAAAAAACAATTTTTTTTGGTTTATTTTTCGTTTTTCGGCCCAAAAACAAAAAAAAATGGTTTTTAAAAAATGTTTTCTGTGTGTGTGCCGTTATCGTTGTCGTCGGCATTTATTCTTGTTAGCACGATAACTCAACTAAATCGTGTCGGATCCATCGGGTTTCGACTGATTCTGATTGGGGACTTTTCCCAGACGACACCTATTGATTTTGAGGTGGATAGAACACACTCTATCATGTTCATGAGTCATAAGAAAGTACAACGGTAGACTATTTGAGAATTTTTCTTGTTAGCACGATCACTCAATTAAATCGTGTCGGATCTATAGGGTTTCGACTGATTCTGATTAGGGACGTCTACCAGACAACATCTATTAATTTTGAGGTGGATAGGACACACCCCACCCTGTCCATGGGTCATGAGAAAGCACGATGGTGGACTATTTGAAGAAAGTAAAACTGTTGCATAAAACACATATTCTGCATTTATGTGTTGGTTTATATTTTCTCGGCCACTCAATTGTGAGATAGAGATGTTCTACGTGCGGAAACATCCATTTTAAGGTTTTAAAATTGACGTTTATTTATTTATTTACTGTTTATTTATTATTCTATTCGTTGTTTGAGATCCAATGTCAAAATCAACCGATTCTGAATGTTTTGATGAAAGTAATAATAATATATCTTCACTCCGTTGTTAGATGTACTTCGTTACACTTAAGAGCAATTTTTGAAAGGGAATGATGGTATTAACAATTTATTAAAGAATACTTAAATTAACGAGTTATTAAAGAGCCAATTTAGTTTCATTGTTAATAGAAGACCGAAATGATTTAAAAAATCATTTCATTTTGTACCGTATTCACATTAATTGAGGGGCATGGAAGTAAAAGAGTTCAAGTGCACATTTTTAAATAAATGGTCTAAATGTAGAATACCACACCTAAAGTATATCCCAACTTGGAGGTAAAATGATTTAAGCACATTTCATGTCCCCTGGCGGCATCTCTTGCAGTCTTTAAAAACGTATAAAAATATTCACTAATAAAGTATTTGGTAAAAGGATTCAAGTGCTCTTGAACCATTTTACTTCTAAAGTGTTGACAGCTTATTTTAATGTTTGACGCACAGATGACCAACGTTTGACCTGTGTTAATGTGTTTTCAGTTAAATTTTCTTAGTTAAAATCACATATTTGCAGTGTTCGTACTGTTCGTTCGTAATAAGCAAAATGAGAAGTGGTAAAGGAATCCTATTATAGGTTCATTTTCAATACGGAATTCAATTTAAGGTTCCACAAGCCCTATAGTGACACCTGTAGTCGTTGTGACAATCTACAAAATCTAATAAAACATTCTACAAATGAAGACGTGATTAAAAATGCTAAGCGAGACCTCGAATTACACCAAATAAAAGCCCAGAAAGCAACAGAAGCCAAAAAAGCTGATATTGCTGAAAATAAAAATTCTAAAAATACTGCTGTAGTATGTTTTGACTTGCAACAGGCATTGTCGACGCCGCGCCGTCGTTAACCGCTTCTAAAGTCTTTTATCTTCGCCAATTATGGACGTATAATTTCTGTGTCTTCGACTTACTGGCTGGAAAAAGTCATATGTTTATATGGAACGACACTATTGCATCTAGGGGTTCACAGGAGATAGGCTCATGCTTAATAAAATTTATTCAAGGTCTCCCATCAACAGTAACGAAGATTTTTGCATACAGCGACTCATGTGGAGGACAGAATAAAAACATTTCTAAACTATTTAGTTTTATTGTTCAAGCCACAAAAAATGTAACTGAGATTCACCACAAGTTCCTTGAACCCGGCCACACTTACATGGAGTATGACGTACGTAGTTTTGGCCTAATTGAGAAGAAAAGAAGGCAAATCCCTCAAGTTTTTATCCCAACAGATTGGAAGACTGTAATTAGAGGCACATCGTCCAACTTTATTGTGTATAATATGAACAAAGATGATTTTTATTCTTTTTCGCCGTTTAATTAAATTATGAACGACACATGATCCTAAAAAAAGTACTGATGGTCCCCTTAAAATGGAGAGAAATTTGTTGGTTTGATTATTACAAAAGTGAAAGACTATCGTTTAGATACAAAAGTAAACGTACCCTAAACGTTGATGTAGAGTTTGGCAGTTGCATGATGGCAACCTTACAAGTTGGGCGTCCATCTTTTAAGTTTTCAATACTCAAGCCTTTGAATGCAACTTCAATAAAAATTAAAATCGCCAAGTACAAAAATTGGTTTACCTTATTGAATTACATTCCGCCAATTCACCACACCTTTTATGAAAGCATAAGGCACGATGGAAAAGCACCAACAAATAATAGAAAAAAGAAACAAAAACAGGCCATGATATTGAGCCAAAAAGAGCCTGATCTAAATCAACCCCAACTAAGACCAGCCGATTCAGATGAAGAAAATGATGAAGACAGCATCGTAATATTAGATTCTGATTACGAATAAAAAAAAATGTTATAAAAGTTACTTGCATGTTTAGAAATAAAGTTTATAGTACAGTAATTAGTACAGTAATTGCACTTGAATCATTTTACCAAAATATTTTTTTTAACATCAATAATGGTTCAAGTGTATTTTTGCAAAAATAAAAATAAAAAAGCAAAATATAAAAAAATATTTTCTCTTGGTAATGTTTTTTCATCTTTAAATAAAACTAAAATATTAACACGGTTTTCTAAACTTATTTCTGGAATTTTGTAATTCAAGTTAACTTTAAAGCCATTTATCTCAGACCTACCAAAAATGCACTTAAACCATTTTACTTCCAGGCCCCTCAATTACCTTGTTTATTTTGTTTAAAACAAATTTATATTCAATTTTGTTTAGTTTAGACGACGAAGACGTTTTTAGATTAAATACTGTCTTTGAATTGACGACAAGTGTTGCTCATGAATTTTTAAAGTAATTTTAATCCATAAGGGATTTCAATCCTGTATTTAAATTAATTCGAGTAGAATAAAGTATCTACGTACATTAAAATGACATTCGATCCTTCGTCATTCATTTGTTTAAATTGCTACCTGGTAAACGATTTATGGTTTTTAAATTTTGTTGCGTTCGACTTCATTTAAATATTTTATTTTATATTCCTTCCTCCGTTTTAACTCGCAACTATCATAAATAACAGTTACACAAACTCATAATGATTATTGTTTGGGAAGTATTATAAAATGCCAGTAAAGAAATACGTGCACAAGTAAAGAAAATTACACATAAATAGACATTAACATGACATCGGCGCCTCCGCCATTTATTAAACGGTTGCATTTTCAGCAATTATTTTTTAAATAATTGACGAAGGTGTCACTATGTATTCTAAATGTTTTGATATATTACTGTAATAATTTTTATTAAATTATTTCTTTAACACTATAATCTTTCTAACATTGTATCTAATGATCACTGATAGATAACCCTACGAGTATATAACCATTATATGTGATGTCATGGTTATAGGTTATAAAGATAAGGATGTCATAGAAATATATTTATCAGTAAATTCTGGTATAACCATCTATCCAGATTAAACTGACAGTGGCGCCTCCGCCATATTTTTAAAAATTGTATTTGGGTGTGCGGTAAATATTTTTGTATTTACAAAAATTATCAGATATAAAAAAATCGTAAATTTTTAGTTTTCTTAAACTTGAAGAAAAATAGTCGCAGAGTGATTAAAAAAAAGCAAATTGAAGCTCCAAGTTTCTGGTTTTCAGATCTTCAGTCCAAAAGTTCTTACCGTCAGCAGTTTTATGAATAATCATAAGAAAACCATCGGAAAGAAAATTTTCAAAATTCTTCCTTGCATTTCGAAAAGTCCACAGATTTCAATACATTTTAGTCAGTGATTTTATCATAAAGTTTTTTTAGATAATTTTATCCTCTCTAAATTGAGCATCTAAGAGCCTTGTACGATGATTTTTTGCTGAATTATCATCGTTAAAAGCAAAAAAGTCAGTTTTGACATTGGTAATGAATTACTCGGGAAATAATGATCGTACAAAAAATTTCAGTAGGGTGTTAAAAACTCCAAAGTATTCTTGATAGGCCGTAGTTATTGGTTTTTGATAAAAAAAAAATGTCGATGCGAGAATGTTGATTGAAATAGAGATAAAAGTTTGCATATTTAGGAATATTCCCTTAAATTGGCGTAATATATTTGCAAATAATGGATAGACTAAAGACGTTAACCATTTCTCTTCAACCTCAAAGTATCACAAAGAAAACCCTGAAAATTTCAAAGCGCTGCGATGTTTTTCGATTGTGTTCGGAATGATTGAATTTGTCGTTTTTGTTTAAAATTAATTTAACGATGAATTTTTCATTTTTATGAATTTTTTGATATTAAAAATATTTTTTTAGCAATCCATATTTTCTTCACCAAATAATGTTAATTATTGTAAAAAAAAATTCCGGGGTAATTAATACCAAAGTCAAAACTGACTTTCTTGCTTTGAACTACGGTACTTCAGCGAAAAATCATCGTATAAGGTTATTAGACCACTTAAAGTAAAGAAAATAAAAATATATAGAAAAGCTTGAAAAGCAAGCAAAAATTTTGATTTTTTTTTCCGATGATTTTCTTATGATTACGCAAATCCTAATGATAGTAAAAAATTTCGAACTCAATATCCGAAAAATAGAAACCTGGAGCTTCAATTTACTTTTTTTTAAATTGATGTGCGACTATTTTTATGGAAGTCACAGCCCTTTGAAAATCACCTAAAAATATAGGACATTTTTACATCCCTTAATTCTTGTGTCTAGTGTATTACTATAATAGTTTGTCTTTAGTTATTTCTTTATTGCCACTGTATATTCATTTCTAATATCTAATGATTACTAACAGGTAACCTTATATAACAACTATATGTGATGGTTAAAAGTTATAAAGAGAATAACTTAAAAGAATATATTATTCATAGATAAATTCGGGTATAACCCTCTATACTCATTAAGCTGACAGTGGCATCTCCGCCAACTTTTATTATTTATTTCTCTATTGTCACTGTAATATTTATTTCTAATATCTAATCATCGCTGGGAGATAACATCTGATAGCTGCATTTGCATCATAATGTTTACATCTGCAATATAACATATATTATTGCTATATAGATAACCATTATACGTGATGATTATAAGTTATAGAGAGAAGGTTTTCAAAAAAATGTATTACTTTTCCGCACTTCACTATACGCGGAAAAGTAATGTAATCGTGTAAAAAAATTTTTTTTCTAGGGTTTAGTTTTCGTTTCTTAGCCTAAAAACAAAAAAAAATAAACAGTTTTAAAACCTTAAAACGGACTTTTCTACACGTAGAACATCTCTATCTCGAAATTGAGTGGCCCAGAAAAAATGAACCAACACATAAATGCAGAATATGTATTTTATGCGACAGTTTTACTATTCTCAAATAGTACACCATCGTGCATTCTCATGGCCCATGGACAGAGTGAGTGTGTCCTATCCACCTCAAAATCAATAGATGTCGTCTGGTAGACGTCCCTAATCAGAATCAGTCGAAACTTGAGTTATCGTGCTAACAAGAATAAATGCCGAAGACAACGACGACGACAATGACACACACACACAGCATCAATTTTTAAAAAACTTTTTTTTTTGTTTTTAGACCGAGAAACGAAAAATAAACCCAAAAGCATTTTTTATTTCACTTTTTCTTTACACGATTATATTACTTTTCCGCGTGTGTGTGTGTGTGTGTGCGCGCGCGTGTGTCTCGTCGTTGTCGTCGGCATTTATTCTTGTTAGCACGATAACTCAACTAAATCGTGTCGGATCAATTGGGTTTTGACTGATTCTGGTCGGGGACGTCTCCCAGACGACACCTATTGATTTTTAGGTGGACATAATACACTCATGTTCATGGGTCATGAGAAAGCACAATGATGGACTATTTGAGAAATTGTTTGTGTTAGCACGATCACTCAATTAAATCGTGTCGAATCGATCGGGTTTCGACTGATCCTGATTAGGGACGTCTACCAGATGACATCTATGGATTTTGAGGTGGATATGACACACCCCACCCTGTCCATGGGCCATGAGAAAGCACGATGATGGACTATTTGAGAAAAATTGAAAAAAGTAAAACTGTCGCATAAAACACATATTCTGCATTTATGTGTTGGGTTATTTTTTCTCGACCACTCAATTTCGAGATAGAGATGTTCTGCGTGCGAATAAGCCCGTTTTAAGGTTTTAAAACTGTTTATTTATGAATAAATTTAGGTATAACTATCCATGCACATTATACTGACAGCGGCGCCTCCGACAACTTTTTAAAAATTATTTGTTGGGGAACATTTTCCTGTTATGATTATGTAAAATGTGACTTCTTCCTTACAGACGACATTTTGATTTTACACCCAGTATGAACACAGTACTTTCTTTACCTTTTCCGATATTATAACCAATTAGTTTAATATGAGGTTAATGAATTATAGGTGAAATATCTAGGTAGAAAGATTTATACGATAAAAATAATAACTGGCAATTCATTAAACTGCCATTTAAAAATACTCATTCTAGTAAATAGGCATGCCAGATCGCGATACCGTGAGCTCTACAGATCGTAGTCAAATGTAAGCGTTCTATTAATTTGCCCTCTAAAGCGTAATAATTAAAACTACTGTGCGCAATAAATAGCTATCGACTTTTCCTTACCTTCGCATTTTCCTTATCTGAGGAATTCTGTTTGCTGTGTATGTGCGCCAAATGAATCAGGCTCGTACTTTTCGATATCCTGCAAATGAAAAAAAATAGCGTGTAATGTATCGGTTCCAGTTCGAGGCATCTGGTGAATGCCTGAATATGTAAATCGATTGAATCTAGAACAAATCAATCGGTGGAGTAATAGTTAAGGTTTGTCTTATATAGCAAATGTTCAAAAATGTATAGCAGTTTTAAATTTATGCTATGATAAGTCAGTAAAATTTGGCAGATATTTAACAAAAATATAAATAGACAAAAACAGTTTAGGGTGTCTCGGTTCTAGAAGATACTTGATTCCATGTCATCATCGCATACACAATGTTTACATTACATACAAATACATTTTAAATGAAATAGTAAATGAATGAATAATAGTAAATGAAAGAAAACACTTGGTATGTTTCATAAAAATTACAAACTATATTTCTAACAATTGTTTCGGCTTTTATGCCATTCTCAAAGAGTAACAAGCTTTTACCCTAGTTTTTTTACCTGAGTTTAGTAAAAGTTTGTTACTATTTGAGAATGGCATAAAAGCCTAAACAATTGTTAGAAACATATAAGTCGGATATCAAGAAAGTATATGAAAGGAAAATATATGTTACTGACAGAGATCGTATCGATAAAGATGTAAAAATTGTCCCGGTTCCAATCCGGGACAGATGTCGAATCCTACCTGTGGCGGGTTTCATTTTTTGAAATTGTTAGAAATATAGTTTACAAGTTTTGTGGAAGTGTTTTCTTTCATTTACTAATCAAAAATATTTCACCAACTGCCCGGCGACCTCTCCATTCTTACATTCTAAAATGTTCAGGAAATGTTCTTAACACCTCTCTTGTAAGAAATTAAATTAAATTTTCTTGATAATGAATACACAAAATTTTGAGTTAAAGAGTACAAAGATTAAAAGAGGTATGGCTATGTTTATCAAAACTAATAGAAAATACGTATCTGATAAATGTGTTTGGATTTACGGATTTATTTAATAAGATTACAACCTTGGGATGGGGAAAGCAACTTGCTTGCTTTCGATACAGCAACAAAAACAGGAGACTAGTTTTCCACAGACACCTAAGGATTACACGTTTCTGGAAGAGTATTTCGCCAAACAAGTTGGCATCATTGGAAGTTGATTAAAACAGTTTTAAGTCTCCGTCGGGCGCAACCGATCTGTGAGAACCGGCAGTCACTTTTTACTTTGCTCTTTCGTATGTATTATGAAAATAAACTCGATCTCCCTCACAACTTCCTAGCTCCCCACCATACTTTTCGATATGGTGTCGATTTTTTTAGTCTACCTTCTGGCCTTGTACGGGCCGCCCCGATCTGTCAGCTGCATTGCGCCTGATTACGTCATCATTTTCACTTTTATATTTTGTTGAATTTCTCTTATTATTTAGTTTAATAATATTCTTTAAATTTACTCTAATAAATAGTTTTGCTTTAATTGTGTTAATTTTGTCAAGGAGTGTATAATGGGATGCATTTTTACTCATTGATCGATGATGTGACATTAACATTTCTTGATTATTTTAGCTGATACTCGAATGTTTTATATGCTGAATCGATGATATTCAAATGTGCACAAAAATAATAAATTATAATGTTTTATTTCATTTGCATTAGCAAAACAAAATAAATTATT
Source organism: Rosalia funebris (assembly GCA_037954035.1). Classification (NCBI taxonomy): domain Eukaryota; kingdom Metazoa; phylum Arthropoda; class Insecta; order Coleoptera; family Cerambycidae; genus Rosalia; species Rosalia funebris. The sequence continues at coordinate 11,201,409 of JAZFAV010000011.1, read as the reverse complement.
TTATTGAAGTGAGTACTTCTTTGGCGGCGTTCTGATATTTGACGAGAATGGAGAGTGAATTGGAAAATATGTAACGTTTCCAGATTTCGTTACACGAGAGAGAAAAGAGATATAATGTAGAGAGAAGGAGAAAGAGAGCTATACATTTGGTATACCTAAAACACAGGCCTCGTTACAAGACAGGGTACACAGATATATAACAGAGAGAAAGAGAAAGAGAGCTATGCATCATATATATATATATATATATATATATATATATATATATATATATATATATATATATATATATATATATATATATATATATATATATATATATCAGTTTAGGCTATCCGCGCCTACCTATTGTCGCGTTATAGATGTACGCGTCCAGACGCTATATACAGCTGAAGCAGCACGCGTGTGTACCGAATATTTATCATTGTGTTTTGTAATTATTTACGTTATTTACATCTGTGTTCTGTGATTATTTGATAATATCCTTGAACCGTTTAACTTGTTAAAATCTAGAAGATATAATATATTTCATTCACCGCTCCCTACTGGTTTACAGCCACACAGGTGCAAATACACTTGGAAGAGGCGAAGACAAAATCCCTTTGATTCTCGAGGGAGATTTCAATGTAAATTTCGGATCCAATGATTCATTGACGTTGATTAACTTTCTTCGAGAAACATTTGGTCTGCTTATAAATAACAATCCCAAAGAATCAACAACAAAATCCGGAACAACAATAGATGCAATTTTTACACGTTACCTAGAAAATATCGAATCACGAACATATATTTCATATTTTAGTTATCACAAACCAATCATATCAGTATTACCAATTGAACCACCAGCCGATGATAGTGTAGATAATGAATAAACCGAATATTTTTTACACAAATTTTATATTGTTATATTTCTTTTGAATTATCCCTCTCCCTTTCTCTCTCTCTCTCTCTCTATTTCAATCTCTCACTCTTAATCTCTCTCATTCTCTATTCTAAAGAAGTATTCACACTTCTATCACGTGTACTGTGCTGCACATGATATTTTTTTTTGCGAATCATTTTTGTATGTTCCCACATAAGCCAATCCTGTTCTTGATATTTACAAACTAACTACTCCAGATGCGGCATTCAGTTGATTATGGCTGCTTTATTATTATTTGTATTATTAAGGGATGACCAAGTATGATGATGACCACCAGGTCTTAAAGTTTATAAAAATTAATTTATTTTCTTGTATTATTTGTTTTGATTAAGTCTGAATCTAACAGTACGAACTTTCATTTAAGAGAGTATAATTTAATTGCGCATTCTGCAGTTCAATTATATACATAGTGTTCCATTTGGAAAAAAAAATTACCGCTGTAAAAATTGGCACATTGGCTGCCAAATTACGAACACCCTGTATGTATTTTCTCGACTACCTTTTCTAAAAACTCGACAATTACGGTATTCATTGTCTGATAATTCGCTATTATAATGTAATAGCGAATTGTAATAATATAAATATATATTTTGAAATAAATTATCAAAATTCATAGAAGTTACTGAGATGAATATGTGCAATTAAAAAATGCTATAAAAATATAGAATTATGTACACTCTACAAAGGTATCAGTTCGTCTGAGTAAAGACCAGGCTATTTACTGCGCACCTAGTGGGCGGTGTGATATCACAGTTTTGAGACTTATTCCTGTTCTTGATGAGCTGTGCATAATATCTATTCGGTGAAATCATTCAGCGACTCAAAATCCAACACATTAATCAGTCATCTTGGTGAAAAAAATTAATGATCTTGGCTAACACCAATACCTTGGCTAACAAATGGTTTGTGTACAACTGTTTTATGAAAGTGAGTGATCATTCATAATTATATTAAGAAAAAATCGCACCAAATTAGAACAAAATGTAGCGCCTGTAAAGTTAACAGTTCATAACTTAATCAAGAAATTTGAAGAGGCGGATTCTGTTATTGATAAGGCAACCCCAATACGTCTTCGTGGCGGTCGCTGAGATGAAAATATTGCTGCAGTGACATAAAGTGTACAGGGGTATCCAAACACATCAATTCAACGTAGTACACAACAATTAAATATGTCAAGAGCCACCACGCATCGGATTCTAAAGAAAGATCTGCATCTGTCAGCATACAAAATTCAGTTGACACATAAGTTAAAAGTTACAGACAATTTACAACGTCGTACATTTGTTAATTGGGTGTTAAAAAAGAAAAGTGGTGATGCTGATTTTGGCAACAAAATATTGTTCATGTTATGAACAATTTTGTTAAATTTTGCTTTTTTTGCATTGTTTTGACTATCTTTTTAAGTCTGTTGATATAGTTTGTATACATTAATCATACTCTATTTATACATTTATATTATAACTGGTATTCGGAATATTTAATTAATTTATAAATTTTCTACCAATACATACACATATATTTATATTTTTAACTAATTCCTCATAAAAATATACTCAGAAAGAAGTATAATTGATAAAATAAAATTTACCATTAATATTATACACTAACAACAGTGTATCGTGAAACTAATGTTAATCAGAGAATTGTACGAACAAAATTACATTCGTAGGTACAATTGAGTTATATTGAAAAACCTTCTCATCGAGTTTTTATCGAGTATATATCTACATTTATCGAGTATATATCTACAAGAAATGTGTTTATTCCATATACGTGTACAATATATCTACATTTATTTTCAAAGCCATCGATATGGGTATTTCTCTTAAGACATGTTTCCTACTAAACATTTTGACTTTGACCACAAAATCTGGAAATTTTAGCATTAATGCTAGTAGTAATGTGGCGTCTATATATTTGTAATATATAATAATTTTATCTGTGATAATAACGAACGAAGATATCCTAACTTAGGAATAGATACATGTGGTATATACATCCTGATAATTTAAATAGAAACAGTTAGGCAGACTTCAGTAATTTTATTAAAGATTTACCACTAGATGATCAAAAACTTTGGAATTATTTTCGTATGAATATCGATTTTTCTGATAATTGTCAGAACATATTTATGTTAAAAAGAGATCAGTAGTGAATAAATTATAATTTACTTACTACTGATCCCTCTTTAACACGAGTATGTTGCTTTCGTGAAACAATCTCAGTTGGTAAACAATTAGCATTATCGTTAAAGTTGGAATGTATTTATGCATATTATTCAAGCATAATGAATTATAATTCTGTAAATTTAGGAGCTAGATATTTGTAAACAAATTATTATATACACCACTAATTGTGGATCCGAATTTTAAAATTAACACAGCCACACAACATCGTCGTGCTATTGGCTATAGCTGATAGCAACTATTAATTTATAATGGTAAATATAAGTGCAACAGGTCAAAGGTCAACGTGATACTGGCATATTTCGAAATCTCCATATTGAACAAGAATTTAATAATAAATGATTTAATAATAAATGTTTTGATTTTACTACAGTCGAACAAAAACACCCTTCACTACCATCTGTGCTTATAGGGGATGAAGCGTTTCAATTGACAAATTATTTAGTGCGGTCTTTTCCTGATAAAGGTGGTTTAGGTTTAGAAAAAACTTATTCTATTGCAGCTTAAGTAGATGTAGAAGGTTAATCGAAAACATAAATGCAATTTAATGATGACGGTAGAATGTAATGTTCCACAAATTTTTAAACGTAATAACCCTGCCTATCCCTAAATCACAGAGTTGTTAGGGAAAGTTGGAGAGATGAAGGTTAGTCACTTGTATTTGCAAATATTTATATAAAAATACAATGGGAGCAACACGTCTTCTATTAAAGCTGCTGAAGTACGACATACTTTTACTAATTTTACTAATTTTACTAATATACTCCAATCCATCTATAAATTCCTTAAACTTTAAGGATAACATTTAGTGTAAATCAATTTTCTTGTTTTACTTTGTTGTATGAAAACAGAGTTCTTTCAAATGACACAAACAAAAATGAGGTATTCCATTAAAAAAATATGGATGACGTTGTAGCTTTTAAAACCACTAATTGAAAACATGAGGGTAACTCTCAAAGTTGTATTATCCAATATATCTCTTGGTATGTCCGAGTGATTTACAAAAAGAACTACCAATGTTATCGAATTTATACATTACTTTTCACGTTCATTGTATAATCATATGTATGTCATAAACAGATATTTATTGAATGGTATTTTATTATTTTATTAATATATACTTTATGATAACATCTATGTAAAATAATGTAAAAAATTATAAAATATTTAAATACGAATACTATAATATAAAAAAAGACTTGGACGTAAATAAATATATATTTTTAAAAAATAATGAAAACAAATAAAATAAAATGGACACATAATGAGTGTAAGAGTCGGAACCATATTCGCCAACTTTCGAGTCGACGATCAGTTGTTTAGTGTTTTCGTATTTGAAAAATATTTAGCGTTTAATGAAAAAAAAAACGGAAGTATTACTTTGAACAATGTGCGGATTTTGCTATCAACAATGTAAAAAAAAAATGGGGAAAAAACGTTTCCATGCGCAAATTGCAGACGATTCCAATGAATTTGACATAATGCGTCATATAGTTGTGCCGAAGATTTTGCCAAGAGTGACGTCTCATGTGCGAGAAAGAGCACTAGAAAAGGACGTCCAAATGCACACCGTCTCACCTATGTAGTCTCTACACGGCATGATCAATCTTTTGGTACAAGCGTCTGTAGGAAAATGTTGCGCAAGCATTTTCCTACATTAAAATACAAATGCCTACAAGGCGCTTAAGTATGCTTGTACAAAGTGATTGAATTAAAATAAGGAAGTTGGTTATAATTTGCGATAATTAGAGATTATATCGGATTGAAATATTTTCGTTAACAAAAATAAATTCTCATACCAAAAATTTCGAAGTCTACGCTGAGGTTAAAACTACCGGTAATTTTTTATTCTTTTCCTGTTTACTAAAAAACTTAGATCAGGAATTAATACTGCTACATAGTCAGTTTGAAAGTCCTCACCAGTATGTCACCTTGTTCAGTGAAATATGTTTTTTGCATGGCGAAATTTGAATTATTCTAAATTATCGACTTACGTTTGTTTCCCATACTTTGTAGTATCTAATACTGCTGCATCTTGTAATTTTTCGTTTTCTCTCGAGCAGGAGTGGCTGTGTTTCTTGCCCTTCGCCTCTGCCGCCCTCCAATCTGCTAGAAGCCTTGCCGCTTTATCCACAGCCGTCTCAGACTGCTTTCGAACCCTGAAACAAAATTATATTTAATTGTATGCTTCATTGCATTAGTCAAAAAGCGAGCACGTACAGTGTTGCCAAATAGCCGAACAGAGTACACATTTGGTACACTATTTTGATATCTGAATAAAAGAAATCTGAAACAGTGTTTTGATGGACATGACATTTAAAAAAAGGTTCCAGTATATATTTTCCTCGTTTATACAGGTACTATTCATTTCATCGCTATTTGCCAAATAAAGAACTCTCTTATCTTGCCGATAAATGGAACAGTCTACCTAAGCCTAGCCAGAAAAACAAGGCATCGGAAGTTTTTGAGATTTTTTATTTGGCAAATAGTGATGAAATAAACTATACATTTATAGTTTATGCAATTTCAAAACAATAGTTCTGTTAAGTAAATCTTAAATCGCAACCCCTTTCTTCTATTTATTAGTGTGTATATTTCTAGGTTCTACCTTGTTTATTTATTTATTTATTTATTACAACTACTCTACAGAAAAACCTGAAAACCCCATTTACAGAGCAGGAAAGTACAGTGAGTGTTCTCATTCTAATTAGATCAATAAATTTCACAAACATAACAATCAAATTTAATAGAAATACGTACATACATATTTAATACCTAGGTATATGAAACAATATGTGAAAAATAAGAAAAACAAAGATGCGAATCAAGCATAACAATGTTTAATAAACAGAAGAGTGCAGTTAAATATATCGAATTTATCACAGTTGTTGTTGTATTTAGTACACATTAAAAATAGGGGTGAGAATTTTAGAATATTAGTAAGCGGAATAGAGGTAAAAGCTTTTGGATATTTGAGCATGCAATTGAGATACATAAAAATTTAGCTTGCCTAATAGGTTTTGACAGTCAATCATATTGTGTATAAGCTTATATAGAAATATTTGAGAACAGCATTCCCGCCTCGCGTCAAGTGCTGACATCGCAAATCTTGCCAAAAGACCATTTTGAAGGAAACCGATAGGTGGATACACAGTGTCTGATTTGAACCACAGTAGTTTCAGAAACCGTCTGTGAACCATTTCCAAGCTGTTAATATGGTATTGATAATATGAATTCCATACTAAAGATCCATCCTCAAGTTTAGATCGGACAAATGCAAAGTATAGAATTTTCAATGTATCGGTGTTTGAGAAATGCCTGCTAGCCCTTATTAAGAAACCCAGTGTATGCAACGCTTCAGACACTACTTTAGTTACGTAAGCGGTAAAAGACAGAAATTACTATATTCTACCTTTATATTTTATCTTTATATTCTACTTACTAATTATTTTCTAAGTATACAGGACCATTCACAAATATGATTCGTTAAATAATTTTGACTAATATTTAAGGTCATTGTACTTCCTGTTATGCAGAAAGGATCAATTAGCTTTCCTATTTTAAATGGAATATCCTGTGTATCATTATATTGTTTATTTGCTGTACTAATTTATCGTCGATTTTTTATTAGAGTTCCCTATATCTATCTTTTGTATTTTTTCTTATATATTTTCTTTGATCATTGAAAATCGACAATTACAGTATAGCTTCAAAAGCAAATATGATTTTCTAATCATCAAAAAAGGTTACGTTATAAAGTACAAGGTATCATAATACAGCTCGAGATATAAAAAATTTGTCATGTTATACAGGGTATCGATATATGGGTGTTTTCAGTTTTTCTCCTATAAATGTTCTCCTACCAAGGGAGAATTGTATAACTGACTTGAATCTGTAGTTTGAATTTTAGTAATGTCTAAAAATCGCCACATATGATTTGTATGAATTAAAATAAATAATTATCTTAATTATATAGTGATTTTGTAAAGCAATTAATAAATTTGTTAAAAATTCAAGGAATAAGGTTTGGGAAAAATTCCCGGACCCACCAAATGTTGGTTTTGGTTATACATTTTTTACAATATCGTTAATATATACAGGGTGATTTGTGTAGGACGTCATCGATTTATTTTTTATAAATGAATAAAAAAAATATTTCTTATATAAAGTAAATACGGAAGATTATAGTCATTCTAAGTAACCCTTGAAAAGTTTATTTTTGGTTTGACGCATAAAATTCAAAGAACTAATAATATAAAGCCTAAATGGGAATCAATGTTGTTTTGAATGAATTTTCTATTTTTATGAAACGTTAAATGTATTCCACAAACATTAATTCCTATAAGTATTTGTTTCTCATGTGAAATTAAAGGGAATTTAAGAGATAAATACACACATTTAATCGTGACGGGCGCACACTCTAGACAAAACATCAGGAATTGGTCGAGTTCGGTAGTTCGATTCTCAGATGAGCGAACGTACGACCCTGACTAAATCGCAACGACGAATCAGCAGTCAGGACGAACTGAACCAGTGGGCCAATCCGTCAATGAATGGGGTCTTAATATTTTAATAACACGAAACTTCGCAAGAACTGTTTGACACACATTGATACATGATCCATCTATTTTTTTTTTCTACAAGAAAGCTGTTTCCTCGACAAAAAATCTAAAACTAATTATACACAAGACAGACAAATGCAATGGCGCCCTCGGATTTCTCTTAAATCAGAGGTTCTCTAGATAACTATGATTTCAAAATTGTTACTCTGAACCTGAAGATCTACTTTTTTTTAGTTTTTACAAGAAAACTAACAGTTTTCCATTAAAACGGAGAATGCTATCGTATTAATTAAATTCACCGGTGTCTTCGGATTTTCCTTAGATTCTCTGGGTAGGTATCAATTTCGAAGTTGGTAGAATAGTACCGGTTTTTGATTATACAATGATGGAATAAAACACACCATCATCCACATTGCTTCATATTTTTGTAGCAAGGGAAAGCTTCATCCAGAAAATACTTTTTCCTAAGTCTCTATTGGGTTTAATACTGTTTGTGCATAAATATGAATGTAATACGGATCAATGCTGCTAAATCTGATTGACCTTTCACTTTCTTGCACTATCGCTACATCCAATTAAATTCGACGGAATAAATTTTAATACGAGTTAATATCATTTTGATTCCAGTAGCTTACAATAATTTATTTTGAATCTAAAGCGTAAGGGAATATTTGCAACCGAGAAAGATAGTCAACAAGACGTCAAGTGAATTTCCTAAAGGTGGTATATATACTGCTTGTATATAGTAATATATGGTGGTATATATTACTATATACTGCCAATTTTTTAACATACTTTTTTAACAGGACGTTCAGATATTATATAATGATAATTCTCGCAATATACAGATCAATGGAAATTTACTTTTGTATTTAAATGAAATGACCGATTTAGAGAAAACAGCGTTTGACAATACCACCATAGTACAATCTCTAAAGTTGGCCAAAAATGGTATAGAATTTATCAAGGCTAACGTTTTTGCTAATACATCGGTTGGAAAAGTCGATTTGTCGCATAATAAAATCAAGAATATAGAGTAAAGTCCCTTTAGCGATGCCACAGAATTAGGTTCTACTTTATCAAAAACCAACGGGTTCCGCTCAGGAAAATTCTTTTGAACAATATCACCTTAGAAAACGAGTGTTAATATGTGTATAATTTAAATATTGATAAAAGAAATCAGTATAAAGTAAAATACATTGTTTACGTATAAATTGTTTACATGCGTTGTCGAAAATTAATGTTAAAATCGAAACAACCATGATAAACATATTTTACGTAAGAAATAAACCGCATCTGTAACTATAAGTCACTATTTCATCATAACATATATCACCCTGTATGAAATTATTTTATGTGTGTACGGAAATGGAAACAGTCGAAAATAATTATTATTCGAACGAATCTATAGAGGCACAGTTGTAAATGAGTAACGTAGAAGCAACTATTAAGACGTATTGGACTCCAGAGCCCAGTCAGCGAACACACGGCGTTGTCTATGGTCGTTTACCTTAAGTTCCTGGGTCAGTTGGGTTTTATACCGGTGCATACCCAAGTCCCGACGCACAATTCGTCAAGTTGAAGTCGCAGAAAGGCCAGGATCCTGAGAAGGACGAAAAATTTACTACCTCGTATTTTCCCGTACACTCTCACGTACAGCAACCGAGGACGGTTGTGGCGAAAATAAAAACCACGTAATGTTTCTCGCGGAACGTTTCTCGCACGGAGCACTCATTTTGAAAATAAAATTTGACGATTTGCACACGTTGCTGAACATTATAACCCTCCATGACGATTTGCCATACATTACCGAACAATTTACAATAAAGTTGATAGATGTTATTTTAACAACAATGTATAACCTAATCTATAACCTAATAAATTTCGAGCGTTACTATTAAATGACCCTGTAGTAATAGTGCCTTAATAGAATCCTTACAAAAGTTTATTAATATTTTGGTTAGCAAGTTTTTTATTTTCCGTCGTGTTGCGATGATTCGCGGATACAACACAGGACGACACTGGGGCTTACGCATTTGCCTATACGATTATAAATATGCAGGATGGTTTAGCAGGCGCGCTAAAGCTAAGTAACGTTTAAAGAAGATCGGCAATGTATGTGTTATTATCATTATTTGTGGCACTAAGTGTAGTGTCTTCGGAAAATGTGACATTTCGAAACGTAACTGTTCGTGGATATTTTATAGGGTTCACCGTACACAGTCAGAAAAAACACGGGAGAATTGTGACACAAACTATTTATCGTAACGAGCAGGTTTTTCAGAAGACTATTATCAACTCGAACATCTTAAACAAAAGCTTACCTGACGTAGCTGGATATAACACCATCAAGATAATAAATCAGGACCTACCGATATTATATAGGGATTGCATGGCCGGTCTCACTGTCGAGAATTTGGAAATACAAGGAGGCACTACAGAACAAATACTACCAGGTGCATTCAACGATGTTAATGTAACTGAAAAGTTGGTCTTGACTAGTAACAAGATAAAAACAATTAAGGCAGGGGTTTTTAATAACATGCAGGTACGCAGGCTTATTTTAGAAGAAAATCAAATTGAGGATATTGAAGAGGGCTCGTTTTCGAACAGTAACTTTAGCCGTATTATTCTAGAGAAAAACAAATTAAAAGTAATTAGGAGTGGAATGTTTAGTAATATACGAGTGGGTATTGGAGACTACAATACACCATTTAATGGAAAGATGGGTTTTAGTTTAAATGGAATAACCGACTTGGAGAAAAACGCTTTTAAAAACGCCAGTATTCTTTGGTTGCTGGATCTATCTGATAATAACTTAGAATTCGTCAAGGCCGGTGTTTTTGCTAACGCATCGATTGGGAAAATTTATTTCAGGTATAATAAAATAAAGAGCATAGAGAAAAACGCGTTTAGCGATGTCGCAGAATTAGGCTACATTGCACTAGACAACAATCAATTAGTAAATATTACTGGGGTATTTGATAATTCCCCTATATCTGCAATTAATTTGTCCTTCAATAAAATTGGAACATTGGATATAGGAACTTTTCACAACATGAGAAATCTTACGGAATTTTACCTGAATGATAACCAATTACAAGAAATTAGAAAGGGTGTTTTCTTGCACTTAAACCTCCGAATGCTTCAATTGTCACGCAATGCAATTAAATACATAGAAAGAGGAGCTTTTGACGGCATGACAACTTTAGAATCCATATATATGGATGAAAATAATTTGAAGGAAATTGATACTGGCATCTTCAGTCATTTAAAACTACTGAATCTGGCTCTGAATAATAACTATGTGAGAGAACTTAAACCTGAAGCGTTTGAAGGATTATCTGAAGTATATAGTCTGATACTAAACGACAATAAAATTACCCAAATAAGAAAAGGCACCTTTGTCGACAAAAAAATTGGAAATATAAACCTTGAAAACAACTGGATAGAAAACATCGAAGTTGGATCGTTTGGTAACATATCCGCTGGGTTCCTAGACATTAACTTAGCAAACAACAAACTGAAGGAAATAAAGAAAAACATCTTTAATAATTTAAGTCTTGTCTCTCTCTATCTGAGAAGCAATCTAATACAGATTATCGAACCAGGCGCATTCGACACTATCGACGAAATGATAAGCATCGACTTAACCAATAACTCTTTAACTACGGTGAAGAAAGGTGTTTTCCACGACAAAAAAATCCTCGATATACTTTTGGGTCACAATGAAATTGAAAACATTGAAAATGGTGCTTTCCACAACATTACGGGGCTAAGGGAAATAAATCTAAGCAACAACAAGTTGAAAGGTATTAATGCGAACATGTTTAGTAATCTGACATGTAACACATATCTGGATTTAGCTAATAATAAAGTATATAATATGTCAATACACTTTGGAAAAATCAAATCCATTCAGGAAAATTGTTTCGAATAGTTATACATTAGAACATAAATGTAAATAAAAGTGCCCGACCTTCATTTATGAACAGTCTATCCTGAATAAGATTAATAAAGTCATTACAATGTAATAATAACAATAACAATATTGTTTATATGTAGATTAAGATATTGTTAAACTTGATATTTTTATATATTTTACCATTAAATAACCTACAAATACTTATACTTATACTATTGTTGACTAGTTTTCTTTCTTTATTAATTACATATTTATCAACATTATATATCATTATCTACAAATTGTTCTTGAATTACAGTTCCATTAATACTTACTTAAATTGTAATATTGCCAATACACTTATGTTATATGAATTACTGCTAGTTTATAATTTAAAAATAATGTCTATTAATCAACTGTAAGATCCATTCACATATTCTCTTCAAGAATTTGTAACATTTTAGTATTATTTGTAGTACCTTGAAATTATATACATTCGCGTTAAACAAGTGCTTTTATTTGTGACGGATGCGTTCTAATAATTGGCGATTAACCAAAATAAATATAAATAAAATATCAATTAAATGAGTTTATTTTAGCGTTCACATGCACCTCTGTTACATTAATTTACTACAGGAAATTAATTACGCAAATACAAATGAAATTCAAAAATGTGTGGGTACAAAGGAAAAAATGTGTAAAATATTTTCATTCCTCAGACTCTTGCCAATAAAATCTCGAGAAGAACAGTTGCAATTCAATTAGTTGCAATTCACGCTACTTCAGAATTTATGCTTGAAGATGATGAGCATGAAAGCGAATCTGGTTTGCATTATCGTAAACGACGCAAGGTGAACTAAACCTCGATTTCGAGTGGCTTAGGCCTATTGGGGATACGACATAAAAAAACTACGCACTGATCAACTATACCTCAAGGGGTGGCGTGGAGACGAGTTGAAAGTAATATATTTTATATCACATATGAAGAAATATAATATATTTGTCGATTATACAAAAATATATAAATGTATAACTAATCCATGATGAAAATGAGATTTTGGCAAAAATTGAAAATCAACCCCCAACTTTAACGCACTGTATCTCGGAAACTATTGGTCATAGATAAAAAATATAGATACCATCCTACCAAATTATTTCTGTCTGAACTTTCGCAAGTCAACCCCCTTTTTTGTACCCACTTCCTGAACTAGTAGACGAAACAATTTTTGGATACATGTTTATATGCACTTTGTTATTTATTTTGATGACTAGAATACGCCACCGAAGTTGCAAACAATTTTCCGTTACGTTCTATATATAAAATAACATCGTAAATGAGTGCACTTTTCCTGAACCTAAAGTCTGGAGTATTTTCCGAAGGTCGAATATTTCTGTTGATTTCACATTACTTGTACATACATTATATCGTCGGTGGCACACGAATACACGAGACGCATCGGCGTAATTGAATGGGCGTAAACAGTAATATGCACTAAAAAGCCAATAAAATGTAGAACGTTACTGTAAGTACTTACAGTAAACGTCATTTATGGTTGAAGTTGCGCAGTTGACCAATTTCTCTTGGCTCCGCCCTCTTCGCAGAAACGCGTCTAAGTATGCCGAAATTATTTAGTAGCGTAGCATGTAGGAGAGTATATTTTGATGTTAAATAGTTAGCTGTATATTTAATTTTGTAGTGCAGTATGTCATCGACATCACAAAGTAGGAAAAAAATGAATAAAGTAGTGATTAAAAGTCAAGCGCGTGAAATAGTGTTTCAAGTATTTACCTACTTTAAAGACAACAGACACATATCAGACACGTTATAAGATGTTAAAAATAAAACTAGTGAGGCAACAGGTGAGTTAAAGCAATAATGTATTATAGAGACTATCAATTTTGTATAGATCCTTATTTTTTTATAACTTAAAAATAAAATAAAACGTTAGAGAACGTAATTCTAATAAAGAGTGAATATTATACTTCATTAAGTATTATTGTTAAGTTAATTATTAAGTTAATAATAATGCACTTGTGACGTAAACCAATATGATAATAATTTACGACTATTATTAATATACCGACCTGGAAAGAACAGGAAAACATTGCGTCAATTAATCTCAATTTCAATCTTAAACTATAAGAAGTTTACTATGAAAATATTCTTACATATTCTTGGAAGTGTATACTCTCTGAAAATCGAAATTAAAAAAAAAAATATATTTTTTAATTTAGATTTTTAATTTTAGAACTAAATTGAATGCTTAATGTCGCAGTAACAGTATATACGACGTAATATGCTAATGTATGATTTTCTTGTTAGGTATTTCCGTAAGTACCATTGAAAGGGTAATTAAAGAAGGCCAAGTAATGGTGAAGTCAAATTTTCCAGTACAAATTACAAGGAAGAAGCGTGTACGAAGGTCAACGGTAACACAGGTACCAGAATATAAAAGTCAGGACATATAGTACATGATTTCTACAAAACAGAAGGATGTCGCATTACTTTAAAAAACATGCAACAAAGGATAGGAGACGAATTAGATTTTTACCCATCAGACACTTCCTTAAGAAGAATTTTGAATAAACTTGGGTTTAAACGAAGGAAAACTCAAAACAATAGAAAAATGCTTATGGAAAAGTTAGATATAAGGTTTCAACGTATTAAATATTTGAAAACTATTAAATACTTCCGGAGTGAGAATAGGCCAATAGCGCTCCTAGATGAAACTTATTTACATAGCGGCCACAGTTCTTCCAAGAACTGGACAGACAATTCCACAAAAGGATTATTTTCCAATATTTCTAAAGGTCAGAGATTAATTATTATTAACGCATCCAAACTCCTGATAACTTTACAGGCTCCGTCCAGAACATCCTGTTATGAAGAGACTCCAAACTCAAGAGCCGACGGCCTCCGCGATGTCGTGGGAGATATAACCGTGGATCGGACGATCTGGAATGCAAACTCCTACTGAGATGCATCCTTTTCCGGGTTACTACGTCGAGTTGTCGCAGCTCCTTCTGTGTTCATTTGACTACTCCGAAAGAGTAGACTAGGATTGGAACGGCAAGCATGTTTGTTGCAGACACCTTGTTCTTCCCCGACAGTTCTGAAGACCAGATCTGTCGGAGGCGGTGCTGATACTTGCCGCGGAGAGCGTTTTTTACCACACCTACCTCTTGGGTGGAGCGTTGCTCAACACCCAAGTAGGCGTATGACTCTCCGGCATCTAAGTGGTGTAAGGTGCTTCTGTCTACGAGCTGCGCATCCTCTGCGTATTCCCAACGTCGTCTTCTCTTGAGATGAACCAGTGCATATTTGTCCAACCCGAACTCCATCCCGATGGCCTGCAGGTACTCCTGCAGTCCTTAGGGACTGGCGTAATTCCCTTTCTCCGGAGGCATAAAGTTTTAGGTCATCCATGTAAAATAGATGGGTGACGTTATGCCTCCGACCGCTGGGGTGTCGCAGTTATAGCCACGGGTATTCCTGAGAGACACGGATGACGGCAGCAGTGAGATGCAAAACAGAAGAGAACTAAGGGAGTCTCCCTGAAACACGCCCCTTCTGAACGACACCGGCTCTGTCCGGACTCTAGTATCACCCGATCTTATGGTAAAACGAGTCCTTCAGAGCGGCATCAGTTCTTGAATACATCTCACTACAGGACCAGGCATCACAAGGCATTGGAGCAAGTGAATGATTAGCTCATGCGATGTCATGTCGAATACCTTGCGGTAGTCGATCCAGGCCATAGAAAGGTTTCGCTTGTACTGCACGGAATCCTGCGTGACACATTTGTCAATCAACAGATTCTCCTTGCATCCAGCGACACCCCTCTTAGACCCTCATTGTTCGTATATCCCCTCGATAATCGGCTCAATTGCTAGGAGTACTCGCATGTACAAGATGCGTGTAAACATCTTGTAGCATGCGTTTAAGCAGGTTATCGGTCGGTAGTTCTTTGTGTTGGACAAATCTTCGGTCTTCGGGATTAGCACGGTCCGTCCCTCGGAAACCCAAGAAGGAATTTGCTGCTTCCCATTTAGCCAGGTGGGAAAAATTCTGGCTAAATGGTTGTGGGTACTCGATATTTTTCTCCATCAGAAGTTATTTATCCCGTCGGGACCTGGAGCAGCAAAGTTCTTAGAGCCCGCAAGATCTCTTTGAACCTCTTCAGGGGTTATCGGATGACACACTTGTTCTGGTCGATGAAGACCTTCGCAAAAGTCTTCAAAGTGTTCCAGAGCTGGAGTGTCTCCTTGGAGTGGGGGGCTTATTCCTTCCGAATACCTTGTATAAATAATGAAGGTATTCACATGTACATACAGGGCGCAGGTTATAGAATTTACATATGCGGATAATAACTCGAAACAACCATGATAACTACATTTTACGTAAGAAATAAATCTCATCAGTAATTATGTAGTCATTATTTCATCACAAAATAAATCACCCTGTATGTACATTATCTTGTGTGTACGTAAATGGATATACTTGAAAATGATTATTCGCCTGAATCTATAGAGAATTGGCACAGTTGCAAACGAGTAACGTAGAAGCAATTACTGAGAGGTCTGACGTTTCCTCTAATTTTATTTCAAAAACTTTTCTTATAAATTTTATCACTGAATGTAACCTCTTCATGGAAACGGAAATGGTAATAAATAACAAGGTCAGTGCTCACTTTATCGACTTGCATACGCAAGAACCATCGGCGCCATTGAAAGGATGGAAAATGGTAACACAAATTAGTCATGTCATAAAATGTGTCCAGTTTATTGTACAGAATTTATTGTCTAAATAGTATCAGTGCCTTAATAGAATCCTTACAAATGTTTATTAATATTTTGATTAGGAAATTTTTTTATTTTCTGTCATGTTATGACTCGCGGATACAACAGGAGACGACACTGGGGCGTACGCATATGCCTACGATTATAAATATGCAGGATGGATTAGCAGGCGTGTTAAAGCTAAGTAAAGTTTAAAGAAGATCGGTAATGTATGTGTTATTATCATTATTTGTGGCACTGAGTATGGTGTCTTCGGAAAATGTGACATTTCGAAATGTAACTGTTGGTGGATATTTTACAGCTCAGCAGTGGGTAGGGATCACCCACCAACACAATCAGAAAGGAGGTCATAACAAGCAGATTTTTAAGAAAACTATTATCAACTCGAATAGCTTAAACAAAAATTTACCCGACGTAGCTGGATATGACACCATCAGGATAATAAACCAGGACCTACCGATATTATATAGGGATTGCATGGCCGGTGTCACTATTGAGAATTTGGAAATACAAGGAGGTACTACAGAACAAATACTACCAGGTGCGTTCAACGATCTTAATGTAACTGAAAACTTGGTCTTAACTGGAAACAAGATAAAAACAATCAAGGCAGGAGTTTTTAATAACATACAGGTACGTGAGCTTAATTTAGAAAACAATTTGATTGAGGATATTGAAGAGGGCTCGCTTTTGAACACTAACTTTTGCAGTTTTATTCTAAGCAACAACAAATTAAAAGTAATTAAGCGTGGAATGTTTAGTAATATGCGAGTGGATGTTGCAAACTACAATATAATGCAATTTGATGGAAAGATAGTTTTGAGTTTAAATGGAATAACCAACTTGGAGAAAAACGCATTTAAAGACGCCAGTATTGCTTCGAGGCTGGATCTATCTGACAATAATTTAGAATTTATCAAGGCCGGTGTTTTCGCTAACGCATCTATTCGGACAATCCATTTCAATGATAATAAAATAAAGAGCATAGAGAAAAACGCGTTTAGTGATGCCAGGAAATTACGCTCAATTTCACTACAACACAATCAATTAATTAATATTACTGGGGTGTTTGATAATTCCCCTATATCCGAAATTGATGTGTCCTTCAATAAAATTGGAGCACTGGATATAGGAACTTTCCACAACATGAGAAACTTAAGGGCACTTCGCTTAAATGATAACCAATTACAAGAAATTAGAAAGGGCATTTTCTCGAACTTAAAACTCCAACTGCTTGGCTTGTCACGTAATGCAATTAAATACATAGAAAGAGGAGCTTTTGACGGAATGACAGATTTAGAGAACCTATATATAGCCAGAAATAATTTGAAGGAAATTGATACTGGCATTTTCAATAATTTACAACTAGAGGTTCTGCTACTGAATAATAACGACGTAAGAGAACTTAAACATGGTGCGTTCGAAGGATTATCTGACCTATTCGATCTAACCCTAGACAACAATAAAATTACCGAAATAAGAAGAGGCACTTTTGTCAACACAAATATTACCAATATACACCTTAAAAACAACTCGATAGAAAACATAGAAGTTGGATCGTTTGGTAACATATCCGCTGGGTTCCTACACATTAACCTAGCAAACAACAAACTGAAGGAAATAAAGAAAAACGTATTCAATAATTTAACAAATGTCAGATTCTATCTGAGAGAAAATCTAATAAGGATTATTGAACCAGGCGCATTCGACACTATCAACAGAATGAGAAAAATCGACTTAACCAATAACTCTTTAACTACGGTGAAGAAGGGTGTATTCCACGACAACGAAATTCTCGATTTATCTTTGGCTGACAATGAAATTGAAACAATCGAAAATGGTGCTTTCCACAACATCACGGGTCTGTGGCAATTAAATCTAAGCAACAACAAGTTGAAAAGCATTAATGCGAACATGTTTAGTGATCTGTCATGTAGTGAACGTCTGGATTTAACGAACAATAAAATATATAATATCAGTCAAGACACTTTGGGAACATCAAATCCATTCAAGAAAATTCTTTTGAGTAATTACACATTAGAACATGAATGTAAATAAAAGTGCTTGACATTCATTTATGAACCGTATAGCCCGAATACTATTAAGAAAACCATTAGGATATAATAATAATGATAAAAATGTTGTTTATTTGCAGATTAAGATATTGTGAAGCATGATATTTTTATATATTTTGCCATTAAACCGTCATATGCTTTATTAATTTGATAACAATGAAATATTGCACAATATATCAGTGTTAATTAATTTGAAAATAGTCTCATTCTGCCTGTTTCCTTAAAACTGTCAACTATTGTTGACTAGTTTTCTTGCTTTATTAATTACATATTTAACAATATTATATAGCACTGATTTTAAAAATAAAATTTGATGTTTTGCACGCGTTATTGAACGCTATAACCTTCCATGATGATTTGCCATACACTACTGAAGAATTCACAACAAATTTGGCAGATATTGTTTTAAGAACGTGGCCGCTATAACGTAATAAATTTCGAGTGTTACTATTAAAAGAGCATATAGTAATAGTGCCTTAATAAAATCCTTACAAATGTTTATTAATATTTTCTGGTTAGGAATTTTTTTTTAAATTTTGTATCATGTGATGACTCACGAGACGACGCTGGAGCTGACGCATATGTCTACGACTATAAATATGCAAGATGGCTTAGCAGGCCTGTTAAAGTTAAGCAGCGTTGAAGGAAGACCGACAATGTATGTGTTATTATCATTATTTGTGGCACTGGGTGTGGTGTCTTCGGGAAATGTGACATTTCGAAATGTAACTGTTGGCGGATATTTTACGGGTATCACCCACGAAAACAATCAGAAAGAAGATGGGACAGTTGTGACGCACATAATTTACCATAACAAGCAGGTTTTTAAGAAGACTATTATCAACTCGAACAGTTTAAACAAAAATCTACCCGACGTAGCAGGATATGACACCATCAGGATAATAAATCAGGACCTACCGATATTATATAGGGATTGCATGGCCGCTGTCACTATCGAGAATTTGGAAATACAAGGAGGCACCACAGAAGAAATCCTGCCAGGAGCGTTCAACGATGTTAACGTAACTCAGAAATTGGTCTTGACTAGAAACAAAATAAAAACAATCAAGGAAGGGGTTTTTAATAACATGCAGGTACGTGAGCTTAATTTGGAGGAAAATCAGATTAAAGATATCGAAACCGGCTCGTTTTTGAATACTAACTTTCGCGATATTTTTCTAAAGAAAAACAAATTAAAAATAATTAGGAGTGGAATGTTTAGTAATATACGAATGGAGGTTGCAGAGGTGATATACTACGACGACTATAGAACCATACAATTTGCTGGAAATTTATTCTTGAATTTAAACGAGATAACCGATTTGGAGGAAAACGCTTTTAAGAACGCCAGTATTGCTTCGTGGCTGGATCTATCTAATAATAATTTAGAATTCATTAAGGCCGGTGTTTTTGCTAACGCATCGATTCGGACAATTTACTTCAGGGATAATAAAATAAAGAGCATAGAGAGAAACGCGTTCAGCGATGCCACGGAATTAGGTTCAATTTTACTGGAAAATAATCAATTAATAAATATTACTGGGGTGTTTGATAATTCCACTATAACTGAAATTGATGTGTCCTTCAACAAGATCAGATCACTGGATATAGGAACTTTCCACGACATGAGAAATTTTAGGAGACTGCACATGAAGGGTAACCAATTACAAGAAATTAGAAAGGGCGTTTTCTCGCACTTAAAACTCCAATTGCTTGACCTGTCACACAATGCCATTAAATACATAGAAAAAGGGGCTTTTAATGGCATCACAACTTTAGAGAATCTCTATATAAACGGAAATAATTTGAGGGAAATTGATACTGGTATT
Organism: Rosalia funebris; assembly: GCA_037954035.1. NCBI lineage: Eukaryota > Metazoa > Arthropoda > Insecta > Coleoptera > Cerambycidae > Rosalia > Rosalia funebris. Next base: position 11,181,131 of record JAZFAV010000011.1, on the reverse strand, counting down.
TTCAGTTATTTACAACTAAGGGTTCTGCTTCTGAATAATAACGATGTAAGAGACCTTAAACCTGGAGCGTTTGAAGGGTTATCTGAACTATCTGATCTGTTACTAAACGACAATAAAATTACCCAAATAAGAAAAGGCGCTTTTGTCGACACAAAAATTACCACTATAAATCTTAAAAACAACTCGATAGAAAACATAGAAGTTGGATCGTTTGGTAACATATCCACTTGGTTCCTAGACATTAACTTAGCAAATAACAAACTGAAAGAAATAAAGAAAAACGTCTTTAATAATTTAACAAATGTCAGTTTCTATTTGAGAGAAAATCTGATACAGATTATTGATCCAGGCGCATTCGACACTATCGACAGAATGAGAAGCATCGACTTAACCAATAACTCCTTAACTACGGTGAAAAAAGGTATTTTCCACGACGACCAAATCCTCGATTTATCTTTGGCTGAAAATAAAATTGAAAATATTGAAAATGGTGCTTTCCACAACATTACTGGTCTATGGGAATTAAATCTAAGCAACAACAAGTTGAAAGGTATTACTGCGAACATGTTTAGTAATCTGCCATGTATTGAACGTCTGGATTTAACGAACAATAAAATATATAATATCAGTCAAGACACATTGGGAAAATCAAATTCGTTCAGGAAAATTCTTTTGAATACTTATACATTAGAACATGAATGTAAATAAAAGTGTCCGACCTTCATCTATGAACTGTGCCGCCTGAATAAGATTAAGAAAATCATTAGGATATAATAATAATAATAACAATGTAGTTTATTTGCAAATTAAGATATTGTTAAACATGATATTTTTATAAATATTGCTATTAAGTGAGTGTCAAATACTTTATTAATTTGATAACGATTAAATATTGCACAAGATATCAGTGTTAATTAATTTGAAAATAGTCTGGTTAAGCCTGCTTCCTTAAAACTGTCAACTATTGTTGACTAGTTTTCTTGCTTTATTAATTACATATTTATCAACATTATATATCACCATCTACAAATTGTTTTTGAATTACAGTTCCATTAATAATTAGCTTATGATGCTGCTAATACATTTATTTATATGTTATATGAATTACTGCTGGTTTATAATTTAAAAATAATGTCTATTAATCAACGGTAAGACCCATTTACATATTTCCTTCAAGAATTTGTAATATTATAGTACTCGTATTATTTGTAGTACCTGAGAATTATGTAAATATTGGCGTTGAACAAGTGCTTTTGTTTGTGATGCATGCGTTCTAATAATTGGCGATTAACCAAAACTAATATAAGGAAAATATCAACTAAATGAGTTTATCTTGATGTTCACATACACTTCTGTTAAATCAACTTACTACAGGAAATTAATTACATAAATACAAGCGAAATTCATAAATGTTTAGGTATAAAACAAGTCGGAAAAAATGTGTGAAATGCTTTCATTCCTCAGACTCTTGCCAATAAAATCTCGAGAAGAACAGTTGCAATTCAATTAGTTGCAATTGACCCTACTTCAGAATTTATGCTTGAAGATGATGAGCATGAAAGCAAGTCTGGTTTACATCATCGTAAGCGACGCAAGGTGAATTAAACCTCGATTTCGACTGTGGATCCCCAATAGGCCTATTGGGGATACGACATAAGAAAATTACGCACTGAACAACTATACCTCAACGGTGGTGTGGAAACGAGTCGAGAGTAATATATTTTATATCACATATGAAAACATATAATATATTTGTCAATTATACAAAAATATATAAATATATATTCACCGTAGATATGGATAATTAAAAATCCACATATTTGGGTAGGTCGTAGCGCGCTTCAAGAAATCATATCTTTCGTTGTATACAATGAAATCTTACAAATCGGGCAACATCGGACTTATAAAGTATTGCTCTTTCATAAAAAAATATTGGGGAATTGTTTGCAGTCAATCTTCGTACTAATTCGTATTAATGAAAATGGAATTTTGTTAAAAATTGAAAATTAACCCCAACTTTGGCGCACTGTTTCTCAAGAAATGCGGCGATGCACAGTTTCCCTGAGCCACCCCCCCCCCGTCCTCCCCCGGAGGTTGCAAACTTAGGTATACCATCAGGAGGCCGATGGTCTACCATCCTATCAAATTACTTCCGTCTGGCCTTTTACAAGTCAACCCCCTTTTTTACACCCATTGCATGGACTAGTTAGTAAGACGAAACAATTTTTGAATAAATGTTTATATGAACTTTGTTATTTATTTTGATGGCTAGAACACGCCACCGAAGTAGCAAACAACTTTTCGTTACGCTCAGTATACAAACTGACATCGTAAATAAGCTCTTCTCCTAAACCTAAAGAGAACTGGAAGAGTTGTAAACGAGTAGTAGGCCTGACAGCGACTAATGGAAAGTCCGGCGTATTTTCCGAAGGTCAAATATTACTTTTAATTTCACATTACTTATACATTATATCGTCGGTGATACTCCAATACACGAAAAGCATCGGCATCAGTTAAATGTGAGTAAACGGTAATATGCATTAAACAGTCCATGAAAAGTAAAAGATTACTGTAAGGACTTATAAGAGTAAGTTGAATGGTGATGGTATATTTATGTAATTTTTTTAAATATACTAATATTTTTATTAGAAAACTTCTTTATATAGTATTTAGTAGCAAATACACGCCACTGGACTTCATGCATATTTACTTTTATAAATAGGCAGCATTACTTAGAAGACGTATTAAATAAAGTTAAGAAAAGTTTGAAGAAGGTCGGTAATGTATGTGGTATTAGTGTTATTTGTGCTACTGAGCGTGGCGTCTTCAGAAAGAAAATATAACATTTCGGAATGTAGGTGTGGGTGGATATTTTACAAAGCAGACAGAAGACGGATATAATAATAATAAGCAAATTTTTAAGACAACTATCCTCAACTCAAATAGCTTAAAGGACAATTTACCAAACGTAACTGGATATGACACAATTAGGATATTAAATCAAGACCTTCAGTAGTATAGATATGACAGTTCTGGAGTACAAACCCCATGTAAATCTCTATAAGACGAAAACGTGGTCATTTTTGTACACGGCGTGGCGACGCCTCACCCTCCACCGCGACGCCTTACCCTCCGCCCCGACGCCCCCACCGACGTTCCAGCATGTAAATTCAACAGAAGATTTCAATGGCTCATCGGTAAAGCATAGGACTGGCAACTCAGAGGTCCCGGGTTCAAATCCACAAATAGTCAGACTTTTTTTTAGATAAAATTGAAATTCCCGACAACGCCAACACTTAGAATTTATCACCAATGCCATCTTCTGTTGAATTTACTTGCTGGAGCGTCGGTGGGGGTGTCGCGGTGGAGGGTGAAGCGTCGCGACGTCGTGTACAAAAATGACCACGTTTTCGTCTTATAGAGATTTACATGGGGTTTGTGCTCCAGAACTGTCATATCTATACTACTACCTTCCGATATTATATAAGGATTGTATGGCTGGAGTGACTATAGAGAATATCCAGATACACGGAGGAACTACAGAAGAAATACGACCAGGCGCGTTCAACAATATTAATGAAACAAGGAAATTGGTCTTGAGCATAAATAAAATAAAAGCAATCAAGGAAGGCGTTTTTAATAACATACAGGTACGTGAGTTAAATTTGGACGAAAATAAAATTGAGGATATCGAAGTCGGCTCGTTCTTGAACACTAATTTTCGCGATCTTTTTCTAAAGAGAAACAAATTAAACATAATTAAGAGTGGAATGTTTAGCAATGTCCGAGTGATATTTGAGGAGGTGAAATATTACGGTGGTTTTCGCAGCATAAAGTTCGCTGGGAGTTTATTTTTGAACTTGAATGAAATAACAGACTTGGAAAAAAACGCATTTGAAAATACCACTATCAGTTCATGGCTAGATTTGTCCAACAATAACTTAGAATTTATCAAGCCAAATGTCTTTGTTAACTTATCAGTTGGGACCCTCTGTCTAAGGCACAATAAAAACTTTACGGCATGCTGTTCATAATAATCAGCCATCTTAAAAACGGCAAGCACACAAAACAACTCTCACACAGTTGCGCAAACTGTTCAGCCAGTTCAGTTAACGATATATCCATCAAATTGCAAGTAATTTGGAACAGCACGCTTTCTGAAGAGTGCGCTAAGCTGGTACATACAATGTCTGCCAGAATTAAAGCTGCTATTGTTAATAAAGGCGATGTAACACAGTTTTGATGAAGCCGTCAATTAGTAATAACGTCCTCGCCTCTAAGTGCATGGTTCTACTTCACAGCCTAAGGCTTTAGGTAAATGAAGTCGATTTCTGTATGTCTAAGATGCTTTAAGAAAATAAATCAATCCATTCCAAAAAATTCTCTGCAATGCACCACATTCCAGAGAATCAGTGTTAAAAAATATTTTTAACAGGAAAGTATTTTTTTAGTGTCTTTTATTTTATCAATTCCATTGATATAATTTCGAAGAATCGTAAAATAAATCGGTGTAATTAACAATAATAATATGTTATATATGCAGACCGAATTGCATGTAATGTAATCAAAACATGTACTATTCATTTCATCGCTATTTGCCAAATAAAGAACTCTCTTATCTTGCCGATAAACGGAATAGTCTACCTGAGTCTAGCCATAAAAGCAAGCCACGGTATGAGATAAGAGCCATTTGGGATTTTTTAGTTGGCAAATAGCGATGAAATAAACTATAAGCTTCTTGCATTTTCTATTATGGAACGATTACCAGAAACACTGCTATTAAATGTGGATCAATTAGATAATGCTAATTATTTTTTAGTTAATAATCAGGCTGTCTGTTTGTCTTCTTTAATGCTGTTGTTATCAATCATCATCATGAGGTCATCAGTCCTAAGACTGGTTGGACGCTAACCTCCAGCTTCTCCTATCTTGTGCTAACCTACGCATTTCGCTAATTGTGCTACAACCTACATCCCTTACTATCTGCGAGCAGTAGTCTAATCTAGGCCTACCTCTGCCTTTCTTCACTCCTATTTCTGCCTCCAAAATATCGCGGACTATTCCCCCATGTCTCAGCAAGTGGCCTACCATTTTATCTCTTCTCTTATTTATGTTTTTCCACATACTTCTTTTCTCGCCGACTTTCTCCAATACTTCTTCGTTTCTAACCCTATCAGTCCACGGTACTTTCATCATTCTTCGGTAACACCACATCTCAAAAGCTTCTAATTTCTTCCTACTTGCTTCCCCTACCGTCCAGGTTTCGCAACCATATAGTGCCGTGCTCCTTACATATGTTTTCAAAAATCTCTTCGTTGTTTCTAAGTTTATTGCCCCCGAGCATAAAAGTGCTTTCTTTTTGTTAAAAGCTACTCGACCCTGCGCTATTCTTTGTTTTATGTATTTATCGCTTCTTCCATCCCAATTTATTTTACTTCCTAAATAAGTGAAGTCTTTAACTTCATCCAATCTTTCATTATTAAATTGTACTTTCGTTTTTACTCTACTCTCGTGCCCTCTGCACACTAACACTTTAGTTTTGTTTTTATTCACCCTCATTCCGTATTGCTCTGTCAACACTGCCTCCATTTCGTTCAATGCTGATTCTAATTCCTTCTTACTAGATGCTAATACTGCTATATCATCCGCGAATCTCAGCATTTTTAGTTTCTGTCCCTTTACTTTAATCACGAAATCCACTCTTATTATCAATAGTAATGGAATATTTTTATCTAACGTTTTTTTATTGTTGTAAGTAGTACATGATTATACTAAGAAAAATAACAAAATAATAATGTATTCATATTTTACTCAAATTACTGCTGTATCATAGCTTCGATCTTCTAGAAGTGACTGTGTTTATGTTTTATGTCATACACTATGTATTGCTGTAAATAACTGGGAGGTTTTTTACGAGTGCTACTTTTCGAGAAAACCTTGCTTAAGTTATTTATTTTTCATCGTTTTCTGTAAAAACCCAGAGTGACATTATTCAATTGTAGAAACTGTCAAATAATTTTTGGATTTTGTTTGTGGTTTTCTTTAGTTCAGGTATTCACTTTATAGTTCTGTTTGTTTCCTAAATTAATAATATTTCCACACTTATACTCGACAATGTAGTTTTATTGAAAATGTATGTGAATTTTATTGGCACCCATACCGAAAAGCAACCTTTTATTTAATTTTTAGGCGTTTTTATTTATAATTAGATAGATTATATAAACAACACGCCTTGTTATATTATAATAAACAATTAATTCAAAATATCTCCGAGAGTATCTACATGTTATATAGAATCCTCTCTTATATTAGGTTAAGACTTAGATTAATACTGTACTTTATAATATTGTAATATACATTGTAATAGGCCATTAGCATACAGGATGTTATGTCCAGAAAAGAGTATACCAAAGTCATTGCGGTTATCGCGTAACTAAAAACCTTTTGTGCTTATCATAAACTTACATTGTATTTTATCGCAATTATTGCAACTTGCTAAAAGTCTTGAGAAAAACACTTCCTAGAACATTACTGCAGCATCAGCAACAGAAATGTTTTAAATAGAGAAACAACCAGTAGTAACTTCAGTAGTCCGTAACTTCACATATCAGTAATCTTCAATTAGTCGTCGAGTAAACGGTGAACAAGTCTAAATTAAATTATAAAAGTCGGTTACTCCTTTTTTGACATAGTAAAGTGTTCAAAATCGTAAATTAAAAATAAATTGTTTTTAAAAAGTTATATAAATAAAAAGTGATATAAAATACATATATCTAATTTAATAATATCGAGTATCCATCATTTCCATAAATTTAAATGTATTTTTTTGCTTCAAATAAATTTTTTTTCTGACGGGTTTAATTATTCCTACGAGTATATAACATTTTTCGATTATCCGTAATTTATATAACTCTAATTATTATTTACTTAATGTACATTCTGTTAGGGTCAGAGTTAAGAGATAAGAATGGAACAACATATACATACACAAAAAGCTAAATAAACATTACATAAAGCATAACAATTTTTTTTTGATATGCTAAAAAACATTATTGTAAATTGTTATTTTCTATTTACAATAAATCAAGTCGATTAAATGCTGAATATATGCCGCGAAATGTCAGAATTGGGGTCAGGTATTTAATTATAATGCCAGTGCGATATAAAGTCGACAAATAATAAATCTCATACTACACATGCAGGGGCGTAGCGTATATGAATGCGAGTGATGCGTCGCATCCCTTAAAAAATTGGTAAATTAGTGTTATTTAAAAGTTCAATCGATTTATTCAATTATTACAGTTTTTTATTATTTTAAACCGACCGCAAACATACATTATTTACTTTAAACGCTACCATCAACTTTCTTATTTCAAATCGGCCGTGAAGGCGCCCAAAATTATTGGACTCCCGCATTTCTTGCTGCAGTGCTGAAATGCGATGGTCCACATTACATCTAAGCTACGCTTTAGATGGGCGAAAATGTCAGTGATATTACGCAGTCAACAGTGGAACCTTGAGTGGGTGTTGTCGTTATTTCCGGACTCAGTTATGCGATTATGTGAACGCATCTTGGCAACTGTCGCCATAACATAAGGAAGATTTAGAAGCGCTGTTTAAGGTAATTGTGGAAAATGAAATGAGGAATGGGATCGGGAAACCGTTATTTGTGCTAGAGGCCTTTTAACTTTATTGCGCAACTTTGATTTTAATTTTTCCTTAGCAGTGTTTTCTGCATTCCAAGCGTCTGTTTAAAATTCTACAGACAAAAATATCAGATATTAGTTGCTGTAATAAAAAGTTCGCCGATTTCAAATCACATATTCGAAAAAAGTGAGAAACGAGTTTAGTGACATTTGAGACCGTATGGACAAATCTGTGTTAGAAAATCAACCACCAAATAAAAGAATGCGTTTGGATTTAATTCCTGAAGAAGGTAAGAAAAGCACCTACGCACGATTGTTTTATGAAATTTTGGACGTTATTACTTTGAACATTAGTGAACAGTTTAGTGAAACTGAAATTCTTATATCTAGATTCCACACAATTTACTTCATTCGTGAAACGTTTTCCTGACGAACTTTTTTCTTCTGTAGTAGATACATATGGAACATTCTTTGACGCAAATCGTTTAAAAGGTGAATTTTCAGTGATCTATAATGATTCCCATTTGAAAAAGAGCACTGTGTTTGAGCTTCACCAATATGTTATGTCCCTTCAATTATCTTCTGTTTTCCCGGAGTCATCAAAATTATGTCGTTTAATTTTGACTATTCCTGTTACAAGCAGTTCCACGGAAAGATCATTTTCACGTTTAAAGAGAATAAAAACTTATCTGCGAAATTCTCAAAAGCAAGAAAGACTGTCAGCTTTAGCATTAATAAATATTGAAAGTGCCGTGTTAGAAGATTATGAGTTCGTCTCCGACATTTGAAGAAACGCTTTCGCTGGACAAATAAAAGCCAAAGAGTGGATCTTCATTTTAAAAATTAGGATATATACCTCGGCATAATAATATTAGGTTAGTGTCTTTTTTTAATTTTACCATTTTCATATGGCCTACCATACATCTGAGTATACCTCTTCCCCTTATAAAATTTTTATCACATCCTTAAATTCTTCTCTCACGCTACGACCCTGTACACGTATTCGTATTCATACACTATTAACGCAATTAGTGACCTACTGTTATAGTGTATTTCAAAAAAACAATGCAATACAACTTAATCTGTGTATATACAAGGAGGTACTGATATCTAGTTAGCCTAGCATACCGCGTCTTTTCATTGCTGTACGTACAAAAAGAAGTACCTCAGACGAGTTTTGTCAAAGCTACTCAAATTATGAAAAATTTATTTAAGTTTAACACTAGTTTATTTTAAAATGTATTTCCATTATGTAAATATTTTACTTTTAAAATTAACAAAGATATAAGCAACAGCATTGATTTGTATTTTTATAGGTGAACACCGCAAGGATCTGTTTTGTGTCCGCTCTTTGTTGTTATATATTTACTAAGATCAAGACTATTTACTTTATCAAGATTGCTTCTTGATTTCACACCGAAAAAATATTTACATAACACAAACTTTTTTCAGAGAGAGTGAAAATCAAACTAAAATATCTTTGATCCTTATTTTTCTTGGCAAAGTACATATGCTTCATTATGTTTTATGACTAATTATCATGATGAAAGCTAATGGGCAATAACAAAATTTTCTCATCCGATTTTTCAGTCAAAGTAAAAATCTGCAATTGTGATTTATACCACTGCTTGAATAAAAATCTTAGTCCATAACTATCCAAGCTTATGGATTTTAAATCAAAGGTAGATTGCGCAAGACTCCTAGATGGCGCTGGTCCGGTCCGGAGTGGATAATTAAGGTTTACTATATAGCCAGTCAAACCTCTAAATCGATGAACGAATATAATTTATTTTCTCCTATATGGTGATCAAATAAATATCTACTAGATGTTATGATGAGGTAAAGTTGGGATAACATTAATACTAATTCTTAACAGTAGGCTGCAATCTCACTAGTATTTATGCCTCAATAGCATTTGTAGCTTTGATGGCGTAGCGTCTAATAAATCTGTACGCAACTGATTCACAAAAATTTGAACTACATAATTTCTAGGATAATTTTAGTTATTAGTCACTAAACTGTCAACAAATGGTAGTTACATTAGACGATATTGACTAAACCTTCCTTAAACAACGTTTAAACTCTTACCTGTGTTGACTTTCCGTGAGGGTCCTCAAAGGTTTGGCTGTCTCCTCGAGCAGGGCGATCCCCATCAACCTGTGACCTTCTGCTCTAGCCTCGAGTTCCAAGGCCACGGCTTTCCAGGCTTCGTTGAGGCCGCCGACGCCATCTCGGCATGCCCTCGCAAGTTTGGCACTTAACTTTGAGAGGCTCTTAGCATATTGTGTTTCTGCTTCAGCTCTGAAATGGAAAAACAAATTGTAATAATTTGTGAGGGACTGTGGTATAGGTATATTAAATATTTTATAGAGTTAATGAAGAGTTAAATAATTAAATTAGTTTGAAATATATGACCACATGATGTTATTATATCTTTCTTAGAACAATTTTAATTTAATACTGTCAGTTTCTATCACAACAAGGGTTAACCTCGCCTTCACTGCATCTAGCAGCATTTTCCAACAAATATCGATAAACAATGAACACTAATTGTAAGAAAAATCCTCTTACCTCTCTTGTAATATCGTCGAGAGTTCCTTGCAAAAATCTCCACCCTGCTTAACGTATCTTCTTAAATCTTCGAATCCGTTTTGTCCCTGAAATAAAACAATTTGTTAATTATAATAATCCATTTTACAACTTCTAGTTACTTTGTAAAGTTCAATCAAAACAAAAACTCAAATATTCAATTAATGGGAGCAATACTATAATTTTCTTGTATAATTTTTATAGATGCTGAGCAAGTAGTGATTTTGATTAAGATTCAATTATGTTCTCAAGTTATTTTTCACCGAGTTTCTGTTTTGCTCCAGTATGAAGCAAAACATGCTTGTGTTTTCCTTATCCAGCATTTATTAAATAACACTTTCATTAAATTATATAGATCCTGCACTGTCGTGTCTATATCTATGTCCAGCTACCTTATGCCCGGCAAGCAATATACTCAGCGCAATAGATATTTATGTGCAGGCACTTTTTATGTATTAAAATTAATCATCATTTTAATATATGAAAAAGGGAGATAGCAAGAGTGAATAGTAAAAATAAATTAGTATAAAATTGGTATTGTTAAATGTAAAAAAATTGTGCTTAAAATAAAATTTTGTTCACGAGAATGAATGGCAAGACTATACAAAAATAATTGTAATTTTCTTATTATGCTAAGTCAGAATTCTACAAGGAACAAACATATTTCGCCTGGAAAGGGACTGGAACTTTCGATGCAGCAACAAAAACAGAAGACAATTTCTCCCCGACCACAAAAAGTTTACACGTTTCTCGGCGCGTGTTTCGCCAACCGAATTGGCATCATTGGGAGATAATTAAAACTGATGAGTGTTAATTATTTCCCGATTATGCCAACTTGGTTGGCGGAACATGCGTCGAGAAACATGTAGATTTTCGGTGTATGTGGGAAAATTGGTCTCCTGAAATATATTTCTGATAGCATTTATTCCATTAAAGAATTTTTAAAGAATTTAAGGTAGAATGCATTTGATACAATTTCCAATCGATTTGAAACGTACACACAAGTATGGGGGATTTACCGAAACAGAGTTGGCCGGTGGGGATATTCCGGCTTTATACTATTCAGGCATTTATATAGTCGCTGTAGTACGTTTTTAATGTGTGTACGTTTACTCGTGACATCACGTCTTGTGTTTTTATTTAGTTTTAAAAATGCCTAGACGTTGTAAAAATACACCAAATATATTTTGTTATAAACTTAACACCTAGTTAAAAAAACGCAAATTTTGGCAAATTTGGTTGATCCGCAAAAAACTGTTTTGCCGCACTTTGTTTTAAATTAGGATTAATGAAGCAATATGTAAAAGTTAATAGATAAAAATGAGAATTATTTTAAGTACTTATGTGGCAAATTTCCAGCGCTTTCTGAAGCAAAATTAAAGGAAGGCATTTTTGTAGGACCACAAATAAGAAAATGAATGCAGGACCAGCAGTTTGAAGAAACAATGACAGAAACTGAAAAAGAAACTTGGATATGCTTTAAAAATGTAACAGAATTTTTTTTAGGAAATCATAAACATCAGCAGTATGAGGAAATTGTTAATAAAATGTTGGATAAATTTAAGCAACTTGGTTGTAATATGAGCATAAAAATTTTCTGCGTGCTCATCTAGACTACTTTCCATAAAATCTTGGTGTTGTTAGTGAGGAGCAAGGTGAAAGGTTCCATCGAGACATAAAGGAGATGGAAAGGAGGTACCAGGGTCGATGGGATGTGGCGATGATGGAAGAATACTGCTGGATGCTGAAAAGAGCTGCTGACATCCAACGAATAATTATACAAAGAAAAAAACTACAACACGAAGTGCTTTGTTAAAAAGGAAGATATTTTCAAAGAGGAATTAGAGACTCAAATCTATTTTGGTTGATGTTTTGTACTATGTTTTTTAATATTTATTAAATATAATGTTTATTAAAATGTAATTTTTCCTTTAGTTTTTAATTTATTCTGATTATTCAGTTGATCAAAAACCTTTGCCCCTACATGAGAGGCAAAAACGGAAGGTAGATATGAAGTCAGTGTAAATAACTCACTTATTATCACTTATCAAACCCAAATCAACTTTCAAAATGTCAAAATTTGTAGGCCTGTGATATTTATGAAACACATATAATAGAGGACATGAGAACCCTATTAATAAAATAGGGATGGTTCCTATGAGTTATTTGACATTTACTTTTATGTAGCGGTGCTTTAATTTCTCAAAACATGTTTTAGACGATCTATATTCAATATTATATATTTTATCGAAATTAGTGCATCCTGTACATGGAAAACGTTATCAAGAATCGTTTCTTGTGTGTTAAATTGTTATTTAGTCGCAATAACTTCGCATAAAGAATCGTAACTACCTTCAGGCTCATGGCAAACATATTTGTAAAAATCCAGAATAGGGGACGTAAGAATTATATTAATAAAATAGGGGTGATTCCTATGAGCTATTTGATATTCACTTCGATATCCCGGTGGTTTAATCCCTCCATATATGACATAGTTAAAATAATCTATCTTCAACTGATTCCAGAAATATCCAGTATGTAGCGTATCGGTCACAGAAAACAACTGTTAAAACAGCGTACATTTGTTGAAAACAGACCGTGAAATTAAGTCAAAACAGTAATTAACACGTTACGACTGACTCAAAATCACCCGATACACTCACATATAAATATTTACCCACTAATTTCAACACCGTATTAACAGCTAATTTGTATATCTGTGTACTAATCCGCTACCGGGCCATATGTTCGGAAATTTACTCTCGTTTAAAATGGAGTGTTAACTGGAATGACAGCTATCGAAACATTTAACGTAACAAATAAATCAAAGCTTTCAGGCAAAATAACTAAAATGGCAATAAAGTGCGACTACAACCGGGACCTATCGGTTACAATTATGTTTCTTTCATTACGGCTTAATAGCTTTTAAATGTAGTACGTCGTAAAGGAGATTAACTCCTCGGGGCATTAAGTAATCGTTTCAACTGTTTCCTCGGTGGCCACCCAAATAGCCGAGGAAATAGATTAGACGAATTACGATGTCTAGCTTGTACTGAATTAATGTCATCTGCGATATGATTTATCGCCCATTTATCATTTCTGGTTGCGAAAACTTTATTTTACGAGGGGACTATCTATATTTTAAGCCTAATAATAATAATAATAAAAAAAGCATTAATTTGTCATTGAAAATTATTTTATCTTCTTCTTCTTCTAAGTAGGTCTATGACCTGTTCCTACCGATGAATATCATCGGTACTATGAGCTGTTTATCTGTTTTTACAGAGGGTAGGCAGCTAACCTGGCCCTCTAACCCTCCTCTTTCTTCCGGGCTTGGGGCCGGCAACAGTACTACTGGGCTACTCAATCCACCCAGCAACACTGCAGGCTGAAAACGGCAACGGCATGCGGTGTTTTCAAGCGGCAACCCATCCAAGTGCTAACTGCGCCCGACGTTGCTTGACTTCGGTGCTCGGACGAGGATCGATGTTCAACGTGGTATGGCCGTTACGTCCGTTTTATTATTTTATCGTTTTTTTTTTTTTAATATTCTCCTTCAAGATATATACACTTTTGCACGCGTTCAAACCATTTGCCAAAGCATTTTTCCATTCCGCTTCAGATATCCCCAAAACATGATTTTTGAACGCATCAACGGTTTCTTAATTCGATTTTTTGAGTATTCAAACATTCGGTTGTTAGACGAGATGTGTGAGACCTTGCATTGTCATGATGAAGAATGATCCGACGGCGCTTGTTTGTTTTCCTTATTTCACCGAAGACTTCCGGCAAACATATGGTTGTGTACAATTCACAATTGATCGTTTTACGTTCCTCTAAAGACACTGCTGCCACATGACCAGTTTTCCGAAAAAACAGGCGACCATTTGTTTCGAAGTGCTTCGAGCGCGAACAACTTTTGTTGGATTTGGTTCATCTCGAGACGCCGTATACAGTCAACTGCTGTTTACTTTCCGACTCATACGCATAGATTCATAATTTGTCACATTGTCAGACGTATATAACATGTTACAATGTTATATACGTGTTTTGAAGCACCGCCATTGTATTTCTTGAGCATTTATTTGCTTCACTTTTTGAGATTTGTTCAAATTATGCGGGATCCAACGAGAACAAACCTTTTTTACAGCTAAATGATCATGTGATATTTTATATATGCTACTCGAACTAATACCTAAGGTTGGCTCAATCTCACAGTATGTCACATGACGATATTGCATTATCAGTTCTTGCATAGCATTAATGTTTTCTGGCATAACAACTGATTTTGAACGACTTTCACGACTTTTGTCGGTGAGCGAATGGCGGCTACGATTGAACTCGTTATACCAGCGTTTCGCAGTGGCAAGGGATGAGGCTTTATCGCCAAAAGTGGAAGTAAGTTGATCGATGCACTCTTGTCTTGATAATCCACGTCGAGTTTATTCCATTTTTTCGCTGAGATACAATTTTCAAATCACTGTAAACACAAATTGCGCCTAAATGATAAAATGTTCTGAAGAGGGTTATGGTGGAAAATGTTAAACTTTCCATTGAAAACGTCAGATAGCATCTGACAACACTTGTCTGTCAAGGTTCAAAATATAAATAGTGCCCCTCGTATAATGTATAAGTGATTTCAGATATGAAAAATACAGGGTGGCGCACGACGTCGAAGACTCGACGACGAAAACATTGAGATATCTCCTATATCTCGATGTTTCCCGCGATGAAAATGAAATTTGGATGGCTTTACACTACAACCAGTGGTGCATGTTTCTCTGTGATTAAAATTTATTTATATATATTTTTTTCATTTTCAATCACGTACCATCAACTTCAGAAATTTCAATCGGACATTTTATATAATGCATTATTACATTTTCAATATGAACCCCACCAGAACACAAAGAAAGCACCATTTTATGACCTAATAACCACACAATTACTCAAGGAGTTGCCCCGCAATGCATCAGGAAACTGACCCAATTCTTCAAAACAGTACGACTCCGACACGTACCACTGCAGCTTGCGGAAGCAATAATGATACCTAAACCTGGCAAACGATCTTAGGATAGGACGTTATACCGCCCAACATCCTTAGTGCCGATTATATTCAATCTATTAGAAACACTTCTTTTACAGAGACTCGAAGCTATCACTGAGGAACATTATTCCACGTCATCAGTTTGAATTTCGTAACAAACACTCAACCATTGACCAAGTTCATGGAATCACCGATGTAATTGAGAGGGCACTAGAAGACAAAAAGAATTGCGCAGTGGTATTCCTAGATGTTAGAAATATTTTTGGCTCATGCATCACTGACCGTCTCTTCAGAGTCAAACATGGCGAAGAGTACTTTGTCCTCAAGAAAATTGGCGCTGGAGTACCTCAGGATAGCATCTTTGGACCTGTTCTCTACTTGCCGAATACCAACGATATCCTACAAGCGACGAAGTAGTCACAGCAACACTCGCCGACGACATCGCTCTGTTTGCTACAGACCAATAGTCAGTCAATTACAACAAAAATTGAAGCAGCAGTCAACAATATCATCAAATACTGCAAAGCAGCATTTGAAACTTAGAAAAGACCTACCCTTTGAGGCAAAAACTGAAGTTGTATTGATCAACTGATTGAAAATAAGGTGTAATATATTTCATTCATATTCCAAAAATATTAATTTAAAATATAATAAATTGAAAGACTGATTTTCATTTTTTTCTAGCACCCTGTATACTCTATATACTATCTAGACAACTAATCCAATTATTTATTGATGGTTTACCTCAGTGAAAACAAATACAAAAAAAACGAAATTGGTTGCATAAATTATAATTCATAATTAGAATTATACCGTCAATGACATTCCACTAAAGTGAGTTTATTTCCGCATGAAAAATTATAAGCCTTAATTGGCGGAAGCAGAGCGAAAAGAATAATGAGGTCATATTAATTGTGGGCAAACTAGAATTGATTTTGCATTCTGATATACCAAGTTTTAGAAAACTTGATGGAGGAAAGAAGTTGTTAGCGCCATCTACCGGTAGGTAGGTAAATTTCACCTGTTCTCAATTGGAGGAGTCAGTACCAATAAGTAATTAGAATTGCCCAATAGATGCCACGTTAGGCTAGCTATCGTACTTTAAAATTTCAAACATTTTAATAATGGTAACAGTCTGATTTTACATTTATTATTGCTACCTTATAAATTCTTATAAATTAGTAGATGTGAAAGGATATCATTTTTGAATATAGAAAGAACAAGACAGATTCATGGGTTCGTTCATTTAATTGTGAAAGACCGTATGATGAACATTTTAATGACACTTTCGGAAATTCAATTTCTGAATAATTTTCTGCGTGGAATATATAAATTTATTAGCATACTGAATTAGCATTTTTTGACAAGGTCGATTGTAATTAACAACTATGAATAAAAGAGTGTTAAAATTAATATCTTCCCCCCCCCCCCCTTTGCGCTCGGGGATTCCCTCATTTGGAACGTTAAATAATTCGATGATATATGTAACTATAAATTTTCGAATTATAGTAAATTTAGTCAATAAAGTCACTAGTTAAGCATTTTCATGCATTTAATAATTTTAATAGTATGCCTTGAAACTTGAAACAATTTTTACTGAATAATAAAGATTTTTTTCCGATCAACGTGAATACACTGTATAGCTTTTAATGTCAGTTCTTAGAATAAAAATATATATAATTAAAAAATTACCGGTAATTGATCACAAAAAAAAGTTTTTAGACAGTTAGTGAAGAACAATGCAATGCAGAAATCTATACCCGTTTTGTAAAACACTGTCGCATCTACAACTAGGTATTACCTACTTATTCTAACTGTCTATTCTATAGCATAGTACTATTTCGATGGTTCTGTTAGGCGTAGATTAAATGAAATTATATATTATAGTGTTAAGTTAAAAAGTACATTCTCCGTAATATTAGATTACATAAATTACTGCATTATGGTATTAAATTATAGCTCGGTCAGAAGTATCACTTGGATGCGGTCATTGAATTTCTGCACAGTACAGTTGCTGCAGGAAAAAGCCTCGATTCAAACTACCAATTTTATAATACGAGGAGGTATTAATAAATGCGTTCTAGCATAATTATTTTCAGCATAGTCAACTTTCAATAATGGTCAAACAAGGATACTTTGGAAAATTAAATTTGTGTATGCAAACTTATTCGTCTGTTAAAAAAAAAACGCCGACGAAAAGTTGTAGCGTTTCGTGTCGCATATACCGTGCAATGGCACCGTTTTGCTGTAAAATGTTGCAGTTGTTGGAGAAATACAGTCAAAATGTTGTTTCTTTGCAGGTGTTCACTAATGAAGAAATTGAAGAAAGCAGTCCTGACTATTCTGCCATGAAAAAACTCTATTCAAACACCAACTTTGTGAGGATATAGTGGAGATTAGACAAAAATATACAGATTATCCGTATATTTTGCCTCGAAATATAATAATAATAATAACTTAATTTGAAATACGTAATCCTAATATGCATATAATATAGAAAATAAAAAACAATGATGTTGTACTGAAAACAAACTCAATGTGTATGTAATTGTGTACATATTTAAGAAAATATATGCTAAACTTAACACAAATAAATATATACACAAAATATTAGATTTTTTTTAACTTTAAATGTGTTGAGAATTTTTTTATTTCTATTATATCTACTTATTGCAGTAATGATCGATTCTTAAAAAAAAAATAAAACATTCATAGATTTTTTATACTTATAGATATATAATAGCTATATAAGTATTGGTACTTGTTCTAGTGCTATAGTTATAAGTCTCATTGTGGAATGTAGTAAACTTAATTAAAATACTCAGGTATTAAGTTATTCAGAATTATATAGATAAATGTCACAGTACTATCTAAAATATTTATCCATTACAATGCAGACAACATAGTATGTACTTATATTGATATCTATTATATTTTAAAATTATTCTCATGCCTCTTTTTGCAACGTTTGTAATCTTGCTATTTTATTTAAGTCAAAGGAATACAGAATTGATACAAAATAGTCAATGTGAGGTTTATAATAGTATTATATACTGTGATTTAAGCCTGAGTTGATAGGTTAGAGGAAACTATTGAGGAGAAGTATAGTATCCTTGTAATTTTTTTTTCAAATTTGGTTTATACCATTTGTATATGATTAGAAAGCGGCAAATTCCTATATGCTTACTTTTAACAAAAACATTTTTTTGATAAATGTTCTGCTAACTTCATGTGAAGTTAGCAGAACACTCAATATTTTTTAACAATCAAAAACGGTTAAATTATAACTTTAACGATTAATTAACGGCAAATAATAAGCCCATACATTTTTTCATTCTTCAAAGTTGTTCTGCTAAGTTCATATTGAACTGAACAGTACAGATAAAGTAGGTTATATTAAAGGGTAACAACAACTTCGTAAATCTAGCCAACGTTTCTTTTTGAACAATTTCTCGGTCATTCACATCAACTTTGTTTATCGATAATGCAAATTATTACCTACGCACAAATAAATTAACTAAAGAATGTATAACAAAATATAGATAAATAGTTACTGGGACGTTTATGGTGTATTCGGAGGCTTTATATAAGACGTTAATATAATTAGATATAAATGGAACAAAATTATATTTTAAAATATCCTAATAATAGTACAAAAATTTAGAGAATAATATCCAGAAGGTAAAAATAAAAATAAATATAACATGATAATTCTTGTCGTTAAGTGAAAATTTCCACTTAACGATAGGAAACATTAAAAAAAGAGTACGTAACAAAATAGTGACATTATGTAAAGAGATAACACCAGTAGTAAATTAGAGATTTCTCGTCTTTTGTGGAAAGGTCTGGGGAGATAATCAAATTACTACAATTTCTCCAAAACAATCTACGGACAGAAGACGAGCAATGACCTCGTCTTATCTACTCCTGTGTCTATGCTACGAGTATAAGCCATGATTGAAGAAATGCAAAGGTGGCTGGGCCTGGTGAAACGTCTTTGACTAGCATATGAAATAAAACACTTGGTAGGTTTCACAAAAAAACCATTTCTGAATTTTTTGTAAAACCTACCAAGTGTTCTCTTTCATTTACTAAGCCATGATTATTTCGAATCTTTTAAAAACTACTAAACTGCAATTCTTTCGTAAACGAAACAGTTATAAATATTTTATTTGTCTTGTGATCAAATTTTTAAATTAATTTTGTTGTTGTCTTATATTTAACGATACTATGTGTATTTGTCATTACTGATATATTGAATAGCAACGCGTCGTTGATCGTTGAACTGAATTTATCGTTCTTGCTGTTACCGTTACCATACCCTAGTGCCAGTACGGCACATAAATCAAGAAATAGTCGGACACCACTTGGCTCGTGATATTTAAAATCTCTGTTCCGCTATGCGGAAAATAAGCTAAATTAGACTATCGCCTACTAACGTGGCTACAATAAATAACGCGAGAACATTGCAGCATTCTCGAGCACGGAAATTGGCGTGGGTGTAAACGATACTGAGTTGTTACATCTCGGTGTACAGTGGATGCGATAAAAATGTTTCTGTTCCATTTTCGTTTGTTGTTGACACTGCCATTTACAGGACCAATTGTGTATCAGGAGTTAACATGGATATAAGGATGATATAATAATGGTATTTTTACGTAAAGAACACCACTTGGCTTGTGATATTTATAATCAGTGTGACTACGAGTATACGCAAAATAAGCTAAATTAACGTCGTCTACTAATACGGTAGGTACAGTAAACAACGCGAGAACATTACAGGATTCTTGATTACAGAAATTTGCGTGTGTTTAAATGATACCGAGTGTTATATCTTGGTGTACAGTCGGTACAATAAAAATGTTTCTATTCTATTTCTGTTTGTTTCTGAGAATGGACCATTTCCAGGACCAATTACATAGCAAGAGTTAACATGGATGTAAGTATGATATAATAATGCTTTTTTTATATAGAGGACACCTCTAGGCCTGTGATATTTAGAATCACCATTCAGCTATGCGGAAAATAGGTTAAATTAGACTATCGCCTACTAAAGTAGTTACAATAAACAACGCGAGAACATTACAGCATTCTTGATCACAGAAATGGCGTGTGTTTAAATGATACCGAGTATCTTGGTGTACAGTTGATGCAATAAAAGTCATTCTATTTGATTTTCGTTTGTTGCTGACCCTGGGCCATGTTCCAAGACCAATTGTGCGCGAGAAGTTAACGTTGATAGTAAGGGGGATATAATAAAGCTCTTTTATGTAGAGGACGCCACCTAGCTTGTTATATTTACAACCACTGTTCTATTATGCAAAAAATAAGCTAAATTCAACTATCGTCTACTAACGTAATTACAATATACAACGCGAGAACATTGCAGCATTCTTGATCACAGAAATTGGCATGGGTTCAATTGATACCGAGTGTCATATCTTGGTGTACAGTCGATACAATAAAAATGTTTCTATTCTATTTCTGTTTGTTTCTAACAATGGACCATTTCCAGGACCAATTACATAGCAAGAGTTAACATGAATGTAAGTATGATATAATAATGCTTTTTTATATATAGAGGACACCTCTAGGCCTGTGATACTTAGAATCACCATTCAGCTATGCGGAAAATAGGCTAAATTAGACTATCGTCTACTAAAGTAGTTACAATAAACAATGCGGGAACATTGCTGCATTCTTGATTACAGAAATTGGCGTGCGTTTAAACTATACCGAGTGTTATATCTTGGTGTACAGTTGATGCAATAAAAGTCATTCTATTTGATTTTCGTTTGCTGCTGACCCTGGGCTATTTTCCAAAATCAATTCTACACGAGAAGTTAACAATAATAGTAAAGGTGATATAATAATGCTCTTTTATATAGAGGACACCACTTTGCTCGTGATATTTACAGTCACTGCTAATATGCGAAAAATAATCTAAATTAGACTATCGTCTACTAACGTAGATACAACAAACAACGCGAGAACATTGCAGCATTCTCGAGCACGGAAATTGGCGTGGGTGTAAACGATACTGAGTTGTTACATCTCGGTGTACAGTGGATGCGATAAAAATGTTTCTGTTCCATTTTCGTTTGTTGTTGACACTGCCATTTACAGGACCAATTGTGTATCAGGAGTTAACATGGATATAAGGATGATATAATAATGGTATTTTTACGTAAAGAACACCACTTGGCTTGTGATATTTATAATCAGTGTGACTACGAGTATACGCAAAATAAGCTAAATTAACGTCGTCTACTAATACGGTAGGTACAGTAAACAACGCGAGAACATTACAGGATTCTTGATTACAGAAATTTGCGTGTGTTTAAATGATACCGAGTGTTATATCTTGGTGTACAGTCGATACAATAAAAATGTTTCTATTCTATTTCTGTTTGTTTCTGAGAATGGACCATTTCCAGGACCAATTACATAGCAAGAGTTAACATGGATGTAAGTATGATATAATAATGCTTTTTTTATATAGAGGACACCTCTAGGCCTGTGATATTTAGAATCACCATTCAGCTATGCGGAAAATAGGTTAAATTAGACTATCGCCTACTAAAGTAGTTACAATAAACAACGCGAAAACATTACAGCATTCTTGATCACAGAAATGGCGTGTGTTTAAATGATACCGAGTATCTTGGTGTACAGTTGATGCAATAAAAGTCATTCTATTTGATTTTCGTTTGTTGCTGACCCTGGGCCATGTTCCAAGACCAATTGTGCGCAAGAAGTTAACGTTGATAGTAAGGGGGATATAATAAAGCTCTTTTATGTAGAGGACGCCACCTAGCTTGTTATATTTACAACCACTGTTCTATTATGCAAAAAATAAGCTAAATTCAACTATCGTCTACTAACGTAATTACAATATACAACGCGAGAACATTGCAGCATTCTTGATCACAGAAATTGGCATGGGTTCAATTGATACCGAGTGTCATATCTTGGTGTACAGTCGATACAATAAAAATGTTTCTATTCTATTTCTGTTTGTTTCTAACAATGGACCATTTCCAGGACCAATTACATAGCAAGAGTTAACATGAATGTAAGTATGATATAATAATGCTTTTTTATATATAGAGGACACCTCTAGGCCTGTGATACTTAGAATCACCATTCAGCTATGCGGAAAATAGGCTAAATTAGACTATCGTCTACTAAAGTAGTTACAATAAACAATGCGCGAACATTGCTGCATTCTTGATTACAGAAATTGGCGTGCGTTTAAACTATACCGAGTGTTATATCTTGGTGTACAGTTGATGCAATAAAAGTCATTCTATTTGATTTTCGTTTGCTGCTGACCCTGGGCTATTTTCCAAAATCAATTCTACACGAGAAGTTAACAATAATAGTAAAGGTGATATAATAATGCTCTTTTATATAGAGGACACCACTTTGCTCGTGATATTTACAGTCACTGCTAATATGCGAAAAATAATCTAAATTAGACTATCGTCTACTAACGTAGATACAACAAACAACGCGAGAACATTGCAGCATTCTTCATCACAGATATTGGCGTGGGTTTAAATGATACCGAGTGTCATATCTTGGTGTACAGTCGATGCAATAAAAATGTATCTTTTCAATTTTTGTTTGTGTCTGACACTGGGCCAATTTCCAGGACCAATTTTGCAAGAGAAGTTAACTTTGATGGTAAGAAATGTAATAACGCTATTTTATGGAAAGAACACCACTTGGCTTGTGATATTTAAAAAAATCACTCTTCTACTATGCGGAAAATAAGTGAAATTAGACTACGGCCTACTACCTTAGCTATAATAAATAAAGCGAGAACATTGCAGCAATTTCAAGCACGGAAATTGGCGTAGGTGTAAACGATACTCAGTGTTGCACGAGTCGATACAGCCGATGCGATAAAAATGCTTCTGTTCTCGTGTCTAAACAATTTGCATTAAAAGTACAATAATATCTGATGGGCATATATTTTCTATTTCGATTCGAATTCGATGCTTTAGACCCTCTAAATATTAAGCCTATTAAAATAGGCTTGCGGTTTTAAGTAACCCCACAAAAATAAATCGAAGGAGATCAAATCAGGTTAACATGGATGACACTAAGTTAAGAAATCGTTATGTCAGTATCGTTAAGAAATTAAGTAACGTTGAGAGCCGAACACCAAAACCAAAATGAGGAAGAGCTCAGTGTTTTTGAAAAGTGTGTGATATTGTGGGGAATATCATCATCATTGCTCATTGCTTGTATAAAGAACAGCTAAAGTTAAAACTTCGTCAAAACGTAGAAATATATAATTTTTAAGTATTACATTCTGTATATTATAAACCTCTTACATGAGGTACCGTTTTACTTGGAAACTTTAACGAATTCATAAAAAAAAGAGGGGGTTGAAACTAAAAAATACTATTATAACGTCATAACTTAAAGTCACAACGAAATCTGAAAATAATAAAATTTGTATGTCAATGAATGTCTCAAAAATGAGGTTGATGATCATACATTTTCGAAAAATAATTCAATAGTAAAATGATATTGTGCGAAACCTTATCATCACACTTATAGATCTAGAAAACTTTGATAAAAATCGACAGCGTATTAGTAGATATTCCATTTAAAATAAGAAAGTTAGTCTAGTTAAACCATTCTAGTGCAATCCTAAATATAATGACCTTAAAACATTTTTTTAAATGACAAGAAATATTTCTAACGAATCATTTGCATAAATGACCCTTACTCATTGTTTTCTTCAGATTTTTTTATATTCTCTTTCAACCGCCGATGACTGTTTAAATTAATGTAATTAATATTAACTGAAATTAAGGAAATAGAACGTATTAGATATACAAGTAGAGATAAGTTGCTCACCTGCGTTTAATCTACGTATTTTCTTTAAACCGAATAGAGAAAAACGTCTATCTATTATTTAATTTAAGATTGGTAAGTTCAATGATGCATGTATTTAATATTAAATACAGCTTCCATTAAGATAATTGTACGTGAAACAGCTGCGCATAAATTCTGAGTATGATTTTAATTAATAATTAATCTGCGGCATAAATGACGAAGAAAGTGCATAGATTTAGTCGGTCTGGGTCATTTCAAACTAGTTCCGAAGCACTAATTAGTTAGTGGTCAATAAATGGTTTTATTGATTTCTATATATCTAATTTCTATATACCGCAAAAAAAAATTATAAACAAAAAGATGATTATCTAAATTGAATAGGAATAAGGAATTAGTAACTCCTAAATTATTTCAAGCGGTTATCAGGTAGAATTCGACATCTGTCCCGGATCGGAACCGAACGACATACAGCTGTTTCG
Organism: Rosalia funebris; assembly: GCA_037954035.1. Lineage (NCBI taxonomy): Eukaryota > Metazoa > Arthropoda > Insecta > Coleoptera > Cerambycidae > Rosalia > Rosalia funebris. The sequence goes on along the minus strand of JAZFAV010000011.1, from coordinate 11,156,514 downwards.
AACTTGTTAGTTCTCATCAGTACCGTACACGGTACGCCGATCCAGGACAAATGCCGAATGAACTGTATGGGGTATACATCTTTATCGATACGATCTCTGTCAGTAACATATAAGTCAGAAATTGAGAAAGGAACCACCAAACCGCCAAGCGGTTCCGATCCGGGACAGATGTCGAATCCTACCTGTGGCGGGTTTTATTTTTTGAAACCTTATCTGATCGTGCAGAAACACGAGAAAGGGGTTAAGGATCGCTTCTGGGTATAATGCCTGGCGGGGGTTTAGCCCGAGGAGTAGTTGTTTCCTAGAGCGATTATGTAATAGCTTTGCTATTCGGTAACTACTTTGATAACCGCTTGGCGGTTTGGTGGTTCCTTTCTCCATTTCCGACTTATGATGACATTATAAGTTTTGAATCAAGATATTATTTTCCCAGATTTATTGTGTTTTCTTTGTTAGGTCGGGTACTTATAGTCAGTGGCGGCGACAGGGGAGGGCACGGGTGGGCGAACGCCCAGGCAAAATCCTTTTCGCCAAACCTCTTATAACACCACTATATCATATTCGCAAATAAGATAATATATTTAAGGTCTTCATCCACTCTAGATATTTCCTGCCTATTTTCGCCCAACCGCAAAGTAATGCTACCGCCGCCACTGATTCTGGGACTACCCTTGTACCAAGTATACTTCATACGAAATTGATTAAATACTCTTAAATTACTTTGAAAATATACGAATTGAATGTTTTGTCCCGAATTAAGAAATCACCTTGCACATGAATAAGGAAAAGTTAATGAGAAAGGTGATTCTAATCACCTTATAATCTAATCAAAGTAATTTTTTTAGAGATTCCTGACTCATTCATTGGGACTATTCACATCCGGAGTTCGTAGAACTCATCATGAATCACTCGGTAGATATTATATTTAAGTTATTTCTTGTTACTATACGTCGATTATTAATAAAACCTAAACGTATGAAACTATATTATTTATTAATTTTTCGACTAAATCCTAATTTTATTAGTTCACACAATTTTTAGAACAAAGTTTTTGACTATTTTTTTATGTTGTCTTAAAAATAAATAGCGCCCCACCAAAACATCAGATGATAGGTATTTATTTTGACTTCACTTCTAATGGTTAATGTTGTTCACTTATAATATCCTCTACCCAGCAATGCCGAGCACCACGTAGAGTCTGTAAATAAATAATGGACGTTGTATACATTTCACTAGATCAAATTAAAAAACACTAAAAAAAGTTAAAATAAATATAAGTGTTTGAACCTTAAACAATTTTATATTTAAAACCGGTATGATGTCTGAATATAAGCAAAGATTATAGTATATCGTGTCATTTATATAATTGTTATTCCTAATATAGAAAAATATCGTCGCTGGTGTTAATATGTTCCGAGAAGTACACGTGACATGTTGCACGAATAATTCGTTGTGAATGAATCGAATTTCTCGTTCAGATTTTCTTTCTATTTTTCTAGAACTTCAGTCAATGAAAAAAGTTTTTAATCCAACGTTTAGCTTTAATAACATTCGTATTTTACAGATAGAAATAAATTATTACCAAATAGATATGTGTTTGAACTTTAAACAATTCTATATTTAAACCCATAGTTCGATATTTCTGAATATAAACAAAACTTATAGCGCGTCACTTATAGAGGATGTCTCAGTTGGAACTATAGGATTGGAATTGGGCGCGAACTGGGTGCCATTTGTGTTTGTGTTGTGTCAAAGATATGGCGTCAATAATTAACGACTGCCATCTACCAACCATACGACGTCAACATTCCGCAATTAACAGTTGAACAGCGAACAGTTTGTGTACAACTGTTTTATGGAATTGAGCGATCATTTACAGATACACTAAGGAAAAATCGCACAAAATTAACAGCCTACAAAGCGCCTAAAAAGCGCCTACAAAGTTAACAGTTCGTAACTTAATCAAGAAATTTTTGAAGAGACGGGTTTATTCATAAGGCAACACCAGTATAAGAAACATTTTATAACTGTTGTCTTATTTCAATAACTCTATACAAATAACGAAATTTAACCTACGGAACTTGTTTGATTTGACCTTTCATTGATATTTCATCTTTTTCTTTATACAATTTGTTAAAGAAATGTATTTTGTTTATGAAATAGAAGGTTCAATTGAATTTTAAAAAGTGACCTCTATATTTTTGTTTATTGATTAGCAACAAAGTCGATGTTTATTTATAATTTAAAAAATAATAGCTTAATTATAACAGAGACCGTATCTAAACGATATTCTATTTTCTACGGTGGCCTCTGCATCAATACAATAAATAAAAATGTCGTTTATTTATATATATATATATATATATATATATATATATATATATATATATATATATATATATATATATATATATATATATATATATATATATATATATATAACCTCTATACGTATAACTTGAGTTTTGGCCAGACACTTTTTGACGCAAAAAAAGTTTATGTTGACAATTCCTTAGTTGAATTTAGGCTCTGAGGAATGTAGAAATATTACTGGTCTGATTAATTTAAACAATATTACTTCACGTTTATTTAAATATAGTTCTTATCAAGCACTAAAAATATCGCATTAAAATAATAAATACTTCTAAGATAAAGAACTAATGCAAATTTGTTAGAAATTGCCGAATTTTAAATATAGATTTACGTATTTCTAAGAAAATTGTGGTTTGTATAATGATTCTTTGCGTGTGCGTCACAGGAAACAATCGTATGAATCGATCAATTGACATTTTTGAACAGTGTCGTTCCGAAAACACATTTTAGGATAACAGTTAGTACAATACAAATCCGTCAACTTATGACAGAGTATGAAAAGGTTCTCCACAAAAACATTCAATGGAAGTGATATTTCTATCAAAATAAATGAAATAAATTCAAGAAAAATCAAAATAAATGAAAAAAAAAATTAAATAAATTTTACAGAAATATTGAGACGCCAATAAATCAAATTATACAATAAAGCTAAGACGTGACTTCATAATTGCATTATCTTCAGCAAATTATTAACTGTCTATGCCGTACATAGTTGATTGAAACATATATCGCTAGACATACGTGCTGGTAATTGTGGCATATTAGTAGTGCAACAATTGTGAGTGGTGTAGTATGTGATCCATGCTCGTCACTAAATTGATACACGCGCAAAGATTCATTATACAAATTATAGCAGAATCCGAATTTTATGTTACACTTTTACACTACACTATACTTAGAGGTGAGGCAGATATAACTTATTATACAGGATACTCCAGATTGACTTTTAAATCCAATGTTTCTGTTATTTAAGAGAGATAAAAAGCTGCACTAAAAAGTATTTGACGTATGAAAACTCAAATACTGTTTTCGATCCTTAAGAAACTTTAACTTTAAAAGAAAATTATCCATTTTCAGTAAAAAAAATTCAGTGGCACAAAAAGTACAGGGACGCAATTTGAAAAAATGGATATGATTTCATAAGTGCTAAAAGGAGGAAGAAGCTTTTAGGTTTGGAATCAGTATGCTTTTTGATACAATTTAAAACACTTCTTGGTCTCCTTTCTTTGTTGAAGATGAAGAACATGAGGAGTTTGTTGAACATGAGGAGGTTGAATATAGTTTCAGCAAATTCCTATACTGCAAATTTATCAATGAAAACCGTTAGAGCGATATTCCCTGGAAAACCGATCTCTAGGTGGAGAGACATTAATTGGCCGACCAAAAGTCCTGATTTAACGCCAATGGATTTTTTCTTATGAGATTATTTGAAATTTAAAGTGTATAACAACTACTAAGTTTTATGCCACTATATTTACACAAAAATCGTGACTGCAGTTTCGATACGTTTATGTCATTTCAACTAAGAATAAAATACAAGAATTCGGTTCCTATACTATATACTTTCCAATTACACAGAATAAAGGTTATGACAATAAACAGGTAATTAAGGTTTACAGGAAAACGTGTTTTATAAATGGTGCACTCCCGACAATCAAATTGCGAAAATTTCCAGGAATATTATTAAGAACAATTATACATTCCCGTAAACCTTAAGTACCTGTTTATTGTCATAACCCTTACTCTCTGTAATTGGATAGTTTATATTATATGAACCGAATTTTTGTATTTTATTCTTAATTGAATCATCGTTTTGAAAATGACATATAAGTGTCGAAACTGCAGTCACGATTTTTGTGTAAATATAGTGGTATAAAACTTAGTAGTTGTTTTACTTAATTCCGTTGGAATTATGAGCTACCATAGAGTAACGGCTTCCTGGATCAATTTCTTAAAGTGTATACTTATGCTCCTAGCAGTGGCGGCTCGTGACCTTTTTGAGTGTGGGGGGGGGGGGCGCCACAGCAAATAAGATAATATAAAACAGTAAAATTACCTTAGTTGATAGTAGGTGATGCTCTCGGAGATGCTTAATCCACTAAGTATTACTGTCTTACGGAAAGCAGAAAAGTTCTCACACAACAGTTTATTTTTTAAAACTAAATTCCGCTCTACGGTTTTTTATAGAAATAAAATGTTCCATCACCTTCTCGTCAAAATTGTCTATATCTTGCACCAATGTTTTATTAATAGACATCATTGCTAAAGCGTTTAGGCGATCGTTAGTCATAGTATTGCGTAAAAAAGTTTTAATCCGTTTAAAGTCGAAAAACAGCGCTCTGACTCCGCAGTTGTCAATGGTGTTGTTAAAATCATATTCAGTAATTTTATTGTCTCGGTAAACGTTTCAGTTAGACTATTTTCTGACATAAATGAAACTAAATTCATTGCCCCAAAAATATTTCTGAAATCTGGCCGCGTATAAATAACTTCCAATTCCGCTTTTAATCTCATCTTACACAATTGTGGATAAGAAGCACATACAGCATCTAGAAGGGTCACCGAAAAGGTAAGTGCGTGTTTTTGTTCCGCAGTTTTAGTGCGGCCCAACGTTACATTTCTCAAGTATAAAGTTGCTATTGGTTCCTCGTTGAACGTGACCGGCGGTTGCCAAGCAACGGTGTCCGCAAACTTCTAGCGGCCCATAATTCGTTCCACCTCTGTTGTATATGCAATATATTGTACCATAGGTTGTTAACTTACACTCTACTACATTCAACGTGCATTAACCAGGGATATTGTGTAATATTTTAAATATATAAGGTGAAATTGGATTTCACGATTTCAGTCTATGACAAACTTAAGAAATTATATTTTCTCAATAATACAACACTGCCGTGTTTCGCAGGGGGGCGGGAGGCGGCCTTGCGGCCTTATGGGGAAACCGCCACTGGCTCCTAGGACTCTGCTTCAGTTAAAAGCCAGAATACGTGAGTAAATTCAGAGAACTGCACCAGCATTATGTCGGAAAGTTATCATAAACTGTAGGTCGTGGCTTGGGGAGGTACAGTGGCATGAAAGAAGACATCCTGACGATGTTATTTTTCATACATAACTTTCTCTACATTGTAAATTTAAATAAAAACTAGTGAATTAAATACCTTTTTTTAATAACCGAGTTCTATTCACCCAAAAGAGAAAAAGTTCCATAACACCTGCTGTAATGGAGATACTATCTGCAAGATACACTCTAGGACATCTGGTATATCTTATTTAACAACAACGCTGTTCAATTTGACTACAATTCACCGTCACGTGTTGTTCCTAATTTTTTTATTTATCTACTCATCCCAAATGCATCTGCTGCCACGTAATATGTTTAATTAGCTTCTATTAATTTAAAAACCGCTGACCCTTTCAGTTCATTTTCGACCTTTCACCTTTCCGTTAACCTATTACGTTAAATCGGATCAAGCCGCATATTTTTCCAGTATTCTGTTCTCGCCGCTCCACTAAACTTGGCTAATTTAAAACACAGAGAATTCCAAGATATTGCGTATATGATACCATCAAACGTGATTAAATTGCTACGAACTAACGTGATTAATGTTCTTTTTACGGGATCGTAAGTTGTAATGTTTTAATTTTTTTTATAATAAATAATTTAATAAGCGTTACGCTATAATGGACTACTTATATAATATCGCAAGAAATGTATATTAAAAGCTAAGAAACAATTATGTAACATTAATATGACCAATATCCTGGATATACATATTAAGAATTAGTGATATATGTATATATTTTTTTTATTAACGAAGCTCAATACCTGAAATTGCGTTGTTTTAAAAATCAAATAAACGTATCAAATTGTAAATAAGATTGTTACTTTTAATAAAATATTCAAGTTGTACGACTTTTACTATATCTTGAAGTAGTTATATTGAAGTTGATATCGTTTTTTACTCGATTGTTCAGTTGTCAAGAGGATTTATGCAATTATACGAATACGCTGAATATTATGAATGAAAAAGTGTTACAAAATGAAGTAAAATCAGAAAAACTCCATTCTTTGGCAATATTATGATATTTCTATGTAAATATTTAACATACTTTTTTCTATTTAGGTAATGATATTGACTTATATAACAATTTATTATTGGTACTTGTTTATTTTAAACATTGTGACCGTAAACTATTTAAGCAACCGTAAAGTGCAATTTAAAAAATGAATTGGAAGGAAATGTTTTGATATATTATTGAAGAAATAGTTTTTCTTTTATTATTCAGGTCAGCGTATCGGGCCCATTGTGCTACCTCCATCAGGACCGCCGTTTTGTCGCCAAACACCAACCTCACGCCTTGAGTCGTCCCACTGCACGAATATAGCGAAGAATGGCGATAGTTGACGAAGATAATTTCCCAGTACGGCTCCTCGTTTTATTGAGAGTGTCAGGCAAGTCTTTAGGGTATCTTCCGCAGTCTCATCCTTCAGGCTGTATCCTCTATATGTACATAGGACTAACATCAGAGCCCATAACATGTACTATTCATTTCATCGCTATTTGCCAAATAGAAAACTCTCTTATCTTGCCGATAAACTGAACGGTCTACCTGAGCCTAGCCATAAAAACAAGTCACGGAATGAGATAAGAGCCGTTTGGGATTTTTTATTTGGCAAATAGAGATGAAATAAACTATACTAGTTCATATTAGGTAAAACCACATTTATTTTGTGAAATACATTCAATCTTTAGGATAAAACATCTAGACTGATGTAAATAAATCAAAAAGTTACCATATACCAGAAATCAATTAAATATACTTTTTTTAGATCAACCATGCTTCTCGTTGAAAGGAACAAAATAAGAAGAAACAACGCAATATAACACGCCCCCCCTTCATTATCTGACAGATACTCAGCGCAATAGAAATATCATTTTAATATATGTATAAGAGGAAGACAGATGATTAACGAGAACTAAGTAGCATTACATTTTGTGCTACATAAGAATAGATTATACATATAACAATAATATCATTGTGTAGTGTTCTATTATATAGGGTGGTCCAACCATAATGCACGATGTTAATTGTGAGTCACACCTTAACGTCAAGTTTTTTGCCCAACTTAATTTGACATTTCTTTGTTTCAGTGTTTGAAAAATTCAACCATGGAGAGGTACACAATTGAGCAGCGCGTTAAGATTGTTGAAGCCTTTTACGAAAATGGGCGTTCAAATCAAAATGCATTTCGTGCACTTCGTGACTTTTTTGGTCAGCATAATCGACCAAATGTGTCCACAATCGGGAGAATTGTGTGCAAATTTCAGCAAACCGGGTCTGTAGGAAATGTGAAAACACCTGTGCATGCTCGCCCAGTTCATTCTGCGGAAAACATTGCTGTTGTTCGCGATAGTGTAGCAGAAGAGCCGTCAACCTCGACTCGTCGTCGTGCCCAACAATTGAACATCTCACGAACATCAGTGTTGCGAATTTTGAATAAAGATGTGAATTTACACGCTTACAAGGTTCAATTGACTCAAGATCTGAAGCCTACTGACCATTTCAAGCGTCGTCAATACGCCGAATGATTGGTTGAACATACAGAAGTGAATGGTGACTTTGCAAAGAAAATCATCTTCAGCGACGAGGCACACTTTCACCTCAGTGGATTCGTTAACAAGCAGAATTTCCGCATTTGGGCAAATGAGAATCCACAAGTGATTGTTGAAAAGCCGATGCATCCACAAAGAGTGACTGCTTGGTGTGGTTTATGGGCTGGCGGCGTCATCGGGCCGTACTTCTTCGAAAATGAGGTCGGCCAAGCAGTTACCGTGAATGGTGTTCGCTATCGCGAGATGATAACGGACTTTTTGTGGCCAGAAATTAAGGATATGGACCTGGACGATATGTGGTTCCAACAGGATGGTGCCACTTGCCACACAGCCAACGAAACAATGGCACTTTTGTGCGAGAAATTCAATGGCCGTGTTATCTCACGTCGTGGCGATGTTAATTGGCCGTCACGATCATGTGATTTGACACCGTTGGACTTCTTTCTTTGGAGATATTTAAAAGAGAAAGTGTACGTCAATAAGCCAAGAACAATTCAAGAGCTAAAGGATGAGATAATTTGGCACATTAACGATATTGTACCTCAATTATGTCTCAGAGTCATTGAAAATATGGATCATCGGATAGAGGTATGCCACCGAAGCCGTGGCGAGCACTTGGCCGATATTTTGTTTCACACATAATTGTCGTAGATCCTTCTATCATAATAAAAAATATTAAGATCATTCTCTGAAAACTTTTTGTTTTATTTACAATTAACATCGTGCGTTTTGGTTGGACTACTTTTTATGCATCAACAAATAGAGTTATTTATTGATACATTTTTGTTACAGAAAGCGTTTTCCAATTTTCTTTACCGATTTTTAGCGTTTATTTTGCGTCCTAGGTTTATTTTATTCAAATGTATGTCACATAATAAATCCTCAAGATCGTAGACAGTATTTACATTTCTTCATATATTTTAATACATTTAAATTAAAATATATTTATTTTATATCCAGATACATAATATCCAAAATTTAACCGCCAAAATAGAGGAATAAATAAAGAACTGAAATATTGTAATCATTTGCATGAAATTAAAAAAAATACTTTGTTAGAAGTATCACATAGAAGAACAGAAATTGAACATAGTAAAAAATTATTAAATATCTAAAAGCAAATTTTGACCAAACATTTTGAGAATTTTTGTAAAATTGTGAAAAATTGTCTTAAAATTTGGTGATCAATTATGAAAATTTACAAGTATAATTCACTAATTCACTAGTTTGAATCATCAATTGTGAAAACATGTCGGACACGTGTAATTTACTGGAACAAAAAAAAACATATCAAACATTTACTTTTCCATTTGTAGTTGGACTACTTTTTGGTCATCCCTGTATATAGAACACTTTAAAATGTTTTACAATCAAAAATAAAGTAAATCATTTACATATCTATTCTATACATATATAATTACAAGACTACAGAAATATTATTCATATTTATTTTCGATAACAAATTACTTTATCTGCGTTGTATCCATTAACTTGAGATTTATTTGCCATTACTCCATTACACATGTAATCGTGTTAGTTTATCGTCATAATGAAGTGGATTAGTTCGCGAATTAGTATGTAAATATCAGTTATATAACGAAAAATATTAAAATGATAATGAATACCGAGGTTTTAATATACATATCATTGCTGACAAGATAGCGAGGAATGTATTTATAGTGCAATAAATGTACAGCCGAGTCTGACAACTATAAAAATGGGAATTATACAGGGCTGGTAACTGCAAGTCATCACATCACGTAATCAAGGTTGCGAGCTCTGTATGTTCGTGTCATACAAATCCAAAATTGCGCATTTTGGAGGGTTAAGCCACTGTGGAATTTTGGAAAAATCGTTTTTTTTTTGCTCAGAATGTGTCTAATTAAAGCGCTTTCGAGATGAAACAGAGGAGCAGGACATCACTGTGGAAGGTCAACTGTATGATGCCGATACCGGTATCTCAGATTAGAGGCATATACAATTTACACTAGGCATAAAAAGTAAAGGATTTAAAAAAATCCTAAATTATTAGATAATATTCAAAGGACTGTAACTTAGACAAAAATAATCGCAGAGCAATTAAAAAAAAACAAATCGAAACTCCAAACTCCTAGTTTTCAGATTATGAGTTTAAATTCTTTTATTATCAGCAGTTCTGGAGCAATCAGAAGAGAGCCATCAGCAAAAAAAATTCTAAAGTTTTGCTTGCCTTTCAAGAAGTCCGCGGACATTTTGCACTAATTTCGTCATAAAGCTTTTTTAGATACTTTTATGCTCTTTAGTTTGAGCGATCTAAGAGCCTTGTATGATGATTTTTCGCTGCGTTATCGTCGTTCGAAATTAAAAGGTCAGTTTCGACTCTGGTAATTAATTATTCGGGAAATAATGATGGAACAGAAAATTTAAGTAGGGTTTTAAAAACTGCAAAGTACTGTTTACAGGTCGCAGTTATTAGTTTTTGATGAAAAAAAATGTCGGTACGAGAATGTTGATTAAAAAAAAAAGGTAAAAAGTTACGCATTTAGGGATATTCGCTTAGCATAACCTTGCAAATAATGAGTAGGCTAAGAGTGTTGATAGTTTATCTTCAACCTCAAAGTATCCCAAAGAAATCCTATTTTTGCTATTTTTTTTTTCATTATGTTCGGAATGATTGAATTTGTCGTTTTTGCTAAAAATCAATTTAAGGATGATTTTTTCATTTTATATTCATTCTTTCATAGTGCAGAAGAGGATGGAAAATAGAGCGGAGGAAATACTAGGAGAAGACCAATTCGGGTTTAGGCGAAATAGGGGAACTCGCGAAGCTATTCTAGCGCTAAGAGTAATGTTAGAGAAAACAATAGAAAAAGGAAAGAACGCTTATATAGGATTTGTAGATTTAGAAAAAGCTTTTGATAACGTAAGATGGGAAAAAATGTTCGAGATACTAAAGAGCGCGGGAATGAAGTATAGAGATAGGAGAGTAGTACATAATCTATACAAAGAGCAAACTGCTGCTATAGAAGTAGAAGGGGAAAAAAGGGAAGTAGGTATTAGGAAAGGAGTAAGACAAGGATGTACCACCTATCACCACTAATTTTTAATCTGTACATCGAAGAGGCGATTAATGTGGTAAAATATAGAGTGGATTTCGGGATTAAAGTACAGGGACAGAAACTAAAAATGCTGAGATTCGCGGATGATATAGCAGTATTAGCATCTAGTAAGGAGGAATTAGAATCAGCATTGAACGAAATGGAGGCAGTGTTGACAGAGCAATACGGAATGAGGGCGAATAAAAACAAAACTAAAGTGTTAGTGTGCAGAGGGCCCGAGAGCAGAGCAAAAACGAAAGTACAAATTAATAATGAAAGATTGGAGGAAGTTGAAGACTTCACTTATTTAGGAAGCAAAATAAATTGGGATGGAAGAAGCGATAAAGACATAAAACAAAGAATAGCGCAGGGTCGAGTAGCTTTTAACAAAAAGAAAGCACTTTTATGCTCGGGGGTAATAAACTTAGAAACAAGGAAGAGATTTTTGAAAACATATGTATGGAGCACGGCACTATACGGTTGCGAAACCTGGACGGTAGGGGAAGCAAGTAGGAAGAAATTAGAAGCTTTTGAGATGTGGTGTTACCGAAGAATGATGAAAATACCATGGACTGATAGGGTTAGAAACGGAGAAGTATTGGAGAAAGTCGGCGAGAAAAGAGGTATGTGGAAAAACATAAAAAAGAGAAGAGATAGAATGGTAGGCCACTTGCTGAGACATGGGGGAATAGTCCGCGATATTTTGGAGGCAGAAATAGGAGTGAAGAAAGGCAGAGGTAGGCCTAGATTAGACTACTGCTCGCAAATAGTAAGGGATGTAGGTTGTAGCACAATTAGCGAGATGCGTAGGTTAGCACAAGATAGGAGAAGCTGGAGGTTAGCGTCCAACCAGTCTTAGGACTGATGACCTCATGATGATGATGATTCATTCTTTGAGGTTGAAAATACTTTCTTAGCAATAACCCATATTTTTTTACATGAAAAAAACGTTAATGATTGCAAAAAAATGAAAAAAAAAAATCCCAAGTAATTAATTACCTGTCAAAACTGATTTGTTTGCTTTGAACGATGATAACTCAGCGAAAAATCATCATACAAGACTTTTAGATCCCTCAAATTAAAGTGGATAAAGCACCTAAAAAAACTTTATGATGAAATTACTGAAAAACAAAATTACTGAAGAAGTCCGTGGACCTTTTGGAAGGCAAACAAAAATTTAGAATTTTCTTTCCAATGATTCCAAGATCTGAAAACTAGAAACTTCAATTCACTTTTTTTTTAAATTGCTCTAAGAGTATTTATCTTCAAGGTACAGTCCTTTGAAAATTGCCTAAAAATTTAGGATTTTTTACGTCTCAATTTTTGTGCCTATTGTATAACATAATACCGAAAACTTTAAACGCGTTTGTCTCGAAAGCCGTTTGTTGAACTAGGTGGAAACATAACTCGAACAAATTTTCACCAATCGATTTGAAAATTTAACTGTATGTACTATCAAAACTAGATTCTCTACAGAAGTATAATTTGTTCCGTTTATCGGCAAGATAAGAGAGTATTTTATTTGGCAAATAGCGATGAAATTAATGGTACGTAGAATTTCTACGTAGTGTTATATTGCATAGGTTTCTTGTTATAAATGATAATTTTTTCCAAAATTTTTTAACCTTAAAAAAGGTGTCAGGGGAGAAATGCTGTGCAGTGGATATTTTCTTACTAATTACTGCAAAAAACTATTTTTCTAGTAGCTTATTAGTGGTTTCATAAATAACAGCTCACAGAATTGCGATTAACTTATAATTTCATTAAAAAACAATCCCAAAATATGCCTATTTCTTTTTGCTCTAGAGAGTGACCTAACCCCTTAAATTGTGGTCACTACCATAACTTGAAAACCACTCCTATAATTACCACCCCCCATTCTTCTGTTACATTTAGGCGAAAGTCGTTAGTGACAACAACGTAGATAATAGTTGTTTCTTTCTAGAACATGAGTTTTTCCATTTCTCTCCTTTTCTCTCCTTTTCTAACACACATAAGTAGAACGTACAAGATTTGTCGTTGCCATCTCTGTATATCGAATATAAAATTCTATGATCTTTACTGTACTTATTAGTACATATTTTTTCATAGGTCCGTTTTAATTGTCTCGACTGAATATGTAACGTCATTATTAAACCTTGGAAAAAAAATCGGTTTACTAAAAACATTCGATTTATTCCATTTATTACCACAATAGTGTTATCATATAAGTTAACATCGCAGTGGTAAAAAAAAATAAATTGGCACTTGGCAAATAGAGCATTAAGTGTTACTACTCATCAAGAATAGGAACAAGTCTGTATTAGACTGCCCACGAGGTGCGCAGTAAATGCTGGCCTCACTCCTTGTTCTACGCATACATAGAGAAACCTCACATTTTCTCCTATTCTTGACGAGAAGTACGTACCCTTCAGTTACAGGAAAGACCATTTTGACAAATTATATTTATTTTTTATCTATATATCACAGTAATTATCATGAAGCGAGTTTTCCTCAATTTTCTCAAATTTATCTTGCGCATTCTTTGAAATATACTTCATTCATTTATATATTTTTCTTTCGTACAAAATTCGTTCGAAAAGAGACATAATACAAGTGAAGACTATGAGCAGACATTATATTTTTGAAATAATTATTTATTATTTTATTTGTGGGTACATCTGTGTCTGGTACTTTACATCAATCTGGTACATCTTTTCTAGAACATTTAGAGTGATTTCAATCAATATCGCGACGCGGACCAGATCTCTAAAATTCACTACATTGAATAAAATATTGCTTTACAAGAAATCGGACGGAAAACCGGAAAATATCAGAATCCCAATATAAAGAACTAGTTAATGTTAAAATAGTGTTAACAAGAGAAATATTTGACCTTTGACTGCTTCTTTTTGTTGATATCCTTAAATGATTTCACAGTCGAAAAAATGATTAAGAAGCTTGTAATCAATTAAGAAAATAAAAAGCAACAATACATAATTCAAATCCTCATCAATTTTAAGGTTAACAGTTTTTATAAAAAATTATATTAAAATTTTTTCCATGAAGTACCTACTAGAAAAATAAATAATTACACACACATAATTGTCATAGATCTTTCTATCACAATGGAAAATATTAAGATAATTCTCTGAAAACTTTTTGTTTTATTTACAATTAACATCATGCGTTTTGGTTGGACCACCTTTTATAACAGGTACTAAAATACATGACTAATTCTTGGTAACAAGTTTACAGAATTAGGTGTTTCTGTAGAATTTGTTTAAAGTTTCTATTAGTTTATGGCACTGTGGTACGTATGGTGTATGTATTGTAACCCTTTATTAGGGTTACAATAAATAGTTTGCGTTCCCTAAACTGTACTTTACTATGGGAACGGTCGGCTGATTTTATTTAGGGATCATATTTTCCTGTGGGAAAATTATCGTGAATTTTCAATTCCCTTAGCTGTGTATTTTTAATAGCCTGTTCCAGCAGATCCCATGGTCAAGAAATTGAAACAAAAATCAGCCAGCATCACGTCACTAATAGGTGCCACGGACAGGCTATAGAAGGGAAGATCGACAGCCGACCTGCATGCATTGCTACGTCACCCACTGCCTTGTACATAACCTATGCATTAGACAGTTTTCATAACTATTTTAGAAGGCTTTATTTAAAGTATTCATTATCTTTGCTGATTTTCAATATATCTATGTATAATACTGAAGTAAACACCGACGTTTATTTCACGATTCTAGAAGCAATAATAGTAGATGTACAACAGTACACCCTAGTGATAAGAAACAAGATCACAATTAAAAACAACAGTGTTTAAATTTTAAAGAAAATTTGGTCCACACAGCGAAAGGCTGAAAATATTTGATATGCTGACTAAATTAATTTCGGCAAAAGGTTAAAACTTTCGATATATACTAACAAAAAAAAAAGGATGAAACCGAAGATTGTACGTTGCTAGATGTGTGTTTCGTTAACCAAGTTATCATCATCAGGAGAAACAATATATTTATTATATTTCCATTAACTAAGGAGATAAGTAAATCTCAAAACTATTTATATCATCTCGTAATAATGTCAAGTTGGTTAGTGAAACGCGTGTTCAGCGACATGTATTCTTACAGTGTTTGTTGAAAGGTCTCCGTTTTTAATTAATTGTACTAATTTATGCGTTTCGTCAAGTAGATCATGCAAATATAAGTATGCTCACCTCTGGTGGTGACAATTTCTTCTTGAAGGCACTCCTAATATGCGTAAAATCGAATTCTTCCTTTTTGTTTTCGTCCGGCGACAGCTTACTATCGGTCGACACTTTACTATCGTTCAGTTTACTGTTCGCTTCACTGAAACTTTCATCATTTTCCACGACGTCCGCACTATTCTCACTCGTATTCAACTTATATTCTATATCACTGGCTGTCAAATGGGCCTTTTCGAAGAACGCGTCGTTTCTCACGATCACCTCGGAATCCTTCTCGCTGTCGAAACTGTCCTGCGACTTTTTATTGTTGTTCATGTGAAACATCTTCCCGGTGTTCTGCAAGACCTTTTTGCACTTGGTCTTCGAATTCTTGTACATCTCCTCGAAGTTGATGGTCACCTTCTCCTTCTCGCTGAAAGCCCCTACGCGCTGCTGGGAGGCGTGCTCCTGCATCAAGTTGTTGAATTTGGTGCGAAAATTATTCCAGGTGTTCACGGCCTTCTTCGGTTTCTTCAGTAAAGTCGGTCGTCTGATGCGGATCGGTAGCCTACTTCGCACCTTGCAGTACTCCAGATTCTCGGAATCCCGACGTTGTTCGCTGGGTTCCCGATCAGTGACGACATGTTCGACAAACACTTGACTGGCGGATATGTGTTCGATGCTCGAATGTCGCGAACTTGTTATCGGCGCAATATTTTCGATGTTCTCGATGTCGAAATCATTGAGAGACTGCGACAGTCTGTGGGTTTTTTTCAAGGATCTCGGCACCTTGTAATAACCATCGTCAGGGTTGTCGTCGTGTTCACGCATGACTATGTTCGGATCACTGCCCGCGGATTTAATTACGAGGGGAATATTTTCTAGGCTTCTTACGAATATTTCCGTTTGACTGACGAATTTCTCGCTAGGATGAATTTGGGGTATTTGGGAAGGCGCTTCGTCTTTAACAGGCTCATCTACTTCGTCTGGAGCAGACAACACGATCTTAACTTCGCTTTTGACAATCTTGGCTTGCTCATTATCTGTTTCATCGTTTTCGTTCACATCTTCTTGGGGAGTCGAATCTGCTTTATTCTTATCGAAAAATTTAAAACTGATCCTAGGAACATCGTACTCAAATTTGCTGTTATTCTGGTCTATGTTTTTGGATTCAACTTTTTGATTTGTTTCCACGTCAACGTACAAGTCCATGTCAGTATCGCTAGTATCTTTATTTATATTATTGCTGCTTCTGTCTGACATACCTCTAGCATCCTCGAAATCCTCATCTTCTGAGCTACTCGTGTCGATGTACACACTATTGGGGAGACTCCTGGATTTGTCGTATTCCACCTGGGCTTCCTGCAGGTCATAAAACCCTGACGACCGTTTAGACTCCTTGTCCGATTTATCTTCATCTTTAAACGGAGACTTTCGAAAAAGGGACCCGTTCAAGTTTGGCACAGTGACCCTCCATTGCTGCTTGTTGATCTTCGTGGTGATGAATTTTTTCATGTTTACCAACGACGTCTCTTCCCCATTTACCTACATCTGCGCGTCGTGATGCAATCGATCGATATTTAAATTTAACTTATCGCTGTAACGTTAAAAGTAGACTGAATAAAAAGTTGTCTGATGGTGTGACGTACTAGTGTTTGTAAAAAAGAGTACGAAGTATAAAACAAACATTATAATTAATGGTTTACCGGTAATTTGTCATGATAGAAAAAGATAGACGTGCGTTTGTGTGTGTGTGATGTAGCAGCGAAGCCTTACCGTATAGGTACAAATTGTTGGGAAGGTCAAATTGTATTGTTATCACATACAGTAATGACATTGCTCGGTCTGGTAAGTGATTTCCTAAAGCCGACATAATCTGGTGACATGGAAATGCTATCAGTCTTGAATGACAGTGTAAATTAAGTAATTCAAAACACGTTCACTTCGCTTTTTGCGTTGTATAATTACTGTTTTTGTGATTAATTACTTTTAGCAAACGATCGTTGCCTCATGAGCTTTTCACGGTCGTAATACAGTCACGTTCTCTTTTCCAAAACAAATGTAGTCGACAAAGCGGATATCCGATAATATTGGCATTCTTTATGCAATGAAGTAAATTTATATTTTACGGAAAGCATGATGCATGTGTATTTGCTGACACGGAGATAATTTGAACACATGCACTCGCACATTATGAATATACAGGGTTTCCGTAAAGTAATGAATAAATTCATTAAAAATTCAAGGAATTACTTTTGCGAAAAACTCTCGGAACAATAAAATTTCATTTTTAGTTTTGCATTTTTTAAAACATAATACGTACAGGGTGGAACGTAAAAAACTGTCATTAATGACATAACTGTCATTAATAATCCGAATTTAAAATTTAAAGAATATAATTAAATGATTGTTTACAGACTAGTATATAGTATTCATTGAAATTTTGTACAATTTCATTTCAAGGTCACGCGATAGTCAACTTTTCTTATTTAAATGGCAACATATTTATGTTTTTATTTCATAAACAGGAGAATATTTTTCTGTTTCTAATGATGTATAATAAGTCGTATTTTAATAGACGTGTGATTCAGAAAATAATAAATTATTCATTAATTCATAAAATTTGAAAACATGGCAAGATGGCTTCAAATTGAAAAACAATTGGAACATGCCATAATAAAATGTCGTTTGTCATCACAATAACAGTTTTCAAAAAATAAGTGTAATATACTAAATTTAAACAATATCGAACAATATAATTCTTTTGTACAATATAATATATATTCTTTTGTAACGAACAATATAAATATAAATACTTCTCTTTCAGGAAAACGCTCTCTGTAGAGTCTTGCAGCTGCATAACTGTTTCTTCTACATTCAAACTATACTTGAATCATGTCTGTCAATTCACTATTATTATTCATTATCTTTTTTGAACAAAAGTAACAATTAACAAGATGATTTACAAAACTTATCGTTAAACAACAAATAGTCAAACAACGCATTGATATTTTAAATTGTCACGCTCCAATTGGTTTTCAATTTCAAGGCATATCTGACCCTATCTAAAAACATCGAAATTTTGATTCAGAGAATTATAGCTACCTGCTTCTTTCATTAATGAAATAGAAAGAAGATGTGAACTACGAGTATGTATTCAACAAAATGGCGGACATTTTGAACAGAATTTATATTGTTAGTTGTTGTTTAAATTTATTATATTACACAAATTATTCTTTGAAATCTATTGTGATGACAAAAGACATTTTACTATGCCATGTTCCATTTGGAATTAATAAATAATTTATTATTTTCTGAATCATAGGTCCATTAAAATACGACTTATTATACATCATTAGAAACGGACAAATATTCTCCTTTTAATGAAATAAAATATATATATATATATATATATATATATATATATATATATATATATATATATATATATATATATAGGTTTAAATAAGAAAAGTTGACTATCGCGTGACCTTGAAATGAAATTGTATAAAATTTCATTGAATACTATATAATAGTCTGTAAACAATCATTTTATCTTCTTTCAATTTTAAAATCGGATTATTAATAACAAAGTTATGGCTTGCGGCGTTTTTTACGTTCCACCCTGTATATGGCAATTCGTGTAGGAGGCGTCATCTTTTTTTTTTCTTTTTTTATTGGTAACGCCCTATTTACATCAGCGCGACTGTAGATTAGATAAAAAAAAAATAAAGAAAACGATTGCGCAATTTCAAAATACTAAATTTAACTGCAATAATTATTTAAAAAATCAACTGAATTAAATGTTCAAATTGTGCACCGTTGGCTGCCTCACACTGGCTAAGACGATTAATTTAATAAATTATTTTTGAACATTGTCAATAACTTCAAGAGGTAGGAGTTTTATTTGATTTAAAATTTTCAGTTGCTTCTAGCAAATTTACATTTACAGTGTAATATGTCAGGACTGTTAAGGTCTGAAAATTGGTAGTCAGCTTCTAAAATATGACGTGAAAAAGTTAATAGTTTCTTTAGGCCTAAATAAGCATAAGTGTTCGCTGTATTGTTCTTCAAAGAAACGTTGGGATTGACCTATATAAATTGCATTACATTTTAGAGAAGACAATAGATAAACTCCAGTGATTTTACATCTATATATTTTCTGCTCTCTTTTACTAATATTTTAAATTGTATATATAATAAATTTAGCAAATTTAGAATAAGAGTTAAAATTAAGGGGGTATTCTGGTCTAGAATTTTGAAAAAAGCGAATTTTTTCCATATCTTTAAAGGTTAGACCTTTAAGAATATATCCTCCAAAATAATTTTCAAAATTATAATTATTTACGGAATTATAGCTACTTTAGTGCCGCAGCAACTAAACGGGTACTGCCGGAGCGAATCGAACAATAGACGGCAGACATTTTCCGTCTACCTGAGGATGGGTCCCCCCATAAAAACCCCTTTATACTCCATATATAAAGGTCTTGGCGGCAGAGGTAATGGAAAATTAACAGATAAAGTTATTAATAACTAACGTTATCTATGGTTTGGCTATTCGCCGGAATCCACATTCAATTGAGAATATGAAGAACAAAGTATGGGCTTTTATTATCACAAAAGTTCAACCGATGAAAATCCACAACACATGTGTTGCCCACTTGGTCTATCAAGCTGGTGTAAATAGCAAAAAGGAGTGGCTGAGGATACATTAGATGACTTTGTCCACGAAAATCCCGCTCTAAATGATGAAATACTATGTAATAAAGCCGATGTATGAAAATTTGTCTTCAGAAAGCTTATTACATCGATATTAGAAACCCAAAATAATAATGAATCGTTAAATTCATTGATCTGGACTATTGCACCAAAACATATACATGGAGG
This sequence comes from Rosalia funebris, assembly GCA_037954035.1. NCBI lineage: Eukaryota > Metazoa > Arthropoda > Insecta > Coleoptera > Cerambycidae > Rosalia > Rosalia funebris. The sequence goes on along the minus strand of JAZFAV010000011.1, from coordinate 11,136,382 downwards.
AACACGGACAATTGAGAATGCAAATTATATAATGATATATACATATAGCCTTCATTTTGAATGAAGGTTTTTTTACCAATTTTAAAAATTATGAACGGCCGATTAACGAAATGTAAATATAACGCACCATTATATGACTTAGACTGCCTGAAACTTTGCCCAAATCTTCAAACGCATTTTTCTCGAAACTACTTTTTTTAACACGGCTGCCATGATATCTCAAGTTCTAATGAACCGATTTACTTGAAATTTGGTACGAACTTCTCTATATAACCCTTTATCTCTATATAACCCTCTATTTCATAAGAAGGGCAAAAAAATAAGGGCAAAACATGACTGTTTTTTCAAACAGTGGCCATTTTGCAAAAAAAAAAATTCTCCGACGTAGGGGCTATAACATTTCTACTAATTAAGAATCTTGACTAGAAGGATTGAAATCGTGTCCACCAGGACGCGCCTTTTTTTACTCCCCACTTTATCAACCTGTAACTTTTTTAATTTTTAATTTTCTTTAATTTTTTTTGTCTATTCTTAAAATATCAATAAATATTTGGTAAAAAAATGGATAGCAAAAATATTTTACGCAATTGAAAAAACGTCTAAAATTTGTGCACCTAGACCAGAATACCCTCTAAAAAACTGAAAAACCTCTATACACCCCTTAACTTTAAGATTATGACGAGATAGCAGACTATCAATTTAATGACATAACTATCATATATAACTATCATCAGTCTTTTTAATAAAGATAAATAATATTTCATTCTAATTTCTATTTTTTGCTAACTTATTTTTTTTTCTCTGTTGTCCTATGACATTATTTCTATGGTTTTAAATTCCTTATTTTTAATTACTGGCGCTTCAGAAATTTATATTACAATGCATTCAAAAATTATTGATTGAATATTTTTTATAAAAAAATTTATGATCAAATTCGGCATAAATAATTTTTTTGCGTTGATATATTTGTATAGAATATACAACCATATAATATGCATTCCAATTTTATTATTACTTATATCCAAATTCTGAAGGGAATTTTAGTATGTCATTAGATGAAAACTTATTTGAAAATTATTTATGATCGACTTTTATGCTCCATCAAAAGATAAATCAAAATAAAATTCATGGCGGCTTTAAAAATCTTTCATGAAAATCTATGAACGTTACAATTAATATAGAAACTACTACATCTAAGTATCCGTCTAACATTCCGATAAATCTTATTAAAATATACTTACAATTTAGTACAAAAAACATGTACAGTTAAAGTGATTTATCAAAATTTATTTTTATCTACCGTGATTCCAAAATCACTTCCAGTGGTTTTAATAATTGTCTTTGAAGGAAGAAAAAACTGTTCCGAATGACAAATGAAACTTCTTTTTAGATACCCTACAAAAATTAAGTTGCATGAAGCTAATTGCAATTAATTACAAGTGAATAATACCACTTACATAATTAGTGTTTTGTAAATTTTTTTACTTTTAATCTATCAAATGAAAAATAAAGATAATTTTTTGACGTATGAATTTTCTATTACAAAATCCCAAAAATACTCGTTTGTTTTTTTAGAAATAGAAAAGTAGGGGTCATCGCTAAAGTTTCCGGCCTTCGATCTATCCCACGAATCAGTTTTTAACAAAGCTATTTTAGATTTTATGACTACGTGTTCTGCCAAATCGCATTAACAGTAACCACATTATAAATATATATTTTTTATAAACACATATCAACAAGAAATATTAATTCCGTTTATTTGAAATAAAAAAGTTTTGTCCACATACTTTTTATAATCATTTACTGTATTTACGTCCTTGAGATCATATTTAAGTGATATTCAATAGAACTATCTATAATTAAAAATTAATGATACTCCTACGTATTGACCCTGCTTTCAATCTTTGATGTACTTTGTTTATGTAATTTATTTTTAACATACAGAGGATGTTACACTATAATGTAAATTATTATTCTTAAAAGATGCCAAAAAAAAATATTTATTGATTGATACAGGTTGTGATACCACCGAATAACTAACTATACGATAGATTTAGTGACTGGATAATACTAGTTTAATGATTTTGCGTTTTTAGTAAGCTAGATTAGGTTTACATATAAGACATTACGATGTTACGTGTATCTATACTTTCGTAGGATGCTAGGCGAGGTTTGGTTTACCAACACCAACAAATTACTGAGAAAATGATTATTAAATTCATCATAGTAGTTCAATCAATAATGTTTCGTATAAATATAGAAATAATAATATTGTGCTTATTTCTATTACAATAATTATTTCGTTCAGTGTGCATAGACAACAACAAAAAAATGGATTAAAACTATTCTTATATGTATAAGAATAGTTTTATTTTCATTACTCTTTTTCCGTGTCGTTAGTAAATTTTAGAAATACTTAAACATTCATAACTTTTGAATATTTATAAAAGAATTATATTAAAACTATATTAAACTAGGCACAAAAATTAAGGGATGTAAAAAATCCTAAATATTTAAGTGATTTTCAAAGGGCTGTAATTTGGACAAAAATATACGCAGAGCAATTTAAAAAAAAGCAAATTGAAGCTTCTAGTTTTTAGATCTTGAGTTTTTTCATTGACTTCATCATAAAGCTTTTTTATATAATTTAAAAAAATTCAATTCAATTAAAATTTTCTAAATGAAAATTCAATTAGGGTTTTAAAAACTGCAAAATAATCTTTATATGTGGTAGTTATTTGTTTTTGATAAAATATGTTTTCGATGCCAGACTGTTGATTGAAAAAGAGGTAAAAAATTGCGGATTTAGGGATATTCGTTTAACTTGGCATAACTTTACAAATAATGGATAGACTAAGGATGTTAACTGTTTCTTTTTCGGAATTACTGACTTTGTTGTTTTTGGTAAAAATTAATTTAAGGATGAATTCTTCAGTTTTCATTCATTTTTTGAGTTCGAAAATGTTTTTCAGCAATAGTCCATATTTTCTTTGCAAAAAATGTCAATTATTGTAAAAAAATAAATGATAAAAAAATAAACATAACAAAAAATAACTGACTTCTTTGCTTTCAATGACGATAACTCGGTGAAAAATTATCATGCAAGGCTCTTAGTTAACTCAAATTAAAGAGGATAAAATTATCCAAAAAGACTCTATGATAAAATCACTGAAAAAAATGTATTGAAGTCCGTGGACCATTTGAAAAGCAAGCAAAAATTGGGAAAATTCTTTCTCGGATGGTTTTCTTATGATTACTCAAAAACTGCTGATAGTAAAAACTAAAGATCTTGAACCGAAGGTGTAAAAGCCAGAAACTTGGAGCTGCAATTTTCTTTTTCTAAAATTGCTCTGTGACTATTTTTCTCAAAGTTACAACCCTTAGAAAATCACGTAAAAATTTACGATTTCTTTTACATGCCTTAATTTCTGTGCCTAGTGTATTTTCTTTTCTGATCGTTCTCAGGATTCTATCACAATTTGGAGCAACTTCAACAAACATGGTGGAACACAAACGTAAAAGAGGATAAGGAGATGCTTGGGAGGAGAAGACAATCAATGTGCAAGAATCAAAAAAAAAAAAACGTTAAAATAAGCAACAGTAAATGAAAATGTGACAAATGATAAGGTATTATCTATCATAAACTGAAGAAACTATTCGTAACATTACAAAAAAGGGACATCAACGAAAATAATTAAGAATAAAAAAATTAATAGAAGAGAAAAAGAAACTACGGAAATATAATAGGTAATTGTAAAAATAAATACAAATAAAGCAAAAAGCAGCAAGTGGTTATTTGAAAGTTTTTTAAACTCCTATAAATGATTATATTATTTTAAAGAATTAATATAGTTTTTTGGATATAAAACGAAAACGAATTTATGTGAAAATAAAACCATTAATTTTTGAAACGTTACTTTGTTTAATTTAGTTACTAAATGTAGATATATTTTTCTAATATTTATAAGATAACCAAAAGAAATTGACCACGTTGATAACATTCTCATATTCAAAATAGATAACCCAAGACATAAGTAACATAAAATAACGCTAAATTATATAAAAATGTAGTTGTCAAAACTAGTTATTAATATATTAAGTCGCAAAGTAATATACACGAACATCATTTAGGCACATACATACATATAATGTATGTATCGAAGATCAAGTTTCCATGTATTAAAGGGTGTAATAAAGACACTACAACACATTTTTCCTCCATCGGAAAATTTTAAATAAATATAAATCCCGCTACAAATCGCAGTCCTCGAACAAAATGAAATTCTAAATCCGTTGAAATATCGACTTGGCAAACGAAAACAAACAACTTTTTATTCAGTGCTCACTCGTATTTTTACATATTCCGTTACCTTCAGCTTTCGCGGAAAACACACAAACACCCACGGAAAACGCACCACTTTTCCAGTTCACTTTTGTCCCAGAGCGCACTAGATTTTTTCCACGTTCACGTGACGGCCCTAGTATTTTGACAAATTTTCGTGAATGTGCTCTATTTCGATTAATGCATGGCCAACGCGTTGCATAGGCGCGCTATATTAAGTCTGTAGCGCTATAATTATCACATGTGTGTGTATTCCTACAGTTGTCCTTTATTAGCAGCAGACGGAAGACATGTGGACGCCCGGCCATAGAAGTAGGACGTCTGGAGGAGACTGGCGACGAGCACAGAATAAGGAACAACCTTGTTCCTTATTCTGTGGCGACGAGCATGAGTGGCTGGGACTAGATTTCTGATAAGCGTAGCCCTGCAATTTAGTTTCCCAGGAAGTTGTGAAAAGTTAACGAGCGATTTCTTGGTATTGTTAGCTTTATAAATACAACTGTGATAAATCTAAATTTGTGACAATGAAATTGTTTTAAACTGTGAAATCTAGCAGTCTCTCGTGCATTTTTTTGCACACCAGTAATGTTTTTATATAAATTGTTACGATAGTGCAAACCAAATTAATTGTGAGCCGATACACAGATTCCCCAAAGAATAGGATTAGAAGTTATATATCTGCTTATAGTTATATAAGCCGACTGAAATTATATGAAGTTTTAATTATAATGCGATATACATATATTCTTTTGACAACCTGTAATTTATACCAAGAGAATACAAAAATATTTAAACTGTTAAAATTTCTTTAAATATATAGGGTGTCTCACTTGGAAGTATAGGATTTGAATTGGGCGCCATTTATGTTATCAAAGGAAATCAATATTTAACGACTGTCATTTACAAATGTCAACATGCCGCAATTAACAGTTCAACAATGAATAGTTTGTGTACAACTGTTTTATGAAAGTGACCGATAATTTACGGTTACATTAAGAACAATTCACATAAAATAAGGACAAAATGAGACGCCTATAGAGTTAACAGTCCGTAACTTAATCAAGAAATTTAGAGACGGTTTCTGTCATTGATAAGGCACCAACCAATATGTCCTCGTCGTGGTTGGTCGGACAGAAATATTACTATAGTGAGACCAAATGTACGGGAGTATTGAAACGCATCAATTGGATGTCGTGTAATTGAATCTGTCAAGAACCACAACGCATCGGATTTAAAGAAAGGTCTGCATCTGCCGGCATACAAAATTCAGTTGACAGAACAATTAATAGTTACAGACCATTTACAATGCCGTACATTTGTTAATTGGGTGTTAGAAAAGGAAGGTGATGATTTTTGCAATAAAATTTTGTTCAGCGATGAAGCACGACATATCAGAAAACAAAATGGTCGAATTTGGGATACTGAAAATTCACATTCTGTTCACGAAAAAGACATTCATCCACAGAGATGCATGGTTTGATGTGGATTTTGGAGTGGTAGAGGAATTGGATCATATTTCTTTGAAAATGAAGCTAGTAGTGCTATCATAGGATGTTGACATCGTATAGTTTGTAGATGGCAGTCGTTAAATATTGGCGCTATCTTTGACATTACACAAATGGCGCGCAATTCAAATTCTATAGTTCCCACTGAGACACTCCATATAACAACGTCAATAAAGATATGATTAGAATGAACTTATTTATCTAAGCTGATGGTCAATAAACTATTATATTATTATGTAGATTATTACATTATTATATACAGAGGCCCATTGAAACAAAAACGTGGCACTTAGGGCTCAAAATAACTAAAGAAAAATATTCAAACACTTATTCCAAATTCGTTGGCAACTAAAGACCATGGCATTTTTGTTGGGAAAGGTTACTTTTTAGGTAATTTCGATTTTACTACCACATGTACTTGGAATCATCCCTACTTTCTTTTATTTTAATCTAGACTCACATTACTTAAGAAAATTGCACTTTACTAAATAATTTAGTAAAATGGTACTTCTTGAATTATCTATGAGAAACTATTAATACACAACAAATTTTTCTAAGACTATCATTGAATATCAAGACATCTGTGCTATTAAAAATTTCTTATTTTTGTTGGTCAAGATTTAAGAAGTGGATGTATTTCAAATCAAAATAAGTTTGTCGCTTTAAACTGCTTGCTACTTAGTATTCAGAAACAAAAAAACGTTTGTGCTGGCATACTTGCCCCTTCTATTTCCTTCAACTACTTAACGGCGAAATATATTCGTATTTTACAAAATAGTATCGATCTAGTTTTGTTGATACTATTCGAGTTACGAGTGAGACTAGTCGAGTGTTTTGACTTAATTTGTTTAGTCCTTATTATATAAGACATTTGCAGATTGGTTGCAGTATAAACTCCTTATTTCTGTAGATTAACTGATATCATAATAAGTCATGAGATTTGTCAACATTTTGGCGGAAGACCAGTTGATGTTTCCAGAAGGCAAAATTCCTATGCACTATTCACTTAAACATAATATATGAATAGCAATGATTTGAATGTCGAAAAAGTTTTCCAGGTCGATGGAGTGAAAATGAAGAAGATACTGAGTGGCAAAGACACGTTTTTTCAATAATACTTGTAACTTCTTTAAGACTCTAATTAAAAACGGTTATTTCTGAAGGGGATAAATTATAACTTACAGCACGTCAAAGGTACGATCTTTGATGACCGAACGGTGAGATTGGAATGTGCTCTCTAGAAATTACACCATTTAAAATATGCCATCCCATTTGTCATTATCTTGTGAAGTGGTCAGAGACCTGGTCGTTCTAGTCGATCTGCCATTGTCACCAAAGAAGAAAACATTCTTAGTATGTTGAAGTAGGTGAGGTTTTCAAGGTTAACCCTAGTTTCTCGGTCTTTCCAGCTGCAGCTAAGTTTAAGTTTAAGTTAGAGAGATCACGAGATCTATTGCATGTTACATCTGTGAGCTCTATCTATATGAAATCACAAAATTTTTTCTCACTTCTGGATGCGGGGGATGTGCCAATCGGTAAAATTACAGAAGTTGCGGGAGCGAAAATAACCTATGTCATTGCTCTAAACACTTATGCCTTAAAAAATACAATTATAGCAGCGATATAGGACCGCTACAAGCAAATTGCATTCAGAGAAGATAACATCGATCACGAAAAATATGTTCATGGAAATTCGAAAGATACGAGAATTTCATGCTCTGTGGTTTATGCAGGATGAAGTATATGACCATATAATAACACCCTCAGTAGCAGTGTAGAACGACCACATTATTTTCCCGACCTTAACCTGATCGACTTTTTTCTAGAGTCGTCTGAAAGACAACGCTAATAAAATTTCATCGAGCTCAATTTCTGAGATGAAATCTATTGTGGCCACATTACATGAATTGAGACAAAACACAAGAGCAAAACACAAAAGCATCTGTGAATAATTTTGCTCTTCGCATAAGATATGTGGCTGACTATCAAAGATTCCATTTTGAATACAAATCGAGGTATCACTCTATCAGCTGCATTAGATATATATTTTATTCGACATGTCTTAAAAATAAAAAAATTGCAATATCTTTTTGATCATGCTGTATTATTTGTTATAATGATAATGTAGTAATTTTTATTGTTTGCAATTTAAACCTACCCCCGAATTCGTGTTTTATAATACGCACTTGCTCACTCCTTCCCTTCCCTTCCTACTTCTTTCCTATAATACAACGATGTGTGCGAGGAACTATTACAGCTACGGTGTTAATAAAATTATTGTAAGAGCGCCTTTTTCAGCAAACCGCTGGACATCTGAAACGTGATTTTCTCCAGATGACTTGGACGTGGAGTTTTTTCAGCTGTTTAGAAACCAGTAACACACAATAATAAACTGAGTAAATAGAATGAAACGAGCTGCTACTTTAATAGGTTTAAAGAAATAACCGTACAAGAGGAAATCATTTCCAATTAATATTCGGATAATTAGATCGCCATCGGCAGGTTCTAATTATTTTGCGAAACAGAATGTTAAGCTTTATGTTTTTAACTGTATTATAAAACAATTATTACTGCCCTGATGGCTACGGGCGTTGTACCATGATTACATAATTATTACCACCTTGCTCCCCTGTCATATATAGAATGGGAAAGAAGGAAGAGAAAAAAATACATTTAAAAATATATTGACAGTTAACTACAACATAATCTTTAGTACAGGGTAAGGCAAAGATGTATGACGATTTTCAAAAATCTTCAACTCTTATTTTTCAACAAAAGTAGTTTTCAATTTTTCCAAAACATTGGTTACAAGATGCCATTTTGTTATCATATGAAAAACAAGAATTAGTAGCGAAAAATAACATTATATAGGTGGTGACAATTTTTTGAGCACTCCCGTAAACGAATAGAAAAATTATCCGTGCACCGCTGTACCACGTCGGCTGGAATAACTTCAATTTCTCTTATTATCGCAACAGAAAATTTGGCAAGAGTACATGATTTCTCAATGAAAACCTTGCTTTAAGGTACCTCCACAAGAAATAATCGCAGGACGACAAGTCGGGTGATAGTGGAGGCCACTGGATATCGCCCCACAGAGAAATGAAGCTCCCAGAAAAATTATGCCTTAAGCAGGCCATACATAGTCTACCTGGAAGTGTGGCAAGTAGCCTCGTATTGTTGAAAATAAACTGCATCCATGAACATGTTACTCCTTTTCAATTCAGGAATAAGAAATTCGCGCAGCATCGTAACATAACGGTAAAGCAGGACGACAGGTCGGGTGATAGTGGAGGCCACTGGATATCGCCCCGCAGAGAAATTAAGGGCCCAAAAAATTATGCCTTAAGCAGGCCATACATAGTCTACCTGGAAGTGTGGCAGGTAGCCTCGTATTGCTGAAAATAAACTGCATCCATGAACATGTTACTCCTTTTCAATTCAGGAATAAGAAATTCGCGCAGCATCGTAACATAACGGTGTGTATTAACAGTCACCATGTGTCCGTCTTTAAAAAAATAAGGACCGATGATGCCGAATCGAGCTACTGCACACCACAGAAGAACTCGGTCCAAATGAAGTGGTCGTTGGTGAAGTTCACGTGGATTTTCCTCCGATCAATATCGGAAATTCTGTTTATTCACAGCGCTCAACAAATAGAAATGCGCCACGTCACTTGTTATATTATCAGTACAGTGTCACGTGCAATCAATTCCAACATGATTTCTGCGAATGTAAACCTCCATATTAAGTCATTTGGACGAAGTTCCTGAACCATCATTATTTTATACGGGTAGAAGTGGAGGTCCAAATGCAGAATTCGTCATACTGATCTGTCAGATAAGCGCAGAGGGCGAGCATTCTGCGCAGCTAATTGGCGCGGACTGGCTTCCACTCTTTCCAGGTTTTTGAGAGTTTTTGAAGTTAGCTGTTGTTTCGGAGGTCTTCCAGGTCCAAAAGTTCTAGTTGTAGAGAGGTATTCACCCACTTTAAAATCGTGTTCCAAGTACGGACTCTACCATGCCTTCCAACATTAAAATGATTTCAGAATCTGTATTGCGTGGCGACAACAGAACGACCAGTCTCTATGAACGTGTCGCAAACAAAAATACGATACTCGAGCGTCCACGACTCAATGACGACTGAAACGGCATCTCCTGACCTTCACATACCAACCGTTCCGAAAACATTAGCCTCCCCCTCTGAACTGTTATACTTATTTCAAAAACGTTATACATCTCTGTCCTGATATCAAAGCCTATTGAAGGGTTTCAAATTCTTCTGTAGCTAATCCCTTATTTCATTTTACTGTAAAAGAATAGTTCTTTCAACTGACTCAAAAATCAAAAATGGGCTTTTCCATTAAAAATAATATTGATGACATCCTAAGTTGTTAAAAATAAGGCTCGAAAAATTAAACAGTAGTTTTACATTTTTTGACATGTCCAACTGATTTAGCAAAAAAACATTAGTAACAATTTTATCGAATTTATACAATAGGTAATTTTAGGATTTATTGTATATTAGACTGTTGATATTGATTAATTTGTTATAATTAATAATTTTAACATAAAAAATTATTCTAAACATTCGGTAATACTATATCGATTTTGGTACAGGCTTATATACCAGTTGTTATATTAAAGAACTATCCTTTTTGTTTAAATTACAACCTTAAAGATCATAAATATCTAATGGATGTAGTCTTCATTAGTGGTAGAACGTGTTCCTTGACAAAACATTTTTGTATCTCAAACGTATCAGTTCTTCAAGACTGAAATTACATAAGATAAATAGCAAATAATCATGTAAGAATTATTTTACATATGAAATGAATATATATATATATATATATATATATATATATATATATATATATATATATATATATATATATATATATATATATATATATATATAAAGAATATGTAAAACTGTTATTATTGGTCCTAATATTTATCATAAAAATCAGGAAAGAATCAATAATTTATCTGTTATGTTTTTTATAAAGTAATTCTTACTTCGATAATAGATACTTCTTTAATTTTGTTGTTACCATGCGTCAATTTTTATTGTTTATAGTGGGAGGATTTGAATCATGACTCATTTTACTAATTAGTTATTTATTTTAATCAATTCCTTTAGCTCCAATACTGTGTCAAAATGTTGATATTAAAATTAAGATTTTTGATAAAATGAACAGGTAGTTTTATAATGGTATTCTACGATTAATTCACTTTTCATTAAAATTATAAATATCGCCAACAATTGCCACATGTTTTATAGTTAACCAAAATTCAAATCATTTCCCATATTTAGTTATCCCCGTACATTTTTATATAAGAAATAATCTTATAATACAATATCACCTATACATTTACAGGAAAGTCACTTTTTGGTGTTTTCAATGAACGAACATGTGGTAGACGATCGGTTATGCCTTTATTGGGTAGAGCCTTGTAAATTGCCGATAATCTTCACCAGACTGGAAGATGGTCGTGATGGAAATACAGCATATACATTTACAGTTAACTCTATTCAGTATTCTTAATAACACGTACAGGGTATTATAAAAAGGCACATGTTATTTTTAATAACGTTCTAAGATCATATATCGCATTGAAATATACTACTCGTATACACTAAGAAAAAAAAACTCTATTCATATTGGTATACAGTTACTCACTGAAAAAGGCGCTTTCTCTTCTCTTCCAACGATATGTCATATATTGGGTTAACTATGATGTATACTTTTATTTGTTCTTATATGTAACGCTACAAATCTATACAAGGGTAACAGCTTTAACAATTTAATAAATTGCGTGGGATACCTGAAAATATATTTTACTTTAGGAAAGTAAAATTATCTTATATCAAGTATTTTGTCCTACTTAATTCACTATCTTTCATGTATTGTATATAAAATACTGTCCAAAAATTCTTATTGTGCTTCTCTGTATTATTATGTAGTATTAAACGTATTTATTTACAATCATGAGAAAAAGCTGGAATCTCTGATACAGCAACAAAAACAAAAGCTGGTTTCCACGAACACCATAAGATTACCATACACATTACTCGACGCGCGTTTCGTTAACCAAATTGGTACCATCAGGAGATAAGATATATCACCTACGTTATATTCTACACCACCATCACCACCAAAATCCATACATTTTATTTTAATTTTTTCATTTCGTCTTTATCCAAAGGCAATTACAATTTTGATTAAAATTCTCATTAATTGTGGACTCAACAGAACAAGGCCGATTGTCAGATTTAAACTGAATCAGAGATATCAAGACGTCGAGCTTTGAACATTGAAGAAATATAAGTTTAGACCTTATACAATATGAAACAGAAACACTAATTATCTGTATGTTTTTAGCGTTGATTCAGCTTTTATAATTGGTATATTTCAAGTTTAGCATAATTTATTCTTCTCCAGTAATTTGGACAGAGGACACTTATATTAGTAATACTGGAATTGTTAATAGGCATTATTAAATATTAATTTTGTAAATAATCGAATAGACAATAATAGATCAATGGAAAATCCACCAATATAACCAGATCTGACGCCACTCGCTAAGATCGTAAGCAGAGAAGACAGTGATATTGTTAAAGCATTTAATGATACATACCGTTTCTGTATTTTCAGATATCGTTAAAACCTTTGACGGGGTTAATTACAAGCTATTAGTGGCAAAATTACATGATGGCCTAAGTGAAACTACTGTTAAATTTTTCAAACATTATTTGCAGTTTAAGTCATTCTTAGTTTACTCGTATGTTACATGTGTGTCATTAACAGAAGATTAAGGTCGAGTGTTCCTCAGGGTTCAGTATTAGGACCTGCCTATTTCTTAAACAACACAACAGATATTACTGTTATTATAAAATGAATAGTGTATATGCTGATGACACACAGCTGATATACAGCTTCAAATAAAAGAATGACCATCAAGTTATACACTTATACATATATAAGTAAAACTTTAAGTTATTAAATACGTTTTGTTAAAACAAGTCATTAATAATAAGCTCTTTAAAGAGCAATGCTATGCTGTTCTGAAAAAAAATGTATATTTATTTAAACACAAGGAAATTTTATTTTCCAACATTATAAGAAAATCTAGGATAATATTTGATAACAACTTAAAATTAATGTTCATGATTTTTTTGCATATTAAAAAGTTATGTTGATATGTCAATTAAAAATACGTATTAACGGTTTCCTTTATTCTAACAAATGTTCTGTTAATTGCGAAATTAGAAAAAAAATTTTACTTCTTAAATTAAAAGTCTTAATGTCTTCTTACTTTCTAAAAAGAGATTTTACATTTTTTTTGGCTTATTAATTTTTTATAAGTTCTACTATATTTTGTGAGAAATAGCTGTGTGATATTCTTATTAAATCATATTTATACTAAGACTGGTTATATTAAGCGTAAATTTATGGCAAGATATAAGGAAGTCGTTTTCTAGGGTCTTATTTATTTTTTCTTCAGAGCTTCTTAAAGAAAATTTTAAGAATCTTTAAAGTTTCTAAAGACCTTTTAAGCTTCAAAATATTGAAGCTGCTAGATATTTACAATTTGTACTTTTCTAGAAGATAATTTTCTCTAATTAATCCATAAAATATAAACAAATGACAATTAATTGGTTTTTAAAATTGATTTCTTGATATTTAAAAACCTAATTATGTCGTTTTTGATTAGCAACTCCAGATAAATACCGCATAAACAGTATTGTAACTTAACTTATTTTAGCAATTAATAATAGCACAATAACATTTATCATACACTCTATAACCTAAAAATGAAAATATATATTTATTATTGAGGAGATTATTCTCAATAAAAAATACATGCTAAAAATGAAAAGAAACAATACAGTAGCTTGATTGGTCACTAGATTTAGCTCATCTTAATTACTTTTTACGTGACTACCTAAGATGTAATAAGGATACTATTAAGTTAAAAGCGAAATAGAGATTAAATATTTTGTTAATTACTATTTTGGTAGGTAATATTAATTTATCAGTGAATTATAATTTTTTAAAACTAAATGGATTTTCAAAAAAAAAAGCTGTAGACTTTATCTTGCTTTAAATTACAGTTGTACAAGCTCGTAGCTTCCTTAAAATAAAACAGAAAAATGTGAGAAAGTATGTATATCGAAAACTTGTTTCTAAATAACATTTTTTGTCGTATTTCAAGGAATTAAAATATTCTCAACATATCAATACATATTAAACTTATACAATAAAATATTGAGCAGCTATATGAGTAAATCATCAAATGGTTTACATTTTGTTAATTATTGTAGTTCTTTGAAGATGGTTATTAAAATCGAAACGTAAGGTTAAAAATAAAAAAAAATCATTACTAATTCTAATTTACCGACAATCGAAGAAACAAAATACAAGTAAAATATAATATATAATACGACTAAACTACATGTGTATCAAGCTTTCGAACAGGAATGCCTTTTTCTGACGGATCAAAAACTTTTGACACCCTGTAGTACTCTATTATTTAAAGACACTCTTAGTTTCTTCACTTCATTAAAAACAAACTTTTGTGATTATTACAACGAAAATATTCTTGTGTTGTTCAGAAAATATCGCGCTACCGTAATTTAATAACAAAGTTATATATAAATTATGATTAAATATATTGTTATATATTAAAAATCTATAAATGGTGCCGATGTTGATACATATCTACATACGTCTCTAACTATCTATTTTAGTTACTTCTGCTATTCGCTAGCTACTTCTGCCACTACGTGAATTATTTTAAAAAGCCTTACCGACGAATTGTTTATTTTATTTAAAAAATACTTTTCCAGATAATCCTCCACCGTTTCAGTATCACCCCCAATACATGAAAATACCTTAGTGAACTTCTTTACCTCCTTATTGTTATGCGCCCCTGAAATGTTCTGAAAAAAACAATAGAAGAATTTAATCATTTACAGTGGAATTAATGGTCGTTAATAAATAATACTATTGTGTTATGATATTAGTAATAATTATTAACAAAATGGTAATGTTTATTTACACTTCATTGTTATTACTAACCAAGTAATAACATAACAATAAAATAAGTTTTAGTAAAAATCCTCTTTAGTTTACAAATATCGGAAAACTTGCAACAAAGTAGTTATACAGGGTGTTCCACAATACATAGGCAGTCTCTTGAGAGGCGTAAATCAGACAAACAAGTAATACTACAAGTTCATATAATTTTTTTTTCGAAGATGCACCCTAGATAAGATCATAGACCCTTAATCTTACAATTAGATAATAGAAAACTATTTTTTAAATATTATTTCTGTCTTTTATTAGTTCTTGGAACCTTTGGAAAAAAATACACCACAAATTAAGGTCATTGACCTGGTATGATACAGTTTTATAATTTTTTCTTAATTTTAAAGGCGATTGTCGATTATCTCACAGTGCATGCTACGAAACCGTCAGTGCATGCTACGAACTTTACCGCATATACATCTCCGCCGATGAGATGATTACCTACGTGTTCTGGAACACTGTAAAAATTAAGGGTTGTAAAAAATCCTAAATTTTAGGTAATTTTCAAGGGACTGTAACTAGAGCAAACAATAATCACAGAGCCACTTTAAACAAACAAAATAAAACTTCAAGTTTCTAGTTTTCAGATTCTGAGTTTAAAATTTTAATAAGTCTCTTAATTTTGGTGTCTAGTGTACATATATTTGTGCAGTAAATGAAGTCTTTAACTGAAAACATTTCAATAGTAGTACAAGTAATATAAGTAGTACAAGGTAGTATCATGTCCAGAGTTTTATATCAAATGATTCATTTACAGGAAAATTCAGAAATTATGAAACAGGAGAAACTTAATTAAACATAGTTTCTCAATAATAAATTTCTTTATTAGTTAGTATGGCGCACACGCCTTTTTTACATCTAAATGTATACTATTTAAATTACGTAGAATTATAACATCAATGGGGTATAAATGGAGACATACTATGATATGTAATAACTATACTAATTTGTCACATCATGGTAAAATTTCACCAAATTGATGTTATTTTTTATTGTCATATCTAAAGAATTCAATACCATGTAGTTTACCACTGAACGACACAGGAAAAAAAATTGTATTGACATAGACTTGTAACGTTCAGTTTTACAGTAGTTTAATATTCATATGTATCTACTAAAAATATGAGTATTTGTATTTTGTAGTATTTATATAACACAATAAATGAATAAATGTCATTACCTTAATATGAAGCATTATCTCAAAATTGTAATACATACACTAAAGTGTAAAAGTAATGTTTTAGTTAATAAATAATGATATATAATCGAAGGTGTCAGTGGGGCGCCATTTTGAAAATTATTTTTAAATAGCAACAATGTGCGTGTAATTCATTTGAAAGCTGCGTCAAATATCTATTCAAACGTTGTTTTTATTTTTATAGACATCTGTCTTTTGATTTTTGAAAACATCGATTACATAAATCACTTAAGCGTTTTTACAAATCTGTAAATCTGAATTTTATTTTGTCTATAAACATCTATCTGTGTCTACCTTCTTTATCTACAGATTCGTTACATAATTGCACCAATTATTTTAATTATGCCAATATTACATCAGTAGATGTCGAGTGGTTGTTCTCTTCATATAATACATTTTATCTCCACGCCGAATATCGCTCACTGAAATAACTGTAGAGACATACCTAATGCTACAGATATTTGCCCGAGCCAATCCATCTGATAGTGCAGTTTAAGAGGGTAAGTGTTTTACAGTGTTCTACAAATTATCCCGTATAACTAGTTGCTTATTATTTTATTACTTTAACATTATTTATTTTATTTTACTTGAATTATTTTAAAGGTAACGCCTCTGGTACACCGACGAAACGAGCGGCTTTATTTATAACTCTACCCTGCAAGAAAGGTCAAATATATTCATGCGTCGCGTTTTGTAATATGAGCAACTATAACTTACTCATGATGGAGCATTTGAACTCTCCTGCCGTATTGCGTTCTAGCAGGATAATGCTTTTTGTTGTGTTTACGTGATACATGAAAGACGAGTAACAGGATATCGTCGAGGCACAAAACACGGATGCAACACACAAGAAGTCGACTGGCTGCTGACGCGAATCGTATTGGATTACATTAAACTTCTGTCCGCCACAAGTTCTCAGGCTGGCATCTTTTCGTCGGTGTCGTATGGTAAGAGACTGCAATCCTTTTGTTTTTGTTTCGTTAACAACGAAAACAAAAAAAAAATTAAAAACAAACACACAACTACGTTTAAAACGCGCAAAAAGAAGAAAAACGCGAGTGTAAAGTGGGAAATGAAGAGAGAATAACTTGTACGACATTCTTGACTTTGACTATTCAGACATCGAATGAAATTCTTATTAGGAAACAGCCATTGGCATTGAAATTTTCTATTGAGTCAGTGGTGGTGTAAGAGTGTAACAGGGGTTAAATATGTTATGTTCTATTCTTTAAGCGGTTTGTATATTAATTTTTGTTAAACACTGTATCACAAGGTGGTGATAGGGAAGGAGGACCCAATAGAGTGTTATAACCGATTCTGTGAATTCCCCTTACCTCTCGATTTTTCTAAGTCACCTCCCACCTATCGATTTTTTGAATGCTGACATCATGAAAAGCTTCATTGTAAAACATTATTATAAAAAATTAATTATAAAAAAATAATTAATTAATATTGATAATCCTTTTATGACGTTAGCATTCAGAAAATCGGGTAGTGGGATGGAAAATCGAGTGGTGAGAGGTGGATTATGAAACTCGAGTGGAGGGGGAATGCTACTGTGGATTCCCCCTCAACTCGGTTATAACAATCTACTAAGTAGATATATATATATTATATATATATATATATATATATATATATATATATATATATATATATATATATATATATATATATATATATATATGTATATATGAAAGGAATATCAAGGGTGTAATCAAATGACTTAAACAGCTATAACAAATTTATAAATTAATGTATGTACTTATTGTTTAATTTAATACCAACAATTATGTGCTAGCCAAACTATTCAACATGATATAATTAATAATGTAAAACGATTATCTTTATTAGATATTTATACATTTTTTTCATATTGTTTAAAATCGAAAATTGGCATACATACAAGTTTTAAAAAATAAAACCCGCCACAGGTAGGATTCGACATCTGTCCCGGATCGAAACCGAACGACATACAGCTCTTTCGAACTTATTAGTTCTCATCAGTGGCGTACACGGTACGCCGATCCAGGACAAATGCCGAATGAACTCTATGGGGTATACATCTTTATCGATACGATCTCTGTCAGTAACATATAAGTCCGGTTCCGATCCGGGACAGATGTCAAATCTTACCTGTGGCAGGTTTTATTTTTTGAAACCTGATCTGATCATGCAGAAACACGAGAAAGGGGTCGAGGATCGCTTCTGGGTATGATTCAATGCCTGGCGGGGCTTTAGCCTGAGGAGTAGTTGTTTCCTAGAGCGATTATGTAATAGCTTTGCTATTCGGGAACTACTTTGATAACCGCTTGGCGGTTTGGTGGTTCCTTTCTCGATTTCCGACTTATATGTTGCTGATACATACAAGTGTAAAAATAATGTCTCAGTCTATAGATACTGATATATCATCAAACATGTCATTGGGACACCATTTTGAAAATTATATTTAAATGATGACGGTATACGAGAAACTCTTTTTGAAAGACAATCAAACTTTTTAGGCAATACCTCCCTGCATAAGCTAAGTGTCATTTTTTTTTCATGCAGAAAAGTTACTTGGACGTTTTTACGCATCTGAATTATATTTTGTGTAATGTAATTTTGTGGATCTCTAGAATGGCCTTCCAGTTTTGTAAATTTAAATTTTAAACTTATCCAGTTATTTACTCAAGTAAATATCTGAATGAGTTATTTCAACTGGATAAAATACTCAAGTGCTACGATGCGAAAGAGCAAAATGTAAGAAGAGACTGTACAGAGAATGAATGATATACAGCGATAGATGAGTCTGTAAAAATAAAAATTAGTCTATGCGATGACTTGTGTCAGAAATACAAAATATAGAATCTTAATGTATTTTGTTTACTATGTCGATATATATATATATATATATATATATATATATATATATATATATATATATATATATATATATATATATATATATATATTTGTTGTAATCACTACATTTACCAATTAATTTTGGTGTTAGATAAATAACAAATAGGACTTTCAAAATATATAACATCCTGCTTTCTATTCAGAAATTTTGAGCTGTCCCCATTTACATCGTCACTGTATAAAATAAAACATGTATAGGTTCGGGGTCCCTTTTCAGAAATGAAAAGTACACAGTTTGCTAATTCCATTTCACACTTTACCTCTCACTGTATATGTCATTTTACAGCTTAGTCTGAATAATTTTATAAAACATAATTATTATCTCTAAATGGCTATACAAATATAAGATTAATTCGTAAGTCAATTGCAAGTGTTACTATTTACTTAGAAACCTCTCGAAATTTATTAAAATAAATTGAAATTCTTGTAATAATTACAATATTTTGGCTTTATCTATATTAATATTTATATCGCCTATAGATGTTTAAGTGTTCATTATAAAAAACCAAAATCGTGGACTAGAAATATAGACAAAAAATAATAATTTTAAAATTACTTTTAAAACCAAAGTTTAAAAAAATGCGTCTATTGCATCTGCCTAGTAATATAATTATCGTAATATGAAAATACTAACACAAACATGTATGTTATACTGCCAATATTAACTAGACTGATTTATTAATTTTCAACGGATTCATCAACAGATATTAATAGCGCAGACTCTTTCACGATACCTTCATAATATCATTAATCATACAGCTTTTAGACTAAATTGTAACTTAAAAATGATTATTAATAGGTCCTGTGGCATTTGGATGGTCATATAAATAATTCCTTCTTAATAATACCACAGTAAGTCATATTTTTTTGTTTAATGCGTATTTAAAAATATATGCTTAATAAAACAGCGACTGCTTTACTAAAATAATATTGCTATATTCATGACGATAAATGTTATTATAGTAACTATTAAGTAAAGGATTTGTTACATAAGAAAAAAACTAGGTATAACTGTAGCTATATACCGTCGATTTATCGATCTTAAAAATATGACGGATGCGCTAGGTATTACTTTACCTAGCGTATAAATTAGAAGTAAATTAAAAGTAATAATTTATTTCAACTTTTGTTCTCAGAATTTGTCAAGTCCAGGTCATTTACATACATTTTCTAAATCTAACAAGAACATTTTTAATATATCAACCTAAAAATGGAGATGTTTATCTTTATTTGATTGAAATAAGACGCATGAAATGAGTTAAATTAAATTAGTTATTTTTTACATTACAAATTGTTTTAACTCTAGTTCATGTTTATATACTCTGGTGCCCTTATAATTTAGTAATTCTTTCATAATGACAGGTGTCCTAGAATACTTTCCCCATTTTGGGTGAATAAAATTCGGTTATTAAGAAAAGATATTTATATTCACTATTTTTTATTTAATTTTATAATGTAGGGAAAGTTATGTACGAAAAATAATTTCGCCAAGGTGCCTTGGTTTACGCCACTTTACCTACTCAAAGCGCGACCGAAAATTTGCGAGAACTCGCCAACATACTTCAATTCAAGTTCAGGTTCAATTATGTGAATTTTCTCGTGTATTCTGGCTCTAAGTCCTAGGATAATCAGTGTATGTACACTCTTAGATTCGAAATAACCACATAAGAAGAAATCCATCGTAGTTAAATCGGGACTTCTGGACATGCGGCTCTTTCGATGTTAAGATGCGGCTCTCCAGTTCCACGCGCAAATATTAATAATTATATTGTTTTATTTTCAAAACTCGTAAAAAAATATTATTCTGCACACAAAAAATATACTGCAAAGAGGATAAAACCAGATTTGCCATTATCTGCTAAAACAATACAAGATAGAACTGCTAAAATATAACACATATGCAACTTCAAATGTAACACATATGCAAGTGGAAGACATTCAACTGGCTTCTGCATTATCACTTGCTATGGATGAGTCGTGCGACATAAAAAACACGGCACAAGTTACCCTTTTGGTCAGGTATATGTCGTACCAATGTCCAAAAGAAGAACTACTAGGATTGCTGCCGCTCTCAGGGCAAACTCGTGGAGAAGATATAGCAAATGCTGTGCAAAAATGCCTGGAAGACTATGAAATCGATATAAATAAAATCGTTTCCATATCAACTGATGGAGCCAGAAGTATGACAGGAATACATAAGGGGGTGACAACGATTCTGCGGCAAAAAATAAACCACGAAATTTTAACGTTTCACTGCATAATTCATCAACAGGCGCTTTGTGCCCAAATACTTCCGGCCGAAATAGTTGAGGTCATGAATTTGGTAATTAAGATCATTAACAGCATTTTGGCAAAATCACTCTACCATCGTCAGTTTAAGGAATTTCTTGAAGAAATAGAAAGCCAGTATTCTGACCTACTTCTGCACAATAAAGTGTAATGGCTTTCCAGGGGTAACGTATTGAAACGTTTTGCTTCTTGCTTGAGTGAAATACAAACATTCTTCAATGAAAAAGGCATTGTCCATCCCGAATTGAAGGAAGACAAATGGCTGCAAAAATTGAACTTCATGGTGGATATCACAAAGAAACTAAATGAGCTAAATGTAAAACTGCAAGGAAAGGGAAACCCAGCCTATGACTTGCTTGAAGAAGTGGTTTGTTTCGAAAGTAAGTTACTTCCTTTTGTCGAAGACATGGAGAGCGGTAAATTACTTCATTTCGAAAATTTGAAACAATATCGCGATAAAACCAATGCAACTATTGACACGAATTACTTCTGCATGGCTATAAACAAAATGAAGGATGGATTCGCAGAGAGATTTAAGCAATTCAACACAAACGCAAGTACTCTGGCGTTCATAGTAAATCCTCTCAACACATACAAAATAGATCAACATTGAGCCATTTGGAATCGATGCTGGTTCGCTTCAAATGCAATTGCTGGATTTGAAAACCAAACACTTGTGGAGTGGCAAGTTCAGAGAACTCAAGAGCAAGTTAGAAGGTTGGAGGTCCAGAAAAGCATGCACGTCACGCTGCACAAGTGGACAGTTCTAAAAGAAATGCCGCGAGTTGAGGCACTCATATTTGACACATTGAATAGTCCTCCAGAATGCTACAGTGAGGTGAAGAAGTTGGCATTTGGAGTGCTGACGATCTTCGGGTCAACATATTCATGCGAGCAAGCATTCTCTTCCATGAATATAATAAAAAGTAAAGTAAGAAACCAATTAACAAATAAAAATCTAGAGGCGTGCTTGAAACTGAAAACAACAAGTTATGAGCCAGATTTAACAAAACTTTCAAAAGGCATGCAAGGCCAATGCTCCCATTGATGTAACTATTGTAACTATCTATTATTCAATAATTATAGTTATATTATTTGATTACTAATTTTATTATTCTAGAATACTTTAATATGTTTTGTGCGAAACTTTTATATAAATAAATATTATTTCATATTTAAAGCTATTTATTTTATATCGAAAATCAAATTTATATACCTAATCTTAATCAAATACCGTAATATTGAGACAAAAATGTTAGTGGCTCTATATAAACTGTGAAATTTTGTAAATTGTAACTTTTGGCTCTTCCGTCTCAAAAGGTTGCCGACTAGCGGCTTATTTTTATAAATTTGCAGTATGGGCTGTAGCGCCATCTTGCTGAAACCATGTGTTCTCATTAAATCCAACACATTTTGAAGTTCTAACATAAAAAAATATTCAAGTGTATCTCGATATCGAAGAGAAATAACGGTGAGTACAATACCGTTTGCATTTTCATAAAAGTAAGGGTCAATTATGCCAGAGCCATTCATTGACGCCTATGTCGTTAATTTAGGAGAATGTAAGGGATGTTGGTGTTTCTCTCGAGGGTTTTCTATAGACCTGTAACCTAGTTCTGTTAACCTTCTAAGACCAGCAATTTTGTTTATTTACATATTTATGTAAATGGAAGTGTGCCTCGTTGGTGAATAGGATATAAAAATTTTCAGTTTTCGATTAATTCTAACCCAAAAGCGGATCCAATCGGATAATTCTCCACCTTCAATCTTGTAAGGATGAAACTTCAAATCCTTAGCCAGGATGTTGTCGACGATGGTTTTCGAAATAATTGAGGCTGTTGTATGGTTTCCTATAGAACGACAAGGTATACATGTCACTGTTCTTGCTCTTCTGGGTCAACTCGTTGATTTTTTATTAACGATAGTATCTTCTCTTTAAACTTTAGCGACCCACTGGCATTTAATCAATGACGTGAAGGAGGTAGTGTGCTTCGACGAACTATTATGAGGGAACGGGAGTTCTCGTAAAAGCTTCTGACACACATGGCACGTTACTCACCGGTGAAACGGATCCATTGCAGGTGAAATTCCAAGACGTGATGTCTAACAGACACATACACGCGCGCATTTACCACTACTACTTTCCGAGACAGCAAACAAATGGGGAAAATATTTCAAGACATCTTGTATAAGAGTTTATACTAAGTATTTGTTTGCTTTAAATCTATCTGCCTTGATGCACTAATAAGTCGTAAATTATAAACTAGAGACTTGACCGACAGTAACACGATTTCTACATAACGACGTTAAAAAGATTTAGATTATATCTTTCTGGAAGTTATTAGACTACTTTGCTGCCAGTTCAGCAAAGAGAGCAACATAACCTACTTGGTAAATGGTTTCAATTAAAACCTTCATCGAGATTCAGGATGATATATTAAATGCATTCGTTGATAAATACGGACATAACATGTGTGAATTACAGATTTAACTACGTGGCTTGTATCAGAGATATGGAGTGAGACTAGAAAGAGAAAACTATTGGTTATATTTATTTAATTTCAGTAAATTAAAACGTTATGGCGATTTGAAACAACGAAGCTTCGTATCGAAGATTTAATCAATGAAGACGAAATATGATGGTGACACTTAAAGCGGGTTTGTTCGTCAAGCAATTAGAGCGTAGAATTATTGAACAAAAAATAAATAGGAATATAATGGGAAACCTATATCAATACAATGCAAAGCTTTACTTGGCAGATGGTAATTTTTAGAAACTACTGAAGTGGGGAGATATCTCCACCAGTGGCGGTGGGCTATAAGGTGCGCTGGTGCAGACAATTTAGCATTAATAATTTTATTTAGTAATTAATGGGTGCATTCTTAATTTATCGCCTTTCCGTATCCCTAGCGTTAATACCATCTAAATATTATATGGCCGCAGCGTTACGAATCCACTAGATGCTAGGTCCCTGGCACCGGTTTCCGGTCGCGGCACGGCGATCGTGCTTCCGTGCAATATGAAAAAGCGAACGCGTATTGTTACTGCTTGCCCCTCCACAATTAGGAAAAGTAGTGGGCGAATTCTATAGATATTATGTGCAGAGTTTAAGAGCGCACGAAATTGAGAGAGGTTAGAATCGGTTAGTTTGTGAATTGTTTTCGTACATCGCTTGTCTCGTAAGCTGTCTTATCGCTTACGTTTTATAAATATAAACTCGGGTTTTCGGTTAGAATCTAGTTTGGAATAATGAATTCTATTCAAAACTTATTAAAAACTCCATTCTCTAGCTTGAGTTTGGAGGAAAAAGTGCAAATTAAAACTCTAGGTAGGCCCATTCCACAAATTAATTTAAAATTAGCCGTGAAAGGAAAAAATAAACAATTTGTAAGAACATTTAATAATGACTTATTTAAAAAACATTTGTGGTTAAGTGGATGCGATGTATTGAACGCAGTGTTTTGTTTTCCGTGTGTTTTCTTTGGCGGGGAAACACCTTGGACCAAAACTGGAGTAACGGATTTAAATCACATAAACGAGAAAATAAAAAAACATGCAAATTCTGCTGGACACATGAATAATGTTTTGAATTTAGCCATGCTAGGCACTGCAAATATTGCGACAATGCTCGATTCTGCTCATCGACGAGCAGTGGCAGCACACAATGAAGCGGTTTCAAAAAACAGGTATGTTTTAAACATTATTATTAACTGTATTCGTTCTTGTGGAAAATTTGAACTGGCCCTAAGAGGACACGATGAATCGGAAACATCATCCAATCCAGGCATTTTTCGTGGGTTGATTGATTTCAGTGCCGAATTAGATGAGGCTATGAAGTATCATTTACAAAACGCGGCGGCTTTTAAAGGAACTTCTAATACTATACAAAACGAGCTACTTCAGTGCATGCTTGAAGTTTGTCACGATGAAATAACCATTGAAATTAAAAAATCCACTTTTGTTGCTATAATAGCAGATGAAACTACAGACGTTTCTACAATTTTTCAGTTGGCTTTAATATATCGTTACATGGTGGGTGGAAAGCCTGTAGAAAGATTCTGGAGGTTTTTAAAACCAGTAGGACATGATGCAGAGTCATTGGCGGAGTATTTAAAAAGTGAACTAGACTACCATGTTAAAAATAACCCACATAAATTGAGTTCTCAAACATATGATGGAGCTGCCGTTATGAGTGGATCATCGAATGGAGTTCAAGCCAGGATTAAGATGAGTTATCCAACTGCCCAATATGTGCATAGTTATGCGCATCAATTAAATTGAATTATGGCAAATGCGGCTTCTGTTAATCGGAACGTACGAGTATTCTTTGCAAATTTGGGAGGGTTTTGCTCATTTTTCTCTAATTCCGCACAATGTACCGCAGTTCTTAATGAAGTAGTAAGAACTCGATTACCCCGATCAGCACCTACAAGATGGAATTTCAATTCTAGAATAGTAAATACTGTGTTTGAAAACAAAGAAGAATTTCAGGAATGTGTAGAATTTATTGAGATGAAAAAAAGTCACATACAACATCCACCTGCTATTGATAAAGCCAGTGGATTGAAAATAACTTTAAGGGATAACGATTTTCTATTTTGGTTAGGTAATTTTCACAAAATTATGCCACATGTCAACATTCTGTATAATCAGTTACAAAATAGAGAAACTGATCCAGTTTATGTAAAAACATCTATAGATGGTTTTATTAGAGAAATTTCTGCAATACGAAATAGCACCGAAACCGCCACAAGCACTGAAGATGAACTAAATAAAATACAACCAATAAAAAGGAGACGAGTAGACACTTCTACGGAAGACAAAAATAGAGAACTAAAGGAAGTGTGTGACATTATAATATGTCAAGCTAAGGAGAGATTTAATTTTACTGGACACTTGGTAGCATCCAATTTATTTCTCCCAGAAAAATTTTCGGAATATGTAAAAAAATTTCCCGAAAATTACTTAAAACAAACAGTCGAATCTTACCCGTTTTTGGACATAAATAAATTACGTACCGAGTTGTCCTTAATTTATCAAAGAATTGAGTTTAGAAATTTAAGCGGAGCTCTATCACTAAATACATTTATTAATTCCAATAAGCTAGAGTCAACTTTTGAAGAAAGTGCTAAATTATTGAAAATCATCATTACAGTACCTGTTTCGTCAGCAGAAGCCGAAAGGTGTTTCTCGACTTTAAGACGAATAAAGACATTTTTGCGCAACACCATGTGCCAGGAAAGACTGTCGGCTTTGGCTATGCTCTCCATTGAAAAAGACATTATTACAAATATCGAAAATTTTAACAACGAAGTAATTGAAAAATTTGCACAGTGTAAAAATCGCAGAATTGAGCTCATTTACAAAGAAAATTAGGTAAATATTTCAAATTAATAAAGTTAATAAGAATATCCTTAATATGAGATAAATATTTATCTCATATTAAATATAACATATAAATATTTATCTCATATTAGGGATATTCTTATTATTCTTATGATTATCATTATTTTTATGTATGGTGCACCCCCAATCTTAGGATCACGCACCGCCACTGATCTATACACCATCTGTAAATGCATTATACAATAAGGACTAAACAAATTAAGTGAAAACAGCTATTCTCCTGGCTACATGCCAACGACGAGCGCTGAATTATATGGCGAAATTTGCCGTATTTTGTCCAACAGAGTTAGCACCAAAATGCAGTAATTAAGATTGCCCAAGAACCACAAGGAAGATGCAAAGCGTCCTCTGTCTCAAGATATCACTAACTACAGACCGGTTTCGACCTTATCTTGGGTCTCGTCAGTGCAGTGTAAGTGAGTATATCTTTGACAAACGAGGCTCGTATGTTGTAGACGCCGGTAAGTTCTACCACAGTAGAGCGTAACATTCGCCATATAACTCAGCGCTCAGCGTTGGCATGTAGCCACAAAAATAGTTGTTTTGGCTTAACTTATTTAGGCCTTATTGTATAAGGCATTTGCAGACGGTGTGGAGATATATCCCCACTTCCGCAGTTTGGAAACTTATATATTTTAATCCTGGATATATGGATAGTTATTAAAAATAATTCACATAAGCCCACAAGGCAAGTTGCAGTCGATAATGATATTTATAAAACGCCCATATTGTCGTCTAGAAAAAGAAAACTATCATCCATAAAACATCATTTGTGTCGAGAATTTAACGACAATGATCCTGATGAAGATCGATTAGAGTTTTTAGAAATGTTCATTTCTACATTTCGTAAATAGATGCCCAGAGACAATTAGTTATTTATATTTTTTAACAAAGCTATATTTGTTTTAAAATGAATGGTTAACAAATATAACTCTCAGAAACTGGAGTAGTGAAAATCGACATTGGAGGTTAACGGAAACGGGAAAAGTTAACGCTTGAGCTAGAATTATGAATAATCTACATAATTATCCGTAACATATATGTCGGGAATCGAGAAAGGAACTACCAAACCACCAAGCGGTTATCAAGTAGTTCCCAAATATTAAGGCTATTACATAATTTCTATAGGAAACAACTACTCCTCGGGATAAAGCCCCGCCGGGCATTGAATTATACCTAAAAGCGATCCTTG
This sequence comes from Rosalia funebris, assembly GCA_037954035.1. NCBI lineage: Eukaryota > Metazoa > Arthropoda > Insecta > Coleoptera > Cerambycidae > Rosalia > Rosalia funebris. Next base: position 11,108,448 of record JAZFAV010000011.1, on the reverse strand, counting down.
ACGGCTTTCTCGTGTTTCTTCACGATGAGACATTCAAACAAGGTTTCAAAAAATAAAACCTGTCACGGGTAGAATTCGACATCTGTCCCGGATGAGAACTGAACGACAGACAGCTGTTTCGAACTTATTAGTTCTCATCAATGCCGTACATGGTACGCCGATTCAGGATAAATGCCGAATGAAATCCGTAGAGTATACATCTACATCGATACGATCTATGTCAAAAACATATAAGTCGGGAATCGAGAAAGGAACTACCAAACCGCCAAGCGGTTATGATCCATACATAATTATTCAACAATATTTTTTATGGAATAGTAACTAACGAACGTTCCTTGTATTTACTGAGAATAATTTTTCAGTGTCAGAATTAGGACGATTTATTTTTGATGATATCCTTAATAAAATTGAAAGAAGTATTTGGTATCAGTAGCATGGAGCTATAACTTATTTTGCAAGTCTCAACAAAGTGACCCTTTTTTAATTGAACTTGATTGGTGTATATTAAATGTTTCTTTTGCAGCATCATAATAACAATTTCGTAACCTTTATTCAATACACAAAAAACATCTGTATATTTACGTTTGTAAAATATTGCTAATTCTTTCTGCCAATAGAGAAAGTCCAGCGTAGATAATTTTATAAATTAAATTTGCTAGCATTTGTTAAGATTAGTTACAAAAATAACGTAAAATTGTACTATATATTATAAAAACAACTATACTGATTTGGCCTTTAAAAATTTCCAGGCATATTTGTTATGATATTGCTTTGGATCTACTACAACTTATCCTTTCTCGATTTTGACCTTTTCTTAATCTGACCTCCTCATCACGCAATTATTAAATTCTTGATCTAATTGAAGGTTATTTCTCCGCTCTAAAATATACCTAGAATTATATCATAAGCGTTTATCACGTTCCAAATTTCTTTATATTTATAGAAGGTTCATATTCGTCATTTTTAATATAATGTAAGTCGATTTTAAGGCTTTCGTATTTTCCACAAAATTCCCTTACTGTAAGTCCATCGACTTTATTCCGCAAAAAAGAAATAATCGAGACATAATTTTAAAAAATTCTTAAGAAGGGTAGACCAACTTAATGGAGGTTTCAGATGTTATTCTAATCTAGAGGTTTTCTAGCTAGTAATAATGTTGTTGCTTTGAATGTGCAGTAGGAAAAAAGTTCTGGTGAAAACGGATACTGTTATTTTCGTTAATTTCAATATAATGTGTGTCGATTTTGCGAATTTTGTACTTTCCACAAAATTCCCTTATTGTCTTCTCATTGACATTCTTGCGTAAACAAAAAATTCTGGAGGATTAATCTTAAAAAATTGTAATGGATATAACAAGAGCGGACAAATTCAATGATACTTTTGGATTTCGCTAGATCTAGAGGTTCTCTAGGTAGGTATGAATTTCGAAGTTGTTGCTTTGAATCTACAGTACGAAAAACGTTTTCAATTTTACGAGAATACCGATAATTTTTCATAAAAACCGAGGTTTTTGTCGCATTTAAAATGTCTATTTTCATTATTCTCAATATAATATACGTTGATTTTGAAACTTTTGCATTTTCCACAAAATTTCCTTACTGTCCATCTTCCGCAAAAAAACGTTTTTTCGAGACTGAATATTAAAAAACTCTTATAAACGTAATTAGACAAATTCAATGGTGCTTTCATATTTCGCTCATATCCAGAAGTTCTCTAGCTGGGTATGAATTTCAAAGTTGTTACTTTGAATTTGAATTGCAAGAAAATTTTTTTGATTTTACGAAAAAAACAACTGACACTTTCCCATGAACACGAATATTGCCATCGTATCCATAATGTCCATTTTTATTATTTTCAGTATATGTCGATATTGAGGCTCATTTTGCACAAAATTTCCTTACTTATTGATATTTTTCCGCAAGAAAATATCTCGAAAAAATAAAAAAAAATTCTTATGAACATAAGAAGGGCACAGAAATTCAACGATGCTTCTCATAGATTTCGCTAAAACTCATAAGTTTTCTAGCTAGATATGAATTTCGAAGTTATTGCTTTGAATGTGCAATACAAAAAAAATGTTTTTGGATTTTACGAGAAAACCACTTCACAGTGTCTCGTGAAAGCGGATGTTGTTATATTAAGAAGGTTCATTTTCGTTATTTTCAATATAATATACATTGAGTTTGAGGCTTTCGTATTTTTCATAAAATTCCCTTAACATCCATCGATTTTCTTCTGAAAAAAAAATTCTCGAGAAGAAATTAAAAAAAAAATTGAATAGACGTAAGAAGGGCAGATAAATTCAACGACGCTTTCAGATTTTGCTTAAATCTAGCGGTTTTCTTTATCTTCTCTATAAATTTCGAAATTTTTGCTTTGAACTTGCATTACGAAAAAATTTTTTCGATTTTATGAAAAATTCGACAGTTTCTCATAAAAACGAAGATTGCTATCGTGTTCAAGATGTCGTTATTTTCAGTATTTTCAATACAATGTGTGTCGATTTCGAGGCTTTCGAAGTTTCCACAAAATTCCTACAAAGCTCACCGATTTTTTCCCCCAAAAAAAGTTTTATTGAAAAATTTAAAAAAGTCTTATGGAGGTAAGTAAAGCAGAGAAATTCAACGGTTCTTTCAGATTTCGCTCAAATTGAGAAATACTTTATCTAGGTATAAATTTCGAAGTTGCTGCTTTGAATCTGCAATACAAAAGAACTGTTTCGATTTTACAAGATGACCCATAGTGACTCGAGAAAACGGAGATTGTTATAATATTCAGAATGTCTATTTTAGTTGTTTTCAGTACAGTGTTACGTCGATTTTGAGACTTTCACTCCCTTACTGTCCATAAACTTTCTTCCGCCAAAAATTCGTTTTCTCGAGAAAAAAATCTTCTTATGAACGTGAGAAGAGTAGAAAAATTTAGGCTTTCAGATTTAGTTCAAACTAGAGGTTTTATAGCTAGGTATTTGGAAGTTGATACTTTGAATCTGCTCTACAAAAAAACTTTTTCGAAAAAATAAAAAAAAATTGTTATATACATAAGGCAGACAAATTCTGAAACGATGTTTTCAGATTTTACTCAAATCCAGGGGTTATTTAGTTAGTCATGAATTTCGAAGATGTTGTTTGAGTCTGCATTACGGAAAAACTTTTTTGATTTCACGAAAAGAAACGACAGTTTTTCATGAAATCGGAGTTTGCTATCGTTTTCAGAAGGTCTACTTTCGTTATTTTCAATATAATGCATGTCTATTGTGATACTCGTCTTTTCCAGAAAATTTCCTTTCTGTCCATTGACTTTCTTCTACAAAAAAAAATAAAACGTTTTCTCGATAAAAAATAAGAAAAAAAACTTATGAACCTAAGAAAGGTACACAGCGTTTCAGATTTTACTAAAATTCAAAGATTCTGTAATTAGGTATGAATTTCGATGTTATTTTAAATTTCTTCTCATGTACTTACATCAAATGTTGACGATCCATCACGAGCAGTTAGATTAAATCTCTGATAAATATAGTAAAATTAATTGACTTTATATATGTTTACTTTGATTGTACTTTACACATTTTCTAACTAAAACAATAATAGTAAATAGTTTAATTGCGATAGTTGCTATCGTTTCAAATATTTACCACATTACCTAACCCAACTTTTTGTTAGCCCTACTACACCGTTAATTACGGAAGTGAAGAAATACAAAAAATACCAACTTTTTTGTTACGCATTCCAAGAAACCTTGACCAGGTTTACTGTTTGATCTGATATCAGCAAAGCGTATTTTTTCATCCGAATAAGTGCCAATTTATTTAACAGTTCTTAATTAAAAAACTATGACGCCTAATTAAATAAAAAAACAGCGGCAATCGACAAGTTCTTAAGGATTCCTATATATGTTAATTAACGAATGAAATGTGACATTGAGTCAGCCACCTTATTAATAGATCAAATATCGTGAAATGATCGATTATTAACTATTTTGGTGTTAATTGGATATAGGAATTGCGGAGTTGAATGCGAACAACAATAAAAATTAGTTCTCATAAACTCTATCGATTAGAACCGCTTTAAAATTATCCTAAATCGCTTGAGTACTGGTAAATTCTTACCTTCTCTATATTGAAACTCTAGTTCTTTGAACAAGGTAACATTTCTATCTTAAATGTAAACGACACATAAGTAGACTGAATGTATGCTTACCTGAAACAAACAAAAAAATAATGTACTCCTAATAATAATGTTATTCAACAGTTATGTTATAACAGAGTTAGCACTAAAATTACCTCTGAAATTACACTCTTGAAAATTACCCCCTGTAGAGTAAAACTTTGCATTATACTGATGATCTCAAGTTTTTACTCTGATTTAGATTGTTCTCGAAACTACCAAGAGATGGCGTTTAGTACGTGAGCTACGTAGATGTGAGCTTCATCTGTCAAAGGTATACTCGTTTACACTGCACTGAAGAAACCCAAGATAAGGTCGAAACCGGTCTGCAGTTAACGATATCCTGGGATAAAGGTGACACTTTGCATCTTACTTGTAGTTTTATTTACTGTATTTTAGTCATTTAGAATAACTGTATTTTAGTGCTAACTCTGTTAGACAAAATACGGCAAATTTTGTCATGTAATTCAGCGCTCGGCGTTTGGCGTATAGCCAGGAGAATAGCTGCTTTGACCTAATTTGTTTAGTCCTTATTATATAAGGGATTTGCAGATGGGTTGGAGTATAATCTCCTTATTTCTGTAGTTTGAAAATTACCCTCTGCAGAGTAAAATTTTGCGTTATAATAATGTTATTGGTTTCATATATAAGAATTAAAAATACGTCTTTTAGTATTAATTAGTAGAGGGATTTTTAAACAATCCTAATTTAAATGAAAAAAAAAATTGAATAGCTTGGGAGATTTGCTACAGGGTATTTTAAGTACTCATAGTTCATCACATTCAAACGTACGTATGTGGAAAAGTAACCTAAATTTTAAGCGCCAGTTTACTGTCGACTCTGATGTGACTAGAAGCACGCGCACAACATTATATGATAGTAGATCAATACAGGCTTCGACATTATAGTAGATCAAGCCTGATTTTGACTAGCGATCGAAGAGTAATCACCACAAATTTCTCATCGGCAAAAAGTGGAATATATAACTATAAACCTTGTTTATATAACTATAAACAAGGTGTCCCGACAGAAGTTAAGAAATATTTCAATAACGGTTACACATAATAATAATAATAATAATAGTAACATACACATAGCTATAGAAAAAACTTAAGTCAATTAAGATATGTATGGGTAGAACAGTAACAATATAAGAAAATTAAATTGATTTCAAATAATTATAATGTAACAAATACTAAACAATATGCAATATATAAATACAGTTTCCTATACCTAAGTTAAAAACTAAATTCATTGAAAATACAATATTAAAGAAAAGGAAAGAAACAGAAAAAAAATCGGAAAACATTAGGTTAATTAATATCAAATATCAAAATAGCCTGACACCTTACCTGGTTAAAGGTCAAATTAAAAATATCGATGTTATTAAAATATTCATTATAATTTTGTCTGCATTAAATAAATGGGAGAGTTTCTAGCATAATTGCTGTTACATAGCCCTAAGTAAAACAAATCACAACTGCGGGTAGCATATTGCTTTATATTAAAAGCAAGATGTTCAGTGAAAAGTTAAGTTTATTATTAAATATTTTGTGAAGAAGCATTATCTAGGCTATAGTTCTACAGCAAGATAACTTCAAAATTCTATAATTCTATAATGGTTGGTATCTTCGTAAAAAGTTTAACGGAGATTTCTACTATAATTTATAATCAAGAGAGTCAATAACCATTTGATTTTTACTTTTCCGCATTCCACTATACGCGGAAAAGTAGGAAATGTAATCGTGTGAAAAAAAGTGAAAAAACTAAATTTTTTTTGGGTTTATTTTTCGTTTTTCCACCTAAAAACAAAAAAAATGGTTTTTAAAAATGTTTTGCTGTGTGTCGTTGTCGTTGTCGTCGGCCTTTATTCTTGTTAGCACGATAACTCGACTAAATCGTATCGGATCGATCGGGTTTTGACTGATTCTGATTGGGGACGTCTTCCAGACGACACCTCTTAATTTAGAGGTGGATAGAACACGCTCTACCATGTCCACGGGTCATGAGAAAACACGATGGTGGACTATTTGAAAAAAGTAAAACTATCGCATAAAACACATATTTTGCATTTATGTGTTAGTTTATTTTTTCTCGGCCACTCAAGTTCAAGATAGAGATGTTCTACCGTGCGTAAAAGGCCGTTTTAAGGTTTTAAAACTGTTTATTTTATAACATTTCTGTACAGATCTGTATGTATTTGCTATAAATACATTCTAAATTATTGAAGCATATTCAAGGAATATAATCTCATGTTAATCGCAGCTGTTATGGTATTTCTACAAACTAGCACCAATACAATGAGGGGCAAAGTGTTACAATGGACCTTCTGATGTGACGTGATGCATTAATAACATCACCAACGTCTTTCTTCTACACACCACTAACAAACACCAAATATCCCATACTATATCAAAGATTTAGCTACAGCATCACATTTGGCTTAGACGTTCTTCTACAACTAACTAAAATACATTCATGGACAAAATTAACACATAAACAAAACTTTTCATTATTTTGTATCAATTTTCGAAGTTTCAAATCCTTAAACATTACCTAGTAGGTGTCCTAGAAAATAATGTCACTGGCGATAAACAATTTTAATTATTTGATAGATGTAAAGTAAAATTTTGTAACTGTTTATTAATAAAATACATTTAAAGCTGTTTAAAGTTATTTGTAAAAGGCAATAAATTTGTAAAAGACAATAAAGCTAGTGATTTTTTTTAATTTAATGTCATCAAGTGAATGAGATGCTTTGTCCAGTACAGTTGGAGTAGAAGAAATAAATCGTCCATGCAACTTAAGAGAAGATGAAGCAGTGACCCTGGTTAACAGGTGACGTAGCCAGCGATACGTGGTTAACTTATTATTTCCAACGAACTTGGAAGCTACTATAGAACACCAAGTAAAGGTCGTAAGAAGTCTACAGATGCAAAAGATGAGCGACGTCTTATAATTATAAGTGGTGTTAGGAAACAGGCATTCTACCAGTCTAGAGCTAAGCAGAGCCCTAGCAGCAGCTCGAAATGTAACAGTTTCTGGACGAACAGTCAGAAGAAGGCTTAATGAAGGAGGATTGGATAGTAGAAAATCAGCTATTGCACCACTGTTCATTAGAGGACATAGAGTTACTAGACTCCGTTTTGTAAGAGTACGTATATTAACCATTGACGATTGGAACCGAGTTTTCTTTTCAGACGAAACAAGAGTAAATCTTAATTCACCGGGCGGACATCGACAAGTCTGGCAAAGGTCAGGAGAGAGGTTTTCTGCCTGAAATACCTCTCCGACGATCCCATTTTTTGGTGAATTAATAATGTTCTGGGGAGGAATTTGTTTCGATGGTCGCACGGATTTGGTTCCTATATAGCGGTGACTCATAAATGCACATTTCTACGTAGAAAATACCGTAGAAAAATATGTTATGCCATTTGCACCGTTTGTCGGGGACAGTTTGATATTTATGCAAGATAATGCCCGGTACCTCGTTGCTAGAGAGGTACTGGACTATCTTCGATTTGTGAATATTCCAACTATGGACTGACCACCAAGAAGCCCAGATATGAACCCCATAGATCATCTATGGGATGCACTAACACGATCAGTTAGGCGCCACATACCTGCCCCTATGACTCTTAGGAAACTCGAACGTGTAGTTATTGTCGACTGGAAGAATATTCTTCAGGAAACCATTCATCATTTAATTAATAGCATGCTCAGATGAATGGAAGCAGTGATAAGAACTGGAAGAGGATCTGCATACTACTGAATTCAAATTCTTACGATTCTAATTTCATCTCCAATTTTATTATAACACAATTTCACTTAAAGTTCACTTTCAGAAGTTTTTCATTAACACAATTTTCAGTGAATTTGATATTGTTTGATATTACCATTGTAATTTGTTAAACATTAGTTCAAATATTTTAATTATAATATCATATACATAAATAACATGGTTTAAATCTGAGAAAATAAAACTACAAATATGATGTTTCACTGATGCGTTAATTTTGTCCAGAAGTTTATATTTCAGGCACTTTAGAAGATACTAAAGATTAAATCTGAACACAGAACTATGTCTTTATGGACAATAGCGGCTCGTTAAACTTAAGGGATCATGTGTAAATTAACATAAGCGACTACCCTACAAACCAAACTTGCGAATAAATAGTGCATAATTTTCTACGCAAAAAAAATACCTTTCACTTCTTTACTTCAAAGGTTTCTTTGAACACCTGATTTTTACTTTTCCTTTCTCCACTATACGCGGAAAAGTAATGTAATAGTGTAAAGAAAAATTGAAAAAATAAAAATTTTTTTGGGTTTATTTTTCGTTTTCCGGCCTAAAAACCAAAAAAAAAAGGTTTTTAAAACATTTTTGCTGTGTATGTGCCTTTGTCGTTGTCGTCGACATTTATTCTTGTTAGCACGAAAACTCAACTAAAGCGTGTCGGATCTATCGGGTTTTGACTGATTCTGATTGGGGACGTCTCCCAGATGACACCTACTGATTTTGAGGTGGATAGAACACACTCTACCATGTACATGGGTCATGATAAAGTACAATGGTGGACTATTTGAGATATTTTGTTTAGCACGATCACTCAATTAAATCGTGTGGGATCGATCGGGTTTTGACTGATTCTGATTAGGGACGTCTACCAGACGACATCTATTGATTTTAAGGTGGATAGGACACACCCCACCCTGCCCATGGGTCATGAGAAAGCACGATGGTGGACTATTTGAGAAAAATTTAAAAAAGTAAAACTGTCGCATAAAACACATATTCTGCATTTATGTGTTGGTTTATTTTTTCTTGGCAACTCAATTTCGAGATAGAGATGTTTTACGTGTGGAAAAGTCCATTTTAAGGTTTTAAAACAGTTTATTACTTTTCCGCACTCTACTATACACGGAAAAGTAATGTAATCGTGTAAAGAAAGAATTAAAAAACAAAATTTTTTTTGGGTTTATTTTTCGTTTCTCGGCCTAAAAACAAAAAAAAAAGGTTTTTAAAAATGTTCTGCTGTGTTTATATGACGTTGTCATCGTTGTCGTCGGCATTTATTCTTGTTAGCACGATAACTCAACTAAATCGTGTCGGATCGATCGGGTTTTAACTGATTCTGCTTGGGGACGTCTCCTAGACGACACCTATTGATTTTGAGATGGATAGAACACACTCTATCATGTACATGGGTCATGATAAAGTACAATGGTGGATTATTTGAGAAATTTTTTTAGCACGATCACTCAATTAAATCGTGTGGGATTGATCGAGTTTCGACTGATTCTGATTAGGGACGTCTACCAGACGACATCTATTGATTTCGAGATGGATAGGACACACTCCACCCTGTCCATGGGTCATGAGAAAGCACGATGGTGAACTATTTGAAAAAAGTAAAACTGTCGCATAAAACACATATTCTGCATTTATGTGTTGGTTTATTTTTTCTCGGCCACTCAATGTCGAGATAGAGATAGTCTACGTGCGGAAAAGTCCGTTTTAAGGTTTTAAAACTGTTGTTGTAAAATTAGTGTAGTAGTAATGCTTGACATAAAATTCTATGGAAATTTGAGCAGTGTATATAGAATTGTGTTATATTTACGCAATCGAACGGCACTCGACATATTAATTTTTATTTACATAATCATATTTGTATCTTCTGTGTAAACTTTCGAGTTAATTCTTTCCTTATTATACAACTGTCCTAAAAAAATATATTATTATTTATTTCTTCCAGATTCTCCCGTAATAATACACAATTATACATAATTAAAATGCTTCATCGCCTTATATAAATATCGATCTTGTTACCATCCACGGTATCAAATAACCACGGATTAGCTTATTATATGTTCCTCATCATACCTTATTTAACACTATTATTAATTCCATTTCTGTACACGCTAAATTAGAGTCAGCGATTTACTTTCTTCGTGTGCAATACCTTTCACTTAGAAAATAATAATTTACATGAATTGTAAGTATCGGAGTGGAGGCGGAAATTTTAACATCTCACGATTGGGAAAGGTGGATTTTGTGGCGATTTTTGGACAGATGTCTGATGATTATCGAATTGTGAAAATCTACAGGTACATGAGATATAATACAAGAACACAAAAAAAAACAACAGTAATATTTAATCATATTTCGATATTTAAATAATATCAGAAATATAGTATGATTATTAAAAATATTCAGGCTGTATGCAAAATGCGTTGCCCATTACGACAAACCACTTTCGTTATTTCTCTAGTTTTTTAAAAACGTAACTCAATTAAATCGAATGAGAAAAATGTTAGTGTGTGAAAAAATATAGAACTGGACAGTTGTGAATAGCAATAATAACAAAAACAAGGAAGAATAATGTGGAAGAACGTATCAAATTCGAAAATTGTTCTAGTATTATCACTGATACAATCTTTAATTTCTTTGATATTGGTTTAAAAATATTTTGTAATTAATATAGGAATCTTGTTAACAATGAATATTAGCACATAACCCTCAATATTAGGAAATACTGATAGGTTTTAGCTAAGCCCCAGCCAGTACGATTTATTTTTAAAACCTATTCCACAACATAAAAGTTGATATCTAGAATCTAGATATGTAGATATCTAGATATAATCTAGATATCTAGAAATAAAGATATCTAGAATCAGTTAATATTTTATTCTTTGCAAGAATGTACTTCAAAATTAAAGTGTAAATAACTTTTTTTCTAATCACACACACAAAATCAACATCCCAATATAAAATTGAGCTTCAATGAAATATAACTTTTGTCTATAACTTGGTAACAAAAGGCGATAGCCACACATCGCTAACGTTGTATTTTCAAAAAAAAAAACCATGGAAAACTAAATCATGTCGATATATTATAGTCATCGAAGAAGATTATGAAAAATTAAAATTTCGTTACTTCACAGTTGCCCAGTGAAGGGGTGAATACAACTTGATTCCTTAAGTTGATCAAAAGGAGTCCGGGGACATTGAGACATCAATGGAATACTTTTTGTATTCTTTTGAGTTTTTCTCAAAACCACTCTTTTCAAACTTGTGGGCAAGATATCTCGAGATTTACTCACCCGATTTTGATCAAATTTATACCACATATTCTTTATGATACCATCTAAAATTTGGCATAGGATTGTTTTGATTAGATGCCACATTAATTTTTTATAATGTTTTAAAGCTCAAAATTTTTGTAAAAATTTGATTTTTTTTCAAACATGAAAGATTGAAGGAAGTTAAAGACTTCACTTATTTAGGAAGTAAAATAAATTGGGATGGAAGAAGCGATAAAGATATAAAACAAAGAATAGCGCAGGGTCGAGTAGCTTTTAACAAAAAGAAAGCACTTTTATGATCGGGAGTAATAAACTTAGAAACAAGGAAGAGATTTTTGAAAACGTATGTATGGAGCACGGCACTATACGGTTGCGAAACCTGGACGGTAGGGGAAGCAAGTAGGAAGAAATTAGAAGCTTTTGAGATGTGGTGTTACCGAAGAATGATGAAAATACCGTGGACTGATAGGGTTAGAAACGAAGGAGTATTAGAGAAAGTCGGCGAGAAAAGAAGTATGTGGAAAAACATAAAGAAGAGAAGAGATAGAATGGTAGGCCACTTGCTGAGACATGGGGGAATAGTCCGCGATATTTTGGAGGCAGAAATAGGAGTGAAGAAAGGCAGAGGTAGGCCTAGATTAGACTACTGCTCGCAAATACTAAGGGATGTAGGTTGTAGCACAATTAGCGAAATGCGTAGGTTAGCACAAGATAGGAGAAGCTGGAGGTTAGCGTTCAACCAGTCTTAGAACTGATGACCTTATGATGATGAGCTGTATGAGCATGTATGCATTTCTATAAAATATTTTGAAAAAATTCCCTATGCTACATTTAACTATTACCTTCCTGAATAAGACTTTTGTTTTATTTTTCAGGCGATACCTGACAGAGAAAAGAATTCCACCATAACATCGGTAAAGATTTTCAAAAGAGGCTTTTACTTGACGGCTCACATCTTTTAATTTTTTTTATTCGCTTTTCGTAAATTGTTCATAAAGCTATAATGTATTTATGTGAAATAGAAATAATTTTTATATATTTAACAGCTGCGTCAAAAAAAACAATTATTTTTATACCCATTTTTCCGAGCGCCAAAATGGTGTAACCCCTTAATGTTGTTAGTTTTCGAAGTTACTCCTTTTCAACATTTTTGGAATTTTTTTCAGTTTCTTAAGGCTATATTGCCATTACCTTACTGCTTATAGTCAAACTTTTACTTTTATTATCTATATTATTTATCATGAATAAGATAATTTCCTTTTTAAAATGTGTAGATAAGTTGATATATTTTATTTATTAAAATTGGGCAAACATTATGTATTCGATGAAAAAAATTGTATCGTCATAAAAAATAAACAATTTTAAAACCTTAAAAACGGACTTTTCCGCACGTAGAATATTTTTATCTCGAAATTGAGTGGCCGAGAAAAAATAAACCAGCACATAAATGCAGAATGTGTTTTATGCGACAGTTTTACTTTCTTCAAATAGTCCACTATCGTGCTTTCTCATGACCTATGGACAGGGTGGAGTGTATCCTATCCACCTCAAAATCAATAGATGTCGTCTAGTAGACGTCCCTAATCAGAATCAGTCGAAACCCGATCGATCCGACACGATTTAATTGAGTGATCGTGCTAACAAAAAAAATTCTACAATAGTCCACCATTGTGCTTTCTTATGACCCATGAACATGGTAGAGTGTGTTCTATCCACCTCAAAATCAATAGGTGTTTTCTGGAAAATGTCCCCGATCAAAATGAGTCAAAACCCGATCGATCTGATACGATTTAATTGAGTTATCGTGCTAACAAGAAATTTTAATGCCCATGACAACGACACACACACAGACAAAATTTTTTAAAAACCATTTTTTTTTGTATTTAGGTCGAAAAACGAAATATAAACGCTAGAAGAAAATTATTTTTCCGCTATTCTTTACACAATTACATTACTTTTCCGCTCCTGGTACAGTTGAGTGCGAAAAAGTAAAAAATATAATTATACACTTTCCCTACATTCCCTTAAATATTGAGCAATATATATTTATAACATATATTGTTTTATAAATTATAAAGCAATATTGAATTTATATCAAAGTTAATTATACTTTTGGTCGATATATGCCGTGCCCATTTTAAGATCAAGAACATATGTAGTTAACTCTAAAATGAACTCATTATTGCCAACATTTCAGGTAAAGGTATCAAGAGTATCTAATTGCTCTCTTTATCCATCGTACAGTTGGTTATTTGTATTCAAAGCGAACGACGTCTCATACAACACACACTATATCAATTTCAATACGATATAATTAACCTAATTGAGTTGTATGTATATACGAATGTATTTCCTTTACGTTCAAGGTTAATCAAATCCAACAGGTACACCACTGAAGACAGCCAAAAGAGCGGCCTCCGGCTGCTAACTTAGAGAGTCGGTTTTTTATGTTCAATCAAATGTTGTGTTATAGCCTACGTAGTTTGCTGAACATTCAACATGTGTAGACATAGGCGAGTCCTATGTGCATTTGATGCCATAGTTCATCTGTTTACGAAACATGTGTGCAGAGAATACCGTTTATATAAGTATGTCCATTGAGAAGTTTGTAATTTATTCAGCAATATCTAAGTAATTTGCTTCTCTAAATGTTAAAACGTAAAACATACGATCCTACTTTCCCTAGCTCTTATATTTATAGTTATACATATATCTAATGATGATAATTTAGTTCCCGAAATTAATTTGTTCTACACCAAGAGAACTGTTCAATTCTGGTTAGAAAAAGCGTGTGTTTATTCAAGTTGTTAATTAGCGTAAATACCTGTTTTTTTTTTGAATACTTTAAAATAAACCCTTGATCCAATCTCTTTACTCAATTCATGTACCTATATCATTTATCTCACTATGGGGTAGAACAAGCTCAATAAACAGAGTTTTTATTCTTTAGAAGTGGTTAGTGAGGCTAAGTTTTAACATAAGTACATCCTTAAAAACCGTGCAGAAATTATTTCATCGAAAACAAAAATTAACATGTACATATATAAACATCAGAAAATTTATTAGACAAAACTTGGCAAAACTTATAACCTAAAACCACTATCATCAATATGATATGCATCACAGGCACAAGGCTAAACTATCCCTCGACACAGCTCACATTACTTCCTAAGTACTCACATTATTTCTAAAATATATAATAAAATCCCAAATTACATTAAGAAAGTCGATTCTTAAAAAAACTTTTTAAGAATCAACTAAAGGAATTCCTAATTGACGAATGTTTTCACTCAGTGAAGAAATATTTAAACTAAAAAACGTATTTTATTTTTATACACTACTCAAAAAATTATGGGAACAAAAAAATTCCCAAAAACTTTCAGTGATTTTTGAAAGATTGTAACTTAATGAAAAATGGTCGTATCGAGACAAAAAAAAAAACGGTTTTCAGAAAGATTTGAAAATACAAGATAATTGCTTTGAAACGCCATTTAATGATTAGCAAGATGGGAAGAAAATGTTTCTTTACTTTGCTTATAATTTCGTTTTCAATACTTGTCAAATTAAAAAAGATTGAAGAAGATTTCAAAACCTCAAATTTCAAATTTCTTTAGACTTCAAAGCTTCAAAATGTTTTTTTTTTATTTTATGTCAAAATTTATCTCAATATGACCATTTTTCATAATGTTACAGCCTTTCAGAAATTACTGAAAATTTTTTGGAATTTTTTTGTTCCCTTAATTTTTTTGAGTAGTGTATTGAGTATGAGTAGTGTACTTTGAATATATTTATTGTATGTATACAGTATCAGTTTAATGCATTATTTTTATTTTGACGACCAGATCTGTCTTTTATAATAGCTAAAGTTATAAATATATACTCGTATTATTATTATTCAGTACCTAATTAGTTGTAAATGCAAATAATATTATTATGAATATACGAACTTAGTCCTTAAAATTACGACCTATCATGGTTTCTAGGCTAAAATAAGCAATAAGAGTTCTACGCAATATAGCTTTTTTGCATTTACCTACTTTTATTCTCATAGAGATTGTTTAGAAACACAAGACATAACTTTATATTTGTCATAGATCTCTATATATTAAATGGATCATTTTCATTACTTGTTTTTGAGGTTGATAAACTACAGGTATTCTTATATATGTATTTTAAAATAATTATAAAAAATACACATTGTCACGCTAGTGAAATGAGTAATGTGAAATATAATTTACAAAAATAAAATATATTCTATTATACGGTTTTCCTATTCATGTTGTAGCTTGTAACGAGAAGCATATACGAATTATAATAGGTGTATAGTATTAATTGGGTACGTGGTAACTTTTGATTTATTTAGAAGATTTGAAGAGTGAAAATAATTTGTTATAACATCTTTAGATGGGTTCTTTAATTGTGGCTCGACATTCTATTACTGTGGAAACCATTTTTCTTACAACTTTAACTTAAATGGTTCGATTAAATTCCGCAGCAACCCCATATTCAATATATATTACTTGATGTATTAAACGAGTTGTACCCGTTGAAACAAACATAACCGTTTAGAAGATTTATATCTTCCTGTGGCTCCAATGGGTTCATATACATGCATTTAGTCAACTTCATAAAATGGAATTAATTATTATCTAAGTGTGATTACCATCTGTCTCGTTCATCTGATAGCGTGTAAGTAATTGTATAAAGAAAAACTGTATGTTATGTACTTGTATTAAAATAAATACAACAAAGCTCATTACTACATCCTCCTAAATTAATTGTATTAAAACCTATAGTCCATATTATATTTCATATCCGTTATACACAAACATTCCCTAAACCTGCTCTTTGTAAAAGTATGTCTTAAAATTCATAAGTCTTCCAAACTTCCTGGCAAAATGTAAATAATTTATGAGTTGACTTGATCCAGATTATAGACTAACTTTTATGAAACCGGAAATGATTAATATAAATGGCTATCATTGTCTAATTCTCGGCCATTGGTTTCATCATTGTCTTGTATTCTTCTTCAGACACTATTTTTCAGTTTCTGAAGAACCTTCCGAAGAAGGTGGTTAAAACCTTTAATTTACAAAGAAATCCATGATACTACATAAAGCTTGAAAAACAGATAACGATGAACGTTAGTCTTATTATTCAACTGTAATTTTTGGATCAAACAACCTTCTACTTTCCGTAACCTTCTACAAGGCATTATCGGTTACACGGAAATACGCTTGGATTCACGAAGTTTAGAAAAAAACGATTGATAAAAAGTAAAATCGTGCGCTAGATTTCTTGTTTGGTAACGATAGCCAGAAGTACTATATCATCACAATAGTATAAGTGTTGGATTGGACGAACTGTTATTGTCTGATAGCCATGTCAATCTCCTGATCTGAGGCTGTTAAAGTTTTTTATAATAACTTTTCTTCAACTCAACTATCAGGTTGATTATTGTAAAAGATTATCTTTTGTCTTTTATGTAAATTAAATGATTAAGAAAATATTGCTTTAAAAATAGAGATAATTATCCCAAGAACTTTATGTCCTAACTTTGTTCTACGATTGACTGAGAAAATGGTAGTAACGGCAATACCTTAAATCAAGGTATTATTTAATATTAGGAAAAATTATATTCTTCCATATTTAAATGTTATGTCTTTCAACATACACTAATACAATGTATTTTTCTGTATAATTTCCATTATTCTCCTTCCATTAGATATTGACCACAGTCTTCTGAAATTAGGTAATGATCAGCAATCATCTGCCGAATCAAAAGTATTTTTTGGTGAACATTCCCCAATTATTGGCTTAAAGTCTTCATGGAAATGATTGATTCGAATGATTGGATTGATTAATTGATTAGGTCAGAACAGAAAATTTTAAGGTGTAAAATCGAGTTATCTAGGAAACTAAAGGGCGGTTATCAACATTTATGTCTTATGAGGAATTACTGAAGTCTGCAAAATATTCCTTCATTACTTCGCATAGCTCCTCATTATATAATAGAAGTCGACCCGGAAGCTCACAGTTTTTGGAGGAAATAGTCACAGGGAACTAGATTAGGAGTATAAAGTGGATATCTCCAATCAACAAGATCGTATTCATTGATTATGTGCGTCATCATACTCTGCGAGGTAATTTTTAAAATTCCCATTGTTTATATATAGTATCTACAGTTATTATGAGACCAAAAATAGTTTCATAATAACTGTAAAATTTATTTTACAGTTAGTTATTTTAGAGTTATTTTACAGTTGGTTAGATTTGCAAAAGCCAATCTAACAAAGAATCTCTTAGCATACCTAATAAATAATATAGGAATCAAGTTTTCTGATGAACATGCGTCTCTGTCTTTCTGTGGTGGAGATCCCTTGTGCAGTCACTGTATTAAGTTTCAACCAGGGTCAGATTCACGGTGGAGCAACCGGGGCGGGAGCCCCGGGGCCCTCACACATTGAGGGCCTCCACAAACCTTGGATTCAAAAATTTTATAACATTAAATTTTTTTAATCTTTAAAAAAGTAATGAGCAATAAAATATATCATCAAGAAATATTAGGCTCAATCCACTCGATTATGCGAAATCCTCAGATGCCCAGATGTCACCCAAGGAAAAATTTCGAGTAGGAAGTTTTATTCCAGTAATTGATCAGCTTTCAGCATCTATGAGTGATAGGATTCGAGCTTATGACGTTGCCTGCGATCGATTTGGTTTCTTGAATCATTTAGAGGATTTGAGTTCATCCGAGCTACACAAAGCTGCCGACAAGTTAGTAAAAATTTACAACGACGATCTTGAAAACAGTCTTGGGAACGAATTAGTCCAGTTTGTAGTCTTGATAGATGCCTTCAAGAAGAACTACAATGTCGACAGTGAACCAAAAGAGATGTTTTTCTACAGGATTCCGGTTGATAATAACTTCGGCGCTGCATTCCCTAATATTGAAATTATATTAACAATGTATTTAGTGTTGATGGTGGCTAATTGCAGCGGAGAACGTTCATTTTCTAAAATGAAAATTATTAAAAATAGGCTGCGTACGACGATGACGCAAAAACGTCTAGCATATCTGTCATTGCTCAGTATAGAGAGTGATTTACTTCGAGAAATAGACTTCGGAGAAATCATTAAGGATTTTGCCTCTAAAAAAGCACGTAAAGTGTCTTTCACTTAAATATAGTAAGTCTATCAATTGTTTCCCATTGTTCGTCACTCGTCAGAAAGTAATAGATTTTTAAAAAATTACAAAAAAATATAATAGTATATATCTTAATAGTGGAAATTTGTTTTTTAAATGTAAAAATAAAATTATCGAAAGATATTTATTGATTGAAAGGGCCTCCACTTTTTTCATTGCCCCGGGCCCCGACACCCCTGCATCCGGCTCTGGTTTCAACGATATACCAATGTCAATATTTTATTTGTAATAACAGAAACCTCCACTTTTCTGTGTTGGAAGAAAGTTTTCTACTATATAAATGATTGACTGATTGCCTTCGTACTTGTCTCCACAGAAGGCAGAAAATTCCCTACTTCGTTGAAACCATTTTGAACCGAATTTTACCTTAAAATAAAACGATGCACCCTCCAGGTATAATTTTTTCGTGAATAATTCTTAGGAGTATAAATAGGCGTAGTAATTATCAAAATAAAAACATGGTGTAATATAACGTGACAATAAACAAATCTAACAATAATTCGACAGATAAAAAAATCCAAATAGTTGCTTTCAAGCTATTAAGTGTCGAATCAAACTGTCACTAGTTCAGTAATTAGAGATGCAAATTTACCGGTTGCTGAATCAAAACCCTGAATTTTATTTTGATATTTTAGTGGTATCCAAATATGACATTCTAAGATGTTCCCCTTTAGTATCTCAGCACACTACTCTCATCCAATTTCAGAGCCAATGTGCTGTTCCAATTTGATTTTATTTTATGCGTTACACTAAATCACCCATCCTCTTTATTTCTTCCTTAAGTATTTCTTCAAGTTCATAAGTTGTTTGTGAATGTATTCATATTGCCTTGCCCTTAAATCTCCATAGAAACAATCACCTACAATGCCCAAGCCCAAAGATTTTGGAGACGAGAATTGAATTATAATGAAACAATTGATTTAAAAAAATAAAGAACAGACACAGTTCGACCAATGCTAATTATATTCCTACTTATTTTCTATTTTTCCTAATATTAAGTGGGAGACTTACTGTTAATTATTATAAATTATCGGTTTAAAGTTGTCATCTGATTCATCTGATGTTTATTGTAATGGCAAGAGTCGCCAGTAACATGATTATTACTTCTTCTTCTAAATAAGTCGATGTGTAACTTATTTCCACTTTTTTAGATGAATAGAATATTGAAGAATGATAATTTTTCGTTGTTTTCTATTTTATATGGTAAATCTACTAAAATGAGCCTACCATATTTATTGTTTTAGGCGGTCGAAGAACGTAGGTGCTTCTTTAGTGTCCACGCCATTACAGGATGTAAATACAATTACCAGTCATCGGTTCCAAGAAGGCTCATTCTCATAAACCAGTTGTAATATCTATTTTACGGAGGCGATCTTACATAATTGAATTCATTAACTTGTTTCATTTAAGCAGTTAACCCACAAAGCTCTAATAAATTTTGTTGAAGTTGAATAAAGAAACGCAATTAATTTTGATTGCAGTCCGTCCAATTCGCGAATATTTCGTAATAATGCATACTTATCTTAAAATGCGAACGACCGCAGATCGATACTCATTGAATCTTAATTACTAGTATAGCCTAGCAGACTATTTTCCAGAAAAGGCAGTTCTCTAGTGATTGATATCGTAAAAAAACAATTTACATTACGACAATGTTTGTTAACTACGGAGACATCTTTATAGATATCATCTAGAAATGTTGCTTAAGGTCTAGTATTGGTGGTCAAGGTGCTCTTTAACTATAAGACGATATCACGAAGCTCACACCATTATTGATAGATGGCGTAAAAAAGTGGAAGTGCACCTTAAATACTTACACCACCACAGTGAGCACTTTTACACGTAAATACACATAAAGGAGTACCAAAAGGCCTAATCATTATTACTTAATAAAGCAGAAATCCATACAGCGATGAAGCAAATCAGGAGTCATATTAGAATTAGAATTAGATATGAAATATACTTATGCAAAAAGTTGCACAGAAAGCAATAATCGTCCTGGGCGTACACTTTGGTGCCTAAGTGTACGCTGGAGAACAACTGGGGATTGAGCCTAAACACATTAAAAGATATACATTACAGTAATAAGGTATATGGTAATCTGTAAAGCTGTTATATGATGAACTAAGACACGATAAAGTGGAGTGATTAGACTACTAAATGGCGCCCAAAGATCTACATGCCTATTTGGTAACTAGAGTTACAAAATCTAAAGCTAGCTTGTAACGAGAACCATAAGATCTGATCCTACAGCTTCGAAATAAGTTATATTGTACCTACTATTTTTTCAGCAGTGTATGGGTTGATCTAGGGCCTAATACTTATAAGGAAGGGTATGGATTAGAGCACCAGGTTATATACAAGAGCACCAGGTAGTATGCCAACAGATGTAGTGGTCTAAAGGTATCGTTAAACTTTCACAGAAACTAAATACAACATAATAATACCTGACAGAGACATCTGGAAAATATTCCATTCATAATGGCTCAATGGATCTGATTTACGAATGGCTCTAAGATGTAAGTCGACGTCGAAAAAACAAATGACAGCTACATGAAGGAACCCTTTTGAAGGCTATGGTGCCTGATACAAGAAATGAAGACAGATAAGCTACTCTTCTAGCAAGAAACAACAAGAATACCTATAATAGACTTCAAGAGGATCACGGTGTAAAGAGGACAACTACGAACTAACTGTATGCAGCCTGAAAGCTATCTATAATCGTTAATCATGAAGGTCCAAAACATTAGGATATGTCTTAGAACACACAAATAAGTAACTTTTCTTATTAACCTCACATAAAGAAAAGGAATAGTAATATTTATAATACATTTCTGTTACAAATTTTTAATTAAATTTTATCTAATGTGATATAAAACATGGTAATGCATTACTTGAATCAAATATAATTTTTCATATAATAAATCTTCTTCAATATTGAATTTTGAATTTAATGTAACTGTTTTGCAATTTAGAAAATATTGTTTCAGACAATTTTACTTGAAACTATTTCTGTGTTATCTATAATTTCTGATGTTACAATGACTTTTGTTTTATTTCTGCACACATAACAATTGAAATCCTTCCTCTAAGTCTCAGATTGCGAAGAGGAAGGTTGCACGTAGAGACGAGGACAAATACCCTGGAAGAGATATCAAACTCTCATGCCTATTGTATCCCAAATGTCCATTTTATTCGCAAAACACTAGATTTTTATGCAATTAGGTGTGTTGCAGTTACATAAATAATAGTACCCATCGTTATATATCGAAGTAAATACATTGTGACGTTTCTATTTGTTAAAATAAAAAATCTTGAGTTAGTTATGATGGCAAGCAACATTTAAGGTACCAATGTAAGATCCATTTTGTAAAATCGTGATTGTTTCATATAACGTTTTGTCCAGGTTCACTAATGAGCTAGTGAAGGCGCATACAAAGAACTTCGAAGCCTATTCTAGCTTCATTTCCCAGTATCTACTATATTTACTTGAAAAAAAAAAACAGAAGACAATTTTTTTTTGTTTTCAACAAGTTTTGTCGACCGAGCATATTATAAATAATCATCATCATCATGAGGTCATCAGTCCTAAGACTGGTTGGACGCTAACCTCCAGCTTCTCCTATCTTGTGCTAACCTACGCATTTCGCTAATTGTGCTACAAACTACATACTTTACTATTTGCGAGCAGTAGTCTAATCTAGGCCTACCTCTGCCTGTCTTCACTCCTATTTCTGCCTCCAAAATATCGCGGACTATTCCCCCATATCTCAGCAAGTGGCCTACCATTCTATCTCTTCTCTTCTTTATGCTTTCCCACATATTCCTTTTTTCGCCGACTTTCTCTAATACTTCTTCACATCTCAAAAGCTTCTAATTTCTTCCTACTTGCTTCTCCTACCGTCCAGGTTTCGCAACCATATAGTGCCGTGCTCCACACATACGTTTTCAAAAATCTCTTCCTTGTTCCTAAGTTTATTACCCCCGAGCATAAAAGTGCTTTTTTTTTTCTTAAAAGCTACTCGACCCTGCGCTATTCTTTGTTTTATATCTTTATCGCTTCTTCCATCCCCTCTGCACACTAACACTTTAGTTTTGTTTTTATTCGCCCTCATTCCGTATTCCTCTGTCAACACTGCCTCCATCTCGTTGAACGCTAATTCCAATTCCTCTTTACTAGATGCTAATACTGCTATATCATTCGCGAATCTCAGCATTTTTAGTTTCTGTCCCTGTACTTTAATCCCGAAATCCACTCTTTCTTTTACGACATTAATCCCCTCTTCGGCGTACAGATTAAAAATTAGTGGCGATAGCGTACATCCTTGTCTTATTCCTTTCCTAATACCTACTTCCCTTCTTTCCCCTTCTACTTCTATAACGGCAGTTTGCTCTTTGTATAGATTGTGTACTCTCCTATCTCTATACTTCATTCCCGCGCTCTTTAGTATCTCCAACATTTTTTCCCATCTTACATTATCAAAAGCTTTTTCTAAATCTACAAATCCTATATAAGCGTTCTTTCCTTATAAATAATCACTAGGCACAAAAATTAAGGGATATACATAAATCCTAAATTTTTATGTAATTTTCAAAGAGCTGCAATCTTGGAGACAAAAAGTCGACAAAGACAAAATAGAGTAAGAGGTAACGCCACTGCAACCGCCCGAAAAGAGCCCTTCTTCGGGAATTTTTTTCTAACGGAAGGAAAGGTCTTTTGAAAAAACTCTTCAAGTACGTTATCAGGCATATATAACATGATTCTTTTACTAGAAAAAATACAAAATGGCGGCACTAGGGCGATCCAATCAAGCCGTGTTTTTCTTGAGGTGCTGCGCGGCAAGCAGTGTAACTGCTGCAAATTTGAATCTGTAACAAACTAAAAAATTCTGCTTAATCTGGAAGAATATAGCTAGCGAAATACGTACGGAATTTTTAGAATAGTGATTTTTGTGCATTTGGCGAGTGTTTGACAAAAAAAAATAATTTTCGACCAAAGAAACGGCAAGTTTTTCGCTGCTAAAAAATCAATAAATAAAGATATCAATAATTCCGTATGTGTCTCTCTAGGTGTTGTTATTAAGAAGATCTGGTAAAAATTTCAAGCGAAAATAATGAAAATTGTTTGAGTTATGCTGCTTGCCGTCTCGAAAAACCAACTTTCGAGAAAAACGCGTTGAAAGTTTTACAACAGACGCGATTGCTCGGATGCTAACGCAAAACATTATTTCTGTCGAAAATGAAACTTTACACGTCTAGAAAGTTCAACAGAGAACAATAAATTAATATGGGATCAAATGGTAGGCTCTCTCTTTCGTCCAGGTGTATTAACGCAGGTAGTCGTCTCGGAGCAAGAATTAGACGTTTGGCGGAGAGGTCAAATTTTCCGGGAAAATGATTTTCTCGGGTACGGGACCTTTTGTATATCATTTTAAAGGATTTATACTATTTTTAAGTCAATAAAAAATCGTATTTTGAAGGTTCTACGCTGGTGTTACCAAAGTCAAAACTGACATATTTGCTTTGAACAACGATAACTCAGCGAAACATTGTCATACCAGGCTTTTAGACCACTTAAATTAAAGAGGATAACATTTTCTAAAAAAAATTATGGTGAAATCACTGAAAAGAAATTATTGAAGTCCGAGAAGGCAAGCAAAAATGTGGAAATTCTTTTTCCGATGGTTCTCCTATTATTACTCCAAAAGTTCTGATGGCAAAAAATTTTAAACATGATCTGGAAACTAGAAACTTGTAGCTTCGACATAATTTTCTTTAAATTGCTCTGAGACTATTTTTCTCCAAGTTACAGCCCTTCGAATATCACATAAAAATTTAAGATTTTTTTACATGCCTTAATTTTTGTGCCTAGTGTATTAATAATTATTCGGTATTATTAATTTCTTCTTAAAAACAATATCATTGGAATCTATTGAATTTTAATGAATTTCATAGTCAAATTGTATACACTTTCACTTCCTATGCTAATATAAATGCATCCTGTTTCTGATATCCATAAATAAGCAAAAATATTACGATAGCAATATGGTCTCTTTATCAAAGACAGAAAAGTAAGAGTAAATCTGTATTTTATGGAAATTTAATTAATTATACAGTACACTATGACGCACGTGCCAGATTAACTTTTATATTTATGTTATTTTTAGAACTAGGGTATTCTAAAGCGAACTCATTTTAACCATCTGCAAATGATTTGTATTCGAATATGTGAAAACAACAATTTTCTGAAATTTATTGATATTAAGAAGTTATTACAAATTATTGCACTTTCTTCCTTTAATGAATAATTCACATGAAATAGTATTACATCGTAGTGAAATAATTGAGAAGCAACTAATGAGATGAAGTATATATTATGTTTCCACTATTTCATTAATGATAACACACTTTCCTTAATTTACCTGTTGAGAAATAATAAAGATTTTTTAGATCTCAAAAATAAATTTAATCGAAGATGATGGCAAAAAAAAACGTACGTAATTATTATATTGAAAACCATAGAAATAAAAGACGTCAGAATACAACAATGAAATAAATTACCAATAAAAGGTAAGACGGTCTAAGGAATGTCAATTAGTCATCACAATACAAATGATATGAAAAAATGTTTAACACGAAAAGAACTAAAACAGTATTAAATCAGTTACGAAAAAATTATGGATGGTATGAAAAAGACTGTGAGAAAATATATTAATGAACGAATAAAAAAATTACAAGGAATTATAAAAAAATAGTTATATGGATAGAAAGAGGATCATGTCCAAATGCCAAATGTTGTGATATACAACATTTGCAGGAATACAATTTTGGGGCTTTTTAGCCAACTTGACCTTAAAGAAAGAGCTTTTGATAATGTAAGATGGAAAAAAATGTTCGAGATACTAAAGAGCGCGGGAATGGAGTATAGATATAGGAGAGTAGTACACAATCTATACAAAGAGCAAACTGCTATTATGGAAGTAGAAGGAGAAAGAAGGGAAGTAGGTATTAGGAAAGGAGTAAGACAAGGATGTACGCTATCACCACTAATTTTTAATCTGTACATCGGAGAGGCGATTAATGTGGTAAAATATATAGTAGATTTCGGGATTAAAGTACAGGGATAGAAACTAAAAATGCTGAGATTCGCGGATGATATAGCAGTATTAGCATCTAGTAAGGAGGAATTAGAATCAGCGTTGGACTAAATAGAGGCAGTGTTCACAGAAGAATACGGAATGAGGGTGAATAAAAACAAAAGTAAAGTGTTAGTGTGCAGAGGGCGCGACAGCAGAGCAAAAACGAAAGTACAAATTAATAATGAAAGATTGGAGGAAGTTAAAGAGTTCATTTATTTAGGAAGTAAAATAAATTGGGATGGAAGAAGCGATAAATATATAAAACAAAGAATAGCGCAGGGTCAAGTAGCTTTTAACAAAAAGAAAGCATTTTTATGCTCGGGGGTAATAAACTTAGAAACAAGGAAGAGATTTTTGAAAACGTATATATGGAGCACGGCACTATACGGTTGCGAAACCTGGACGGTAGGGGAAGCAAGTAGGAAGAAATTAGAAGCTTTTGAGATGTGGTGTTACCGAAGAATGATGAAAATACCGTGGACTGATAGGGTTAGAAATGAAGAAGTATTAGAAATAGTTGGCGAGAAAAGAAGCATGTGGAAGAACATAAAGAAGAGAAGAGATATAATGGTAGGCCACTTGCTGAGATATGGGGGAATAGTCTGCGATATTTTGGAGGCAGAAATAGGAGTGAAGAAAGGCTGAGATAGGCCTAGATTAGACTACTGCTCGCAAATAGTAAGGGATGTAGGCTGTAGTACAATTAGCGAAATGTGTAGGATAGCACAAGATAGGAGAAGCTGGAGGTTAGCGTCCAACCAGTCTCAGGACCTCATGATGACGATGACCTTGAAGGTAAAATGTTGCAGGATCATCAGGCGTGATGAAATTTGCATTTATATTCAACTTATGGTTGAAGTGCTGTTGAAGTTCTCAAGAGATGCGGCCATCCAAGTATTAAGGAGTTCCCTCCTGGCCCTTTCTTGAATAGAAGTGGATGAAGACGTCTCAAGTGCAAAATTATTAAGTTTTGCAAAAGGGGTAGAGCAAAGATGGAAATTATGTTCTCGCAACGTAAAACTTTTCAAATACAAAAGAAGTATTGGTTAAACAGCGATTTTGAATTTCCAAAATTCATTTCAAGAGCTGGTCGTACTATAAAACTACTTAAAGAATCCGGAAATCGTTGGAAGTTAACGAAAACGCAATGTTTGTTGGGACATTCGATAGAAGAATTCGATAAAAAACTAAACTTGTGTATGGTTCAACCAACGATAAGATAGCGCAAGTCTAATTCTTTTCCGTTGTTTAACGTTGACATCATCAATCAGCGGTCTAAGCGAAAACTTTCTAAATCGATTTCAGATCATTCAGATCATTGGTTTCGAAATTGATGCCGGTAAATTCAACATACATACATACGAAGGACACGGCAAAGTTTTATATAGAGCAATATGGTTGGTACACTATGCCTCCCTCCGTGCACAAAATTTGGTATTGTTATTATACGGGAAGCTGTGTTACCAATTAACCAACTCAGTAAAGAGGCTCAAGAGGCAATGAATCTTCAATTAACATAAATAAGTAAAATATAGCTCTCGAGTTCACACGAACCTAGATTTGTTTATTTATTTAAATCTGTATTCAGATCCAATCATAAACCAATGTGACCGAATATAGTCGCATAAAAAACCACTTCAGATCGATATTTTGGCGCTGTTAAAAGAGCCTGACGCAAACATAGAGCTCTCCCAACCAGACTTAATATCAAGTTCCGGAGAAGAAGAGAACGTAGAAGTGCTCACGTCATTCATGCTTAGAAAATGAATTATAGATTGTTTTAGGAAGTTTTAGTTTTTTCTTAATTTTAGTATTATTCTTTACAAAATTTTTATTATTGTTTTTCTTTACTCTGTGTATATATTTTTAATAAATTATAATTAATTTTGGCACTAAATTAAAAAATATATCTAAAAAAATAAATAGTAACCTTTTTGATCAAGAACGTTGTCTTATTTAAGCTATTTCACACCACTAGGGAATATATCAATAGGCAGTTATAACAGATTAAATTTTTTCGAGCTACAAATGCCGCCTGGCCCACTGTGCGACAGATTTCGTAAGTTTGAATTTTTGGAACTTGTACAAATGGTGAGCCTATCATTTTCGAGAAAAATTATCTCCCTTATTTCCGAGTTGTGCACCTAGGGCTTTGGGGATATACTACACTAGTGAGTCTCTTTAAGGACACAAAGACTCGACCAAATCGGTCACCCACAGGGTGTGACCTCTCCTTGTTAGTTTTATTGGAAGTTATTTTTCGTTTAACAAATGAATTATGTTTTTAATAAGGTACATCATCATAGATTACAGACATGTGATAGCAACAGTATTGCAGGTGATTATTGTGATCGTCCTAATCAATTTTTTTTCCACTTGTGGGCTCCTTAACCTTCTGGGAACAATTTTCCGTCTTATAAATCACAAATGTTACATATTAATAAGACGCGTTACATGAGAACCATTAAATAGCAAATCCATCAGCTCGTTTTAACTAGAATGCATACTTACGTACGTCGGAATAATAACACACGATTTTACGGTAATTTATAAGTTACCTCACCTTGACATATAGAATTAACATTATTAATTTACGCTCAACGGTGGGCATCCAGTTAGGCATCCCTTATCGATTCTTCGATCAGCTTGTAACTACGAATTACCGTATGGTGGAAGCACCGCAGTTACCTATTTGTTTTTGCAGGTTTTTAATTACGCATTACTGAGAAGTTATTGACGACTAGAACATGTATGCGTCCTATTAGATTTCACGCGGTATCTGAAAATTCAAGGTTCAGGTTGAAGTCGTGATTTATCATTAAAGAATGAAAAATGCGTCTGTTGGCGTAAAAGTATTTGTTAACTGAGACTAATCTGGAGTTGGCAACCCGAGTGTCATATTAAGTTTGTTTTTATAATTTGTATTCAAACATTATTGCGCCTAATGATTATAATTGTGAGTAATTTTTATCGTCAAATTTAATGGAATGTACTATTCATTTCGTCGCTATTTGCCAAATAAAAAACTCTCTTATCTTGCCGATAAACGGAAGAGTCTACCTGAGCCTAGCCATAAAAACAGCTCAAGGTTATGTTTTGAGATTTTTTATTTGGCAAATAGCGATGAAATAAACTATATAGGGTAGCCCAAAATAGCAAGCTTCTATGGTCGTCTATACCGTTTTAATTTTTTTTTTGTATCTTCAACGTCCAATCATAGAATAAACTCTGAATTACAGAAAAAAGGTCTAATAGTCATGATTATATGAGAATGTTCAAGCTGATAAGTCACAATAAAAAATTAACTCAAGTACGAAGAGACAATGGATATTGTGATAGAAGTCGTAACCAATTTAATGAATAGCAAGAAATATTAAGAACACCGAATACTGTGGGCATTCGATCAGTGCCTGGCGCAGACATAATAAAAAATCAAGCGCTTCCTCCGCTTCCACAACCTGGATAGGCGAGTTATAGTATTCTCTTATAGAGGTGTGTGTAATAATGCACAAGCTTGCCAGGAATAGGAACACGTCTCAAAAATGTGATATCGGACCGCCCACGAGGTGTGCAGTAAATAGCCTGGTCTTTACTCGGTCGCATTGAGACCTTTGCAGCAGAGTGAATATCAGGTATGTATGAATATACACAGAGTTTGATCTGACCGCGCATAAAATTCATCCTTTTCTCTCAGATTGCTGCCGCACACTTTCTTCTATGCACACATAGAGCATCTCACACTTTTTCCTATTCTTGACAAGTTGTAATTAATACGATGATCTAGAGTAGGAACGCAGGCCTAAAGGTGTCAAACGGGGAGAGTTCGATGCCTCTCTCTGGGCGTCCACGTCTTTATGTGTAACCTCCTCCTTCACAACCCTAGGTATTAGTGCAAGAAAATCACTTTCTGCGTATCTATGACTCTGACCACCTTTAAGAAACTCATGAAGAAATAACTTGCTGAACCAGGATCAATAATCAATAAAAGGTGAGTGAAATTATGTAACAAAACTATTTACCGAGACTATAAAAAGTACAGGGATTTTAAATAAATTGAAATGCGTGCAAAAAAAGTGGGGTTCGGAAATTGGGATTCGATGGTGACCTTGATTTTAATATTAAACTGAGGTTATTTCAAGGCCTACTCGATTTTTTAAATAACAGCCTTCGTTATTAGCACTTAAAATCAGTAATACGGAATACGTTCATCTATAACTTTTTTATATGGTTATTTGTAGAGTGGCAGAGCTAAGTGATCTAAGTGCCGAAAACATTTTTTCCCGTTTTTTATACCAAAATGTTCTACAAACCAAGGCCAATGCAGTGTTAAATGACCTATCTCCTGATTCGTTGTGGAAGTAGTTCCAACAGAGAACGACATGTACCTCCATTAGTCTATTCCGGGCTAGTTGATTTAAGTGCCATGCGTCAGATAGAGACTTCGCATTCATTGGGAAACGGGCTAAATGCTCAAAACTTCAGGTAGTGGCTGATGTGAAAAAAATGATCAAGGAAGCTCGTCCCTCAAGGCCTTTTAATGTACTAGACATGAGTCAAAAACCATCCTTTGATTTCGACAAAGCTTCAAACCAATACATCGATACGTTTAAGTTACGTTATACGTAACTTAAACGTATCGATGTATTGCTCAAGCTCCTTGGTTAAGAATAACAAAAGAAAATCCTGCCGTAGTTTACTACAAGAAAATCAGCGACTTTCAGTACATTTTGAGGTACGTCGTACGTTTTTTCTTGAGTACGTCGAGTACTCAAGAAAAAACGTAAATCTGCAGTCTCTTAGGTTTGCTGCCCTTTCTACATTGCCCAAGAAAGTACCTCTTAGTGCCAACAAAAAAAAAGAGCATCACGAACATGCTCGATTTCATAGATGAGAAGAACAGGA
Organism: Rosalia funebris; assembly: GCA_037954035.1. Classification (NCBI taxonomy): domain Eukaryota; kingdom Metazoa; phylum Arthropoda; class Insecta; order Coleoptera; family Cerambycidae; genus Rosalia; species Rosalia funebris. Next base: position 11,077,948 of record JAZFAV010000011.1, on the reverse strand, counting down.
AATGTTTCTAAGTACCCAAACATTTAGGTACGTTCTGAGTACCTAAAAATAAAAAAAAAACGTGGAGATAGATCATATCCAGCATAACAATCTGGTAATTAGATCATTTCCAAACAGTTTTTTTCCTCAACTTTTTTTTGTAACATTCTTCATCGTGAACATTTCTAATTTGATGCTGTTTCTAGAATAAATTTTAATGAAAATTGTATAGTCTGTGCAGTTCTTCTGCATTTCTCGAAAATTTGGTTTTTGGCACTTAGACCACTTAGCTCTGATATTCTACAATTATTTTCAACCTCTTCAATTAAAACATGAAATAACAAAAGCTAACATTACAGAAAAGGCTAAGGGAACTTTGACATCATTTGGAATACAATCAACCGTATATTTAGGCTGAATTGTGGATATATTGATGACTGTTACATCATTAAATCAATTAGATATAAATCAGAAATATATCACAGAGAAAAAGAAACGTAAAACACTGAATTGTCCCAAAACCATACTATTTAATACGTCAACTAGTAGCTCAGCTACACTTCAACTTCCTGAGTTCCTATATTGCATAGGAAGTTTCGGAAATGTTCTTTCTAAAATAAAATATGACTTACAAATCTTTAATATATTGTCCCGGTTTAATCATGATATCTTATTACATACTGTTAGTAATATAATAAGTTTAGAAAAAACAAAAACTTCAAGAAAAAGTAACTTAACTGAAAAGCAAGAAATAAATGTTTTCTACAACAATTTAATACTTACTTGTTGTTCCATTTAATGTAATTAAGAAATTATTGTTTGTTATGTAATTATTATTAATCGTTTTATATAATTTTGAAGTAGGTGCCAAGTAAAACATAAAAAATATATACCTTGCTACTATAACAACGAGTTTACATTTAAAATTGTCGAAGGCCGGCATTCGCATTACTAATATTGTATGGCACCGACTTCAAAACTATATAACAGTTACACACAATTTAAAAACAATTAATAATAATTACATAATAAACAATAATTTCTTAATTACATTAAACGGAACAAATAAGTAATAAATTGGCGTAGAAAATGTTTGCTTCTTGCTTTTTTTTTGAATTCGGTTTTTTTGAACTTATTATTTTACAATTTTAAGTGATGAGTAGACCTCCTAAGGATGCTTTGTGAATGAGAAGACGACGGCTACTTGGATAAGGAGTTCCGTTGTGTATCTTCGAAGTCCAAGGTCCAATACCAATGAAATGAAAATGGAACACATTGGAGCTATGCTGAACCCAACGCAAAAAGAATAATTAAAATCGGTTCATAAACACAGAAGTTATACCCAAACATACATAAAAATAAACAGTTTTAAAACCTTAAAACGGACATTTCTGCACGTAGAACATCTCTATCTCAAAGTCAATAGGTGTCGTTTGGGAGACGTCCCCGATCATAATCAGTCAAAATCCGATCGATCCCACACGATTTAGTTGAGTTATCGTGCTAACAATAAATTTTAATGCCGACGACAACGACGACAATGACACACACACAGACAACATTTTTTAAAAACCGGTTTTTTATTTTTAGGTCGAAAAACGAAAACTAAACGAAAACGAAAATTTGTTTTTCCATTTTTCTTTACACGATTACATTATTTTTCCGATAATATAGTTGAATGCGGAAAAGTAAAAATGTGTACAGACGAATTGAGAACCTCCGCCTTTTTTTGAAGTCGATTAAAAACATAAAATTGCTTTATTAAAAGAATACTATGGAAGGTTTCTTCTCTGCTTCTATATTGATCTGCACACTTTGGTCTTGATATATAAATGTCACCTATTGTATATACTTACTTATGTATATACTTGTATAAAATTCCAATAAAAAAACCTGACTTTGAATATAATTTTCCTATCACAATGCAAACAATAGAACAGCGACTGTACGTTACATTATACACGTAAAGGTAAAAGCTTTAATCCAATCTCAACTTTTGTAGTAAATAAGCCCATAGCCCTCCAGGAAGAATGAAATCGATACGATACATTAACAGGTTTTCTGATTGACACCAGTCAATGTGCATTTAATTACACCGCATGTTTTCCATTTAATCGCTCGATTATTTAGATGCTTTATCAAGGTTAGCCGAAAAAGTAGCATGGAGACATTTGGCTACTGGTTGACATTATACGGCTATTTACTAAAAAAGGTGCGAAGGTCTTCTGATTGCGCAGAAATTATAATGTCACAATATTTAAGGTTTTATTGCATTCAATATATCAGGAAAAAATATATCAATGCGTAATGTAATATAATACTTCTGATAATATATCGTCTGTTTGTTTGTTGTTTAATTCTTCTACTCTTATTTTGCTCATGGTATGGTAACTTTAATATGACCGATGAACACAACAAACTAAATGCAAGATAACATGGGGAGCCAGGGTTAGCTTTAATCATAGGTTGATTTCATTCGTATTTGGATTATGTCATTCATTTATGTCGTCAAAATAGTTACACAGTCTTAACACTGATTAATTTAATCTCAGATTAAAGAATTCAGCGAGGTCAAAAATACAAGCCCTTAACCAATTTTAAATATGCCAGCAGTATGAAGCTAACAGTCTGAAGCCTGTGTTTTAAAATGTGAGAGTAAGTGGTTTTTTCTTTTCACATAAAATAACGCTACGCAAATAACTGAAGTGTGTAGTTTATTCTAATATGACTACCCTAACTAGGTAAGTAGATATCAAAATAAGACACTAACTTAAAATACTTGTATCATTTTCTGCATGTCAAAACAATCTGTCGCGATTAATGAAGAGAGACATTATTGTATAGCAATAGTCGACAGGACGAAGAACATCAACATCAACTGTAGTCGCCGTGAACCTAGTAATTTATTAAGTAGACCCAGTGGCGTTCCGTGATAAGGGCATGTTTTTTTATTTTTTATTCGATTGACTGAAAATTCAAGTTTTTGGTAATATAAACTCTTGGGCAAAATTAACACATCAGTGAAACACCACATTGTTACATCAACATTATTCACATTGATTTTTCAAAGATTTAAATCATAGTGCCTACGCGATATCATAACTAAATAAATTCAACCAATGTTTACCGACTTAGAATGATATTATCGAAAAGAAACATGAATAAATAACAGAGAGTAACAATAAGGTCAAATACAGTCGAACTTCTAAAACTCGAACTTCTGTAACTCGAACTTGTATAACTCGAAAATGTTTTAGTGCATTTGATTGTTTATATGTAATTTATTGATCCCTGTAACTCGAATTTTCTCCAACTCGAAAACATTTTCTCACATTTAAAGGGTTTGAGTTAGACAAGTTCGACTGTACAATAAAAACTGTGTTGATGAAAAACTTTAGAAAAAATATTGGAGGTGAAATTAAAATCGTAAGAATTTGAATTCAGTAGCGTGTAGATTCTCCTCTAACTCTTGTCACTGCTTCCATTCGTCTGGGCATGCTATTAATCAAGTGGTGAATGGTTTCCTGAGGAATATTCTCCCATTCGACAAGATCGATTTGTTCGAATGTTCTAAAAGTCATAGGGGCAGGTCGTTTTAGTGCATCGCATAGATGTTCTATGGAGTTCATATCTGGCGCTCTTGGTGGTCAGTCCATAGTTGAAATATTCACAAATCGAAGATTGTCCTCCTCTACAACATGGGGCCGAGCGCTCTCCTGCATAAAAATGAAATTGTCCCCGACAAACGGGGAAAATGACAGCACATGGTCTTCTATGATGTTTTCTACGTAGAAATATGCATTCATGGTTCTCCCCCATATAAGAACCAAATCTATGCGACTATCGAAACGGATTCCTCCCCAGAATATTATTGATCCACCAAAAAATGGGATCCTTCGAGAGATATTGCAGGTATCAAACCTCTTTCCTGCCCTCCACCAGACTCGTTGACGTTCATCTGGGGAATTAAGACTTACATTCGGTCTGAAAATAAGAGGATGAGGCAGTGTACTCCGTTCATTGTCGGACCTGCGCTGTTCGAAGTCAAGCAACGAATTGCACGATTGCGACTTGGATGGGTGACGCATGGTCTTATTCTCATGGTGCCGCGGTGGTGCTGACTTGGTATTTGGTAACAGGGTGGCAACTGGGCCAAATACTGGGCGCATTGTCTGCGTGAGTTCGATTCTCACCAGAGGGAACTTAGCACTTCCCTCAGGGCTGGGTGTTTGTCCGCGTTTATATGCGTAACCTTTCCCCTACACAAAGCCTGCCTGTAGGCTTTCTGGGGAAGGATGTCTAATTTCCGTGTGTCCAAAACTCGTTTCCAGTCATCAATGGCTAATTTACGTGTTCTCTTGCAAAATGCAGTCTAGTAACTGTTCTCTGGTGAGCAGTGGTGCAATAGCTAGTATTCTATTGTCCAATGCTCCTTCATCAACTTCTCCTTCGTCCACCGTTCGTCCAGAATTTGCTACATTTTGAAGTGCTTCTAGGGCTCTGCTTAGCTAAACTGATAGAATGCCTATTTCCATCTCATGCATTTCTAGACTTCTTACAATCTTGTTCTGGGGTACTACAGTAACTTAGTTCACTGAAACGTTTAACTATTCAACTAATTGTCGATTGTCTAACTCCTAACAAATGAACCACATACTGCAGGCTACATCCCCCATTAACCAGAGTTACTGCTTTCACTGCTTCATCTTCTCTTAAGTTGTGTAGACGATTCATTTCTTCTACTCTGAGTGTACTAGATAAAGTGTTTCATTCACTTGATAACATTAAATAAAAAAATCATTAGCGTAACTGAATCTATTGCCTTTTACAAATAATTCCTTCAACAGCGTTAATTGTATTATTAACAAGCAATTACAAAACGTTACTTTACATCTGTCAAACAATTGCAATTATTTATTAGTAGTAACAGAAGCCACCTACATAAAATGTTTAAGGATTTAACACTTTGAAAAATTATAAAAAACAATGAAAAGTGTTTCAGTAGAACTTTTAGTCCAAGAAATAATAGTAATAACATTATCATTATTATATGATACGTTTTTTCAGAAAACGTATTAATGGTCCTCAAACAATTTTGTGGATTTTATATCTTCCATTAAGTTCTCCTGTATTTTAACAAAGTCCGTGAACACTCCGTGTGGTCGATTGCAACAAACGGTATTTTTCAGTTTTTCCTGCGCCTTGCGTATTACTTTTTTAACAAGAAATCCGGCCGCGGTTATAAACATCGCAATCATGGAGAAGATTAAATAACGCCGGCAAAAAGAAGAAAGCAATATTTTGGCCGGCTTTCGGGACAGTGGGTCAGTTAATAATTCGCGATATAGACCCCCCCTTCTCGTCGCAAAAACGCTAATGCTCAATTAAATAACTCCGCGGATAGGAACAAGGTCACGGACGAAGATTAACAATTTATATACGTCGGTGTTTTTTATTTAACTACAGGTGCATGAAGGAAGATTGCTGATGAAATCGACCGTGTAAGAAGTCGCCTAATGTCCATATAACAGACGTTCCGGTTTCTAATATAAGATCAGACAAAAAACGACGTTATTTAGGCAGCTTGATTGCTGGAGAAAATGCGGAACACTTTCTCGCTATTTGTGTGTGTTTTATTGTCAATGCGATCTTAATTATTACACATGAAAAAACGTAGTGATGAGGAGATAATCGTTGGCAGAAAGTTGAGATTATTTACTTCGACATTGTTTTACCAACAGAAAGGCAAAATGGTTAATTAATTACACAGGCCAACAAAGATATTGTGATTGGACTTTTTTATTTTTTGGCTTAGTTACATACCATGAACTACAGAAACACTATTTCCTTGTTTCCATCGCGCACTAGTATTTTTAAGTGTACGTTGTACAATTATTTATAGTTTTGAAAACCGAGGTTCTATAAAATCAAATTTTGCCTCCATCTTTTCGGCGCCCCTGTGTTTAATCTGTTTGAAACGTACACACAGGTGTGGGCGATTTACTGAAACAGAGTTGGTCGCTACTGAAGCAGAGTTGGGGATATTCCGGCTTTATACTAATCGTGTATTTACATAGTCGCTGTAGTATGTTTTTGATGTGTGTACGTTTACTCGCGACATCGCGTCGTGTTTTTTTATTTTATTTTAAAAATACCTAGAAGTTGTAAAAATATATCAAATATATTTTGTTATAAACTTAACATCCGGTTCAAAAAACGTTATGCAAATTTGGTTCATCCGCAAAAAATTATTTAGCCGCCACTTCATATTAAATTAGGATTAATGAAGCAATACGATAAAAATCCAAAATTTTGTAGTTTTTTCCCTGAGACTTATGGGGTATCATCTCCAAAGGTTTTTGATGCGTTGAGTTCTGTAAAAAAATGTCTCAAATCGATACGATGAACCGTTTAGAAGTTATGGCTATTTTAGGGCAATAAACGCGTTTTTCACAACTTTTCTGACCATTTGTGGTTAAATTAAAAAAAAAATAAAGCTCGGGGAAAAATATAATAACAGTTTCTTAGAACTAATATTTACCCGTTTTTTCTTGACCACATTTCTCTTCGAACGACTTTTTGCATTATACACGAATTTCTTTTAAGAATCATATCTCCCTTATTATTGGTGCTACGGTTAGCTGCATTCAACTCAGAAATGTTAGTTCTAAAAGAAACTGTTGTTTCTCGGGCCTTAGTTTTTTTATGTAATCAAATATGCTCAGAATATTGTAAAAAACACGTTTTTTACTCAAAAAACAGCCATAAATCCTAAACAACTCGTTGGATAAACTTGAGGTATTTTTATTGGAGCACAGTAAAAATAAACAAACGGACTTTTCCGCACGTAGAACATCTCTATCTCGAAATTGAGTGGCCGAGAAAAAATAAACCAACACATAAACGCAGAATATCTGTTTTATGCGACAGTTTTACTTTTTTCAAATAGTCCACCATCGTGCTATCTCATGACCCATGGATAGGGTGGGGTGTGTCCTATCCAACCCCAAAGTCAATAGATGTCGTCTGATAGACGTCCCTAATCAGAATCAGTCGAAACCCGATCGATGTGACACGATTTAATTAAGTGATCGTGCTAACAAAAGAAATTCTCAAATAGTCCACCATTGTGACTATTTGAGAATTTTTCATGACCCATAAACATGGTAGAGTGTGTTCTATCCACCTCAAATCAATAGGTGTCGTCTGGGAGGCGTCCCCGATCAGAGTCAGTCAAGCCCCGATCGATCCGACATGATTTAGTTGAGTTATCGTGTTAATAAAAAAAAAATCTTAAATAGTCCACCGTCGTGCTTTCTCATGACCCATGGGCAGGGTGGGGTGTATTCTATCCACCTCAAAGTCAATAGGTGTCGTCTGGGAGGCGTTCCCGATCAGAGACAGTCAAAACCCGATCGATACGACACGATTTAGTTGAGCTATCGTATTAACAAAACAAATTTCTCAAATAGTCCACCATCGTGCTTTCTCATGACCCATGGACAGGGTGTGGTGTGTCCTATCCACCTCAAAATCAATAGATGTCGTCTGGGAGACGTCCCCGATCAGAATTAGTCAAAACCCAATCGATCCGGCACGATTTAGTTGAGTTATCGTGTTAACAAAAAAAAAAAATTCTCAAATAGCCCCAAGGGATGGGGTGGTGTGTGCTATCCACCTCAAAATCAACAGATATCATCTGGGAGACGTCCCCGATCAAAATCAGTCAAAATCCGATCGATCCGACACGATTTAGTTGAATTATCGTGCTAACAAGAATAAATTCCGACGACAACGACGACGACATACACATAGCAAAAAAATTTTTAAAACTATTTTTTTGTTTTTAGACCGAAAAACGAAAAATAAGCCCAAAAAAAATTTTTTTTTCACTTTTTCTTTACACGATTACATTATTTTTCCGCTTATAGTGGAGTGCGGAAAAGTAAAACTACAAAATTTCGGATTCTTCATCATTAGGTCATCAGTCCTAAGACTGGTTGGACGCTAACCTCCAGCTTCTCCTATCTTGTGCTAACCTACGCATTTCGCTAATTGCGCTACAACCTACATCCCTTACTATTTGCGAGCAGTAGTCTAATCTAGGCCTACCTCTGCCTTTATTCACTCCTATTTCTGCCTCCAAAATATCGCGGACTATTCCCCCATGTCTCAGCAAGTGGCCTACCATTCTATCTCTTCTCTTCTTTAAGTTTTTCCACATACTTCTTTTCTCGCCGACTTTCTCCAATACTTCTTCGTTTCTAACCCTATCAGTCCATGGTATTTTCATCATTCTTCGGTAACACCACATCTCAAAAGCTTCTAATTCGGATTCTTATAAGCCAAAATTTCGCCATATCATGAAATTCTGACGTGATTGAAAAAACGGAATGTGGATTCAAACAAAGAGACCCTAGATCCACCCCTCACATTTCCAGGACAGAGGGTCAACTTTTTTCTGTAGGCCTATGATATTTTCCTCATCAATACCTATTGTATTTCAAAAAATAAAACCCGCCACAGGTAGGATTCGACATTTGTCCTGGATCGGAACCGAACGACATACAGCTATTTCGAACTTATTAGTTCTCATCAGTGCTGTACACGGTACGCCGATTCAGGACAAATGCCGAATGAACTTTATGGAGTATACATCTTCATCGATACGATATCTGTCAGTAACATATAAGTCGGAAATCGAGAATGGAACCACCAAACCGCCAAGCAGTAATCAAAGTAGTTCCCGAATAGCAAAGCTATTACATAATCGCTCTAGGAAATAACTACTCCTCGGACTAAAGCCCCGCCAGGCATTGAATTATACCCAGAAGCGATCCTCGACCCCTTTCTCGTGTTTCTGCACGATCAGATAAGGTTTCAAAAAATAAAATTTTCTTCCTTTCTCGATTTCCGACTTATATGTTACTGACCTATTGTATTGAAGGGATTCCTCAGAATTTCTTCCGACAAGCACAGCGATTTATGAAACATGAACCACACAAATACTACAAACGTCTGGCGTTAGCTAATTGATGGTCTTGAAAGTGAATATCTCTTGCCATTTATCCTTTATTACATCGATGACATTTAGCCATGCCTCGGTAGGTGAACAACATTCATGCGTGTGATTATTGCCTTCGAAATGTTAGGGGTCCTGTACTCAATCCGTACGACCTGAAAGCCGCTGTTTCGCAACGACGCAGTTTTTTTGTTGTTCGCCCGCAATTACTTATTTCATATTTAAGTGGATTTTGCGTTGCATAAATGTAAATTATCGATTTGCGTTTCGTAATTACTCCACTTGTACATTTTTATCATATTTACTGCGTTGGGCAGGGCCTGTCCGGCTCGATTGAAGATTGCGCAAGAACTGAAGCGTAGGAGATTGGCTTAATTATAATAAAGAAGTTGTTTTTTTAGTATTGAATAACGGCAAAAAAATCTATTCGATTGGAAGCGGTGTAGTTCAAGGTGTGTATTGAATATTCCCGTAAATGGAGAATTAATATTAAAAATAATTAAAATTTCACTTTCATTAACATCAAAAGGGGAAGTAAACGAGAGTATATGATTTTTTATGTGTTTTCATAACAAGCTTTCACGTTAATTTTTTTCATACGAGTTTATAAAGTGAAATATGAGAGAAATGCATTTCTTTGAAGAAACAAATCACATACGATTCTTTAATACGTAACACTTTTAGCAATGATGAAAAACTGTCACAGTAAAAAAAAAATCGAAATAAAACAATTCTTCATTTCAGTCAAATTTCTTCATGAGATTTTATAAAACAAGGCAGGAGGCAGAATATATAGGGTGTCTCAGTTGGAACTATAGGATCTGAATTGCCGTTTGTGTTCTGTCAAGGATAGGGCGTTAATATTTAACGGATGTTATCTACAAACCATACGACGTCAACTTACCTATAATATCATCACCATGTTCATTTTCAAGGAAATATGGTTCAATTACTCCAAGTTTGTTGCAAAAATCAGCAACATTCTCTTTCTTTTTTAACACCCAATTAACAAATGTACGACGTTTTAATGCGACGATGTAAATGGTCTGTAACTTTTAATTATTGTGTCAACTAAATTTTATATGCTGACAGATGCAGCTCTTTTTTTAACCGATGCGTGGTGGCTCTTGACAGACTTAATTGTTGTGCACGACGTCGAATTGATGTGTTTGGATACTCCCGTACACTTTCTCTGATTGCAGTAATATTTTCGTCTGACCAACAACGGCGAGGACGTATTGGTATTGCTTTATCAATAACAGAACCCTTCTCTTCAAATTTCTTGATTAAGTTATGAACTGTTAACTCTGTAGGCGCTTCATTCTGTCCTAATTTTTCTTAATGAAATTGTAACTGATTAAACGCTTTCATAAAACAGTTGTACACAAAATATTCATTTGTTACGATTACGAAAATATCTGTTACAATTTTCCATAAGCAATACTATAAGTATTTTTAGCAACAAAATAAGTTGTGTAGAAACAAAATAATGTGAGCAAGCAACAATTTATTTATTTTTTAATGATAATTTAACGATAATTTAATTTTTTTACTATATTGGATACAACCTGTATCAATATTGTAAAATTTACAAAAACGGATTTACATCAAGCATTACCAAGATCTAAAAACAAAATGACCTGTGGGAATAGTCATATCCTGTGGTGCGATAAACGCGATAACCCTCTTAATAAATAAATAGTTTTAAAATCTTAAAACGGACTTTTTCGCACGTAGAACGTAGGACGTAGAATCTCTATCTCGAAATTGAATGGCCGAGAAAAAATAAACCAACACATAAATGCAGAATATGTGTTTTATGCGACAGTCTTACTTTTTTCAAATAGTTCACCCTCGTGCTTTCTCATGACCCATGAACAGGGTGGACTGTGTCCTATCCACCTCAAAATCAATAGATGTCGTCTGGTAGACGTCCGTAATCAGAATCAGTCGAAATCCGATCGATCCGACAGGATTTAATTGAGTGATCGTGCTAACAAACAAATTTTTGAAATAGTCCACCGTTGTGCTTTCTCATGACCCATGAACATGGTAGAGTGTGTTTTATCCACCTCAAAATCAATAGGTGTCGTCTGGGAAAGTCCCCGATCCGAATCAGTCAAAACCCGATCGATCCGACATGACTTAGTTGAGTTATCGTGTCAACAACAAAAATTTCTCAAATAGTCAACAGTCGTGCTTTCTCATGGCCAATGGACAGGATGGGGTGTGTCCTATCCACCTCAAAATCAATAAGTGTCATCTGGCAGACGTTCCCGATCAGAATCAGTCAAAACCCGATCGATCCGACACGATTTAGTTGAGTTATCGTAATAACAAAACAAAATTCTGAAATAGTCCGCCATCGTGCTTTCTCTTGACCCACGAACAGGGTGGGGTGTGTCCTATCCACCTCAAAATCAATAGGTGTCGTCTGGGAGACGTCCCCGATCAGAATTAGTCAAAATCCGATCGATCCGACACGATTTAGTTGAGCTATCGTGCTAACAAGAATGAGTGGCGACGACAACGATGACACACATACAGCAACAAATTTTGAAAAACCATTTTATTCCGAGAAACAAAAAATAAACCCAAAAAAATTTAGTTTTTTCACTTTTTCTTTTCACGATACATTACTTTTCCGCTTATAGTGGAGTGCGGAACAATAACAATAGGTAATTCTTCACAAACTTAATATCATAATAAGAATAACATCATAACTTAATATCAAGGAATGTGAAGCATTCAAATTAGATCACGTTCCGTGCCTCACCGATTTTTTCATATGGCTCCAAACATAATAATCTAGGATGGTTAGGTCAGGAGACCTAGCTGGCCAAGCTTGAGGACCTCCACGACCGATCTAGCGGTCTAGAAAACTCATTGATGAGATGCTCCCGATAATGGAATGATAAATCAGACGGTGGTCCATCATGCAGGAAATTAAAACCTCTCCTATCAATATTTTATGCAATAATAAATTAGGCAAAACGGTCCGGAGAAAATCTAAGAATATTTCTCCAGTCAACCGATTTTCAAGAAGATCGTGCACCACTACACTCCATACATTAAGGGAGAACTCTTTTTGGACAACAACGTGAGGATTCTTGTGGCTCCAAAATGTATAAATTCCTAGAATTACTTACTCCATCGCGAGTGAATTGGGCCTCGTCAGTGAAAACAATTCTGCGCAAAATTCTTGAAAGATGAATTATCCAACGACAAAACATAACTCACCTGATTTGAGACACTGGACCTTTTGGATGTGATAGAGATACACCGCTTTTAATGTCCTCGATAGACGGGTTTGAGGAACACCTAGCGCATGTGCTATTCTACTAGTGTTTATCAAAAGACTTTGCTCTACAATCTCCACAATGCTCCTTCCAGCCAGTTTAAGTGCTCGTTCTACATTTCTCTAAGTTCCAGGAAGTCTTCCATGTTACTGAAAGAACTGGAAAACTCTGGCGAAAGTGTGGCGCGACGGTACTCGTCGACCAGGAAGTTTTCTCTAATATTCCTTAACTGATATGCCTTTGCATTACCATCGCAAAACTCACACACATAAATGATATCAGCTAATTCAGCATTGGTGAACTGATTATATAAATTTTAACGAAAAAATCACAGAACACTTAGAACACCAAGTAGGAAAAATAATAATGTGATCGTACTGACAGATATAAAGGTTACTATTATTTTAATTTCAAAATAGAACTATTTTTTTGAACGAAAAAAACATATATTCGGCCTGTATCATATACGAATGAATGAGAAAAAAAATAATTTTGTTCGATCACAAACGTATTGATATGGCACTGAAGCAGTCACCAATGAAAAATGTATAACTGTCGCATAAAACACATATTCCGCATTTATGTGTTGGTTTATTTTTTCTCGGCCACTCAAGTTCGAGATAGAGATGTTCTACGTGCGGAAAATTCTGTTTTAAGGTTTTAAAACTGTTTATTTTTCTTATAGTATTATTTTTGCTTCTTCCTATCGACTAGGTAGGAGTGTTTTGTTATGTTTTTTGCTTTGTTTTCATCAAAATTGATTCGCTATTCTCAGAGCATTTTCTCTGAACTTTCCGATTTAGCTGATAGCATAAGTGCGATAGAAAAATGTACTTTTTTATCAAAACGAGGCGAGCAGATTTATACCGAGCCCAGCCCTGGATGTTTCCAAACCAAGTAGGCCATTCCGACAACCTCCGAGGGAAGAATTTTACTGGTAAATTACATCGAACCGGTGCAAACAATAGCTCTTTGTATTGTCAGACCAAATACATTAAACACCCTTATGTCTTCTTAGCAACCAGAAGTCAAAAAATGTTTGCCATTAGGCCCTCTTTTTGTCGTTTGACTCTATCTGCCACTAGGCTATGCCACATTCCTCGCAGATCACCCTGTATAAATACTGTTGTAATATGACACCGCTTCCAAACACTCCCAACGAATCTATTGGCTATAGTAAACCTTGTGGAATTGTAACTATCACTTGTATGTTTTGAGTGTGCAAATGATTAATATCATCTTTAAAAGGAAGTAATTTCGTTAAACGACGAATAGACACCCACTCAATACCTTTTTACATCAACCAAAATGCCACTTGTTGGCGATTTTATGGATATTACAGCAGAAGAAATGTCAACGAAACAAATGACTAGACATTTAATTAATTGATAGGCAATTCAAAGTATATATCAAAAAGTAGAAGATATAAGAAAAAAACGATGGAAATTTATTGTGATTCTCCTTCACCTTACGAAAATGGTGTCTGTCTAGAGTACCCTTTACGTTATTTATAACCTGCGTGATTTCTTGCCCGTTCGCTGTCTATATATGCGGATAATACTACAAATTGTTTAAAAAAATTGCAGAAATCGTGATATCTAGTTTAAGAGTAAAACCTGGTCATTTGCGGTTTGATTAATGACGCTAACCATTACCTCTGGTCTATGTTTAATGTACTTTGTACTTTAAACTATATTCCTTAACGGTCTATAGAATCCTGAAAATCCTATACCTAGGATACCTGGTTATTTTAATAGAGAAAGCATCTAAGAATTACAAATTAAATTAGTCGTATTAAGTGCAATGTGATGTTGGAATGTAGATAGATAGTTAACGGTTTGATCTCTTGAACTTTTATCGATCGTGCAATGAATGACGTAGAAAAATTAATAGGAGAAACAACTATTTTGTGTCTAATTATTATTAAATCGAATGACTGAAAATTATGTCTACATTTTCGTTGGGTTTACAACAAATATTCTATATAGTATCGTGTCATAAATGAGACGACGTGACGGCAGCTGAATATGACAAAAAGCCATATTTAACAGGTAAATCCTAAATTATTATTATATTAGTGCCGCATACCTTATTACAAGAAATGATTTCCATTATATGACGCATAGGCTAAGAAGTGTAGTCGTAATTTTTTGCCAACAGATTATTTGATAATTTGGTTTTAAACTTTAATTCAAGTAGAATAATTGTGTTAAAAATTATTTTCACAAAACTATTTCTGAAAAAAAAATTCGAAAATGCAAAAATTGTTCACACTAAATGATGGGAAAATGGTGTAAAACTTCACTATTTATGGTAGAAGACTGGTATAAAAACCAGTGGAGTTGATAAAATATTATGAATCTATAAAAAAATATTTCTATAGTTATAGTGAATACGGTAGGCATTCAACACAGTTACTCGTTGCGGTGCTAGCACCGCATAGCACCGTCTAAACATAACACTTTAGACTAGTTAACTATCAAGATGAAGATGTGCAGCAAAATTTTCTTACAAATATCAGCATCATCTTCTTTCTTCTTTAACACCCAATTAACAAATGTAAATGTAAATGTAAATGTAATGTAAATGGTCTGTAACTTTTAATTGTTGTGTCAACTGAATTTTGTATGCTGACAGATGCAGATCTTTCTTTTAAAGTCCGATGCGTGGTGACTCTTGACAGTTTCAATTGTTGTGCACGATGTCGAATTGACGTATTTACATACTCCCGTACACTTTCTCTCACTGCAGCAATATTTTTATCTAACCGACCACGACAAAGAGGTACTGGCGTTGCTTTATCAATAACAGAACCGTCTTTTCAAATTTTTGATTAAGTTACGTACTTTTAACTCTGAAGGCGCTTCATTTTGTCCTAATTTTTCTTAATGCAACTGTACATATAAATGATCGCTTACATTCATAAAACAGTTGTACACAAATTATTCGTTGTTCAACTGTTAATCGTGGCATGTTGACGTCGTATGGTTTGTAGACGACAGTTGTTAAATATTACGAGCGGCTAAATACCAAGGGTGGCTCCACGTACTGCGCATGTGCAAAGTAAGAAAAGGACCATTTTATCTTTATCTGTTACAGCATTTAGAAAGAAAATAAAGTATATAGGGTCCTGGGAAAATTATTTTGTAAGAAAACGAACGAAGGAATATTAGTAGTAGAGCAAAGAGGGTACCAGGCCACCCTCGGATTTGTCCGCGGACATTTGATGCGGATGGCATGTGGTCATTGTTGATCTGAATAACTCTTGGCGCAGGTATAAAACAGGTCTGTACAGGTATAAAACAAGTGTATCGGTTTAAAACAGGTATGGTAACCTGTTTAATGACGTCATGTTTTTTTTCCTAATACCACCATACCTGTTTTAAACCGATACACACCTGTTTTATACCTGTACAGACCTGTTTTATACCTGCGCCAAGAGTTCTTCAGATCAACAATGACCACATGCCATCCGCATCAAATGTCCGCGGACAAATCCGAGGGTGGCCTGGTACCCTCTTTGCTATACTACTATTATTAACATTTGGAAGACGACTTTAATCGTCACAATCATAGTTTAATGCTGAAACCATTAAACTTGTGACTTTTTAATATTGTCATTATTCTTAATGATAATATTAACATTTTATTACTGTTAGATGATTGACTAAATGAATTACTGTTAGATGATTGACTAAACCTTTATTTTGCTGAAAAGAGCTGTTACAATTTGTCTCAAGGCATTTGTAACTCCATATGGATTTATCATATGCAACAGGATTTGTTTCTAAGTTGTGTACCTCTCGAATATGCATATTAAGATTAGATTGTTTAGAAAACATTTTCTGGAAGAATGTACATATCACAGCCATAACAAATAATCCATTAAATTAATCTCTTTCAAATATTTTCTTTCCGGTGAATTATGCACAAAAAACGAATTTGCAGTATTTGGACATAAGCATAACCCTATGGCTCATAAAAAAACAAACGTTATAACAACGTTAATTTAAATCATACACAACGGTTTCTCTCTAATTTAAAGTAAAGGTACGCACATGCGCAAAATATGGAGCTACCCTTAGCATTTAGCCATTCGTTAAATATTGACCGACTGTCTTTGACAAAAAACAAATGGTGCGTAATTCAAATCCTACAGTTCCAACTAAGACACCCTATATTTATTTTATGGTGTATAAAACCAGCATATATTTATCATAACATAATTCATTGATTATAAATAAATTATTTTCTCGGTGTATGTTGTATATAAAGCACAAAATAAATCAATAGAAGTATTCGCTTAAATTTTAATTGATTAATTTAACAACCATATAACACCTTAACTAATTTTTAACCACCTGTTTTTATATTTAAAAAAGCGAACATTATACAAAAAATACACGTACATTCTACAAACACAAGTTCTTATTAATAATCCAATAATCCTTACCTTCTTAAAAAACCGCATTTCTTTTTTTCCATAGAACAAAACAACGTTAAACAAATATCAATATCGTACTGTTTCTAATTCTTAATTATCGACTTAAAATTTTTTCCTTGCTGAGTATCACGTTTTGCTAATTTTGCAACACCAGCGTAACCATGACCGTTAAAAATTTGTCTCACGTATTATAGTTTCCCTTATTGTTACATTAGCATAGCTAGTATATTACACCGTTTTCATCTACGAATTCGGTGTTTGTAACTGAAAGCAAAAGTGCGCCAGACAAAAGAACCAATTAAATTCCTTATCGTGACATAATTAACATATTTTCACACGATTATGAACATGTTAGAAAGTTTCATTACCTCTTAATTGGAAGAAATGCCAGTTGAACTGGAAAAGAGCACTTCTAGAAATGCATGTACACCGTCACTAACGAAACGTGCTTAATGTGGAAAATAATACAGGCAAGCGAATGAAATCTAGTTCGTGTCGCCACTCTGATATAATACCCATTGTTTTCATAATTATTATTAACATTAAAATTTGCTTGTAGTGATACCGAATACAGAATAAATAACAAAAATATGTTTCAGTCCATTCCAAATTCAAATATTGTCCTGTTCATAGTTAATAATTTTATTAATCAATTTAGTTGGTCTATTCATAATATGTATTCATCGATAGGTTTCTTAATAATTACTAACTCTCAAATTAGAATCGTGGTAATAAGTCACCAGAAAACAATAATTTTCGGTCCATTTACAACTATTTCTTCTTCGCCAAAAAACCCTTGTAAATTTTTAAATTATTCTATTTAATCTTTAGTTCAGTAGCTAATAAAAACCACAATTGCCCTGTAATAATAGCTATCCAAATGGGCATATTGGAACATAAATCCATCAATTAAACCATCCATATAAAAAATGTTGGTCTACTGGTGTAGTGTAGAATTTTACGCCGGCATCCCAGGTTCAACACCGAGTGGTGACAAGAATTGATCCAAGTTTTCTCACATGGCTACATGAATTGGTTCGAATTGACTACATCCATGTCAATTCGAATATTATATATATAGGTATTGCCAGATTTTTTGAGGATAAATTATACAATAACTACCTCGGAGAAGATTTTCAAGTTGCCTGAAGTAATCTGAGATAATGACGTTTGGGAATGGCCTATATTTCCGGCTCGGAATAATCCGGGAGTGGGTTAGATTCCCACATAAGTCGGCTGGGTATGCCCTTGTGATTGTTAGAAATTAGGTGGAAGAATAACACTGATTGTGAGCTATTCTGAAGGCGCAAAAGACTCAAATTTGGTTCAAAAGCTAATTGAAGATGATCGCCATTTATACAATAGTTTTAGAAGGATGTGAACTTCCACAATAAAATTTACTTTTGGTATATTTATTTTTCCATAGAATCCACATTCATATTGAACTAAGCAATGAATCGACATTCTGTATTTCTTAAAATATGTATAGTTGATATGATGTTCTAAGAAACTTCATTAATGGACCATTTTATGTCAAGTACTCGTACTTCTAACTGGTCAGGTATTGGATTGATCTAGCGATAATCGAGATTATTTAAAACGGTAAAAACCCTTAGAACAACAACCTATTTTCCAAACAAAAGAAGTTAACGAGGTTCCATCATTCGTCGAAACACAATTCTTAAATAAATCCGCTAGTTAGAAGATAGGTCCAAATTCTTAGTCTGCAAGAATGGTTTTCATTCTTCTATCTATTTGAAAAGCAAACTACGGATCAAAATTCTTTGAATTTGCACAAAGAATAGTAGATAAAAGTTAATAGTAGATTCCGATAACCTCTGAGATTCCATAAAATAATGAAGAGTACTTTTAATTTCTTTAATTATAGATAGCGCTTTCAATTTATATCTAGAAGTAGTATAATTCTATACAGCAATACCTACTAAAAATTTTAAAACTATTACATGATTATAGTGATAGTAAAGGGTGTTGAAATATTTTTAAAACAAGGATTGACTTGAACCATATTTCCGCCCTAAAGGTTTTGAAAAACATGTATTCTATTCATTCTCAAAAATTTTAAAGACCTCCCCTGTATACTTCAATCTGGATATAAAAAAATTAAAGATTAAAAAAATGTTCTGGGTAACAGGGTAATAATAGTAGAATTCTGATGATATCAATTTGTAATTTGATATTTTGATATTGCATGTAAGATGAAGATAACACACAAATCTCCCGAATGAAATGGCATGAGAGGTAAATTAAAAAACGTCTTTAATTAAGAATGTATACTAAGACAATACCTTATTGTTTTTAGGTGAATGTTATGAGAAATCAGATACAAGGCAACAGACTCGTTGAGCCGTATAGATCATGAGATATTTTGATTCAGAAAAAATTGAAATGCACTTCGCAAACAGATCTTTAATCTAATGAAGACATATCGTATTAATTAATCTGAACAAGTTTTTTGATTTGAAAACTCCAGCACTGAGATAAACAAGTAAAATCCTTAACTAAAATAACGGCATTTATGTGAAGTAAATTATTTATTAGTATGTAGGAATATAAACATTTATAATTATTTTCACTTATGCATTACTTATACGTAATTATTCTCAATACACATACAGTTCGTAGTGAATCTACATAAGCATTCATCTTTTATATTGCTTTGAATGTTATTTATAACGTAATTTTTCTACTCACTACCTTGCTCACCACTCTGGAACAATGTTCTGGAAATAATTTCTGATATTACATTCCAGTTGAAGAGGAACTTGGTTTTGTTGAAACCCCAAGTCATCAGTATACCAGATCAGATAGTCAGATCATTTAAATATAAAAAAGTACTGTCAAGGTTGATATAAGGTCAAATCACAAGATATTTAAATAAATATAAGTTCTTAAACTTACAAAGAATACATATACGAGTATGTAAAAAATTGACGTTGTACCCATACAATATTTTATTTTATTATGTAGTTTCCATTTATTAATTCTTCAATGGATTTTAATTCTTCAAAAGCTTAAGGAGGTATACGTTGTATTTCGTGAAGAATTCTCGCTTTTAAATATTCTAAATTCTCCGGATTAGTAACGTATACTTTGTTCTTAAATATCCCCACGAAAATTAATCTAGGGATGTCAAATCTGGCGATCGAGCTGGCCACTCAATCGGCCCCGTTCTCCCTATCCAACGATTTGGATACACCTCAAGAACGCGGACAGATGCTGTATATTGGAGAGGTGCACCATCTTAAAGGAAAATGTTATTTATCGGAATATCTGGTTTATTTACATCTGGATATATACAACTATTAGTGCAGAAATAAGATTGTCTCGAAGAAAATCCAAATATCTTGCACCAATTAAGTTCACGTTAAGGATATAGGGAGCCAGAATTTTTTCGTCGACTATGGCGCACCACACATTCACTTTCCGGAGATTTTGTGTGTGTGATACTCCATCACCCATAGGAGATTCTCGATAAGATTTAAAGTTTTTATCTGACAGCAATAAAAAAAATATCCATCGCTAAGGTTACTGCCAAGTGGCTAACGATGCACAATTTGAACATTTAATTTAGTTGATTGTAAATAATCATTGCCATTAATTTAGTATTTTGAAATTGTAAAACCATTTTTCTTCATATTCAGGATAATGAAATTGTTACCGTATCGTATGTAAAAAATGTGTTGTCTTGCATTCCGTAATAAAAGAGGGCGTTGCCATTAATAAAAAAAATCAATGACATCATACCTCTTACACGAATCACCCTGTATATATTAATTATATTTTAAAAAATCGCAACTAAGAAGTTGAAGTTATTCCTTGGATCTTTAACGAATTTTTTCATTACATTACGAAAACCCTGTATATAAAATACGATTCTGAATCATTTCAATTTAAACATGTACAATCTATGGTGGATAAATGTAACATTTCTGAATCCAATGAATCCAATGAGTCCAGAGATTTTTTGAGTCCAGTGGCGGGTATTATACAGGGTGTTTCCTAAGTAAGTACAAAAAATTTAAGAGTATATTCTTGAGACAATTTTGGGAGCACCATCATGTATAAACAATTAATCGATTCATTATTACTTAATGAAGCAAAAACTGTGTGCCTCCAGATGCATAGAATGTGTGTACCAAATTTCACAAAAGTATTTACTGATATCATAGATATTATAAAAAAAATATTTTTTTTCTTAAAACTCTACCACCCTGTACCATCTGGAAATGAAGCATTTGAAGAAATGTGTTCATATGAACTTTTTCTTTCATAAAATAGACTCAAGAATATGCTCTTAAATTTTTTGTACTTACTTAGGAAACACCCTGTATTTACGTTAATAGTTTCGTGTAAGCAGAATATTGCATTTTTAGAACAGACAATGCAGATTTTCACACTAATATACAATCGCAACCAAAGATATTTCTTCATATGTTTACTAAATTATATTCACAGATTACAACCGTATCTTCAGTCACGATATCCTTGAGTATAAAGATAAAATTTACATTATAACGTAGTGATATTACAAACTGATTTTTAATCTTAGCTATACCATACAGACTTAACTGAGTGGAACAAGTTTGCGTTATTCTAACAATATCGAGATAAATACAGCACAAAAATTTGATAAGTGAGAGTGTTTGTATTGTTATACAACCATTGCTTTGATTTTTGACTTTATTAAATTATGTTGAATCAGATTCACTTTCATTATTTTAATCATTTCGAATATCTGCAATCTACGCTAGAGTGGATTAAGAAAGTTTTTTATCACTAGATCCGCTGGTACTTTAATGAAAGTAATATTTGTATATTACTACAAATATATTGGTTTAACAATTTTTTTTAAATATGTCTATGTTTTGAACAGCAATGTATACACTTGCGTCACTTTATTCGGTCTGTGTATAAAAAATATCCTATTGAAATTAGTTTCTTGTATATAATCCGGAAGATGTTTTATTAGACGTCAATTTATAATAAATTGGTCCCACAAGAACATTGCAATGAGTCCAATGCAAATGTTCTACTGGATTATTGAAATTAATTTTCCTGTTCCTATTTTCCTATTATTCTTGATATTATCAACAAAAGCCATGAAGATTTATTGTTCTGCATTCCTTGTCGAAGCACATTAATACGAGGTCTAATCAAAAAGTTCCAATGGTTGAAGAATGTAGAATTGCATTTGGTTAATTTCAGGAAATTCTAACCTGCTGAGAAGTTTGTTCTGAGGCCGATGACTAAGCAATAAAGAAAACATTGAAATTGTCGAAATTTGTCAGGAACTTCTGAAATGGCAAATGATTATGAAAACTTTTTGAAAGCCATTATCACCAAGGACAAAACGTAGGTTTACACATACAATGATAACGGCACTCAATGATCACAGTGGAAGTAAACGACCTCTTGAAGACCCAAAACATACATCAGATAAAATCAAATGTCAAACAATGCTCACTGTTTTCTTTAACTGGAGGGGTTGGTTGTCTATCACGAATTTCTTCTCCAAAGTGAGGCGATTAATCATTTCCATTACCGTAAACCTTAAGAAAATTGTATGAGGCTGTGAGGATGAAAAGACCCGAACTGTAGCGAAGTGAGGAGTGGGTGTTGTACCACGATGCACTGGCTCATTCGGACTCATTCATTCTCAATTCTTGTACAAAAAACAGCATGATGGTCATTCCCCAGCCCCCTACTCACTCAACCTAGCCCCTGTGGACCAAAGCTCAAATATCTGCCGAAAGGACAAACATTTCACACGACTGATAAGATCAAAAGAATTGCTAAGGGGGCTAAACAGTATTTTAGAAGAGGTGTTTTCTGGATACTTCTAGCAGTGGAAACAGAGGTGGAAAAATGAATAGCTTGCCAAAGGGAGTAGTTTGAATAATGTTGAATAACCTGTAAACAATATATCTATAAAAAATAAGTCCTGGACTTTTTGATCAGACCTCGTACGTAATATGGTTTTCTTGTTTCACAAATATATTAATCTAATAACGAAATGAATTAAGCTGGTAAATGTACATCAATGATTGGAACTGGAGTAAGTAACAGGTAACTTATACAAAATCTTATAAAATAATTAATCGGCAATTAAAATATTTGTCGGTGAAAGAACTCTCAGAGGAAGCCAATTATTTCGTCGATCCCATCCTACCTAGTCACGAATGAAAGATGTGAGACTGATTAAACCAATACAGTTCAGTTCCTGGAAAATGCAATTTGAATAAGAGCGATTTCTAGATTTAAATAATGTATTAGTGTTTCGTTTACCAACACTTGCATTTAGCACTGTAGACAATCAATATAAGTATAAATGGGAATGTTATTTTTACCCTTTTCATCTGTCACTTAAAGTATGTTTAAAATTATTAAATTATCCTTAAGACAATACATACATACATTTATTTTTGTCAAATAACCTAAATTCTAATCTGCAAATTTTGTTAATCTAAATCATAATAATGAACAACATCAAAACAATGAAAAAAAGACCTATATCTCGAAAACTTACACTCCTACTTACCTCATTCTCAAACCGCTTAGGATATAAATATGTTTATTCGAACCTTTTCTCTTAAAATCATACATTACCAAAATGTTTCATCATTATTAAAAGAATTACCTCTTCTATTCTATTAAGAATAGAAAGTTTGCCTACGTATTTAATTGATACCCTATACCTATACAATATATTTTCACTCATCTTTCCTATCTACTTTTAATAATAGTCACAGTTTGCGGAAACCTGCATTTCATCCAAACAATATCCACCGTTATCTCACGAGTTGAGTTCTGTTGAAGATCTACTTTTAAAAGCTTCGCGAACAAAATTAGTACACAACGCTATAGGAATTAATTGTCGTGGGTAATTTGTCGGGCGCACCTTGGTTCCGCTATAATTCCGCAATATACTGTGTGTTGATACGCGTCTTGTCTTTGTAATGTGTGGCACAGTTAAGTACGGTGCCCTGGTGCACTTGAACTCTGTTTTGGTGACGCCATAACTACAGGGTCATTGTTCACTTAATAAGGTCGTAAAAATATGGTAACAATGGTGGTCCGAGCCTTTTGTAGTACATCGCGTTGGCGTTGAAGTTCATACAGTGTGGTCCAAGACCAAGGAGTCAAACTGCATTATTTTCTCCTACTCGATTTTGGAAAACGGATTTTCTTATATATATATATATATATATATATATATATATATATATATATATATATATATATATATATATATATATATATATATATATATATATATATATATAACTGATATAACGATTTCGTAGTGCATTTTTTGGTATCAGTCTTTTATTTCAAACTAGGGAAACAAAGGTATGCCAATTTTAAAATCTAAATATACAGATTTTCCAATTTAAACCGAAACACCTGGGAGTAACTGTTGAATTTACAGTAACATGTCAATTTTCGTTTTTAATGATATATTTAGACATAACATTCGTTACAGTCATTGACATCCTTCCCTGTAAACAACCATCTCCTTTAAAATATCCAAATGAAAATATACTCGTACGTCGACTGACACAACACTTGAACGGTGGATAACGGTGGTATATTTTCTCTAGGCTTCTTATAGGCCAGTTCATAGCTGGAATATTCACGAACCGAAGGTAGTCCAGTATCTCTCTAGCAACGTGGGGTCGAACGTCATGGTGTATTTTTACAACTTCTAGGCATTCCTTGAAATTGCAATTACATTTTGAAATTTCAAAATGGCGGACAAGAAAAATTAACTAAGAAAAATCATTTTACTGGTACAAATAGATAGGAGAGTAGATTTTTAAAGCAAAAATACATTTTTATTGTTTATGAAATGACACACATTGATAAATTATTAATTACATTACTTAATATAATGAATTAACTATTGTGGTTCGTCGAGGGTTCTTCTGAGCACTCCGAGTCAAATTCATCCGACGAAATATATGATAATTCTGATGAAATAAGTAATTGTATTGCTTTTTCGCTAAAGTTTTTTCCTTAGTTCGAAGTTTTCGCATTCCAGTTATTAAAGAATCTGAAGACGCTAGGAGCCAATGGTATACATCTGTCATAGTGTTCTCTCATGAGATCTTTCGTGAATAAAATTCGATTTGACCCATCAGTCCTTTATTTTGTATAAAAATAGTTTAATACGATTAATGGAGTCCTCAGGGAGTTGAAATGAGGTATGGGCTTTCAAATGCAAAGCTTCTTCGATAGCTTATATTTTATTGGAGAATTTTGCAGTTGAAATTTCCTCTGTCATAAGAAATATGTCTCTACTCGTGAGAACAATTTCATTTATAACCGACATCTTTTGTCACTGATGTGAAAACAGTTTAAAAATAAGCAGATTATGCCATTTCCTTTGAAATATTCAAATATAATACGTAGTAAATTATTTGACGTAAATACTGATTTCTAATAAAAAAAAGGAACAATTGTTTACGGTAATAATTCACCACGAAAGAAAAACACATTGAAAAGGTCATGTATGGACCTTTTAATATGACCTGCGTCGCTCTTACCGTCTGCTGCGTCAAACACCGAAATTTCCAGTGCTGCTAGCGACAAAACTAATACAGCTTTCACTCGTGTTAGAGCACCTAAGAGCAGCCAAATTTGTAACCGATCGAAAGCCTAGACCTTCCACTTTGTGATAAATATAAAATTGCGGTAGAAATCGACGGAAATCGAAACTGAAACTCTGCACGAAAATTGCCAAGACTCGAAAAATCGCGATTTTACAGGGTCGCATTTCAAATGCCGTTCCATAAAAATAATGAATTTTTGTATTTAAAGCGTTTACATATAATATACGTACCTTAACGTATATTAACGATGTGCAAAAGATTTTTTAGTAAAAAACTTACTGGATACTGAAATACACACTAAACAATATTGCTCTGTCGGCGGGGTAATGAGTGCGCTAAACGTGCAGCTGCTACGATCTCAGTTTTCTAACTGTTTCCCTGCCTCAGAAAGTATATCTGAAAACTTATCCTTCGGAATTATAATGTCCCAAAATCCCCTCTACAGCATGCTATGAAAAAAAACCGGAATGCTGATCTTCGATTTTGGGACTTTTAGCCGCAAAATTGGGATATGGAAACACTGTGGGGCACCGCAAATACTGAGGCAAAATTTCATTTTATAGAATCTCCATTTTAAAAACTACAAATGATTGTACAATGTACATTTACAAATACTGGTGCGTGATGGAAACAAAGAGTTTCTATAATTCATGGAATGTGACTAAGCCAAAAAGTCAAAAAAGTCCGATCACAAAATCTTTGTTGGCCTGTGTAATTATTTCGACAGTTATTGCGGGTGTTTAATTGTAAATAGGACGCCTTGTATACAGCTTCTTACACTATGCAAACATTCTGTATATTACGCTGTATAACAGTGACAACCATGGCTACTATTTTTTTTCACTACTTATATTCTCACAGATTTTTTTCAGCACAACAACCGGTAATCCAAAATCTCACCGTATGTCATCGTCCTGAAGATAAAACGCTACCGATTTTTCCCATTAAGCATTGTGCCTAATCAGGTGTGCACATTCATTGCGAAACCATAACAGAATCGACGTTCGATCATCTTATTTAAACAAAAATTGTTTGTCGAATTACGTCAGTTGAAGTTTTCGTGTTCATGACTGAGTGAACGTAACAGATGTACTCGTAAATTGATTCGAATGGTCGACTGATCCAGAACAGGAGATGAATTTAAGAAGGCAAAATTAATTTGCGGTGAAGTCTTACTTAGTGGATTCAGAAGAAACTGTTGTACTCATAGTTACTGTAGATTATAACTCATATAATCGTTGTTTGTACAATTCTGTGGATGATCAATTAGATGTTTTTTTTTAGCTCGCTAAAGTTTCCAGGTCTTCGCGGTAAGCCACGCGTCGATCCGTTCTTTGTTTCTCGTTTTTTAAATGGTCTTTTTTTCCGCAGATTTAGGAATACTTTAGTTATCTCAGTAGTATAATGAAATTTATGTTAAATGATTATTAATACACCTTGACGCTTATAGTCGTTTTGAATCCCACGTCTCGTTGTCCAAAAACTGTAGTAAATTGGCGATATCCTTCCTACACATTGTAGGGTTCAAAAAAATATCATGTGCAGCACAGTACACGTGATAGAAGTGAATACTTCTTTAGAATAGAGAATGAGAGAGATTAAAAATGAGAGATTGAAAGAGAGAGAGGGGGGGGAGGGAGAGAGGGGGAGAGAGAGAGAGGGAGAGAGAGAGAGGACGGGAGAGGGATAATTTCAAAAGAAATATAACAATATAAAATTTGTGTAAAAAATATTCGGTTTATTCATTATCTACACTATCATCGGCTGGTGGTTTAATTGATAATACTGATATGATTGGTTTGTGATAACTAAAATATGAAATATATGTTCGTGATTCGATATTTTCTAGATAACGTGTAAAAATTGCATCTATTGTTGTTCCGGATTTTGTTGTTGATTCTTTGGGTTTGTTATTTATAAGCAGCTCAAATGTTTCCCGAAGAAAGTTTATCAACGTCAAAGAATTATTGGATCCGAAATTTACATTGAAATCTCCCCCGAGAATCAAAGGGATTTTGTCTTTGCCTCTTCCAAGTGCAATTGCACCTGTGTGGCTGTAAACCAGTAGGGAGCGGTGAATGAAATATATTACATCTTCTAGATTTTAACAAGTTAAACGGTTCAAGGGTTTTATCAAATAATCACGGAACACAGATGTAAATAACGTAAATAATTACAAAACACAATGATAAATATTCGGTACACACGCGTGCTACTTTAGCTGTTAATATAATATAGCGTCTGGACGCGTACATCTATAACGCGCGCATGCGCGACAACCTATCTATCCTATTCTACCGCTTCGTACTGAGTCTATATCGCTCTCTCTTGCTCCACTCCCGTGTGGCGTCAGAGTTGTACGTACTCGCGCGCATGCGCGTCATACTATATTTTCTTCTATTGCCTAGTATTCAATGAATACGTGGCTCTCTCTCTCTTGCTCGTACGATGCTTCCTAAACTATTCCCCCTTCAAGCAACTTAGACCTTGGACTTAGCGTATGAGTTGGCGTTAAAGACGAAGGACCGCACAAAAGGGAGACGCGTATAGCCTAAACTGATATATATGATGTATAGCCCTCTTTGTCTTTCTCTCTATGTTATATATCTGTGTACTCTGTCTTGTAACGAAGCCTGTGTTTTAGGTATACCAAATGTATAGCTCTCTTTCTCCTTCTCTCTACGTTATATCTTTTTTCTCTCTCGTGTAACGAAATCTCGAAACGTTACATTTTTTCCAATTCACTCTCCATTCTCGTCAAATATCAGAACGCCGCCAATGAAGTATTCACTTCAAAAAATCCTTTATAATAAATGCAGTATGGTTCTAGATGTGCCTTTTTATGTGTCTCATTTGGAAATATAGGATGCGATTTAGGAATAAAACATTTGACAAACTTGAAACGTTTTTTTGACGTTGAAGATGATATGGCTACCCTCGACTCATCTGGCATTATGTCATTCGTTTAGCAAAATTATTCATAACACGGGCACTTAAGACTGGCTCTCTTTCCCGAATAACACGTTGAATGTTTGCTTTGGTGTCATTGATTGTTGCTGGATCGGTGGCGTACTCTTTTCCCTTGATATAACGCGAAAGAAAAAATTCCAGTGGTGTTAAATCACATGATCTTGCAGATCAATTGATGTCAGTATTCCGCGAGAGTTGTTCGAATCCAAATTATCAATTTGGTAGAAAAATAAATCGTTTTAGATGTCAGGATAGCGTTCCAATTTACTGCGATAGCACTACCTACTTCATTTTCAAAGAAGTATGGTTAAATTACTTGTTTTTGATTGTGATCTTGTTTAGTATCACTAGGGCGTACTGTTGTACCACATCTTTGTTATTGCCTTAAGGGTTGTGAAATAAGCATTGGTGTTTACTTCAATACAAATACATAGATTTATTAAAACTAAGCAACAACGTTGAACACTTTACAGAAAACGTTCTGTATAATGATTATAAAACTGATTAATGCATAAGTTACGTGTTAGGCAGTGGATGTTGAATGTAGCAATGCATCGTTTTCGGCTTTCGGTTTTCTGTTTTATAGCCTGTCCCTAACATCTGTTGTGACGCGATGGTGTAGCTTTTGTGTCATTTTTTGACCATCGAATATGCTGGAACACGCTACTATTAAAAAGTACAAAATTAAGGGAGGTTAAAGTTCAACATAGTTCCGCACAGTAAGAAAAGATTCCGAAATAGATACAGCCAACCGTTCCCATAATAAGTACATTTTTAAGGGAACGAAACTCTTTACTGTGACCCTAATAAATCCACTGCCATAAACTAAATAGAAATCTTAACATTACTCCATCACTCCAAAATGTGCACTAAATCGTGCATCTCTGTAGATGCATTTACTTTTCGTGAATAGCACGTGGATTTTCAGCACCACGAATTTAATAATTTTGTTTGCTGACGTATCCGTCAAGATGAAATGTACTTCACCACTAAACAAAATTTTGATGCAAAAATCACCTTCTTTCTTTTCTAACACCCAATTAATGAATGTACGACGTTGTAAATAGTCTGTAACTTTTAATTGGTGTGTTAATTTAATTTTGTATACTGACATAATCTGACAGATCTTTCTCTAAAATCCGATGCGTAGTCGCTCTTAACAGATTCAACTGTTGTGCACGACGTTGAATAATTTTTTGGATACTCCCGTACACTTTCTCTCGCTGCAGAATTATTTTCATCTGACCTACCACGACGAGGACGTATCAGTGTTGCCTTATCAATAACGGAACCCGTCTCTTCAAATTTCTTGATTAAGTTACGAACTTCTAACTCTGTAGGCGCTTTATTTTGTCTTAATTTTGTGCGAATGATTCTTAATGCAACTGCAAATGATGGCTTACTTTCATAAAACAGTTATACACAAACTATTCGTTGTTTAATTGTTAATCACGGCAAGTTTACGTTGTATAGTTTGTAGATGACGATAGTTTGTCGTTAAATATTGACACCCTATCTTCGACAGAACACAAATGGAGCTTTAAATCCTATAGTTCCATCTGAGATACCCTACAGTTGTAATTATATACCAATAAAATTTAACCTCACTGTAGGTTAAATGATGATGAGGGAATTAATATAGTAAAATCATGAAGTTTAAGATATCCCAATCCTTAACAAACGAAATCCCGCTATTGAACTGAAATGAAGTTAAGAAAAGACTTATAAATGCCTATACGGGATGATTCGATTCAGGAAAAATCCATTTGTGGATTGTGCAATGAGGAAGAAGGAACTGCCCCCCTCCATATTATCTCTGAATTTAAAACTCTCTGGCCACCATAACCAGACAAATAGCCTGTCAATTTACAGGAGCAGACAAAGAAACCTTTGGTGACAACGTTCTTGGAGTGAATCCAGAAGACTACATGAAAAAATGAAACGTCCAAAATCCAATTCCCATTATTCGTACTTTTTTGTAGATGTGGCAATATATAAAAAATATGGACACATGGTGGATATGGCTGTGACAATATCAGTAGTTCGAGGTGGTAGACTCAGACCAGCATTGAGGTGACAACGGGGAGAAGGAGAATTTGGCATCTCTCCTGAGTGTGGATATGTTTGTCCTTATCTTTATGTGTAACCTTCCCTTTGGCACCATGTGGCTTTAGGGTGAGGAAATGTTTTGTATGAAAGGGAATATCTGTGTGTCTAATCATACCCCTGAAATGTCTATTGGAGTAGGTGTTTATTGGGTTCTAATTTCGATGATTCATTTATAGACGACCTATTTTCATATAACGAAAATGGGTATTTTATAAAAAGTAGTTTGTATCCACAATACATACAAAACATGCTAAATGTTATTTATATTCAATTCAATAACTTTAGTACACTGGGATCTGATCCCTAATTTCCTGTAAGGCTATGTTCGTTAAGGGTTCCATTCTACTGTAACTCACAAAGTTAGAATACTATTTACTATTACCGTAACTAAAGAAATGAAAGGTCCGTTCCTTAAAAATTAGGATTCTCCTAGATAGGAGAATATGTTCACGAAAAAGTAAGGTTTCAAAATTGTATTACCCACAATTGGTGTTGCGCATGAGATTTTTATACCCGAGGTAGGTTTTCACCCAAGCAATAATGAGTATTATGATAATATACTATGACATTTAAATAATAGCAAGTTAATCAGAAATAAACATGGTTTAACAACAAAAATAGAGTCTTCATTAATTCATTAAATTCTAAACGACTATCGCAATCATCCTCCAGGTATTTGTTAATAAGTCCCATATTATAACGATGGAGATTTATGTGAAATGGTAGAGAAAATGCAGAGGAAGAGAAAATCTGAATATATGGCATTAAAAAAAGTTAATAGAGCAAGGAAATGAAACAACTGTTCCAAGTTTTAAGTTAGTGATTGAGAAAAGCTTCAATAGAATAATGTAAATAGGTTATATTAATATAGTTCCATTTCTAACAAACGCTTCTTTGTCTCTTATTACAAAAAATGCTCAATCTTTCATGGAAAAGGAAAATCTACGCTTACTTAATAGGTATTGCCCTAATTTTGTTCCAGTTTAGGTGATCTTTTGAATCGTAGTAGACTGAATAGATTTCTCAGTATCGTACACGCTCTATTTTACTTACTGAAAGAAGAAGTGATGCTTACCTGAAACAAAAAATAGTAATTAATTAAAATGGTGATGATACAGCTATTGAAAAAATTATATAATTTAACTATTGAAAATAATAATGATAAAAATAATTATATGACATAAAAAAGAGAGGACTTATTGACATATTCTAGAGGATATAACATAACTGTACTTTATAGGTATAGTTTATTTCATCGCTATTTGTCAAATAGAAAATCTCAAAACATACCGTGGCTTGTTTTTATGGCTAGGCTCAGGTAGACTGTTTCGCATATCGGCAAGGTAAGAGAGTTTTTTATTTTACAAATAGCGATGAAATAAATAGTATATATAGTATTTACGCCTCCAAAAGTTTATAGCTTTACAGTTACTATAATATTACTGAAAAAGGGATGACTTTATTTGAACTTCAACTGTTTGACATTAAACTGTTCAAAGCTGTCCAACATAAAAATTAAAAGGTAATATGGAATAATACCTTTACACATAGACAGTCTCCACTAACCAATTCAAAGAAAGTTGCACGTAAAGATGCAGTCAGTAGAAATTAGGGAAGTATTATTTGTACTCTGTAACCTAGAAAACATGAAACTCAGTTTTAACCACCCCTTAAAGACATAAACTTGATTCGAATGCATGAGACTATACCCAACTCTCCACTCCAAATACCTCCCTCCTGTTTCGTCGGCCACATAGACATCATTAGGATATGATTAAAACGCAATATTAGTCATCTCTTGATGATGAATTTAATTAACGAATTCTCTACCCTAACCGATGTTTAGATGTTTTGTAGAGAATAGTTAAATTTAATATCCATTTTCTTTCATCGAGATCCATTTGAATAAGAAATATGAAACTATGTGACATTTGCTATTTGAATCGCAACCCACTTTTACAAAATATCGATCTAAAAATAAGTTTGAAGCAAAATCAAGGATGCGCCAAAAATATATCTATGCATTCTAATAAAAAGTGTGTCAAGCGAATTTATAATGTTACCGAGCACCAACATTTCCTTATTTCACTGACAAATTTGGAGGTAAAACTAATAGGTGTATTGTTGAGTTTAGTTCATTGTATACAATGGTCAATTTATTGTGTATTACTTACTTATTTCGTCTCATCATGTCATATATATATATATATATATATATATATATATATATATATATATATATATATATATATATATAGTGTAATGGAAAGTTTTGGATCTAGAGACGATAAATATATTTCTATTTAAATGCAGGGAAGGGTTGCTAATAAAGTTGTTGAAGAACTTAACTGACAGTGGTCCTTACCAAAAATTGTTTAGAAATCTTTTGCCAAAAATCAGAAGTGAATAAATCACTCAAAACATATGTAACAACCTTACCACAAACATTGCTACAAATATCCAATCCAATGGTACCCAAATTATATTGTCTACCAAAGATATATAATCCAGGAAAATAGCTATGATCAATCATTGATAGTTGGTTCAGCAATTTATAACTCGTCGAAAAGGAGATCAAAAATTAATTTCTTGTTGTGTTCTCAATTAAATTCTTAAACTTTCACTCATGACTTATTGATATAAATACAGGGATTTTATCAATTTGGGAAATCTAAAGCGTGTTTAAAAGATGTCCTATTTCGTAATGGTAGTATTTATTATTATATTATATAGGTTTGGGCCTCATCAGCCACTGATCGCATGGGTAGTCACTTGGCCATCCCCTCTTATCCGGGTCATTATCCAAAAATGTTATCCCATAAAAAGAGCAATTTAGGCACGTCCCCCGCCTTAAGCGTCGCCTCCTCTAGGATAACAGGGGTCCCTAATATAAGATACCTCTTCTCCTCCAGTGCGGGGCAGATGTAAAGAAGATGAATCGAGGTTTCCTCGTCTTCTTTATAGTATCTGCAGGCCGGACTATCAGTCAGCCTTAGCTAGTGCTTATATGCATTCAGGCTACTATGGTGGCCCGTTATGATTCCCACCAGGGTTCTGGCTTTGTGTCTGTTCAATTTAATGAATTCTTGGGCCCATTTCTCAATCTCTGAGTATTCGATGCAGAGTTTGGTTATTCGACAACCCGGTACTCCTCTCCATCTTTTATTGTGCTGGTCTCTTGCCCAGCCATTGATGCGGTCTCTGATCAGATTCCGACTTATTCCCACTGTAGGTTCTGGTCTATAGAGGTTTTCCCTGGTCCCTAGTCTGGCAAGGTCATCTGCAATTAAATTTCCCTTAATGCCATTATGCCCAGGTATCCATAAGAGTTCCACCGGTCCCTTCCCTGCCAAGTGGTTAAATGCTTCATAGCAATTATAGACCAACTTCGACTTTATCGTTGCTGAATTCAGGGCTGCTAACGCCGCCCTGCAATCCAAGCAAATACATACCTTCTCCTGGGTCCGATTGTGGTCGGCCCCCAGAACACCGTATGTAATTCCAACTAGCTCGGCCTGGAGTGCGGTAGTGTATTTCCCAAGGGGAAGGTTTTACCTATCATACCTGTGCATTGCTTTTGTGGCTTCCGCTTTCAGGATGACATCAAGAGGTGGTATCCCCGTCAGTATCCCCATTGCCGCGATCGGTATTGATCTTGGGGCTCCGGTTATACTTCGAAGAATCAATCCTCTTAACTTGTTAAGTCGGTTGGCTTCCGACTTTAAACAGGTTCTCTCCCACCAGACCAGTGCTGCATACGTCAGTCTGGGTTTGAGCATTGCCTCATACATCCATTTTATGGTTTCCGGTTTCAAGCCCCAGCTATTACCAATGGCTCTTCTCAGTTGCCAAAGTGTTGCTGTGATCTTGGAACATATGTGACTTAGATGTTTTCCCCATGACAATTTCCCATCCAGGATTACTCGTAAGTATTTCACTTCGCTATTATAGCTTAGTTCTTGGCCACCAAGTTTCAGCGAACATGTTTTGTTCCACTTATATTTCTTGGTGAACACCATCACCTCAGTTTTAGAGGGATTGACCGAGAGTCCCCTCTCCCTGCACCAATTCCCAACTTTGTTTAAAGCTCCCTGCATTATATCGAGAATCGGCTCCAGGAAAGGGCCCTTCGTTATTATTACTAAGTCATCGGCATAGCCAATTACTTGGTAATCCTTTAACCTCTCAAGCAGCTCATCTACTACTAGGCACCACAGAAGGGGGTACAATACCCCTCCCTGTGGACAGCCCGAGTCGACCCGGCCCTCGATGGTAGTCTTGCCTTTATTGGCAGTAAGCCTGTTTCCTAATGGTAGTAAATATGCTTCCATACATGCAGATTTTTTAAATTACTCGCATTCTATTAAGACACTATTTTATTTTTTATATATGGGATACTTAAGCTACAGAAAAGCACTAATTAGTTAAAGATTGGTCGACAAGATCACACTTTGTTGCCGGGAAATCAGATGTGAAACATTTACCTCTAATTGCTCCAGAAAATGTTATTCTTCCTTTACATACATATAAAGTTGGCCTAATGAAGAATTTTGTAAAAACTATGAATAAAATGATGATGATTTTCAAAAGGCCATTACTGTGTTTTATATTCTATATTGCAAACCCAGAAGTACTTGAATTTAATGAATAAAAGCCACCAACCATCAACAAATTGTTTTCACAAGAAAATTCAATTATGGAATATATTGATCACTATTTGCATGAATTAAAATTGTTTCGTATACAATAGTAACAATAGACTACGTCGTTTGAACAGCATAAAGGTACTTAACGGATAACTCCTTGTAACTTTTTATTGCAAACCTTTTCATGACTCTAGATTTGAGACAGAAGCCAAAGAAGAATTTGATAATTTACTTAGAGTTGGCTTAGATGTTTTGATGATGTTTTGCAATTCTGGATCCAACAAAAATATATATAGATATTTCGAATTAATAAATATCATTTACGAAATTGGAAAGAACGAACTACCATATCTTGTGTTAATTATTAGAAATAATAGAAACATAATAGATTGTAATATATTTAGGGAGCAGACTAGCACTTGCAAGTACATCTTAATAGTTCTCATCATTGCTGTCAACATAAAATGACTTCACAAGGAAGCTGCAGTAAACCGAAATTTTATTGAAAGAAACATATAATAATATTTAAAAAGTTATATATTAGAAGGGCTGATACCTTAAATTTGACATTATCTGTAACGATTTACTGAAGTTAAACATTAGGTATAAATAGAGACTAGAGCCAATTTAGAACTCAGTTTTAATCATTATTTGATCACCAACTTGGTAGGCAAAATATGTGTCGAGTGTCGTATAACTTTTCGATATCCTGGGGAAAAGCCTCCTGTTCTTTGTAGCTGTATGGAAAGTTTTGACGTTTTTAGGATATTATAGAACTGAAAAGATATGTTTTATATTTTTCTTCAGTTCAAGTCGAATAATTAATAAAAATCTTAAGATGTTTAAACTCGGTTTAAGACATCTTACGCTACTTTACAAAAAGTGCATGAACTTTATTTTAATTCCATACAGATTTAAATATCTCAAAAAACCGAAAATTTATTTTTAACTTGAAAACACAAGACCAAATAGCCAATTTAGATAGTTTAATAAAGTTGTTTTTCAATTTGTGAGCTACATGAAACATTTAGAATTATATAAAAACCTCGAAATAGTTAGACAATATTAATATTTTATATGTATATATGAAGTAGGTTACGAATGATATTAATAAATTTCACAAATTACGATTTTGAAACGTCTGTTCAATATATTACAACCATCAGTAACAATTTAGCTTATATAAAAAAATATGAAAAAATGTTAATAACGTCTACTACCCACTAGAATATGACATTTAAAATATATACGCAATTTGTTACGTGATACCATGGCATGGACATACTTACTGATAATAGGTGTGATTTGATGAAAGTTACAATAATAACCAAAAGGTGATAATGTTAATCATAGCGTTGCTTACACTTCGCTGTGGCTTTTCTAACGTTTTATGACTCTTTATTCTAGGCTAAATGAAACCGGAAATGAAGATACTATTCATGAGAGGTGAAATAACAATAACCTGTAGTTTGAACTATCGCTATTCTGCATAAAAATACAGAGCACGTTTTTTCGGACCTTTATAATTAAATTCTTAAACTTTCACTCATGGCTTACTGGTATAAATAAATAAAGGGGTTTTATTTTGTTGGAATTAACTTGGCAAATCTAAAGCGTGTTTAAAGGGTATCCTATTTCATAGTGGTGGTAAATATTCTTCCATACATGCAGCTTTTTTAAATTAATCGTAATCTCTTAAGATATTATTTTGTTTTTGTATGTGGGAGACTTGAGCTGTAGAAAGGCACTAATTAGTTAAAGATTGGTCGACAAGATCGCACTTTGTTGCCGGAAAATCAAATGTGAAATATTTACCTCTAATTGCAACAGAAAATGTTATTTCTTCTTTACATATAAAGTTGGCCTAATGAAGAATTTTATAAAAACTATGAGTAAAATGAAGAAGTATTTATACATTAGGCACAAAAATTAAGGGATGTAAAGAAATCCTAAATTTTTAGATGATTTTCAATGGGTTATAAGTTGTAATTTTGTATTTCACTTTTTTCTGGTAATTTAACGACAGTTATTATAAATATAGATACCGAAGGCAATTGTTTCATAGTTTTTTTTTATGTTACAACAGAAATCTATTTAAAATTATTAAATATATATATCAAGAGGAATCACTTTTAGTGAAAATACAGGGGTGCAATTTGAAATAAAAATGTAGTTACAATTAAATCGGGTTTTAACAAACCTTTCTATTGTTTCAAAGACATTGTTTGTAAAAGAACTGTGAATCACATCGTGTTGTAAGGAAGCCCCGTAGCCAAAGTGTCAAACAAAGACATGATAAAAACACTAATGAAAATTTAATTTATCAGTGCGTAATTAATATTTGACATACAATTGAAATTGGACGAGGGAACTTAGATCGAATATTGTTTTGCCTATCATGTTTATTTTTGCTTCCCACTAAATACTATTCTAATATGTATTAGACAAAATGAAAGACACATATTTTATTTAAATCCGCGAGTAATTATTTCGGTTTAAGATTTTTAGTTTTTGTCATATAACATATATTATATTAAATTAATAATAAAAATAATATATTGAATTTTTATGTCTGTTATAATATCGCCAAATTCTCAATGAGAATAACTGTTTCAAGGTCATCTCAAGTAAACAAGATACTTTTTCTACTTTTTTAGTACTCAGATTATTATTTAATTCGATTTTGTTTAAAACATAGCATCACAATTACCAACAAAAAAGTCACCAAAAGCTAGTTTCGACCATACCTTAAGCAGGCTGATAAAAACTATTAAGTAAATTAAATTACTGGGATATAACAGAAAAACTGATTGCTTGTTGCCTTGATATTAACCTCAATGTAACATATTCATTCTTCAAATAATCGATTCATTTAAAATATTACTACACTCCTGGACAAAATTAAGGCATCAGCAAAATATTCACTTCATTATTTCTTATAATTTTTCGAAGTTTTAAATCCTTGAATATTATAGCTATATATCATAGTTTGATACAACATATTGCGTATGGTCATTGTCTGCATAATCTAAAAGTTGTACCCGTGTGTATACCAGTTCGACCTGCACTTATTGGTTTCTTATCGTCTTTTAAGCTACTTAAGGTGAGTAAGGCAATTGTATTCAACTGTATTTCAAATTAAAATGTTCTGAAACTATTTTTAAAGAATTTATATGTTGTATGGCATGTATTAAAACATTTCTACATTGCAACTTTTGCGGGATATAGTATTAATGAGTGTGGCTATAAATGGAACACTCAGCAAAATGTTTTTCATTTATAGTCATAGAGGCTATATTAGGACAACGTATTTCTCTTTTTAGCCACTTTGCTTTGAAACTCCGACCTATTGCTTTTTTGGTGGTATGATACCAATGACATCACCAAAAAAGCAAAAGGCAAAGAAAAGGCTAGACAAAGATAAAGGGCCTATACATTAGTATACCCAAAAACAACTCACTCTTGCACTACAAGCAATCCAACGTGACGGATTGGCAGTAGCCACAGCGAATAATAGATTTGGAGTGCCTAGGACAACACTATGCGATAAATTAAGTGGAAAAACTTCGGCCACTGTAGAACAAGTAGGATAGAAATACAGAAAAAAAATTGAGGATGAACTTGACATTGGATACTGACTAATGCCGCCAATGGGTTCCCTGTAAACAAGGAAGGGTTGTGAGACGGGTTAGAAGTGGAACCCTTGGAAATTACTTTTTTGAACCTAAACGAAGCTGAAATTATCTTCCCCTTCCCAGAGTGGAATATTGCAACTATAACGAATACAGAGATACCAAATGATGTCAAAACCGATGAATACAAAAATAAACGCGCCGCAGCTGAAATATACATTAACAACGGAGAGAATAAAATGAATACACCTGACATTGATACAAATCCTGAAGAAACATTTAAATCCAATGAAATTAAGCAAGTCGTATGTTTGAATGTTGAAACGAAAACATTAGGCAGAGAAAATTCGTCCGATGTAAATAACAATAAAGAAAATCGATCAATTAAAATTTATCAGAACATAGTTGTTAACCAAGCCAACCAAAGACAACTATAGTAAATATTCTGCAAGATGTGCTTCAATATCCCGATCCTAAACCGTCATAAAAAAATGAAATACTGAAAAATTGCCTTCAGTTTTAACCACTGATACGTGGATTCAATTAACACAAGCTGAAGCAGATGAATCGTCATGAAAAGAGGAGGAAAAAAGTGAAAGGAAACGTAACGCAAAAAAAGGAGGCGTCTACAACAAAAAGAATAGAAATGGATGAGTTGCTGTCTGAAACTGGGAAAAATGCCCAAAGTGCCAAGAATAAGTGAAAACAAGGTGGTGAAGAAAACTGCTAGCAAAATCAAATCAAAAGTCGACTGGACTGTGGGATCTCACGTTATGTGCAGTATAATGAGGAGTTATATCCTGCCAGGGTATTGCAAATGAATGAATTAAATACACAGTGTACAGCAATGGAAAAAAGCGGGTTACACTAGAAATAGCCAACGGTACCAGATGTTTTATGGTATCCAAATCATGATGTGATATTCGAACCAAAAGGTATAAGTTCACATTCTCTGTAGAAGAAATGTAATTTCATGCAGATGTTTAAGTTTTATTAGTCAAAAAATATTGTGTTCCCTTTTTATATTTTTTCTTACCTGAGTATACATATTAATACATTTTTTTAAATATTCTATTGATTTTAATCGTTTATAGTTTTGGCGGCTATATACGGTACATCTGGTATATAGCCATATGGTCTGGCTACAATTGGTGCCGAAATGGCTATAATAGGAAAATAGTACTTCTTCGATTTTTATTATTTATTGTATTTCACAGAAGTAATGCTTCATCTCTTTCCATAAATAGTAGCGAGTACAAATGTACAGGCCATCTCATAGCATCATCGAACGTAAGAACTGTTTGACACTACGCCTACGTCATGTACATTGAATCTATTTAAAAAAAATTCTTAAAGTGGCTATAACCGGCGCGTCTACCCTACTGGGGAGGAATTTGTTTCGATGGTGGCACGGATTTGGTTCCTATACAAGGGAGATCCATGAATGCACATTTCTACGTAGAAAACATCGTAGAAGACCATGTGATGTTATTTGTCTCATTTGTCGGGAAAAATTTCATTTTTATACAGGGTAACTCTCGGCCGACATTGCTAGAGAGGTACTTACTGGACTAACTTCGCTTTGTGAATATTCTAACTATGGACTGCCCACTAAGACGACCAGATATGAACCCCATAGAGCATCTACGGATGTACTGAAAAGGTCAGTTAAGCGCCACATACCTGCACCTATTACTTTTAAGAACTTAATTCGTTCTTGTCGAATGGGAGAATATTCCTCAGGAAACCATTCACCACTTAATTAATAGCACTCCCAGATCAATGGAAGCAGCGATAAGAGCTAAAGGAGGATCTACACATTACTGAATTTAAATTAGTACGATTTAAGTTCACCTCCGATTTTTTTCCGAAGTTTTTCATCAACACAATTTTCGAAAAAATAAAAGTAATAATGTGAAGTTTCACTGACGCATTAATTTTGTCCAGGATTTTATGTCTATGAATACAAACGCTGTTCTAATTAAATCGAATTCATTATTGTATTTGATACACATTTTGGATAAAATATGTCACCTTCCCATTATTAATCAATAAAACCATAACTCGTACCTTTCACGTTTTTTTTTTTAATTGACTGTAAAATCGTTATGGGTCTTACGTCTCGCG
This sequence comes from Rosalia funebris, assembly GCA_037954035.1. Lineage (NCBI taxonomy): Eukaryota > Metazoa > Arthropoda > Insecta > Coleoptera > Cerambycidae > Rosalia > Rosalia funebris. The sequence goes on along the minus strand of JAZFAV010000011.1, from coordinate 11,037,087 downwards.
GCATTTTCATATATAAAAGACACCGATTCAATCTGTGGAGAAGCCGTTTTGATTGCGTAATTAAACCGGCGATTAAAAGGTTCGCCTCTGTTGTATTACAACATTAGTGACCTAAAATTTCATTCAATGTGTTACCTAATTAAAACTGTTTATCACTGTGATATGTTTATTCAAATAACTGACTTTTTAGAACATAGAAAATGTGTTTCTTTGTAACTGAATTAATCTGTACATCGAAGAGGCGATTAATGTGGTAAAAGATAGAGTGGATTTCGGGATTAAAGTACAGGGACAGAAACTAAAAATTCTGAGATTCGCGGATGATATAGCAGTGTTAGCATCTAGTAAGTAGGAATTAGAATCAGCGTTGAACAAAATAGAAGCACTGTTGACAGAGGAATACGGAATGAGGGTGAATAAAAACAAAACTAAAGTGTTAGTGTGCAGAGAGCGCGAGAGTAGAGCAAAAACGAAAGTACAAATTAATAATGAAAGATTGGAGGAAGTTAAAGATTTCACTTATTTAGGAAGTAAAATAAATTGGGATGGAAGAAGCGATAAAGATATAAAACAAAGAATAGCGCAGGGTCGAGTAGCTTTTAACAAAAAGAAAGCACTTTTATGCTCGGGGGTAATAAACTTAGAAACAAGGAAGAGATTTTTGAAAACGTATGTATGAAGCACGGCACTATACGGTTGCGAAACCTGGACGGTAGGGGAAGCAACTAGGAAGAAATTAGAAGCTTTTGAGATGTGGTGTTACCGAAGAATGATGAAAATACCGTACACTGATAGGGTTAGAAACGAAGAAATATTAGAGAAAGTCGGCTAGAAAAGAAGTATGTGGAAAAGCATAAAGAAGAGAAGAGATAGAATGGTAGACCACTTGCTGAGACGTGGGGGAATAGTCCACGATATTTTGGAGGCAGAAATAGAAGTGAAGAAAGGCAGAGGTAGGCCTAGATTAGACTACTCCTCGCAAATAGTAAGGGATGTAGGTTGTAGCACAATTAGCGAAATGCGTGGGTTAGCACAAGATAGGAGAAGCTGGAGGTTAGCGTCCAACCAGTCTTAGGACTGATGACCTCATGATGATATAACTGAAGCAAATCAAATAGCAACCTCGGTAAAATATCAGGCCAGTTCTCGAAATCAGGGCTAATCAGGTCAGGTCAGCTCAGATTCAGTTCTATAGCAATAGTCTTGTAGCAGCTGAAAAGGTATTATTTCACAAATTAACTTCAAATCATCAGTCTCAAAAATACCAACCAACACTTTTTTTTTTTATGCTATGGAACATTCTCGAATCACTATCTGACCAATGATCAGGGGTTAGCCAGTTTGATCATTTACAAAAAGATGGTTAGCCAGTTTGTTCATTTACAATTTCGCAAAACTGTAAGTGTTGATTAATCATGAAATATGGATTATGTTATTCATTTATCTCATCAGAATCTCTTATCACCTAAATTAATACCACATTAGTCTAAACATCCCATAAATTAATCTCATATTAAAACAGTGCAGTGAGGTGAGTACGGGTCAGTGAAAAATACAAGTCCTTAACTGCTTTTAAATATGCTAGCAATTTGAAGCTGACAGTCTCATTATGTTTTAAATACGAGAGAAAATTTATTAACCCAGTACAGTGACATTCCGTTATAGGGGGCATAACTTTATATTGTTTATTCAATTTCCTTAAAATTTAAGATATAGGTCTCTGTTGGTGGGGTTATTACCCTTCAAAAGTTATGCCAGAAACTATCCTAAAGCCCTGTATACTAGAAAATAGTAAGACATCACTATCTCATTATCTTGATTAGAGTGCCACGGGGATCGGTGTTAGGGCCAATGCTTCTTCTAATTTACGTAAATGATCTACTCTTGCTAAAACATCAGCTACCTTTTGATATACTAACAACTACACTGTGGCGTATTCAAATGAAAACGCTTTAATTTTTCACTACTTTGAACTTCAAAAGGGCAACACGGAGGGGAGCGCATTTAGATTCAATATGAGCTTGGTAAAATCATTTTACTTTTAAACATGTTTAGTATCATGATTTTATTGAAATTCTGATAGAAATGATGAAACGAGATGTATTATTTGTATATAAACGAACTAAACACTGAACGGGTTTTCTTCTATGTCAACTAATTAATGTTTTAGTAATTTTTGCGCTAAATATGAAATGAATTCCTTTTTTTAAGCATAGTTTCTCAAGAACACCTATACCAAACATAAAAACTTTGACGAGATATAAAAAGAGCAGTTTAGAATGCAAGTCTTACTTGATCTCCTTGAAATCGTAGTCCCCTATGGCATTAATCTTAAAGTAATATAAGAAGTTATGGTACTAAGTACTAAGCAACATAAGAGGATGCGACTACTTTACCTCTTAACTGATTTTGGTAATGGAAATATATCTTCAACTACGCCATTGGTTTCGAAAGTTGACCTTGAAATGTTCACTTACATTTTCCCTGAGTTCTTTGCTAATGCGAACAGCCCCTTAATTCTCACCGTCGATGGGCTCCTTATATAAAAAATTATATGATTAATTCACAAATTTACGTAATTAGTTCACATGAGATGATTAATGTTAACTATCTACACTTTTACTATAATTTATTTATAATTAGAGTAACTGAATTAGTACATTTCGCCACTTTCCCATTCATACAGTAGTGTTAATAATATATTAGATTAGAACTTTCCTCGTTAGTTTTAAGGTTTTACTTATAACATCTCGGTATATGATATATCTCGATAACAAAAACTACTGTATCATATAACTAACTAAGGTATCACTCAATTATCATTAAGTATATATTTGCGAAATTGAAACAGTACCGTAATAATTACACGATCATTATTTTCCGAGTAATTAATTACCAAAGTAAAAACTTATTTTTTTGCTGTGAACGACGACAACTCAGCGAAAAATCATTATAATCATCATACAAGGCTTTTCATCATCATGAGGTCATCAATTATAAGACTGGTTAGACGCTAACCTCCAGCTTCTCCTATCTTGTGCTAACCTACGCATTTCGCTAATTGTGCTACAACCTACATCCCTTAATATTTGCGAGCAGTAGTCTAATCTAGGCCTACCTCTGCCTTTCTTCACTCGTATTTCTGCCTCCAAAATATCGCAGACTATTCCCCCATGTCTCAGCAAGTGGCCTACCATTCTATCTCTTCTCTTCTTTATGTTTTTCCACATACTTCTTTTCTCGCCGACTTTCTCTAATACTTCTTCGTTTCTAACCCTATCAGTCCACGGTATTTTCATCATTCTTCGGTAACACCACATCTCAAAAGCTTCTGACTTCTTCCTACTTGCTTCTCCTACCGTCCAGGTTTCGCAACCATATAGTGTCGTGCTCCATACATACGTTTTCAAAAATCTCTTCCTTATTTCTAAGTTGATTACCCTCGAGCATAAAAGTGCTTTCTTTTTGTTAAAAACTACTCGACCCTGCGCTATTCTTTGTTTTGTATCTTTATCGCTTCTTCCATCCCAATTTATTTTACTTCCTAAATAAGTGAAGTTTTTAAGTTCCTCCAATCTTTCATTATTAATTTGTACTTTCGTTTTTGCTCTGCTCTCGCGCCCTCTGCACACTAACACTTTAGTTTTGTTTTTATTCACATTCATTCCGTATTCCTCTGTCAACACTGCCTCCATTACGTTCAACGCTGATTCCAATTCCTCTTTACTATATGCTAATACTGCTATATCATCCGCGAATCTCAGCACTTCTGGTTTCTGTCCCTGTACTTTAATCCCGAAATCCACTCTATCTTTTACGACATTAATCGCCTCTTCGATGTACAGATTAAAAATTAGTGGTGATAGTGATTAGATGGTGATCATTTCCTAATACCTACTTCCCTTCTTTCTCCTTCTATTTCTATAGCAGCAGTTTGCTCTTTGTATAGATTGTGTACTACTCTCCTATCTCTATACTTCATTCCCGCGCTCTTTAGTATCTCGAACATTTTTTCCCATCTTACATTATCAAAAGCTTTTTCTAAATCTACAAATCCTATATAAGCGTTCTTTCCTTTTTCTATTGTTTTCTCTAACATTACTCTTAACAAGGCTTTTTATACTGCTTAAATTAAAGGGGATAAAAATTGTATGATGAAATCATTGAAAAGAAATTGTTTGTTTGAAAAAAGCCCGTAGACCTTTTGAAAGTCAAGCTTCAAATGAGCAAACAATTTGGCAAAAAGAACAACTCTTATGAAAGTGCCTTCATTTTAAAGAAAAATTGAAAAAAACCCTCGCTTAACGATAACTACTTCCATACAGAATAAAAAGAATATTGTTTTTTTTTTTAATGAACCATTACCGAGATATTGATGGTACCATGTGAAGAAAAACTACTTCAAGGGCTACCATTTTGTATATTATAACATTGTCATTTTTTAACCTAACAAAAATATAGTTCAAAGCATCCTTAATAAAATGCCTCTTCTTTAATCCTAAAATAACTGTTTAAATGATAAAAAAGAATTAGTACAAATTAGCTACTTAAAGCCCGTGACAGTGGTGATCCCCCCTCAACCCACCGTCGGGCGCAACCGGTCCGTCAGATCGAGCAGTCACTATTTCTTTGCCCTTTCGTATGTATTATGAAAATAAACTCGATCTCCCTCACAACTTCCTAGCTCCCCACCATACTTTTCGATATGGTGTCGATTTTTTTAGTCTACCTTCTGGCCTTGTACGGGCCGCCCCGATCTGTCAGCTGCATTGCGCCTGATTACGTCATCATTTTCACTTTTATATTTTGTTGAATTTCTCTTATTATTTAGTTTAATAATATTCTTTGGGATCTTTACACTTATTAGGACTTTTTATGATATTATTATTCAAAAATAATACATTTGGGTGTTAAATTATTGGTTAATACTAAATAGCATTGCCAAAATGTGACGTTTATTTTTGTTTGGAACAGGCTAAAATGATGAAGAGGATTTATAATTCTTTATACTTGACTTGAAATAGGCAGTTACTTATAACTTTTCTTTGCAATTTACGTCTAATATTTTCTTTTATATAACTTTATTACTTTTGCATTAAAAAATAGGTGATTCATTTTCTGTATTCAAAATATTGTTCAATCCTAATTTATATTCGTGTTTTGTTCTTAAAACAGAGCAAAACTTGTCATAGCTGGTTGTCCTGTAAAAATCTACCAAATTTATTCTTTTACAACATTAAATGAGTTCCTTTATGTAAATTTAATTATGGTGATTAAAAACTAGTGTGAAATATTTATCATTGTATTGTATTCATTAAAATAAGCGTTTAATTAAGTCTCCACCTCATTAAAATCTAAGTTGTGTAAGATTTGATTATGCGATCTCTCAGATGTATTGCGCCCGAATGTGTTTGGATTCATACCGCGCCCAACGGAGGGTTAATATTTTCTCCACCAGTACATAGTACTGTATGGTGTTGCGCTACTTAATTGATTTCATTTCACGTTAAACCAGTGGCAGTTTTATTGTAGGTGCATTTGTGCATTCCTAAAAATACCTATTACGTGTTTACTATACAATACATTAGCATTATACATAGAATGTTCCGATATCTAATAGTCTCGCTTATAGCTTGTTAGATATCGCGAGAGTCGCCAGCCCTAGAATTTATCAGATTTATCTACGGGATATTAAATCTGCAACTCTAAATACATAGTGCGTTCAATTTTCATCTAGCACACATCAGAGGACCGTTTAACCATGTGTTAGAAAGAGAAGACTCAGGCGCGTGAAACAGGAGATTTCTATACGCATGTATATAAGATTTGCGTGCATTGCACGGCCACGCAAAGCAAAGTTTATTCTGTAAGCTTTTACGCAAGTGCATCAGGTTGTCTATTGTATTATATTGTATAGCATTGCATTGTCTGTTGAATATGTCTTTTATTATTGTCTGGTGAAAACAATGTTGTTGTCTGTTGAAAACAATGCTTAGAATGTATTTTTGACACTGCGGGAAATGATTACAATACAAAAAATCAGGCGCAAATGTTATTGGGTTATTTAAATAAGGATTACTTTAAATACGCCCTCGCGTTTTTCGCCATAGTTATGCCTCATTGTGAAATCCTTTTTAAATGGTTTCAGTATCGATCATTAGATGCTGTCAAGATGAGCAGTTATTTGAATAATTTTGAAGACGCAGTTATAAAAATCCGGACAACTAATTTCTCAAATTCGCCTGAAAAAAATTAAAACAATACGATCCCATGACATATCATTTTCTACACAAACTAAGGAAGTGTGTGTATATTAATTGGGTAATTAATGTATATTAATTACCCAAACTAAAGACAGATTTGAGTTTAGAGAACACCTGTTAGCGTCGAAACTATTTTTCCCCAATAAATTTAGTGACTATGAGAAACAATTCCTCATTCAAGATTTTGACAATGTAACGAAAACTTATGGATTTTTGGACAAAGTTAAATTGAAAAGTCAATTAACTGTTATATACAGCAGAAAAGATTTTCGTGAAGCAGCAAGTTGCTTAACAATTTTGCAATTATTTATAGATCGAAACCTGACGGACTGTTTCAGTGATACTGTTTTATTATTAAAATTAATTTGTAGCATACCCATGACAAGTGGCGAGAGTAAACGCTGTTTTTCGACGCTTAAAAGAATTAAAAACTTTTTGAGAAATACAATGGCGCAAGACAGACTAAAATTCACTTTGAATGATAAGTATGGAGAAAGTGCTAATTGCAGCGATTCCAGATTATTAAAATATGGATTTTAATGATCCTGTAATTGACGTTTTTGCGAATTCCAAGAACAGACGAATGGATTTTCTATATAAATAACCTCAGGCCTGGACATGGGTACGTTTATTTTAATTTTTCGTTTGTTGTTATTTTATCGATTGCACCCCCAGACAAAAATTACACCAGCCGCCACTGCGTTAAAAATACCTCTAGGTAAAATTCTCACCTAATACCTGATGCACGATGCACCGGACTGAGCAATATTACATAATCCACTGGAACATCTACAGATAAACAAATGATGTGGGCCTTTTTGAATTCGCCCCCAGGGTACCACCTTACACATAAAGACCACGGCGCGCCGGTCGCTCGTAACACTTTTCGGAATAGAACGCAGCCGAAGAGAAAGTAACGGCGATTCGAGCTGAAAAACTACGGAGTTGCGGTTACAAAATCACAATACAACATTGTTTGGTTATCTAATGTTGTTATTGTGTAAAGCGCGTACTTGAAAAAAGATCAAATTAATTACCAGGGATTAATAACGACTCGAACATGGTTATTGTTGTTATCTAGTTCGCATTACGTAAATATGTAAATCGAGTTCGGCACTCACGTTGATACAAATTGCAATGCTGTTGCGATCTAGTAAGTGGGACTTAGATTGGCCAATTTAGATTTAATTAATTAATATAGATACGCCTATTGTGCTGATCGGCGGGGTGGTCCCAGTCTGGTATTTCCTGTTTCAAAGGAAATTACTTTAGTAGTGCTTTTAGGCGCACAAAAAATGTTCAATTCATAACAATTGTGTACAAGGTAATTCAAATTCGTAATGTTTTATGGGTACCTATAGATCATATAGTGAGCGCGTGAAGGTTGGCACAAATACGATAAAATTACCAGAGAAGACAGGTCGATTTTGTTCTACTTTAAATTTTGTGCGTCTTAAAAAAACAGAATTATTTTCTGTAGACTTTCTGTAGAGGGTTGGTAGTGCTGCCCTTTCTCATTAGGTATGTTTACTAGACACTCCCCCTGCTCAGTTGACCAAAAATGTCATCATCATCATTGGTGCTTCAGCCCTGCAAGGGCTGAACGACCAATGATGATCGACCTTCTCAAGCGTCCTCCGTCATTCCTGACGATTTTGTGCTCCTGCTCTCCAGTTGGGGGCACCGATACTTCTGGCATCCTGTGTTACACTATCGGCCCATCTAAGCTCTGGCCTATCTCTCTTCCTGCTTCCTACAGGTTCCATGCTAAGCACTTCTTTAATGGGGTTCGCTTCACTGGCTCGGGCCACATGTCCTGCCCAGCGCAGTCTGTTTAGTTTGGCCGCTGTGACAATATCTCTTTCCTTCGCTTTGTTTTTATACAGGTTATATAGCTCGAAATTATACCTGCGCCTCCATGACCCATTTTCGCATATGGCCCCGAAAATTTTTCGCAGTATTTTTCCCTCGAAATAAAGTAGGGAGGTTTCGTTAGCCTTTGTGATGGTCCACGCTTCTGATCCATATAACAGTACAGGGATTACTAGGGTCTTGTATATTCTCAGCTTTGTTGTTTCTGACAGGCGCTTATTGAAGAAATGCTTGGAAAGGCCATAGTAACATCTGTTTGCCGTTACTATGCGCCGTTTAATTTATCCCGAGATGTTATTGTTTGGGTCGACTTGAGTACCTAGATAGGTGAATTTCCTGACTGCTTCAAAGTTGTGATTACCAGTTACTAAGTTTTGTCCTGTGTTACCAGCTCTTGTCTGCAAAATAGTTGACATGTATTTTGCCTTTTCGTCGTTTGCCTGTAGTCCCATGGCCCCCGCTGCCGTTGCTAGGTCTAAGAAAGTTTCTGCAAACTTTCTTACCGTTCTTGTTATTATGTCGACATCGTCTGCATATGCCAAGGTCTGGACTAACTTAGTGAATATTGTTCCTCTAGTCTCAAGATTGGCGTTTCTAATGATTTTCTCCAGGGCTATTATAAATAGCTGACACGCCAGCGCATCTCCCTGTCGCAGCCCTTTGTGTATTTCGAATGCTTCCGATATGTCGCTCTGAATTTTATTTGCGGACGTGGTGTCAACCATGGTCATTTTAGTCAGACATATTAGCTTCTTTGGTATTCCGAGGTCGTTAATGGCTTCGTAGAGTTTCGGCCTAATGATGTTATCATACGCTGCTTTAAAATCGATGAAAAGGTGGTGCTCTAGACTTCTCTAGGCCTGACCAAAAATGTCGTTCATGTTAAACGACGAGGCAGCGGCAGATGCAGTTTCAATGTTTCAGAATGCAGTTTCAGCTCATGAAAAAGGGGATCTAAGTCAGGCAAGGATTTACGACTAGTCTGCCCGGGTCAAAAGTGGTCAAATGTCACTTGAAGATGAACCTCGTTTGGGTCTCCCCTCAACGTTCAGAACAGACGAAAATATTCAAAAAGTGCGTAGATGAAAATATCATAATATTTGATCGTTGCAGAATAATCGCCGAATTGCAGAAAATAACTGGAATTTCCTGGAGTTCATGCCAAAGAATCGTAACTCAAGATTTGAAGATGAGACGCGTCGCGGTAACGTTTGTTCTAGGACTGCCTTCCGATGACCAGAGGGAGAACTGTCTAAGAATGTGCTAGGAGTTCAAAAAACAGGCACAGACTGACACTGATTTTTTGTCAAAAGTTATCACAGGAGATGAATCTTGGTGTTATGGCTATGACCCCGAAACAAAATAGCAGTTCAGTTAGTGCAAGGCACCTTCATCGTCCAGATCAAGAAAATCACGGCAAGTGACATCATATGTGAAATCCATGATGGTTTGTTTTTTTGACACCAAACGAGGCATTCACAGTGAATCAAAATTACTATTTGGAAGTGCTAAAGCGATTGCGTAAGGCAGTGAGAAAAAACGACCCGAATTGTGGAAATCGGAGGACCGCTTTCTTCATCATGACAACGCGTCTACTTACATAGCGTTGAAAATCAACCAGTTTTTGACAAAAAAAAAATGACAACGGTGCTACATTCCCCTTACTCACTCCACATAGCCTCCTACTCCTTTTTATTACTCCCAAAAATGAAGAAACACCTAAAGGAATATTATTTTCAGGACGTAGAAGAATCTAATAAAAAATCGCTGGAGACACTTATCAGCATTAGTTCAAAAGAATATAAGAAATATTTCGAAGAATGTAAACATCGTTGGGACAAGAGCATATCATCTAATGGACGGTATTTTAAAGGATATTGGTGTTTTCAAAATGTTATCTAAAATTTGATGATAAGATAAGATTTAAAAAAAAATTAACTGTAGATGATTTCGAAAGATATAAGTATATGAAAAAATGCGCATCTAAAGAACAAAACCAACATGTCTGAGTATTATTTTCCTACTTTCTTGATAGGACACACCAAGCCTTCGACAAGGTGTGGTATGAATGTCTATTCTACAAAATAAAATTTAATCTACATTACCATTATTATGAAATTTTAAAATACTATTTGACATACAGATACTTCATAGTCAAATAAAAAGATAAACATCATTATTCTGTATAAATCCAGGGGTACCACAGTGCAGTGCACTTGGGCCTATCCTGTACCTCTTCTTACAGCTTATCTTCCAACTACAATTACCTACTAGACCTACTAGAATGATCTAGAACTGACATGACACATGGTTTAATCAATGTAAATCAATGTAAATAAGACAAAATCAGTCCATGTTATATTCACTCAGCGCAGGGATAATCGCCCGCCAGTAACAATAGATAATGAACAGATACCAACAAGAAAGCGTAAAATATCATAATATCCACCTCGATCATAGAATAACATGAGAAAACGTATATTTACTAAACGTAAGGAGATGTGCGTAAATTTAGTAAAATGTACTGGCTCATTGGTAGAAATTTTGAATTTTCGTTACGTGAAAAAAATAAAATTCCAATATATACGATAAATCAATTAGTAAACCGATTTGGATGCGGTATACAGTTATGGAGATCAGTAAGCAAATCGAACATCGATATTATTCACTGCATCCAATCAAAAATGCCTCGCAACATCTATAACGCTCCATTATATGTGTCGAATGAAGTGATACATAGGGATCTAAAAATATTATCAGTGAAAAAGATGATATACAGTAATAGATATAGTGACCTAAAAGTGCATCTCAATAAGTTTTCAGTTACAGTGTTAGACAAAAATGATACAGTGTTAGATTTACTTAGTTACTTTACTAAAGAAAATGTCATGGTTCTTAAGGTTTAGTACAAGTTTTAAATAATGAGACCTTATTATTAGAAGGGATAAATCACTGGATTGTGTCCAAAAATTTTAGTTATTATCTATTCCTATACTGACAGATTGTAAAACTACATAGATGTAAAAAACTTTCTCGGTAATGATTTTATCAAACCCATTCCAACTATTGCATGCGTACTATCTAATATACTAGTAGTATAGCAAAGAGGGTACCAGGCCACCCTCGGATTTTTCCGCGGACATTTGATGCGGATGGCATGTGGTCATTGTTGATCTAAAGAACTCTTGGCGCAGGTATAAAACAGGTCTGTACAGGTATAAAACAGGTGTGTATCGGTTTAAAACAGGTATGGTAACCTGTTTAATGACGTCATGTTTTTTCCTAATACCACCATACCTGTTTTAAACCGATACACACCTGTTTTATACCTGTACAGACCTGTTTTATACCTGCGCCAAGAGTTCTTCAGATCAACAATGACCACATGCCATCCGCATCAAATGTCCGCGGACAAATCCGAGGGTGGCCTGGTACCCTCTTTGCTATACTACTTATACTCGCAAAAAAATCGATCTTATAAGAAATTAAGAATCGTTTTGTAGCTCGGAAACAGTAACATAGAAGGATACAGTATGCGCCCTTCTTTTTTTAAATATATCATCCACGTATCATCGACATCAGTTTATAACCTTTCCCTTAATTGTCTCTGCAGAAACTGATATAACTTTCTTTTTCTTTATAAATAACTTATTTTAAAGAAGTATAATATAAAATCGGTTACAGCACTGACAAAGTAAATCTTTAAAAATTCCAAATTGTGTGTGAATTCATTCTAATTAAGAAAATAATAAAGTAAATAATAAAATGTAATAAATAATAAATTATACTTATTCTGCTCGTACCGTAACGTAGTATAGTAATTATGACAGCGCGAAGAGCAATATTCTTGCTCGGGCCCAAAATATCCTCCACAACAAGCCAACAAATATGGACAATTAGAGTTACTACTAATTTCAATCAGATTTCATATTACCTATGTACAACAAAAAATAAAACCCGCCACAGGTAGGATTCGACATTTGTCCCGGATCGGAACCGAACGACATACAGCTGTTTCGAACTTGTTAGTTCTCATCAGTGCCGTACACGGTACGCCGATTCAGGACAAATGCCGAATGAACTTTATGGCGTATACATCTTTATCGATACGATCTCTGTCAGTAACATATAAGTCGGAAATCGAGAAAGGAACCACCAATCCGCCAAGCGGTTATCAAAGTAGTTCCCGAATAGCAAAGCTATTACATAATCGCTCTAGGAAACAACTACTCCTCGGGCTAAAGCCCCGCCAGGCATTGAATTGTACCCAGAAGCGATCCTCGGCCCCTTTTTTTAGCCCGAGGAGTAATTGTTTCCTAGAGCGATTATGTAATAGCTTTGCTATTCGGGAACTACTTTGATAACCGCTTGGCGGATTGGTGGTTCCTTTCTCGATTTCCGACTTCTATGTTACTGACAGAGATCGTATCGATAAAGATGTATACGCGATAAAGTTCATTCGGCATTTGTCCTGAATCGGCGTACCGTGTACGGCACTGATGAGAACTAACAAGTTCGAAACAGCTGTATGTCGTTCGGTTCCGATCCGGGACAAATGTCGAATCCTACCTGTGGCGGGTTTTATTTTTTGAAACCTTATCTGATCGTGCAGAAACACGAGAAAGAGGTCGAGGATCGCTTCTGGGTATAATTCAATGCCTGGCGGGGCTTTAGCCCGAGGAGTAGTTGTTTCCTAGAGCGATTATGTAATAGCTTTGCTATTCGGGAACTACTTTGATAACCGCTTGGCGGATTGGTGGTCCCTTTCTTGATTTCCGACTTATATGTTACTACCTATGTACATATGAAAATCATCAACCATCAACTGGTTGTCTAAACTAAATAATCCATAATACTAGCTGAGGCAGTAAAACCTATTATAGCATAACCCGCAATTATTATCAATCTATGCTAGTAATACACAATTTAAGTAAATATATGTCGTATGGAGACGATTTGTCTGGATACAACAGAGGGTGAAGAGCAATATTCTTTCTGGGTTCAAAAATATCCTCCACGACAAGCCAACGAATATTGACAATCGTAACTGCTATTAATTTCAATCAGATTTCATATCACCTATATATGGAAATCATAATGCAACTGATTGTCTAAATTAAATAAGCCATAATACTCGTACTTGCTGAGACACTACAACCTATTCTAGCATAACCGGCAATTACTATCAATCTATTCTAGTAATACACGACAACTTAAGTAAATATATGTCGTATTGAGACGGTTTGTCGTTGTTTTGGCTCATAATTCAAACTCGTTTTCGTAATGAAAATTAATACCTATTGGAAAGTAAAAGGATAAATTAATTTAATATTTGTTAATCGAGTTACACAATACAGAGCGTATTGCGTAGTACATATTAATTAATATAGCATACTAAAAAAGGGCCTAAATGTCGCCTACAAGTTAAATTTATGGTAATTTATTTGAATATAAGGATAATTTAAAATTAATATTACACATGGAAATTGGCATGGCCTAGTATGCGAATAAAAAACTAGATCCATATCAGTCGATGAATTAGATAACATTATCAGGTGACCAGTGGCGGCTGGTGTAATTCTTTTCGGGGGTGCAATCGATAAAATAATAACAAACGAAAAATTAAAATAAACTTACCTATGTCCAAGCCTGAGGTTATTTATATAGAAAATCCATTCGTCTGTTCTTGGAATTCACAAAAACGTCAATTACAAGTTCATTAAAGTCCAGATTTTAATAATCTGGAATCGCTACAATTAGCACTTTCCCCATACTTATTATGCAAAGTAAATTTTAGTCTGTCTTGCGCCATTGTATTTCTTAAAAAGTTTTTAATTCTTTTAAACGTCGAAAAACAGCGTTTACTCTCAACACTTGTCATCGATATGGTACAAATTAATTTTAAGAATAAAACAATATCATTAAAACAGTCCGTCAGGTTTCGATCTATAAATAATTGCAAAATTATTAAGCAACTTGCTGCATCACGAAAATCTTCCCTGCTGTATATAACCGTTAATTCACTTTTCACTTTAACTTTGTCCAAAAATCCATAAGTTTTCGTTACATTGTCAAAATCTTGAATGAGGAATTGTTTCTCATAGTCACTAAATTTATTGGGGGAAAATAGTTTCGACGCTAACAGGTGTTCTCTAAACTTAAATCTGTATTTAATTTGGGTAATTAATATATCACACACTTCCTTAGTTTGTGCAGAAAATTATATGTCATTATGGTATGGTATTGTTTTTTTTTTCAGGCGAATTTGAGGAATTAGTTGTCCGGATTTTTATAATTGCGTCTTCAGAATTATTCAAATAACTGCTCATCTTGCCAGCATCCAATGATCGAGACTGAAATCCTTTAAAAAGGATTTCACAATGAGGCATGACATTGGCGAAAAACGCGAGCGAGTATTTAAAGTAAACGTTATTTAAATAACCCAATAACATTTGCGCCTGATTGTTTGTATTGTAATCATTTCCTGCAGTGTCAAAAATACATTCTAAGTATTCTTTTAAACATTCAGCATTTTCAGAAACGGTTCGTAGAGTTCGTGTATTAAAATTCCGTTATATATTCCAGCGAATATACCTCCATTGCGATCTCTTGCCTCTCGTTGTGGTTATAAAAATACAAACAACACGTGACCACGTAAATCAGATTCAACAGATAATACAATGCTATACAATATAATACAAGACAATACAATAGACAACCTGATGCACTTACGTAAAAGCTTACAGAATAAACTTTGTTTTGCGTGGCCGTGCAATGCACGCAAATTTCATATACATGCGTATAGAAATCTCCTGTTCCACACACCCGAGTACTCTCTTTCTAACACATGGTTAAACGGTCCTCTGATGTGTGCTAGATGAAAACTGAATGCGCTATGTATTTAGAGTTGCAGATTTAATATCCCGTAGATAAATCTGATAAATTCTAGGGCTGGCGACTCTCGCGATATCTAACAAGCTATAAGCGACACTATTATCTCTCGGAAGATTCTATGTATAATGATAGTGTAATGTATAGTAAATATCTAATAGGTATTCTTAGGAATTTTTAAGGGAGCTCACTGCACAAATGCACCTACAATAAAACCGGCACTGCAGGTGACTGAACAACTATTCTAACAAATACAACCTGTTCATTCTCGCTTTTCCAAAATATTAAATTCAATTTAATTAAAATATTCTGAATAGTCAGTATGGAGAATCCCAGTCTAGATGATTTCAGTAATTCTTTAACAATTTATTAGTTAAAGCTTGTATCATCATACTGATCCACTTTGTATGATAATTGCTGCAAGGTACATTTTAAAATGTATTTTAATGTTCTCTATCGGATGATTATCCACTAGATATTGTTTCAAAATATCTTCCATGACATTCTATAAGGTATGTATAGAATACGTAGTCTGGATGATATGGAGAACGTACCTTTTTAAATGATTTCCAGACCTCTAAAGCCGAATGGATCTATCACTAACATTGTCACATTGACTATACATATATTGGATACTACACAGGTAACTACTGCTTTTATAGTTGCTGCCTTAAATACTCAATATTCCTTTACTATTAGTATATACTATTAATATACAGGGTTTCCCACAGTAGCCGTTCATTAGAAGTTTTCGTGGTTAGAAAAAACTTAGAATTCTGAATTTTTGGACTCCAGGATTATTCAAGATTGTCTTTCATTTTGAAATATTTTAAAGGGCATGCCACTTCCGGTTATCCCGGAAGTCGCCAGTAACTTCCTTATTTTAAATAGAACACCCGGTATATTATTTCACTATTGGATTCCTGAGAAAATTTCATGATGAGTTAAATCAGGTTTCCCTATACCTATTTTCAACTGTTTCCTAGATATCTTGATTATTTTGAAAATTTTGAAAGCCTTAGCCTTATTTTCAACATTGTGCCTTTTACCCATTTACACCCTGTTTGAGATAAATTAATTGTCAATGTGGATTTCGAAAGTACCATTCTTGTGCTTCCGTCTACCCCCGAAGCGCTTAGCACCATTCGAAAATGGGTAAAAGGCACAGTGTTGAAAATAAGGCTACGTCTTTAAAAATTTTCAAGATAATCAAGATATCTAAGAAACAGTTGAAAATAGGTATAGGGAAATCTGATGGAATTCATCATGAAATTTTCTCAGGAATCCAAAAATGAAATAATATACCGGGTATTCTATTTAAAATAAGGAAGTTACTGGCGACTTCCGGGATAACCGGAATCGGTATTCCCTTGAAAATATTTGAAAATGAAAGAGAATTTTGAACAATCCTGGAGTCTGAAAGTTCATAATTCTAAGTTTTTTCTGACCACGAAAACTTCTAACAAACGGCTACCGTGAGAAACCCTGTATAGTGTGTTCTCTAATATTGCCCAAAATATTCTTATATACGTTACAGATATTTCTTATGAAATGTACTCGTATTTTTATTTAACGAAAGCACATTTAGTACATAACGACATATAAAAAACCTTGGTCAAAGGCAGTCATGGATTTAAAAAATAATTTTTGAAGAGTGTATCGTGAACTTCTTAGACTTCTTTGACAATTTCTACTACTAAAGATAGAAGAACTTTTATATAGCCTAATAGGTCTGGCACGATGTTAATCCACTTAATGTGCAATAAGGACTTCAACACTGATAATTAACTATAAAAGAAGTGTTAAAGATTACACTTTAATCTTTAATTATTACTCATTAAAGATTGCACCGTTGCGTAATATTTAACATGTCTCTACGGTTTAGTTAATTATTTCGTTAAACAATTTCTCTAGTTAAAACTATACGTTATTATCTCATATATGTTTATCTACTTAGTGTAAGGCCAATACAGTTATTTGCCGTAGTATACAAAACGTTAATACTATTTACTAATAATTTATTTAATATTTCTTTTTTAAAAGCAGTATTTAAATTAATTTATGAGTTATCTTCATTAAATTGTTTATTACCTCAATTTTAATCTGTGAATTACTCGTATAATGACCGACGTTAATGTTCAATGTAAACAAAAGTTAATAGGGATTTCCAAATCTGTGATTTGTATCATTTATAACGAAATCATATCTAATGCATAAAGAATATAAAACAAAATATGATAGATATAGATAAATAGATTGATGATGATAGTAATAGGTATTTCCGCAGTATAGACGTTGATAACATACACCAGGTGATAAAAAATCACTTTTCTTCAAACGTCAAATATAGACCTCCGTGATAAGATTACAAACTGAACGTTTGTAATCTTATCGCGGAGATCTATGTATATTAAGATGGTGCACAGGTCATGCGAAATTACATTATTGCTCTTTTATTGTAGTCAATGTGGCTAAATTGTCAGTTATACTTTAATAAAACAAATACTAGGGAGCAATTTTTCACAAAACCCCGAAACAGTACTCGTCGCAGTCGTATCACGTGTTACCAATCACGTTAGTACCATAAAGTGATCAGTAATACTTGCCTTCCGATGATCTCAATTTAGTTGGTGAAATACACGTCAGGTTAAACAGACATGAGCATTTTGATTATTTGTAGAAAGTGTTAACTCATTCCTGGGAATGCAAAATTCAAACCCAAAAGAGGTACTCAAGATGGTACAAAAGAACTTTTAGAAAAGTCGGAATTGATATCGGAAATACAATGTAAACCTAACATAAAAAGCCGTGTATAAAGTATTCGCAAATATATAATCTATTTTAGTGTCTTTTTACTAATACAGTAACATTGGTACTACCTCTTTTAAGGACACCAACGAATTGATTATACGAAGACTTTTCAATAACTTAGGACTTTAAAAGTTTTTGCTGCTTCGAAGAAGCACATCCTTACAGCATGAGAGAATAAAAATATATTAGTCGTTGTAGAAATGGAGAGGTCGCTGGGCACTTGGTAAAACATTTTTGACTAGTAAATGAAAGAAAACACTTGGTAGGTTTCCCAAAAATATTGCTAACAATAATTGTTTGGTCTTTTATGCCATTCTCAAAGAGTAACAAGTTTTTACTCCTGTAAAAGGACTAATGTAACTTTTTCTCCTCTTACAACTGTATGTCTAGCACTATAAAAAATTATTGGATCTTCCTTTCATTTATGATAATGATAACAGACCAAAAGAGTGTCGCGTACCCATCGTCATCTAGTTCTACACCCAACATATCAAAAAGTATACTCTACAGCCGTTTAAGATACGCTACGGGATCATTCAGAACTAGTCCAACTGTAAGTCTCTACACAGAACCAGGAGTACCGCCTCTTGATATTAAATTAAATCAAAATCTATTAAAACGTGTGGCAAGAATTTGGTCTAACCCTAGCCACAGAAAATAACAAACATAAAACTGTTAAAACAAGCATAGAAAAATGGAAACTGCCCTACAAATTTATCTCGTTAAGAAATGATCGTACTCACCAGACTTACAAAACCACCACCAAAACAAACCCAACATACATATGGGTTATGGCATGTTGGTTACACCAACATACAAAATTGACACATTCCTATCTTCTTTGTAACGAAAACCCACCTATGTATGTGCAATACGTGTAATACGAATCTACCGATAAAACACTTGATAGAGAAGTAGACTACTAACATTTTCACCAGAGAACGAACGTATTTATCAATATAACACCAGCGTTGTCTAACAACCCAATTGCAATAAATGCTGTAATACAATTTTGGAAGCAAAACGGCCTCTTTCGTCAACTGCAACTGAACCGTAAACATATAAAATGGATAGATCAAATGTGGATACTAACTATAGCAGTTAATGCCACAAAAAAAAACAAAATTTGCTTTAGGCCATGTCAAAATGTGCTAGCACTGCTGCTACCGTTAAATAAGAAGATGAAGAATATGGTTCTGAACTAATTACAGTAGGCTGGCTCTATGATTACCTTGTTCTAATATTTGGGTTCACTGTATTGTTTCCTTCGGAGTTAAATATTGGAGCAAATAGATAAAAATCAACTTAATAATTTGAAAAAGCTATGCCAATAAGAATTATGGTTAATGCCAGTAAACAACTTGAAATGTGGTGTGTGAACTCGAGACTCAGCTTTATCATTACAAGAAAATCTTAGTTTGCAGATGGATATTTTGAACAACTCGTATATTCATTTTTCAATTATCTATAAACAAAGTGTTCGAAATTATGTAAATATCAAAAATCTTTGCATTTTAGTGAGAAAAAAATGTAATGAGATACTTTTCATACATTTCCCTTAAATATGGGTAAAAATGATTTAATTTTATAGTTAATATTGCTTCTGGTTAATAGAGGGCGTGATAATTTTTAGATTAGGAGCGTAATTAAGTCTAATATTAATAATTTATTATCTATATTTCTGAGGAATGTTCACCTCAACTGCCTTATTATATTATTAGAAAATTGTGTTTGCATTATACGTTGTACTTTAAAATTATTTATATAAATAAATACTCAAGTTCGTCTTGTAATATTGATAGTTGCTAAATAAGTAAATCAATATATCTGTCTAATATCTAAGTTTTAAAATACGTTAGATTTCTAATAAATGATATTTTTGTTGAGTGTTGGTCTGATAGTAATAATAAAAAGATAAATAAATATGAAGAATTGATATTATATTGAGAATTCCTCATGGATGATGGACTGTCATAGTCAAAATCCCCATAAAATGAATGTATGGTGCGTCATAGTCGACGGAAAGAAATCAAGATCTCTATTTTTTTGACGTGAACCTAACTGGTGCAAGATATTTGTATTTACCTCGAGACGACCTTATTTCTACACTAACAACTTTATATCCAGATGTAGAGGAACCTGATCTTCAGAGAAATTACTTTTTCTTTCAA
Source organism: Rosalia funebris (assembly GCA_037954035.1). Lineage (NCBI taxonomy): Eukaryota > Metazoa > Arthropoda > Insecta > Coleoptera > Cerambycidae > Rosalia > Rosalia funebris. Next base: position 11,017,079 of record JAZFAV010000011.1, on the reverse strand, counting down.
CAAGATGGTGCACCTCCCCATTATGCAACACCTGTCCGCGCTTATTTAGATGAGATGTTCTCGAATCGTTGTGTAGGGAGAAGGGGAACCATTGAGTGTACAGCCAATTTTGACACCCCTAGGATTACTTTCTGTGGGGGTACTTAAAAAACAAAATATATATTACTAAGCCAGAAAACTACAAGATATAAAGGAATGAGTTCATAACGAAATGTATACCTCCTGAGATTATTGACATTGTTCAAAAAAAATTTATTAATCGTCTTGGCTACTGTCAGGCGGCGTTACCAACTGTTACAACATTTAATTTAGTTGATTTAATTAATCACTGCCATTAGATTTAGTATTTTGATATTTCTTTTTCTTTCTTTATCTTACCTATACTCACCCTAATGTAATTGTTACCATATCATATTTATTTTTTATTTATTTACCAGTAAAATTTACATATAGTTATATAACATAACAGTAAATTATCGCAGAGATAAACACAGTTATCTGTTCGCGACACCAGTTTGCTTAAAACTAATAAAAATAATAATAATCTAAACTAAAACTATGACCCTTATGGTCGCAACATAGACTAAATTTTTTATTTTTATTTTCCATACAAATTACAATAAACAATTGAAATATTGGATAAATACTTTTATGTATTACTTTTGATCCATCTTTTCAAAATTGATTTATAATTCTTAGTATTGATAACCTTTAATTCATTTGGAAGATCATTATATACCTTAACTGCTTTAATATAACTATTTTTATTACTTACAGCTTTGTGACTAATCGGTAACTGTATACATTTGTTTCTAGTTTTACTACTTGAGTTAATATATTTATTCTTCAGTAGCTCGTAGTGATAGACAAGGGATTCATACTCAAATAATTGCCTTATATTCATTGGGTTATCCTCAGTGATAAATTGATTCTTATTTATAATTTTTAAAATTCTATTTTGTAACGATTGTAGTAAATTCAAAGTATTCGAATATGCACCTCCCCAGGCAGTAATGCCATTACTTATAATACTATGAAAGAGTGTATAATACAAAATTCTCAATGTTCTAGTATCCATGTAACTTTTCAATTTTCTTAAAATAAAAATTACATATTTTGTCTTATTAATTATATATTGTATATGTTGTAACCATGTCATATTATAATCGAAGATTATACCTAAATATTTTGAGTTTTGAACTCTATTTAAATTGTTTCCATTAATACTTATATTTATTTCTTTTGGAACACTGTTACAGTAATTTCAAAGATAGTTTATTTAGTGTCAATTTTTATTAACATTCAAAGATAGTTTATTTAGTGTTAGCCATATATATATTTTGTGCAGGTATTGATTCATTTTTGTTTCCACCCCAGACCATGTATTCTCAGTAGATATTATCGCTGTATCATCTGCATATGAGACTATTGAATTATCTGGCATTTCCTTTAAGAGATCATTAACATATACAATAAATAGTAACGGGCCTAAAACTGTACCTTGAGGTACTCCTGTCGTTAATATTATACTTTCGCTTTTACAATTATTAATCTTTACACTTTGGTGTCTATTTTCTAGGTAACTAGTGATCAGATTGTTTGCTGTTCCTCTAATTCCATAGTTATATAATTTATCTAATAAACTTCTATGATTGACTGTATCAAACGCTTTAGCAAGGTCAAGAAAAGTAACTGCAATCGGTTTGCTCTTATCTAAATTTTCATAAATCAATTTTGTAATTAACGTAATTGCATCTTTGGTTGCTTTATTTTTCACAAAACCAAACTGTTTATTTGATATTATATTACACATGTCAAAAAAATTCCAATATGTAGAAAAATATGCTCCTTCACATAAAAAAGGAGGGGGTGTCATAAAAGAAATATATCGATGCCGTCATACTTCCTAGACGAATCATCCCGTACATATTAATTATATTTTACAAATATGCAACTAAAAGTAAAATTTTACTCATCCGAGAGTTTTTCCCAAAAATTATTTCATTAATTTTTAATGAATTTATTCATTGTTTACGAAAGCTCTGTACAGTATCCTCCTACCTTAATACAATACTGCTTACTCAACTACGTCATTTGAGGCACTCACCTGGAAAAGAAAAATTGTATGAGTAAGATTACAAAATTGTGGTTATAGTTGCATTGGCAAGGTTAATTATATAAGTGGTAAAGGGTATCGAAGTTGCAAAATAATCAGATCGCGTCCAATATTTTATTTATACAGCTCACAATTTTGATGTACTTTCGTGTATCTTTGTTATAATTTTTAGAAAACATTTATATATATATATATATATATTACGACACTTCATAATCATTATGTAACTATGATGTAAGGACCCTTGTAGCGGGGTAGCTAGAGTAACTTAGCAGCTACGTCAAAATTATTCACCCTTCAAGTCTCCTATCTGTAAAGTACCCCTAACTAGTGACAAAAACAAAGTTTCAATGGTAGTAGTTAGTTCATAGCAACGTTTAAAATTATTATTAGAATTCATTCAACGAAAGGAATTAATTTCTTTCGCTCAGGAATGAGTTATAACCTTCTGCGTTTTTTACAAGACTTATGAAACGAATTCATTAAACAACTTGTAATGTAAAACTTATCGAACACATAAAACTGAAACAATTTAGAATTTTCACAAGAAGAACGCAGTACTATAGAAGGTGTGATAAGAAAATACGGTTAACGAATTGTTATAGCAGAATCTGCTGTGCTTCACATTTGTGTGAAATAATGCGTCCGATAGCCTGATCCTTTGAGTCTACCGTGTCTGTCGCACATCATGGATTTCGAACAATGCATTACTTTAAATTGCAAAAAAAGTGTCAAATATTCTCATGAAATGTTAAAATCAGTGTATGGTGATAATGTGGTAACTCTGAAGACTGCTTACAAGTGGTATTAGCGATTTAAAAACGGAAATGAGTCGGTTGAAAACGAGCAACGATCGCGACGTCGTTCGACCTCAAAAATAGACGAAAACATTGAAAAAGTGTTAACTCCGAATATTACAAGGGCGTACTGCAACGTTTACGCAACAATGTACGGAGAAAGAGACAAGAAAATGGACCTAAGGCTTCCTCCTTCATCTCGACAACGCGCCGTGTCACACCTCGCTTCTGATCCGCGAGTTTTTGACTGAAAATAGATTCTTGTCTGTATACATCCGCCTTACTCTCCGGTTTTAGCACCATGCGACTTCTGAATCCTTCCAATCAAATCGGTGCTAAAAAGGAAACGTTTTGACACCATTCCCGACATTGAGAGAACCACAACAGAGCAGCTGCAGGCCATTCCGAAAGAAGCCTTCCAGACATTCTTCCAATCATGGAAACAACGTTCCGATAATTGCATCGCTAGCCAAGTACAGTACTTTGAGGGAGATTAGTTCAAATTTTAAGTAAGCTTATTACTTTGTTCGTAATAAAACTATCCACCGTATTTTTTATCAGACTTCGTATATCTAAATAATTATGAATTTGGCGTTAGCAAGGATAAGGGTGCATATGCCTTGACCGGGAATCGAACCCGGATCTCCCAATTTCCGGTTGATTGCTCTGACCGCTGAGCCATCGAGGCACACTCATTATCCTTGCTAATGCGCCAGTTTAATGCGGCACTACATAACTCCCTCCCTAGAGACATGGTTTGTCTCGATACAATTTAACGGAATGTGACCGTTGTTCGGTAACCCCCGGACTATAGGGCGATGGATAGGACGGGAATCGAATCCGCGAATTTGAGATGTAAGGGAGGTTGGATGTACTGGAACGAATCACATCACGTCGGTGTCACCACTTTGGCAATAGCAAGGATAAAAGTGCATCATGCCTTGACCGGGAATCGAACCCGGATCTCCCAATTGCCGGTTGGTTGCTCTGACCGCTGAGCTATCGAGGCACACTCATTATCCTTGCTAATGCGCCAGTTTAACGCGTCACTACAATGAATATAGGGTAACTTAAAAGCAAAGAATAAAAATTATGTTCATTTTCTGTTTTGTTTTTTTTTTTTAAAGGAAAAACACGTCGATTGGATTACGCATTTTCAAATGTTGTCATAATTTACAAAACTGTGATGTTGTTTGTCTATATTATAAGGGAACTTTTTACAGCACATAGCAAATTTCAAAATATTACCATTTTTCATCAGTAGCCATTGGATTTTTATGCGACAGACGACAGTACGAATATTCATCTTGCCTTTCCTAACCATGAAAGATTTTGATTAAACACAACAAATAACAAATAGAATGCTGGATATTAGAACCTAAAAAATTTGTTGTATGAAAATAGGTCAATACTTCATTGATCGCTACCCTTTTTCTTACCATTAATTTTAGGAGTGTTATCTTAACGACAATTTTTATATCATAATGTCCACATTTATACGATATAATTTAAGGAAAATCAACAACAGTTATTTGCGAACTCAGATCTTTCACTTTTTTACTTTATATAAAAGCGTTATAATTTACTTCCATTAATTAAAAGTTACATGTATTTATCTGTTACGGAATTAGAACATTAAAGTTACATTAAACATAATTATCAACAATTTTTTACTTACATGAAGAATTAACTGTTTTTTTTTTATTAAAGTTTTGTTTTCGTTTATTAAATATCGACATCAAGAACTAGGAGTGCAAGGTTATCCAGTCATAAACACTAAACATCTCTTTAAAATGCCAAGTTATCAAGGCATTCATTAAAATTTCTACCTTTTTGTTCGTTTAACATTTCAGAATACGTGTATTATTTTCAACTACTGAAAATCCCTTTAAATAGCGTTAGGTATTATTAACAAGCAATTACTAAATGTTACTTTATATCTGTAAAACAATTGAAATTTTTTATCAGCAGTGACAGAGAATATCCTAGACGACATAAAATGTTTAAAAATGTAATACTTCGAAAAGTATTATTCATTCATCGCTATTTGCCAAATAAAAAACTGTCTTATCTTGCCAATAAACGGAACAGTCTACTTGAGCCTAGCCATAAAAACAAACTCGAAATTGATCTCCGCGCCATATTTCTCAAGTAAAGAGGAAGAAACGTTTTTTTTTAATATAATATCGTCATGTTACTACCGCCGTACAAAAATTTGTTTTATGTAGCCTGTAGGTTTTCTTAAATCTTTTCTTAAACGGTAAAACATGATAGGCGAGTGCCTTAATAGTTCATCTAGATATTAAATATAGAGAAAAAATGAATCGCCCATATATCAACACTTTCATCACTCTTCATAGGTTCTTGTTTAGTTCCAGCTCAAAGTTATAAAAACTGTACACAGGAAGGAACGTAAATGTAAGAAGTGAATACAGAATAAGATAGGAAATTAACAAACATACATGGCTATAAAGATTTAATAATATCCTTGTCACGTTCTCGTAAGCGCTTTCTTAAGAATTTATTAATTAGAAAAACATTTTATGTCATAAAAATGCCGGGGAATGAAACGGTTAGAAAACTGATGAAATTAAAATGCAATTATTCAATTCATATCACAGATTAAAGCGTACCCAGGTCACACGAATTATGAGAAATAAAATGACCAACCTGGGAGGTTAATTTTATTAACGATTGAAATATCCGAATAAAAATAGTATCAACAAAAAGTGATTACTGTATGATATATTTGTAAATTTGAACCCTCTATATGGAGAGGTTGTTGCCATTATAGATGTCATGTACACTGAATATACAGTATGTCCATAAAGTTTGGAGTATTTAAAATTAAAATAAATGTTTTTTTAAAGAAATTCCTCGATTACGTCGATTTCTAGTTAGTAAAAAACAACTACAGAGGTTGTTTTAAAATTTTCCAAGGAGTTTCCCAGGCATTCCAGGAGTTATGTCCAAAAAAACGGTCATTTTAATTTGATGTATTTTATTTCAAACATTAAGGTATTTGAATAGATATTTCAAGTAAATTCAAGATAATTTCAGGATAAATGTGGGTGGGGTGTATTATGAAATTTCGAAAACTTTTACAAAATTTGACAGAATAGTGATAGGGCGACGATTTCTTATATCAGATGGATTGCCAGTTTTTAATATAGCACAGATCCTTGCTACTTTCCAAACCTCAGAAAACATATTGGTAGAGAGTATCAGATTAAACAACTTGAGAAGTAGCTCTATTAAGGCCCTGAACAATCTTTGTATGGTCCGCTTTATTCCACTTCTTCATATTTCGTTATCCCCAATACTGTTCCTCCTCATTTCCTCATCATACTTCTTCATTTTTTGTATTAGCTACAAACCTTGCGACTTGAAATTGAAAATGAAATTGAACCCCTTGTGTTCCTCAATGAAACCTCAATGAAATTGTGTTCCCTTTTTGATACATACTTGACTACGTCAATTTTAAAGAAGGTATAAGATTAAAATTTTAACATATGTACAGTATTAAGGATAATATAGCACTACAACAGAATATGTTTGACATAATATGCTATGCACTAACATCTATTACATAGATCATGCAAAAAAGTGCCGTAAAATTTTTTTCCTATATACACCTCTTCAAGAATAGGAAAAATTGTAAGGTTCTCTAGGTATGTATAGAAGGAAGAGTGAGACAGAATTCGGAAGAAAAAGGATGCACTTTACCCGCATCCAGATCGAACGCTGTGTACATTCTCATTCAATATATTTTCATCGATATTCACTAAGCAAAGATCTCAATGCGAGTGAGTAAAGACCAGGCTATTTAATGCGCACCTCGTGGGCGCTCTGATATCTTAGTTTTGAGACTTGTTCCTATTCTTGACGATCTGTACATTTTGTCGTTAATTTTATTCTTCTTCCTTTTCTTTTTTTGATTATTCTTCCAATTTATTCAATTTATTAGCATTAGTATTCGGAAAGAAATCTTTTCTAGTCAACGTACAAAGTTATTATATCCTGGTACATTTTTCTGCAGTTATTAAACATGCATTAAATGGTCAACGAAATGTAGGAAAATATAAAATTACCGGTAGTAGATAATTAAACAAACCGGAATCAGTTTAATATTTTCCTTTTCCAGTCAACGATTCTAGTGACCCCGAGTATAACGAACACAAAATTACCGAAAAAAATTATATATCATTAACGACACATTTGTTGTTAAAAAGGCATTCGTTAAAAGTAAATATCTCGGTGATCTTTACAGAAACATGCAATTATGTAACATGTTAATAATAATTCGACCTCGATATGCCGAAGAATTTCTATGATGCTTCCTTGGAGCAACTGCCCGGGTCGACATTTAAGATTGCTCAACTGATTAATATATTAGGCTCTGAAATTAATTTATGGTTTAATGCAATCATCTAACATAATTGATGAAATGAGTATCTTTATATGTTAAACGTTGTTCCAAGGCTTTGATTCGATAGTCAAAGGTCAGATCGTGATTAATTCCTCGACCACTACCCCATTTTGTGTAACAGTTCCCTTTTTAAGTTAAAAAACTGAATATTTAATGACTCAGATTCTATAAAGGGGTGAGTTCACATGTACTCAAGCCATCACGTCGGGTCCATCTTCAGATAAAACCCCATATTCAAAGACAGAAGATATTTATCACTGTAGGCCGAAATGTCCGGTTTAAGGATATCTAATTATATTGAATTATTTTATGGGTTAGCAATAAGCAGGATTTATTCCTCAGGCAATTAGCATCCTTTCGTAATGCGCATCACCAGCTGACCATGAGATGCAATACAAACGCCAATAAAACTTGATAGTTGTTTCTTTATGGTCACCTCCAATTGGTTTAGAGTAGTTGTTAGTTCCGAATATTACTATTCATTGTTTTATTTTTTCTTTAATAAGCAGATTTATCTTTTTAAAAGTGTAAACATGAGACGTAAATGTGAGCTAACATATATTTAGATATTTAAAAATATAGATGTCATAAAAATCTATTCTATGTCAAATATATACTGTTACTTATATTCGATAGCTTCTTTGCACTAAAAGGTCTACTCAACTATTATCAATAATTACAGTTGTAAATTTAATTTTTCATCATCAAAAGATATGTAAACACCCTATATATTGCAGAATAATAACCGCTTTACTTAACTACTTGGATTTTTAGGTTCTGAAAAAAGTACATATATTCAATTCTAACGTGAACATGCTATATAAGAAATGATTTTACTTTTCCGCATTTAACTATACCAGAGCGGAAAAATTAAAAGGAATGTAATTGTGTAAAGAAAAATGGAAAACATTTTTTTTCCAGCGTTCATTTTTCGTTTTTAGGCTTAAAAACAAAAAAAAATGGTTTTTAAACAATTTTATGTGTGTGTGTGTGTGTGTGTGTGTGTGTGTGTGTGTGTGTGTGTGTGTGTGTGTGTGTGTGTGTGTGTGTGTGTGTGTGTGTGTGTGTGTGTGTGTGTGTGTGTGTGTGTGTGTGTGTGTGTGTGTCGTTGTCGTTGTCGTTGTCGTTGTCGTTGTCGTTGTCGTTGTCGTTGTCGTTGTCGTTGTCGTTGTCGTTGTCGTTGTCGTTGTCGTTGTCGTTGTCGTTGTCGTTGTCGTTGTCGTTGTCGTTGTCGTTGTCGTTGTCGTTGTCGTTGTCGTTGTCGTTGTCAGATCGGGGACGTCTCCCAAACGACACCTATTGATTTTGAGGTGGATAGAACACACTCTACCATGTTCATGGGTCATGATAAAGCACAGTGGTGGACTATTTGAGATTTTTTCTGTTAGCACGATCACTCAATTAAATTATGCCGGATCGATCGGGTTTCGACTGATTCCGATTAGGGACGTCTACGAGACGAAGACATCTATTGATTTTGAGGTGGATAGAACACACTCTACCCTGTTCAGTGGTCGTGAGAAAGCACGAGGGTGGACTATTTGAAAAAAGTGAAACTGTCGCATAAAACAGATATTCTGCATTTATTTGTTGGTTTATTTTTTCTAGGCCACTCAATTTCGAGATAGAGATATTCTACGTGCGGAATAGTCCGATTTAAGGTTTTAAAACTGTTTATTTCCCCATTATTTCTCTATTTATACTTTGTATACACGTCTGACAGCGATGATTTACTCCCAATTCATCTACGAGTATAGAGAGTAACAAGAAAGCGTAAAACTATGAAAATCTTATTGTGTACATTAAATCAGTTCAACCTATGTCTCCTTATATTAGATATTAAACTGTTTGTGAGATAATCTTTAAAGGCGTACAGCCATTCGAATCGTGCAAAATATAATGCCAACAGCTAACTGTATCATTTATTAAAAATAATGCGAGTGAAAAGTTTGTAATGAACATGGCAAACGCGATATTGTTACTCTCGAATGCCCTGATTTCAGTTGAATATATCATAGTTTAGAGAAGAAAGTTTTTCGTACAAAATTTAAAATATATACACAATAGTTAGACACTTTCCTTCAAAACTATCAGATAGGGTAGTCTTTGAATAAATTCCTAAAAAGAAAAATGACAAAAAATTACATCAAGCTATTAAACTGAATACGAAATAATTTCCTGTTTTCCTGCGTTTTCCTGCGCTTTTGGAATTTATCATCGAAAAATTGCTAAATAAAAACAAATATGTACAGGGTTAGTCACCTAAAGTTCACCCCCCTTTATTTCTCTTAATTTCAATTGAATCAAAAAATTCAAAAAAGGATTTTACATGATTTTTTATAAATTTTTTGAATATTTAAAACAAATTTTCAAAAACTCTGCAAATTGAAAGGCGGCGAACATTTTTTTAAATGGAACACCCTGTATTTTTTTACTTAAAAAAGTTACCCACAGTTTTATGATCACAAAAGTATATAATTATTGTATCTTGGTAAGTATAGTTCTTGAGATATTCATACAAATATATAGTCACATCACAGGAATAAGTTTGGCATAAGACCATAAACCAGGAGAAATTGAAATTAAGAGAAATAAAGGGGGGTCAATTTTAGGTGACTAACCCGGTACAAGGATCGATTCTCTTGGAGCAGTGGACTCTTGCGGAAGGGTGAGATAATTCGAACCTTTGTTAATATACATAAATTTTAGTTTATTTAAATAAATCAAATACATATAATTTTTAGTAATAAGATTATTAAAAAATAAAAAAATTAAGTATTATATAAACATGCAAAGGCAAAGTAGAAAATAAACTAACTAAAACGTATAATGCTTCTTAAACCTATAAGTTCCTTTACTGAATATTTTAGATACTGGAGGACATTCTTACATGGTAGTCTAGCTGTTGTCTAGTTGTTGGGTAGTCCATTTAGAAACATTAAGAAAAACTAATCAGCAGTTTCCTATAATTCATTTTAGTATTTATTAGTTCATACATAAAAATGATATGTGAAGTGAATCTAAAAGTATTTCGTGTGAAAAGCTACAGCGATGTATGCCATCTACTTTAAAATATGTAGATAGATAAAAAAAAATGCATTTGGATGCACGCTAAGGTGTTGATGTATATATTATACAAGATATGATAGTTTGATATCGAACGTGTCACCAAGGTCATGAATGTTGATCGTAACGTTTAAATGCAGGGGGTTTCCATTACACCACATATCCATTTTATTAACAACTAACTTGAGTCCTAAGCAGTCGTGTTCAGTTATTACTTCTCATGTATAGGTTTAGGTCACCTGCATATAGAATGGAAGAGATATTTAGGTTGTTAATAATATCATTTATAAGAATGTTAAAAATCAGTGGATCTCAATCTGAACCTTGTGGTACTTCGGGACTTGCAATAAACTCAGTGGACTCCATGCTATTGCTTTCGACATATAATGATCTATCCCTTATACAGGATGAAGAGTTTTAAAAGTTATTTTTAGAATTCAAAATCGAATAGTTTTTTAAGAGAGTATTATAAGCTATTATTTTCGATGTTCTTGAAAATCATAAATTGTTTTGCCTTTAATGAAACCATGCAGTCACTAATATTATTTTTCGTATAAGCAGAAATCAGTTCCTAAAGTAGAAACTGAGATGTCTTCGATAGATTATTAATAATAATGACAGGTTGCAATTTTCAATATTTTGCTTATCATTTTTAAATACTGGAATAAGTTTATTACGTTTTAAAGTATCTGAAATATCATTTTCCTTTAACAGTAAATTAATAAAGCATTAGGTTTTACGAGAATCAAACTGAGAAGACTTTTCCTTTTTGTATAAGTATGTAAATGAGAAGGAGGAGTTTCACTAGGACCCATAGTCATCTTAAGGGGAGGTTCTCAAGAGACCCAAAAATTACATGATTTTCTTCATTTTTTTTTCATAGAAGGAAGTAAATAAAGTGCTCAAAATTTTTTATACACATTTATCAAGTATTCGGGTGTACAAAAAATTTTTTTAATTAAAACAAAATGATACGGTAATTAGTTATATGCTGGGTAATGTGACCGTCCCAAAAAAAGGTGCCCAATCAGTGGGAACTCTAGCACTTGTAAAAATCATCTGAAATCAAAATTTAAAAAAAAATTTATAAAATATATATTTGCTGGAGCTTATAACAATAAAAAAAATCGAAAATTAACAAAATGGCGGACCTGCGAATTTTCGGTACCGATTTCTCACTTATTTTTTAATCTTTAAAGTGTTATAAAAATAACAGCGAAATCAATGTTTTCTTAGGTATAAGAAATAAATTTAATTTACTCTCATAAATTTAATTTACTTTAAAATAAAAAAAATCAATCCGTCAATTAGTTTTTGAGTTACAGTTCCCACCAGTTTAAAAAACATGGTTTCGAGAAAAACGCGTGTTCGACTGATGCTACACGCTATTCCCATGGACATTAACGTATAGAGAGGCAAACTATCTAATATTATATCATATACTCTGGACATATGGTGGCACTTGGGGTAACTTTACTTACCATAGAATGTTAATATAGACGCGCATTTCAAAAATATTAAGATAAAATATGCTCTACTGCGCGATCTCTATTTTTGCGTAATTTTCGTAAAAAGATGGGTTCTATTATTATGCAATATCTTTTTTATAAAAATGTTTTCGGCCAAATCGTTTTAGGAACATATTCTACATATAATAAGGTATCAAAAAAGGCAAAAAAAAATCGCTCTTTTGGTCGAGTTTGAGGAGAACCTCCCATAAACTTACAGTTTCTTACTTTTTATTGAAAATTGGAAGTACTTACTTCTAATTCAGAATTATGGGTGAAGTGTTTCGGTATTTAAACTATAAACAGTTAATATATAACACCAAGTAGTATCTAAATAGATCAAGTTAATTGATAATGCTATTAATAAATCAGGACCATCTTTGTCTACGAGTATTACTGAATAAATTGTTCAGATGCTGCAGCATCATCTTGGATGTATTCGTTAGCACATATTATATTATTCCTTCAGCTATTTGTTGATGTAAAAAACGTATGCGAGACTCTACCATTATTTTCCTTCTATCAACTCTAATATAACTGTATATCTATTTGTCGATCCAACAATAAAACTATCAGCATCAATAGCGCCCCATGGCATTGACAAATCGACGTTGTTTTAACCGGAGAGGTTGAATCAACATAGGTAATAAAGAAATTGTAGTGTCAATAACCTCAACACCTAAGATTCTCTACTGTGTATTACTACCAACGATAATGAAATTATGCTAATAACGAGATGAATAAGTAATAAAGAAAGTGAAAGGACGGATATAAAAACTACAACCTCATTAATTATAAACTTTACAAGACAATGTCTTATTGTCTGGACTATGAGAAATTTAACACGTTCAAGGTAAACGATTCACCGGGTTTTAAATTATTTACATAAATTTGGCATACACATTATTATACGAAATTATATATTATACAGAATGAAGGTTTTTGCTGTCTTGTATCCAACTCTGTGATATATTATACGACCGTTATACAAGGTTTTAAGTTATGAATGCTAAGAAGGTTCCCTAGGCTAATATGCGTCACTTGGATAGGTGACCGACCGAATCACCTATATTATAGGATTGTATGTCAGTGAACTCGCAGATGATACACAAACTTAGGTGAGGTTTGTGTAAAAGACATACCATCTCTATGATAGGATGTAAAACCGTAGGTCCCTTGTTTATCTTACATTTAGCAAATAGTAATTACTACTTCACTACAAGGTAGAGATCAGGGCTTTCGGGAACGGGGGTTCGGCAAAATGTCTATGTTGGTAATAACCCACCTCCTGGCGTCCTTGCCAGTGTTAAATTATGATATAATAAATAAATAAGTGGCAATAAATTTAAAAAAATGATTCTACATCTAAGGATATCGAAAATAGTCACTACGACCACAAGTATTCTCAAAGGGAGCAACACTCTGAAGATGGGTCCAAAAATTAATTAAATTAAATAAAAACATTAGCATTAAATAAAAACAGATGATGTCATATTTTTTAAAGAGTTTAACAAAATATTTTCTCGTCTAGTACTTTAGTCGAAATAAGTTTTTTATACTGTCGAATTTTTTAAACAGTTCAAAAAGTATATTCCCATCTAGCACGTCAATTTGAGGCAAATTTGAGTCGATTTTGAGACTTCTGTATTTTTGACAAGACTAAAAATCTGAAAAGATTTGTATGAACGTAAGAAAAGCAGACAAATTCAATGGCACCTTGGGATTTTCCCTAAATCCAGAGCTTCTCTAGTAATTTGTGTCGATTTTCAACTTGTGTTTTCGGAAAACTTTAGTGCTCTCTTCGACAAACCGCGTTCCACAAAAATTTTCTTCACAAGAACGCTTTATCGTGAGAGAAAATTCCAAAAAATTCGTATGAATGTAAGAAACGCAGACAAATTTAACGGTGTCTCCAGATTTCCCCAGAAGCTCTCGTCGATTTAGCGACTTTGGTATTTTCGCCAAAATTCCCTGCTATAGTCCAGATCCAAATCACATTAAATAGAACATAAGCCGATCTTCTGAACACTATAGATAAAGTGTTTTGAAAAATATGTTCTTATCTAGAATTGTGGTATTTTTTTAAGTTTAATGAAATATCTTCTGTCTTAGAGCTACCGAAATCAGAGTACATTGTTGCATTTTTAAGAGATTAACAAAATATTTTCTTTTCTGGAAATGCTTAAATCCTGTCATCATTGATGTGGTATTTTCTTAAAGAGTTTAACCAAATATTTTATCGTATAAAGCTCCTAAATCTGTTATTTACTATAGTGATATATTTCTTTACAATTTTCTTTTTCTTTACAAATTTCTTTATTAATCCTCTAAAACGTCCAAAATTGACAAAATAGTTCCTCGTCTAGACTTCCCATAATCAATGCTCATTACTATGGTAATCATCTGCGGGCTGAAAATTGTAAACATTAACTAATAGAAGTTGACTAAGAAAAACCTGCTGATCGAGAAAAGAAAAGTCGAGATGACGTAAAAAGTACCACAGGGATCCATATTGGGGCCCAGGTTATGGAATGTTCTCTATGGTACGATTCTGCAGATTGTTCTTTAAGCGGACTGTTGCATCTTTGCGTATGCCGATGATTTTCCATTAGTCGCGAAGGCCAACGATGAACACTACCTTATGGTAGTGATAAAATTCTCTCCAGGCCAGCAAGTTGAACGAAGAGAGACGACGTAAAACTAATTATCAAGAGAGTGACATGGAGAGGAAAGAACATTACTTTCAAGTTCGGAAATACGAAAATACAGAATGAAATCTTGTTAAATTCCTTAAACTACTACTTAACTAAACCGATATAAAACTGCTCGATGGCAGACTGAATTTTGACATTGAAACAATCAATCAATTATATTTTTTGTCGAATTACGTCTTACCAAACCACTTAAATAAAACAACTGATTAATATATCGTTCTTTAGTAATAAGGTATCTACTAAATTTATTTGATCAAATCCTGATAAAGTTCCTGTCTGTAATGTTAAAGTTTAAATTAATTATATCACATTATTATTTGTTTATAAAATGAAAATGTATATTTAGTTTTTTTGTTAATATGTCACGGACCTACTTATGCTCCCGGACAAACCGTTACCACTGTATAATTAAAAATAGCAACTATCGGATATAACGATATAAATAATATTAATTAAACGCTAAAAAAATAAATAAATTTCTATTATATTTTTCTATTCGTTATCGTCCATTTATGCGTGTTCAGAAACAATAGTCGTCAAGATATTATCAACTCTATTATTTTTTTCTTTCTCCCCATTTTTAGGTGTTGGTATAAAGCGATATTTGATTAGAGCTACAATACCTATGCGATAATAATTAACAGATAATACAGTTAATGCATTAAATTCGCATTATAATAATGTGAAAGGAAATTAATAGAGATATTTGGGTGTTTGTTATTACCGTTGCAGGATATTTGTGCAAATTAAAGTCATAAAAGATATAATTAATTATTTCGCTTAAGTAAACGTTCAATTTTGTATGTCATTAACAAAGCCATAAATTGTTATGATTAATTTTTATGTAGTTTTATCATTAGTGGCAGCTGATTAATGTTTTTGATACGGCAACGAAAGTATTCAAGGCAAAATATACAGAGCTGGCAACCCCAAAGCTTGACTTCTTATGTGTACAGAAAAGAAAAGACAGCAAACCCGATACGAGCCGACTATACGAATAAACGCGAAGTTTATTGTGTTTTTACAACTCTATGAAGATGCGTATCTAGAAGCAACGTACGTTATGGATTATATATGTAATGTAGAAATACATCACGAGATAAATGCATGTTGGAGATCAGTACGTATGTTTATTTCACTTTATGACCATCGTATTATGTAATTGGATTGTTTGTGCTCTTCTATTCTTATTACTTCTTTTAGAGGAGCAGAGCCTTTTATAGGGTGTCTCAGTTGGAACTATACGATTTGAATTGTGCGCCATTTGTGTTCTGTCAAAGATAAAGCGTCAATATTTGACAAGTATCATCTATAAACCATACAACGTCAATATGCCGCGGTTAATAGTTCAACAACGAATAGTTTACGTACAACTGTTCTATGAAAGTGAGCAATAATTTATAGTTGCATTAAGAAACACTCTCACAAAATTAAAACAAAATGAAGCGCCTACAGGGTTCACAGTTCGTGTTTCGTGTGAGCGAACTTCATCAAGAAACTTGAAGAGATGGGTTATGTTATTAATAAAGTAACACCAATACGTCCTCGTCGTAGTCGGTCAAATGAAAATATTGCTGCAGTTGAAGAAAGTATAGAGGAGTATCCATTCAACACTAAGGGTTAAAAAAGAAAGAGGGTGATGCTGATTATTTCAACAACCTTTTGTTCGGCGATGAAACACATTTCCGTCGTGACTGATACGTCAGCAAACGAAATTGTCGAATTTGGGGTGCTAAACATCCACATGCCGTTCACGAAAAGGGCATGCGTCCACAGAGATGCACAATTTGGTGCGCATCTTGGAGTGGTGAACTAATTGGACCATATTTCTTTGAGAATGAAACAGGTAATAGTATCACAGTAATTGAAGAGTGCTATCTTGATATGTTAAACAATTTCTTTATCCACCAAATTGATGATTAGGATTTTAACACACGTGGTTTCAGCAAGATGATGTAACGTATCATACAGCACGTGCAACCATAACTTTGTTGCATACCAAATTTCCTGATCATGTTGTCTAGCGGAATGTTGACATTAACTGGCCTGCAAGATTATGTGATTTAACACCACTGGACTTTTTTCTTTCGGGTTATATCAAGGGAAAAGTGGACGCCACCCAGCCAGCAACAATCAATGACCTCAAAGCAAACATTCAACGTGGTATTTGGGAAACAGAGCCAGTTTTATGTGCTCGTATTATGGGCAACTTTGCTAAATCAATGGCATCATGCCACACGAGTCGAGGTGGTCATATGAACGATATTCTTTTCCGCCTGTAGCCGTATCGTCTTAATTTTATGTTGAAAAATAAAAAACCTTAGTTTGTCAAATATTATTAGCCTTATTCACAGATCACATCCTATAGTTCCCAATTAAACACCCTGTATTAGTAACTTCTCTTACAATATTTAGTACACTTTAAGACGTTGTGAGGTGTAGTACTCTTTCTCTAATATATACTCATATTGTTATTAAAACTCACTTTAAATAAGTTATTTGTTCCATTTTTTTAGAAATGCTCAAATAACTAAGGACAGCTATGTTTTATATTAGTATTTTTTGTCATTAGCGTGAAATTAAACTCATCATCATGAGGTCATCAGTCCTAAGACTGGTTGGACGCTAACCTCCAGCTTCTCCTATATTGTGCTAACCTACGCATTTCGCTAACTGTGCTACAACCTACATCCCTTACTATTTGTGAGCAGTAGTCTAATCTAGGTCTACCTCTGCCTTTCTTCACTCCTATTTCTGCCTCCAAAATATCGCGGACTATTCCCCCATGTCTCAGCAAGTGGCCTACCATTCTATCACTTCTCTTCTTTATGTTTTTCCACATACTTCTTTTCTCGCCGACTTTCTCTAATACTTCTTCGTTTCTAACCCTATCAGTCCACGGTATTTTCATCATTCTTCGGTAACACCACATCTCAAAGGCTTCTAATTTCTTCCTACTTGCTTCCCCTACCGTCCAGGTTTCGCAATCGTATAGCGCCGTGCTCCATACATACGTTTTCAAAAATCTCTTCCTTGTTTCTAAGTTTATTACCCCCGAGCATAAAAGTGCTTTCTTTTTGTTAAAAGCTACTCGACCCTGCGCTATCCTTTGTTTTATATCTTTATCACTTCTTCCATCCCAATTTATTTTACTTCCTAAATAAGTGAAGTCTTTAACTTCCTCCAATCTTTCATTATTAATTTGTACTTTCGTTTTTGCTTTGCTCTCGCGCCCTCTGCACATTAACACTTTAGTTTTGTTTTTATTCACCCTCATTCCGTATTCCTCTGTCAACACTGCCTCCATTTCGTTCAACGCTGAAATTAAACTAGTATTCATTAAATAAATGATAAAAATATTCTATGAATAATTATATCAAATAACGTAAATTAATAAAACACGCTGTTCTAATAAGACATAATGTACATAAATGAAAAATATGTAATTTAAAAAATACGCAAATTCTCTTAAAATTATATTTTATAAGAAACTCAAAAGTATCTTATTGCAAATGAAGAATTCGATTAAACGATCAAAGAATTGTTTTCTAACGTTTGCAAGCATCTCTGGCATCACACTTTCTAGAACAGCTACAATTTTAGCATGTAATTCATTAAAGGTGCGTATACATTTTCAAACCGAACCGTTTGTGAACCGCTTGTGAACCATTCGTTAAAAATAGTTTTACGGTTTATATAAATAGTTTTATCTACTGAATAAATAATGTCTTCGTGCGAGGAAAATTATACGATTTTAATGATAGCAGAAAGTTTGAGCAAAAAGAAGAGGAAATAAATACCTATTTCCCTCTAAGTATCTTCATTTAATTTTTTTTATAATGGTCTTTGTGTTTAGGATTCCACAATAACGATTTCGTTTTATATGTAAATTTCAATTAGTTTGACTACATTTTCCTCTGTCCACTCCATTATAATAATTATTATAATATAAAAATTATTAAATAATATTATAAGGGTAGGCAGATTATTAAATAAACAACCGAGAGAAAAAAATCATACAAAAAGGCACAATAAATAAATAGACCCAGCCCCGTGCTTCGCGAGCAGAAGAAAAACAACTAACTGCACACGACGCCGCGCCGTCTCGATGTGAACCACGAATGCCTTTGTGTTCGTCAAAAAAACCGACCGGTAGTGGTTCGCCACGAGCGGTTTACAAGCGGTTCATTCGACACTCCAAACCCCGTCCCAATCTTGCGATCAAATGCTTCAAGAGCGGTTCGGGAACGGTTCGGCTCGCAAATGTATACGCACCTTAACGTTACGAGTTGTTTGATTTTCGTGGCCGTATATTTTCATTTTAGTATATCCCCATAAAAAGATATCATTCGGGGTTAAATCAGGGGATTTTGGGGGCCATATAATTGTGACAAAATGATTATAATTAGCGTTATGTGAACTGTGTCGCTGGACGCTCATCTACTAAACAACTAAGACTAGATATTAGAAAAAAATTGTTGGATAGATTTAATCTAGTTACAATGTTCAACGCCCTCGGGGTGTTTTTCTAAAAAAAAATGTATATGTTTTTGATGTTCAAATATTATTTAAAAATGCTTGCAAATTTACAAATTGAAAATTATAGATCAATAAGTCAAAATCAATAAATAAAATTATAATTAAAATAACACAATATCTAAAAAATTAATACCCTATGACATAAAGCGTACATACATTATTTTGCTATTAAAAAAACACATATGCTAAATGACCTTTTTTATATTATCTATACTCATTTCATGCAGAAATGCGGTATAACAAAATTGAATTTACAGATAACAAGGTACATAATAACTATAATAACTATAATTAATGGTTCCTGTACATACCGCACTACGCATTTGCAAAATATTCAAATTGATAAATAACATTGTATAAATATTTGAAGCATTATTTAAATAAATTTTAAAAGTATTAGTCAATCTATCCTCTATTATTTCCTCTAGTCATATACCTTCTACATATTTATATTGTTTAGTACAAAATTACACATATATCTAAAAATATCAAAAATATACAGGGTTAATATTTAGTAATTATAAAAATAACGAGGCTGTTACTATTATGTCTTATTTACACCGAACTCAAAGAATATTAACGATTTGTTCGAATCATGAAGGGCCTTTCAATAAGGACACTCGATTTTAAGTGTAAATAAAATATGTTATGTGTAAGATATCCGCTCAATTTCTTTTTATTTGAAAGAATATTTTATGGCATTAAGTATGGGATATAAAGTCGTTCATAGGTCCACCGCGGCTTTGCTTGGTGGCACGTATTCGGTCGGTATAGTCCAATTTTCAATAACTTTGTCGCATAAATCTGCATGAATTGGCTTGATGGCGTTCGTTATGTCGACTTTGAGGGCATCAATTGCTTGCTGTTTATTCGCATAGGCCTGCGATTTAAGATAGCACCAAAGGCGTTGTATTTGGTGCTATCGAAGTCTAAAGGCGTAAAATCGCACGATCCCGGTGGCCAGTTAAAGTCGCCACTGCGCGAGATAACCATGCCCTCAAATCGCTCGTTCAGAATGTCCATCATGGCATGCGCTGTGTGGCAGGTAGCTCCGTCCTGTTGGAACCACATGTCGTCAGTATCCATATCATACAGTTTAGTCCACGAGAAGTTGGTTATCATCGATCTGTAGCGCTCGCCGTTGGCGGTTATGATAATGCCAGATTCGTTTTGGAAGAAGTACGGACCAATGATTCCGCCAGATCAAAGTCCGTACCAAACAGTGACTTTCTCGGGATGCATTTGGTGCTGGTGTATTTCGTGTAGATTGATATCGTCCCAATTCCAACAATTTTGCTTGTTCACATATCCATTTATCCAAAAATGGGCCTCGTTACTAAAGATGATTTTTTGATGAAATTTGGATCAACTTCCAACTGCTCCAGAGCCCAGTCAGCGAACACACGGCGTTGTCTATGGTCGTTTATCTTAAATTCCTGGGTCAGTTCAAGTCTCAACGCAAAATTCGCCAAGTTGAAGCCGCAGAAAGGGAAAGTTCTTGTGAACGACGAGAAATTGGCTGCCTCGGGTTTTGCCGTACACTCTCACGCACAGCAGCGATGCTTCAGCACACCTTGCGTTTCGGTGACGTACGGGTGTTGGCTGATTATTTGTCGAATTTGGCCACCAAACGTCGAATAGTCGACTCAGCGGGCCGATTGTGTCGTGAACAAAACTCACGTAGTGCGCGGAACGTTTCTCTAACGGAGCACTGATTTTGTAAATAAAATTTGATGATTTGTACACGTTGTTGAACGCTATAACTTTTCATGGTAATTTGTCATATATTTACTGAGCAATGCACAACAAATTTGACAGATTTTTCTTTAACAACGTGGCTGTTATATCCTAACAAATTTCGAGCGTCCCTATTGAAAGACCAATATTAAGAAATTTTATAGAAACGTATTCATTACAATAAATTCCATAAACAATTTTATTATTAGAGTATGTACTGAACAATTCTCGGTAATTGCTTACATAGAAGGTAAAAGTATATAATAAATGCCGTCTGTAGCAACACTCGTGCTTATAACATTTTTACGAATAACAGAAACATTCGTCTCTACAGCTGACACACTACTACAAACGATACATTCTGAGACAAGAAAAAAATATGAAAATAGAACGTCAGATTTCTAATATCATATTAAGTCATTTATCAGAAATTTTATTACTTACCTACAGTATCACCATAATTGCTCAAATCCAATTCAATTAAATGGGATATAATAAATTAAGTATCGGAGCTATTAAACGCAACTATGGACAATCATTACAGACATATTGTTAAATTAATCAGTAATTGGAATATAAAATATTATCGTAAATTGCTCTTAGATATTTTTGCTGTAAGGATATACATATTTCAAGAATGATATGATATGTCTTGTTGCAATAAAGCTATTATATTCCAGTACTAAGGTTAATGGAAGTAGAAGAATAAATTATTTATTGTCTAAAATGAATAATAAAGCTAGTAATCGTTATTCAAATTGTACAGTATAATCTAAGATGGCATATCTAATAATGGCAAAAAAA
This sequence comes from Rosalia funebris, assembly GCA_037954035.1. Taxonomy (NCBI): domain Eukaryota; kingdom Metazoa; phylum Arthropoda; class Insecta; order Coleoptera; family Cerambycidae; genus Rosalia; species Rosalia funebris. The sequence goes on along the minus strand of JAZFAV010000011.1, from coordinate 10,995,369 downwards.
TCAATTGCGAAAAATAAAATATATTTAATCAAATATGGGTAGGAACAAACGATCTTTACTTTGAATTGATATATATATATATATGTATACATATTTTAACATTTCAACATAACGTAAATTTGATAGAAAGGTTATTAGTACAAAAAGTATATCAATAGAAAAAAGAAGTATTCCTAAGGGCACAATACCCTGCACAAAAAAAAATGTCAGAAGTTATAGGGTAGGTGGTGAATCATAGGGTTAATATTTAACTAAATATAATACGCTCTATACTCAACATCAAATTGCATGTAAACCAGAGCATCATCATGAGGTCATCAGTCCTAAGACTGGTTGGACGCTAACCTCCAGCTTCTCCTATATTATACTAACCTATGCATTTCGCTAATTGTGCTACAACCTACATCCCTTACTATTTGCGAGCAGTAGTCTAATCTAGGCCTACCTCTGCCTTTCTTCACTCCTATTTCTGTCTCCAAAATATCGCGGACTATTCCCCCATGTCCGCTATACATACCTCATAACCCTATCAGTCCACGGCATTTTCTTTATTCTTCGGTAACACCACATCTCAAAAGCTTCTAATTTCTTCCTACTTGCTTCCCCTACCGTCCAGGTTTCGCAACCGTATAGTGCCGTGCTCCATACATACGTTTTCAAAAATCTCTTCCTTGTTTCTAAGCTTATTACCCCGAGCATAAAAGTGCTTTCTTTTTATTAAAAGCTACTCGACCCTTCGCTATTCTTTGTTTTATACCTTTATCGCTTCTTCCATCCCAATTTATTTTACTTCCTAAATAAGTGAAGTCTTTAACTTCCTCCAATCTTTCATTATTAATTTGTACTTTCGTTTTTGCTCTGCTCTCGCGCCCTCTGCACACTAACACTTTAGTTTTGTTTTTATTCACCCTCATTTCGTATTCCTCTGTCAACACTGCCTCCATTTCACCAGAGCACGTAACGAAAAACCGAGTCATCTCTGAAATATTACTAAAATCAGTTAAGAAGGCACTTATAATAGTGAATGACAAAAACATTGCTCTCTAGTGTTCTTCATTTTTAGCGAAAACTTCACTTTTAGATAGTGTTTCTTCAAATCTGACATTTTGACCAATATCTTCAATGCACAGTATACAACTTGAATTATCTTAGATACATGTCAATATCCATAATAATATAGAGGGTATTCCCTCTATATTCCACTATAATCGTATATTGATATGTAACAAAAAACAGGCCTTGTTTCTGTTCCATATGAAAATAAGCAGTTTAAGATAATCGAAAATAAATTACTGAAAAATCAAGACAATTTGTTATTAAAAAAATTGCATTTGCAATTTTTTTTAATAACAAATTGCACAATGAATTTTATAAAATAAGCTATTCAAATACATGTATACAGAACCCTGCACTTATTTACAAATATGATATTATTTAAATTATATCATGTTTGATTTTATTGAATAATTATTTTAGAATAACTCTATTTCAAGAAGTATTTTAAATAGTTTAATTTCCTCAATATTTGATAATATCACCAGGGAAAAAATTGTTTTTGATGACTAATTTAATTATAATTTTCTAGAAAACCATTGCAAAGGAGATCCTATGATATCAGCAAGGATTAAAACTAGATATATATCACAAGATCTTGGATCAAATATCGATGCAAATAGCATCTAAAACATTAAAGTGGACCTTCAAAATTGCTTTAAAAATACATCATCAGTAAATTCAAATGCTTCTTACCGTTAGTTAATTAATTCGTTGCTAAAAAGTGTTAGTAGAATATGGCGAAATGACATATGCACATAACAAATGGATGACATCGGTGACAGCTGTGAAAGTTTCTTCAATTACACACGCAATTTATCCTCAAACTCTCACAGTTACAATAGCACATGTTTATTATTCCCAACACGATATATACGAGTTCAATTATAAAAACCGTACATTTCGGTATCTTTAGATAGAAGGTCAGGGTCGAGTCGTATGAAAAAATTAATCCAAGGTCACGTAGAACAAATGAATTATGAACAACAGGTTGATCAAGACGGCTGTTTTTGTACCACCTTGCATAACTGGTCATTCTTCTACTTATGCACGAATTCTCTACGATAATTCCTCTAATAGAACAATACACATCCACTTCCTATTTATTCGATGATACGACTTTACTTCACGTTAATCCAGTTACTAAACACGCAATAGAACGAAACCATATTTTTTATTTTAAAGACATACGTATTGTAGGAAAATAACCAAATTATCACCGACAAACAACATATAAAGTGCTACAAATCCCCACGTAAACCGTGTTGTTGTTGAATATGTTGCAACTTAAACGATTTAACTGTGCTTCAATGTGCAAATGGATACATTGCCCAAAATCAAATAAAGTTAAATTAAAAACATTCATTTACTATGTATCTAGTTACAAATTATATAACAAATAATCTCAATGTGAAACTATTACTGGACAATAAAAATAAATAAAAAGAGTTTGAATACACATAAATTGACCTACCTCTAGATCTAGAACCTCTGCCACAGATGGGAAGGTTACACATAGAGACGAGAACGAACACAGGTATGTTTAGGAAGAGGTACGAAGCATCCTCGTTGAGATTCGAACCCAAGCATGACACCTTCAGTACCGGGTTCAGCCTTCCATCCCGGCCCACAGTACAAATGACGGTTACCAACACCTTTATTGTAAAATTCGATAGGTCACCCATATGTGTTGCAGATGCGATGAAAAGTGCTGCAAATTTCACCCGAATACCCACCACATTCTCTGAATATACCTGAACTAATTTAAAACTCTGTATTAGCTTAATACATACATAAACTACACATTTGTATCTTCTATTTCTTCAATTTATATCTCTTAAGAACAAAGTAATCAACGCAGTATCTAGTGCGCATGTACGCATCTTTGGTAAAGCCATACAAAAAAAAAACGCCCTCTGTGTAACTTAACAGCATGCCTAGCAACATAATTTTTTGGTACAGTAGAATAAATTAATAATTTAGTGTACATATTATGAATGTGTGAAATAGTGGTCGGTTTAGTGAATCATAACCCCTAATCCTAGTATTTATCAAGAATAATTACAAAATAAAAAACTACAGTTCACAATTTAAAGTAATTCAATGATAAATATGATTAATATTGAATGTAGCGAAGTATAATAGAATGCGTCACTAACAATATCGTCGATTTTTGGACTTGTCTTGGAAGCAGAAAAGTAAATAGACCCGAGATTTTCTCATTAGTTACCTTTAAAAGATTTGACGAGAATATGAGAATAACTTCACATTAATATCTTTCAATGGCACACCCCGTAGATATTTACATTTTCGAAAGCAAACAGAAAGCTGCAACTAAACGCCACTGAAATTAAACACTTATATCATACTTTTTCTTTATTATTTTAAACGGTCTTAATTAGAATTAGAAAATACTTTATGATTCCACGCATGTATCGATGCAATAAATAATAGTAGATAGAAAGACCCATCCAAGAAAGTTGTAAACAAAGACTGACTCGATATGAATACTAATCACTAATTAGCAATACTAACTGGGAAGTAAGAAAAACTACAAAACGCCTTGTGCAACTAAATATCTAAGTCGTATTTTTTATTATAATTGACCTCTAATTTATTAGATTTAAACCAGAATATATGATAATTCATGTTTATTATAATACCATCGATAGTTTTTCGAACACATCAACACTTTCTTCAAAAAGTTAATCACTTTTTGAATGAAGTGAAGAACGGATAAAAAAAAGTAATGTTTTATATCACTGACATTTATTTGTGTATGTGCATATAATTTGTGTACCTCTTTTACTCTAAGAGGTAATTTTTTATCTCTTTTCTCAATCAATATTCTTGCATCGAAATTTTTTTTATCAAAAACCAATAACTATGACTTGTAAAGAATACTTTTCCGTTTTTAAGATACTACTTGAACTTTGTGTACGATCATTATTTCCCGAGTAATTAATTACCAAATTCAAAACTGAGAGACTTGGAGAAAAATAGTCGCAGAGCGATTTTAAAAAAAAGCAAATTGAAGCTACAAGTTTCTAGTTTTCAGATCGAGTTTATCTTTTTTTTTATTATGAGCACTTTCTTAGTAATCATAAGAAAACCATAGGAACAAAACTTTTCAAATTTTTGCTCGACTTTCAAAAGTTCCACGGACTTCAATAAATTTTCTTCAGCGATTACATCGTAAAGTCTTCTCAGATAATTTTATCATTTTTAATTTGAGGGATCTAAAAGTCTTGTACGATGGTTTTTCGCTGAGTTATCGTCGTTCAAATCAAAAAAGTTTTGACTTCATTTTTTGTTCTTACAATAGTTAAAATATTTTGATAACAAGAATATGGATTATTGTTAAAAAACATTTTCAACCCCAAAAAATGAATAAAAAATTAAAAATTCATCCTTAAATTGGTCTTCAGCAACAACGACAAATTCAATCACTCCAAACGCAAAGGAAAAAAAATCGCAGCGCTTTGGGATACTTTGGAAAACAGGGATTATTTGAGGTTAAAAAAAAAACGATCAACATCCTTATTCGATCCATTATTTGAAAAATATGCCAAGCTAAACAAATATTCCTAAATACGCAATTTTTTACCTCTTTTTTCAATCAATGTTCTTTCTTGTATCGAAATTTTTTTTTTATCAAAAACTACGACTACAATAACTACGACTTGTAAAGAATACTTTTCAGTTTTTAATATACTACTTGAATTTTCTGTACGATCATTATTTCCCGAGTAATTAATTACCAAATTCAAAACTGACTTTTTTGCTTTGAACGACGATAACGGTACGATAAAAATCGTCGTACAATGCTTTCAGACCGCTCAAATTAAAGAGAATAAAATTATCTAAAAAAGCTTTACGATGAAATCACTAAAAGAAATTTTTTGAAGTCCGCAGACCTTTTGAAAGGCAAGCAAACATTTTTTCCCATAGTTTTCTTATGATTAGTCAAAAACTACTGAAATTTTGAACACAAGATCTGAAAAGTCGAAACTTGAAGCTTCAATTTGCTTTTTTTATCCACATCCCCATTTTTATTGCTTCATTTGAAAGAACCCTTTTTTACGTATAGTAAATAAAAGGGATAAGTTACACACAAATTTTTGAAAAGTAAAGTATCCGTTAACACATCTGACAGTTTGGAAGATTTAATGGTGAGAATCCAAGGGAAGTGCGGCTAATAACACCTATGCGGCTAATTCATGTGAAATTATTAAAAATAATTTCACATGAAAATAATAAATAGAAAAGACAGAATGTATTCACCATTTTGGACACTGTCACCCATTGCCGTCCATTGCGATCTTTAACATTTAGTGAAAATTAATTTTCTTGTTTTAAAATTCAATAAGCAGTACTTTTTATTTGTTAAAAAATAAGAAGTAGCCACAGGGGCATTTCAAACACATCTTTTTACATGTCCGAGTGATTAAAAAGACATTAATACTAGTTTTATTACTTTTCTATATTACTTTTCGAACTCACTCTATATTTACAGCGTATATTTACTTGCTACTGAATGTTTATTTCTATATATCAGTAATAAAGTATAACACAAATCACTATTATACAAATTCTTGTTAATGATCCAGTTGCTCACAACTAGTCCTATATTTAATTCTTCAAATATATTTCGTTGTTTTTTTCGATCGCTAAAACAACTATTATTTTTTCACACATTTTGGATTATCTGTTCTTCTTCTTGCTATTTTAATAACAAAACTGTATACCAAACAATTTAAACCAAATTAAATTTGTATTAGTTTGTGAAAATTCATAGTGATTATTCATATCTTTAAATCGTTTCTGGGTCACTAAAAGTGATTTTATTTATTTCTCGGTGTATATAAGGTTGTAATTTTCCTTTAAATTTCAAATTCGGAAGATTTCGCTTGTGAGTCAAGTAAATGTGATATGAACCTCATGAATCACGTTGAATCATGTCTCAAATATTACGTTTTGTAATATCACATCACCTTAACCGATGTCGATTTTACATTTCTAGAAACAATCAAATAATTTCTATCTCGAGTAAAAAACCGTCTACCTCTATTGAACAAATTTGAGATTAATGTTGCGCAGATTATTTCACTGACACGAAATTGTACCAACTTACCCGATGCCCATAAAAAATTAACGTTCTCCCATTTCTTCTACATCTCTCAATAAACGGTTACCAAACTAGAAAAGAAATGGATTGCGACGATTTGAACATTGACGAATAATTGACCTGCAACATACTGACGGGAGGCTACCATAAACACTCGCAAATCAGCTATTTACGTAATAGAATGAATGTATTTCGTAACAGATCAGCGCAAATCTGGTCAAACAATCTCAATACCACATCCCGTATATGTTAAGGTCAAACAGATTGGCAGTCTTTCTACTTTTATGGATTTTCAGTTTCAGCGAGGTTTCTTGCAACTTGCAACCAGTCGGTTGTGTAACTTTTCCGAATGCTAATGTGGTATTTAAGACTTTTTAAATTAACGCTTTTATAGGTTTTTATCAGCGTGATGTAACTACTTGTTCGGGTTATTACTGCAACAAAGGAAGCTATTAATTGGTATGAGAGGTTGAAGAGCGATGAACGTTTAGTTTCGCTGATGCAAAACGGAGCCGAAGGCGAAATATCGGATTAGAAGCATTAGTAATTGAAAAATATAATGTAAATAATCATTAAATATTCCACAGTTTGTTTGTGAACAATTATGCTTACATGCACCAGTTATAAATACATTTACCAGGGGCAAGTAGTGGCCTAGGCTGACTTGGCGCACATATCATCCATACTGGTTGGCTAACTAACTTATAACTTCTATTACCTTGCATTTTAGGAGAATCTTAGTGAACAAACTTGGGCGACGTGCGTGTAAAAGACATATCATCCTTTTGATAGGATAGGAGGATTAAAACCGTAGGTCCCTTGCTTGTTACCCATTAAGCAAGTCTCCTACCGCACAATAAAAACAGGGGTTCGGCAAAGTCTCCAAATTTAGGATAGTAGGTGATAGACCTCCTACTTCAGGAGATGCTCGTCTCCTGGAATAGGCCCTGAGTAATGAAATAGACATTAAATAACGACAATAACGAATACATTTACAATCTTCGGTATTGAATGGTCTTTAAAAAAATGCTGAATTGAAAATCTTTAAAAAGACAGGTTCTTGTTTCCCCATTTTGATGTTCACCAACATAATAGTAGATGACTTCATTCGCCAACAACTAGTACGTATAGTGTGTAAACAAAGATATCCCTGCAAAGGGATCAAATGCTTCAAATGCCAAATTCACAATGGAGCCTGAGCAAAAGGGAATTCTACCATTCTCCGACGTATTAGTGAAATACGCTCAAAATAACAAACTGACCAGCATGATTTCCTGATTTGACACCGCTTGATATTTTTACTAAGGAAATTTAAAACGATGGAGGCGCAAAATATTTTGCGAATAAAGTTGAAATTATTATCCAATGTCTACAAGTATACAATATTTATAAGCCATATGATACTATTTTCTTCAGGTTTGAGACAAGGTTTATCATGGATAAATTTAATTCTACCGCGTTCAGCATCTGCCGTATTCTTGGGGCTATCCCCAAAATTAAAAATGCGTGATATTATGCGTACAGCTCGTCAAGAATAGGAACAAGTCTCAAAACTGCGACATCAGACCGTCCACGAGGTGCGCAGTGAATGGCCTGGTCTTTACTCAGTCACACTGAGACCTTTGCAGTTGCAGAGTGATGTATATGTGTGCAATGTGAATGTGTGAGTTCGACCTGGCTGCGCGTAAAGTGCATTCTCTTTCCTCCGAAAAGGATGCACTTCTACGCATACATGATAATCTCACAGTTTTTCCTATTCTTGACGACCAGTATATACCGGATATCACAGGAGACATGTAACACCTCGTAGCATGGTTAGTTAAAAAATACTATTTTGAAATTTGGTAGACTTATATATATATATATATATATATATATATATATATATATATATATATATATATATACATATATATATACATATATATATATATATATATATATATATATATATATATACATATATATATATATATATATATATATATATATATATATATATATATATATATATATATATATATATATATATATATATATATATATATAATGAGCGATTGTCCTTTTTTTAGTTCAAACGAATGTTGTTTTTTCACGAGTGACCTTTTAAGTAAATTAAGATAAAACCCATAGTTTTATGAAGACGTAAGAAATAGACAGGTTTGCCAACATGGATAGGAAGATGGATAGGAGGACAAATAAATCTATCATTTCTTTTTTCTACTTGAAAGGTATTTCTCAAATAGTTTGTGCTTCGGTTCCAACCAATTTAAGACAACCGCATCAACACTAGCCACACAATCAAAAAATAAATTTGAGGCGCTTCCCCACATAAAAACTCACTCACGCCACTGACTGCACAATACCTTTTACTCCAATCGATTCTCTGTCAGTAAAGTTAGTATCTGGATAGTTCTTCAAAATAACTTTAATTGATAAAATTAATTATTAACCGAATTAGTAACAAAGAAAATTAAATTAAAACATGTTTCTATGTCATTAAAAGATAATATATAATAAAGATATATCATCAAAATATAAATAATTAGCTGCAGAAAAAGTTATACGACGATATGGAAGTCATAAAGTCATGTTACTTGTAAAACTCGTTTGCATTTTGCTACAAATCGGTTAGGCAATTAACGACAGTTTCGTTAAAAACCTAATTAGGAACTGCAAACAGGTCTGAGAGAATCTGTCGAAACTTATAATTTCCCCAATTTGTCTAAATGTTTCAACGCGGTTTTTGATTTATTTGCTTCAGTATTATCTTGATGAGACTTACATAATAATTCATTTACTTATGATAAAATATACACTGCGGTCCAAAAGTAACAAGTCGATTTTTATTTAAAAATTGACATTATTTGAGCGGAATTTTGTATATTCCACTTCAATCCCCTTGCAGTAACAGTTACCCCGTATTTTTTAAAGTGGAACGAGGGTGTTTTTTTTAAATATATATTTTAACATTTCCAAGCATAATTTTCTTTATAAAAATGCATAAATTTCTATCTACATTAGTTTTATATCAGCTACTACTCTCATATACTTTTAATCATAAATACCTAAACATTTTTTTATAATCTATCAGAGAACAGAGTCCTTCTGACTGCGGACGTCTGACAGTGGCCCAGGATCCCCGAAAAGCTGGCCAAAAATCCAAAAATCGATTTCGCGTTCTAAGCTTCGCAGAGGTATGGTATATTACTTTGATAAATAAGGAATTTTATGCACCTATCCAAACATGCCGCAGTTCACACCTCCGAGCAGGGCGCCTCACCAAACACGATAGTAGTGGAACACCGAGAACTCTAAAAATGAGTGAAGGTGACTATGTGATCTTTTGAAAGTTTACTTTTAATTTTATCCAAAAGTATGAGTCCAAAGGAAGGTAAGTTATTGTTTAAATGTTGAGTTTACATACCTGGTGATTTTTTTTTTTTCGCGACTGGGCTACTCCGTGTCCCGTAGCTATACAAAAGTATGAGGGGTGATGCCGGGAGACGTAATTCTTTGTTTGTACTTAAAAGACATCTGAATGAACACGTTCGTTCAAAGGAGAATGTCGGAGAAGGTCGGAGTACATATTAAAACTTTGCATGAATATAATTATCGCAACGGAAATAAAAAAACAATCATCAGGTATGTAAACTCAACATTTAAAAATGACTTACCTTCTTTCAGGTTCATACTTTTGGATGAAATCAAGTAAAATAATTTCAAAAGGTCACATAGTCACCTTCACTCATTTCTAGAGTTCCCGGTGGTCCACTACTGTCGGGTTTGGCGAGGTGCCCTGCTTGAAGGTGTGAACTGCGGCATGTTTGGACAGATGCATAAAATTCCTCATTTATCGAAATAATATACCATACCTTTGCGAAGCTTAGAATGTGAAATCGATTTTTGGACTTTTGGCTAGCTTTTCGTATATCCTGGATATATCCTGGACCACTGTGCGTCTGGTTGGCTTACCCAAAAGAAACCTAACGGATGTTATGGTAGGCGGAATTTTTGTAGTATCGCGTTCTGCCGCTGAGAGCGCATAGAGCTACCATTCCAGGGTCAGTAGGCTAAGCGTCCGTCGTCGCTAAAAAAGATTCCGTTCGGTTTGTGTAAATTTTATAGCAAGAACTGTTTTGTGTGCTCGTCGTCTTTTCATTTTCGTGAACAGCACGTTGCCGTAAAGTTTTGCTTCTGGGTCAGAAAAACTGGCACAGAAACTCTTGAAAAATTAAAAACGGCCTGCAAGACTTATACTATTAGGAAAACTCAAGTGTTTGAGTGGTTTTATCGTTTCAAAAGAGGTGAAATGTCAATTCATGATAAACCTCGCTCTAGTTGTCTTTCCACGGCTTGAACAGATGAAAATGTTTAACAAATTCGCGAAATCACCCTGGAAGATCGATGACGGACCATTGACGAAGTTGGGAAAATTTTTGGTCAATAATTGGTGCACAGACAGGGTGTGTGAGCAGGAACCTTATCGTGGTGAAAACTGCAGTTGCTCGATTGCTACAAATCAGGCCCCATCCGCCGCAAACTGTTGCGCAATCTTTTCAAAACTTCCAGACTTGAGAAATCTCGGTTAACTATATGACACTGTGGAACAAACTCTGAATGGACAATTCTTCTCACATCAAAAACAAAAAACCAAGCACATAAAACAACTGTCACTAAAAAATTCACACAAGTCGAACGGAACCTTCTTTAGCGACAACTCTTAGCTTACTAACTCAGGAATGGTAGCTCTATACGGTTCTAGCGACAGAACGGATACTACAAAAACTTCGCGCACCACAACATCAGTTCGGTTTCTTTAGGGTACCCCCTCGTATACTACGGCCTATAATCTAAAATTGCAACCGACAGAATTTTTCTGCTAACCAGCTATCTCGATTTCTGATTGGAAAGTATTACCCAATACGTTTTCGCCGTTCGAAATGGTAAGCCGAAGCCACCAGATGAATTAAACATCTGAGGTCGCTTCCTATTTCATTACTTACGTGTGACGAGGCACACAACGCTCGATTGCATCGAAAATTAGCGTTATTATGGTAATTTTATGGGCAGATCTCGACTAGGTCGTGACGTTATCGAAGGGGACCTAGAAGTTGTAAAGTTGTAAACAAGTTGTAAAAAAGTTGTAATCCAGTAAATTGTAAATAAATATTATCTGAAGGCGACTATAATGAGAAATTATGTCAGGCGGCCATACAGGTATGGCTTGATTGCGAAGGGGCGTTAATACGTTTATCAGATCCGAACTGAAACTAAATAGGGTAAGATAAATAAGGAATTTTTTGCTGTACTGGAAAGTTTTAGGATAGGCAAGTATGAAAAAAAAAATGACGAGAATTGAAAATACATCATAGACATATCATGGTTTGTTTACGATTAGTCTATTTGGCTATCTTTTGTTAATCATGCCACCTTGTTTTAATGAATTAATATAGTATAGAATACTTTTCTCCATCTTTCTATTTTTTACATTAACTGAATTATCGGCTATTTCTTTATGAAAGTCCTAATTAAATTAATAATTATTATAGTCAATATTTAAATGTCAGTTTTAAATAGAATAACATCGAAACAACAACAAGAATTAGCTTTGCGACTACTCCATTTGCACTGATATTATCTCTCATTTTTGTTGTTGTTGTGGACGCAACTATCACAAAAGGAGAAAAATAGGATATACTACGAAGCTACATATATTAAAATATACATTCTGATAAAGAATAAATATTGGTAGGTTTTTTAGGGAAGACCAAGATTTTTGAAGAGCAGTAATGAGACTGTTCAATCAATTCCACTTCAATTTTAACCCTCCGTCGGGCACAGTATGAATCCAAACACATTCGGGCGCAATACATCTGAGAGATCGCATAATCAAATCTTATACAATTTATATTTTAATAAGGTGGAGACTTAATTAAACACTTATTTTAATTAATACAATACAATAATAAATATTTCACGCTAGTTTTTAATCACAACAATTAAATTTATATAGAGGACCTCATTTAATGCTGTAAAACAATAAATTTTGAAGGTTTTTACAGAAAAACCAGCTATTGATTTCTTTCTGTTTTAAGGACAAAACACAGGAATAAATTGGTATTGAACAATATTTTGAATTTCCAGAATATGGAACCAAAGAGCATCTGAATATTCATGACATACGAAATTACTTGAAAAATGTAGCTTCGTATAGTAGGAAATCCTCAGAGGATGTGAAATAGAGCTTTACCAGATTTCTTCTTCTCTAGATCTCTAATATTTCTTTCTTTCTTTGTCATCAACGCCAAAACCATATCTTCTTCAATATCTATTTAACACAACGCCGTTCAAAACAACATGAATCGTATTGTATAATGCGTTAGAAGCCTTACACACGCATGAATAACACACGTCTGTAGAAATTCTAACGTGCTTCTGCAGTCTTCTAACACGCTTCTTTATTCCACTTAAAGTGACTCCGTCTGAATATGCTCTTAATAGCAACAATACGACTTTTTCACATGAACGAGGGATTTAACCCTTGTCAAATGAATTACTTATATGACTGCAGGTGTTAGATTGCACAAAGATACCGTCTGCGCCTCTGCGAACCAAGAAGTTGATAAGTGACTTTCTTCTGCAAAAAGAATGCTCCAATCATTATAAAAAGTTATAAATACGTTTGTAGAGGAACTATAATTAGAAATAAGTTATTCCAGATATTACTGACAATGAAATAAATAAAATTGTGCGTCCATGACGATTGATAAGATAAGTGGGTGTGACATTGTCGTCTGAGTGATTTTATCTAAAATAATTAATAGATGGCGGAGCAAATATCCGGACACCGAACCTCCTCCGACACCTTTTGGACACCGACAAAATGAGATAATAGATCCTGTTTTACTGTCACAGCCATCAGCAGAACACATCGGCATTTTTAGCTATTCAAACGCAACTTAATAAAATTCACAATTAAAATTCGACCGGTATAAAACCTCACTGCGGCAATCGGTTCGATGTCGAGACTGACAGTATACATGCACCACGTGCTAATTAGCTAATAGGCAATTTGCATGATTTTTAATTATGTTGTCAAAATATTCTATAGGCGATTAAATCCATACAGCGTTAAATTTACCACTTTTTGTGTAATAATAGACACAAAATAAATAAATGAAATTTGAAATTATTATCGACGCGCGTAAACACAAGAAATGCAGATGGCTGTCGCGTGACGTCACTGTGCATTATTTTGTTGAGAGATAGATGGGCGTTTAGTGTAATTCGTTAAATATTCCTTTTTTGGTGTGCGAATCTATTTATTATTATTAATATTGAACAATTGTGTGTAGACTATGGCAACAGACAGTGGACAGATGGAGAGCAAGGACAATCTGATAACTTGCCAAAGATTGATTCCTTGACCATGTTTTCCTTTCTAGGGGAAAATTCATAATTTATGGGTATTGAAATTAGAAGAATTAAAACTTCCTCCAACTGTAAAAAAGATTCAAATGTAAATATTATTTAAATATATATATATATATATATATATATATATATATATATATATATATATATATATATATATATATATATATATATATCTAATGACCTACGAAACAAACATTTTCTAAATATTCCATGCGGCAAGTAATACGAAAACAGCATACAACGTGAAAGTGGGGTTATGTACAGATACATCCAAAACAAATAAATGTTATTAGGTACTCACAATAAAATGATCCTCGCAACAATATAGCGGCGTCAAACTCGATTGCTTTATATTTTTCTTTTCGTCCCTTTTCATTGCTACGCACCATTTCTTCCGCATTCTTTCCTCTTTGGGAACCGAGAAGAACAATGTTTCGGGCGTTGATACCGTAGTACTTGTATACATTGGCACGATGCAATATTTATAAAATTTGTATTTTATCGGCTCCATACCGTTAGGCACTTTATAAAACGCACTTGTTACAGATTTTACAAACTGTTAGCACTAAACCAAATCAAAACAGTGATGATTGGGATACTTCCGCACGCAGTGACGTGGACCAATCAGATTAGCGTTTTCGAACACGTGACTTTGTTTACATAAATGAGTGAATTAATTTTATTAATTATGCAAAAACTACAAATTTTCATGAAAAATGACTATAATATTCTTCTTAAGTACTCATTATATGGCAGAAAAAAAAATATTCAGGCGTATAGAAGTTTCATGCAAATTGCCTATTCTCGCTGGACGACGTGACGGGGTAAGGAGGGAAACTTAGTGGACGGAGCTTACAGTGAACCTTGTCTTAGTTTCTGTTCGGTGTCCTGGGGGTGTTCCGTTTGTTGCCGGTAAATACAATCGAATTATGTGGAGTACGGACCTAGGTACAACTTTTACCGGTGTTCGATGAGAGTAATCTATGAATCAGTAACACGGGAAATGTGTCTGTGTGTCATGTAATAATTTCTTTACAGCACTGATGTTTTCTTTAAGCATTTTACTCTCCACAATACGTTGAAACGTACTCTGATACGTACGTACGTATGTAGTATCGCTTTCAACAATTTCAACGACCTCGGAAATATTAATAATATATATATATTTCAGAGAATTACCTTCGTAAAATTTCGTAAACTGATAATTAACAAGTATATTAGGTATAACTTAATCACCGTTTTCCCTTCCTCTTCTTTACTTCGCGAAACAAGTCGTAGAAAGTATTGCCGAAATTAACTAACCGTGGGTGACGTAATTATCACTTTTATCTTTGGTATCATAATATGCTCTACATATTTTTTTAATTACACAGTCGAAATAAGTCAGCGATAGTAGGGTTATTATTTTTATCGTAATTAAGCGTTAAATGTTTTTTTTTCTAACGTGACCTTATTTGACCATAAAAGTAATCGCAATCATTGAAAAGTAAACTGTTTTTGCGGGAGTACTAGTGAGCGTGAAAAATGGAAAAGGAGAAAAAGGAGGAAGTGAAATGAAGTATGTTGAGCTTTGATTATACCGCAAAGATAACAAACAGTGTTTTTAACACAAATTATAACACATTACGATGTCTACGGGGTGATAGTGCTTTAACCTTCCGTCGGGCCCAGTATGAAGGCAAACACATTCGGGCGCAATAGATCTGAGAGATCCCATAATCAAACCTTACACAATTTTGATTTTAATGAGGTGGAGACTTAATTAAACGCTTATTGTATCTAAGACAATACAATAGTAAATATTTCACACTAGTATTTAATCGCAATAACTAAATTTACACAAAGGAACTCACTGTTGTGAAACAATAAATTTGAAAGATTTTTATAGGAGAACCAGCTACTAACAAGTTTTTTTTCTATTTTGAGAACAAAACATAAACATAAATTATGATTGACCAATATTTTTAATACAGAAAAAAAAATACCTACTTTTTCATGTAAAAGTCATAAAGTTATGTATAAAAAAATATAAGACGTGAATTACAAAGAAAAGTTATAACTGCCTATTTTAAGTGTAAAGAATCATAAATCCTTTTCATCATTTTACCATGTTCCAAACAAAGATAAACGTCACATTGCTGGTAACGATATTTAGTATAAACCAATAATTTAACACCCAAATCTGTTAATTTTGAACAATGATATCATAAAAAGCCAGAATAACTAAGTGTAGAGATCCCAAAAAATATTATTAATTTGAATAATAAAAGAAAACTAACTAAATATAAAAATCAAAATAATGACGTAATCAGGCGCAATGCATCTGACAGATCCGGGAGGCCAATACAAGGAAAGGGAATGCACTAAAAGAAAATCGACACCATATTGAGAAGAGTGGTTTGGAACTGGGAAGTTATGAGGGAGTTAGAGTTAATATTCGTGATACACATGAAAGGGCAAAGAAAAAAACGACTACCTGATCTCACAGATCGGCTGCGCCCGACGAAGGGTTAAATACAAAATATTATGATAATTGTCAATTACAGAATTCGCAACAAATTACAATACCAGATAAAAATTATTTAATTGTATGCAACCAATATCACGAAAAGAAATATTAATTTATATTAATTATTATATTGTTTTAATTAAATATTTACTTTCTACAGCTACTGTTAATTTCTACGGTCTTTAAGTTTCGTTGTTTTTTTTTCTTGAACGGGTTAACACTTAAACGTTAAATTTAATAATAATTTTCGACAACCGAATGAGGAACACAGTTCAGGACACCTTGTATTATCACTATTATCAGTCATAGAAAAGGCTATTTTAATTTTAGTATTTTTAAGTTTGCATCTTAGTGATCCATAATATACAAGATGTAATTATTTTCCACAGTATTTATAATTTCCAAATGATCAGATGTTCTTTTGTCTTTTGACATATGAGTTGCAGAAGTTTTCATCCATCAGCCTTGTACAAAAAACTAATTTTTAATTTTATTTAATAAATCTACACAAATTTTCGTCTAAAGTAGAACAATTAGACATAATTTGGCAATAGTTTTTTCCGAATCGAGACCACCTTTATCTAACTTCTCGAATAGTATAAAGAACGAGTAAGTAGAAAGTTTTAATCATTTGATATTTTATTTATTACACATTTATCTTGATTTGTTGATAGTCTTACAGTAGTTTCAGAAATAATATTTTCTAAAGTACCTTGTTTATTCTAACGAACAGTAACAATAACACTATCGTGCATTAACGAACTTTGATAAGAGGTATCAGTCAAGTTCTGTAAGAAATGTAGGTCAGTCTATTAAAAAAAAAACGCCAATAACAGTAGAACATCAAATGCTACCGAGTACTTGACATTTCGATAAATAAGATTAAACGCTTCGATACATTGTAATCTATCTATGTTTCAGATGTGGTGACCTAGGGGATCATAGTATTAAACTATCTCACAATAGAAAAATTAAATTGTTTTTTTTTTAATCTTTTATATACAATAAATAACAAATATAACATTCCAGAACTATATTTTAAAGAAAATATGGAAAAACGTATGTTTATAATCAACAGCACAACAATGCAATAGAGACATTTCAATCAACAATACAATACAAACATTTTCAATTTAATTTTCATCAACTGCAGTTACTATCAAACAAAAAATAAATTGTTAATAAGTGTTTTTTTTTTGCTTTTTTATAACTAAGGAGTAGTTGTCTCTACAGTAAGACATTCTTAAAGATATAATAACAAAGAAGTAACTGCTGTACGATGCATACAATTCAGGTTTGGTAGAAAACTCTAAACTTAATTCATTATTGCCTATATTTAGTGTGGGCGCTTTGGTTTTTGATCGATGTTTCCAAATCAGTATTTTACAAGTAACTGTAAGTTTTTTTAAGCAATAATTTTAAAGTAAATTATTAACAATGTAAGAAAAAATGTAAAAGCCAATAATACGCAGACAAATGTCCCCTATGTTGACAATAAAATGCAGTATTAATACCAAAGGATTCACCTAATAGCTTGCTGCTTGCTGTATTTTTTTTTATTGGGCGTAACTGTAAAAATAAAATTACTTTTCATAAATATATTTAATTTATTGCTTATCGCAATTTTCGTTAATTGCTAATGATGATTCCATTGATTCCTACATTACTACTGTATTACTGATTATTACTGTTACTGATTGTATTATCTGAAAATTAAATATGTACCGGGTTAGTCACCTAAAATTGACCCCCCCTTTATTTCTCTTAATTTCAATCGAATCGAAAAATTCAAAAGAGGATTTTACATGATAAGTTTTTTGAATATTTAAACAAATTTTCAAAAACTCTGCAAATTGAAAGGGGGCGAACATCTTTTTTTTTTTTTAATTGAACACCCTGTATTTCTTTACTTAAAAAGTTAACCAAAGTTCTCTGATCACAAAAATATATAATTGTTGTATCTTGGTAAGTATAGTTCTTGAGATATTCATACAAATATATAGTCACATCATAGGAATAAGTTTGGTATAAGACCATAAATCAGGAGAGCTATGAACCGAAATGATTTAAAGAAACAATAATGCTTCGTTTGACAGTTATGTTATGTTTGACTTATGTTTCATTGATATATTATTAATACGCATTAAGTTAAGTTTTATTCACTTGATAATATATCTAATATATTGATATGGGATATTCATTAGTCGAAAGGAAAGAAATTTACTTAACCAGCAATAAAAACAAATAGGTATATAGCTAAAAGAGAATATGCAAGAAAATATCCTGAATCTCTAATATTTATCTTAAGTTTGGCGACAGCAAATCCTTAAAAGATAAGAAACGATAAAGAAAGAAGCACAAAACCGGAGAAGATATGGAAATGGACGTTTTACTTTTTTTTACCGAACACCCCAATAAATCTACTAACGCTGCTGCAGAAGAATTTAATATTTCTCAAGCAAGTATAAGAACGTATATTAGAACGTCACAAATATAAGCCTTATAGTATTTTGCCAGTTCAGCTTTTAACTGAAAATAACTTTGCCGACAGAAGAACTTTTTGTAGAAAGATGACTGAGAGAGCAGAAAACGACAATAACTTTTTAAAAAACTTATTTTGGACCGATGAAAGTAGCTTTTCAACGGCTGGACTTTTTAATAGGAAAAATGCACATTATTGGGCGCCCGCAAATCCATATATTATAAAAAAAGATAAAAACCCAAGGATATAATACAGTAAATGTGTGGTGCGGTATTCATCAAAATACAATTGTGGGTCCCGTATTTGTTAATGGGTCCTTGAATGCAGTTCAGTATTTGAATATTCTTCGGGATGAAGTAGATAACTATTTAGATAATATTCCCCTTGCAACCAGGAATTCTGTTATTTGGCTACAGGATGGTGCTCCTCCACACTCTGCACGGAATGTAACGGAATATAAATGACAAATATATATTTTGGATAGGAAGATACGGTCCTATACATTGGCCTGCTAATAGCCCAGACTTGAGTCATTTGGACTTCTTTTTGTGGGGAACACTAAAACAAAACATATACGAAAATTCGGTATATAATAACTCGGATGAGTTGAAGGACTGTATCAGTCAAGAAATAGAAAATTTACGGCAAAATGTTCATTTATTTGAAATGTTAGAAATTTGAACGTTAGAAATGAATTTATTAAAAGATGTCAACTGTGCCTTGATAGAAACGGAGGATACGTGGAGAACATATAGATATGTTTAATTTTAATAAAGTTCATTGGTTTTATGTTATTTATTGTTGCGCATTATTTTTTTTTTATCATTATTTCGTTATTTATGTTTTGTGTTCATTAAAGTTTGTTGTTGTCATTTTAATAAAGGTTTATTTGTTTATTATAATTATTATGTGTTGCCGCATCAAAGAATTTTCATACTTTTTTTCTTAAAAAACAAGATGTTTTTTAAGAAAATTATTAATCCTGACCATTAATCCTGATTTATGGTCTTATGCCAAACTTATTCCTGTGATGTGACTATATATTTGTATGAATATCTCAAGAACTATACTTACCAAGATACAACAATATATTTTTGTGATCAGAAAACTGTGGGTAACTTTTTTAAGTAAAAAAATACAGGGTGTTCCGTTTAAAAAAAGTAAAAAATTGTTCGCCCCCTTTCAATTTGCAGAGTTTTTGAAAATTTGTTTAAATATTCAAAAAATTTATAAAAAATCATGTAAAATCCTTGTTTGAATTTTTCGATTCGATTGAAATTAAGAGAAATAAAGGGGGGGTCAATTTTAGGTGACTAACCCAGTACATATATATGCCTTTTACTTTTTTAATACAATTATTATAGAGTTTCATAACAGCTTTCAACCATATTAACAGATTTGTGTTTATAAAATGGATTAACTTTAACTACGCCAAAACCCGTCTTAAGTACTTTAATACACCGCTACTAATTAATTTATCTTCTAAATTACTCAAGTAAATAACATACAGCTTATTGCTCACCCCTGCAGTCGTCCACCTGCGAATTCTCGTATAGGCCTTCATGAACGAAAATACGAACATCAAAAACGATCACAACACTCACCACTTAAAAAAATATAATGACATGGAAGAACGCACAAAGAATCCGATAGTCATTTCATTATTTATCACTTTCGTATAAAATAAATAACAGATTAAAGTGGATAAAGATCAGCATTTTGAGGGCCTCGTTAATGTAAACTCCAATCGATTGTTGAAGTAGTCTATTCTATTGAAATCAAAATAAATACCGAAAGATTTTTCGTCACATTGATAACAATGATAACAGTCTGAGCTGAAATTTGGATAAATTAATTTAGTGAAGAGAATTGGTTAAACTACTAGATGTTTTTGGAATAAAACATAATAATGTTTATTGATTTTAGTACAGTTATGACTACAAGTGAATCGTTTCTTCGCCCTAGAGACGTTATCTTCACGACTTCGTAATAATTAAAATAAAATAAAATAAGTAATGGTACAAGACATATGTATTAACCTGGATGATTCAGTTGACATGAATACGACAGACTGCATTTAAATCTCGATAAAATAAACACACGGACTACTTCATATACTATATTTCGGAATTTAGCATTATTCACGAAAAAAATATTCCTAAACTTGCAACACAGCATACCATACTCTGATATCTCATTACCGCAATGTATATTAAATTGAAAAACAATACAAAACACTGTAGTGTATACAATAAGATGCAACCCACTTTAAAGATGTTTTATTTATCATTTTTTGAAAATTCACAATATATATATAATAAAAATAGTAAAAGGGTTGAGACTGAATTAAAGATTACACCAAAAGATTGGTGCAAGTTTACACAAGACGACGTGTTGAGTTTAGTCCATTGCTGGTATGAAAATTTAGTGTTGATGTGAAAGTAGTCTCAAATTTTATACCACATTTTTTTAAACATCGAGTATCGAATGTTGTTATAGTAAGCCTTTCATGCCGCGTCGGAATTTCACCTAGTTTACGTTATGATTTATTATACAACACTATAAAAGACTGCCCTCTTTAGGATAGGATTAGATTACCCTTAGCTGGATAGCTCGGTTAAACATCTGCAGCATTAAGTATGTGTTTACAGTTGCTTCAGCGGACGATGTTCGTCGTGGTGTAAAATATTTCTTATATGAAAAAAACGACCGTTCGACATCTAGTGATGTAATAGTGGCATAATTAAAATTATTGTTGCAATTATATAACGGATCTGTAGATCCTACATATATATATATATATATATATATATATATATATATATATATATATATATATATATATATATATATATATACAAACTTTGCTATAGCAGTATTATTGTTTGCATCCCTTAAACCTTATAATAATTGTTTTTAGATGTTCATGTGCTGACTTAGTTATATATATATATATATATATATATATATATATATATATATATATATATATATATATATATATATACAAATAAATATTTACTTTTATTAAGTTTTTGAGCGGCAGGATTTATTTTTGAATAATAGAAAATATTATTTGCTTATTTTTAACCAATTATCTCTTTGTTTACAGAACATTTTGTTACAGAAACTATAACCAGAATCATCATGTCCAGTGATTCAACATCAGTCATAATACATGTTGAAATTTATAATTATACCTATATATAAATATTATACCTATATATAAAGTCGGCCAGAAAAGAGGTATGTGGAAAAACATAAATAAGAGAAGAGATAGAATAGTAGGCCACTTGCTGAGATATGGGGGAATAGTCCGCGATATTTTGGAGGCAGAAATATGACTGAAGAAAGGCAGAGGTAGGCCTAGATTAGACTACTGCTCGCAAATAGTAAGGGATGTAGGTTGTAGCACAATTAGCGAAATGCGTAGGTTAGCACAAGATAGGAGAAGCTGGATGTTAGCGTCCAACCAGTCTTAGGACTGATGACCTCATGATGATGATAAATATTATCTTAATAATGAATAACGTTTATTTCAACAACAAAAAAATAGTTAACTATTAGAAATATTCCCGGCTTGTCTAACGCAGAAATTTACACGCCTCCTCATGTTATTTTTGCAGCATTTCTAGTGTTATGGTTGTACGTTTCTTAGCAATTTTTTGTTTCACTTCACATTCGAGTTATGTATGCAAATTTGTTAGCTGATTATGAAAAAAGAACTAGCCGAGAAAACTATAACGTCTTTTGTCCTATGTACTATTGCACCGTCTTATTGAAGATACCCATGCTGAATAAATTATAGAAACCTGCAACTATAAAAAGAATATCGATGAAAATATTTATCATAAAAATTCGTAGAAATATACATAAATAAATTCATTATCAACAATCGAATCTCATCAATGATCATGTGTAATAATAAATAAGAACGATATCAACAACTCTCATATCTTGTTAATGTTTTTATTCGCCATATTTTGTTTACAGGTTTTAATCTTTTTCAAGGTACTCTCATTGCAACGGTTCTTCAACTGTGCCTTTATGCCGCCAAATGAATCACACCAATTAATTGGATGAATCAGGAACTGTTTTGAAGCAGAATGCTTGTTTAAAGTCAATACAGACTGTATGATTTCCAAATATGTTGACTCCAACTTATGTGATTATGTTTACTCCAAACACATTGATTCCAACTATGTGAATAAGTTGGAATCAACATGTTTGGAGATCATACAATCGGTATTGACTTCAAGAAATCCTCGTGTTTCAAAACAGTCCCTGATTCGTTGCTTTACATATTAAGTATATATTCTATACTTTCTGTACACCCATTCCTAATACGTTGAATTATACCGTAACACATTCGGTTTATGATTGTATGACCATTCAATATCGTTATCTGAGTATTTTCGTCAAGAATATATTTCTTACGTCATTGTGGTTAGCTTTAATTTATTTATTGCCACATGATTCAAGGCTTCCACCCTTGTATACATATGTAGAGCTGCTGATTTCCCTACTGCTGATTGGCCACCTCAACAATATTTCTTTACAACAAAGAAAATGGTGTACAAAGGCGGTATTTTCGTAGTTTCACTGTTACCTCAAACAGTCTATGATAACCAACTTTATTCATACTGTTGGTTAGTTAAAACCTTCATAGATACGTAAGCTATTTTCTACGTTAAAAGTATCGTATTCTATCCGTTTTCATATTGAATCTTATATATTCTTAACTTTCTTTGCCTCTAGTTCAATACAATTGCCTTTGTACTGAACTTTGTATGGAAGATGTTGCTTGCAGTCACTGGAATCATTTTCTCATGATCAGAAGTCCGAAACATGAACAAAACTTCGTTAATTGGTGATGTGAATTGACTTTGTCCTTGTTCACGAATACTGCTGTTTTGAAAATAGAAAACAAACAAGTCGCTATAACTTAATCAAGTTTAATAGGATCTTTGTTTCTTATAACAATGATGCATCTGTGAGCATGGGCTGACTTCTGGCTCTCACTGACTAATTATTTCTGTTATCTTTCCAGTTGTTAGTTCTAACGATAAGAATTACATATGATGTATTTCCCTACCAAATCTCACTTCTAAAACTTATCTTCTAATCGCATTACAACTTTGGTTGATCCTATACACAAATTTATATTCAATATATTAACCAATTTATTGTATGAATGCACAGGTAGAGCAACAAGTACCGTAACTACAGAGTAGATATTGTAAGAAAAAAATTATTATTATAACAAGCTGTCCACTTTGACGTCCCGAAGTGATGGCGCCATGTACAAGCGACTACGTATTTTAAAGTTAGAATAATTCATATGATGTGATTACTAACGGGTGATCCAATTTGGTGATTACTAACGGGTGATCTAACTTTAGGATTTTCTTTCTGAATAAAAATCAAAATATTGGAAAAATCCGAATTTTATTGCTATCAGTATAAAGTACAAACTTAGAAGTTAGATATGAAATATAATGTCAGCCAAATACCCTCCACGACTCCGCTGACATGATACATTCTTTTAGCGAAGTTTTTCATAACGCTTTCGCATAAATACGGCTCTATTTCAGCAATTGCACGTCTGCTGTTGTCTTTTAGCTCTGAAATCGTAGCAAGTTTGTTGACATAAACCCTTTCCTTCAAGTAGCCCCACAGAAAAGAGTCTAATGGGATTAGATCGCAAGACCTCGGTGGCCAATCGATGTCACCCCTCTGAGAGATAACACGACCAGGATATTTGGTTTGAAGTAAAGTGACTGTTTCACGTGCTGTGTGACATGCGGCTTCATCCTGTTGAAACCACATGTCATTCAAGTTCAAATCGTTGGTTTTATTGAAAAAGTAGCCGTTTACCATCTCCCGATAGCGTACACCATTGACAGTAACGGCGTTGCCACCTTCGTCCTCGATAAAGTATGGGCCAATGATTCCTCCAGCCCATAGTGCACACCAGGTAGTGCATTTTTGTGGATACATTGGCTTCTCTTGAATAATATGGGGATTTTCACTACCCCAAATGCGACAATTTTGGCGATTCACAAAGCCATTTAAATGAAAATGGACTTCATCGGACAATATGATTTTTTTTACAAAAATCAGCATCAATTTCTGTGTTCCCTAAAACCTAGTTCACAAATGTACGGCGTTTCTGGTGGTACGTTTCTTTAAGTTCTTGTGTTAATTGAATTTTATACGCCTTTAACCGCAGATCTTTTGTTAAAATTCGTTGCATAGTGCCGTATGAAAGAGTCAATTGCTACGAACGGCGACGAATTGACGTGGTTGGTTCTTCACGCATACTATCACTTACATGAGCAATAGTTTCATCTGACCGACCTCTGCGTTGATACCGGACCCTTGGTTTGTCAATAAGCATACCACTTGTTTTAAACTTTTGCACTAGATCACGAATTGCACGCTCACTTAGCACATTATTGCGTCCAAAAAGTGGTCGAAGTTTTCTTAATGTAATCGTAACTGATCGCCTGTTTTCATAATAAATTTGTATGATATTTACGCGTTGGTGGACAGTGTATGGCACTATGATGAATTTGCCATGTGTTTCGATACCAACTGTAAAAATGCAAACTCCCAACGTTCACACAACGCAAATGGCGCGTAATTCAAATCCTAAAGTACAATTTGGATCACCCATTATATTCATATAATAAACAAGTGCTCAAACATAACAAAGCTATATTGATTTACACTGAATTGCTTATACCTACATCGATTCAAACATATCAAGTCTATGTGACGGTATATCGGCTGCGGCGCAGTTACCCTAGTGCATCACTGACTGTGGCAAACTTTACTAATCACATAAATGATTTTATTTAAATAGTTGTGTAAGTTGCAGAATAAAAAAAATGGCCATTTCTGCTTGACTGAGGACTCGTTAAGAAGTGCTTTTACGATTCCCAGTCTTATGTATGTCCTCAATGAAGCATAGAACAATAAAAAGAATATATAATATCATAATAATATCAAGATAAATTTAACCTTGAATTTGCCAGCCTTTATTATTATACACATCTAAGTACACGCCATAAAACACTGTAAATGCAAAGCACTCATTATTCATACGATTTGTAATGGTTTACAATAAAAATGGCATTGTACATAAAAACGATTCCCATTAGAATAGTATTACAATTTATAGTATTTTACCTTGTTTATATGGTTGTTTGTATATAATCAGTTTTATATAACCCAATATGATTAGAAAATACATAAAAAAACTAACAGGCATAAATAGGTAAATTTTCGGAAGGACCTAGTTTAAAAGCGTTATAGAATATAAGAAAGAAAACGATTTTATTTAATCATACGTCTTTCACTTAGACAAATGCCAATAGAAACGTATTAAATATTAATATTCATGCATTTGAATTATTTATTGAAAAAGGTAGGTAAACGTTTTTATATCGTTATTAAATCACTATTCTCAGCTTTCACGTGAAAAATATCGTATTTGTACGGTATTTTATTTTCTATTCTATAAGTGTTTGGTCTACCTAGATAACCACAAAGTTAACATATCCGAGTAAACTGAATATAACTGCGTGAATAGCGTAAAATTGGAAATTAAATTGGAAATTGCTTGTATAGAAAACCCAGCAAAATAGGCTGATATTGAGATCAAAAGTTCACCACTCCAAGTACTTGTTATAAGTACCTTAAACATAATTGTTTTTATACTACGGGCAACGAATAACCTCAATAGGACAGCACAAATGGGGCTAATTATTTGATAAAAATTGCATTTTGTGCAACAAAATAACGACACTCCCTATGTTGGTGTTTGATTGCAAAACGTTGACTTATTCAATTACGTCACCTTGAGATGATGCTTCTATAATGCTTCTATAGAGGTTATTAGACAAATTCCCCCTTGAAACATGGATCTGCAGCTTTTAATTGTTGTTTATAATAGACCCAGACTGTTTAGAAAGTGATCCAGAGGAATCATTTCCGAAAACAGGAAACACGAAAAGAGAGCAATCGAAAACATATCGACCTGTTGTTTCGGGAGCATAATAACGTTATATAATATATAAGTATACATAAAAAATCACTTATAGACCCCTTAACCCCTAGTGATGTTCGAGATTACGCGTTAAAGAGTTAAGATCCGTATAAAATAATTTAGACTTATCTGTCCACCTCCTTTACGAACTTCATTTACTCATATTCAAAGCGAATATTAACGTAGATGTGGATGTGGGTGGCATTATTTTATTAGTTTATTGAAGGAATAATTATTAGTAGAAATCTTGCAAAATATTTGTGATAGCATGAAGACACGCATATAAACTTGCACATTAAACAAGACAAACTTCTATAGCGAGGTAGTGAGTCCGAAAAACTGAAACGGAATTCAAAGTGAAACACTTTGGTGGATGGGATACAGTCAGTGCATACGAATGAATAAGAGTGGGGACGCGTGAGGAATGTAGAGAGGATACACATAGGCTTGTGCATTCGTAGTGTAAGGAATAAGTGACTGTGCATTATGTAGCACACAGCACGGTCAAGAGGTGTTGTTAGCAGTAGTTGGTATATATGTATCTCCAAATTAATCTATTAAAAAAATTATTTCGTTTCTCCACCCAAAGCTATTTCCATATTCATCAGAAGTAGCTACAGTCCTTAATTTAGGTTTTGAAAGAATGCCGATAATTCTTGGGGGTGACATTTGTAAAACAAAATGATTCAACAAATTGATATTATAAAACACAACTCTAACAATTATTTACTTTAAAACTCAAGTCCTAATATCTCCTTCAGAAGTTTCACTTGAATTGTGTGCTTATAAAGCTAAGGCACACTATTTTTTTGTTTTTCTTTGTTAATGGAAACGTTACGTCTTTAATTTCAGTATTGAAACTTGTTGTTCACTTACCTCTAAAATTAATACTACATTGTGTCAGTATGGTATGTAAGTATGTAAGAAACTTACTGGAACAGACAGAATTATTTGAAAACGATGCTACAACCTAAGATGAACGTTCCATTTCATGATACTAAACAGCTTTAACTAACTTTAACTAACATTTTGATACCACGGTACATATTTTTTGTCTCTTATAAAACAATTACTTTATGTGGACTATTTTATAAAACAAGCAACCTGAAAATGCAATCTAGCCGATGTATTACATAACGTATTCATGTCAACTAGCACATAAACGATTTCAATGAACAAATAAACGGTATTCGAGTTTGGTATTTAATTAACTAAAGTGAACAAACGTAAAACTACCATTTAGATTCTAGATATCCATACGTGCTAGCGTCGTTCAGAGCAATCTCTGTTGTTATTCCTTGTTGATTAAAATCGCATTCAATTTTTTCCACAATGACGCAACAGACGTAATTTAATGAGCTGTTATGGTACCAATTTATTTTTTCATTATGTCGTCGTATTAGCCACAAAAACATGTGTACCAAACCTATAATTGAATACTATATGTGTAAGAGATAGAGGGAGCAAAAAATAATAATTTTAAAACTTCTGTGTTATATTAATATCTATACTATTAATATTTTCTAAGGCAGAGTAACTTTGTTCGGGACTTCCGTCAAATTATCATTCTTTTTGCTGACAAGGTTTTTGTTGGCAGCAAGCTACCGGAATATTACGTTCATGTTGCATTATTATTGAGAAAAAAAACCGGATATTTTGCACAACTTTCACGTAGTAATAATTAGTTTAATTAATACTAGTTAATAAGGTTATAGACAGTGATACATAAGAACTTATACAGGGTCCTAATAATCTAAAGATCAGCATTGGGCGAAACCTACATATATACATATAAGAATTTTTTAATTCATGTAGGAGATATGACCCCCTTTTCGTGTAGGAGATATGACAATGGTAACCCCTTTTCTTATTATGTGAAAGAGCATATTTTTTACTTTTCCGCACTCAAATATACTAGCGGAAAAGTAATGTAATCGTGTAAAGAAAAATGGAAGGAAATGATTTTTTTTTGTTTATTTTTCGTTTTTCGGCATAAAAACAAAAAAAAACGGTTTTTAAAAAATCTTGTCTGTGTGTGTATCGTTGTCGTCGGTATTAAAATTTCTTGTCAGCACGATAACTCAACTAAATCGTGTCGGATGGATCGAGTTTTGACTTATTCTGATCGGGGCGTCTCCCAGATGACACCTATTGATTTTGAGGTGGATAGGACACACTCCACCCTGTCCATGGGTCATGAGAAAGCACGATGGTAGACTATTTGAGAATTTTTTTTTGTTAATACGATAACTCAAATAAATCGTGTCGGATCGATAGGGTTTTGAATGATTCTGATCGGGAACGTCTCCCAGACGACACCTATTGATTTTGAGGTGGATAGAACACACTCTACCTTGTCGATCAAATTTTTTTTTTGTTAATACGATAACTCAACTAAATCGATCGGGTTTCGACTGATTCTGATTAGGGACGTCTACCAGACGACATCTATGGATTTTGAGTTGGATAAGACACACCCCACCCTGTTCATGGGTCATGAGAAAGCACGATGGTGGACTATTTGAAAAAAGTAAAACTGTCGAACACATATTCTGCATTTATGTGTTGGTTTATTTTTTCTCGGCCACTCAATTTCGAGATAGAGATGTTCTACGTGCGGAAAAGTCCGTTTTAAGGATTTAAAACTATATATTTTCATACGGCACGGTAATAATTACATTAGCGTGACTATAGGTTAGATAAAAAAATAATAAAAACGGTTGTGAAATTCCAAAATACTAAATTTAATGGTCAATGATTATGGAAAAAGTCAACTAGAGTAAATATTTAAATTGTGTACTGTGTACTCCCTGACAATAGCCAGGACGATTAACAAATAGTCTTTTTTAATAGTGTTAATAATTTCAAGAGGCATACGTTGTATTCCGTGTCAAATTCTTGCTTTTAAATCTTCTAAATTCTCCGGGTTAATAACGTAAATTTTTATTTTTGATAGCCCCACAAAAAGTAATCTAGAGGTGTTAAATCTGGCGATCTGGCTGGCCACTCAATCGGCTTCTTTCTCCCTTTTTGTCAAACGAAAGTTAAAAAAAATATAATCTGTAAAGAAATAATTTCAAAAACTATTTAACGAAGTTGAATTAAAAGTTTTTATCTGACAGCAATAAAAAACGTTATCGGTCGCTAAGGCAACTGTCAGGCAGCCAGCGGTGCACAATTTGAATGTTTAATTTATTTTATTTTTTAAATAAGCATTTCCATTAAATGTAGTATTTTTAAGCTGTAAAATCCTTTTCCGGCAATTTTTTTATCTAAAGTTATTACTATAGTTTATATAAAAAATATGCTCTTTCAAATTCAGTAATAGAGAAGGGTTGCCATTAAAAAGATATTGATGTTGTCATACCTCCTACGTGAATCACCCTGTATGTATTAATTATAAAGGGTGGTCCAACCATAATGCACGATGTTAATTGTGAGTCACACCTTAACGTCAAGTTTTTTGCCCAACTTAATTTTACATTTCTTTGTTTCAGTGTTTGACAAATTCAACTATGGAGAGGTACACAATTGAGCAGCGCGTTAAGATTGTTGAAGCCTTTTACGAAAATGGGCGTTCAAATCAAAATGCATTTCGTGCACTTCGTGACTTTTTTGGTCAGCATAATCGACCAAATGTGTCCACAATCGGGAGAATTGTGCGCAAATTTCAGCAAACCGGGTCTGTAGGAAATGTGAAAACACCTGTGCATGCTCACCCAGTTCGTTCTGCGAAAACATTGCTGTTTTTCGCGATAGTGTAGCAGAAGAGCCGTCAACCTCATTACCGTGAATGGTGTTCGCTATCGCGAGATGATAACGGACTTCTTGTGGCCAAAAATTGAGGAACTGGACGATATGTGGTTCCAACAGGATGATGCCACTTGCCACACAGCCAACGAAACAATGGCGCTTTTGCGCGAGAAATTCAATGGCCGTGTTATCTCACGTCGTGGCGATGTTAATTGGCCGCCACGATCATGTGATTTGACACCGTTGGACTTCTTTCTTTGAGGATATTTAAAAGAAAAAGTGTACCTCAATGAGCCAAGAACAATTCAAGAGCTAAAGGATGAGATAATTCGGCATATTAACGACATTGAACCTCAATTACGTTTCAGAGTCATTGAAAATATGGGCCATCGGATAGAGGTATGCCACCGAAGCCGTGGCAAGCATTTGGCCGATATTTTGTTTCACACATAATTGTGATAGATCCTTCTATCATAATAAAAAATATTAAGATAATTCTCTCAAAACTTTTTGTTTTATTTACAATTAACATCGTTCGTTTTGGTTGGACCACCTTTTATTTTACAAAACGTGTAACAAAAAATAAAATTTTACAGGTTCGAGTTTTTCCCAAAAATGAATTTTTACTGAATTTATTCATTACTTTACGAAAGTACTTTATAGTAATGGGTGACGTTCACATAAATATTGAACATGTTATTTAATTTTACTACTTACAAGTACTTCACATCCGTTTTGAAAATTCTGCTTCTTATATTCTACATGTAAATGTTAATTTAATTTTCAATAGGATGTAATTCCGCTATTTCGTTCGGCAATGGTTGTTACTACTTTTTTGAGAATTCTACGTTTTGCTGCTTCTAAATTTTGTTATTATTCTTACGCTACTTGGCTACTTGCGCTTGTTAGGTCACAACAATTTTACTTATCTACCGGTACACATTTTCAATATACGTTGCGTTTAAGTGAAATACAACGAATCGAAATTTTGATGGTGATTGGATAGAGTCAAACCTTTTCTAGAAGCTGGAAGTTTGTGAATTATTCAACAAAATGTGTCCTGAAAGAGCTATTACATGATAAACTATACGTAAAATCGCAGCAATATTTAGACATGTTGGTGCTGTGAAAGACCAAGGTCATTTTGACGTTCAGGAGATTGGATATGTTACTAACTGTACAGGACTATCTACCTCCTATCAATCAACTCGTGAAATCGAATCGGAGACTATGTGAGTCATCTATGTTGAAATGCCAAAATAAGTGACACCTACAAAGTTCATTAGTTCACAAGCTTCAGGAAGATACTTCTTCGACTGCAGAATGGAGTTAATGATGGAGCAATATAATAATAGTCCCCAATTTTCAAACCAGATTGTTTCCTCTGATGAGGTCACTTTTAAATGGCTGAGAGAATAGGCAAAACTGCAAGTCTTGGGCCACTGAAAACCCTCATTAGATAACAACGTGTGAAGAGGAATTGTGGTACCACAACTGTAGGGCAATTTTTTATTGACTATGCATTAACTGCTAAAATGTATTTGAAGTTGCCATAACAACACATATTGCCCTTACATGTGGCACTGCATCCACCTAGTGAAAGTCCCCAAATATCAGAACAACCAATATGGTACCAACATGATGACGCGCCATCACATTATTCAAGAATTGTTTGTGTTTACTTTACATCAACTTCCACAATCAGTGAATTGGTAGAAGAGGAGCTACTGAATGGCCAGCTAGATCTCTGAATATAACTCCGCTAGATTATTCGTTACCTTAAATCCAGGGTATATCTTAGCAGACCAAATACTAATAAGGCAGTAAGAAATGGAATTCGGAACCAAGACCGATTAACGCTCAAGCACTAAATAACATTTTACAAAAATTTCAGGTTCGATTTATCAAGAGGTGAATGGCAGACAATTTGAATTTTAGTTTAATGGTTAATATTAACGTGGTATTAATTTATATGGTAATTGTATTAATTATTTTTCATAACATTATTCTAATTGATTTCCTATTCCTATAAACATTTTTTGTCTCCCAAAACAACTGTTATGTAACTACCACACAATTTTATGCATCATACGTTCTCAAAAATATGCTCTTTTAAATATTATCATCAGTTAATAATGAGGATGTTTACCGTTTAAAAAAAATAATCAAGACATTAGTCATAGGATTTTTCCTTATTCGATTTGTTCCAACTTTTAGGTGCTCATTGTATATTGTGCATCAGTGGCGGCTCGTGATGAAACGAAACGGGTGTTCTGCATAAGGCTGATCCTAGGGTATTGGCCGCCCGCGTGCAAAGTTCAAACGGATCTAAACTACTGGCGCCGGCAGGGGCGGAAAAAAATTGCGCCGCAGGCGATAATTTTTAAAATTTTCAAGGTCACGCGTTTTCCTGATACTTATGTAAAATCCGTTTATACAAAAATATAGACTTTCACAAGAAAAATTTTTGGAATTTAATACCTTTTTAAAGAACATTCATATTTGCCGTCATATTCTTTGGTTAAGAGAAAACGCTTGTAAGGTGAATTTTCTACTAGAGAGTCTATAACACTTAAAATATTTTCCGAAAGAGTTTCAGCGTCACATTTTGTAGGTTTCAGGTATGTCCAAAAACGTTCCATCGGTTCACCATCGAGAATATATCTTAAAACTACCACTAACTGAGTTCTTGCAGATACATCAGTTGTTTCGTCTGCCATAACTGCCAAAAATGAAGGTTTGTTAATTTCTTTAATTATTTCTTCATGACATACTTTTAATATACAGTCTAAAATCTCATTTTGTATTTATTTAGAGGTTCCTTTAAATACTGAAGCATTTTGTAGATGCTCGCTTAAAGTTACATCAAGCTCAGCAGAAAAATTTATCAAACCACGAAATATCCCCGGGTTTTGAGAGGTTTCAGCTTCGTCATGTCCTCGCAGCGCCAGTTCAAAGGCCCCACAAAACTTTATGCAGTTTATAATTTTTGACAAAACGTATCTCTTTTTTGTCACATTATCATTATGCTTTTGCACATTTATCCAATAAGCTAAATCTAGCTGCGCTTTAATATTAGTTGTTCCTAATAAAGCTAATTCCATTGTATTATGTAGATGGCTTTTGGAGTTGTCCTGCTTTTTTATTTTTTTCAGTTAAGTGCACCAAATCTGTCACCCCTACCTCCGTCCATGCTTTATCACCGTCAAAAAGTAAACAAAGAAAACAAAATAACGCATTTTTTGTTGCATCCACAAATCCAATTGTTCTTCGAATAAATGTCTCTATTAAATTGACGTTTATATGCTTTTCCACGGCTAACACCTGCTGTCTCAATGACAATATCGGGCAATGGCCTACCATTATTTTTTAAATCGATTTTTTCTTCATAAGAGTATTTAAAAAATCGCTTCACATGAACTAAATTATAAACTAAATCCATTGTCACTATCACAGTATATAAATATTAATAATTAGTACAATAAATCACTACACGAATTCGCAAAACAGTATTTAAAATCTCAAATTAATACGAAATGCGAAATAGGTACGATTTACGCCCGCCAACTGTACGAGAAGTAGAAAGGAGTAAACATTCACTGATGTTGCCTTAGCTGGAAAAAATACAGCTCACTGACCATGTAAATTCGCGCATTTACGAGCGCCAAGTGTGGATTGTCGCGGGAGTTGAGGGGGAGGACGGGTGTGCCGAGCCGTGCTGAGAACTACCCCGTGTGGCCCAGTTCAATGTACCGCGACGAGCTCGCGTAGAGACCCAGATAATTCATCTGGTCTACTACTCAATAGAGGACGGCGGGCAGAATGCGACTTTAACGCAATAATTTGGTTAGCTGCACTAACTAACCAAATTATTTTATTAATAAATTTTAGTAATTATTATGTCGCGAAAATATACAAATATCTAATTTTTTTGGCAGTTCTGCAGCTCTGCAGTACCTATACACCAGCCGCCCCTGATGTGCATGTTGAATAAGTGCTTTATATAAGCCAACTACAATAAATACTATAGTCAGTATTGTAAGACTAGAACTCAAGATGTTTCGATAAACTAAGAACGAAATATCTTTAGTTCTCTGCTTGTATACACACCATGATTCTTATCATAATTCCTATTGAGAGTCTATTATATTTTAACTGTATTCGTGTACCGAATTGAAACTGAAACAAATTGTAAGGTATTTTCGACAACGCAAAGTCATTGTGTTAACTTCAACTTCCGTTTATCGGCCTACTAAATTGCGGATGTGTTAATTGATAACTGTAGGTCGTTACATACTGGGTGAACTCGGGGTTTTGAGAACGTTCGCATATTATCCGTACCTAAATAAATACAAGCGATGGTATTGTAGGACGAATGTCTGCATTTTTTCGTAATTATAGCCAGGCTCTAATTCAGATATCACGAATATGGTGCTTGCTACACATGGAGAATTTGTAGAAAAAAGTAAATATAATGTAAACATATGGGAAAGTCATCACGTGACGTGGATAACAGGGTAGCACTAAATTAACGCCTCTGTTAATGTAGGGTTTGAAAAAGAAGTTATGTATAAAAATTGTAGGTTGCATCCCTATTATAGTTTTTAAATACAACTAAAAAGCAATAGCCTGCATACGCCACGTGAAATGAATGGAATTATTTTATTGGAACACCCTGTATGTTTTCACATTTTCTAGTAAATCATTTTCCTAATTTCGAATATATAAAGTTTTTAAACATAAAATAACTTCTACCCCGAAACATCCCGATAAATCTAATTTAAAAGTATTATTTTCACATATTTTATGTGTTATGTGCTCATTATGTGCTCACCCCAGATATTTTAATTTTTTCAAGTCTATTTACTATCAGCTGATAAAATAATAGGCTCTATATGCACTATCACAATACAAATGCTTTGAGAATATCGAAGATTCACAGTTACCGTATATATGGATATACTCGTAGCTGTTTAAATACATTGTAGGAAAATGGTATAGTTCAATGATGTGCTTAACAAATTTTGAAATAGACCATCCATAGGCCTACATTTTTAACCGACTTTAAAAAAGGAGGAGGTTCTCAATTCGTCTGTATTTCTGTATATACATTTTTTTATGTATGTTTGTGTTTATGAACCGATTTTAATTATTCTTATTGCGTTGGGTTCAGTATATGTAGGTCCAAGGTGGTCCCATCTTAATTTCATTGGTATTGGACCTTGGACTTCGAAGATACACAACGGAACTCCTTATTCAAGTAGCCGTTGTTTTCTTTCACAAAGCATCCTTAGTAGGTCTACCCATCACTAAAAATTGTAAAATAATAAGTTTAAAGAAAACGACTTAAAAAAAAAAGTAACTTAACTGAAAAGCAAGAAATAAATGTTTTCTACAACAATTTAATACTTATTTGTTGTTCCGTTTAATGTAATTAAGAAATTATAGTTTATTATGTAATTATTATTAATTGTTTTATATAATTTTAAAGTCGGTGCCAAGTAAAACGTAAAAAATAAACAGTTTTAAACCCTTAAAACGGACTTCTCCGCACGTAGAACATCTCTATCTCGAAATTGAGTGGCCAAGAAAAAATAAACCAACACATAAATGCAGAATATGTGATTTATGCGACAGTTTTACTTTTTTTAAATAGTTCACCCTCGTGCTTTCTCATGACCCATAAACAGGGTGGCGTGTGTCCTATCCACCTCAAAATCAATAGGTGTCGTCTCGGAGACGTTCCCGTCAGAATCCGTCAAAACCCGATCGATCCGACATGATTTAGTTGAGTTATCGAGCTAACAAGAATAAATGCCAACGACAACGACGACACACACAGTAAAACATTTTAAAAACCATTTTTTTTATGCCGAAAAACGAAAAATAAACCCAAAAAAATTTGTTTTTTCACTTTTTCTTTACACTATTACATTACTTTTCCGCTTATAGTGGAGTGCAGAAAAGTAATATATCTACCTTTATAGTATAACAACGAGATTACATTTAAAATTACCGAGAGTCGGCCACCACTCGCATTACTAATATTGTATGGCATCGACTTCAACATTATATAAATCAATTAATAATAATTACATAATAATAAACAATAATTTCTTAATTATATTAAACGGAACAACAAATAAGGATTAAATTGTTGTAGAAGACATTTATTTCTTGGTTTTTTAGTTGTTACTTTTTTTGAAGTCGGCTTTATTTTAACTTATTATTAACCTCCTTTTTGATTGATAATGCCTCACCATTAATACAGATATCTATCGGGAGTATTTTATACAAAAAATACAGATAACTTATTGGTATTTAGTTTTTTATTATGGATCGATATATTCAGTCAATTTTACAAATCTATATTAATGAAAGTAGTGGTGTTTGTGGCAATGGGTTAAGTAATAAGTATATTTATCATCAATATAATTATGTATTTGACAATCTTAAACGCCTTGATGAAAATCTGAGATATACATATATAGAGAATATCAATAGTCCAAGAATGGATCCTTGCGGTACACCTTATATTATCTTGTAAAGATTCAGAGCTCTCTGAGTTATATATAACGTTTTACCTGTATTTACACCTACATCGATGTGCATTTACAACATTTACAACACGTTACTGAATTGAATACTGAGGATAGATATGTTAATATAAAATTAATAATATTAACAAGTCTGTTGTACTAACTTTCTCATTTGTCATTTGTTGCACCTAATTATGATATACTATATATATAATTAGTCTGAAAAGCGGTGATTTATGACTTCTGAAAAGTGTTATTTTCAGAACTCGTTACGCAGTACCCACATACTTGATACTATGAGGTAAAAGGCGTTATGTCGACGCGACTTTGTTCAACTATATCATTGATCTGAAATATTATCTCCCGAAGAAAATTTAAGTCGAGTCGGTTCGTATTTTAATTAACGATATTTGTCGGGTATTAGAAACAGATTAGCTACGTAATTACTTCTAAAAATTATTAAAAAAATATATTAATAATTAATAAATATTTGTAACCGTGAATTATTATTAGCCTTCCTGATTTACCATATTTGATAATCCCTAATCTCGGAGCTTTTGTAATTTAAATTAGTTCACACGTGTTAACGAAATTGATTAGTAATAGGATGCAGACTGTGCGCAATTTTGTCGAGGAATAGGCGAGTGGAATAATTGTATTTGATAAGGTGCAGGATATGACGTTGTTTCAGGCGTTTGAGGATCTAAAAGTGTTGGTTCTATTGAGAAAATATGTAATGAGGCACTTTAGATACAACCCCATGAAATATTGGGAATAGTAAATTAATAATGAGTTAATTATTCTTCTGGTTTGTAACATAGTCACTAGATTCATCAATATCATAGTTAATAAAATCACTTTAATAAAATGAACATTCATTGCATTGAAACGTACGCATCATTACTTTTTTTCTCAGTTGTACATACACAGATCCCTTCACGCATGACTCTGTCTGCTCTTCCTCTTATAGAATCCGAGTTCATCTAACAATCTGAAGTTAGTAACGATATAAGTGCCCAGCCCACTAATTTTCTTATTTTAAATTAAATCTCTGACCAAATTTTGTAGGCGAGGACAAACACATACATTCTTAAAGAGAGATGCCATATTTAAGAGGTGTCCCCGGACCACAGTACAAATTACATCGTTGCAAACGCCTCTATAAGATAATGCGGCAAATCATTCATCCATGTTACAGACACAGGGCGAACGCTTAACTCTGATTAGGCCTGCATCGCGACTTAATGAATATCCACAATAGCCACAATATTCTTATTCACCTCTCTCGTAATTGTCTCGTAGTGTCTACAAATGTTCACTAATGTCCAGTAATACCCAGAAATTTTACAATAGCCACTAATTCCTGGTAATAAATGGTCTTTCAATAAGGACTCCCGATTTTTAAACGTAAATAAAACAAGTTGTGTGTGAGATGTCCACTATTTTTGTTATTTGAAAGAATTATTTCAAATAAAGTTTATGACATTAGATATGGAATATGACATCGTTCAAATGTCCGCCGCGGCTTTGCTTGGTGGCACCTATTCGGGACTACAAATTTTCGATGACTTTGTCTCATAAATCTGGTTGAATTTGCTGGATGGCGTTCGTTATGTTGTCTAGGAGAAGAAGAGAAAGAAGTCTAAAGGCGTTAAATCGCAGGATCTTGGTGGCCAGTTCGCGTCGCCGCTGCGCGAGATAACCATGCCCTCAAATCGATCGTGCAGAATGTCCATCGTGGCATTCGATGTGTGGCACGTAGCGCCGGCGCCATCCTGCTGGAACCACATGTCGTCGGTATAAATATCATCCAGTTTAGGCCACAAGAAGTTGCTTATCATCGATATGTCGTACCCGCCGTTGACAGTTATGGCAATGCCAATTTCGTTTTGGAAGAAGTACGAACCGATGATTCTGCGAGACCAGAATCCGCACCAGACAGTGACTTTCTCGGGATGCATTTAGTGTTAGTGAATACTTCTGTGTCTAAAGTAACGAGAAAACTTTAAACCCTGAATGCATTCATTCAGAATGCATACTCCGACTTGGTATGTTTGTGAACACGCTACCAAAATTACTTTTATTGTCTTTAGTTGGCTGCACCGGATGTCATTTTATGAAGAGCAAGCAGCAGTCCGTTTGCTCAACTCGAAGGTTGATGTAACAACGTCAGTAGCTTGTAATCTCGTGTAACTTTAACTCTTAAATATATTCTTTTCTGCTGAACTGAGTATGGTTTATTGGATGTAAACGAGTTCAAATTACAACATTCAGTGCTGGTGAATCTCGTGTGAATTGGCATCGTCCCAAATCCGACAATTTTGCTTGTTCACATATCCATTCATCTAAAAATGGGCTCATCGCTAAAGATGATTTTTTTTGGCGAACTTTGGGTCACCTTCCAACTGCTTCAGATCCCAATCAGCGAACACACGGCGTTGTCTGTGGTCGTTTACCTTAAGTTCCTGGGTCAGTTGGATTTTATACGGGTGCACACCCAAGTCCCGATGCAAGATTCGCCAAGTTGAAGTCGCAGAAAGACCAAGTTCTTGTGAACCACGAGACATTGACTACCTCGGGTTGTCCCGTACACTCTTACGCACAGTAGCGATGTTTTCAGCAGACCTTGCCTTTCGATAACATACGGGTGTTGGCTGATTATTTATCAAACCGGTTGACTTGAATTTGGCCACCAAACGTCGAATAGTCGACTCGGCGGAACGGTTGTGGAGAGGATAAAAATCACGTAATGCGCGGACCGTTTCTCGAACGGAACATTGATTTTGAAAATAAAATTTGATAATTTTCAGACGTTGTTGAACGCTATAACCTTCCACGGTGATTTGCCATACACTAATGAACAATTCACAATAAATTTGACGGCTGTTGCTTTAACAACATGGCCGCTATAACCTAACAAATTCGTCGTCCGAAACAGAATCGAGCATCCCTATTGAAAAACCCTGTAGTAAATGCGCCTAAAAGTATGTCGGAAATCGGAAACAACCAAAATATCTAAATGTAATTCACACAGTAATTTTTATTTATTTTTTTAAATATCTCTTACTGGTACAAAAATAAATTAGGTCCACCAATTAGTTTACTTAATAGAAATTAAACGTTTCTCCAGTACAAAAACTTGGATAATTAGATAACGGTATTAATGTTCGTCTTAATTAATTCGTCGTTAATTTATCGGTACGTTTACAATTAGAACAATTTCACTTGTAATACAAATTCTAGAGAAGTGTTACATTGTACGAAAAATTACATTATAATATAATTTCAAATTGCTATGTATATTACTTATGTTTATAAAAAAATTACGATGAATCAGTGTATTCAAAATAACAGGAAAAACAGCATTCGTAATCAAAATTAGAGTAAATTAATTAGAAGAGTCAAAATTTTTCGAAAATCAGTTTTATAAAAAAGTTAATATCACCAAATATTATCACAGTAACGCATCATAGAAAAACGAAAATGAACAAAAAACTGAAACGGATAAATAATCAACGGCCATCCTTGGGATGCTGGAAGATACGCAAACTGAAATTAAAACGGCGATTCGGTAATTTACCAGCAATTTACCGGAACAGTTTTCACAACTATGATAATTGCCTCCACAACAATAGGTCTGTGTCGCCGTTCTTCCTGCTTTCGATAATAGCGACGGACTACGTTTCGAAAGACATTATGCGATAAGAGACTCCTGCAAAAAGATCCCAAAGAACAACCATGAAATACGTAAGAGCGGCGTAAACAAACAGAAATTATTTTGACACACTTTTTCTGGTAACTAATTCTATCTAGGTATATAATCTTTTAGAAATTCTAAATACTTTTTATAGGCGTATGTTATTTAACGGCAGAAATAAGTAAGAAAATCGTATCCTACATTTTTTGTAAGGAACGGTCTGGGGGGAATTTAAAAATACCACCACTCACCCAATTATTATCCTTAAATATTGACATTTTCCCTTGAAGGTTTTCTTGGAATCACACTGAAGATACACTAATCACAAATATATTCCATATTACGAAATTCCAAAAGTCGTAAAGTACACACTGAACTTTTAAAGTCAACTGCCGATTTTCGCCACAAAACTGGATTGCATTTGTTTTCAGGCAAGGCCAACGCGTCTGTCCGCAGAATAATTGTATAAATAACAGTTTGATGTTCGTTAAGGATAATCAGAGCATGGTAATAAAATAATTCGTAATTATAGTCGGGACGGATTTCGACGGTGTTTCAACGGCCCCGCCAATTTATTTCAATAAACAGAAACGGTCCCGCGACAGTTGTCGACCTTTGCACTGCCGAATAGTGAATTTTCGTTAAGCTTTGAACGCGACTGACAATAAACCACACGAAACATGAAAAACTACTGCGGCATGACAGAATTCCCGATTCATAACTACCTGCCGCGAATTGTATACTTTCTAATTGGTACTGTGGTAGCACGTGGTGCCCCTTCCGAAGAGCTCGCCGTAGGTAGGTGTAGGTATATTGTTATAAACAAAATACACGGTATAGCGCGAACATATACCGCTCATTTTGTATGGCAATGTCTCGCGATTTCTCCTAGGTGGCGTACGGAAAACGGCAATATAATTTTATAACGAACAACAATCAAATCCTTATCAAAACATGTACTTAGCGGCGGTATTTATAGTCGGAAACTGTACCTGTAGCAGATCCGGACTTAGATTACATCAACACCTACACTGTTACTCGTTGCAATGGATAACCGAGGTAGAACGTAAATGAACGCCTTATTTTCTAGATAATATAATACAATTTGCAGAGGCGTATTATAGCAGAAGCCCAAGAAGCCCGGGCTTGCAGCGCAAAAATTTCAAGGGGCGCAAAATTTTGGAAAAGGATTTTATAATAAAATCGTGTATTGGTCGGAGCAAAAACGACGAAATTCACGACCTTTAAATTCTTGGAGCAGCGTTCGCTCACATTCTCACAAAATCATAACGAGGGTTTCTCGAATTACATTATAGGCGGCGCCTAGCAGAGTGGTAATTCTCTGCGGGCCCAGTATGGGGCCAATATTATTTTCCCGTCTAATATCTTGGCTCTTGGTCCCATATAGCCTGTCTTGGGCCAATACGGACATGTCACACTTTTTCGGTTTGGGCCCGTAAAGGCGCCCAAGCTAGGGCCAATACAGGAAGCACAGTCAGGGCCAGTATTATATACAAACGTTAAAAAAAAGATTTTTCAATTTTTTTTTGGATTTTTCCCCCCAATGCTCTTGTACTGTCATTTACTACCTATATTACCTCTTTTTGACGAATTAAAATACCCAACCCTTTCCGGGATTTGAACACCGATCCTTCAGCATTGCAGTCAGACACTACCGCTGAGCTATCTATAACAGAGATACTAATCACATTTCGAATCGGATACTTACATAAGTTATACGAATCTTTCTAAAGAATAGTGCTCTTTATTTTATAACTTCGTTGACACTTTGAGAGAAAATTTCGATATATTCGAGGCTGAGGCAATCAAATTGTGTGATAATGCAAGTTATCAGCATGCCACTAGAAGAAGGAAGAAAAGAGTGATGCAATTTGATGAGACAGGAGACGGAGACGTTGAATTCATTAGAAGAGATGATTTTCAAATCCAGGTATTTCTCCCACTGTTTGACAAGCTGAAAGCTGAGCTTTCCAAGAGACGAGAGTCGTATTTAGAGATTAATGAGGAATTCAGATTTTTGGGCTCCTTGCCAGTTATGGCCACGGAAGAAATCAAAGAAAAATGCTCCAAAGTTAATTGAAACTTACAAAGAAGATCTTGATCATAACTTGGAAGGCGAACTGCTTCAAATCAAGGACCTAGGTCTTTCGTCTAATGTAACTTGAACTTTCTAAAAATATTGAAATTGAAAAATTTTGATGACATGTTTCCTAATCTTGTGATTTTGTTGAGAATGTGCGCCTGTAAAGCGATGACTAATTATACAGGTGAAAGATCGTTTTCAGCGTTGAAGAGAGTAAAAGACTACCGCAGATTTACATTATCTAACCTCAAATTGAATGCGCTAGCAATAATGTGCATCGAAAATCAAGTGCTAAATGCCCTCAGTTTGGACAAAATTATCAACGCATTTGCTAACGAGAAAGCTAGAAAAAAGCCTTTTTGAATCAACAATCGTTTTTTTTTAATCATCACCGAGTTTTTGTACATTTTTGAATAATGGTTACTATAATGATATATTATTACTAATTACTGTAATACTAATAATAAACAATACACGTTTAAAAGACAGTTTTACAATCAATGTACCACCTGTCCTACCATTATCAACATAATAAAAAAAAAACAAATGAAGAGAATGGTATATCAAACACTAAAATCTAAAAACGTTTTGGTGAAACAGAAAAAAATCAATGAGGTAGGGGAGAGGGGCAGGATTTTCTTAGTGCCTTGAGAGCCAAATTGGGTTAATACGCCACTGACAATTTGCAATGCTGGTTATTAAAAATGTTACCAGTGAGTGTAACCCTTAGGGTGTCCCCAAAAAATCCTTCATTTTTTCAAGGATGCGGCTGAATGTCCAGAACCGCCAAGTCACTTACCTTATAGGTCCCCAGAATATTCAGGAATCATCTCGAAGGAGTCAGTTAGACACGCGGGACATTGGCGCCAACATATTGATTCAAACACATCCCGGGAAGCCCCCGAATCAACCCAAGGATATACGGAAAGCGGCAGGCTACCAGGTGGATTACTGAATCAAGGAGAATCAACACGTGAACTCCCTAGATAAGTAGAAACCGATGTGAGGTGTCACCCTAATATAGAGAGCAAAGGGCATTTTTAACGATGTGTTTTCAAGGAGTATCTCTTGCTGATAACAATCCTTCGTATTATTAAATTAAGCTCCGTAAATCAAATAAAATACAGTCTATAATAAATAGCATTTTATATAGCTTCACTCGGCCCGTATTAATTTTATACAAATACTGCTCATCAAGAGTGGGAAAGAGTGTGAGATTCTCTAGGTATGTGTAGAAGAAAGAGTGGGCCAGCATTCGGATGGATAACACACACGCGCGGCTAGATCGAACTCTGTGTACATTCACATTCAATATATATTCATCGATATTCACTCTGCAAAGGTCTCAATTCGACTGAGTAAAAACCAGGCTATTTACTGTGCACCTCGTGGATGGTCCGATATAGCAGTTTTGACACTTGTTCCTGTTACTATTAAGCTGTAACTAATTATTTAATATGGCAGTGCTCTTAATTACGTAAACACAAAGAAACTACAATGCCAAATAACATCTTCTGGAAGTTTTAGCGCATCATAAAATTAAATCTCAATCGTCTGCAAATAATCAAACGTCGATGTCGATGTTTTGGATCTTGATTGCTGTTGTCAAATTAGTATTTTATAAGTAACTGTAGCAACTTTTTAAGGTTTTCATTTATTTTTAAATTAACTAATAAATATAAAGTGTGTATAACAAATGAATAAGTAAATCAGGGTTATATTTTGCGCCAATAACCAATGCTCCAGCCATAAAATCGAGAAAGCAATACATCCTATTTTTTTGATACGAGTTAAAGGACCTTATTGGGGAACTACTCTTTTCTTTTTCTTTCTAATAAAAGAATTATCTCTTACTGTCAACTCAACATGTTGTAGCAATGTCCGTCTATTTAGACAAAACGGCATATATAATGCGAATTCACCATATAGG
The DNA here is from genome assembly GCA_037954035.1 of Rosalia funebris. Classification (NCBI taxonomy): domain Eukaryota; kingdom Metazoa; phylum Arthropoda; class Insecta; order Coleoptera; family Cerambycidae; genus Rosalia; species Rosalia funebris. Next base: position 10,950,681 of record JAZFAV010000011.1, on the reverse strand, counting down.
ACTCACCACCTCAGTATCCGAATTAGCCACAAAGACACAGCCCGTCGTTTATCCGTATAAGTCTGTGTAATATATGAACCAACACAGACAGTAAGGAAATCGAAAAACTAAAAAAATCATTTAAACCATCTTATTTGATTTAAACTCGTTTAACTTGTTTAATTAATCGATTTCTTCTTTGGTTTCAGTCTAACAACGATCTATCTACTAAATCCACAAATAATGTATGATAACTCTGGTGGTAAATAAGATGCTGAAGTCTGGCACAATAATAATTGCATGCCCATTTTTGGTCTCCAAATCAATGTGTGTTAATTCTTTACCATGCAATTAAATGAGTATTATTTGTTTACCTGCTTTGAGACACGGTGGATAATTCACTTAATTCAGAGCCCGTTGTGGAGATAATAAAAGTCTAGTGCTGTTGCCCTCTTCTTTTGTATGTGTAGCACCCCTCTCTGCAACCTGTGAGTTTTGGAAAGGAAGTCATTTTTATGTGTGTCCAAACTACTTAAATAAACCTGTTTAAAATGTTTAAAATACTATCAAATGTTACCTATTTTTCGTTTAAATATGGAATCTCTATTTAATCTTTATTTGAGATCACCAAATTTAACCTACTACCTAATTTAAGATGTTTGTTGAAATATCTACTACCCAGTTCTGCAACATTTATATTTTATAATATAAATATGCCCACTCCGTCCCTGACCCCTAAATAAATATTTTTAAAGATCTTGTCATTGAAGAAAATAAATTCAATTAACGATTTTTATTAATTCCTTCCTCCTTTATCGTTACTAAGATGAGAATCAAATGTTTGCTCTAGAATCCAGCCAAGTCTTGTTAGAAATAGCTAAATAGCAGTAAAGGGAAAACATGTACATATATGTGGCCCACCATAAATTTCACAGTAATATAAATATTATTTAGCAATCTTTGAAAACCAGCATTAAACAAAACAGCAGAAGTTGTTAATCGTTTCCTGAAATTTGTAGCCTTTGTGTCAGTTAAAACCGATTTATTCATGCTTTCTTATGTGTGTGTATTTGTTTCCGTTTCGCGCCACATTTCGTAAATCGTCCATTAGGTATTTTGTTATTTATCGATCAAACAAGCAAGCCTGTAATAACTACAAAAGAAGTGTCCCTAGGTTCATCACAGTTCTCCCGGTAAACTCGTAGATAGGTGGACGTTCTACGTTCTTAAATTATTTTATATATTAAAATTACCAACAAAATGACTGAACAACCGTAAGTTACATATTCTTTTCAATAATTGTATCATTTTCTATGTATGATATTACTTAAAGTCACTGCATGATTATTAAATTTAATTCTTTGTGATGTGTTTAGACACGGCCATGTTGCATAAAACGATGATTAGAATTGATTCTAGAATATTCTAAACAAACTAATTCTATTTGCATTAATATCTGCTTTAATCTTGTGTCCTTTTAATAAGAACACGAGTACACGCATTTTCGCTAGCACTTGGAAGAAAAAAATCATTATTGATTTTATTAACATGAGTTCTTTAACCTAACTTTTCCAGATTACCTCCTCCCGTTATGTGGGCACAGAGATCCGCAGTAGTGTTTTTAACGATAAATTTAGAAGACGTTAAGAACCCTGAAATTAAGTGAGTATATTTGATTGGATTGCGCAATACCATGAAATTATTAATTGTAATTGTTCTCATTAGATTTAGCAAAGACTCGGTGTACTTTAAAGGAACGGGTGGAGTAGAAAAAAAGGATTACGAAGTCACAATACCACTATACAAAGAAATAGATCCCGACAAAAGCAAAAGCTTTAACAGGGAGAGGTGTATTGAAATAGTGTTGGCCAAAGCAAACGAGGAACCTTATTGGCCATTCCTGACTTCGGATAAGAAAAAACATCATTGGCTGAAGTGCGACTTTAACAAATGGCATGACGAAGATGATTCGGGCGACGAAGGTCTTGGCGGTATGGGTGGCGGAGACTTTGAAGAAATGATGAGGCAGATGGGTGGCTTAGGTAAGATATTACATAGTAATCGTTTTTCTTGTCAGGTTTTTTTTTACATTTATTTTCCTAATAGTAAACAATAGAGTTAACTTTAATTCACGGTCAATAAAGATGTTTCTATGTTATAACTTGGATAAATCTCACTACAGCCAAAGGTCATTTTGTAGCTTTTGAATTTTTATACATATTATTTGTGGATATATTAGTGTTTCATAAACTAATAAAAATTTTACAATTTTTCAAATGATACAAAAGTAAAAGAACGTATTTCTCCATTACAAAGCACGTTTTACATCATGTTTCTTTATTTCACCTGTTTTTTTTTTTTAAGTGATATGCATGTTATATAAAATATTTGTTAGGTACCATTTGAATTGTATCCTATTTCAAGTAACCTAATCTTTGGTCTTTCTTATCAGTTGTTTCTCATAGTTAGTTGATACATTTGGTGATTTATCTCATTCTCACAAACAAAGACTTGCTTGTGGTCAGCAACTTACACCTAACTTCTAGGAATGCTCATGGCCAAAACCCTTCTCATGCAAACTCAGCACATGGCATTTTATATAGGCGAAAGCATGCTACCAGAAGTTAGTATCGGACGTAACTCCATATTAAACACTTCAAATTAAAACCTCCGGTACTCACATTATAGTGTTATAATAATATAATGTTCTACAACTTGTAACAGAGCCTTTAAATACTGTGTTTTATAAAGTAAATTGTTTTTAAAAATTGATTTTTATCGATCACGATATAAAATGAATATTTAACTAATGTATGTTTTGAAGAGAAAAAACTGTTACATTGGTTAAATGAAAGTAATGTAATACATACAGTTTACATAGGTATTTTTTAATTATTTTGTGTGCATAGTAAAAAATATATGACATTTAATTCTTTCATATAGTCATATCTAATAGTGTTATCAGTTGTATTATAAACCGATGAATTTTTAGAGATTAACAATCAAGATTTGTACTTCTAAATAATGACTATTTTTCCCCAGCATCACAATTTTTCTACATTTTAAGTGTTTTCAATGTAAACAGAATTTCTGAGAAACCATTTTGTTTGTCTATGGGTACTTTGTTATTAAAATACAAAACACTTTTATAAGCACAAACAATTTTTAAATTTTAGACAAGTCTGCCTAATTCTAGTTCTAAAAATGTAATGGTGCGCTTTCATGTCTTCAAGAACATAACATTAATAAAAGTTCTTCAAATATTATGATCAAATTATATAATTGTAAACACAAAGACATGATGAAGGGAATATAGAAAAAAAAACCTGGAAAAATATCTCGTAGGCTATGAAGTTATTATTATAACTTCAATAACTTATATTTTGTAATTTTTAACTGTCAGTTGTTCGTAACTTGTTAAATAATCGCCCTGTATAGTAAGCAGTTATAAATATGCCTGTTTCTCCCTATTTCTTTGTCCAATTTAGGTTTCTCAAGTTTTAAAGCACAAGACAATATTAATGTAAAAACAATATTAGATATATTTTAAGTATATCAATGTTTAAATAAATAAACACCATCATGGTGTTGATACTGATATCAGTTCTCGGAACCATTGATATAAAATATTGGAATGTGTCCTGTTTGTAATTTTGCGCAATACTATCAGAATGAAAGGAAAAACAATATTATCATAGTTAATATTAAGTTATGCTTATGAAACATGCTTTGAGAATCAATGCACAATTTGGTCCATTTTGTCTTTTAAGCCAAGTCATTTTCACTTTGGCTTTCCCAGAAGTACCTCTTAATTTTTGTCATTTTTAATCTAACGCCCTGTATTGTTCGGATTTAAAAAGTAATGACATTTTCACTCATTTTTATTCAATGATATTAGTATAAAGAAAAAAAAACATTTTCTGGTATTAAATGTCCAATGATGCCAACTAAACAAAACTAATTAAATTTCTTGGTGTTTTTGGAAAACTATTCCCCTACCAATTAGCATATTGTAAGTTCCAACACTTCCCCAGAACTAAGAAAAGATAAACAGCTTTAAAACCTTAAAACGGACTTTTCCGCACGTTGAACATCTCTATCTCGAAATTGAGTGACCGAGAAAAAATAAACCAACACATAAATGCAGAATATTTTATGCGACGGTTTTACTTTTTTCAAATAGTCCACCCTCGTGCTTTCTCATGACCACTGAACAGGGTGGAGTGTGTCCTATCCACCTCAAAATCAATAGATGTCGTCTGGTAGACGTCCCTAATCAGAATCAGTTGAAACCCGATCGATCCGACACGATTTAATTGAGTGATCGTGCTAACAAAAAAATTCTCAAATAGTCTTTCTCAAATTGTGCTTTCTCATGACCCATGGACAGGGTGGGGTGTGTTTTATCCACCTCAAAATCAATAGGTGTCGTCTGGGAGACGTCCCCGATCAGAATCAGTCAAAACCCGATCGATCCGACATGATTTAGTTGAGTTATCGTGTTAACAAAAAGAATTTCTCAAATAGTCGATCGTCGTGCTTTCTCATGACCCATGGACAGGGTGGGGTGTGTTTTATCCACCTCAAAATCAATAGATGTCGTCTGGGAGACGTTCCCTATCAGAATCGGTCAAAATCTGATCGATCCGACAAGATTTAATTGAGTTATCGTATTAACAAAACAAATTTCTCAAATAGTCCACCATCCTGCTCTCATGGCTCATGGACAGGGTGGGGTGTGTCCTATCCACCTCAAAATCAATAGGTGTCGTCTGGGAGATGTCTCCAATCAAAATTAATCAAAACCCGATCGATCCGACACGATTTAGTTGAGTGCTAACAAAAAAAATTCTCAAATAGACCCAAGGGAGGGGGTGGTGTGTGATATCCACCTCAAAATCAATAGGTGTCATCTGGGAGACGTCCCCGATCAGGATCAGTCAAAACCCAATCGATCCGACACCATTTAGTTGAGTTATCATGCTAACAAGAAATTTGAATGCCCACGACAACGACACACACACAGCAAAAAAATTTTAAAAACCATTTTTTTTTTGTTTTTAGGCCGAGAAACGAAAAATAAACCCAAAAAAAATTTTGTTTTTTCACTTTTGCTTTACACGTTTACATTACTTTTCCGCTAGTATAGTGGAGTGCGGAAAAGTAATAAAATAACATTGTATACCAATATAGAATCCAAGTTATTGTAAGGCTTATATACAGGAAGTTTGTTACCAATATGCCTATCATATTTTTTAACATGAAAACTTTTCAAAATATATACACGTATATATTTAGTGGTGGACAGGTATATCTAAATTGCCACTCTTTTAGGTGCTGCTGGAGGCAAACCTAATTTTGATGACCTAGATGCAGATGAAGGTGGCGATTCAGACGATGAACCCATTCCGGACTTAGAATAGTTTTTTTTTTTTTTAATTAAATACTATACACGTTTTTCTTTTGTATTTTTTTTTGTCTATGATTATTGTTAAGTTATTAATGAATAAAAGTTTTTAGTGGTAATGCTACCTAACTTTCTTCTTTCGTTTATTAACATTCTTACCAAATATGTCGAATCAGTATAGTTGTTTTAAATTGAAATAACTCACTAGTATCTAATGAGTAATGCAATGTAAATGTAAAAGTATTTTTAATTAAATGTGTGAAATGCCCAAATGTATTCTCATTTGACGATGGGTGCCATTGTTTGTTGACGCAGATTATTGGTGAATAATATTTAGAGGGTCAAGGTAGGTGTTAATTTATTCTACTTTATGCGTATATTGTATCAGTTTTGAGTTACATTTTTTTATGGTTTGATTGTGGAAACTGCAGCTAATTACTAGTCATTTTATAACGGGTCCGGCAATAGGTACTGACGCATTTGTGAGCGTTGTGGTGGGGAGACAGGCACTGAGTGGGGGACAGTATAGTGCGTAATAAGTTTGCTATATTATGCAGTTTTAATAGCCATGAATTTTTGGTCCGTGCAGAAACGAATTTTTTTGTGTTATAGCGTTCATTCGAACGGGGTCCATAGGAGGTTCAGCGACAATTTCCAGATGTTTTGAATAATCTAATCATGTCCGATGAGGCACATTTTTATATAACAGGTTCTCTCAATAACATGCGGTACTGGTCGGCAGAACAGCCTCACCAAATGCATGAGCAACCTTTGCGTTCCACGAAAGTCAGTGTGGTGCGGTGTACCACACTGTCAATTCGCAACGCTATTTGGCTATGATCAAAAATTTTTTACCTGCTGAATTGCATCGCTTAGGAAGGGACAGACAATAATGAGTTATGGTTCCAACAAGTCATACAACTCGAATGTGTCTGACACTTTTAAGACCAATGTTTCCTGGACGACTCGTATCTCGAAATGGTGATGCTAATTGGCCGGCGAGATCTCCGTATTTAACATGTTGCGATTTTTTTCTTATGGGGATATCTGAAGTCCAAAGTGTTTGTCGACAGGCCCCACACATTACAGGAGTTGAGAAGCAACATAACCAATGAAATTAAGGCGATCGGCCCATATGTTTTGCGCCGTGTCATGCAATCTTTTCGCAATCGGCTGCGAGAATGCGAAAGACAGGAAGAACTACATTTGTCTAACGTAACTTTTAAAAAATTAGCATATTTGAAAACTGCATTATGTATAGAATAAATATGTTTCATTTTAAGCTTTGTGTTTCAATTACTAAGCTGACATTCACACGATAAAAATTGTCATTACCTATTGCCGGACCCTTTATATACCTATCTGTACTTTGTTAAGTTTAATATGGCATTAACTGTTGAAATCCAGACCTATGCAATTAAATATGTTCCATGGACCATCAATTCATATATATATATATATATATATATATATATATATATATATATATATATATATATATATATATATATATATATATATATATATATATATATATATATATATATATATATATATATTCAATCACAATTTTTACAAAAACTGGTAACTATTGTAATTTGGTTATAATAGTATTATACTAAATAAAGGTCTTATTATATTATTATTATTATTATTATAAATTTCTTTCCAGGAAATTGCTTCAGTAACAAAAAAAAGTTATTCAAATTTATTGATTTAAATTTTAATCAATAAATTTGAATAATATCACTAAAATGAATGCTTTTTACATCACAAATTATAAAAAAGTGGGTATCTTATAATTGCAATGCCTTGTATATTAATAGTCTAGGGATATTCTTGCAATTCATGTCTGAAATGCTTAAATTTGTTACTATAAGTTAATTATAAAAAAAATAGTGTGCCTCACCTTTATAAGCACACGATTGAAGTGAAATTACTGAAGAAGAAGTTAGGAATTGAGTTTCAAAGTAATTATTAGAGTTGTGTTTTATGATATTGATTTATTGGATAATTTCTTTTTTACAAATGTCACAAGTGGCTTATTTGCGTTTCTACTGTGTGTAAATATCGACTAAAAATAGCGTCTATTGTTCCATGTTTCATTGTTGATGTCGCAGGATCACACGACATTGTCAGATCTAAAAGTTATAAGAGGTGCTGATCTGCGGCAAAATTTATATTGAAATCTCGCCCAAGAATCATCGGAATTTTTTCAAAACTTAAATTAAGGATTGCAGCTACTTCTGATGAATATGGAAGTAGCTTTGTGTGGAGAAACGAAATTATTTTTTTAATAAAATTATTTGGAGATATATATATACGCCTACCAACAACACCTCTTGACCGTGCTCTGTGCTACATAAATTACATAATGCACAGCCACTCATTCCATACACTACGGACGCACAGGCCTATGTTTATCCCCTTTACACTCTCGTTCATTCGCATGCACTGCTTGTAGTGATGGGCAGTCTAGTTCTTTTTAAGGATATAGTTCGCGCGAACCAGTTCGTTGTAAAGAGCCATTCTTTTTATTAGTTCGTTCACGAACTATATGCGCGCGCAAAACATGTTTAGAAACTGGTCGCCGGCTGGCTCCGCACTCCGCAGCCGTTCATTTACTATTTACTTCATTTCGCTCTTTGTCTTGATGTCTTGTCTTCGTTCATTAGCAGAGACGCAGTCATAGAACGCGCACTGTTCTGGCGTTCTGGCGCTCTTCTATATGCACGTTTATACCTAGATATTATTTATTTTATATAGGTATTTTTCTCGCAATAAAATGCCTCTTCATAATATGATGGTAGTCAAAGCAATCGTGGTCATAATCAGTTTTCGATTTGGGATGATTTTGACCATAAAATTAAGCATGTTTGTACGCCAGATAATCCTACGGCATCGGCCATAATTGAATTGGACAAATACCTTAATGAGCCTTTATTAAATCGCACTGAAGATCCGCTGTTATGGTGGAATGAAAGGAAAAAAGTTTATCCTCGTCTCTTTCAAATGATTAAAAAACGGCTCTGTGTAATGGCGACATCTGTTCCTTGTGAACGTATCTTTTCAAAGACTGGCCAAATACTTACTCAAAAGAGGAATAGACTAATTTCTTCCAAAGTTAATCAAATTGTATTTTAAATCATAATTTATAAATATAATTGAGCCGTTGAAAACCAGAGTGGTTCAAATCATAAAATTAGGTTTTGGAGATAATTGCTAAAATAACATCTTTATATGGAAAACTACTCCTCTACCAAATTTGAACATGGTTCAACAATAGATCTGTAAACTTAAGTTGATACTTGTTCAAAATGAAGACGGCACTGAAGCACTCATTTCTCATGCCAGGATTTGTACAGAATGTTTTAACTATAAGCCTCAATATCTCAGAACACAATATCTTGACTTAGACCATCCTGACTTTCAACGGCTCAATTTACAATCAATTTTTTAGAATGCGTAAACATGCATGTTTTGCATGTTCAAAATATAATTTTTATTTGATGTGTACCTATTATCTACCAAAGAATTTATTTTTGTTTTATTTTATTAAATACCTTTTTATTTCTGTTCTTTTCTGTTTAAGTTTAAAAATATTATATTAAATATTTATTTTATATGGTCTGTTTTATTTTCATTCTAAATGCAAAACTTATTTGATAGAATGTTTAGTTCTTACTGTTAATCAACAAATATACATAATTATACACTATTATAATTTATAATCATAACACGCAATATGGCGTACTATATTTTATAGTGTGATATGTTAATGTGGACCGTGAACCGACAACAATCTCAAATCTCGCCCCTGATTGGTCAATAAACCACAAAACACTCACGTGTTTTGTGCAGTAAACAAACATACAGCGTGAATCTTTCGGCTCTTCCAGTCTCTATTCCCACTCCGCTATATTCATAATTCATATCATCTCACTCTGCTGCGATCGCTCCCAGATCTCAGTTCTCCGTCGCGTCGTTGTATGTTCAATTCAATTCCCAATTCATTTAGTTCGCCATTCAAAAATATAGTTCGTATGGAACTAGTTCGTTCGCAAACAACGAACTAGTTCATTTAGTTCACCTAAATGAATCGTTCATTTGTATAGTTCGTTCGCGAACTACCCATCACTAACTGCTTGTATTTCCTCCACCAAAGTGTTTCACTTTGAATTTAAATATAAATTTAAAATATATTTAAACATTTTTAAATCAATATTATATTCTACATAAGTACCTATTTAGTTTAAATTACAAACAAAAATATATGAAAGAATACAGGTGGCACAAGGAAAAGAAAAAACAAAACTAAAGCCACTAAAGGTTAGAAACAGAATATTTCTTTCCGTTCCATATATTTTAAAAATTTCTCCGTGTTGTAATATTTTTAGTCTGCTGTGTATATAACACACATCAAACTGCTAATTGTCCTTTTATTTCATTGCATAACTCATTAACATGAATATAACAGAACATTGGAAATGTCGAATAGCAATATTAAAAAGAATGTATTGGTGTCTTTCAAGATATAACTTGAAAGAAATACAAAAATCAAATTATGTTTATGTAATAGACATTTTAATTATGTATTTTCAGTTCCATATTTGTCACAATTTTGCCGTGATAATTTCATCAAATAAAAATAGCAAATTTGATCAACGTTATTAAAATTTATAAGAAATTTGTGCTTTATTGTTTAAGAAAATTCCTGTATTCTAAATTCTCCGATTCTATGATTTTCATGATCATGATAAGAATTATAAGCATAAACTCTTACTATGTATGAAATATCAAAATAAAATCATTTAAGTATGTAATTCTTAGTAAAAACATATAATACTGTTTAAATTTGATATGCCTTGCAAGAAAGATTTTTTTTTTTTCGGAAAGATGAAAAGCTCAAAGGTTTCTTTTTATACGATTAATCTGAAAAGTTTTCCTAACATATTACGTAAAATACGTTTATGTAATAAGGCATATGGAATATGCTAGACAGCAATATTAATTGCATTCTCCAGAACCGAGCAATATATCAGATTTATAGAAATAGGTTTTTATACGAAAATCTTATAATAAACGCCGTTATTTATAACTGTAGATATGCCAACAGCATTACACTGATCGAATTCAGAGAATTGAATAATTATCATTTCCCTAGGACCGAGAAAATTAGTGTGTACCACTAAGAAAGAATGTAATCAGACACTAAGATGTCTCACATTTTAGGATTAATAATGCCCAAAATCAATAAAGGATACTACCATTTTGAAGCCAAAGTAGTAATAACCCTAAGCTAGTTTTATTATTGGCTTCATTTCAGGTGAACATATTGAATATCTCATTATTTTCTCGATGCATTTTCGTGGATATGTATGATTAAATTCTTGGTTTTCTTTCGCCAGTACTTTATGTACGTTTGAATACCAAATATAAATTTAAACATACTGAGAATTTTTGGCTTAGAAGTAAAACGCATTTCTGGAAATCATTGAAAACAAAACTGTGAATATTTACTTATGTTTAATTATAATAAAAATAAAGGAGACCAGTTTCCACAAATACTGAAAGATTACACGTTACCTGACGCGTCTTTTGCTAATCTAGTTGTCATTATCAGTAGGCAATTAAAACTTGAAACCAGTTTTATTCATCTCCTGATAATGCCTACTCGGTTGACGAAACGCGCGTCGAGAAACATGTAATCTTTCGGTGTTGGTGGAAAAATTGTCTCCTGTTTTTATTGCCATATTGAAGGTTTCTTATGTACTTATATCATACCCGCATTATTAATACAGATACAGGTATTTCCCTTTAAAAAAATCACTCGGTATGTGAAACTGGTACGTACCTAAAATGAAATTGGAATTGAAAATTTAGTCCACTGGGCCATGCTCAATAACATTCTCTTGCATTTATACGACAGTGATGCTTGCCAGTAGAATACAGAAGGCTTAATGTTGACACGAGTCTATATGTATATTCAATAAAATACAGGTCGTCCAACTGAAAGAAGCCTCGCCAATATTAATTGACAGACGTAATGGCCTTGATGGGTTTTATCGGAAAGTCGAACGAGATTACCGTCCGTCGTATGAAGGTAGGCCGAGCTCTGCTTCCGCTTTCGCGGGTATCTACGCGAGAGGCAAGTGCCCCCCGTAAACAAGACCCGCGCGACTGGCAGCGATTCGCTCTCCTCGACCTTCTTTGGTTGAAAGAAGCCTGTACCTACCTGGATACAAATGGTGCACATGTTAAAAAAAAAAAAAATTAAATAGAACACCGAATACAATTGAATTATTTTTATTGATTATGAAAAGCTAAAATAAATAACGTCTCAATGGCCATATAAAGCTTGTTTTAGAAATGCAACAAGAAATGTTCCTAAACACTTCTCTGATAATTAAACCCCTTTGCTTTCCTGCTGTTCAAATTTAGGATATTTGCCCTCTATAGTACTCCAACTCTCTTTGCTGTACGATAAATTGTGGACAACCGACGCGATTTCGTCCACCTAAAAAAAAAAAAAAAATACATGAAATAAAATACAGAAGAAAATCAGAACTTAAAAAACCCCGAAGACTCACTGGTATTCTAACTTGCCCCATAGAGTCCCGTTCTCTCAACGTCACACTATGAGGTTCCTTCAACGTGTCAAAGTCTATAGTGATACCGTAGGGAATGGCGATTTCGTCAGTTCTTGCATAGCGTCTGCCTATCGAACCGGAGCTGTCATCCACTTTATGAGAAACGTCGACTCTAGTTAAATCGATGGCTGTAAGATATACAGAATGAAATTAAAATAGTCTTCTTGGGTGTATCAAAATGAGACTTACAGAGTTGTTTGATGAAAGGCGTAAATTCCGGGTTGGAACTTAGTGGTAATACGCTGCATTTTAATGGCGCTACAACGGCCGGTAAGGAGAGGTATGTTCTTTGTTCGTCATTATCTCTTTGCTTGAAGTTGTGTTCAAATATTGCATACATTATCCTTCCGACACCTACAAATTGCAATTATTCATCATTATGTTACAATTTAAACAGTTTTGATCAACTAAATCGTTCATTTCATAAATGATATCACTGAAACAATTTTAAAAACTTAATAATCGTTTAATAAAGTAAATTACAGTTACAAATTGTTATAAATAATTTAAAACGATTAAACAAAATAAATTAATTTTTATGCTAAATAAACGAATATGTACCTATAGATATATGATTATTCCACTACTAAAGATAATTTATATAAGGAACATTTGAATGAAATAAAATCATTAAAAGTATTACATTTGGGGCCAATTCTACTTTAAAATTATTTTATACGTGTTTTTAATTTTTGTGAACGCATCCCATCCCAACACCCACAACAAAATTGGCCATTGTTGAAAAGATAGATAATAGAAACTGTCAACTTGAAAATTACATAAATAGACTGCTCAAGCCTTTAAGAAAAGTAGAATAAATATAACAAAATATCAAGTGATGCGAATATACTCACCAAAAGATGGTTCTATAACGCTGGGTATAATTTCTTCGACATGTATGGTTTTTTGGTATTTCTTAACTGCAACCATGTCTTTTGTTAAAGTATATTTTTGTTCACCAATGGATAATTCGTATGATCTAGTAAAAAAATCTTTTTGAAGACACGTTTATTGGTGATTGGTAAAAAGAAATATATAAAAATGGATGAAGGTAGATAAAAATGCTGACGACAGCCATTGAAATATATTAATTTACTATATGTAGTTGCTCAATGTATCCTGAAATCACTCTGATATTACCTAAAGATGATTAAAATTAAATCATTTGGAATTCATTATTTTCCAATCTTCCCAAAAATAGTCTTGTTTTTTTAAGACCTGCCAATATACAAGTTAAAAAAAAAAAATATCAACAAATATCTGGCAATAATGTTCTTTTATATCAGTCATACTCCAAATCCCAGAGAATGTATTAATTATTTATTATATGAATTTATAGATGTTAAACCTATTTTGTGAATGTAATGCTTTACATCAATGGATACTTCCTTAGTTGATATTGTATTTCATTTCAGTATTACATGCCACATTGATAATTTAAGAGCAACTTAAAGCATGTGTGAACCGATTGTAATGCATTTAGGTACCAGAGCATTTTTATCTACCTATATACCCTTTCCAAAAACAGTGTTTTTAATTACCCATCAGCCTCCAATTTCTGTTCCATCTGCTCTAGGCCGGCGACCCCCAAATTTGCCAGGGAATCCATAATAGCTTTAGCATCTTTTTTGAAGGCCTTTCCCAGTACCCCTTTATTTGGGGCAGCTTCCGTTACATCTATTACCTTGGGCTCGGGTAATTTCTTTTCCGCGGCTAAACGTATTCCTGTGGCCTGGGTGTGCTGAGTCAAATCATAGGCGGATCTGTCGGCGCAGCCCACACATTCTATCCAACCCTGGATTTAAATACAGAAAATGTTTCGCTTGTTTTGAAATGAGATAAGTATACATTAAAATGTATATGGTGAGCCAGTAAAAGTTGGAATGATTTTTTAATTCAGGTAGTTTTTCTCAGAAAGACACTTAGATCTATAAATTTTGTTCCATTGTGTATTTTTTAAACTAAATATGATATATTTTATCATCCGTCTATTGTCATACATTTTGGATTTGAGGTAGCTTCACAAGAAATTTCTAGAGGGGTCAAATCAAGGGAATTCATCGGCCATTCTATAAAATATAAATTGTGGTACATTTTATATATAAGATAGCCAAACAGGACATATTCTAGAGGGGCCCAATCAGAGGATCTAATCGGCCATTTTATTGCATCGTGTCTTCCAATTCATCAATATGACTTAATGTACGTAATAGGTAATGCTATTTTTGATAATGTTGCTGTTTTAAGTAAAATCAATAATTTTTAATAGTTACCAACCATTCCATTTAGACATAGGGCATAATACATCAAATAAGAGCAAAATTGTAGATTTCCAAAATTAACCAAAAATATAGGAATAGCAATTAAAAAAAAAAAAAAGAAATCTGATGTATTATCTTTTTTGGCTACTCTATACACATACATATTTAAAAAAAAAGTGATACTAAAGTTTAATAAATTTTAAACAAATTTATTCCATTCCAGCCTTTATGTGCATACTGTATAATGCCCATATATATTTTTTAAGGTTATTAATATTTTTTCAAGCTTTAAAAGCATTGCACTAAAGGTAAGTTCAAAAAGAAATTACGTTGAATAAAAAAACCTTGTCGTTAGATTATTTTACATTAAGAATCAATCAATGCCTCATCATATTTTTAATATATTGAGAAGATTACTTACATAACTTGTTAAGCATTCAGCATCCCAACAATCACATGCATAATGAGCCATTTCATTGGCCATATGCTGCCTGAAACGCAACCTTACAGGATCTACTCCACACTTAACCATGAACTGTTGAATACGTGCCATATAATAGCCCAACGTTTCATTCGCCACTAACCCCTAAAAAAATAAATATTCGAGATAATTAATCATAGAACTTCTATAAAAATCATGTAATGATGAGTAGTTCACTAAAAACCCTGTCCACATTAAATAAGTATGATTTTGACAAAACCCCGTCATATTTTATTTATTGTATTACATATCCAACAGGCATATGCCCAATTACAGGATACGACAGACATTATTATACATACATAGATATAAATACACTAAACACACAACATCAATACACTAGATACACAACAAGTTGTATATCAACTTAAACATCAATAATCTTACAACACATGCAAATAATTTTCTGACATATCAGAGATATGGATAATTCTGAAACACTTAATTGTATATCACAATAGAACACTATATTATTAAACTATAACAAACAAATAAAAAACTATAAAAAAAAACATTTTTCAATTGCTGTACGGTACAGAAAAATATATCAACCTTGTGCTCTATTTTACTATATTGCTTAATGATTTGGTATAATGGCGATGCTATAAGGACATTTGTAGTAGTTGCCGTAGGAAGATTGATATTATGACCCCGTGCTGACATTCTAGGAATTCTTATTTGAACATAACTTAAGAGACTCGGACAGTCCAAAATGTTGTTCAGAAATTTATATAACAAGATGACTTGATACATTGATCTCCTTTTCGAAAGTTCCTGTAAATCAAATTTTAACAGCAATAAATTGTGTAGGAAGCCCACTGGTGGATATGCACCATCAATTATGTACGTTGCCGATTTTAAAAATCTTCTTTGTATTCTCTCCAAAGAAGTTATATGGGTAACATAGATTGGGCTCCAGACAACCGACGCGTACTCTAATTTAGAGCGAACAAGGGACACATATAACAATCAAGCTTGATTTCACAGAATAACTTCAGATCATCTGCATAGATTAGATACTCCACTTGTAGGTCTGATATGATATAATTTACAAAGATGACTAAAAGAAGGGGTCCAAGTATCGAACCCTGCGGCACTCCATACATTTGCAGGACCTTGTCAGACTTATAACCGCGGTACTGTACAAAAAAATATCTGCTTTGTAAATATGAATAAATGAGTTGCATTAAAGAGTTGGAGAAGCCAAACGCATTTAATTTATCTAATAGTATACCGTGGTGAAGTCTGTCAAATGCCTTAGTAAAGTCGGTGTATATCACATCTACTTGACTCAGTTGATCCAATTTTTCGGAAATGTACTGTGTCGCGCATACAAGGTTCGTCCTCACCCTCATATTGTTAGATATAGTTATAATTTTCTTGCACTTATATTTAAAATATAATTATTTGTTATAAAATATAGGAACACGTGCTAGTTTCGTTTTAAAATTATAACAAACAAGGTAAACTGTCAAATATGACAGAAATTCATAATAAAACTTTACACGTTATATCTTGACATAATTTTAGATTATCACCCTGTCTTATGTAAGGTAATAGTGAATAAAATTGATCAGAACAAAAGTATTTCAAGTAATAATTTATCTTTATCAGGATACATCTTTTTATAGATAATAAATGTCTGAAGTAATTCTTCTTATGTAAAACATCTTTGTGAAATTAAAACATTTTATAAAAAATATTACCTGACAAAAAAACTACTTTTAATTGCCAAATTCAAAAGTGGATGATTGCAAAACAATAAAATTCTTCAGGGCATATTAGTTATGAATTGGGGATGAAAAAGGGTAGGTTTGGATGGTATAAAAAATCTCCAGTTTTTCCCCAAAAAATTTGAAGGTAATTTTTACATCATTTAATTCTAATGAATATTACATCTTTATTATAGAATTATAATCATTGAATTATTAGAATTCAAGAGAATCCAAATCAGATTCAAAAGGGTCCAAATTATGATTAAATGTTTACCTTATCGACAGCAGCTCCAATTGTGGTTTTCTCTGCTGGCTTTCCATCCATCTGATTACATGCTGAATACAGTAACATTTCAGTATCTCTCACCCTTTCGAATTTAGGATGTTTTTTGTCATTTGGATCGCAGAAATGTTCAATTTCTGCCATGGTGAATTCGCGGACTCGTATCAGTCCAGATCTAGGCGAGATTTCATTTCTAAATGCATTTCCTACACAAACAGAACATCGACTGTGATAAAATGTATGAAAAGTAATTAATTACCGACCTATTTGTGCAGCTGCGAAAGGCAGTTTGCCTTGGTTGAATTCCAGGAGGCGCTTAAAGTTTACAAAAATTCCTTGTGCAGTTTCAGGCCTCAGGAATCTAAAAAATATACAAAACATGACATGCATAAAAGGAAAATAATTAAAATTTTATGAAAAATATAACCCACCCTTTAATCAAACCGGTAGGTCCAATATGGGTGGCAAACATCAAATTAAATTCAATTGGTTCAGTTAAATCATTTCCCGTTAAAGGACTTTTCATACTGAACTTTTTCATAACATCTGCCATTTCTTCCTTGTTCATTCCATCCAACTAAAGGACATTATGAATAAATATTGCAAGCTAAATAAAAAAAATATTACCTACCCTTATAACAATATTTTGACATTCTTCTTTTGTTTCTTGAGATGTCTTTTTGTCAGCACAAACCTTCTCTAAATGTGCTTTAATAAAATGGTCCAATCTGAAACATTCTCCAGTCTGAATGTCTTTTACCATAAGATCAGCGAATCTATCCACATGCCCAGATGCCCTAAAATTCAACGATAAAGTCTTCTGAAGAAAAATATACAGGAACTTTTACTTTAATACTGATTCAGGGGTAAGAATGGAACAATCAACTTCTAACATTTGTTCCTCCAAAACAAAAAACTGTCGCCAGGCTTGTAACAAGTTTGCCTTGAATGCACATCCCATCGGTCCAAAATCGAACTGACCTGTGATTCCTCCATAAATAGCAAAGCTCTGGTCAAAGAAGAATCGCCTCTTGAGTAAATCCTCCATTTTTGCACGATCGAATATGTAACTTGGAGCTAAGCTTAGCTCTTTATCTTCTAACAGCTTTTTCCTCGCATTTAATTCAAGAACAGCCTTCTTAATGTCCAATACGGGTGCTCCCTCGGCCTTTAGCTGTCTAACCAAGTCACCCTTAAATATAATTTCATTAACATTTGTTACCACAACTGATAAATGGTTTACTTACTTGTTCTTTAACACTTGCCCTTAACGGGGCCAAAGTTTCTTCAATACTGGGGTCCACCATCGTGTCAAAATAAATATTTAATTTGATATTTCTCTGTTTTTTATTTTTACCCCACTTTTGGTCGATACACGAGGCGATGTGAACTTGTTTAACGTTAATGAAATTTAACAGACGCTGGTTCTTCGAGTATCTAATCAATAATTTGTTACATCTGGTAAGTTGACGAAACGTCGAGTATAATTTCATAGGTTCGAATGACTAATTATCTGCCACGATGCAGAAAAATGTAATTCGCCGGAAAGTGAAAGGAACGAAAGCACCATATGAAAAATTTCAGTTAACCTCTACAACATGCAACATGGATAAACTGCCCACTGGAGTGAAATCAAAGGCGTATCAGGTAGGAGGAAAAAGGTATACTTTGTATTTTTAAATAAATTGTTTATTTAGCACAAGGACAATTTCAGTAAACAATTTTTACGACATTTTATAGACGCAAAACTAAGTAAATGTAGAACTACTTTAAAGATGATATTTTTATGCTTTAGACATTAAAAATGTGCTGGTACCCTTATTCGGGACGCTTATGTGTGTTTTCTTATGTTATGAGGTCACAAGAACTACTAGAATTTACAATCATAATTACAGATTTCTGTTTTAAGGCTAAATATATACAGGAGCAGTATTTGATTACTTACATTTTGAATTAGAGAATGTAATAAATATTTTTTGCAAATCTCCTGTAACATTACACAAATGGATTAATTTGTCAACTCGAAATGAAACGTAATGGACAACCATAAATACTTAATTTAATTTTAACAAACGTAGACGCATTATGTTTTTTTGCAAATGTTCACAAATGCTTTCCAACTGCATCAACTGAAACTATGGAAATATACATAAATACAATAAGTAAAGATCTTTAGAATTAAAACTTTATTAACCTTGCGACGCTGGAACAGCATAACACCCAAAAATGAAACGACACATGGTTATTTTGATTAGGGTAACATATGATATAATTAAATGGTACTAAATCTATACTACTGCTAATCTCAAAAACAGGAGAGTATCTATAATAAAATGATAGAAAAACTAATACAATGCCCAATGTAAACTTCAAACCATAAGTTAAACCCAGTTGCAAAGTCAAACTACTCCTCTTATTTCGGTAGTCAGATAACTCTACATCGATAGAATTAATCTTCCGCTGAATTTTGGAGTATTTTGCGAAGCTTTCGGTCATGTTCATGTTGTTTTGTTCCTCTTTCAAAGTGGATTTCTCATTAAGGAGCTGTTTTTCTTTGGTAGAAGGTCTGTTTACCCACTTCAATACCTAAAAATATCATTTTCATAATTCTCATTAAGAAAAATTACAAGACGAAACAATGATTTTACATTTAAATAATATAAGTACTATGACAAATTTTCGTTTTATATTACCTGTTTTCCTAGAAACGATGAATGGACATTTAGAAAACTTAAAATGGTTGATAAAAGTAAGGGAAACATGTTTTAGGCCAATATGTTTGTAATAATTCTAGTAATAAACATAAATAATAATAATATAGGCTTCTATTTAAGGTTATGTACACAACTCATTATTATGAGTACTTTGAACGTTAGATGTGTTCACCAAGTGCTTCAGATTTCAACAATTAAGTTACCAATAACAAAGTTCAGATCACTTTTGCCAACTTTCTTTTGCATTAAAGTTCATAAGTACTATGAAATAAAAATAACTAAAGATGCATTGAACGAATTGAACATTCTGAAGTTTTTAGCGAACAGATCTTAATCACCAACTGTAATAAATGAACAATGAATACAGAAATATTAATTTTGTGCAGTCTGTTTATTTTAAAGATTCAAAATGATCGTTTTCCAATAAGTAAATGAATGTATAAAGAGAAACTAGGCAAAGGAAGTCAAAGAAAACCGTTTTGAAGATTTGTATTTGTATATCTGTGACTGGAAAATAAATGACTAAAAGAGAGTTGTGTTTCATTTCGACAATAAATATTCAGTTATACATCGGATATTCCAAATATTTTTGCTCAGCAAATAATTATATATGAGTATACGGCCTCATAATATACGAAAAGGAAAAAATAAAGTATAAAGGTACAGTCCATGTTTAGATTTGAAACGCATTGTGTTCCTGAATTTTTTAATTCTCGGTGAAACCCCGAATTGTCCTGTCACTTTCATAGAAGTATGAAAGGTTGGACGCCGGGTTAGATCATGTATGTATGTCGAATGAAGTATCGCATCACACATTTACTTTATGAATTATTTAAAATTTACTTTCCCTAACCCTGTTATTAAAATTTAAATATGAAGGATATGGGTAGGCTCCATAGATCTTACCTTACTTAAATATCTAAAAAATTTACAATAACGTTACTCAATATTTTTTCAAATATCGACATCAAAGTAAATAAGGCCAAACTATTTTATAAAACTAAATTAAATCATTATACTTACTACAATTTACATTTACTTTTACACAATTTACATTTGCTACTTACAATTTTCAAATTGAGACGTTACTCCCGTTTTTGGTAAGTGCACCCTAGAATTTTGGATAATACATCTACAATTAATTGTTAAAAAATAAATACCAGGACATATTAATTATTATTTGTTTTCAATGCAATGTAATATTAGAAAATAAAGTAATAGCTATGCAAAGTTGTATTTGAAATGGTGTTTCTCTTACTTATAACGGTTCACCTTTGCAGCATTAGGTTTTAATCTACGTACTTATAATTTATTTCATCGCTATTTGCCAAATAAAAAGTCTCAAAAGATAATTTTGACTTGTTTTTATGGCTATGCTCAGGTAGACTGTTCCATTTATTGGCAAAATAAGAGAGTTTTTTATTTGGCAAATAGCGATGAAATAAATAGTACATAATACACACATAAATTAAAATAGATAATACCAGGTTTACGTTTTATTTATTTATTAATTTATGCATTAGGATTTTCCACAAGCGTATTGTGGCGCCTGTCTATATGACATGTTAAAACAAATAGTCTCTTTTACCTTTTGATTGATATCATTTTCAGGAATGAAATCCTATTTAAAAAACCTGCATGGTAACCTGGACGACCTATAGGTCGTCCTTGAAACTCCAAACTTCAGCCGAAAAAGAGATCGTACAAAGGGTGGTAATGGTGCCCTTGATAAAAGGCGATGTATGGCAATTGGACAATCCATCATATCCGTTTTGTTGTCATTGCTGTACATCCCCTGGCAACACTTGGACGTCCATCGATAAATAATAATTTTAACTGTTTTTATTAACTATACCTTGTAGTACTACATTTACTGTGTTAGTCGGTGTTTATTTCTGATAATTATCAGCCGCCCTAATTCGCAGTCGCGAACTTAATAAGTGTAAAATTTATACAATAGTTGGGCCAGAATTAATAAAGGTAACTTACTATAGCATATTATATCCATATTTTGATAATGCGGACAATCGCTTTACATTCAGTTATCATAAATTATAAAGCTGATTGAGTTACGGAAACCTATTTGTGTATTAAAACCTAGATATTATTAAAATTAGATATTATTAAAATATAAAACTAGATATGTTATAATTTGTTTTTTCGATTTGAAACAAGAAAATTAAAAATATGATTCAGGTTCTAACTATTCTACCATTTTTTTACATTAATAGTAAAATTTTAAATTAAAATATAATTATTGTGAGTGCCTAGATATTTTCTTTGCAGTGACTATTTTTCTATATGCAAGTGTTAGATCTGAAAATTATTATTAATTTAAATACTCACTTAAAAATTCACTTAAAACTTATGAATTAATTGCAGATATTTTTTATTAAGTTTTACTTTTTAAATAGGACGCTGCTGGTAACTTTGTTTTGTAATTTTAAAATTACATGTTTCGATATTTTAATGACGGGTTATTTAGAATTTAAATTAAAATTAGAACTAAATTCGTGATCAATAATTTCCAGTCTAACCTCCACCATTAAGTATTAATCAGTTTCGATTAATTATCTGTCCATTTATAATACATATGAGAGAATCAGAGAAACGATATTAATCTGACAGAAATCGTTTTCTCAAGTGGGCATCCATTTTCTATTTTTGTTTTTTAATTCAAAAACAGAAGCCTAAGGAAGAAATATATGGAGGTCATAACATAAACATTCAACAGGAATTTGCACACCACCTTATTATAATCAAAAAGCAACTGACTCCTAGTTGAAATATGTACTTATTTTAAATAGTTTATTGTGAAGTAATGACTTAGGTTCAGTGATGAACTTCAAAATGGTTTGTGTAAATTTTCAAGCAATGATTATACGTATAGTTTTCTATATAACATGTAAAATGTTTATTCCACACAGAATTACTATCGGGGCAATCTAGAGATATGTCGCCTAGAAGCGTTTGTTATTTTCTCAAGTATTTGGCACTATTTCAAGAGAATTGCTAAAATCTAGCACGCTACAGCCACAAAGAAGAATATTCAGACTGATGATATTTCTCAAATCAGCTGAATTAAGGTAAACGTTAATTCAGATTGGATGACAACTACTACAAACTTTTCAAACACTAATAACATTCAAGCACATATTATATAGCTTGGAATTTCTGAAATTCAGCATCTGATTTAAAGAAAAATGTTTAATGCTGCAGGTTCTGTAATGCAGACAAACAGTTGGGTTTATATAAGAGCTACGAAAATGAGGATCCCACCATACTATCTTTAACTAGAAATCTAATTAAAAAAAAGTGATCCTATTTATAAAATTCACTTATCCCCATATTTTCTCGATTTTATACGCGTAATAGTGCCAGATAGCCAGATCGTGACGCAATGGACCACTCATTACAGAATCATCTGCCCGTTGTTTACAGGACATTTAACAAAACAAGTTTAATTCTGCAGATTTCACAAAGCACGCAAATAACTGCGTTTACATACAAAACTATGAAAATGGGGATTCTACCATGCCGTGTGTATAAGAAACTATAAACCTAATTAATAAAAGAAAAACTGATCCTATTAACAAAATTCACTTGGACCCATATTTTATCGATTTTATGCGATGGGTAGCCATTTAGTCATCCAGATTGTGATGCAATGGACCACTCATTATCGAAATCTCTACAGGAATATATTTATTCTGACAGAAATGAACGTCAACTACTAACAAGAAAATAGGGGTTAGTTTTAGGAGTTACTCGACATAGACTTTAACTGTGTTAACAGTTTATTTAATAGCTGGTCTACATTAATTACCCATCTCACTCATACCAGTGGCGGCTGGTCAAGGCTGGCAGGGTGGGCAGGCCCACCCAGCTTTCTCCTAGAAGAAGAGGAACACAGTTCCAAAGTTCGTTATTTATCGTTTATAGAAATTACTGAAGATATAATTATGTAATATGTAATTAATTAAATACATTATATATTACATAACAACAATAATATAATGAACATTTCTGATTATATATTATACTAATACTAACAGCTCAACCGTGGTGGAAAATTGCAGTGCAAGTAAGTGCAGCGATTCACTCTTCTAACTGTGGATCCGTGCCGTGTACTAATAGCCCACCGGGTCGGGTGGGCAGCCAAGCCTTTTGCCTCTCTGGCTTTATACATACGAGACAGCGCAAGCGCCTCGCACAAATAAAAAATTATATTTATTGCTTTAATAAATAAATACAAGTAAATAAGTGTCTACCAAGATTAGTTTTAAAATTAATATTGATATTATTGACATAGGTATACTTTCAACATCCCTTGAAGGTTTAAATTATTTCACAATAATGTAGAAACATGGGAATCTGGAATATAAAATTAAATAAACAGTAAACACATGAATAGAATTAATTAATTAAAAAATTACGAATGATCTGATTGATTTGAAGACATAAAAACAAAATTATACGCGTGTAAATTACATTAAACAATTTCAAACACGGGCACAGCTTCCTCGAGTCTCGAGTAAGCTGTGACACGGGTGGGCTAGACCACCCTACACAAGAAGCTTTCGGCAAAGCCGGGAAGGAATCGAGAATCTCCGGTGAGTCCGATTTCCGTGTTCAGTTTTCAGAGACGTAGAACGTTGTTTATCTCAGCAAGGTCTGTACTCTGTAGGTTATGGTTTTCAAAATGTTAACGATTTTTTAACAATAATTACAATAAATTAGTGCGGCAGTCTGTCTGTGGAAGTTGGTACTTTACATTTGTGTTTGTTTAGTGTTGTATTTATTTAGTATTTATACCATGGCGAACGTGAGAGAAATAGTAAATACTAATATGATATTGTTAACTTTTTGTTAGAACGTGAATTTCTGTGTAGCATTTACATGTAGCATTTACTAGTTTTATCCAATTTTAGTGCTATGCATTTTCAACTTGAAATCTGAAATAATTTTAAATCTTAACATATACTTGTACAGTGACTAACATAGAGTGATGACTCAAAGTTTTTTTTTACTATATTTTACTTCATTATTTTGCACTATATAACCTACTAATAGGTAGTTGTTGCCCACCCATGACAAATCACCACGAGCCGCCACTGATTCATACTCGCTGTATATAAGAAAAAATATTTGAAGCGAAAGTTTCACAAAGCAGGCAAATAACTAGGTTTATATTACATAAAAACTAGGAAAATGGGGATCCTATAGCTTGTATAAATATAAATCCAATTTCTAAAAAAGAAAAAAACTCACTCGATATTCAAAATCCACATATCCTCATCTTTTATCGATTTTACACACATAATAGCGCCAGATAGCCTTTTAATTCCCCAGGTTATAATCCAATGGACCACTCATTATCGAATTCGCTGCTGAAAAATTTTTACTCTTACAGAAAACATCGATGAACCACCAACAGGAAAATAGGGGATGCTTTTAGGAGTTAGCCGATATAGAATTTTAGAGTTTTAACAGTTTATTTAAGAGTGTATATAAATCAATTACATTAAATACCCACTTCATTCGCACCCATTGATTACAGTACATCCAAGAAAAGATTTCATGCTGCAGCTCTCACAAAACAGACAAACAACTAAATTTATATGAACGCTAGGAAATTGGGGACCCTATCATATCCTTGGTATAACCATAAATCTAAAAAAACTAATCCGATTTAGAAAATTACAGGGGCGTAGCGTACATGGATGCGAGTGATACGTCACATCCCTTAAAAAATTGGCAAATTAGTGTTATTTAAAGGTTCAATCGATTTATTTAATTATTAACACTTTTTAATTATTTTAAACCAACCGCAAACATACATTCTTTACTTTTAACGCTACCATCAACTTTTTTATTTCAAATCGGCCGTGAAGGCGCCCGAAATTATTGGACTCCCGCGTTACTTGCTGCAGTGCTGAAATGCGATGGTCCACATTACATCCAAGCTACGCGTTAAATGGGCGCAAAGGTCAATGATCTTACGCAGTTAACAGTGGAACCTCGAGTGAGTGTTGTCGTTATTTCTGGACTCGGTTATGCGATTATGTTAACGCATCTTGGCGACTGTCGTCAAAATATAAGGAAGATTTGGATGCGCTGTTTCAGTAAATTGTGGAAAATGAAAATGAGGAATGGGATCGAGAAATCCTTATTTGTGCTAGAGGCCTTTTAACTTTATTGCGCGACTTTGATTTTAATTTTTTCTTAGCAGTGCTTTCTGCAATATTCCCACATTCCGAGAGTCTGTTTAAAATTCTACAGACAAAAATGTCAGATACTAGTTCCTGCAATAAAAAGATAGCCGATTTCAAATCACATATTCAAAAAATGAGAAACGAGTTTAGTGACATTTGAGACTCTATGGACAGATTTGTGTTAGAAAGTCAATCACCAAGTAAAAGAATGCGTTTGGATTCAATTCCTGAAGAAAATAAGAAAAGCACCTACGCACGATTGTTTTATGAAAGTTTGGATGTTATTACTTTGAACATTACTAACATTAGCGAACGGTTTAGTGAAATTTCTAAACTGAAATTCTTAAATCTAAATTCCACACAATTTACTTCATTCGTAAAACGTTTTGCTGACGAACTTTTTTCTTCTTTAGTAGGTACATATGGAACATTGGTTTAAGATCATTTTCATGTTTAAAGAGAATAAGGACTTATCTGCGAAATTCTCAAAAGCAAGTAAGACTGTTAGCTTTAGCATTAATAAATATTGAAAGTGCCTTGTTAATAAATATTGAAAGTGTTATGCAATGAACCACTCATTATCAAATCTCTGCAGGAAAATGTTTATCCTGATAGAAAAGAACGACAAACTACCAACAGGAAAATCGGGAATGTTTCAGGAGTTATTCGACGTATCCCCTTAAATATATTTTTAAAACAATTCTAAGAGCTCGTCCACTTTTAATCCACGTTTAATGACTATTCATTATCGAGTTCTTATATGTTTATTTTGACAGAAAGTAACGACAGACTACCAACAGGTCGTTCGATATAAAACCGTTTATCAATTATACATATAAGAGCTTGTCCAAATTAATTACATGAATTACCCTCTTTATTCTTATGCCCCATTTACGGGACATTCCCCTCCTTCCGTAACGAGTCATTCTCATTACCAAGCACTTACGTGTTATTAATTTTTTGGAACTTGCGTGTTTGTTCGATATAATTTCATTATATTCCCATATGATGTGGTTCACACAACACTGTCCACAATTAAAATTCATGCAGTTCGAACTTTTACATCGTGGTGTCAAAAGCCTTCGGCCGTTGTGGTATTCGTCGGCTCGGGAACGTCAAAGATGAGGAGAGGGTGTGTAAAATTCAGTTTTATAGAGTGGATGGGTGCGACTAGGGTGTGACATATTATTTTGTTCGAAATCAATTACGATGATACCATTTCAGCTGATGATCCCACAAATTGATTGTCGATTACGACCAATTTATTTGTACACACGGTTACTTCGTTCTTTTAAAGATTCCAAGTTGACAATAAATGGCCAACAAATTATAAATGAGCTCGATATATTAGGCTTGAGATGTTAAGAGTCTAGAATCTTGTTTGGTCACGTGATTTCGGCTCCTAATTCAGCTGACTAGAGATAAACCGCCATGGCATGTAAAGCAATGATACAAAATCAATGCAGTTACCTGTTAATTTGTCATAAAGGCTCATAATAATAAATTAGAACACTTTATTTTTTTTTCTGTACAAGTATAGTATTCAAGGCAATATATATATATATATATATATATATATATATATATATATATATATATATATATATATATATATATATATATATATATATATATATATACCATCATCATGAGGTCATCAGTCCTAAGATTAATTGGGCGCTAACCTCCAGCTTGTGCTAACCTACGCATTTTGCTAATTGTGCTACAACCTACGTCCCTTACTATTTGCGAGCAGTAGTCTAATCTAGGCCTACCTCTGCCTTTCTTCACTCCTATTTCTGCCTCCAAAATATCACAGATATTCCCCCATGTCTCAACAAGTGGCCTACCATTCTATCTCTTCTCTTCTTTATGTTTTCCACATACTTCTTTTCTCGTCGACTTTCTCTAATACTTCTTCGTTTCTAACCCTATCAGTCCACGGTATTTTCATCATTCTTCGGTAACACCACATCTCAAAAGCTTCTAATTTCTTCCTACTTGCTTCCCCTACCGTCCAGGTTTCGTAACCGTATAGTACCGTGCTCCATACATACGTTTTCAAAAATCTCTTCCTTGTTTCTAAGTTTATTACCCCCGAGCATAAAAGTGCTTTCTTCTTGTTAAAAGCTACTCGACCCTGCGCTATTCTTTGTTTTATATCTTTATCGCTTCTTCCATCCCAATTTATTTTTCTTTCTAAATAAGTGAAGTCTTTAACTTGCTCCAATCTTTCATTATCAATTTGTACTTTCGTTTTTGCTCTGCTCTCGCGCCCTTTGCGCACTAACACTTTAGTTTTGTTTTTATTCGCCCTCATTCCGTATTCCTCTGTCAACACTGCCTCCATTTCGTTCAACGCTGATTCTAATTCCTCCTTACTAGATGCTAATACTGCTATATCATCCGCGAATATATATTCTTATGGCTTGGCTTTGGTAGACTGTTCCGCTTATCGGCAAGATAAGAGAGTTTTTTATTTGGCAAATAGCAATATAATGAATCGTAAAATGAGTTAGAATTAGAAAAAAAAAATAGTAGAAAGTAATGCAACAGATCTCGAAATAAAAATACTTATTGCGATTATATTTCACAAAAAATTGCAACCATATTGTTATAAAATAATCTAAGGATTAGTTTTCATCGACAGACAAATTTAAATTTATCAAAAAATGTTGTTGTTATAAAGAGAAATGGACTAAGCACACAAATTAAGGGATGTAAAAAAATCATAAATTTTTAAGTGATATTCAAAGGGCTGTAATACAAGAAACATTG
The DNA here is from genome assembly GCA_037954035.1 of Rosalia funebris. Taxonomy (NCBI): domain Eukaryota; kingdom Metazoa; phylum Arthropoda; class Insecta; order Coleoptera; family Cerambycidae; genus Rosalia; species Rosalia funebris. The sequence continues at coordinate 10,922,198 of JAZFAV010000011.1, read as the reverse complement.
TTGGAGAGCAATTAAAAAAAAAAGCAAATTGAAGCTCAAGTTTGTAGCTTTCGGATCTTTAGTTCATATTTTTTTACCATCAGCAGTTTTTTAGTAATCATAAGAAAACCATCGGGAACAAATTTTTACAAAAAATAAATTGTTTTCACTTCATAAAAGTTTTTTATTCTCTTTAATTTCAGTGGTCTAAAAACCTTGTACGGTGACTTCTCGCTGATTTATCGTCGTTCAAAGCAGAAAAGTCAGTTTTGACTTTGGTAATTAATTACTCGGGAAATAATGATCGGTCACAAAATTCAAGTAGGGTTTTAAAAACTGCAAAGTATTCCTTATAAGTCGTAGTTATTGGTTTTAGATGAAACAAAATTGAGATTTTTCGATGCGAGAATGTTGATTGAAAAAGAGATAAGAAGTTGCGTATTTAGGGATATTACCTTAACTTGGCATAACTTTGCAAATCATAGATAGACTAAGGATGTTGACTGTTTCTCTTCAACCTCAAAATATGCCAAAGAAACCCTGAACATTTCAAAGCGCTACGATTTTTTTTCATTATGTTCGGAATGATTGAATTTGTCGGTTTTGCTAAAAATCAATTTAAGGATGAATTTTCAATATCTTATTCATTTTTTGAAGCTGAAAATGTGTTTAGCAATAATGCAAATTTTTTTATCAAAAAATGTTAATTATTGCAAGAAAATTTGTTTTTAAAAATTTAACAAAAGAATTCAAATCTGACTTGTTGTTTTGAACGCAGATAATTCAGCGAAAAATTACAATACAAGGCCTTTAGACCGCTCAAATTAAAGAGGATAAAATTATCTAAGCTTCTATCTAAGCTAAGTGATTTCATCATAAAGCTTAAATAAGATAAAAAGCTTTATGATGAAATCACTGAAAAAAAATTATTAAAGTCCGTGGAGATTGTAAAAGACTAGCACAAATTTTTCTAAAATTATTTTTCCGATGGTTTTTAATATGATTACTCAGAAACTGCTTATGGTAAAAAAAAATTCAATTAAAGATCTGAAAACTAGAACTTTGAAACTTCAATCTGATGTTTCTAATATTGATCTGTGACTATTTTCCTCTAGGTTACAGCCCTTTGAAAATCACCTAAAAATTTCGAAATATTTTTTTTAATCCCATAATTTTTGTGCCTTTAGTGTGTACTAGTATTGACAAATTGTTTGATATTCTAAAATAAAAAAAATACTAAGATTATTTTTATTCAATATATAACGAGTATTGAGTTTTCAAATTAACTGTATATTTTTATTGACTAACAACTCAATTCATTAGCAGTTAAACAATTAAATACCTAGACTAACAAAAATTTGCTTATTTTCTTTTTTATCTATACTCGTATAACAGATCTGAAATGTTAATCCAAATACAAATGTAAGCTCAATGGCGGACAACTCTTGTTTATTCGCCAATCCGATCGATGGTCTTATAAATATTTTACTGTTAGTGTTAGTCCATTACCCAAATTGTAGTTGACATTACTGTATTAAAATGACTACTCGCTTAACATTTGCTGCCCCTATACATTATGTTATAAAATATGCACTTAAGTAGGTACTGTTTTTTTTTTTATTTGTACATATACGAACCCAATCTCATAATAGTTTAGTCAGTCATAATTAGTTTACAGGCATATATTTTAATAAAAGTAATACCACTCTCAAAACTATTTTACTAAAGAAAAATATTGGTATCAGAAACAAAGTATAAACTTTTAACTTAAATACGATAAAAAATTACTACGCTGTGATTTGTCACTGACATGTTTGTTAATAAAAAACATTAAAATTCACAGTTCAGAATAATTCGGCCGCTTCATCAAACTGTATTACATTATCTTCATTAACAATAACAACTTTAATTCTGATAGGCATTGTATCTACCAGCTTAGCGCACTCTTCAGGAAGGGTGCTGTCCCAAATGTCTTGCAATTTGGTGCGTAGATCGTTAACTGAACGGGTTGGATGTTAGCGCGACTGTTTTTTCATTTTATGCCACAATGTTTCTATTGGCGAGAGGTCTGAACTTCTAGACGGCTATTCCATAACAGGAACTTTATGTTCTGTAAACCAAACTTTGACAGTTTTTGCTCTGTGACATGCAGCACCATCCTGTTGGAAAATGTACAGCGCTTCAGTGCCTTAACATATTGGTATTGACGGCAATAAACTGTTTGTCAAAATTTGTTCTTATTTTTCTGGTGTAACAGGACCATCTATGAAATGCAATTTTCCTATACCCATACACCCCCAGATCATAAGAGACGCAGATAACTTCACTTTCCTAACCAAACAGTCAGGATGATAAATTTCCTGTGGAGTTTTTAGCACACGTTTTCTGGTATCGCCCAAACAGATTTCAAATTTGGATTCCTCACTCCAAACCTGCTGCCATTATTGTGAAGTCCAGTGCCTGTGTTATCTGGCCCACCGTAACCGATTAATTTTCTATCGTTTAGTTAATAACGGCGTTTCCTTCATTTGAAAGAGAAACTGGTAAGTTCAAAAGTAAAAGAATCAAAATACTTGTAGAATTTGTATCCTATTTCATTTCCTTTATTGAGCGTTTAGTTGTGGATACAGAAATAATTATTTCAATATCTTGTCTCCATAGTACCATAATTTCTTTTGCACTGGATCATCGGTTGGATCAAAAGACAACACACTACGGGTTGAAACTATAGCGTTATTTAGCTTGAATTAAAAATAATAGGGATATTCAGTGTTTGCTACAGGGTGAACGTGATCAGACAATTTACAATTTGGGCATGGAATTTTTGTTAATTTTTCATAAACATTTTCATAATAGTAATTATACCTCGAAAACATATACTAAGAAAAATGATTTATCCACAACCACTATATTAGGAACGTTTAATACGTTTGTTTTCCGTTTATTAGAGGCCATCTAATACACTAGTGGATTAAAATTCATAGACCACACTTCGATTTTATAGCATTTTATAAAATAAATCTGTCAAATCTGACGTTTTTCAAAACCAGAATTTTTCACCTTCTAATTGATCGGTTTTGCCCGTGGTCGTGGATAAAACTTTGAATTACATTAGGGAATTAACAGCCTTTAATCCGCTCGAAGAAATGAGAGTTCGAGTGCCCATTTTTTCTCATTGATTCCTCCTCGCTCATATCGAAAATACCTCCGGAGCATGCCTCTAGAGGCTTCGGATCAAAAAACAAAAGTTACCACGTTGTTCGCAAGGGTTGATTTACTATATTGATTTTGTCAAAATGCCGAAATTCGAACGAAAAGCATTTCATACGTCCACCTAAAAATTTCGTGACACACACGAATACAGCCGTTTAGTAAATAGATATTTTATTTTTTATGTACACATTACGAAAATAAAATATTAAACAAATATTTATTAAATTTTTTGACAAATATAAATATTTTTCTATTAAAAGATTGTGTATTATCTTTTATGAGAAACATTGTTTATATTTATATAAAATCTACTATTTATCTACTAAGTAAATAGTATTATTTTAAATGCACCTTATTTTCTTTGATTTAAACTTGTACTTGTATATTAATAACGACCTATATGTAATTTGGATTCCATGAGATTATATAATATTTAATTAATACATAGTATTTTACCACTTTAAAATGTTTATCACCTCACCTTTAACACACTTATCACCATTTCATTCATTTCTATAATTTTTCCCCTATTACAAATCATATTTTAGGCGAGCCGTTTTACTTGGAATCCAGTTAATCTATATTATGAATTATGACTGTATCGCGTATATTTATCAGAATTATCAGATAAAGATGCTATCAGTTCCTGCTGCATTGAAGATAAGTAGTATAAACAAAATATACATATAGCGTATAACCGAATCGCATAGATTTATGTCCTCATTGTTTATTAGACCTCGCAGATGACTTATATAAGTTAGAATTGGTAGAACCTTGAGTCTGTGTATTCCCCATCTTATGATTCATAAAAAGAGCCGAATGCGAAAGTGAAACAACTGTTCCAGTTTTAGAGAAAATTTCATTTAGTGCAGAAGTGCAGAGTTAAGGTAGAGTGTAGAATAATATTTATTTCTGTGCCGTTTGTGGTAAGTTTGTTTGTTTATATAAATGTTGTAAACAAATTTACAAATTAGAAATTTTAAACTAAAACCTGAGACTTGCTAAATGTAACTACTGTAACCTTTTTTTTTTAAAGTCTGGATAAACAATTGTTTTGCTACGATGGTATATTATTTTCTGTTTCAATATTTATTTTCAGTTTTAAAATGTATTGTATATTTTATATATTTCACCTCTATCATTGCTTCTGAATGTTTGTAAAAGTGAATATTCTCAGAACTCCAGTTCTACACTAAGAGAAAGGGTTATTTATGAATGAAAAGTGCTTATGCCAAGTTATCTAAATCCTATAATACGTTAGTTGTTCACACTACAGCATAATATTTAAAAAAAAAAATATTACGTTAATTAAGTTTGGTAATAAATAAATTGAGTCTCATTTCTTTCACTGTTAAAAAAAAAAACGTATATAATAGCGATCGATATTTGTTTTTATATTTCAAGAGGATTGTAATTTGTAAAAGTATCCTATAGGGGTACCACCAAGATACGTATGAAATAATATGTATCTTTTCAACAGGCGCTGCATAGCGTTGACTTTTGAACTATTTTCTTTTCCAATTTAGTATTAATAAATACCAAATAAGTGCATCATACATTAATATGAAAAAACTAACTGCATAAGGATACTTTTTCAATTGTTAAGCACTATCATGAAATTATCATGACGTGATTAAGCCTAATGGTTTGTGGATAATATCTACCTTAAAAAAATCTGAACCAGACTAAATTTAAAGTATATTTTACAGTTTTTCTTCATATGAGTGTGCACAAGTCTATAAAAAACGTATTTCGCATTTTACTGATATTAAGGATTTCTTTTTGTCATGCCCTGTTCAGTATTTCCTCTTTAGTGTTTTTTTGTTCAATCACTGGTTTTATTAAGTCGTCCAGTTAATCATGAAATTGGCTTATAAAGAGCTTAAATAGGTAATAATTTTTATTAACAAATTAATATGCATCTGGATCTGGATATCATGTTCCATTTTTTCAAAAATATATACTGTGCTAACGAAAAGTTTTTTAAGTAAAACTCCATTGGTAGTAACATTTTTATAACATGGCTGTATATTTGTTGAGATAATAGAGAAAGGGGGCGAGAGGGGGAACAAAGAAATATATAAGGAGGGGAGAGAGAGGGAGGGAAAATATTTCTTGCATATCGACCACATTTTTAGGTCTATGAGGACGTTTTGGTCCGTTTTTGAACTGTAATTTATAAAACCTAGTTTACTTAAAACTGAATTTAGAACATGATCAGCAAGATGGTCGTTATTTTTATTAATTATTAGTTTTACAAACTGTAGATGTCCGGATCTATTTACGTATGCTTTAGAATAAGATTAGGGACAACAAAATTACCTGGAGCGTTGGTCCAGATTTTCTTGTAAATCTACTTTGGTCCATCGCACACATTGCAAAATTTTATTGATCCTATAATTTAGAATTATGTATTTTTACTTACGTTTTTATGATCTATCAATAAATTGAAAATAACCATCTTGAGAGATACCCCTCTTTTGATACCCCTCTGCTAAACTGTTAGAGAGTTTAACAGAGGGACATTATTTTATTGAACATAGATCACAAAAAGTGTCTTGTACAATATTTCCTAAAATTATCTTAATATTGTCGAATTTACATCATTTAGTATGTCTATGTGTACTTATATACCAAATCCTATACATATCATTCTTATTTAAGTGGAGATGCCTCATACCAAGTTTGTGTCAAAAATACATTAGACAATCGAAAACATCATATTTTGACTTTTGGCATAAACGAAAATATCTGTTACATCTTCATAAATCCCGTATGTGAACACAAAAACATTGTTTGATAAACTACAATTGGAAAGAAACTACTTGTAAACACCCATTTGTGAACGTATCTCCATTCATATTAAATTTTGTAAGTACAATATTTAGCTGGGACCATTCAAATTAATCATAATATTTAGAAATGTTGTATTTATCTGACGATAAAATAAAAACACTAAACTTGTAGATTTGTGTTGGTTAATTATACCTTTGCTTAATATTATTTTGAAAAAATATATGTATATGCAGACAGAAACGAATGTATAGATAACTTTTTCTATGTATAATAGATATTTTAATATGGCTATTCAACGTCGAGCCCATGGAAAATCGTACTAACTATGGGGACCATTTCATATGCATATTCCTTCTCGCATAAATCTCGTATTTGTTTCAGCATGTTTAGACCTCAAAGCGCGACTTCCCGCCAAGAATCCGAGATGGCCGCCAAGAGTCTCCGCGAACTGCAGGCAAGCGGAAATTCGGGGAATCCCGTGCAGCGCCTCCGTCTGCTGTGCCTCTCACGAGGAGCCAACGGTATCCTGGGTTTAGGAAGACTGTTTAGAAGGATGGACGAGGACGGTAACAAGAAGCTTAATCTAGAAGAGTTCGTGTTGGGCTTGAAGGAGATCGGTTTGGATATAACTGACGACGAGGCGAAAGACATGTTCGAGAAGTTCGACACCGATGGTAGCGGCAGTGTTAATATGGACGAGTTCTTTGTTCACATTAGGGTAAGTGTTCGAAAGTAATTCGAAATACTGAACAGAAGTCTGGAAAAGCTCTGATTTTTTCGAAACCAACAATATTACAATATTAATAAACGCAAAAGTTTCATGGTTCTTAGAAGTGTAACAGATTGCACCAAGACCAGCCGCAGACTACAGGGTTTTTATCAGCCGACAGTTTAGTTGATTGCTTGTTACTAAACATCAGGGGATTTTCCTAAAATTATTTACTCTGTAATATTACATTCTGATTACCTTGAGTTGGTCCTCGAAATCTGAGATACTCTACCATTAAAGTTATCATACAAACAAGCAACCAACTAAATGTCGGCCAATAAAAAGTCTGTGGTCTGCGGCCTGTCTAATAGTTTAATCGATGGGAAAAATTTTAAGGTCATTCCAAGGTCATCCTTTTTTTTTGTTACTGTAATGGTATATTTTTCGTTGCGGAAATTGAAAGACCAGTAAATTTTACATCCAAATTACCGGTCAATAATATCCCAGAATAAACAGTTATGGAAATATTCAAGATTATTAAGTTTGTGACAAAGTGGACCACGTTGTAAATTATTTATAGGCACAGGTTACAAGTCTTCGACCCCACTACGGGGCTCAACTTGGACGTTTAGATCCAAACGTAATACAGGGTGGGACAGAACAACTTGCTTATTTGAAAATCCAGTTAAAAAAGAAGTAATGCAGATACGTATTTAATTATTTAAACAGCATCAAGTACAATATTTACATTTTATGTTTACACAGTTTTAAAAATAATATCAGGCAGGTGGCCTCCATTATTCTCAATACACTGCGTTAATGAACTCGGAAGTTTCGTTCAACTCTTTCCAGCATATCGACGGGTATGCTGGTGATAGCTTGACGAATGTTGTTGATAGCTTCAGGTGAGCCAGGGTCCTAGGACGATCGTTGTAAATAAGTGATTTTAGATAGCCCCATAAAAATAGTCGCAGGGAGTTAAATCAGGCGACCGTACTAGCCATTGCAGATCACCCCTCAAGGAGATGAGGCATCTTGGGAAGTGTTGCCGCGCAACAGTCATTGACACACGCGCTGTGTGTGCCGTGGCACTGTCCTGATGGAACCATACATCTCCCACATTCATCTCGTTGAGTGTTGGTAGAGAAAACTACTGATTCATATGGACCTAACGATCAGAAGTCACCGAAACTGCCCGCTCGTTTTCTTCAAAAAACCATAGACCAATTATTCCAACTCGCGATAGTGCACACCAAACTGTTACGCGTTGTGAATGTAGGGGACGCTGATGAAGCTGTATGGGGTTATCAGGACTCCAATAGCGCATGTTCTGCCTATTTATTTATTTCTGCACATCACTGAAGAAAACAAGTGTGTCGTGAGGCATGCCAAGAAGCGCCTCACATGCATTTTCTCGAGCAATAAAATCGCGTGGATTATGTTCCTGCACTACAGCCAATTTGTAGGGATGAAATTTTAGTTCTTCATGAAATATTCACCTTCCAGAACGAACAGACAACCCAAGAGCAGCTCCATATTTAAGGACAGAGTGCTGAGGAGATCGCAAAACAGAACGCTCAATGTTTTGGGGTGACCTTGATGTTCGTGGAGGCCCAGGTTCTTTTCTCACCAGTTTTCCTGAAGTTGTTTGCCCATGAAACAATCGACTGCCGGCCAGGAACACGACCACGGAGCTTTATATTGAAATGGGTAAGGAATGCACATTTGCGTGGCGATGATCAGAAAAGCGAGCGATCGTTTGAAAAGTATGCCTCGGCAGCGAACGCGCGCTCCACCTTTGTTCACTCCATGATGCTAACTAAACCAAGCGGAGCTACAACTTTATGCCCCGCCCTCTCGAATGTGCCGACCCCACCTTCCTAGGAGCAACTATCGCTTCAGGGCGCCAAATTCAAATAAGCAAGTTGCTCTGCTCCACCTTGTGGATGGTTGAATTTAAACTAGATACAAGTTTAAATTAGATACAAGTTTAAAGATGCTGGAATAAATAATTGACAATCCTCATAATACCCTTCAAACATTAACACAACAGAATGCCATTTCATGTTGATCGATTCAGATTATATCCCAGGGGTCCAATTTTGTGTCCAGGGGTCCAAGCTTGTCGATGGAAATTGTTATTTCTTTGGTTTCATACTTATCTGACATGTCTTTTATGTTAAATACATATTTTATAATATATTTATATGTTTAATAAATAATATGTTTTATGATTGCATGATATTACATGTTATAATAATGTCACAATCGATGAATATACACATTTCCATACAGTTAAATGTTTTAAAACATAAAAATGACATAAAATTTGGTATAATAATAAAATTATGAACATTTTGCGGAATTTTCTCATCACGTGTATATCATGCCAAATGGGTACAATATAAAACTTATAGCTCGAAGAAGATAGAACAGCTTTTAAAGCATTATATAACAATTATTTTATCATTACGCTTCATTGGAAACTGTATAGCATAACAAATATAATTATTGTAAAAAGGATTGTTTGTATTGTTCATAGGATACTAACGTTTCGTAAAATCAGGTCAATCAATATAATGGGGAATACTTTGTTTTTTATAGACAGCTACTAAATAGTTTAGAGACAGTAATTTGGCTTTTCAGTAAGTGTATTGGAACACTGGGCCTTCATCGATCGGGAGACATCACAATAGATTATAATAGTCTTAGTAAATTAAAATATATATTATACGGGGTGATTCATAAATGACTACAGAAAATATAACTACAGAAAAAAAGAAGACCTATGCAAAAAATCTGAGATAGATAATAACATTAATATTGAATATATGAAGTTAGTGTACATAATTGAATACTAAGTAATACAAAAGTTTTAGAATTGTGAATATAAATATACGTATTGAAGTACGTAATATCGTAGCTAGTAGCTAGGAATTTGAGTCCGATGTAAGCGTTTAATATTGCCTCAAAAACAGATTATACATGAGTTCAGGATAGTTGCTGACATAAGTTTAGCATTATAAAAAAACTCATGTGCCCTACGACAGCTAGCGCAGCTAACGATCATATTTCATGTTCTATCCTACACTAATATCTCTCGCTAATCACGACAGGTTTTTTGACATGTGGAAAGTGGAGGTTTAAGTTGGTTCTTATTTTGATTTGAGTACTTACTCAGTCAGAGCAGCCACATTAGAACGAAGTACTACACACTACATGTTATTTTCGCAGCATTTATTTTTTTGTGAATAAAAGAAAAAACACTTTCTCTCACATAAACCTCACATTACTGGGTTGTTTACAATGGTTAAGGGCAGGTATGTTTGACGATCGATGAATTTTAATCGATCTCAAGAGTGTGTTACTATTCTGACGAGAATAAGGATTAACACAATCCAAAACCACCAACCCCCATTAAATCAACCTAAGATTAAAACTAGACCTGAAAATCTATCTATTCTGCATATTCCCTTCGTACACTATTATCGGGAGGAAAGGGATTTGTGTGTATTTAAACTTTTAAATATTCTGTATATATTAACAGAGTATGCAGCAATATATTACAACTTAAAACAAAACCTTTAGTAGATAAACAGTGCCTATTTTCACACTAAAATGATTAGGTTATTCTTTACTTGTGTCTACGATGAAGATTTATTAATGACGGATATTAAATATAGTAGTTAATGTAAAGCATTTTCCCAAGAATGTGGTATTTAAATCATATACAAATATACTATTTAATATGTTTACATTTTAGGGTACAATAGGATATTTTTATATTTATGTTATTACATAATGCATAATTCAAAACAGTATATAAATAAAATACAACTGATAAACGACCATGAAAACATACATTATCTTCTTTTTTATCTGTGATTAAAATTTATTAAAATATAAAAATGATATTTATATATCATTTATTTTGCAAATATTAATTTTCTGAGAAATACGATTTATGAATCTCATGCAAATAAACAACTGAAATATGTGTACACGTAAATGTTTTTATTTGTTACATGCAACACAACATAAAATCTAATACCTAAACAGTGAATCAATTAATGATACTATCATTACTGATATGATCACTGATATATAATGCTAAAAATATTTTGAATATGGCAAATTTGTTTTTATTTAAAATTAAATTTGTATACCAAGCAATTCAACAATATTATATTTAATTTACATGGATAAATTGCTGTTCATTTCTTAAAATTTCAATATAAGGATTTGGCAAATTTGAAATAGTGGCATGTTTTAGTTTTTCTAAAAAATACACACCAATCCATATGAACTCTAGTTCTTACTTTGGAACCTATATAGAAAATTCGTACAACGCTCGAGAGCACGTAGACTTGAAGGCTCTAGACGCATATTATATTTGAAAAGTACTTGCCACGTTCCATTTAGACATTACATTAGTGTTTAGTCATTACTGATACATCATTTGAAAGAGGTAGTATAAAATTAAGAAAAATTGGTTCAAGCTTCAGATAGCTTAGAAATATCAGGGACCAAAATTTAAAAATGCCTCAAAAATCATCAATATCTTCGTATTTACACTGTTTTTCACATCTCACTTTCACAACCCTGTGAAATTTTACTAAGCTGCATGATTTGGATGGTTATTTATTTGTAAGTAAGCGCCCCTCAGATGTACCCATATAACCTAGTACAATGATCACATTATCGTTCTATTGCCTTCTATAATTTTTTTCCAAACGGTTTTTCAATAAATTATCATCGACTTTGTTGTCATCGAAAATCTAGCAACGTAGCATTGTCCAGCGTTTCCAAGACCTAAATACATCCTGTTTAGCGTGAGAATTTCATGAAATTTTGATTAATTTGGGTTTCAAAGGGCACTGAGCAATGCTATTTTGTTAGATTCATAGTACGCTACCCCAGACCACAGTATAAATGGCTTGTTGCGACCACCAGTCTATAGAGAATACGATAGATCCGTGTAATGGCCATGACTGCTGCACTGTTATACCAACAACTAACCTGAATCCTAATCGTATACTCATATTTTAATAACTGAGAAACTGAAAACTAGTAGTTAAGTCACTGTTTTCTAAAACGATTTAAGTTTGAAGTGTTGAGTCATAGTTGACATAATACGAGCTCTGTTAAATATGACTCTTTTATTAATTTCAAACTGAATAATCTTCTATATTTACTAAACGGCTGTTTTCATGTGTGTGTTACGAAATTTTTATGTCGATGTACGAAATGATTTTCGTTCGAATTTCCGCATTTTGATAGTAAATCGACCCTTGTGAACAACGTGATAACTTTTGTTTTTTGATACGAAGCCTCTAGAGGCATGCTCCGGAGGTGCCTTCGATATGAACGAGGGGGCGGCGCAATATTATTGCGATTTGCTTACTTGGTGTTTTATTAATTTTTCAGCCACCACTCTCCGAGTCGCGCAAGAAAGTCATAGATGAAGCCTTTCAGAAGATGGATAAGACTGGCGATGGACAAATCACGGTTGACGATCTGAAAAACGTGTATAATGTGAAATCGCATCCTAGATATATTTCAGGAGAGGATTCAGAGGAGGCTATTTTGAAGAAATTTCTGGAGAATTTTGAACAGGATGCAACTAAGGATGGAATAGTACGTATAACAGAAATATATTCGGATTTATATATTAATTTATTATTTTTTGTATTTAATATTAATTATTTTTTTAAAACTGTAATAATATTTTGATACCTATTTTTATTATTTCCTAACTTCAAAATAACAGTTTAGTTAACTAGAACGAACAAGACTGTTTTATTTTAGAAAAAAAAAACGTTTTTCGTACAGATATTACTTATTAATATAATTGAACAAATTGCTTCAATAATAGGACTATTTTTGTTTACAATCTCTCAAAAATTACATCTTGTTCCGATACGTTAGTAAAGTATCTTTGGCGGGCAGCATTTGCGCCATCTCGTGTTTGTTTTTTAAACCTTGAGTAGGTCGAAGCCTCAGTGTCATGTTATAAATGTATTTTAATAAGGATTTGTTACTAAAATAAAATGAAAAAGAAACAATCAAGACGGAAGTATTGTGTTGTTAATTATGAAAATACAGATGGTCAAAATCCAGAACTACAATTTTACCGTTTTCCTGGAGAATCTTACGAATTAGAGGTGAAAAGAAAATGGATTGTAGCAGTACGTCCTCAAAAGTATTTTTTTTTTTTTTATTAAATTAAAACACGAGATAGCGCAAAGGTCAAAGACTGCCCGCCAAAGATACTTTACTAGTGTATAACGGATTAACAAGGTTCTATGCTGACAGATGTACTGAATTAGAAACTTCAACCACTTTCGTAGATATTCTATTTGAAACTTGAATCTTATTCTCAATATGGACTCCATGTCTTCCGATGGAGGAAGACATGGAGTCCATAATGTCTGCCTCAGATTCAGCTAGGAGCGTCTGAAGCAGTGGTCCCTATAGTGTCCCGGATACGGCATTTTCAAATTTGCAGCAATTTCTCTTTGAGCGCGTCTTATTATAGTAATACTAACCACTACCACCAACCACTTCTGGAGATATATCAATTGTATGATTGGCGTATTTCCATTTGCATATTTAATGAAAAATCTATAACTTTTAGTACATTTTGGGCGCAAGCAGGCTATATTCAAAATGATATAATATAAAATACATTTGAAATCACCAGTGTTATCTGAATATGGTTCTCGTAGTCAGGAATTTCAATGATACCCCACTCCATAACTCCATAACCTCCATATGGATGAACTCTATAACCTTCGTCTTCTATGTCTTGTACTGTCATATTTAATAATTCGTCTCCTCTACAAGTTGCTTTTGCATTTTCGAATGCAAAATGAATTATATGAATGCATGAATTACACTACTATACTCCATGCACCGGTTCTGTAATTTATTTCACCATGTACTATAAAGGTAGCCATACACGTACAGGAAACGCTTGAGGTTTGGACTGCGCAGTCCGGACCTAGAGGAATTCCCCACCATGTGTGGAGGCGAACTTGAGGCCATCTGTGGACTGAGCAGTTGCCAGATTCCCGAACAAAAAAACTATTATTTTTCCGTCTTGAGGCCAGAACTACCCAGTCAGATCCGATAGCCGTCAAAATATAATCATCTGTTGATGCCATGATGACAGACTATATTTGCAAAATTTCGGGAATAACCAACAACCACCGCCAGTCAACACTGAAACATGAAAAATCTGCTGGGGAAAATCCTAGTTCCTCAAGGAAATCATCTCCGCATGTGGGCGAGGATTCGGTATAAGGAATCTCCGAACAAATCCTGGAGGATTTTTCTTTAGGGATTTCCTGTACGTGTACGGCTATCTTAATATTATTCTCCTTATTGTCCAAATACATTTTATGGCATAGTTCAGTTAAATTAAAAATGTCAATTTATTGGAGCTTGAATTAGTTACTTCCTTCCGATTATAAACATTCCAGTCTTTCCCTAGTATCCAGATGCTGGAAAATGTTGTAATTATGTTCTTAATTACTTCTGAAACTGTAATTAAGGATTTTTTTCCTCATCTGGTAGACAATTCTCTCTGTACAAAGTAGAAATCTGTCGCTAAATGATGTGAGAAGAAATTCTCATATTATTTGTTGATGGTTAACATAATGATTAACAATTTATTATAAGTAATTTAGGAAAAAATAGGTTTACGAAAACGAAAGTTAGGATTTTATGAAGTATTTCAAAAACATGGCAATCTGATTTTATTTTTGCCTGCCTAGTAGGGTAAACACTATAGTTGTTGGACATTTAAGGGATTATTTTAATTGAAAAATTTAGAAAAAAAAATTATTTGTATATAATTACAAAAGCACATACCAAATGAATACTCAAATTTCAGGCTTTAATCCTTTACATTTACATTTAAGAAAATAGTACATATAAAAAAAAATCTGTAGTCTCTAACATAAAACCAAAAAAAGCACAGTTAATGGACACATTTTACAGTCATTGGACAAAGAAAATATAGTTACTGGACGCAACTTCTATAAACCAGTTCACTGCTAAATGGAACGAAAAATACAGATTTTTTACAATGAAACGCACAAACCCAAGAGGACTAGCTTAATGAACATATTCAATGCAAACAAAAACAATTAGCAGTTATTCTCCTTCTGCGCTGACATGTACATAGAATATCATCGATGTCATTAATGTCATCGTTTACGCTCTCATTTAAATCCGTCACTACAACTATCGTCAGTATCCTCTTTATAGCAAAAGTGGCACAAATAGTCATCTTCTTCATCGTCTGGTATATGCTCACGATGTTTAGTAGGAACACAGGATCCATGGAAATGTTTTTGGCAATTAGAGCATGTTAATCGTGTTTTTGTCATTTTCTTGAGACACATACCGCAAAGGAAATCGGTGTTTCGCTTCTTTTCTACTTGTTCCTGTTTTCTTTCCTCCCGTTTCTTTTTCTTTTCTTCCTTTTCTTTCTCATGTTGGAATTTTACAGCTCTCTTAGCTTCAAAACTTTTTTGATACTTCTTTGAGGTTAGAGCATATGGCGTCCTTTCTATAATGCGTTTATTTTTCCTTTTCGGAGATTTGGGCCACGCTAAAAATGGTGTAAGTTTGGATGACGAGCAGCTAGGATAAACTTTCTCTATTATATTCGGTGGTGTTGGATGAATTCTTGTGGTAGAAATTGAAGGAGTGAAACAAAAGTTTTCCTAGAAATCTATTTCACTAAGTTCGGATGAAATACATTAGCTATGTATTCACAAAACACTTCTGAGGTCATCCAACCACGCTCACTTTTTGCAATACCCCAATTTGATGGAACACATGTCACAATTTTTTCAGGGATCCTTTGATAGGGGTAAACTATCATTGGTGGACAAGTATGACCACAGGCAGAAAAGGCAAACATAATGGTTATGTTTCTTTTGAGTATCCTTTTTCTACGGAATACACATTTTTGGTTCCTCTTTCGGCCAATACTTTTCCTGTAGATGGGCATATTTGAAAACCAGTTTCGTCTTCATTAAAAATACATGATGGATTACTTAAAACCGTTCTTAAAAATCTTTCTCTGTGAAATACTCATTCACTTCTTGAAACCATTTGCGTATATTGGACTCAGTCATACACGCCCCTGCAGAAGAGGCAGCCTCACTCTGCCTTTTTTGTAATAGTTGGATTTATTTTCAGAACGATTTTAAGCTAGCCTTTGCCTGGACGATTATTGTTAAAAGGATTCGATCTTGGATTATGGTCTAGAAAGTTTTTTACACTTGACAGGAGATCTTCTACATTTCTGGGAAAGCTCCTTTTTCCCATACTAGATATCCAACTTACTACACGTTATTCTTCATCTTTAGACAGATACGGTGTAGGTCCAAAAGTATCCTTGCTGTTAGGATTTTTAAACTTGAAATTAATTGTAGACTTCCGAATGCCATATTTTGTAGAAACTGCCCACACTAACAATTTCTTGTCTCCTGAAGCGCCAATTCAACTTTTTCTGGATCATGTTTTCGCTTTGGTATCCTATACCTCAGATTTCTGAAAACAATTTTATTTGTATTCTTCAGGATCTCATACAGCAACCGTCCAAAAACTGTCCATGATTATTTTTACTGAGAATCTAGTAATTGGACACACTGTCCAATTACTAAAAACAGATTAATATTTTGTAGTTATTGGACATGAACAAATTCCACTTTTGAGTTCATATACACACTTAACCAATAAATAATACATATAATCAACGTCTGAACTTACCCTTGAACGGAGAAGGATGCTATTATGAATCAAAATATATTGACTATAAAGTCAATGCAATTTTTTTGTCCCTTAAGGAATAATTTACTAACTAAGAATTTGCCGTCACATAAACATTTGACAAACACTTAAACACACCAAACTACTTTTAGGCGCGATTCTTCTACAACTACATCAAGAAAATGTGCTGGTGTATCCATTTATTAACCAGTAGCCACAAATAGTGCATGGGAGACTTAAATATAGGTAGCATTAATACAAGTGTCCATTAACAGTAGACTGTCAAACAACTATGGTGCTTACCCTAATCGCACAACAGGTGACAGTGTAAAATTTTAATTCCAACAATATGATTACAAAATTGTGAATATTCCCTTTATTTTTTGTAATAATTTATTGTAAGAGTTTCAGAAGAATTAAAACTTTGTTTCTTTACAGGTGACCAAAGAAGAATTTCTGAACTATTATTCTGCGATAAGTGCCTCTATAGATAATGACTGCTATTTCGATTTAATGATGAGACAGGCGTACAAGCTGTAATTTTATAATTGGTGTTAAATAAAAAAACACATATATTTAATTTTCAATATACCATACATACAGTACTTGTCAATGTTAAAACTATCGCGGTTGAGTCAATTCATTCACTCGATACGCTGTTTGTGAAAATGTTTAAAAATAATTAAAAAAATATTAGATGTTTGTTTCTCGCACTAAAAATTCATTAAAAACTGCTGTGATAATGGCATAATTATGTTATTTTTGTTCTAGAATGTTAGTCTACGTTATTTTAAATTTGTTACTCTGTATGTACTTTCTAGCTTGTTTGACTGTTTGATGTTTAACAATAAAAAATAATAATCCGTCAGTAAATATTTATTAACGCTAGAGTCTGTTATTTATAATTTTCTGTAAAAATAATTTAAACATACAGAATGGAACTATCAAATTCAAATTAATTTATAGATGTTCTAGATAATTTATTAAAACATCACTCTAGAGAACAATATAAGTTATTAATAAGATATTTGCATCATTTAATCTTACTAGTTAAATAAAAAAAAAAACATTTTAAACGATACTTTTTGATACTTGAAGATATTTTTTTCCTGAAAAAAAGTATTTAATATTCATTTATATTGTTTAACTTTACCTTGCCTTAAACTAGAAATAATTTTCTGGAACTTATCTAATACTTACCTGATAAAGAAACAGGATGTCCAATTATTGTAATTAGAACAATTTTATCGGCCTTCCTGTTACTTTGTGATAAACATAAATAAAAATAGGAGCCCAATTTTCCACGAACACCGAAAGATGGTCGAGAAACGCGTAGTTTCTTGACGCGCGTTTCGCCAACTAAGTTCGTGTAATTGAGAGATGATTACCACTAACTAATCATTTTAGTTCTCTTTAGTTTTAATCCCATTATCTCATCATTAGTTTTAATCATCTTCCAATGATGCCAACACTACTTTAAATTTCTTTATTTCGCAACAGCGAACGAATAAACTTAAAGCTAAAAGTAAAATATAATTTGGAAGACAAAATTTTTGCATTGTCAATTTATAAACAAAGTGGTAGCACATACTAATCCATTTCATCGCTATTTGCCAAATAAAAAACTCTCTTATCTGGCCGATAAACGGAACAGTCTACCTGGCCTAGCCATAAAAACAAGCCACGGTATGTTTTGAGATTTCTTATTTAGCAAATAGCGATGAAATAAACTATACAGGTATATGTCTGAAATTTTCAGCTTACATTCACGAAAGGTATTAACTGCAATATTAAATAAAATCCCATTGAATTGTGAAATTAACGAGGCAGTTCTTAATCATATAAAACTCAGAGTAGATCGAATGAATGTACCTACTTGATAAAAATGTATTTTGATGTTTGACGAAATATTTTTAGAACCTGGATTTTTTATAACCAACGTAATGATGTTGTTGAAGACTTTGTAGATTTTAGTGAAGATCTAGATCACTCATTAGTATTCCAAATTAAAGGTATACGAAAAAAGTGGAATATGCCTATCTGTTTTACATTTTCTTAAAGTGCAATCCCAACTGCCACTTTTATGATATTTTAAAAAGTATCAACTCTTCAGGTGTGACAAACGGGGCATCCCATAGTTGTAACTCTATGAAGCCAGAGTGTTACCAATCAGGCTGTCAATTATTAGATGAAACAAACCAATATTTTATTTAGCAGAAATTTGATAACCGTGTTCGATGATACCTTGTTGACAATGCAGAAATTGTACATTTTACATTTATATGATTTTACTCATCTTATGAAAATTTGTGCGTAATGGCCTGCTGGAAAATGATTTATTTTATATTAAATATGGCAGTAAGAAGATAGATAGCATCTTGCAAAACATATAATGCAACTATATGAAATCGATAAAAGCCGTGGTGCATATAGTCAGTTTATAAAACTAGCTGCTGAACATGTTGTTATCAAAATTAAGTCCTGTACTGCAATATATCTTGCAGCTAAGCTCAGTACTGAACTGTCCCACAGTCTTATCTTGACCTAGAAGCTTCTGAAACAGCTAGTATTTTGTTTTTTTTTTTGATAGCTTAAGTGGATCTTCTCCTTATCCAGTTCCTGGAAGAAAACTAAGATGTGTAGTTACATAGGAATCTGACCGTATTTTATTTTGGCAATCTTACCTCCTCATTTTAAATTCAATGTACTTTTTGGTACCAAATTCCTCAAAATATTTAATTACACCATCTATCAAAAACTGGATTTTTTCACTTTGTGGATTAATTTATTTAGCTCCTAAACTGTTTGTCCTAGGATTTATTTAAATACTTTGTTCCGCATTGCTTTAATCAATATCCTACTGAAAATGTTTTCTCTTGCATACAAGTCTTCATTACGCTCATATACAATCATTACGCTACAAATACTAATAGACGAGTCAGAGAGCGTTGTCGATAATTTAAAAATACTTATTGCTAAACAACACAATCTCGAATTTATTTCACAGCTTCTATAATTCACTAAAACAATCAAACAATATTATCTAGATTGTGCGTACATTGCAGACTTTGTAGCAAAAAAAAATAACAACAGTTATTGTGTAGAGTTGTGACACCTACAAGAAACTAATGTGCACTGAAGAACTGCCAGATAATATTGTAATATGTGAAAAGCAGTATGTAGGTTGTAGTTTAACATACCCATCAAGTAATTTTTCACATACATTTAACCCTTTAAGGTGCAAAAGACCTTTTTTTTTTCAAGTATTACTCCTACTTGTTCACAAAAATATTTAGAAAATTAGAAGCGTATAGCTACATGTTAGCGTTTGAAATAAGGCCCCATTGCTGAGTTTTTTGCAAAAAAACAGGTGGGAAATTATTCACCCATAGATACCTAAGGCAAAAAATCTATCTTTATTATATATTCTCACTTTTCATAAAACATGGTATAATTAGAAAATGCATTTATTCAAGAGAAACAGAAACATCTACATAGTAGAAAATAAATGTGATTTATGTAAGTAAGTATACAAAATAAGAAATGTAATGTACCTAATGTTAAAAAGAACTAGAAAAAAGAGTTCTAAACTTGCTCAAAGCCTCTAAACAAATAATCTACTTCTATGGAAGTCACCAAAGCAGTGTTTGCATAGAGCAACATTACAGGCAGGACATATAATGTTACTCCTCTTTTCTTTTGCTTTGGTGCTACATTGGGCACAATGTCTGTAGTTTTTTATGACTTCTGGCATATGCATACCAACATTTGATAATCGTACTGTGTTCTGATCAGTCAAGATCCCAGATATTCTTTTTTTTGCAAAACCCTTCATTGGCTGGTAACCCCGCTTACATTTAGAGGAAAGTATATAATTCGTACCCCGAAAGATAGTGAAACCCCATATATACGATGATCCCTAGAGATGCCTTCAATTCGCTTACCTCTAGAGACAGACTAGCACTGAGTTGACTGACATATAAATTTGATTGGGAAACTATCTCGCATAAAAGGAATTCAGTGAAGAATAGAGAAAAAAGTCAATAGGAGTTTTTGGATTTTCCGTATACTTAGGGCCAAAGGGCTCAGCAAAGTCGGTTGTTGAATATACTAAAAGATCTTCAGCTTACTTGGACCAGTGAAATTTTGTATCAAGATTTTCCTCCTCTATGTCCTCATCACTATCTGGGGGCGTTCCATATCTTTCAAACATATCGTCGCTATCAAAATTTACAGGAGGTTCAAAGTCGCTAATATTATCGCCGGAGCTCACACTATCTTCGTTTTTAAATGTTGGAGGCTAATTTCGCAACATTCTAGATGGTACAGGTCTTTGACGAGGTAACAGAAAGCCATCTTCCGCATCAGACTCACCGCCTATATCCGAAAATTCTGCCTGGTCTTCATTGATTGAAGCAGCACATTCATTCACAAGTAACTCCAATTCTTTATCAGAAAGTGCTGCCATGTTTTCTGGAAGTAATGTTATTATCAGTAAAGAAAAATAACATTACATACATAAGTTTGAAAACATTTATACTGAAGAAATGCTACAACTTCGCAGAAAATTTCAAAAATTAAGTCTGCCATAAATAGCAACCCTCATTTATTTACTGGTATTGCTAGGTGATTCTCTAAGCAATAAATATTGGCATAAACATTACATAATAATTTAGTTTTTTTCTATAAAATAATTGTTGAAAAATCATAATTCGTGCAGAGTAATGTATATGTCATCTAAAAGAATATGTTTTTGCAGTAAAGAGCTGTATTTACGTCACCAAAAGAATATATTTATAAAGCTTATATATTTACTATTCTAACTTACCTCATGAAATGCGCTAAATTTTCCACACTCTCAAAAGTTCTAAAAGAGAACAGAAAAGAAACAAATTGTACACTCACTTTATATACTTTAGGTTCCTTTGGGATATTACCTTCCCACCTAACCACTTCAAACAATCTATCTTAATCTCAAGACTCTAAGCACACTGAACAATATGGAGCGAATGTGGCGTTCATTCCCGCTCTATTTTTCTACTATGCGCATACGGTACAATATATACCCAACTGGGTGGGAAACTGTTATCCCAAAGATACTTAAAGGGTTAAAAGATGCGAAATTTTATTAAATACTAGGTATACCTATATAGTACTATAGCAACTCTGTGTGAAGAGGCAACTTACTATGTGAAATCCAACGTCTTATAGAATTAATGTTTGTTGATTATTTTGCACAAACCATCACACAAATGTAAACACATTTATATCAAAAACAGTAAATATAGTTTTTCTTTTAAAATTTCAATTCGTTTTTCAATTACTTAAAGAATATTAATAGAATTCTGAAAGGATCAGATGTAAGAAAAGCTAATCAAGATCCTCTTACATATTTAGCTTATGTTAAACAAGTAGCACAGAAAACGAATAAGATAGATGCACACCTCATGTAAACTAGATGTAGAGGACTATGTATTTTGAGCCGATCATTTACTTTTCATTTATTGGAATAACATCCAATTTTCACTAAAAGTAAAGAGCATCATATTGTGAAAATATATATCATCTGTAAAACCTTATAATAATTAGTATTTGATTTGATTCAGTTCTTTAATTGTATATTAAAGAACTAAAATATTGTTTTGATAATGAACTGAATGCTGTTATATTTAAATTATTAATATGCTGTCGTATTATTGCCTGCTATACCATATATTATTTACCTTAACATTGTAACTGAAAATTGGTAATTACACTAATTAGAATGTTAGACATAAATCACTTTTCACTGTTTTTTCTTAAGTTGTTCATCAATTAGATTTAAAAGAATATATTACTTTCTAGTTTTATATAATAACTATTTTCAAAAAACTTTTGCATTAACTGTATATATGTAGATTATCTAGATATAATGGAAAATTTATATTTTTCGTCTGCTATGAGTGTTAGAATTGTGCTAAAACATTCACTTACATTAGACTAGAAATGTGAATCATAAGTTTTTCTGATGATGATTATTATATAAAATTGACACGTAGTCTATCCTTGTAAGTGTAACTAATCTACAATTCAAGAGAAAAAACGAATGATTAGCCTTTCAGTTTAAATATCCCGCTATGTACATCGAACAGATTTCTGTAATCGATAGCTAATTTTAGAGCTTAGATGGCGCTAGAATTTGCACCAAGATACCTACATTACCTACCTATTTGTTTACCATTTATTTACTGGTGTTGGTCTGCGTTGGTTACTAGTTACTATTTAGTAGGCTTTGGTTATTTGATTAAAAATATATTCGTGTTCTAATCGTAATCGATATGTCATTTTTAAATCATAGTGTTGAAAACCTGCGACCGATGTGGAATTCGTCGACCCATGAACCGGAAAGGAGAAGGTAAATAATACTCAATTTTATAAAGTGCGACTTATTATTTTGTTTGAAATCAATTACAATAATGCGTATTAAGGTTGGAGCTATTGCAGCTGATGTTTCCACAAATAATTGATTGTGGGTGATGGACTAATTTATTTGCACGGATGGTTACTTCGTTCTTTTATACTCCAAGGTAACCTCAATGATCAATAAATGAGGTGGATATATTGCATTTATTTTGGGATGTTACGAATATGGGCCTGCCATACGTCCGTTTTTGTAACGTACTATCAGTTATTGAGAACGTGTCCGTGTATCCGGCCCGTTTTTTGCAAGTGTCCGTTTTTTTCTGGAAATTATCAGTAATATTAAAAAATTCCAAATGTTAAAGAAATTGTAATGTTGTCCCATCTGGCGTTAGGAGGTAAAACTAGCACATGATTTTCAGTTCATTTTCGGCGGAAACTATTTTATCGACCGACACGTCAAATGTCAAATATTCTAAACGAAGTCCAGTAGTTCCCCCGTGTCATAGTTTTAATTTTAACTGGTTTTGGTTAAAACAAACGGTGTACCTATTTCTTATTTGTTTACGAGAATTGTGGTTTGTGAACCCCTATTCCTATTATTTAAAGTGTATAGTGTACAGTGCAAAGGCAGAAGTAGAGGTAAAATAGAGCGTGATTAACATGGGAAAGTAGTAAGTTAAAAACTTATTTCTATCTTACAGGGTTGCAGTGACAATGACAATGGGAAAGAGAACATGTAAATTTTCCAATGAACTCGAAAAACAATTTTCAGTTTTAAAGAAGGGACGATATGATGATTCGGCTAAATATACAATTTGCAATGTAGAATTTTCTATTGCGCAAGAGGGTTTGCAGCACGTAAATACTAACAAGCATAAAAAACTACCCGTGCTTCAACAATTACCCAAGCTGTTGGTATATTTTTTTAAGAAAGTTGAGCCAACGAATGAGGGTTTAAATTGTGCAGCTAAAGAAGCGACATTTGCTTACCATACAGCGAGGTACGATATTAGTTTTAGTTCTTCAACTGGTACATCAAAATTAATAAGTTCGTTTTATGACAAAATTTGTCAGTACTAAAACAAAACTGAAACAATTATAGTTAATGTAATTCCTCCACATCTCTTTGACGAGAGGATTTACAGCATGCGAGTTTTATAACCGTAACTATAGACTCGTCAAATAGATTCGACTTAAAATTAGTACCTATTATTATTAGATAC
The DNA here is from genome assembly GCA_037954035.1 of Rosalia funebris. Lineage (NCBI taxonomy): Eukaryota > Metazoa > Arthropoda > Insecta > Coleoptera > Cerambycidae > Rosalia > Rosalia funebris. The sequence continues at coordinate 10,898,087 of JAZFAV010000011.1, read as the reverse complement.
TTTACTAATCAAATACATGTAAAATTATTAGAGTTTCAGGAATTACCTGGAGAAACGTCCGATCTTTTAAACAAATTACGTTTTTGAGGTTCTTGAAAAATATCAACTTACTAAAAAAATTATTTGTTTCTGTGCAGACAACACAAATACGAATTTCGGAGGCGCAAAGCGTAAAAGAAAAATTAATGTTTATACAAAATTACAGAATAGAATTGGTCATGAATTACTTGGTATTGGATGCGAAGTACACATAGTACATAATTGTGTACAAAATGCCAATTCTTGATATTGAAAGTACTGTTGTTAAGATATACAAACATTTTTACATTTATACTGTGAGAACAACTGCTTTAAAATAATTCTGTGATTTTGTACAAATTGAGTATAAAAAGGTATTACATCATTCTAGTACTAGATTTTTGAGTTTGCTGCCTGCAATACATAGAATATTATTGATATTTAATGGCTTGAAATCTTATTTTCTCTCAGAAAGTAGCAATGATCCAAATATGCTAAAGTCGTTTTTTGAAGACTCTTCTAATGAACTTTATTTGTGGTTTATCCACGATACATTGGAACTATTCAATAAAACTATTTTAAAAATGGAATCAAATGACGCCATAGAAATATTTGTATGGTTTCTGAATTGGAGTTAAAATTTGTTGAATGAAAAAAGCAAATGTTTATTCCTTTTGGTGCTAAACAACTGCTAAATAAACTTACAAATCAAGAAGGGTTTGACGAGAACAAATTCTATAGAATTGTAAATACTTTTTATGAAGATTGCGTAAATTACTTAGATTTATGGAAAACAAACTTTGCAGCCATTCAATATTTTGACTGGATTTTGTTAAAGAAAAAATTTGAATGGACTTCTATTGAAAATTCTGCAGAAATTGTCAATAGACACATAAATTCACGAATAATTAATATTGATGACTTATTTGACGAGGTCAGAGATTTTAATGCCGTTTTTGAAGAATCTTTCTTTCCAAAAGAGATGACACCAGTTCAAAAATGGATCAGCATTTTCAATAATTTAAAATCTGATAATCTTCGAAAAATTGTTGAATTTTTATTTTGTTTACCCGGAACTTGTGCACCAGTAGAAAGGGTATTTTCAATAATGAAAAATATTTGGCGTTCTGAAAGGGTAAGATTGGACGTTTCTACAGTAAGCTTTATTACGAATTAAATTTAATACGAATCTACAATGCCGCGATTTTTATGACAAAATTAAATGTAATAATGTTTTTTTTTTAAAGAAGGTTGTGAGCTCTGAAAAATATAGCTGGTTTGAACAAAAATCAATCCAGCCACAGCCCCCTACTGGGCCTACTGCCAGTGAAGAATGTAGCGAGCAGCCATCGACCTTGAAATAAAATGTAAATAAAAAAAAATGTGTCCGTTATTTTATTTCTGAAAATATGGCAACCCTATACAATAAGTCTGCAATCTTGCCAAATAGTCTATTTTGATGTCATCTTCCCTTGAATGGAGATAAACTGCTATGGTGTGTAAAAGGATGATACAAAATCAATGGAGTTTTATCTGTTCATGTGTCATAATGGCTTGTAAATTAGTACACTTCATTTCGTTTTTATACATGTACAGTGTTCAGGAAAATATAACGGAAGAGTTAATGAATAAAAAAGACAGTTTTAAATTTTAAAATAGTTGTTAATATCGTGCATTTATGTCGATCATATTCTGATTGTCAAAATTTGTCAAGCAGTTCTGGTAAAGTTTACTTGCAAATTTTAACTAGGTTTTGAATTACGGTTTTCACTGAATTGTATCTTGAAAGACGCAATAAAATCAAGCCCTGTTGCAGGCGGACCACGGAACTGTTTTGGGTAATGCCAGAGGTTTGGGAATAACTAGGTGAATGACTATCTGCTAAACTTATTTGTTTGTTCTGATGAAACGTAGCTGTCTTTTGGAGCACATCAATTCTCAAAATATGACAATGTGGAGCACTGATCATTTGTATATCTTTTTTGTATCTCCGCTGCATCTTACCTACCTACCATAGAGGATGGTAGGTAGGTAGGTAGGTAACCCATTTTATTCAATTTTACCGTTTCAACATTGTTCAACGACTAATGAGGACGAACTTCAATATGCCCATTTTCACCAGTTGCACACGCAACATGAGACACTACAGCTCTACACAAAGATCTTGGCTTCTCTTGGTGATGGTTTTGTATAACCAGCTGGTAAGTTTGCGTATACAAGTTGAATTGCCTGCGAGTTCTCCTTGTGTGACCATGTTACCCAAGACCATTACTAGAGACAGTGTCTCACATCTAATACCTTTACTCAGGTGAATGGTACACAGCCTACGGCAATAAGCCGTTTGCAAACTGCGAGTTCGTTGTTAAACTTAGGTTTATGCAGTGGGGAAGCTCACAGAGTGTTTGGCGAGAGGAGTCCCTCTCGGTATATTGCAGAGTTCTGCGTATGCCAATCAATATTATCAAATAATAAAGCGAGGAGTTCCCCTCGGCGTATTACAGAGTTCTGTGTATGCCAATTCTCCATATAAATGTTCACAAGAGGAATCCCTCTCAGTATATAGCAGAGTTTTGCGTATATCAGCCAATATTAGAACCTAATCAAGAGAGGAGTTCCTCTCAGCGTATTGCCGAGTTCTGCGTATGTCAGCCATTATTTAAACAAACGGAAGTTTCCATTACAGATAACAGAGTTTTGTTGTTTGTCAAGAACACCGCCTGTCCAAGTCTTAATGATAAATATAAATTAAAGAGGATTGTGACTTTTTTTTCTCTCTCGAGTACATATTAAACTAAATAAAATAAATCCGTCTTAAATTCAAGTAAATAAAATCCTAAATTAAATTAACCAGAGGAGATCATAAATGAGAATATTAAAACATTACCAAACTTTATATAAAGAATCTGGGGAATAAGAATTAAAAACACAACATAGCAAGGTTCCTGCCACTAGACAAAATCTTCGAACTTGTATGCCCAGTCTCTCGGGCACTATCAATCAGGGGTAGTAGGGGTTCGTTGGTATTATATTCTGCAGGTGTGATTTCAATATAACCCTTGAGGGTGGAATGTTCTCGCGAGAGGATGTTTTTTTTTCTTCGGTAGGTTATATAAAATAAAGTAAGAGAGTGGGGGTATGGGGTGTTTCAATAGATGTTTTGATATGGATATCCAACGTGGAGCCGATGTACATTCGCACTAATTCTGGACGTAAAATAAACCTGCATCGGATGTATCTTGGACCGTTTCATTTCCATGGTTCCTCTCGCATAAATCTCGTATTTGTTTCAGCGCGCATAAGCCTCAAAGTACGACTTTCCTTCAAGAATCCCAGATGGCTGTCAAGAGTCTTCGCGAACTCCAGGAAAGCGGACACTCAGGCGATCCTGTGGAGCGCCTCCGTCTGTTGTGCCTCTCACGAGGAGCTGACAGTTTCCTCCGTTTAGGAAGACTGTTTAGAAAGATGGACGAGTACGGTGACGACAAGCTTAATCTGGAAGAGTTCATGTTGGGCTTAAAGAAGGCGGGTTTGGATATAACAGACGACGAGATAAAGCACGTGTTCAACAAATTCGACACCGATGGTAGCGGAGCTGTTAATATCGACGAGTTCCTTGCTCATATTAGGGTAAGTGTTTAATAGTGATTCATAATACAGGGCAGAACAGAAATCTGGTAACGGCTGATTTTTTCGAAAACAAAAAATATTATTAAACACAAAGGTTTCATGGTTCTTAGAAGTGTATCAGATTACACTAATAGTTGACTCGATGGGGGACATATTAAGGTCATTTCAAGATCTTTTTTTTTTTAATGGAACGGTGTATTTTTCATTACAGAAATTGAGACCAGTAAATTTTATATCCAAAATTACACAACAATAATATCCTAAAATGGACAGTTAAGGAAATATTTAGGATGTGACAAAAGACCACAAAGTTGTTCCCCCACTTTGTGGATTATTTGTAGGCACAGGTTAGAAGTCCTCGGTGCATCACTTCAACAAATTCTCAAGTGAATAACTACTAATTTGGACATTTAGATCCAAACTTATCAGATGTTTGATTTTAAACAGGCTCAGGCTTGGGCTGAAGGCCTAAGGACACCACTAATGATATAAGTTTAAATATATTGGAATAAATAATTGATCTCATAATTCCCTTCAAACATTAACATAACAATACCATTTCTCGTTGATCGGTTCAGAGTATACATAAAAAATAAAGGCACACATGTTTGCATGAGATTTTTAGGTTCAAGGTGAAAACAGCTAGCGCAGTTGACGTTGATATTCCATGTTCTGTCCTACGCTTTACACTAATATCTCGCTTTCATTAAGCGCGATAGCTTTTTTGATTTGAATACTTACTAAGTTAGCAGTCACATTAGAACGAAGTACAGTTATTTTCGCAGCATTATTTCTTTTTTTTTACGTGAAAAGAAAAAACTTCCTCTCGCATTTTAACAGAGGCTTGAAACTGTCAGTATCAAATTGCTGGCTTGTTTAAAGTTAGTTAAGGTTTTATATGTTCAACCTCGCTGAACTGTTTTAATCTCAGATTAATTTAATCAATGTTAAGACTGGGTTACTATTCTGATGAGATAAATGAATAACATAATCGAAATTATGTTATTCACCGAATAAATAAACCTAAGATTAAAACGCGCCCCGGAAATCTTAATGCATATTTACATCGTACAGCTACAAGAGCAGGGAAGAGTGATTTTCCCCAATCCTGGTTACCAGGAGAAAAGCGATTTTCTGACAAATAATTAGGTTATTCTTTAGTACACTTCAATAAAATGTTTTTATTACATATTTCAAAACAACATATAAGTAAAATACAACTGATAAACGACTGTGAAAACATTTTATTTTGCAAATATTTATCTTCCAATAAATACGGCTTATGAATTTCATACAAATTAACAACTAAAATATGTTTACATGTAAATGTTTTTATTTGTTACATACAACACAACATAAAATCCAATACCTAAACAATGAATCAACATTACTGATAAATAATGTGAAAATATTTTTAATGTGACAAATGTTGTTTTTCTTTATGGTAAAATTTGCATATCAAACAATTCAGCAATATAAAGATTAATTTATTTCACTAAATTGCTGTTCATTTTTTAGAATTACAATTTAAGAATTTGGCAAATCTAATGTACTTATTGCCATAGTTTTATGTTTAATTTCTAAAGAACGCACAAAAATACAACATGAACTATTTTTTACTTTTGGAAAAGCCGTAGAGCCTCCAGAAACACACATTTGAAAGTATGTGCTATGTTATACGTATATTATAGGTGATTTCTGATACATTAGCAGTTTGTAGTATTAAAGAAATATTATCCAAGCTTCACATAGCTTAGAAATATCAGATATAATCGTGGATCAAAATTAACAAAAGTGTCTCTCAAAAATTATCAATATTTTCTTAAAAGTGTTTACACTGTTTTTCACATCTCACTTTCACAACCCTGTATAATTTTCCTGAGCTACATGATTTGGATGGTTATTTATTTGTAAGTAGGTTCCCCAGATATACCCATATAATCTAATGCAATGGTGGCATTACACCATTCTATTGCCTGGTGTGATTATTTTCCAAACGGGTTTTCAATAAATTTTGGTTTTTGGGTCTCAAGAGGGCACCTACTTTAAAATTTGTTTATTTTAACTTTCCCATGATTATAATATTATCTTAGCCTAGGCATTTTATTTTGGATAATATATCCTATATACTATGTCTTGTGTATAATATAATATATTTTTATGACAGGCGTCAGTTTTTCGCGCTTTCGTGCTACTTATGTGAACCACCTGGTCGATGGCTTTGACCTCCTAGGTATATGACTTTTTATTTATTTTTGTGTTTGTTCGCTGCTCCTCGTGATCAAGAATTTTGGTTTTGCTGTAATGCTAATGTCTTTACTAATTTTCTTTGATTTTAATATGAATTTATTTTTATTCTTTGTTGTGTGCTTTTATATGGGGAAAGATTAAAAACCTTTTTTCGATAATTCAAAGGGCACTAGGCAGTGCCACTTTGTTAGATTCCTAGTCTGCTACCCCGAGCCACAGTACGTATGACATTGTCGCAGCCACCTCTATAGGAGACTATGATGGGACGTCCATCCATGAAGTGGCCACGAAGTAGCGTGCTGCAGTTTTATAACTCCGCGTCCGACTACTAATCTGAACGCTAATCGTATTCTCGTATTTTAATAAGAACCTAAAAGATAATTGAAGGGCACACGAATAAAAGAAGGAATGTCACAGAAACAACATTTCGAGATATTCAACTTTTTAATGTTGAGTTTATTATAAAATTTTACAAAAAGTTTTTAAAAATATGTATTTTTGGTAGAAAAATTAGAAACTCATTTATAAACCGGAATAAACAGAAATAGATGGAAAATAAACTTAGTCTCTGCCGTATTAAATGAAAGTGTCTGCACATGTTCCAACCTTCAGGCATAAAACAGGAGATGTCCACCCACGCTCGGCCTTGTTTCATTATTTACTTTTGGTCTTCTTCGTGTGGAAGTTCTCCATAGAATAAAGCAGCATCCGGATTTTCGCAAAAATCTTTTAATTTCATCAAATTTAAATATTTTTCTTTGTTGATTGGTAGTAAATCTGGAATTACAAAGAATTCATGTCAATTTGCAATGTTCAGTAAAAGTACATACCATTATATTTTGACAGAGGAAGTTCAAATTCGTTGTTGGCCAAAATACTGTTCAAAGGTTTCTTCTGAACTTTTAGTACTGGATTTTGAAGCCAAGGACCAGAGTAATTGCAACGATAACTTAATAATCGTGAAAGCCCTTTTTGGCATACAATTTCTCTTATAGGCTGTATGGCAAAGGGGCATTTTGCTACAAATTTACTTGTGAAAAATGGTGTCCAATTTCTGACCATAGTGTGTTTCACTTTAATTACAATAAAAGGAGTTGGCTTTCTTCTAGAACTGTGAAGTAATTCTTACCAATCATTCGGTATTTCCATCCTTGTTTTTAAAATTACCAGCCCCATATTTTTATCACATTCTAAGTAAGAATGTCCTTTGATAGGGAATGTAATGTTTACAGATTCTAGCCGTTTAATAGTGTGCACTATATAATGCATGAACCGAAACATCGTAAAGTTTTTGTTCTGGCCACCTGCAGAATCACAAAAAATATGTAAGTGTTTGACCTCAGCATCTAAATGATTGATGAAGAAATCAAAAACAAATGTGCAAACTTCATCTGATCCTTTGTTGGCAAAATGTTCAGGGTAATTGTAAAAGAGGGACACTCCAGATGAAGTTGTCGCAGGTAATACACGTCATTAGTTGGAAAATTTGGGGGGTATACATTTTTCTGAAAATCTAGTGCAATTGCTACGAAGTCCTTTGTGGTTCTGGCTTTATTCTTTGCTTTCCTTTTTTCGTCATAAAATGTTTGAGGTTTCCTCTTATTCAATTTGTTTTCTACTTCTAACCTTTTAATATATTGTTCTGAGTTTCCTGCCCTTTTCAGTTTATTTATTTCCGCTGTAAATCTATCATGTGTGCTACACGTGTCTTACGTAGAAACTCAAAACTTATGTAAAAGTTAGCATTGAAAATCACCCTGTACGTTTCACATGAAACTTTTCTTGAAACATCGTGTACATTTTCTTAATATTAAGATTCTCCGGTAGGTATAACTTTTTTGGTGTCTTTAATACTGTAATGCGACAATCTTTCTTTAAACTAATTTATGTGATCCGTATTTTTGGCATATGTATCGTCAGGTAATCTTTTAATGAATCTAGTTGATCTTTTGGTGGTAAACCCATATTTTTTTAGTGATTTTTGTAAGTATTCTAATTTACCTTTGGAGACTCCGCGAATGCATAGGGAAGCCTTACAGCATAGAGATTTTTCCTTGACATGGTTTTCTGTTTTTACCCTTACCTTGTATGCATAAGTACTATCGTGATACAGAGCTTCACTTTCTGGTTTTCTACTTCTGCGCCTTTGAACGGGTATAACAGAGATCAAATCACACAGATAACTGTTATGTGCATCATGCTCACTGATTTGGTTAGTCAGATAAAATAACACTACATTCTAAGTCACTGATAGTTTCAAAGCATTTTAACCTCTCGCAGTTTCGTGATTCTCATTGTTCATGTCAAGACAACTTCAAAGCTTTTTCAAGACGTCCTGCTCGTTTTTGGTCGTTTTTTGGGCTTGAAATCATTTCCAATTCTTCCTGCGCTCATATTTTTAAAGTAAACAAAACAGGGTCTGATAAAAGTCACGTACACCCAAAGTGACAACTAACTACAGAGAAATAATAGAGTCTGCAATGTGCTCGCTCGCTGAGACGGACATTTCCACTTTTATTCAGGCGGCGCTCGGACACTCCTGGTTTTATGCCTGTACAGCAAATCTTTATTTCAATATATTGTAGACAAGTCTGATTTTATGCCAGTATGGGTACTACCACAAGAAAATACACATAAAATATTATACTTTGCCAGTATAATTTCATTTTGTCATAAAAAGTGACATTCCTTGTTTTATTCGTGTACCCTTCAATTATTAAACCACTGTTTTCCAAAACGATTTATGTTTAAAGTGTTATCATAGGTGACGTTATAGCTCTGCAAAATATGGCTGTATTTCCTGTATAATACTGTTTTATTAATTTTTCAGCCACCACTCTCCGAATCACGCCAGAACGACATAGATGCAGCCTTTCAGAAAATGGATCCGAATAATGATGGGCAAATCACAGTCGACCGACTGAAACACATGTATAATGTGAAATCGCAGTCTAGATATGTTTCAGGAGAGGAGTCGGAGGATGCCATTTTGACGAAATTTCTGGCGAACTTTGAACAGGATACAATTAAGGAGGGAATAGTACGTATAACGGAAGTACATATATTCCGACTTATAAGTCCAGCTCGACCTATTAAAACATTTTTTTTTTTTTTCAAAAACGAATAAAATTTTCATTATTTTCTAAGCCTCAAAATGACATTTTAGTTAACTGAAATGAACAAGACTGTTTTGTTATAGAGCAAAATGTTTTTGTTATACAGATATTACTTATTGATATAATTGAACAAATGGCTTCAATAATACGACATAACAGCTAGATTTACTTTTCAATTAATCCACCAGTCTTGAGAACCTTTTCATAATGATATCTTCTTTAACATTTAATGTACAACATGGAATAAATTGACCACGATGTTGGACGTTTCAAATTAAACATATTTTCAAATATTTTCTCAAATTTATTTTCAGTACACTACTTTTTGAGTTATTATAAGCCGTTTTACGTTGTCTTGCAGATTTTTCAGGAATAAGTTTCTATGATTACTGGCCCGTGCTTTATTAGAATCTGATAGATTCATATTTTTATTATAAACATCAAATTAATTTAACATGAATATCAAACAATATTTCTAATTTTAACAATATTGCTAAGCAGTTTTCGATAAAATACGATTTGATACACGGTTGTGAAGTCGCTGTTGCATTCACGATGCAACATGAATTTCACTCGTTTTTTTGAGCGAGCCGTACCATACTACGATTTTAAACTCTATTTTACTTCATCGTGTACTACACTTGAGAGCAAAACAATCGATTCAGCAACATGCTCCAACTTTGAGAGAATATGTACCCTCTCCAGTACCATTTGAAGTAAAGGTCAATGAACTGTTTGAAAGTTTAAAAACAGTTGTTTCAAATGATACCACTTCGATTTGAATCGGACCTGTTCTGACAAACTTATGAGCCGAACAACATGTGTAACACAAAAGAGTTGAAACGGAAAGGGTGAATAAGAAACGAAAAAGAAAATAATCCTCAGTTGAAATGCATTTAATTTTTTTTGCCACCCCTTCTCCTAATAACATTTTCTAAACGATTCCGCATAGATCGGATAACTTTCCTTATGCTGTCTTGAGGGATTGCTTCCCGCTCTTCAACCAACGCAGTTCTCAGTTCCACTACGCTCCCTGGTGCAGGATTTCTTGCCCTAACTCTTCGCTTAAGTTCGTCCCAAACGTGTTCAATTGGATTCAAGTCCGGGCTCATCGGAGGCCAGTCCATTTTCCGTATACCGATGTCAGCCAGGTAGGTAATGGTCACTCGCGCGGTGTGGCGGCGAGCATTATCATGAAGTTCTCACCAACAAATCCCGCATACGGAACAACATGTTCCTCCAGAATATCCCTGATATAGCGGTCCGCTGTTAATCCTCCTTCACGTCCTCCACCGGGCACGAAAACCAACTCAGTTTTTCCGTGCATGGAGATGCCCGCCCAGAACATGCAAGAGCCACCTCCATATGTTACAATTTCTTGAATACAGCATTAAGCAAATCGCTCTCCTGGTCTTCTATAGACCCGACGTCTCCTATCGTTACCATGCAGGCACATCCTGGACTCGTTTGTGAATAATATCTGACTATTGACCGTGGTCCCAAAAGAGATGTTCACGAGCAAATTCCAGTCGTCTTTGTTTTTGGACTGCAGTCAGTTTGGGACCTGTAGCTGCCTTTTCTGGGGTCAACGTGGCTGCCTTCAATCTTTGTCTCACTGTCCAAGCGCTAGCGACCACACTTCTGACCTCCCTCAGCTCTTGTGTGAGGTCAGCACCAGTCAAATGTCGATTTCTGAGAGATGTTAACACAGTAAATCGATCGTCCCTCTTCGTTGTCCCGCGTTTACGATCGCCTCCTGGCCGGCGGACGTAGCTACAAGTTTCTCGGTACCGACGATACACTCTTGACACAGCTGATTCACTCAAATTCAGTCGATTTGTCACGGCTCTCTGACTGAGACCCTCTCTCAACAATGCAATTACCTGGGCTGCTTCAGCAGCTATGGCATCCATTTTCTTGTAAATCCTTCGAGCACATACGCATACGTTAACTTCAAATTAGCGAATGGAGACGAATACCAGGTTGCAAGCGCCCTCTATGTCTGTCGTAATCGTCGCGCATGCGCATTCCAATTAACAAGGTTTTGTGTTACACATGTTGTACGGCTCATAACTTTGTCAGAACAGGTCTGATTCCAATCGAAGTGGTATCACTTGAAACAACTGTTTTTAAACTTTCAAACAGTTCATTGACCTTTACTTCAAATGGTACTGGAGAGAGTACATATTCTCTCAAAGTTGAGGCATGTTGCTGAAGCGATTGTTTTGCTCTCAAGTGTACATTATGTTACAATCCTATCGTTACTATAACGATGTTATTATCGTTCTTTTCCAAATGATTCTTTTGGCAGAGTTAAACAGAATTTAACTCTGTCAAAGTGCCAATTTATTATAGTTCCTTCCTTCTAATTATAAGCATCTCAAACTTGTCCTAGAATCCGGATACTGGAGAATTTCCTTAATTCTGGAACTTGGTGCATCTCGTAGACACCTCTACGAGATAGAAGCTTGTCTCTTACAAAGTAGAAACACATCCCTAAAAAGGAGTATGAGCAGAAATTCTCACGTTCGTTGATGACTTCTTTATTGATGATTAACATAATGGTTAAAATGTTCTTTTAGAGTAATTTAGGACGGAAATAGGTTTCAGAAAAACAAAGTTGGGACTTTATGAATTATTTCAAAAACAGGTCAATTCAGTTTGATTTTTGCTTGTCTAGCATAATCTCACAATAGAGGACAGTGTAACATTTCAATTATAACAAGACAGTCTACATAACTGGATATCGTCTTTTTTTTTTTTTTGTAATAATCTATTGTAAGAGTTTCAGGAGAATTAAAACCTGTTTTCTTTGCAGGTGACCAAAGAGGAATTTCTGAATTATTATTCTGCGATAAGCGCCTCTGTAGACAACGACTGCTATTTCAATTTAATGATGAGGCAGGCATACAAGCTGTAATTTTATACTTTGCGTTAAAAAAGAAACCTACATATTTAATTAACATAACAGTATACATACAGTGCTTGCCTATATTAAAATTATGATTGTTGAGTTAGTCCATTCACTTTATATGCTATTTATGAAAATGTTTAAAAATAATCAGAAGAATATTAGATGTTTGCTTGAAGCACTAAAAATTCATTGAAGACTGCTGTGTTAATGATATAACTGTTATTTTTCTTATGTAATATATATTACTATATTTATTATATACTCTGTACGTACTTACTTTCTAGCTTGTATGTTTCACAATAAAAAATAATCCAGTAATAAATATTTATTAACGCAACAGTCTGTTATTTATAATTTTCTGTAAAAATAATTTAGAATGAAATCTTCAAATTCATAATTTTTTTAGATTCTTACTCTGTAGAACAATATAAGTTATTAATAAGACATGTGCATCATTCAGTCTTACTATAAGTGCATACATATATTATATACAATCTTACTATATAAGTGCATTATGCACGTAAAGAAAGAGGAAGAACGCATGTGGGATCTTGACACAAGAGCGGAGGCGTTGATAGATCCGGTTATAATCAATCTAGGCGATAGCAGTTCCAGTGATTGTGATTTTGATAGTGACAGTGACTAACTGTGGAATAGTAATATTGCAAGTGGTCGTGTTGTCTGAAGTGATAATTCTTGATGACGTTAAGAAAATATTTTCAGTGCGACGCAACATAGTGATAGTGGGATAGTAACAGTGATTGGTAATATAAAATAAAATATGTGTGATAAGTGTGGCATATATGTATAGTGATAGATATAGAGACTGTGGCAGTGTTGTTGATACAATAAAATAAAGATTGTGTTAGTGGTGTGGCATAAATATAATGATAGTTTTAAATAGTGAAAGCGGTAGGTCAATATGTGGATTCAGAGGGGCCACTTGTGTGTACCTAGGTCCTCCTACGTCCCTTTATATGGCACATGTTGCCAAAATATCTGTTTTATCAGGATATGCTGACAGGAGATGTTCTGACTGGGTAAGCATGAAATAAGTACATTACATAGCTTAGGATACTTACATTGTTTACTAACTAAAAAACTGTTACAAATCCAGTTAAAACCCTTTTCAACTGTCTTGGTATTATTTTTTTATATTTTGACCCCTCCAAATTGATACGCCTATGGAATTTCGTTCCCCGCACGCTTCTTGCCCCTGAGCCATACATATGGCATATACTTGAAAACTTTTTTTATTTTTCTGAAAAGTATCTAATCACAGAAATATTCATTTATATTGTTTAACTTTACCTTGTCTTGGTAATTATATAAAAGGTGGTCCAACAAAAACGCACGATGTTAATTGTAAATAAAACAAAAAGTTTTCAGAGAATTATCTTAATATTCTTTATTATGATAGAAGGATCTATGACAATTATGTGTGAAACAAAATATCGGCCAAATGCTCGCCACGGCTTCGGTGGCATACCTCTATCCGATGGTCCATATTTTCAATGACTCTGAGACATAATTGAGGTTCAATGTCGTTAATGTGCCGAATTATCTCATTCTTTAGCTCTTGAATTGTTCTTGGCTTATTGACGTACACTTTTTTTTTAAATATCCCCAAAGAAAGAAGTCCAACGGTGTCAAATCACATGATCGTGGCGGCCAATTAACATCGCCACGACGTGAGATAACACGGCCATTGAATTTCTCGCGCAAAAGTGCCATTGTTTCGTTGGCTGTGTGGCAAGTGGCACCATCCTGTTGGACCACATATCGTCCAGGTCCGTATCCTCAATTTATGGCCACAAGAAATCCGTTATCATCTCGCGATAGCGAACACCATTCACGGTAACTGCTTGGCCGATCTCATTTTCGAAGAAGTACGGCCCGATAACGTCGCCAGCCCATAAACCGCACCAAACAGTCACTCTTTGTGGATGCATCGGCTTTTCAACAATCACTCGTGGATTCTCATTTGCCTAAATCCGGCAATTCTGCTTGTTAACGAATCCACCGAGGTGAAAGTGTGCCTCGTCGCTGAAGATGATTTTCTTTGTAAAGTCACCATTCACTTCTGTCTGTTCAACCAACCATTCGGCGTATTGACGACGCTTGAAATGGTCAGTAGGCTTCAGCTCTTGAGTCAATTGAACCTTGTAAGCGTGTAAATTCAAATCTTTATTCAAAATTCGCATCAGTGATGTTCGTGAGATGTTCAATTGTTGGGCACGACGACGAGTCGAGGTTGACGGCTCTTCTGCTATACTATCGCGAACAACAGCAATGTTTTCCGCAGAACGAACTGGGCGAGCATGCACAGGTGTTTTCACATTTCCTACAGACTCGGTTTGCTGAAATTTGCGCACAATTCTACCGATTGTGGACATGTTTGGTCGATTATGCTGACCAAAAAAGTCACGAAGTGCACGAAATGCATTTTGATTTGAACGCCCATTTTCGTAAAAGGCTTCAACAATCTTAACGCGCTGCTTAATTGTGTACCTCTCCATGGTTGAATTTGTCAAACACTGAAACAAAGAAATGTCAAATTAAGTTGGGCAAAAAAATTTACGTTAAGGTGTGACTCACAATTAACATCGTGCATTATGGTTGGACCACCCTTTAGTTTAGAGTAAAACTTTCAAATCCCACCAAATATTGACTGCCGCCATTTTCGGGAATGTATACATCACTTTCTTCTCAAATAACACTTTAGATTACGTAGATACCTAATATTAATGTAAGTATATGCTACAACACTTCCTTTATACATATCGGGCATCAAAACCGTCATAAAACTTATTATTCATTACGATTTTATAATTTATTTGCAATGTTTACAATTTTCACGAATCCCATTTGCTATCCTAGCGTCCTCTATAACCCGAAACGCTTGGACAGCACATGGACGCCGGACGGTGGCAAGGAAATTGTAAACATTGCAAGTAAATTAGAAAATCGTAATGAAGAATAGGATTTATGACGGTTTTAATGTATATGTATTGTTAAGAATAATAATAAACCGAGGAAGAGTTTGTACAATGTATTCCCTGAATTCACCAGTACACGTTTTACGCTCTGTCAGTTTACAAATATTCCTCCCAGTCTGACTCTCGGACATCCAAGTCCCGTCATTGTTTATACTTGGAGACGACCGAGAGTCGGGCCTTAACATAAACATCTCGTGTATCGTTACACCGAATTAATACAGGCAATAATAAAAATTTTATTTCATAGAACATGTCCTCTCACAGTATGTATAAAGGAAAGTTCTAGCATCTACTTACATTAAAATTAGGTATCCATGTAATGTAAAATGAAAGCTATTTGATAAAGAAAAGTGGTGACGTGCGGAAAAATGAAAATTAGTTTTCTCGAAAACTGTGTCCGACCGCCAAAAACTGAAGCTCGATACCTTTTCAGCACCCCCCCCCCCCAAAAATGGGAGGAGCTAAAATTTGGTGAGAATTTGAGAATTTTATTCTAAAGTAAGTAATTACCCTTGTCTTAAACTAGAAATATTTTTCTTATCTAGGTAATACTTACCTAATAAAGAAGCAAGATGTCCAATTATTGTAATTAGGACAATTTTATCAGCCTTCCTATTACTTCATGATAAAAGTGAATAGAAACAGGACCCCATTTCCACGAACACCGAAAGATCGTCGAGAAACGTAGACGTCTCGCCAACTAAGTTGGCATCATCGGGAGATGATTACCATTAATTTTAATCACTTACAATTTTCGTTGGTTTTAATCATCTTATCTCATTATTAGTTTTAATCATCTCCCAATGATGCCAACACTACTTTAAATTTCTTTATATCGCAACATCAAACGCAAAAATTAAAGCTAAAGGGTAAAAACATAATTTGGATGACAACAATTTTGTGTTGTCAATTTATAAACAAAGTGGTATTAAATAAAATTCATTTGTTAACAAATTTAATGAAGGAACTGCACCATAATGCAAACGAGTCTTGGAATCATTTTTAATAAAACAGCCTTCAGGAAAATGTAAATGCAAATTTTTATTCTACTGTTACATTGATCCGGTGTAAGATTTGCATATCTATAGATACCAACAAACCCTAATGATTTCTTCCAACACTGACATCTAAAAAGTACTTTATAAATATCTATACGACATAAATATAATGTATTTAATCCGAGCTGTAACCCTATTAAATGCGTAATCAATTATCTTACTTAGCTTTATCTTTTGGACACCGAAAAAATGAGACACTAGATCCTGTTTTACATTTTTAGCTATTCAAACGCAAATTAATAAAATACACAATCTAAAATCCGACCGGTATAATATACTTATATATAACGCTTGCGGCAATCGCACAGTGGTTTAAAATCCCGAAAAGTTGGCCAAAAGTCGAAAACGTTATAAATTTGACTGAAAGTCTGGACTCGGGGGTTTTCGGGGTCGCTGATTACGAATCCGAAGTCAAAATTTAGAAAAACAAAATGGCGGATGAGATACGGCGAAAAAATTTTTCAAAAACGTATTACATTCGAGTGAAAGTCTGGACTCGGGGGTATTCGGGGTCGCTGATTACGTATCCGAAGTCAAAATTTAGAAAAACAAAATGGCGGCTCCAGCATAGCTAAAAAATGGCACCATGACGAATAATCATTAAATTTCTTTCAAATTTCCCGCATAGAGATTTTCGAGGTCATTGATTACGAAGAATTAAGAGGATTCTCAAAAAAAAATGGTGGATTTGATGTGGATGGCTACTTTGTGCAAGTCAATTCGATTCGCACGTAATCCACTCTTTAGGAGTGTTCAACGTTGCTGGTGATGAAGTAAGTCTGTTAATATATTAGATCCTCTGTCTACGAAATGAGATAACACTTATGAGTAATTTGAATTTCTCAATTTATTCTTCTCTAAGCCCTCAGAAGGCACGTCTAGTTCATTTGGAGAATTCAGTGAGAGTGAGGAAGTGCAGAAAAAGGTAAAGAACAATTTGTCCTGCACATACCTGTGTTTACGCGCCCAGGGTCCTATGGCAAAATTTCTTCTGCCATAAAACGGCCCAGTCAGGTAATCGAGAAACCGAATCTCACCGAGAAACAGTCTGCTATTGTAGAGCCTTTTGGTAACGGCGAAAGATTAGTTTTTGTACATATTTAAATATGGAAAAATCCAGCAAAGTTAAATTGTGGAAATTATGATTGTGAATAAATTATATATAAAATGTAATGACAGTTGATATTTGAAGATATAGGGAGTAGAGGATTGGAACACAGTAATAAATCATTAAAATGGCAGTGAACATTTATAATATATTTCTTTCATTCTTACTTTCGTTATATATATATATATATATATATATATATATATATATATATATATATATATATATATATATATATATATATATATATATATATATATATATATATATATATATTAGGTTGATCAACATTAAGCCCTAATCTGTCATGAAAACCTTGTATATTTCTTTTTTTTTCTAGCAACATTTTCTTTATCCTCTTCCTTCCCTTGCCACTTTTGTATTTCTAATTTGTAAGCTACATGCAAGCAACATTCAATAAAACGTATTCAAGCATGCAGCGATGATATTCCGAATTCGACGCGATCTTCATTAATCGGTCTTTGCAACATCTTGTCCATATCATTGAATTATTTGGACGTATCACCACAAAGGTAGCAACGTATACTTGACGATGTACTCATGATAGAATTACAAACCTTACCATCTATCATTGTCAACGCAAGTTTGAAATTTATGTTAATTTTTTTGCCACCCATCACAGTTTTAAAGGGCACAATGTTTCTTTATTGCGCTTCGATACAATCAAGTTCTGCCCTAGTTGCTTCGGCAGTTTCGTGCAAGAATTAAATTTTAATTAGGCGACAAAATCTTGGCGACGAAGGACGCGGATTTTTCCAAATAATGACGTGTGGGTTGTTTCTATCAAATATTTGCAAGGGAACAAGTGAAATAAAGAGAATTTTTGGCATCTGATTTATTGCCGTCTCCATCGCTAAATTTTTGTTTGTAAATACTTTTGACCAGTAGTGTCATCGCATCTCAACTTGCATATCAATTCTAAATTATCAACTTTGTTTTCAGGAAGACATTTAATAACGTCCGATTGTACCATTAATATCCTTTCAGCTGTATGATTTAGCAATGCTTGGAGTCCAACTGTCGCTCCACTTTCAGTTACAGAAATTTCTGACTTTACAGGGTAACACCTTTTTTTAGCATCTAATACACATCCATAAGGCGGATATAATTTACAATTTTTGCTCAAGCTTACAGAACGTATTAATTGGTAACGACTTTTGGTCATTCTACCTTCTACTATGAGTGATAATGCTTCGTTGCCTGATAGCACTCCTTCTGAAACGTGTTTCATAGATTCCCGGTACTGTAATGCTTTTGATGGACCGCCTTGTGTGATATCTCTAATTACATTTGAAGCATGTAAATTTCCAGAAGCATGGAGACCCATTTGTGTAGCGTAGGCCAATTCGTGGACGGTATGTTCTTTTCGAACTTTTTCTGTCCTCCTTCGATTTGACCGATCACTCAAATCGTCCCAGCTCGTGGAAGGACGCCCCATTGTCTCCTCCGTGGAAGGACGCCCCATTATCTTTTCCGTGGAAGAATGCCCCATTGTGTTTTCCATGGAAGTCTTCGAACCTTCCTTTTCAATTGTGAAAGATACAGGAATTTTGAGCTCGTCAAATTTTTGGAAGAATTTGATTTCGTTCCTGCTCACTTGTTGCCACCTCTTCTTGAATTCCGATATCAATCTACCCATGACATATTTCAGGCTTTGCGACAGAATGTATGGATGCTTCAATTTTTTGACACTTCCGTCTCAACAATGTCAGTGATTACGTTGATTTTCTCGTTCAATACCGATTTCACAAATATGAAAATTTCCTTCCTCGTGATAGAAATTTCTTCGGTATTATCCAGAGGTGCTGTAGAAAATAGAAGAATAACATTAGTAGGAGAATTAACTTGACCAATTTCCTATAAAAAATTGTAGTGACGTATTAAACTGACGCATTAGCAAGGATAATGAGTGTGCCTCGATAGCTCAGCGGTCAGAGCAACTAACCGGAAATTGGGAGAGCCGAGTTCGATTCCCGGTCAAGGCAAAAAGCACTCTTCATCCTTGCTAACGCCAAAGTGGTGACTCCTTTGGCGATTATCCTTGTACTAAACTAGTAATGCTTCAGTTTAATGCGTCACTACACAATATTTAAGACGCAAAAATTACGAAAATCTGCAAAGAGAGCGCGCATCATCGCATAAAAATTATAACCGAAACCAAAGTCGCAGCCAGTTGCAGCTAATTTTTGGATATGTTTTGAAGAAATATCTAAGCAACAATTTCCATTCGGTTTAAGAGCCGGGGTCGGCAAGGGTTTTGACTTATCGCTTTTTTTAACAGGACTTCTCAGAACGTGACGAAGAAAAATTAATGAGTTACTATTTCATACACTATGAGTAATAATTTCGAGCGACAACTTTAAATTGTACTTACTTTCTGGAGGAAAATCCATTTTGCAGAATTCAGATCCGTCAACTTTTCGCGATTCTACACACGTTTGAACTTTGTCTTACTTTCGACGCGCAACGAGTAAATAATACGCCAAGCCTAATGCTCACGAACAGAATGAGGTCCTGACCTGAGCCAGGTAAGGACGATTCTCCTTTGTTAACGGTCATAATACATACTAGGTGTACCACTACAACTATTCCAACCACTAAAAGTCCCTAGAAAAAAAAATTTCGACTTTTGACCAGCTTTTCGGGATTTCAGACCACTGTGAATCGGTTCGGTGTTGAAACTGAAGGTAGACATGCACCACGAGCTAGTTAGCTAATTCCCGCTGGACGACGAGACATAAGGAGGGAAACTTAGTTTAGAGTGAACCTTTTTGTTATAATTTCTGTTCGGTGCTATAGTTGCTTCAGCTGCCGGCAGACCTAGCTGATATTCCGCGGCGAGCGCTTTTCGTTCTATTCCGTCTTTGTCTATTCCATTCTTGTTTGCGTCTTATTTTGTTCATTCTACGTCGTCATATACGTCGAGACCGTCGTATAATATTTACGTGTATTTAATTGTGTATGTTTTAAAGTAAGTATAAAATTTATTTATATCGTACCTACTTTCGTTTCATTTATTTGAATTGGTTAAAACTATCAGTACCAGATCATCGTATATTAACTGCGTGCTATTGCGACGCAACTCACCGGTCATATTGAAACAAAATGAAAAAAAAAAAATTCTACAAAGTAAATTAAAAATTATATAAGTACATACATAAATTTGTATGGAACAATAAAATATAAATATTCTCCGCATATAACCAGCAATTAATTAATCTAGTTAATAAATTAATATTTCACAATACAATTTCTCGTATATGTGTGTATACCTATGATAGTTGATTATCAAAATACGTACAAAATTATATGGAAAATTATGTTATTGGTAAGTACCTGAAACTTAAAAGCTGATTTCGAAAATTCGGCATAGAGCAAAAATATACCTATACCAAAATACCCTACTCAGATCTAAAACGTAGATAAAAAAATATGTCATAGTAATTTTTAAACAATTACGGAACTTTCTATTATATTTTTTTACTATAGATTTACAAACATTTCGAAAGGTTATCTTTTCGAAATGTTTTTCTTCTTATCTTCTAATTCTATCTTATTTCTAAATACATAGGTATTTAAACAAGTTATTTCATTAAGTTGTTTTAATAAAGCACTTTCTTACTGATAATTTGCCACCGAATACAGAATTTTAATTAAATAATAAAACATTTCATATTTTCTATTTCAATACCTATATTTGAACATTTTAAAACTATTTATAGCGTTCTTATCTTACATATTTACCTATTTTCGGTGTTATTAATTTATAAGATATAAAAATATAATCAGTTTACATAGTAGGTATAACTATAAAAAAAAATCTACAAGTTGTTGATCAAAATGTTTTCCACTCTGTCACCTATTTTGTTATTCACCGAATAAATAATTTGAACAACAACCATAAAATGCGGTTTTATCTTTAATTTTAATCGTTAGCAACAAAATATTTACTAATAAATTAATGGTAATGATTGTTTTCATTGCAACTAATAACTAACAAGTACAACCTCGCGTGTAATTGACCACGGTGCCGTTTGTAAAAAGTTATTTATTTATAGGAAACCAATTTTCGAAATGTTTTGATGCTACCCTAACATTTTTTTTTTCATTAATTTTAAACCAAAATAATACTTTATTTAGCGCTCATAATTATATTTTTATATAATTTAATAGCCAAGAACAGCGTTTCCCATTTTTTTGTCCTGGCCCAGTTATTTTTATGCTTCCCCTTCGTGACCCACTAAAAGATGTTTTAACTATCTTAGTGTATAAATAGGCAAAATAAAACACATTTTAATGTCTACATCTACATAGAAGTATATGATATATTTAAAGAGTTAACTTTTAACAATAATGTGATAATTATATTGTAATTATATTAGTTGACTACTATTAGTGAGAAGTAGGAAGCTGTTTAGTTTTAACTAGAAACAATTTAACAACACGGAGACAATTCTGCGAGGCGGTATTTTATTTTCGTGGCCCGGTGTCGGGTCGCAATCTACCACCATATGGGAAACGCCGGCCTAGAAAACATAATCGATATTATTTACACAAGCCCCAGTGGGATTCCCCTAAATATGTGGTCATTCCATTTAAAGCATTGTATATTTGCACTTGTGATAATACGGAATTAAAATAATAGAATAATAACTTTTACTTTCTGACAGAAATAACTTTTACTTTCTGACAGAAATTTCAGGATCAAGGACGTACGGTGTGTATCGATTTTTCGCGATTGCAGGGCATCCGTTGCCATAGTAGCAGACTGACCTTGAACGAAAGCGAGTTTTCCAGGAAGCAAGTCGGTTGGTAATCAGTATCACAAAATATTGTGCCTGTGTCTACAGTTACAAAACCCTTGTATGTATGACTGTTTTGTTATAGTATTTTACCATACTTAGACATCTTTATACAAAATAAACATGAATACAAAATTTCGGAAGTTCGTTGAGAATGAATCTTAGTAAATTTATAATTTACTTGCATATGTACCACATACATACCGTTACTATTATCCAAAATTCCCTTTAATATTTATTAATTATTATGATTAGGTATGCAATAGAGATAATTTGGTCATACTTTAATGTGTGTACTGGATTCTTCGAAAATAATAAGCGTCTAAGAGACTAAATAAACTACCTATGATAATAATAATAATTATTATTATATAATAAATAAATAGTGTTATACCTAATATACAGAATAAAGAAAAAAAGTAAAATAGTAGTTTTTCAATTTTCCCCTTTTTATTTTGATAAAAATTAATTCCTGGTTTTCCGAATACGATAGGGGTATCCATCCCATTTACTATTTATGTAAAGATATAGTGTGGTTAAGAAAAATAAAGAGAAAGCAAATATAACTGGATTATTTTATACAAATTTTGAAATTATTCGAAATGCTCCCCATTAACGATCTGACATTGTTCTACAAATACATACATACATATAGTGTAAGGATGTCATTATTGCACCAATAATTTTATCCCTATTCTGGGTTGCTTTTAAAAAAAGTAAAAAAATATACTTTTTTTAGAGGCTTACGTTTGTGGATATCACCAAAGATTCAGGCCCCAACATTGACTGTCGACATGACGTAAATTACATATAAATTATTCACATATTAGTTTACCTTTCATTGCGTGGTCGTTTAGGAACAGCAACTGAGGACTTGTTATCGTATTCCTAAAAATGCGTAGTTAGGCCCGGGGGCGTAAATACATTGTTTACCATGGTACAGCGGACTGTCCTGTATCGTAGTAAACAATTGGATGATAAATGGGACGTACACAAATTCATAGTTTACTGCGATGCAGCATCAACGCGCCATTCTCAAGGTCTATAGGGGATGAGAAGAGAGATATTACTAAAATTGCACTCGGAGAAAATATTTCGACAACATTTTTTAATAGTGTGGATACGAATAATGACTTGGATGAAAATATTGAACACGTAGTATCAGATACAGCCGACTTTGTAAAAATCAATATTCATGTTTCAAAGATGACCAATCTACCTGAAACTGAGAATACCCTAGAAGACGAGAAGACGAGAAGACGAGGAGCACTCGCTGGCAGTTTCTGAAATGTCTCAAGAATTTAGACGAATAGAGAATATTGCCATGAGCTGCAGTTCGGTTGATATGACTAATACCGTACCAAAATTAACAAAAGCTTCAAAAAACGTAGACACGCCGGCTCAGTTGTTACATTTCCTTACCTTTAAGAAGAGGAACTAAAATAGGTGTTCAACCTACTTCAATTTCCAAGAGAAAACTTAGACCTAGGTATTAAGGTAATACGGTGACAGCACCTCCAACCATTTTGCTCGTCTCTCACAGTCCTTAAACGAAATTGAGTTGTAAATTACTATTTGACGATTTACTTGTACATTACACTGTACTTTTACTATTTACTACAAAGTAAGCGTTACTATCGGTGTATACAAACATTACAATACTTGTTTATTGAAAGACTTACCTCAGGAACTTTAAAAATTGTTCGTTTATTTATGACACAATCAGGGCTTTTGCTGGAACAATTCGTAACGCAACAATATCTTGACGCTTTTGACATATTTAACGGAAAAACTGAAAACGCTCAAAACTTTCAAGACACAGTAAACAAAAATAAACATAACCTCGCTCAGTTCTACGCAAGGACCGCCATGGTGCCGACGTTTTTCGTCCTACCCCCACCACTCGAGTTATTTCTCCTGTTCTCTAGTCTTCGTAGCAAGAAGCAAGAAGACTAGAAAAGTGCTGTCACCGTATTACCTTAATATTATGCAGCTCAAGGAAAGAATACTTTATAATAGTAGAAAGAGAAAACTCAAAATACCAGTTTTCCTTCACTTAACGATAATGAATTTGAACTTCCCACAGAACGTTTCCGTAATAAGATTTTTGGTTATCATAGTTTTTTAATAACAGGTGACATCCTATATTATTTTCTAGATGTCCTTCCAATAAATGAAGACAAGTACCTTAATCTTATGGAGCTCAAGGAAAGAATACTTTATAATAGTAGAAAGAGAAAACTCAAAATACCAATTTTCCTTCACTTAACGATAATTAATTTGAACTTCCCACAGAACCTTTCCGTAATAAGATTTTTGGTTATCATAGTTTTTTAGTAAGAGGTAACATCTTATATTATTTATTTTATATTATTATTATGGCCTTTTAGTTAAATTGAAAAAGTTTAACTACAGTTAGTTAGTTAAAGTTAGTTTAGTTTAGTTCTTTTCATTGCAATGTTATTTCTTCGCTTACATTAGAATGCAACTTATAATTTCAATTTTCTTGAATAAATAGTTTTGTGACATTTCTTGTTTTATTCCTGTACCCTTCAATTTATGTCTAATTACTAACGTTAATTTTGAATAATTAATTGATTTTACATCACACACTGTATTGCCTTCATAGTACACTGATTTGAATAAATTATACTCTTATTGAATGCTTTGTTTTTACTGAAGCAACATACAAAAAGGTCGATAAATATGTAATGTTATTACCACAAAATGGCAAATTTTAAATTAACCGAATATATACAATTGATTAGTAATTGTTTAAAAACAACTTCACATTTCATACAATAATAGCTCACAAGCTAATTTCACAGGAAAACTATCGGTTACTTCTTGGATGTTTGAAATATCTTGTACAGACTTCGGCACATCCCATTCCATCCATTCCAAATATTCACTGTGTAAATACACATTCACATTCAACTTCTTATCAATGCATATGTTTAAATTGGTGTCCAAACCAGACTCAGCATACCATTTTTCGCTTGGCAATTCAGTGGAGTGTCTGTTGCTTTGTAAACTTTCAAACAAAATATTTCATTCCGAGATCGAACACTTCTTCATTTCCCCATGCAAAAGTGATCGCAGTTCGACATTTTCAATTCCATTTGTGGCCATGGTTAAAATATGTAATCTTCCTGTGGATAATTAAAACTCGTTAGACTAAAAGCTCATTATGTTATTTCATTTCCACAAAGCTAAATCATAAATCATCGATATCCTACTCGTGGCAGACATAAAAGAAAATTATAATTGACAGATGAAAAAATGCAATAACATTTCTTGCTCTAAAAGAAAAGTGTTCAGAACTATTATTTTTTGTACATACTATGTATTTAGGACTGAAAATACTGTATCCCAATTTTCATAGCGTGTTTTCACCAAACAATTCGGAAACAACAATTGTAAAGAAATGCACGCGAAAATTGTTTACTGTTTACATAATGAGCACAATAGAACCCTAACCCTACATTTAAATAGTGAAGACCCGTGATAGACGAGGATAAACGGCATGCGCACATGCGCAGATCCCGCGCGATTCTACGTGAGGCTGCCATATTGGCGCCGTTTTTCATCCTAACCCCACCACTGATTTTTCGAGGAGCTATGTCCCCTTACTCACTAGTCTTCTTGGCAAGAAGACTAGAGAACAGGAGACATAACTCGAGTGGTGGGGGTAGCACGAAAAGCGCCCGCATTGTGATCACGTGGTGTGCTTCATCACGGCGGTCATTGCGTAGAATCGAGCAAGGTTATTTGAGGTTATTTTTGTTTGCTGTGTTTTGAGCGTTTCCAGTTTTTCTGTTGAATATGTCAAAAGCGTCGAGATACTGCTGCGTTGAGAATTGTTCCTGCAAAAGCCCTGATCGTTGCTCAATGGAACCCGACATTTTGATAGTGTGAGAGAGAAACCGCGATAGACGGGGATAAACGGCATGCGCAGATCCTGCGCATTTCTACGCGAGCCTGCCATATTGCCGACGTTTTTCGTGCTACCCCCACCATTGATGTTTCGAGGAGCTATGTCTCCTTACTCTCTAGTCTTCTTAATTGTAAGCATTGTGCTGAAGTGTCCCTCTATTAGAAAGAGAAAGAAAACGCAAGCGGTTTAGTGTCCCACTTCAATCTGCTTGAGGAGAGGATAGTGACGCATGCATACACGTACGTTGGGATTCACTCCTCTTCAAGGAGGAAAAGAGAAAATGTGTATTTTATCTATGGAGGAGAATAATGACGATTACGCGTATAAATAACATCAATTTTACTAGTTTATTGTAAAAATTGTTGTATTCAATATTTTTCTATAGATATACGGATCATGTTCTACAATCTATGGTGACACCGCATGATTTCTCCGTCTGCATATTCTCGTGGGGTGGGGACCTACGAGAATATGCAGAGAAGAACGCTTGCGTTTTCTTTCTCTCTCTAATAGAGGGGCACTTTTTGGGCCCTGATGCCCAGTCTATACTTGCTAAGTCTATGGATACAGAAGGACAGTCCGCTGTACCATGGTAAACAATGTATTTACGCGGCCCGGCCCGGGGGCAGAGCAAGTCATCACGTCACCGTATTGTTCCGATCTGGACAACACAGTACTTCAAGGTAACATCACCACACACCTAACACTATTTACATGTATGATCACATGAGTATATTATTAGTAGCTGCTCTAAATGTTCGGCAGTCAACGAACGACGTCTGTCAGTAAATATTCATTTATAATGTGAAAATGACCATTCTATATCCACGGAAGTCAACGGAGCATACCGGAAATATTAATAATATTGTAGAGCCTTCATACCGATTTTTGGGTTAGAGACTTGAACTTCTTTCTTCTGTGAAATATCTACTATAACTGCTATAGTAGAAAACCCCGGGTTGTTATCCAAAACTGTAGTCAACTTTTTCTTTATAGCCTTCGCAGTATCCCCCTCCAACTGAAATATATACTGTCGAAGGTCCCAAAGAACGTTATACCATCCATTATTGAAAATTCATCTGTCAGTTGTTTTTCCAACTTTACAATGGCTTTTGGTATGCGCGAAAAATTAGCATGTATATACGACAAATCTTGTTGAATAGCTGGATCCGCTAAATTCTGTTTCGCATTCGCAATAGCATCATTTGGATCCAACTGTTGAAATACCCTGGTGATAGTCTCAAAATTGCAGTAATAATATGAAGCTGCCTCTATCCGCGTTCCCCACCGAGTTATTACGGCCGCTGGAGTTAACTGTGTGCGGGGAAGCATTTCTGTGAAAATGTCACTCTTTGCGGGGCTTTTAAAAACACTTGTCTGACATTCGCCATCAGGCGATCGACATGCGGATAACGGTCACGGATTACCTCTGCTACGCGATGAAGACCATGTTACATGTAATTGAAGCACTCGGGAGAAAAAGGTGATAAGCCACAATTCTTGTTAAATTGTAATTTAAGCACATCTAAAACCTTTATAATGGTAGCAAGCCACATGAAAATATTTATTTTATTGAATACTAGATGGCGACACTTATGCTTGAATTTCGTTGTCACTTCAATAATAAACAAGCATTTGTGTATCGCAAGAAGGGAATAAGCCACAGTTAGCATCATGGCGCCAGAGCAAAGTGTCAGTGGTATCAGGAAACGTTTATTTTCTAGTAGAAATAGTAAGGACAATGACAGTATTTGTGATTCAGATGACAGTGTCAAAGATGAGGATTATGTTTATCCATCAGGTGAGTCGTCTGAGCCTGAAAATTCATCAGAATCAGTAAGTAAAACTTATTTGTGGCATGCTCCCTTTTAAAGTTAAATTTATCTGGGCATATTTCTTTAGGTATAAAATTTGGTATTAATCATATAAAGTCTTCAAAGACAGTTTGCTCAAGAACTTCTTCAATGTATTCTAGTATTTACAGGAATTGGTTATTTGAAATCAATTGAGTATACAATGAAATAAAAGACAATCGCGGTTACACTGTGGTATATTCCCTTTTTGTTCAGTTACTTTTTTTTTGTTTCTTCAGGGAGAAGATCAAACAAAAAGTCGAGGTAGTATTGTCACGCCAGAGAAAAAGGGCCATTTCAGTGAATACTGAATATAGAAAAAGAACAAAAGAAAGTAAAAGACTGAACTTAGGGTATGCTTATAAATCTTATAAGGTCGTAGAAAAAGTCATGGGAGACCCATGCAGCTGCAAGAAAAATTGTCCGCAAAAGTTCACCACAAAATATATCCCAATTTACCACGACTTTTATGCAATTCTTGGTATCGCTGATGTGGAAGCTGCTTTGATTTTAGAGCCGCCTGAGATGAAACATTTCGATTTGGAGCTGGATGAAGAACTAAGCGAAGCGATGCAGACATGATGAGTGATTACATTTTTCCTATGTTCCAATCATTTTATTTTTTATAATATTTAACCAATAGTACTTTATTTATTTAAAATAGTGATGACTTTTTCTTTATGTTCGTCCAAAATTTAACCCATTGTGTCTAGTAGAAAAAGGCGATAAGCCACATTTTTCCAGTTTTTTTCCACTTTTTTCCTAAAATTTACATTTCAGCTCTTAACTCCATATAGCAATTTTAATTAAACCTAATTTTGAACATTATGTAGAAATATTATATGCAGACATCCTATAACATTATTTCAGGAATTTGATTGGAACTTTGAAATCCGTTTTTCTCACAACTAACGTATTGTGGATTACCGCCTCTTTAATTGATCGAGTACTCTGTGGTAGTTCATAATTCCAACGCAATTGAGTAAAACATCTACTAAGTTTTAGATCACTTCTTTTTTTTTGTGGTATAAAACTTAGTAGTATAGTATAGTGGTATAAAACTTATGGTACGAGTATATAGTATAGTGGTATAAAACCAGTATACTATAATAGTGGTAGTGGAATTAGCCAAAAATATGTGAACCCAAAATGAGCTTGATCAACTACATAGTTTTCGCGTAATCATAAAAAGTTACGATTTTTTTTTATTTATATCACGTACAGTCCCACCGTGGCAACGTTACAAAGAATGTTACGTGGCAAGGAATTACATCGGACTGCCCAAATGGGTTGTAAACTGTTGAGGTTTTTTACTTAATTGAAAAGTCCTTTGTGAATTTTATGAATCACTATTTATTAGTTTTACATCGAGCAAAAATACCAATACACTGGTGGCGCTCTTTGTGGGTGATTAATTCTTCAAAAGACTTTTCTTCGTTTTTCAACAACAGCATCCAACTGGATCTAAAATTTAAAAAGTCACCTGGTAGAATTTGCAAAGCTTTACAAACTAAAATTAAATCTGGAAGTGCATTCTGATTTTTGGCTTTTAAAGCGTTATTTAGCTCAAACCACAGATTTTTCAATTTCACAACGTGGGTCGAAACATCCTCTCCATTAATCTAACTGAACGCAAAAAAACTCGGTACATATTTTGAACAGCTGATCTTTGGATGACGCCTCAAAATTCGACTATAATGCTCCTCAGGCTTCATGCGCTGATCTTTATTCATCAGTGATGCCAATCGCGTGGAAGCGCTTGTCTCTAGACTGTTGGTAAAATTTCCCTAGAATTGTCTAAGTTTAAATAAATTATCTTCCGTAGAATTCCTTAGATTTTTAATTGTTCTTAATCCCCCTAGAATTCCCTAAATAAAAGACAACAATAATTACACATTTTTTTATTAAAACAAATGTACAAAAAAAAAGTAAAAAGATAGTCGTGAACAAATATAATATATATGAATGTATTTGCTTAATATGTAATTAATGTATGAAAACGGTTGTTTATTTATACGAATTCGTTTTCTCCATTAATTTTATGTGTTCATCTGACGCATCAAAAGATTTACAGCAACTGCCTTTGTTTGAAAATCGAATATGACAAATTGCGTTAAGGGCCTCGCTAGTTAATTTGTTCCTTTTTTTCGTTTTTACGCCAGTAACAACCGAAAATACATGTTCAGTTTCTGCATTACTATGAGGCAGACACATTTGCAAATTCATGTTCTTCCATAACATTTTTATAAGTCCCTATATTATGCCAAAGTTCTTCAATATATTCTTCAAAAAACTTTTGTTTTTGGACATCATATCTTCACTAAAATTAATGGATTTTTCTACTGCTGATCAATCTTAACACCATCTATATTAAACTAAATTTAGAATACATTTTTTCAAGGGAGTCTAATGTTTTTGGTTTGTTCAAGCTTAATGCTAATTTAGGAGCGAGAAACCTCAAACCTTCGAAAAATGGGTCGGACAAGGGAAATCAATCTTGCAAATCTGTTACAGCAGTTATTAGAAATTCTAAGCAGTATTTTTTAATTGGTGTAGAAATCTCTTCCGGTAAAGTAGAAATAAATTTACTACATACTGGACCCAAGTCTATTAAAACTAGATCCATAAAAAGTCGAGGATTTTTACAGTTAATGTTGAAATCATTAATAAATAATTAAAATTCAGGTTTAATAAAATGTGATACAATATTTTTGAATATTTTTCTACATTCTATTAGCAATTCATGAATTAATAATTTTTTAACTGAAATAGAGCATTAAAAATGTTAAAAAAAAAAGCTAAAATATGATTTAGAAATAATACAATTGCTTTTGTAGTATTATTGTTTAGTTGATCAAAAATTGAATTGACCATCGAAGAATTGTCTTCAGTTTGAACAAGTCTGAAATAATTTAACAAAATTTGCCAGTTGTCCAACACCCGGTTTATTGCATGCTGCATACTTAACCAACTGGTGGCCGACAGTTTCAGCATTTTTTGTGATTCCCCTTTAAAAAATTCTTGCATTTCTGCAAGCTCTGCTGTTCATTTTGCAGAAACTGAAAAATAACTGGCTACATTGCGTACAAATTCCTCCGGAGTGCGAGGTAATTTTGCACAACGTGAGATGCAACCAAGGCTGATGAATGGCAGATGCAGGGGTAAAACTATTAATGCATTGATTTCTGATTTTAAACGAGTCATAAAAGAATTATTTTTTCCTAATATTACATTTGCATTATCGGAAGCCAGTCATATGATATAATTAATAGGAATGTGTAAACAGTGTTTGAAAGCCCCAAATAAATTCTCAACATTACAATTTTTGGCGTCAATGCTTATCAATTCCAATAATTTATCCTCAATTTTACCTAAATCGCTTACATATTTAACTATAATACAAAATAATTTCATCACAGAAATATCAGTGCTTTCATCGACTAATCATCATCATCATTAGGTCATCAGTCCTAAGACTGGTTGGACGCTAACCTCCAGCTTCTCCTATCTTGTGCTAACCTACGCATTTCGCTAATTGTGCTACAACCTACATCCCTTACTATTTGCGAGCAGTAGTCTAATCTAGGCCTACCTCTGCCTTTCTTCACTCCTATTTCTGCCTCCAAAATATCGCGGACTATTCCCCCATGTCTCAGCAAGTGGCCTACCATTCTATCTCTTCTCTTCTTTAAGTTTTTCCACATACTCCTTTTCTCGCCGACTTTCTCCAATACTTCTTCGTTTCTAACCCTATCAGTCCATGGTATTTTCATCATTCTTCGGTAACACCACATCTCAAAAGCTTCTAATTTCTTCCTACTTGCTTCCCCTACCGTCCAGGTTTCGCAGCCGTAAAGTGCCGTGCTCCATACATATGTTTTCAAAAATCTCTTCCTTGTTTCTAAGTTTATTACCCCCGAGCATAAAAGTGCTTTCTTTTTGTTAAAAGCTACTCGACCCTGCGCTATTCTTTGTTTTATGTCTTTATCGCTTCTTCCATCCCAATTTATTTTACTTCCTAAATAAGTGAAGTCTTTAACTTCCTCCAATCTTTCATTATTAATTTGTACTTTCGTTTTTGCTCTGCTCTCGCGCCCTCTGCACACTAACACTTTAGTTTTGTTTTTATTCACCCTCATTCCGTATTCCTCTGTCAACACTGCCTCCATTTCGTTCAATGCTGATTCTAGTTCCTCCTTACTAGATGCTAATACTGCTATATCATCCGCGAATCTCAGCATTTTTAGTTTCTGTCCCTGTACTTTAATCCCGAAATCTACTCTATCTTTTACCACATTAATCGCCTCTTCGATGTACAGATTAAAAATTAGTGGTGATAGCGTACATCCTTGTCTTACTCCTTTCCTAATACCTACTTCCCTTTCTTCCCCTTCTACTTCTATATCAGCAGTTTGCTCTATGTATAGATTGTGTACTACTCTCCTATCTCTATACTTCATTCCCGCGCTCTTTAGTATCTCGAACATTTTTTCCCATCTTACGTTATCAAAAGCTTTTTCTAAATCTACAAATCCTATATAAGCGTTCTTTCCTTTTTCTATTGTTTTCTCTAACATTACTCTTAGCGCCAGAATAGCTTCGCGAGTTCCCCTATTTCGCCTAAACCCGAATTGGTCTTCTCCTAGTATTTCCTCCGCTCTATTTTCCATCCTCTTCTGCACTATTCTAGTTAAGATTTTTGACGCATGGGAAGTTAGGCTAATTGTTCTAAAGTTCTCGCATTTGTCGGCTCCTCTCTTTTTCGGTATAGTAACGATAATGTTCCTCTTATAATCCTCCGGCATCTCGCCCGTTTCGTATATGTATTTTACCAGTTCAAACATCCTATTTACTACTTTCTGTCCCGCACATTTCAAAATTTCCGCCTGTATTTTATCTACACCCGGCGCTCTATTATTCTTTAGCCCCCTTAGTGCTATTTCAAATTCCTCTCTCAATATAGGTTTTCCTACATCTTCCCTATCGATGCTAGATTCTTCCTCTAATATCTCTCCTAATTCCTGACCCTCGTATAAATTTCCTAAGTACTGCTTCCATCTATCCGCTTTCTCCTCTCTTCCTATCAGTATGTCCCCCGATTGACTCCTAACATTTCTACTTATTGTTCCTACATCCCGGAAGTTCCTCTTAATTATTTTGTAAGCCTCATCGGTCTTACCTACTTGCAACTTATCTTCTACTTCTTTGCATTTCTCCTCTATCCATTGTTCTTTCGCTTTTCTACATTTTCTAATGATTTCCCACTTTATTGCCTTATACGTTTTCAGTCCTTCTTCGTCTCGTCTGTTTTTGTAGCCTCGTCTCTTTTGCATTAAGTTTAAGATTTCGTCCGTTATCCAGGGCTTCCTAGCTTCCCTTTTATCGTGTCCTAAAACGTCCGTAGCCGCGGAAGCTAGACTATTCTTGATACCCTCCCACTCAGTTTCTGCGTTCTTGATTTCGTCCTTACTCGTTTTATTTATTAATTGATCTGTTTTCTCCTGGAACTTATCTTTCATATTCTGATCCCTCAATATGTCTACATTTATACGTTTCTTATCCTTCCGGGTTTTCAGATTTTTGAACTTTAATCTAGCTTTCATGACTACCAAGTTGTGATCGCTGTCTACATCTGCTCCTGGATAACTCTTACAGTCTTTTACTTGATTTCTAAATCTCTTCCTAACCAGAATGTAGTCTATCTGATACCTGTCTATCCCTCCTGGCATTTTCCATGTGTACCGCCTCCTAACGTGATTCTTGAACAATGTGTTCGCGACTACCACCTTGTGCTTCTCACAGAATTCTATCAGTCTGCTACCTCTCTCGTTTCTGTTTCCTAATCCATAAGGCCCTACAAATTCTCCTTCTTTCCCCTCACCTACGACTGCGTTAAAATCTCCTACTATTATTAAATTTTCATGACCCTTCACAAATCCTATTACCTGCTCTATGTCCGAATAAACGGCTTCTAACTCTTCCTCGCTGTGGTTAGAAGTAGGCATGTATACTTGCACTATTACTGTTTCCACTGGCTTCGAATCTAACTTAACCATCATTACTCTCTCGCTGTATTGTAGGTAGCTATCTACACACTGTCCTGCGTTCTTCCGCATAACGATCCCTACTCCCGCGTTTCCATTTACCGATCCTGTGTGTATTACCCTATAGTCACCGCTCCAAAAATCTCCTACTTCCGGCCAGCGCATCTCACTTATACCTACTATATCTAATCCTAACCTATCCATTTCTATCTTCAGATTTTCTAGCTTCCCTGCCTGTCTCATGCTTCTGACATTCCACGCTCCGACTCGTGAAATGCTACACTTCTTATTATGATTGCACTCGATCACGTCTCCCGGAACAGTCCTCACCCGGAGATCCGAACGGAGGACTATTTTACCTCCGGAGTTTTTTGTCCCAGGAGACGCCATCATTAATTTAGGATAAGCTTTCTGCTAGCTGTTCTGAGGATTATAATGTGGTGGTTTCCTCTTGCCTCCCACATCGCAGTCGTGTGTGTCATAGCACCATACCAACCCCCACGGTTTCTGCCACTATGACTACTGAAAGAGCTGCTGCCCTCCTTCAGGGACTTGTCTTAGTCTGGTTTTTCAATAAGGACCCCCCCACTATGGTTAAACCTATGGTACGTCTCCTTAAATCATTAAAACGCGCAAGCCGACCCACCCGTTCCAGTTTGCACTAGAACTTCGTTAAGGTTCAAGTCCTATCGGATCGGAAATTAATGATAATGAATCGACTAAAGCGCTGAAATTTTTTTTTAAGTATTTTTCTGTCGCGACATTCTTTTTTAGCAATAAAGTTTTTTACAATGTTTACTGTTTTAGTCCGCCCTAATTGTACATATTTTAATACAGATGAATTGGTGAAACAGGCTTTTAACAAAGGTACAATGTTCAACCACTTGAAATGCTAGCCGACCCACCCGTTCCAGTTTGCACTAGAACTTCGTCAAGGTTCAAGTCCTATCGGATCGGAAATTAATGATAATTCATCGACTAAAGCGCTGAAATTTTTTTTTTAAGTATTTTTCTGTCGCGACATTCTTTTTTAGCAATAAAGTTTTTTACAATGTTTACTGTTTTAGTCCGCCCTAATTGTACATATTTTAATACAGATGAATTGGTGAAACAGGCTTTTAACAAAGGTACAATGTTCAACCACTTGAAATGCTACATTGTGGTACGCAAAAAGTTTGAAAGTTTAATTCCCGCTTCCGAAACGTATTTAGTATGCAAAATATTCTTTAAAAAAAACAAGGGGCAACTGGTTGCAAACCTTATTTTTCTATGCTTGGCCGTTACTGCATGTTTTTCCAGCTCAGATTTTCTGCACTTCAGTTCCACATTGCAAGCTTGGCAGATACAAATGAACTTATTTGCGGGGTGGTGCATGGGCCATTCTTTAAACTGGGGATTCGCAAGCTACTTTTCTTTGAATTTTTGAGTACCTAATATATATTTTTTGTTTTGGGGTCTCGTGTCGGAGTTTTCTTTTCTTGCTCGGTGTTAAAGAATGAGAAGTGGAAGGACAATTTCTAAATGGGTATAAATTGTTTTTGTTGTGAAAAAAATACAGCGAGAGAAAAAATACTTACAATTCATCTGACGAATCCGGACGACCCCTGGGGGGTCGCGAAGCCTTTGTAGGGGGGTCGTGAGAGGTCGAGAGAACTAGGTACTTCAGTAAAAAAATCAATAAATTTTAAAAAGATAGATATATTAAGAAATAGTTAACAAAAGGATACTCGTAATGTTATTCATACAAACAAATTAACAAAAAATAAAATCTTGGACTACTCGTTCATTTTGATGTGAAGGTTGCGCTTGTTTTTGTTCAATCAATTTCTCCCATCGTGGATCCGTTTTTGCAACATTAAGTATTAAATCGTTTTCCAAATTTAAGCGATTTCTTTGTTTACCTTTTATTTGGGCCATTGATGAAAATGTCAACTCGCACAAGTACGAGGTAGCAAATGGAATCAAACACTTCAAAGCCTCAGTTGTTAATTCCGGGTATTCTGTTTTTCTTTTTAACCAAAAGGTATCCAAATTTTCAGACTTGAATCCCAAGTGCAACATCCCATCGGCAGATAATTCCAGCAAATTCTCTTTGAGCTTAGTTGCTAAATTTGCCTCATTTATAGCTGCATTTAAAAACGGACTTAAGATCCATCTTTGCCCAGTGTTATCCGATGATATCTCTTACACTGAGAAGTAATGACACAATTCTTTCTTCAAATTATCTGACACCATTTTGATACCAGATATATATGAATTGATGTTTATCTCACTTCCGACTTCTTCAATGAAAGACTGTGTCGACGAAAATGAATCAAAGTTGTTTTGATTTATAGACGATGACCACAATTAAATTTTTTTTGTAAAGCCATGGAGTTTGTCTTTTGCTGTGATGACATTTTCATCCCGCCCTTGAAGACTTTTATTGAAGTTATTTAAATGCTCAAATAAGTCAGAAAGAAAAGCTAATTTCAAAAGGAATTCCGGGTCAGAAATGAATTCCGAGTAATCTGACTTGGCTTGCTGTAAATATACTAAAAGTTCAGCTCGAAGTTCCATAACTCTGGTTAGTACTTTGCCTTTTGATAACCACCTTACCTCTGTATGGTAAAGCAAATTTCGATGGAGTGCCCCCATATCTTCACAAATGATTCGAAACAATCGAGTCTGCAACGCTTTTCCTTTAATCGAATTTACAATTTTAATAATAATATTTAGAACTTGACTGTATTCTTGTGGCAAGGCTTTGGCTGCAAGAGCTTGGCGATGGAGAAAGCAATGCATCCAACAAGCGTTTGGCATCTATTCTTTCAGTCTATCAATAAATCTACTCTTCGCACCAGTCACGGCTTTTGCTCCGTCACTACAAATAGTAATACATTTTTGTGCCCAATCGATATTCATATCTTGCGTAGCTTCAAGGAACATGTCATGCAAGCACTGACCTGTAGTATTTGTGGGAAGTGCCTTGCAAAATAGTATTTCTTCCATTAATTTTTCATCGGATTCAAAACGCACAAAAGCTACAAACTGCGCACAATCCGCAATATCCGTTGATTCATCCAATTGCAAGGATACAAAAGAACTTTTCTTTATTTTTTCTATGACTTGATCACGAACGTCAGTCGCCATATCGCTTATCCTGCGTTGAATGGTATTGTCAGAGAGAGGTATACTCTTAAGCTTTTCGACCTCTTGTTTGCCAAACATAATCTCTGCTATATCTAAAGTTGCTGGTAAAATCAAATTTTCGGCAATAGTATGAGGTTTTCCTGCTTTAGCCACACGAAAAGCTACTCGATAACTAGCGAGCAACGCTTTCTCATTTAGGTTGGACATTTGTACTATAGCACTTTTTTGATGTTCAAGAGCCTTTAATTTTCGCTCAAAAAATTCCACGGGTTTATTTTTTTCATTAGGATGTTTTGTGTTTAGGTGGCATACCAACTTCGATGGCTTCATGCTTTTTCTTGACAAAGTTTCAAAGCAAATTACGCACTGCGGGCGGTTTATTCTCAATCACAGTAAACCCAAATTTCAAATAATTGTCGTCATAAAGACGTTTTTTCTTTATTCCACTACTCCCGCTAGAAGTTGATGGTTCTGATGATCTTTTCAGGAATTTATCCATTTTTAATTATAACAAACAACTCAAATACGTAAAACAAGTGACTTGCGCTCTTCAAACAACTTTACTAAACAGCAGACGACACCACCGCGCGTGTCTCACGCTCAGAAATAACTCTACAATTACTCCAAGCTCCAAGGCACCTTAAACACAAAGTCAAACTACAATTACACCAAGGCACCTTTACACACAAAGTTTAAACTTACAAAACCGAATCGCTTCCGAATCGTTTCCACCTATCACGGTGTCGCTTCTGAGTTTATTTCAAACTCAACTGCCGCGGCCGCGGTCGACCGCCCTAGTTATAGGCCAGCCGGCCAGCGCACTCTAGCGGGAATCATCTCGAAGCGTAACGAAACGTCTCGACCTTGTGGACCTTTCGCGCGGGCCGTGGAGCGCGCGGGGCTGTAGTAGTTCCGAGTGTTACCAACAGATGGCGCTGGTAGTCTCGGCCGTAATAATATGTTTATGTTTGTTTGTTAAATATCAATTGGCCACGTATTCGATTTAAAATGATGTGTTTTACGTACTTAATTACTGTATATATTTATATCTGAATCCTAATAACGCAAACGCATAAAATTTTTGTATGGATTAAATATTTCTAACATACATGAAAAAAAGCTAAGGGTTGGGGGGTCGCGAAATATTTTTTTGATACTATGGGGGTCGTGTCATGAAAAAGGTTGAAAAACACTGCACTAGGGGAACGTAAACCACTCATAGAATAAACAAAAGCAAGAAGAGACACTGTCGCGGCATCTATAGGATCATACACCAACTCAATTCAAATTTAATTTAACATATCACTTCAACATAAACCACTTCTTACTTCACTCTCCGCGTTTTCTACTGCTAATAACGTTTTACATGAATGACACCTCAAATTATGCTGCAATTCGCATTAGATTTGAAGCTTTTTTCGCGTCATTCATTGCTCTCACCGCTTTAAGGCGTCGTTCAACATCTTTTTTCTATTTCCAAATCCTTTGTTTTATTTTTGGCATATTAAATGCAATATTGAAAAACAACACAATCGAAAAAGGCGCATAAATAAACAAAATGATGATATGGCGATACAGGGCGATACGCCAGACACCGAGTTCTGTGCTTGCAGCGTTGCCACGCTGTAAACACAAAAATTTGTAGTGTATCGCAATGCAGCGACTTATGTAAAAGTCAGCAGATAGCGACCAAACTTTTGTTTGTTTTAAATTGGGGAATAAGAATTGAAAACACAACGTTACAAGGTTCCTACCACTAGACAAAATCAAACGATCAGGCCAAATCTTCGAACTTGTATGTCCACTCTCTTAGGGAGGGTCAAAGAGGGGTAGCGAGGATTCGTTACTACCATACTCAGCAGGTGTGACCGAACAGAAATTACAACTGTCAACTAGAAGGTTCACTCCCAAGCGGTACTTTTATCTTTCGCTTACAAAGGCATTGCCGTCATGCAGCTGTTGGACGGCGGCCTTCTTTTTGTATTTGGGGTATACTTCCTATGATCCTATACATGTGCCGCGTGCTAGTTAGCTTATACTCGCTGAACGACGCGTCGGGATAAGGAGGGAAACTTAGCGGGCGGAGCTTAGAGTGAATCTTCTAGTTGTAATTTGTGTTCGGTGCCGAGGGGATGTTTTTATATTTTGGGTTATATGAAATGAAATAGAGAGTGGGAGTATGGGGTGTTTCACTAGCGAAAAGTTTTTTGTTAGAAACTTTATTGGTAGTAAAATATTTGTAAAATCGGTGTATATTTGTTGAGATAATAGTGAGGGAAGAGAGGGAGGGTGGATGGGGATATCTTTTGCAAATTGACTATATTTAGAAAAAAATATGCAGACAGAGGAACGAATTTGATAACGTTCTCTACTTATCATAGACGTTTTGATATGGATATCAAACGTGGAACCCATGGACATTCGCACTAACTCTAGACGTAAAATAAACCTGCATCGAATGTATCTTGGACCGTTTCATGTCCATGGTTCCTCTCGTATAAATCTCATATTTGTTTCAGCATGCATCAGCCTCAAAGTACGACTTTTCTTCAAGAATCTCAGATGGCTGTGAAGAAACTTCGCGAACTCCAGGCAAGTGGACACACGGGCGATCCTGTGGAGCGCCTCCGTCTGTTGTGCCTCTCGCGAGGAGCTGATAGTTTCCTCCGTTTAGGAAGACTGTTTAGAAGGATGGATAAGTATGGTGACGACAAGCTTAATCTGAAAGAGTTCATGTTGGGCTTAAAGAAGACGGGTTTGGATATAACAGAGGACGAGACGAAACACGTGTTCGAGAAATTCGACACCGATGGTAGCGGAAGTGTTCATATCGACGAGTTCTTTGTTCATATTAGGGTAAGTGTTTAATAGGGATTCATAATACAGGGCAGAGCAGAAGTCTGGAAACGGCTGATTTTTTTGAAAACAAAAAATATTACTAAACACAAAAGTTTCATGGTTCTTAGAAGTGTAACAGATTGCACTAATAGTTTACTGGATGGGGGAAATTTTAAGGTTATTTCAAGGTCACTTTTTTTTTCTTGGTTAATTAAATGGTGCATTTTTCGTTGTGGAAATTGAAAGGTGAATACATTTTGGATAGTAAATGAAATATTTAAGATTAAGAAGTTCGTGATAAAGTGGATCACTTTGTGGATTATTTGTAGGCACAGGTTAGACGTCCTTGGTGCGCAAGATTCAACAAATTCCCAGGCATTACTTGCTTGGGAATCTGTTGAAGCTTATCAGATGTTTGATTTTAAACAGGATCAGGCCTGCGCTGAAGGCCGAAGGACGCTATTAATGATACATGTTTAAAGATGCTATTATAAATAATGGATAATTCTCATAATTTCCTTCAAACATTAGCTAGCAGATTTTTATGACAGGATTTTTTCGAAGGATTTGCGACAACCCGCAGACTGTTCGTTAGTCTGGAGAAAGATATCTACGGGCCAGATTGCAGACACGGCGCGGGGGAAAATCCACAGGCTCCACTCGCGCGTGAGTTGAGAGAACTGTGAGGCGAGATCGGCAGATTTCGTCCTGTCAGTAAATTCGACGAATTTTACCATTCACGAGCGGATCGAATCATAGGCCGCCACTTTTCTGTGTCCTAGTTTTTTCAAGAGTATGCAACAAAATAAAACGAACATTATTTCGTTTATTTTTGACATGAAACACGTTTTTGTAATAACTAACTTGTCGAAAATCGTTACGCAGAAGTGTCACAAAAGTGCGTAATGAAAGGTGTGAAGGTAATAGAAACAAAAAAAATTTAGAGTGAAGGTAATGGATACAGAAGCGTGTTCCATGTTATATGAATTCAGAAGGATTTAAATCTAGATAAATCTATAAAAAGCATTTAAAAAAGTAACTACTACACGAACGTTTTGTTTTTCGTAAAATTAGCCCCATATGGTTACACTGCCGTCTTACTCTCATCCACGATTTCACTCATTTCGTTCTTTTTTTTTTCTTGGTGGAGAGGTACTGAGCATGGCGTACAACCCACTAGCAACCGCCACAATTTTCTTATTATTATCCATAGTAAATTTAAACTGATAGTAAAACACAACAGTAAAAAACAATGCGCCTCTAAAACACAACAGTAAAAAACAATGAGGCACAGCTTGGTGACGTGACGCAGGGTGAGTCACGAGAACAACTAAAATATGTTTACACGTTTTTATTTGTTACATACAACACAACATAAAAATCCAATACCTCAACAATGAATCAACGTTACTGATAAATAATGCGAAAAATATTTTTAATGTGACAAATTTTGTTTTTCTTTATGGTAAAATTTGTATACCGAACAATTCAG
Organism: Rosalia funebris; assembly: GCA_037954035.1. Lineage (NCBI taxonomy): Eukaryota > Metazoa > Arthropoda > Insecta > Coleoptera > Cerambycidae > Rosalia > Rosalia funebris. Next base: position 10,856,878 of record JAZFAV010000011.1, on the reverse strand, counting down.
CAATACCTATAACGTTCAATTTACTTAAACTAAATGCTGCTCATTTTTTAGAATTACAACAAGAATTTGGCAAATCTAAAATACAATTGCCATATTTTTACGCTTGTTTTCTAAAAGACGCACAAAAATACAATATGAATTTTATTTTTTACTTTTGGAACACTGTGTGTACAAAATTTGTACAGCGCTGGAAAACTCCTGGGGCTTCCAAAGACGCATACTATCATTGGAAAGTACGTGCTATATTCGATATAAAATACGAGGGTGGATCAAATATAAACGAGCCTTTGTTCATCAAACATTTATTTTGAAAAGTTTCACAAAAACACAAATTTCTCTATTTTTCTACATATCCCCCTTGTTTTTCTATACATTTTTCCGAACTGATTGGTATTTTTTTCATCCCGTTTTCATAAAAAGAAGCAGGGCTGGTGTCTAACCAGGTGCGCACAAACGCTTCCACCTGTTCATTGGTCTGAAGTCGCTCGTCTCCTAGTAACTCTTTGAGAGGCCCAAACATGTGGAAATCACAAGGGGACAAATCTGGGCTATATGGAGGGTATTCCAGCTGAGTCCAGTGAATTTCACCGACTTTGGCCTGCGTTAAAGCTGCGGTATGAGGCCTAGCGTTATTCTGCAAGAGTAACACGTCACGAATGGGGTGCGGATTCCTTTTTCGGCGATAAGCAAGTTTTACCTGATTGAGGAGGTTACAGTAGTAGGCTGCGTTAATGGTTCTTCGCTCATGCAAAAAATCGACCAACAGCACCCCTCTCCAGTCCCAGAAAACCGTGGCTAAAACTTTTCCTGCAGACAGACGTGTTTTCGGCTTCACTGGGTTTGATTCATTTTTGCGTCGCCACTTCATGCTTGCTCGTTTTGATGTTGGGGTGTAATGGTGTACCTATGTCTCATCGCAGGTTACAATTTTGCGCAAAAAATCTTCACCTTCGTCTCTAAATAGCGTGAGAAGCGTCTGAGAGATGCGAACTCGAGCAGCTTTTTGATCTTCACTCGGTAACTTTGGGACCCAGCGAGCTGAAATTTTTCGGAATCCCAAGTCTTTCGCTATGATTGTGTGGACACTCCCATAGCTGATGCCGAGTTAAATAGGTATCTGAAGCACCGTGGCGTGGCGGTTCCCTTCAATACAGTTTCTAATGCGTGCAATGTTAGCCGGCGAAATGCTGGTGCGCGGACGACGAGGATGATTTACTTTTTCGACACGGTTACACCCTCCGTTAAATTCTTCGCACCAAACTTTTACACGTGACCATGAAAGCGTTTCATTTCCGAACTGTGCTTGCAATCTGCGCAGAATTTCAGCTGGTTTCACGTTTTCGCGTGTAAGAAACATAATAATAATTCGTTGCGCAACGCTGCTATGTACCTTCTTCTCACTCATTGTGATTGCTACTAATTAAAAAAACACATCAATATGACGCGTCGTTTCCGTGCCACCTAATATCCCCACTTCAAGCTCCTACCGCCCGTATTCACCTTGAACAACTATCCGGCGCGAAATTTAAAAAGGCTCGTTTATATTTGATCCACCCTCGTATGTATATTATAGGTCATTTTTGATGTGGTACTAGTTTATAGTATTAAAGAAAAATTATGTAAGCTTCACATACTTTAGCAGTATAAGTTATAATCAGGAACCAAAAGTAAGAAACGCGTCTCTCGAAAATCATCAATATTTTCTTAAAAGTGTTTACACTGTTTTTCACATCTCACATTCACAATCCTGTATAATTTTACTAAGCGACATGATTTGGATGGTTGTTTATTTGTAAGTAGATTTCCCCCTCAGGTGTACCCATATAATCTAGTGCAATGATAACATTACACCATTCTATTGCCTGCTGTGATTGTTTTCAAAGCGGGTTTTCAAGACGTTTTGGTTAATTAGGTGTCGGAGAGCACTTACTATAAATTAATTTATTTTAATTTTCCTACGATTATAGAATTATCTTAGCCTAGGAACTTTATTTTGGATAACATATCCTGTATAGTGTGTCTTATGTATAATATAATATATTTTTATGACAGGTGTCAGTTTTTCGCACTTTCGTGCTCCTTATGTGAACCACCTGGTCGATGGTTTTGTCCTGCTAGGTATATGACTTATTATTTATTTTGTGTTTGATCGCTGCTACTTGTGATCAGGAATTTTGGTTTTGTTGTAATGCTAAATGCCTTTGCTAATTTACTTTGATTTTAATATGAATTAATTTTTATTTTTTGTTGTGTGTTTGTATATGGGAAAAGTTTAATAAAAACCTATTTTTGATAATTCAAAGGCCACTGGGCAATGCCATTTTGTTGGATTCTTAGCCTGCTACCCCGAGCTACAGTACGGATGACATTGTCGCAGCCACCTCTAGAGGAGACTATGATACGACATCCATCCATGAACTGGCCGCGAAGTAGCGTGGTGCATTTTTATAATTCCGCCCCTTCTTTCTTTCTTTTCTTTTCAAATATCTTTATTTCTTTAAAATGACTAGACAGTTAACAAGAATGTACATTAATATTCTAACCATTGGGATACTGGAGAAACGACAGTCAAATCGCCGAATCTCGGCGGCGTTCATGGGTGCGCATAATTATATGTGCACTCATGTCCCCCACGCGAAAACAAGCGACCAACCCGCCGTCCCTCACATCCCCGTATATATATTTTGGCGGCGTCTTCTTCCTAAAAAATAAAAAGATAACGACGTCGCCCCGTCGATGTTCTGACTGGCTGTAAATTTCTCTTCATCATTCTGTACATTTCTGTCATTTTTATTAAATTCCGCCTCGGGCTACTAATCTGAACGCTAATCTTATTCTCTTGTATTTTAATAACTAAGAAACTGAAAGATGATAATTAAACCACTGTTTTCTAAAACGATTCATGTTTGAAGTGTTGAGTCATAGGTGACGTTATAGCTCTGTACAGTATGGCTGTTTTATTAATATCCTGTATAAAATTGTATTACTGTTTTATTAACTTTTCAGCCACCACTTTCCGATTCGCGCCAGAAAGACATAGATGCAGCTTTTCAGAAAATGGACCCGAATAATGATGGACAAATCACAGTTGACCGACTGAAACACATGTATAATGTGAAATCGCAGACTAGATATGTTTCAGGAGAGGAGTCGGAGGATGCTATTTTGAAGAAATTTTTGGAGAATTTTGAACAGGATACAACCAGGGATGGAATAGTACGTATAACGGAAGTACATATATTCCGACTTCCGAAGTCCACCTCGACCTAATAAAACATTTCTTTTTCAAAAACTGAAATAAAATGTTGACATTTTCATTATTTCCTAAGCCTCAAAATGACATTTTAGTTAATTGAAACGAACAAGACTGTTTTATTCCAGAACAAAAAGTACACACCGCCAAAAACCTTGGACCCCGATGTTTTATTAATATAATTATTTATTAATAGTATTAATAAATAATTTTCTTTTAAATACTGTATTTGTTTTTCAAAATATGTTTTTTCTAAATGTATATTTTTGTAATACAGGAATAATTTTTAAATATTTAGTCAATTAAAAAACAATGAGAGAAAATTGTCAACTTTTAAGTAAATTTATTATGACAAAAATTAACAAACATATTTTTTAACAAAGTAAACTACAACTTAATAGTCAGTATGGCCTCCTCTGCTTCTCAGTAACATATTGACACGCCTGTGCATTGAAACAATCAAACGGTTGATAATTTCTTGACGAATATTGCTCCATTTCTTTATTACTGCTGTAGCTAACTCTTTCGAATTTTGGGGTGGGTTCATGCGTTTGTGAATTATTCTAGAAACAAAATCCCACATGTTCTCAATGGGATTCATATCTGGGGGATTAGCGGGCCAATCTAATCGGGTAATATCTCCCTGTTTTGATACCTCTTGAATCGTTCTTGTGCGATGTGGCCTAGCGTAGTCGTCCATGAAGATGAAATTGTCACCTAATTCGTCGCGTAGGGGATAAATAATGAGCCTGATAATACTTTCAATATAAACTTGACTTGTCACATTCTGATTTATGGGAATTAACGGCGTACGGCTATTGGACATTATTCCTCCCCAAAACATTACTGTCCCACCATTGTAGGGAGCAACCTCACGGAGAAAATTTAGTTTCTCTTGATGACCTGGCTTCCTCCAGACTCTATGCCCATTGTCATCACTCATCAGTCCAATTCTGGTTCATATGTGAATAAGACTCATCGCCACTGCTGCAAAATCCAATCACTACGTTCCCGTTCCCACTGAAAGCGGGCAACTCGATGTCGTAGAAGTAGAGTGGGTACCCTTAAAGGCCTTCTTGCACGTAAATTTGCACGATGGAGTCTTCTTCGAACTGTACAGGTCGATATAACAAGGCGAAACGTATCTTGAAAGTGAGCTCTGAGGGCTGGACTGAAGCATTTCGGTGTCTACGGGCATATTAAACCAAATACTGATCCTGCCGTTCATTTGACACTCGAAGCCGACCACTACGTGGTTTTCTTTCCACTGTCCCAGATTCTTGATAGCTATGCACTATTCGTACAACAGAAGACCTAGAAATGACTAACATCTCGGATACCTGATGATTGGAATGTCCAGCATCACGCAAAGCAATAATTCTTGCCCTATTAAATGTAGAAACCTCGCGTCCTGGCATTTTAATGAAAGAAAAGTATTAAAGTCGCTTTGCTAAATATGCAATAAATCTGAAGAATATTAAAAAAAAATTATAACTAATCAACAATATTTTATCTAGCAATGTATTTGATCGTGTTTGACAGCTAAATAACTTACCTTTGTTGTCTAGCAACGAAAACAAAATAAACATAGTCGAAATATGTAATATACGGGGGGTCCAAGACTTTTGACGATGTGTGTATTTGTTGTACAGATATTACTTATTAATATAATTGAACAAATGGCTTCAATAATACGACATAACAGCTAGATTCACTTTTCAATTAGGCCACCAGTCTTGAAAACATTTTCATACTGATATTTTTTTTAATATTCAATGTACTTTTTAACATGGAGTACTATCAATTTCATCGCTATTTTCCAAATAAAACACTCTTATCTTGCTGATAAACGGAACAGCCTACCTGAGCCTAGCCATAAAAACAAGCCACGGTATGAGATAAGATTTTTTATTTGGCAAATAGAGAGAGATGAAATAAACTATACGATGTTGGAGGTTTCAAAATAAGTCAAATTAAATATCTTCAAACACATATTTTCTCAAAGTTCTTTTCAGTACACTACTTTTTTGTGTTATAAACTGTTTTGCATTATCTTGTAGATTTTTGAGGAATAAGTTGCACTTTCTGCGGCTCACTACTTCATTCATACTTAACACTGGGGTCGTAATAATATTCCAACAATTCATCAACAATAATTTCTTAATATTCACAACATTTCTCGACACAAGTATCATCAAGTATGACCATTATTGGCACCAGATACAAATGACTATTGATAGTTTCTATGATTACTCGCCCATGCTTTATTAGAATCTGATCGATTCATATTTTTACTATAAAGATCAAATTAATTTAACACGAATATCAAAATTTTTACTCTTTCTTTTTTACCAACTTTAACATTATTTCAAAGCAGTTTTCGAAAAAATACCATTTGATACACGGTTGTGAAGTCGCTTTTGCATTCACACTGAAAAATGAATTTCACCCTTTTTTTCGAGCGAGCCGTACCATACTACGATTTAAAACTCCATAGTAGGTTTTAAACTTCATTTTACTTCATCGTGTACTATATTATGTTATTATCCTATCCTTACTATAACGATGTTATTATCCTTCCTTTCTAAATAATTCTTTTGGCAGAGTTAAACGGAAAGTGCCAATTTATAGGAGGTTTAATAACCCAATTGGTTTTCCTTTTCCTAGAATCCGGATATTAGAATTTCATTCATTACTTCTGGAACCTGGCCCACCTCGTAGACACCTCTATGAGGTAGAAACTTATCTCTTACAAGGTAGAAACACATCCCTAAAAACTAGTGTGAGCTGAAATTCTCACGTTTGTTGATGAATTCTTTATTGGTGATTAACATAATGGTTAAAATTTTCTTATAGAGTAATTTTGGAAATAAATGGGTTTAAGAAAAACAAAGCTGGGATTTTACGGATTTCAAAAACAAGTCAATTTAGTTTGATTTTTGCATGCCTAGTATAATCTCACAATAGGTGAGATAGTGTAAAATTTCAATTATAACAAGACAGTCTACATAACTGGATATTGTTTTCATTTTTTGTAATAATTCATTGTAAGAGTTTCAGGAGAATTAAAACCTTTTTTTCTTTGCAGGTGACCAAAGAAGAATTTCTGAATTATTATTCTGCGATAAGCGCCTCTGTGGACAACGACAGCTATTTCAATTTAATGATGAGACAGGCATACAATCTGTAATTTTATACTTGTCGTTAAAAAAGAAACCTACATATTTAATTAACATAATAGTATACATACAGTGCTTGTCTATATTAAAATGATTGTTGATAGTCCATTCACTTTATATGCTATTTATGAAAATGTTTGAAAATAATCAAAAGAATATTATATATTTTTGTTTGAAGCACTAAAAATTCATTAAAGACTGCTGTGTTAATGATAAAACTGTTATTTTTATTATGTAATATATTGCTATTTTTTTATTATGTAATATATTGTTATATTTATTATATATTCTGTATGTAATTTCTAGCTTGTAGGTACTGTTTGATATTTAATAATAAAACATAATAATCCATTAATAAATATTTATTAACACAAGAGAAACCTTCAAATTCATATTATTTGATAATTCATTAAAGCATCACTCTGTAGAACAGTGTGAGCTATTAATAAGATATTTGCATCATTTAATCTTACTAGTTAAATAAAAAAAAACATTTTAAACAACAGTTTTTGTAAATACTTAGATACCTAATATCAATGCAAGTAGATGCTGCAACGCCTCCTTTATACAATATAGCATGCATTAAAATTGTCATAAAACTTATTAATCTTATTATTCATTACGATTTTCTAATTTGTTTGCAATTTTCACGAATGCGTCCATTTGCTATCTTAGCGCCCTCTATAACCCGAAACGCTTAGACCAGGCATGTCAAACTCATATGATATTACGGGCCACATGATCTATTTCGTATTAAGTTGGGAGCCGCATGTTTCAATGTTCAAAAAATTAATAAAACATGATTTTTAGAATTATTATATTATGTATTTATTAGACTCAATTTCAGGCTCAATGTTATTATATATTATACATACTGTTAAGAAATGTGGGGTTGAATAATATTCCGATTTTCATTAGACCCCAATTTATTTAAGTTCTCAGAGATTACAACTGAATATCTGAACAGATTGGCGCGTATATTTCAACTATTGAATGGTCGGTCCCTCTATCCTATCGAAACCGCGCCGAAAGCTGATGTCGTAGTTTATGCTACACGTCTCATAAAGTATTTGATTTAATATCAACAATTCGGCGACGGCTCTGTCAAAGTTCCCCCAACTCGATAAATGAAGAACAATGGTAACAAAATATTCGAAATAAATGACTGAAATTCTGCTGGCTTCACATTCGGCTTATCCTGACATGGTCGCGTCCTCGCGACCTTGGACCTGACTCACTGGGTCAGAAGTGATGTACTGAATCACCTTGGCTTTTACTTATAATATATGGGTTATACCTACTTTACGCCTAACGGTGCCCTAGACCGATTGACACATCCATAGCACACTGGGCTGCCCTGGCACACTGGGCCATCATGGTTCACTGGACCATCGTAGTTCACTGGGCTACCGGGGCACACTGGGCCACTAAGTCTGAAAGTGCTCGTTGCACTTCCAAACACGCGGTTGGCCAAACCGATTTCTACTACACCGAGTTCACTGGACTCGTTTCTGCTGCACTGAGTTCACTGGACTCAGTTTAGGTTCACTAGACCTCTTGTCTTGTAGTTGTCCTGGATCCACTTCTTTGGGTGCATTAATCAAACGCGCCGATACCCCTGGGTACACTGAACCCAGCCCTGCTGTGGACCCTGGAACTGCAACCTCGTGGGTACACTGGACCTTCTCTTTAATTTTCATTCTTGAGGCTGTGTTTTGATACCTGTTCACCATTTGCAATTAAAAACTGTAGTAAGTGCTTCGTAGATATACAATCTGCAGCTCGAATTCCTGACCTTACGAAGGGGTCGTTGATTGTGTTTGTGATGACTTCCACGATTACCTTGTCCTGAAGTTTGCAATACTGACTAGGGATAACTTTTGGTAGAAGAAATTAACCAAACTTTGAGTTGCACTTCGCTCAATATTTACTAAATCCTTTAATTTGCTGAAAATACACTGTTGTACTGGAAAACTTTCTTGTAGTTTGTCCTTCCACGATTCCCACGATAGATTAAGATTTTCTTGATTGTGGTACCACGTCTTCGCGTTTTCTCTAAGTTTATTTATCATACAATAAACACGGACCTTATCATCCCAGTCAAATAATTCACCAGTAGCGTCAACACTGCTTAACCACTGATTAACATTCATCAGTTCGTCAAAATCTCCACTGAATACTGTTACACTATCAATTTTACCCCGATAGGCACTGGACTTTTTACTTAACTTTCGTTTTAATGTTTTTACTTGGCGACGCAATCTTCTATTTTGTTTGACTGTCACTATCGCTACTTGTTGTTTTACTACTACTACTACTAGTAGACGAACTTTCACTACTCTCGGCTGACGACCACGCGTCCTTTCTTGACTTGTGTTTTGGCATGATTTTACAGTTTTGTACTAAAAACACGCAAAAGCACATAAGACAATCCCACTTCTGATTTGTTAAGAAATATGGGGTTGAATAATATTCCGATTTTCGTTAGACCCCAATTTATTTAAATTCTCAGAGGTTACAACTGAATAACTGAACAGATTGGAGCGTATATCTCAACTATTGAATGGTCGGTCCCTCTATCGAAACCGCGCCGAAAGCTGATGTCATAGTTTATACTACATGTCTCATAAAGTATTTGTTTAATATCAACAATTCGGCGGCGGCTCGGTCAAGGTTCCCCCAACTCGATAAATGAAGAACAATGGTAACAAAATATTCGAAATAAATGACTAAAATTCTGCTGGTTTCACAATACCTACATAGTGGTTTTATATTTCATGTCATTTTTTAAATAAAATATTTTACATTTTATTGTATATTATTATACAATATACATATATAGACATTTTATATTTCATGTTATTTTTTAAATTTAAATTATAAATATTTTATTTTTTATAAAAAACAGAAATAAAAGTTATAATAAGAAATAAACAAAATCAGTTTAATATTACCTACTTTTTAGAAGATATTTGACATCGTTCTTCATAAAACAAGTCATCAAAATTTGGTTGAATATATTGAGCTGATGCAATTTTTAAAATTGATGATAAATGTTGATCGGTTAATCTTGACTTTTCTGAATTTTTCATTAGAGAAAATAGTTGCTCGCATAAATAAGTGCTTCCGAACACAGCCAGTATATGCGTAACAAACGATAACATTGTAGGAGATCTACAGATAAATATGTATAAAAATCTGGAATTCCAACTTCCATACATTTTTGCTGCAAAGAATCACATTGGATTTCAATTAATTCCATTTGTAAGTTTTCATCTACAATTTCATAACTCCAATAAAATTTACTCGTATTATACATAATAGAGTAATATAATACAATAAGTAATTACAATTAAACTAATTTACATTTTCAGAATTTTTTAACTCATTTCCAGAATCCATTTGAGAATTTTTTTATATAAATCGTAAAAGGTTATTTAGTTAATAACAATATTTATCCAATTAATATCAAGCTTTGCCTAATCGTAAATGCACATAAATGAGATTTATGTATGTTCGATTTAATTTAATCCTATATTTTGTTTTTCAATCACTAAATTAAAAATTAACAGGTTGGCTGCCACGTCCACCCAAGTGGATGGACAGCTGTACCAGAGTGATATAATGTGATTTGTCCATATTTGCCAGAGCTGTAATTTTCGTGCCAAGAATCACAGAACAATTTTCCATATACATATATGTTCCTTGCATGAAAAGGAAACACCGCTTCCTTCATCGTTTTACAAGGTGCATTTGACGGCATCGTCCACCCAAGTGGGTAGATAGGAAAAATACAAATAAAATGATGTTGGAACTCATTTATTGATATTGTGAACAGATTCAAAGCATTCTAAACAAAAAATGGTCTGTCATGACACGATTTGCAAAATGTGGAAACCTTCTTTGCCTTGCTCTTTGCTTCAATTCGTCCTGATGTAGATGAAATTTTTTCATAGCACGATTTGCAATTTCTTCTTGGTGCTCTGAAACAATTGCACAATTATTAAAACGTTTTCAGCTGGGTTTATTGTTTAACTTACCGTTTTGTTTTACCAGAATCTACAATTTCAACTTTCTGTAGATAAAGATTTGTGGCTTTTGACAGCCTTGGCGTTCTGCATCTTTCTTCTTCTTCTGGGATGTCTAACAGTGAATAAACAATTTTCATTCTAAACTGATGTAATCCTATTTTCTTTTGTTGACTTTGAGCAGAAACGCAAATAAGATAAGCATTTACGATGATGTACCAAATACTATATCGTCTGCTACCTTATGGTACCACCGAATAGATTCCCTTATAGCAGAATGATACGATGCCAATTAATCAGATATATCGATACCACTCTTCATATTATTATACTGTATAATCATATCAGGTTTAATAATTACTTCATCATTCCGATTTTTCTTACCATTGGAAACTAAACTGGCAGTAAATTTTGAAGATACACAGTAAACTTCTCTTTTGTCTTTCCATTTCAAAGCGACTATACCGGTAGAACTTTCGAGGGATTTACATTCACCGCGCTTTTGTTTGGCAGTAGTAACATCTTTAGGGAAGTGTTTTCGATTTTGGCGATATGTACCTACGAAATATGTTTTCTCATCAATCAGCTTGTGAATTAACGGCACACTGGTGTAAAAGTTATCAGTCCATAAAATGCGCCCTTGACCTAAGTATGAATTCATTAATGTCATAACAACATTTGTAGCAAGACTTCCATAATCTGGTTCGTTTTTATTTTTCTTGCCACAATATGGGATAATTTTATATGTATAACCACCCTCGGTCACAAAGTTTGAACAACTTTATACCATATTTATGGGCTTTTCCAGGAATATATTGTTTAAAGTTAAGTCTGCCTGTGAAAGGCACCATTGACTCATCAATAACTAGATTTTGACCTGGAGTTTTTACGTTTTGGTAGTTATTTTGAATTAAATCTAGCAGAGGTCTCACTTTGCATAATCTATCCCCTTGAACATCTTCACCAAAATGCCAAAACCTTAACAAAAGCTGAAAACGATTTCTAGTCATAAAAGAGGATGTTTCGTTTTTAAATAATTTTTTATTTGACCAGTATGATTCAACAGATTTTCATTTCTTTAGCATCTACGTCCTTCCAGCTTTTGTACCTACTTACCTACTACTCCTTTTTACTCGATTATTTGATAAGTAGGTTTGAGCATTCTTGTTAATTTCTCTGACCATCAATTCCATCAAGACGTCAGATATAAAAAGCTTATAGTAATTTATTGGTTTTGAACCAGCTACTTCAAATGATATATTGATTTTTTCTTCATTGGTGAATGAAAATTGAGGTTGATTTTGATAAGAGCATTCGTTCGAAGCACATACCTCATTGCTATTATTGTCATCCAACTCACCAGTATCAACTTCATTATCTAAATCAGCATCTTCGTCCAAGACATCGTAATCATGTCTGTAGAACTATTTTCTTCCGATTCCGTGCTAACTACATATTCACCACCTGAATCTTCAAATGACTCAGGTTCGTCTTTACTGCTTGAAAGGGGATAATTTTATATGTATAACCACCCTCGGTCACAAAGTTTGAACACCTTTATACCATATTTATGGGCTTTTTCAGGAATATATTGTTTAAAGTTAAGTCTGCCTGTGAAAGGCACCATTGACTCATCAATAACTAGATTTTGACCTGGAGCTTTTACGTTTTGGTAGTTATTTTGAATTAAATCTAGCAGAGGTCTAACTTTGCATAATCTATCCTCTTGAACATCTTCACCAAAATGCCAAAACCTTAACAAAAGCTGAAAACGATTTCTAGTCATAAAAGAGGATATTTCGTTTTTAAATAATTTTTTATCTGACCAGTATGATTCAACAGATGGCATATGCACCAGTCGCATCCACATTCTGAGACCTAAAAAGATTTTCATTTCTTTAGCATCTACGTCCTTCCAGCTTTTGTACATACTACTCCTTTTTACTCGATTATTTGATAAGTAGGTTTGAGCATTCTTGTTAGTTTCTCTGACCACCAATTCCATCAAGATGTCAGATATAAAAAGCTTATAGTAATTTATTGGTTTTTAACCAGCTACTTCAAATGATATATTGATTTTTTCTTCATTGGTGAATGAAAATTGAGGTTGATTTTGATAAAAGCATTCGTTCGAAGCACATACCTCATTGCTATTATTGTCATCCAACTCACCAGTATCAACTTCATTATCTAAATCAGCATCTTCGTCCAAGACATCGTAATCATGTCTGTAGAACTATTTTCTTCCGATTCAGTGCTAACTACATATTCACTGCCTGAATCTTCAAATGACTCAGGCTCGTCTTCACTGCTTGAAAGACCCCAGTTTCTGGCCTAATTCTTCTAATTCTTGAAGAGTCAATGCTCTTCTAGAGTCTTCACCGAGGTATTTACAATTCACAATAGATACCTAACGTTTTCTAGTTTCCTGGCTCGGCATTGTTTTAGTGTCTTTACACTTCACCTTACACTCACTAGTTTCCATTTCTTAAAAAATTAAAATATATATAAATAAAAATTAAAATAAGACAACACGATATCTAAATTAGTTATATTCATTAAATTTATGCTTACAATACCTAGCCAAACAATGTGTCTTGATATATAACATACACATGACACTGGGAGACTGGGACTGTCACTGTATATCCGATTGGGTGGATAAACAGTTGAAAAAGAACCTGTATTATCGATGTGCAGTTGAGCTTCTATTCAAGCTTTCTGTACACACAGTTTGGTAGACAAACAAAGTATAGGTCTGTTTTGTTACTTTAGATCATAATTTTACTAATGACCAAGAGCTGGCTGTACAATCTAAAAATAAAAAAATATATTTTGTCTATCCATTTGGGTGGACAGTTGCGAATATTCAAGCTTCTGTGTCAACTTAAATGTGTCGACATAAGCAAGATTTGGAGTTAATGTGAAATATGCTTGGCAGCTAACCTGTTAATGAAATGCAAAATTTAAACTGCATTAAAAAACTGCATACAAATAAAAATAAAATTTACTTTAAAATATTTTTTTCAATAAATTTTAAAAAAAGTCGGCGGGCCGCAACCTATGTATTGGTGGGCCACATGTGGCCCGCGTGTTTGTCATGCCTGGCTTAGACAGTACATGAACGGTGGAAACATATTAATTGTTTTTGCGTGCCCATAATAAATCGAAAAAATCATTCATTACTGATAAAGTTAGCGGTTACCTTTGCATCTGAGGGCAAAACATTAAAATCTATCAGTAACTTATAAGTCGGAAATCGAGAAAGGAACCACCAAGCCGCCAAGCGGCTATCAAAGTAGTTCCCGAATAGCAAAGATATTACATAATCGCTCTAGGAAACAACTACTCCTCGGGCTAAAGCCCCGCCAGGTATTGAATTATACCCAGAAGCGATCCTCCACCCCTTTCTCGTGTTTCTGCACGATCAGATAAGGTTTCAAAAAATAAAACCTGCCACAGGTAGGATTCGACATTTGTCCCGGATCGGAACCGAACGAGATAGCCGTTTGGTGGCTTGGTGGTTCCTTTCTCGATTTCCGACTTATAAGTTACTGACAGAGATCGTATCGATAAAGATGTATACACCATAAAGTTCATTCGGCATTTGGCCTGAATCGGCACTGATGAGAACTAACAAGTTCGAAACAGCTGTATGTCGTTCGGTTCCGATCCGGGACAAATGTCGAATCCTACCTGTGGCAGGTTTTATTTTTTGGAGAAAATTAAAATCTATGTAAAGTGTAAAGAGCAACGACAACAGAATGTTTGAACACTTTCTTCCTAGGAGAGTTTGCGGAAAGGCCGGAAAGTGACATTGACGTCTAAGTGAGCTTATCTAAACTAATAAATGGAGCAAACATCTGTATATTCCAACTTAAAAATAGCCCTCATCTTATTAAAATACATATATAAAATAATACAAAATATGTTTACCTTCAATCACTTTTTCTTCCACGTTTGTCATCCCAGAAACATCTTTGTAGTTTTTCTTTTTGCTCTCAAGGCAAGTATTACAAGAAAAATCTAAAATTTTTACCGAATTTTAAATGTTCCTTTCTGGGCAAGTTGGGTTTTGTAAAATTGTTATACCAATATAATATATTTATAATACATATAGATATAAACAAAACAAATTTGAAAAAGGTTACTATTCGTTAACAAATTTAATGAAGGAACTGCACCGTAATCACTTTTAATAAAACAGTCTTCAGGAAAATGTAAACTGCAAATTTTTATTCTACTGTTACATTGATCCGGTGTAAGATTTGCATATCTATGGATACCTACCAACAAATCCTAACGATTTTTTCCAACTCTGACATCTAAAAAATACTTTATAAATATCTATACGACATAAATTTAATGTATTTAATCCGAGCTGTAACCCTATTAAATGCGTAATCACTTATCTTAATTAGCTTCATCTTTTGGACACCGAAAAAATGAGACACTAGATCTTGTTTTACATTTTTAGCTATTCAAACGCAATTTAATAATATTCACAATCTAAAATCCGACCGGTATAATACTTCACCTGCGGCAATCGGTTCGGTGTCGAGACTGACGGTAGACATGCACCACGTGCTAGTTAGCTAATTCTCGCTGGATGACAGGTCAAGGTAAGGGGGGAAACCCACGAGCAAAGAGACCTTTGCTCGTAGGGGGAAACTTAGTTTAGAGTGAACCTTTTTGTTTATAATTTCTGTTCGGTGCTATAGTTGCTTTAGCTGCCGATAGGTCTAGCTAATATTCCGCGGCGAGCGCTTTTCGTTCTATTCCGTCTTTGTCTATTCTATTCTTCTTTGCGTCCTATTTTGTTCATTCTACGTCGTCATGTACGTCGAGACCGTCGTTTAATATTTACGTGTATTTAATTGTGTATGTTTTGAAGTAAGTATACAATTTATTTATATTGTACTTTCGTTTTATTTATTTGAATTCGTTAAAACTATCAGTACCAGATCATCGTATATTAACTGCGTGCTATTGCGACGCAACTCACCGTTTATATGGAAACAAAATGAAAAAAAAAATTCTACAAAGTAAATTAAAAATTATATATAATTATAAAATTATATATATTATAGTATATAGTACATACATGAATTTGTAATGAAATGTATGGAATAATAAAATATAAATATTCTCCGCATTTAACCAGCAATTAATTAATCTAGTTAATAAATTAATATTTCACAATACAATTTCTCGTATATGTGTATATATGATAGTTGATTATCAAAATACGTACAAAATTATATGGAAAATTATGTTATTGGTAAGTACCTGAAACTAAAAAGCTGATTTCGAAAATTCGGCATAGAACAAAAATATATACCAAAATCCTCAGATCTCAGACGTAGGTCAAAAAATATGTCGTAGTTATTTTTAAACAATTACGGAACTCTATTATATTTTTTTATTATAGATTTACAAACATTTCCAAAGGTTATCTTTTCGAAATGTTTTTCTTCTTATCTTCTTCTAATTCTATCTTATTTCTAAATACAGGTATTTAAACAAGTTATTTCATTAAGTTATTTTAATAAAGCACTTTCTTACCACCACCAATTTGCCACCGAATACAGAATTTCAATGAATAATAAAACATTTCATATTTTCTATTTCAATATATTTGAACATTTTAAAACTATTTATAGCGTTCTTATCTTACATATTTACCTATTTTCGGTGTTGTTAATTTATAAGATATAAAAATATAATCATTTTACATAGTAGGTATAACCATGCCCAATATTCTAAAAGTTGTTAATCAAAATGTTTTTCAGTCTGTCACCTATTTTCTTATTCACCGAATAGATAATTTGAACAACAACCATAAAATGCGGTTTATCTTTAATGTTAATCGTTAGCAACAAAATATTTACTAATAAATTAATGGTAATGATTGTTTTCATTGCAACTAATAACTAAAAAGTATAACCTCGCGTGTAATTGACCATGGTGCCGTCTATAAAAGGTTATTTATTTATAGGAAACCAATTTTCGAAATGTTTTGATGCTATCCTAAATATTTTTTTTTTTATTAATTTTAAACCAAAATTATACTTTATTTAGCGCTCATAATTATATTTTTATATAATTTAATAGCTTAGAACAGCGTTTCGCAGACTTTTTTTGCCCTGGCCCAGTTATTTTTGTTTCCTCTTCGTGATCCACTAAAAGATGTTTTAACTACCTTATAGTGTATAGGTAAATAGGCAAAATAAAACACATTTTAATGTCTAGATACAAGTATATGATATACCTAATTAAAGCGTTAACTTTTAACAATAATGTAATCATTATGTTTTAATTATATTAGTTGGCTGCTATTACTGAGAAGTAACAACACGGAGACAATTCTGTGACGCGGTATTCTATTTTCGTGGCCCGGTGCCCGGTCGCGACCTACCACCATATGGGAAACGGTGGCCTAGAAAACATAATCGATATTATTTACACAAGCCCCAGTGGGATTCCCCTAAAAATATGGTCATTCCATTTAACGTATTGTATATTTGAACGTGTGATATACCGAATTAAAATAACAGAATAATAACTTTTACTTTCTGACAGAAATTTCAGGATCAAGGTGCGGCGTGTTTATAGATTTTTCGCGATTGCAGGCCATCCGTTGCCATAGTAGCAGACTGACCTTGAACGAAAGCGAGTTTGCCAGGAAGCAAGTGGGTTGGTAATCAGTATCACAAAATTGAAAATATTGTGCTTGTGTCTACAGTTAGAACCCCTGTACGTATGACTGTTTTGTTATAGTATTTTACCATACTTAGACATCTTTATACAAAATAAACATGAATACAAAATTTCGAAAGTTTGTTGAGAATAAATTTTAGTAAATTTACAATTTACTTGCATATGTACCACATACATACCGTTACTATTACCCAGAAGGCCCTCTAATATTTATTAATTACTATGATTAGGTATGCAATAGAGATAATTTGGTCTTACTTTAATGTGTGTACTGGATTCTTCGAAAATAATAAGCGTCTAAGAGACTAAATAAACTACCTATAATAATAATAATAATTATTATTATTATATAATAAATAAATAGTGGTATAATATACATAATAAAGAAAAAAAGTAAAACAGTATTTTTTCAATTTCCCCCTTTTTATTTTGATAAAAATTAATTCCTGGTTTTCCGAATACGATAGGGCTTTGCCATTTACTATTTATGTAAAGATATAGTGTGGTTGAGAAAAATAAAAAATAAAGAGAAAGCAAATACAACCGGATTTTTGGCACAATTTTGAAATTGTTCGAAATGCTTCCCATTAACGATCTGACATTGTTCTACAAATACATACATACATAAAGTGTAAGGATGTCATTATTGCCCCAATAATTTTATTCCTATTCTGGGTTGCTTTAAAAAAAAAAAGTAAAAAAAAAGCTACTTTTTTTAGAAGCTTACGTTTGTGAATATCGCCAAAGTTTCAAGCCCCAGATTTGACTGCCGACATGATGTAAATTACATATAAATTATTCACATATTAGTTTACCTTTCATTGCGTGGTCGTTTAGGAACAACAAATGAGTACTTGTTATTGTATTCCTAAAAATGCGTAGTTACGCCCGGGGGCAGGGCAAGTCATCACGTCACCGTATCGTTCTTATCTGGACAACACAGTACTTCAAGGTAACGTCACCACACACCTAACACTATTTACATGTATGATCACATGAATATATCATTAGTAGCTGCTCTAAAATGTTCGGCAATCAACGAGCGACGTCTGTCAGTAAATATCCATTTACAATGTGAAAATGACCGTTCTACATCAACGGAGCATACCGGAAATATTAATAATGTTGTAGAGCCTTCATACTGATTTCTGGATTAGAGACTTGAACTTTTTTCTTCTGTGAAATATCTACTATAACTGCTATAGTAGAAAACCGCGGGTTGTTATCCAAAACTGTAGTAAACTTTTTCTTTATAGCCTTCGCAGTATCCCCCCCAACTGAAATATATACTGCCGAACGTCCCAAATAACGTTTATAGCATCCATGATTGAAAATTCATCTGTTTGTTTTTTTTTCCAACTTTTCAATGGCTTTTGGTATGCGCGAAAAATGTATATACCATGTATATACGCCAAATCTTGTTGAATAGCTGGATCAGCTTAAAAGTCTGTTGCGCTTTCGCAATAGCATCATTTGGATCCAGCTGTTGAAATACCCTGGTGATAGTCTCAAAATTGCAGTAATAATACGAAGCTGCCTCTATCCCCGTTCCCCACCGGGTTATTACAGCCACTGGAGTAAACTGTGTGCGGGGAAGCATTTCTGTAAAAATGTCACTTTTTGCGGGGCTTTTAAAAACACTTGTCTGACATTCGCTATCAGGCGATCGACATTCGGATAACGGTCTCGGATTGCCTCTGTTACACGATGAAGACCATGCGCTAGGCACGTTACATGTAATTGATCGAGTACTCTGTGGTAGTTCATAATTCCAACGCAATTGAATAAAATAAATACTAAGTTTTATACCACTTCTTTCTTTTTTTTTTTTTTTGTTTAAAACTTAGTAGTGCAGAATAGTGGTATAAAACTTATGGTACGAGTATATAGTATAATGGTATAAAACCAGTATACTATAATAGTGGTAGTGGAACTAACCGAAAATGTGTAAATCCAAAATGAGCTTGATCAACTACATAGTTTTCGCGTAATCATAAAAAGTTACTAATTTTTTTGATCTATATCACGTACAGTCCCACCGTGGCAACGTTACAAAGAATGTTACGTGGCAAGGAATTACATCGGACTGCCAAAATGTGTTGTAAACTGTTGAGGTTTTTTACTTAATTGAAAAATCCTGTGTGAATTTTATGAATCACTATTTATTAGTTTTACATCGAGAAAAAATACCAGTACACTTTTCGCGATACCGATACACTGGTGGCACCCTTTGTGGGTGATTAACTCTTCAAAAGTCTCTTCTTCGTTTTTCAACAATACCGTCCAACTGGATATAAAATTTACAAAAAGTCACCCGGTAGAATTTGCAAAGCTTTACAAACCAAAATCTGGAAGTGCATTCTGATTTTTGGCTTTTAAACCGTTATTTAGCTCAAACCACCGATCTTTCAATTTTGCAACGTGGGTCGAAACATTCTCTCCATTAATCTAACTGAACGCAAAAAATTCGGTATATATTTTGAATAGCTGATCTTGTGATCTTCATATGAAGCCGACGCCTCAAAATTCGACTTTAATGCTTCTCAGCCACAGATCCTCAGCCTCAGACTTCATGCGTTGTATATTTATCCACCAGTGATGCCAATGGTGTGGAAGCGCTTGTTCCTAGACTGTTGGTAAAATTTCCCTAGAATTGCCTAAATGTTCAGATATAAAATTTTCCCTAGAATTCCTTAGATATTTTTTTTGAACCCCCCTAGAATTCCCTAAATAAAAGACAACAATTACACATTTTTTTTTTATTAAAATAAATGTACAAAAAAAAAGGTAAAAAGATAGCCGTGAACAAAGATAATATATGATTTTATATACATATTTGCTTAATATGTAATTAATGTATGAAAATGGTTGTTTATTTATGCAAATTCGATTTCTCCATTAATTTTATGTGTTCATCTGACGCATCAAAAGATTTACAGCAACTGCCTTTGTTTGAAAATCGACTTTGACAAATTGCGTTAAGGGCCTCGCTATTTAATTTGTTCCTCTTTTTCGATTTTACGTCAGCAACAACCGAAAATACATGTTCAGTTTCTACATTACTATGAGGCAGCGATAAACATAGATGTACTAGTTTGTGAACATTTGCAAATTCATATTCGTCCATAAAATGTTTATAAGTCCCTATATTATGCCAAAATTCTTCAATAGATTCTTCAAAAAATTTTTGTTTTTGGACATCACTAAAATTAATGGAATGTTTTTCCACTGCTGGTCAATCTTAACATCATGTATATTTTCCATGAAACTAAATTTAGAATACATGTTTTCAAGGGAGTCAATTTTTTTTGGTTTGTTCAAACTTAATGCTAATTTGGGATCGAGAAACCTCAGACCTTCAAAAAATGGGTCGGACAAAGGGAATCGATCTTGAAAATCTGTTACTGCAGTTATTATAAATTCTAAGCAGTATTTTTCAATTGGTGTAGAAATCTATTCCGGTAAAGTAGAAATAAATTTATTACATTCTGGACCCAAGTCTATTAACTAGATTCATAAAAAGTCGAGGATTTTTACAGTTAATGTTGAAATTATTAATACATTCAGGTTCAATAAAATGTGATGCAATTTTTATGCAATTCATGAATAATAATTTTTTTAAGCGAAATAGAGCATTAAAAATGTTAAAAAAAAGTTAAAATATGATTTAGAAATAACAGAATTGCTTTTATAGTATTATTGTTTCGTTGATAAAAAATTGTCTTCAGTTTGAACAAGTCTGAAATAATTTAACAAAATTTGCCAGTTGTCTAACACCCGCTTTATTACATGCTGTATATATGCTATTTTATACATGCTGTCTATCACCTGGTGGCAGACAGTTTCGGCATGTTTTGTGATTCTCCTTTAAAAATTCTTGCATTTCTGCAAGCTCTGCTGTTCGTTTTGCAGAAACTGAAAAATAACTGGCTACATTGCGTAATGCGTACAAATTCCTCCGGAGTACGACGTAATTTTGCACAAGCGTGAGATGCAACCAAGGCTGATAAATGGCACATGCAGAGTAAAACTATTAACGCATTGGTTTCTGATTTGGTAATTGTATACAAGAAGTGTTCCTGGACAAATGCTTACGAAATTTTTCCTTCCCTCCTATTTTCGAGGGTGCTGGATACGAATCTGGCTGCAGTTTTATTCGCTCGGACACGGTTTTCGAGAAAATGAATTTTCCACTTTTCCGCATGAGGCCATTTTTTCTATCAAATAACTTTCACTTCACACTACATAGATAGCTAATATTAATACCAATAGATGCTACACCACTTCCTTTACACATATCATATATTAAACCGTCATAAAACCTATTAGAAACTTTCGATGTTTAGTTACTTCAAATGTATACAATGACTTGCGGTTGGCGTCGTCCATTGTATTCGTACGCCCTCCGTGTCGTTCGATGAAACTACATACATACAGAGAGGCTTCAAAAGCTAACTTTGAATATTAACAACTAAATACGCTGTTATTTTGAAGGATACTAACCTAACCTAACCTAACCTAACCATAATAAGTAGATAGTCAGGTTAGATTAGTATCCTTCAAGATAACAGCGTATTTAGTTGTTAATATTCAAAGTTAGCTTTTGGAGCCTTTCTGTATGGTTGTAGTTTCATCAAACGACACGGAGGGCGTACGAATACAATGGACGACGCCAACTGCAAATCATTGTATACATTTGAAGTAACTAACTAAACATCGAAAGTTTCTAATAGGTTTTATAACGGTTTAATATATGATATGTGTAAAGGAAGTGTTGTAGCATCTATTGGTATTAATATTAGCTATCTATGTAGTGTGAAGTGAAACTTATTTAATAGAAAAAATGGCCTCATGCGGAAAAGTGGAAAATTGATTTTCTCGAAAACCGTATCCGAGCGGATAAAACTGAAGCCAGATTCGTCTCCAGCACCCTCGAAAATAGGGGGGAAGGAAAAGTTTCGTAAGCATTTGCCCAGGAACACTTCTTGTATACAATTACCTCAATGCTTATCAATTCCAATAATTTATTCTCAATTTTACCCTTTAGTGACTCGTGTAAACTGGTCCCCATAACCTGTTGAAGTTTTTCACTTAATTGAAAAGTCCTTTGTAGATTTTATGAATCACTATTTAATAGTTTTACAACAAGCAAAAATACAAATTGTACCAAACGCACCAAACCCATACACTTTTGATAGAAAGCAAAACCACTAACTTATTATTATTACACATGGAAAAGGGGAACATAAATCACTCATAGAATAAACAAAAGCAAGAAGAGACACTGTCGCGCCACCTATAGGCTCATACACCAACTCAATTCAAATTTAATTTAACATATCACTTCAACAGAAACCACTTCTTACTTCACTCTCCGCGTTTTCTACTGCTAATAACGTTTTACATGAATGACACCTCAAATTATGCTGCAATTCGCATTAGATTTGAAGCTTTTTTCACGTCATTCATTGCTTTCACCGCTTTAAGGCGTCGTTCAACATCTTTTCTATTTCCAAAATCCTTTGTTTTATTTTTGGCATATTCAATGCAATATTGAAAAACAACACAATCGAAAAAGGCGCATAAATAAACAAAATGACGATATGGCGATACGGCAGTTAGGGAGGGAAGAGTGGGAGGGTGGAGGGGGGATATTTTTTGCAAATTGACCAAGTATATTTAGAAAAAAATATGCAGACAGAGGAACAAATCTGATAACGTTCTCTACTTATTATAGACGTTTTGATATGGATATCCAACGTAGATCCCATGGACATTCGCACTAACTCTGGACGTAAAATAAACCTGCATCGAATGTATCTTGGACTGTTTCATTTCCATGGCTCCTCTCGTATAAATCTCATATTTGTTTTAGCATGCATCAGCCTCAAAGTACCACTTTCCTTCAAGAATCTCAGATGGCCGTGAAGAGTCTTCGCAATCTCCAGGCAAGCGGACACACGGGCGATCCTGTGGAGCGCCTCCGTCTGTTGTGCCTCTCACGAGGAGCTGATAGTTTCCTCCGTTTAGGAAGACTGTTTAGAAGGATGGACAAGTACGGTGACGACAAGCTTAATCTGGAAGAGTTCATGTTGGGCTTAAAGAAGACGGGTTTGGATATAACAGAGGACGAGACGAAGCACGTATTCGAGAAATTCGACACCGATGGTAGCGGAAGTGTTGATATCGACGAGTTCTTTGTTCATATTAGGGTAAGTGTTTAATAGTGATTCGTAATACAGGGTAGAGCAGAAGTCTGGAAACGGCTGATTTTTTTAAAAACAAAAAATATTACTAAACACAAAAGTTTCATGGTTCTTAAAAGTGTAACAGATTGCACTAATAGTTTACTCGATCGGGGAAATTTTAAAGTTATTTCAAGGTCACTTCTTTTTCTTTGTTAATTGATTGGTGCATTTTTCGTTGTGAAAATTGAAAGACCAGTAAATTTTGGATAGTAAAGGAAACGTTTAAGATTAAGAAGTTCGTGATAAAGTTGACTACTTTGTGATTATTTGTAGGCACAGGTTAGACGTCCTTGGTGCGCCAGACTCAACAAATTCCCAGGCATTACTTGCTTGAGAATTTGTTGAAGCTTATCAGATGTTTGATTTTAAACAGGATCAGGCTTGCGCTGAAGGCCGAAGGACGTCACTAATGATACAAGTTTAAAGATGCTGTTATAAATAATGGATAATTCTCATAATATCCTACAAACATTAACATAACAGATTGCATTTTCTCATTGATCGGTTCAGTGTATACTTAATGCACACATATTTAAATGAGATTACATATTATAATAAATCGTTACAGTCCATGAATATATGCATAACATAAAAATGAAATAAAATTTGGGATAAATAATAAAATGATGAACAACATGAAATGGGTACAACAAAAAACTTACATATGCATTATATAGAAAAAAGATAGAAAATAATTTAAACAGCTTTTAAATCATACATATAACAGTTATTTTATCATTACGCTTTATTGAAAACTGTATAACATAACAAATATATGTAATACTTATTGTAAATTTAAGCACTGTTTGTATTGTTCATAGGACACTAAAACGCTTCATAAAATCAGGTTAGTCAATATAATGGGGAATACTTTGTTTTTACATACAGCTATTAATTAGTTTATAGACAGTAATTTGGCTTTTCAGTAAGTGTATTGGAACACAGGGTCTTCATCGATTGGGCGACACCACAATATATTATAATAGTATTAGTATATTAAAATATATTATACGAGGTGATTCATAAATGACTACAGAAAATTTGGCATATACAGAGAGACTATAATTTTAATATCGAGTATACGAAGTAAGTCTACATGAGAGAATACAAACTAATACAAAAGTTCTAGAAATGGACACATAAATGTACGTAATATAGTACATAATGGCGTAGCTAGGAATTTTGAGTTCCATTCAAGCATTTAATATTGCATCAAAAAGATAGTATGCAAGGGTTTAGGATAGTTTCTGGCATAAGTTTAGTAGGGTACTGATCCCACTACCAGAGACCTAAAACTGAAATTGTAAAGCAATCCAATAAAAAATAAAAAAATCCTACGTGTCCTACGACAGAACGTCACTGGGTCGAGTCAATAAATCATTAGGTTCAGGGTGAATATAGCTAGGGCAGTTGATGTTGAGATCCCACGTCCTGTGTTCGTGCACACATTATACTAATATCTCCTTTTCATTAAATGCGACAGCTTTTTTCAAATTCCCAGCTCAAATATGAATGGCGGGGAGAGTGATTTTCCCCACTCCTGGTTATCAGGAGAAAAACGATTGGTGTGTATCTAAACTTTTAAATACTCTGTGATAACCGATTATGTAGTAACATATTATAACTTATAATATAACATTTATTAAATAAAGAATTCCTATTCTCTGAAAAATGATTAGGTTATTCCTTACTTGTGTCTATGGAGAAAATTTATTTTGGCATTTAAATCATATACAAATATACCTTTTAATTTTAATACGTATGTTTACATTTTAGGGTGTAATAAAACGTTTTTATTTATTTTATTACATAATTTGAAATAATTAATGAATAAAACACAACTGACAAACGACCCTAAAAACATACATTATTACTTTTCGCTGTGACTAAGTTTTGTTGAAGTTATCTCATTTATTTTGCAAATATTTATTTTTCGAGAAATAACGCTTTATGGATCTCATACAAATAAACAACTAAAATATGTTTACACGTAGATGCTTTTATTTGTTACATACAACACAACATAAAACCCAATACCTCAACAATGAATCAACGTTCCTGATAAATAATGCGAAAAATATTTTTAATGTGACAAATTTTGTTTTTCTTTATGGTAAAATTTGTATACCGAATAATTCAGCAATACCTATAGCATTCAATTTACTTAAACTAAATGCTGCTCATTTTTTAGAATTACAATTTAAGAATTTGGCAAATCTAAAATACTTATTGCCATATTTTTATGTTTGTTTTCTAAAAGACGCACAAAAATACAATATGAATTTAATTTTTTACTTTTGGAACAGTGTGTATACGAAATTTGTACAGCGCTGGAAAACTCGCGGGGCTTCCAGAGACGCATACTATCATCGGAAAGTACGTGCTACGTTCGACTTAAAATATGTATATTATATATAGGTCATTTTTGATGTGATAGTAGTTTATAGTATTAAAGAAAAATTATGCAAGCTTCACATACCTTAGAAATATCAGTTATAATCGGGAACTAAAAGTAAGAAACGCGTCTCTCGAAAATCATCAATATTTTCTTAAAAGTGTTTACACTGTTTTTCATATCTCACTTTCACAATCCTGTATAATTTTACTAAGCTACATGATTTGGATGGTTGTTTATTTGTAAGTAGATTCCCTCCCCAGGTGTACCCATATAATCTAGTGCAATGATAACATTACACCATTCTATTGCCTGCTATGATTGTTTTCAAAGCGGTTTTTCAAGAAGTTTTGGTTAATTAGGTCTCGGAGAGCACTTACTTTAAAATTAGTTTATTTTAATTTTCCTACGATTATAAAATTATCTTAGCCTAGGAACTTTATTTTGGATAACATATCCTGTATAGTGTGTCTTGTGTATAATATAATATATTTTTGTGACAGGTGTCAGTTTTTCGTACTTTCGTGCTCCTTATGTGAACCACCTGGTCGATGGTTTTGTACTGCTAGGTATATGACTTATTATTTATTTTGTGTTTGATCGCTGCTTTTGTGATCAGAAATTTTAGTTTTGTTGTAATGCTAATGCCTTTGCTAATTTGCTTTGATTTTAATATGAATTAATTTTTATATTTTGTTGTGTGCTTGTATATAGGAAAAGTTTAATAAAAACCTATTTTTGATAATTCAAAGGCCACTGGACAATGCCATTTTGTTAGATTCTTAGCCTGATACCCCGAACTACAGTACGGATGACATTGTCGCAGCCACCTCTATAGGAGACTATGATACGACATCCATCCATGAAGTGGCCGCGAAGTAGCGTGCTGTACTTTTATAACTCCGCCTCGGGCAACTAATCTGAACGCTAATCTTATTCTCTTATATTTTAATAACTAGGAAACTGAGAGATGGTAATTAAACCAGTTTTCTAAAACGATTTATGTTTGAAGTGTTGAGTCATAGGTGACGTTACAGCTCTGTAAAATATGGCTGTCTTATTAATTTCCTGTATACAACTGTATAACTTTTATTAATTTTTCAGCCACCGCTTTCCGATTCGCGCCAGAAAGACATAGATGCAGCTTTTCAGAAAATGGACCCGAATAATGATGGACAAATCACAGTCGACCGACTGAAACACATGTATAATGTGAAATCGCAGACTAGATATGTTTCAGGAGAGGAGTCGGAGGATGCTATTTTGAAGAAATTTCTGGAGAATTTTGAACAGGATACAACTAGGGATGGAATAGTACGTATAACGGAAGTACATATATTCCGACTTCCGAAGTCCAGCTCGACCTAATAAAACATTTCTTTTTCAAAAACTGAAATAAAATGTTGACATTTTCATTATTTCCTAAGCCTCAAAATGACATTTTAGTTAACTGAAATGAACAAGACTGTTTTATTCTAGAACAAAAAGTATTTGTTGTACAGATATTACTTATTAATATAGTTGAACAAATGGCTTCAATAATACGACATAACAGCTAGATTTACTTTTCAATTAGGCCACCAGTCTTGAGAACCTTTTGATACTGATATTTTTTTTAACATTCAATGTACTTTTTAACATGGAGTACTATTCATTTCATCGCTATTTGCCAAATAAAACATTCTTTTATCTTCCCGGTAAACGGAACAGTCTACCTGAGCCTAGCCATAAAAACAAGCCACGGTGCGAGATAAGAGCCCTTTGGGATTTTATATTTGGCACATAGAGGTGAAATAAACTATAAATTGACTACGATTTTGGAGGTTTCAAAATAAGTCAAATTCAATATCTTCAAATACATATTTTCTCAAATTTCTTTTCAGTACACCACTTTTTTGTGTTATTATAACTGTTTTGAATTGTCTTGTAGATTTTTGAGGAATGAGTTGCACTTTCTGAGGCTCACTACTTCATTCATACTTAACACTGGGGTCGTAATATTTCAACAATTCATCAACAATAATTTCTTAATATTCACAACATTTCTCGACACAAGTATCATCGTGGTCATCATAGATAATAGATTTACTCACAGGTATGACCATTATTGGCACCAGATATAGATGACTATTGATAGTTCCTATGATTACTCGCCCATGCTTTATTAGAATCTGATCGATTCATATTTTTACTATAAAGATCAAATTAATTTAACACGAATATCAAAATTTTTACTCTTTCTGTTTTACCAACTTTAACATTATTTCAAAGCAGTTTTCGAAAAAATACTATACATCGTGTACTATATTATGTTATTATTCTATCCTTACTATAACGATGTTATCCTTCTTTTCTAAATGATTCTTCTGGCAGAGTTAAACGGAAAGTGCCAATTTATCGAAGGCTTAATAACCCAATTGGTTCCTACCTCCCAATTATAAGCATCCCAGCCTTTTTTTAGAATCCGGATACTGGAGAAATCCATTAATTACTTCTGGAACTTGGTGCACCTCGTAGACACCTCTACGAGGTAGAAACTTGTCTCTTACAAGGTAGAAACACATCCCTAAACAGTAGTATGAGCTGAAATTCTCACATTTGTTGATGACTTCTTTATTGGTGATTAACATAACGGTTAAAATTTTCTTATAGAGTAATTTAGCAAAGAAATAATTAAAAAAAAAAAACGAAGAACGGGATTTTATGAATTATTTCAAAATCAAGTCAATTTGATTTGATTTTTGCACGCCTAGTGTAATCTCACAATAGGTGACAGTGTAAAATTTCAATTATAACAAGACAGTCTACATAACTGGATATCGTCTTTTTTTTTTTGTAATAATCTATTGTAAGAGTTTCAGGAGAATTAAAACCTGTTTTCTTTGCAGGTGACCAAAGAGGAATTTCTGAATTATTATTCTGCGATAAGCGCCTCTGTAGACAACGACTGCTATTTCAATTTAATGATGAGGCAGGCATACAATCTGTAATTTTATACTTGGCGTTAACAAAGAAACACACATATTTAATTAACATAACAGTATACATATTATAGTATTTGTCTATATTAAAATTATGATGGTTGAGTTAGTCCATTCACTTTATATGCTATTTATGAAAATGTTTAAAAAGGAAAATCAAGACTATTAGATGTTTGCTTGAAGCACTAAACATTTATTAAAGACTGCTGTGTTAATGATGTAACTTATATTTATTATGTAATATATTGTTATATTTATTAATTTATTATGTACTTTGTAGGTAGTTTCTAGCTTATAGGTATTGTTTGGTGTTTAGCAATAAAAATAATATTCCATTAATAAATATATATTAAACCAAGAGTCTGTTTATAATTTTACGTAAAAATAATTTAGACAGAATGAAACCATCAAATTCAAAGGCTTTTTAGATAATTCATTAAAACATCACTCTGTAGAACAATATGAGTAATTAATAAGATATTTGCATCATTTAATCTTACTCGTCAAATAAAAAAAAAACATTTTAAACAATACTTTTTGTAAATACTTGAAGATATTTTTTTCTCTGAAAAGTATTCAAATTCATACAAATATTCATTTATATTGTTTAACTTTACCTTGTCTTAAACTAGAAATATTTTTCTGGAACTTATCTAGTACTTACCTAATAAAGAAACGGGAAGTCCAATTATTGTAATTAGAATAATTTTATCAGCCTTCCTGTTACTTTGCGATAAGGGTAAATAAAAACGAGCCCAGTTTTCCACGAACACTAAAGATCATCGAGGAACGTGTTGTTTCTCGACGTGAGTTTCGCCAACTAAATTGACATAATCGGGAGATAATTACCACTAATTTTAATCGTCTTAGTTCTTTTTAGTTTTAATAATCTTATTTTGCCATTAGTTTGGTAATTAGTTACTTTAGAGTAAAACTCAAATCCTCACCAAATTTTGGCCCCATATTATCGAGGGGTTTTCAGTTTTTGGCGGTTGGACACAGTTTCCGAGAAAATAGATTTTCAGTTTTTCCGCACGACACCCCTTTCTTCTCAAATAACTTTGCATTAGTAGATATCTAATACTAATATAAGTAGATGCTACAACACTTCCCTTATACATATCACGCATTAAAATCGTTATAAAACGTATTCATTACGATTTTATAATTTATTTGCAATGTGTACAATTTTCATGAAGCCGTCCATTTATTATCCTAGCGCCCTCTATAACCCGAAACGCTTGCATGCAAATTGTAAATATTACAAGTAAATTATAAAATCGTAATAATTAATAAGTTCTGTGATGGTTTTAATATATGACGAGTAAGCAAATCGCAATAATACTGCGCCGCCCCCTGGATCATATCGAAGGCACCTCCGGAGCATGCCTCCAGAAACTTCGGATAAAAAAACAAAAGTTACCACGTTATTCTCGAGACATACACACGAAAACAGCCGTTTAGTAAATATAGATAAGATATTTATTTATTTGTTAAAACTACTCTACAGGAAAACTCATTTAAAGAGCAGAAAAGTGCAACTACTCTACAGGAAAATCCATTTACAGGCCAGAAAAGTACAGTGAGTATTCACATTCTAATATGATTAATAAATTTCACAAATAATAAGTATATGAAACAATATAAGAAAATCAAAGACGCGGATCAAGCATAACAATGTTTAATAAACAGAAGAGTGCAGTTAAATATATCGAATTTATCACAGTTGTTGTATTTAGTACACATTAAAAACAGGGGTGAGAATTTTAGAATATTAGTACGCGGAATGGAGAGGTAAAAGCTTTTGGATGTTCGAACATGCAATTGAGGTACATAAAAATTTAGCTTGCCTAATAGGTTTTGACAGTAAATCATATTATGTATAAGCTTATATACAAATATTTGAGAACAACATTCCCGCCTCGTGTCAAGTGCTGTCATCGCAAAACTTGCCAAAAGACTATTTTGACAATAGATGGATATAGTGTCTGATTTGAACCATAGTAGTTTCAGAAACCTTCTTTGAACCATTTCCAAGCTGTTAATATGGCATTGATAATAAGGATTCCATACTAAAGATCCGTACTCAAGTTTAGATCGGACAAAAGCAAAGTATAGGATTTTCAATCGGTGTTTGAGAAATCC
This sequence comes from Rosalia funebris, assembly GCA_037954035.1. Classification (NCBI taxonomy): domain Eukaryota; kingdom Metazoa; phylum Arthropoda; class Insecta; order Coleoptera; family Cerambycidae; genus Rosalia; species Rosalia funebris. The sequence continues at coordinate 10,825,929 of JAZFAV010000011.1, read as the reverse complement.
CTGCTAGTCCCTACTAAGAAACCCAGTGTATGCAACGCTTCAGACACTACTTTAGTTACATGAGCGGTAAAAGACAAATCTTTTTCAAAAATTATGCCGAGGTCTCTGAATGCGCCAGGTCTTTGAAGAATAGAACCGCCTAACCTATAATCGTATATTATTAGAGATAATTTAGTGGAATAGGACATAATATTGCACTTAGATACGTTTAGATGTAGTTTGTTGCTAGAACACCAATTATGAAGATTAGACAGATTGTTCCGTAGAAGAGCACAATCATCCAGGGAAGTTATAACCTTAAATAATTTAAGGTCGTCAGCATATAAGAGACAATTGACAGATATTACAGTGACAATGTCATCAATAAAGATATTAAACAGCAAGGGGCCGAGAATAGAGCCTTGAGGCACACCTGACGTGGCGTCATACTCAAGGGACCTGAAACCATTGATTTCGACGTACTGTTTTCTGTTAGAGAGATAGGACTTTAGAAGGCTTAATAAATTTGTTGAAAACCCAAATCTTGTAAGTTTATCAGAAGTATATTATGATCGAGCCTATCAAAAGGTTTGGTGAAGTCAGTGTAAATGACGTCCATTTGCTTGCGTTGGTCAAGAGTTTCAGCTAGACTTCGGGTAATACAAATTAAGTTAGATGTTGTAGATCGTCCTTGCATAAAGCCATGTTGATACTCAGAAATTTGCGTACTTACATTAGGATAAATTGCGTCATGAATCAATATTTCAAGGGCTTTGAGAAAATTACATAAAATAGCGATCGATCTAACGTTACTAACATCCGTGTTGTCGCCCTTTTTAAAAACTGGACAGACTTTCAAGTATTTCCAAATTGCGGGTATAGAAGAGCTTTTTATGCACAAATTAAACAAAATCGACAATGGATAGCCAAGAATTGGTGCACAGTCCTTAATCAGGAATGAGGGAATGCCATTAGGCCCAGTGGTTAGCTTGGGTTTAAGTTTCTTTAATGCCGTTTGAACTTCCCGTTCACTAAAGGGAGTAATACTGATGTTAACATAGTAAAACCATCATAGAGATCAGGGAGACATTCATCAGATGGGAGTGAAAACGATTTACTAAAAAAAAAAAAAATGTATATATGTATGTCAGATATGTATAAAGGAAGTGTTGTAGCATCTACTTACATTAATATTAGGTCCCCATGTAATGTAAAGTTATTTGATAAGGAAAAATGGTCACACGCGGAAAGTTGTAAATTCGTTTTCTCAAAAACTGTATCCGACCGCCAAAAACTGAAGCCAGATTCGTTTTGAACACCCCCTGAAGATAAGGTGGTAGCCAAAGTTTGCTGAGAACTTCAGAGTTCTACTCTAATGCAAATAATTACCATTAGTTTTAATGATTTCCCAATGATGCCAACTTATTGTTAGCGACTCACATCTAGAAACGTGAATCTTTCGGTGTTTGTGGGAAAACTCGTTTCCTGTCCTTGTTGCTACATTGGAGGTTCCAGTCTCTTTCGGGGATAAAAATAAATACTCGCGGATTTAAATATCACAAATTTATTGCTATAAATTAAATACAATATAAAAATATCTTGAATCAATAAATTCTCAAATTGCACTTTAAATATTTCTACAATTGGAAATTTGATTTCGTTTTATCACAATTTAGCAATAAAAAAGAAACTACACAATAATAATAACACAACAGGTAACTAAGCTATAATAGAGTAATACTTAAGAGTAATTATACTGATCATTAATAAATAATTTATACATACTCAATAAAAATCGAGATAAATGCACTGAAAGAACTGTAAGAAAAATACAGCTGGGCTTATTTAAAAAGTATCAAGACATGATTAATGAAACTTTCAGCCTACAATTTCTCACACCTGTTTTTTTACACCAATAATGGTAGGTGGTACTGCTCATCAAGAATAGAGGTGAGATTCTCTAGGTACGCATAGAAGAATATGCATCTGATACTGCAGTTTTGAGACTTGTTCCTATTCTTGATGAGCTGTATATTATCAACCTCCACCTTATCTTTATACAATCGCAAAAGGTGGGCAGTAATTTACGAGCTGTTGAAACAAAAAAACGAGAAAATGGTACAAAAGGGCTATTATATTACTATTTGTTTTACTAAAGACTATTTCATTTTTTCAGAGATAGTTCGATAGTAGTTCTGAATAAACTATCTTTAATTCTAGCACAAACATTATTAATCCATATAATGGATGTACTGTCAATAAAGGAAACATAGCAACATTTCTATAGAGATTCTTTTGGGGGACAAGTGGTAGAATGGGTTATGAGGGAATGCGAAATTAATTATTCAGAAGTTATAAAATATTATAATATTAATGTTAAATTTACTTTAAAAAAATGGAATGTGTTCATTTTAATGGAATCGGTTGTCAAAATATCAGTTTGTGGAAGCAAATTACTAAGAAAATAAATTCGTAAAAAAAAAATAGTTAATATCAGCATAAAAATAAAGAACTTCAGGCCTGAAAATGGCCTGTCAATCTTGAATACAATTTGAAATAATCAAGTACTGTAAATTATTAACCTTGATGAAAAAGAATAAATATATACATTCTAATTAAAAAACAAAAGAAAAATCACAATCCAGAAGTAAAGTTCGTGATAAAGGCCTGGCGAACAAATTCTTTAAGAATCAAGGTGAGCGATATTTGCAAAACCGTTAAAAGTTATTTAACAGTCAATAATTTTATATAATATGTAGTGGAATACCCAAGCATCTATATTAGCATTTAGCTTATTATAATCAATATATGAGTCACACTTTTGACCTGTATCTCTAGCTCTAAATATATAGTGGCCGGAAATTAATATCAGAATCTCAGGAACACCTCATCAAAAATTCGTCAAACAATAAAAATAACATATTAGGCATGAATCGACATTCTAGTTCTACAAAATTCACTTGATTCTATTGACAATAATGCCTCTTACTATTACGAGTACTATCCCCTGATATTCAATAATGGAATTAGTAATTAATGGATTTGGAAGTAATTGTAAAAATTTAAAGAATGTAAATCTACATATTCAAATATTAGTCACCAAGGTAAACATTTTAATTCAAAAAAATCTATATGGGCACATCCATTACTTTTCGACGAAACTTTGCGCACTTAAATCAGCGATTTGTCTTATAATTTTTTATATGAAAGTAGGTCCTAATATATGGGGTTTCCAAAGTCTCAGCCCAATCAAGGCAAATTTGGCTTCAGGAGTATTTTTTTTAATTCAAAATCTAGCGAGAGTAACATCTTTTGAAAAGGAATATAAAATAGTTCAACTGAATTTATAAGCAAAAGTTTCTGAAATACAAAAAACAACCAATAAAATAAAGCCTTGTTATATTTTATGATAATACTATAATGTAAAATAAAGTATTATCATTAATTGTACTTACTTACTTGCTAAAGTATTATGAATGAGTCTAAAAATGAATGAATTGCTCGATTGTTACAATACGATTTTCAGATTATTTGAAAATTTGTAACTCGTATCCCAGCTCAATTCGCAAGTTCAAATTTTCAGGGCTTTTTAAGAATATAATAAATCAATTTTTGTGACAATTTCAAATAATTCAAAGAAAAAAGTTGAAGCTAATTGTAAATAGCAATTTTTTGAAAATCAATTAAATTTGACAGGTCATATTACGAAGTGTAATCATTAGATACTTAAAATTTTTACTAATTTTGAAACTATGAATCAAGCCAAACAATATGAGCCCATACATAATTTTTAATTTTAAAATTTGTGTGCATACGATCTAAGCTTTAATATAATTTTTTTCGATAAATATAGAGTTCATCGAAAAAAAAAAAAAAATGCGATCAGGTTGAGATCTTTCGGTTAAATAGACTCAGAGAAATAAAATTTTGAAAATTGCTAGATTTAAAATTTACAAAAATTCTCCTGAAACCAAATTTGCTTTTATCGGGATGAGACTTTGGAAAACCCCATATATATTAGGACATACTTTCATAGAAAAAACCATGAGCCAAATCGCTGATCCAAGTGCGCAAAGTTTCGTCGAAAAGTAATGGATGTGCCCATATATAAATGATATTATGAAAAATCTGGCAATTTGTCGTATGAATGTAAGGGTATATTCATTAAGGGTATTATTAATTAGACATGGTATATGTTGATACCAAATAAAAAAATATTGTAGAATATTACAATTATTATTACAATTGAAGAAGACTGTCGTAATGATGGAACACACAAATACCAGTGGACAACAACTAACAGAGATCTCATCTCATTTCAGTTATTTTCAACACTGATTCATCACTGCAGATAATGCAAGAAATGAGGTTTGAAGTAAGAGAAACATGGTTAATAGGAATGGTTAGAGATATACACAGTCAGAAACTCCAAGTACTCCATGGTATTGTTCAATAAGAAAGAATGGAATACATTTTAGTGCAAGGTAGTCAGAGAGAGAAATAACATCCATAATTGCCAAACTTTGGATATTGTTTTGTCATTTAAAGGGGTTGTTTTACTTGATCTTACATTGGTTATGCTCCATCTTTGTTATTCTTAATAAAAACATGGGATTAAAATAGGACAAAGAACTTTCACAGGTTATATATGCATCTGCAGGTGAAGACGCACATGCAAGATCATGAAGCAAAGTAGGATCTAACCGTCTTTGTCTGTTATTACTGATGTCTATTATTATATTTTTTCTCACATTTGCACGTTTATGGAACTTATGGACTTGTGTATAATTAAAATAAATTCTCAAATGAGACGGAAAGTTTTTTTTCTGTTCGTCAGTTCGGAAAATCTGAAATACACTATCGTTCACCATCGCTGAAGTGGTGAGATTCGAGTTATTGGAATCTTACAGAAAATATACTTGTCAGTTTAGCAAAAGACACAAAGAACATTTTTACTCGATAGTGTAATAAAAAATAAAAAAACTGATCCAAATACTCGGGTTAATTTTTTTTTGGTATAATCTCTTACCTAAATAGAAATAAAATTGCCAGTGTAGGTTTTTCTAATAGCAATTTTCAAGAAATGAGGAATGTTAGAGTTAAAACGAGTAACGAAAAATAGAGCGGGAATAATATTCTCAATGGTACACCATTAGAATTCTAATACAGTTACAATCTTTAATCAAGGGATTAGCCACAAAGCCTGTTGCAAATGCAAATAAGAATATTTTATGAAAATATTTCAAAATTAATATTAGCTTTCCTAAAATACATAAATCTATTTCAAAATAAGTTTTCAGAAAATATCAGACATAAATAACAGTATTGCCGAAATAATTACCTTGAACATGCAATAAATAATCCATATTTATTTCAATGACTACTATTTATGTATCTTGATGACAGTGACTTTCTAGCAATTAAATCATAATTTCAGTGTTTACCTAATGATAAAGATGGCATGTTGCAATTTCTCGGAATATTTCTGTGTAGTCTACTGCTAAGAACTATAGTGTTTGTAACGACTTATTCAAAATATTTATTAATACTATTATCATATAATATTCTATAATATAAAAGAAACTGCGTAGATATATTTAATAGATTACTGCGAAAAAATGTATTTTGAACTTAATAAAATAAAATCTCTGCCCTTGTACATTAATAGTAGTCAATAATAATATTATTAACAATACTTCAATATTTACTTTTGCAGATAGTGAAATTAAATAAAAAAATACTGCACTAACAGAAATATTATTAATCTTTTTCCTGTATCTTGAATATATATTTTTCGTATATCTCTTGTGAATAAAAATTTCTATATCCATGTATTAATGACATAAAAAAATAATCGTTTTATTTAGCATTAGCAGATATGTTTATATATATTTTTTTTAAATTTAGATAATATAAAACCGAAACAAATATAAATTGTTTTCTAGTAATTTTAGTCACTACAGATAGAATATTACTTTAATATACTTATGAAAGCTATTTGGCTTTTACTTGTTAGGAGGGGTTATCTGTTGTCGAACCCATCGCCAATAAAAAAAATTGTAAATAAAATGTAAAATTATGAGAGCCTGTATGTATGTTATTTTATTTACGTTTTGCTTGATGTTTTCAAGGAAAGATCCAACTTAGTTATTTAGTATTATGCAGCATTTAATTAATTTTATTAAGTATACTCGTATATCGACATTGAAAATTGGAATTCATTATTTAGATGTACATTTTTACAAAGTTTAACCGACATATAAAGCAAATTCATAATATTTCATACATACACTTAATATTTTTCTAATTATATGATTTTAACATTATTTATTACACTTTTATTTTTAATTCCTTTAGAGGGCTTTTTGTGTTCAGAATTTGTATTCATGTTACTTAATTTAAAGCTAAGTAATTCTACACAGTCAAATTGTATACAAGGTGTTTGTAACCTGAAAAACTTATTTTTAAGGAAAGGTGCTTTCTTATAAAAATATTGATCCAATATTGTAAGAATAAAAGACACTGTTTATCAACCAATGACAAACAGTTACATTTAGTTATAAAATTTAGCATTGTGACAAATTCCCTGACCTTCTCATTCTCCAGACTTACATATCTTTGATTTTTTCTTGGAAATACGTGGCATACAACACTGACGTTGATGTTATAGAGAACAAAACTCTCAAGCCAATATGCTTTTATTGAAAATTCATTTATTCTTTCTTAATGTTTATTTTTGTACTACATGAGTCACTAAGCAGATCTCTTTGTTATATTAAAAATACTTCCTCAACTTGATAAACACCCTGTATATGAGACATCAACAAAAAGTTACTACTCAGTTGTAGCAACATTTTACTCTTACTTAGCCTCCTGATATGTATACAGAGATATATTCTTCAAATACAGATCTAGTTTTTGATTTGATTCTCCATATATGAATAAAATTTAAAACGACTGGTTTCTTGTTATCTACTACTCATCAACAATAGGAAAAAGTGTGAGATTCTCTAGGTATGCGTAGAAGAAAGAGTGAGGCAGCATTCAAAGGGAAAAGGATGCACTTTACGCGTGGCCAGATCAAACTCTATGTACATACATTCACATTCAATATACATTCATCGATATTCACTCTGTAAAGGACTCAATGCGACTGGGTAAAGACCAGGCTATTTACTGCACACCTCATGGGCGGTCCAATATCGCAGTTTTGAACCTTGTTCCTATTCTTGATGAGCTGTACCTGCCCCGTAACATAATTTCTATAACTTTGGAAAAACCTCCACCTACTTTGGTATCCTAGTATTACAGTTACCGTGTAATACAACGATTTCATGATCGCACTTGAAGTAATTCTCGAAAATATCGCTGTAGCCGTGATCCCGCCACCAAGTACAGAGTTGCCTATTGAACCCGCAATTAAGGGTTTGTATTAAGTGCGGGTATTGGTACCCTACTAGAGTGTAAAAGTCTTGGTCGCCTAGATGACCTCTGAACTTGTACTTGGACGTCATTCTGTAGACAGACGAGTTTGTGATAATTTTCGGGAATTCGATGGATTTCCTTTGGGCCTTGAGACTGATGAGGACTACTCCGGAGTTGTAGCCCTGAAACCCGCGGGGATGAATCTGATTAGAGATATTCTGGGGGTGATAGTATTCGCCGAAAGTGGTATTGTGTTTGGCCTTGTACATGTGCAGGATGTGACGGTACACGGGGGTCAGCTCGGGGGCCAGGCCAAAAAGGGCAGTTGGTTTGAACCTGGAAGAATACATTTAACCTAAACGTGCCTGCTATAATGTTAGTACCTGTAATTTCTAGTCTCTTTATTAGAACTTTATATAAACCTAGCATCCACTAAGATTAAATTAAGCACATTTATATATACATTATTTAAAACATGAGGGTCAACCAGCTTAATTCAATACCTAGTTTAAAGCTTACTCAAATATTTTTTACATGTTATAAGAAATTCGTTAAAAAGTTACGCTTTGGAATTATTACTTGTAATTTATTATATTCCGGCGCTGTACTTCCGGCGCTGGCCGGAAGTAGGAGATTTTTGGAGCGGTGACTATAGGGTAATACACACAGGATCGGTAAATGGAAACGCGGGAGTAGGGATCGTTATGCGGAAGAACGCAGGACAGTGTGTAGATAGCTACCTACAATACAGCGAGAGAGTAATGATGGTTAGGTTAGATTCGAAGCCAGTGGAAACAGTAATAGTGCAAGTATACATGCCTACTTCTAGCCATAGTGAGGAAGAGTTAGAAGCCGTTTATTCGGACATAGAGCAGGTAATAGGTTTTGTGAAGGGTCATGAAAATTTAATAATAGTAGGAGATTTTAACGCAGTCGTAGGTGAGGGGAAAGAAGGAGAATTTGTAGGTCCTCATGGATTAGGAAACAGAAACGAGAGAGGTAGCAGACTGATAGAATTCTGTGAGAAGCACAAGATGGTAGTCGCGAACACATTGTTCAAGAATCACGCTAGGAGGCGGTACACATGGAAAATGCCAGGAGGGATAGACAGCTATCAGATAGACTACATTCTGGTTAGGAAGAGATTTAGAAATCAAGTAAAAGATTGTAAGAGTTATCCAGGAGCAGATGTAGACAGCGATCACAACTTGGTAGTCATGAAAGCTAGATTAAAGTTCAAAAATCTGAAAACCCGGAAGGATAAGAAACGTATAAATGTAGACATATTGAGGGATCAGAATATGAAAGATAAGTTCCAGGAGAAAACAGATCAATTAATAAATAAAACGAGTAAGGACGAAATCAAGAACGCAGAAACTGAGTGGGAGGGTATCAAGAATAGTCTAGCTTCCGCGGCTACGGACGTTTTAGGACACGATAAAAGGGAAGCTAGGAAGCCCTGGATAACGGACGAAATCTTAAACTTAATGCAAAAGAGACGAGGCTACAAAAACAGACGAGACGAAGAAGGACTGAAAACGTATAAGGCAATAAAGTGGGAAATCATTAGAAAATGTAGAAAAGCGAAAGAACAATGGATAGAGGAGAAATGCAAAGAAGTAGAAGATAAGTTGCAAGTAGGTAAGACCGATGAGGCTTACAAAATAATTAAGAGGAACTTCAGGGATGTAGGAACAATAAGTAGAAATGTTAGGAGTCAATCGGGGGACATACTGATAGGAAGAGAGGAGAAAGCGGATAGATGGAAGCAGTATTTAGGAAATTTATACGAGGGTCAGGAATTAGGAGAGATATTAGAGGAAGAATCTAGCATCGATAGGGAAGATGTAGGAAAACCTATATTGAGAGAGGAATTTGAAATAGCACTAAGGGGGCTAAAGAATAATAGAGCGCCGGGTGTAGATAAAATACAGGCGGAAATTTTGAAATGTGCGGGACAGAAAGTAGTAAATAGGATGTTTGAACTGGTAAAATACATATACGAAACGGGCGAGATGCCGGAGGATTATAAGAGGAACATTATCGTTACTATACCGAAAAAGAGAGGAGCCGACAAATGCGAGAACTTTAGAACGATTAGCCTAACTTCCCATGCGTCAAAAATCTTAACTAGAATAGTGCAGAAGAGGATGGAAAATAGAGCGGAGGAAATACTAGGAGAAGACCAATTCGGGTTTAGGCGAAATAGGGGAACTCGCGAAGCTATTCTGGCGCTAAGAGTAATGTTAGAGAAAACAATAGAAAAAGGAAAGAACGCTTATATAGGATTTGTAGATTTAGAAAAAGCTTTTGATAACGTAAGATGGGAAAAAATGTTCGAGATACTAAAGAGCGCGGGAATGAAGTATAGAGATAGGAGAGTAGTACACAATCTATACATAGAGCAAACTGCTGTTATAGAAGTAGAAGGGGAAGAAAGGGAAGTAGGTATTAGGAAAGGAGTAAGACAAGGATGTACGCTATCACCACTAATTTTTAATCTGTACATCGAAGAGGCGATTAATGTGGTAAAAGATAGAGTAGATTTCGGGATTAAAGTACAGGGACAGAAACTAAAAATGCTGAGATTCGCGGATGATATAGCAGTATTAGCATCTAGTAAGGAGGAACTAGAATCAGCATTGAACGAAATGGAGGCAGTGTTGACAGAGGAATACGGAATGAGGGTGAATAAAAACAAAACTAAAGTGTTAGTGTGCAGAGGGCGCGAGAGCAGAGCAAAAACGAAAGTACAAATTAATAATGAAAGATTGGAGGAAGTTAAAGACTTCACTTATTTAGGAAGTAAAATAAATTGGGATGGAAGAAGCGATAAAGACATAAAACAAAGAATAGCGCAGGGTCGAGTAGCTTTTAACAAAAAGAAAGCACTTTTATGCTCGGGAGTAATAAACTTAGAAACAAGGAAGAGATTTTTGAAAACATATGTATGGAGCACGGCACTTTACGGCTGCGAAACCTGGACGGTAGGGGAAGCAAGTAGGAAGAAATTAGAAGCTTTTGAGATGTGGTGTTACCGAAGAATGATGAAAATACCATGGACTGATAGGGTTAGAAACGAAGAAGTATTGGAGAAAGTCGGAGAGAAAAGGAGTATGTGGAAAAACTTAAAGAAGAGAAGAGATAGAATGGTAGGCCACTTGCTGAGACATGGGGGAATAGTCCGCGATATTTTGGAGGCAGAAATAGGAGTGAAGAAAGGCAGAGGTAGGCCTAGATTAGACTACTGCTCGCAAATAGTAAGGGATGTAGGTTGTAGCACAATTAGCGAAATGCGTAGGTTAGCACAAGATAGGAGAAGCTGGAGGTTAGCGTCCAACCAGTCTTAGGACTGATGACCTAATGATGATGAATTTATTATATGTACATATGTTTCTACTTTTAAAAGCAAGTCCGCATTTTATTTTGCTTTTTTTAAAAATATATTGTAAATGTCTATAAATAAATTTTTGTATTGTGAATTAACAAATATAATACCTTTTTCATGAAGCAAGTGTATGGAAACTTAAATACAAACATTCTGTATCTATTTTCTTTTATTGCCATAAAAAGGAAAATATGTAAATAACAAATATTTTATTTGAGTAATTGATAGTTGCAAGGAAATTATCAGTAACTACATTTTGTCAGTACATCCTATAGATAGTTCCTAAAAGAACTTCTCTCTGTAAAAATATTTGAGGAACATCACTTGAGTTGTCATGTAAACAGAGTAAGATTACATGTAAATATAGTTTGCAAGAAAAAAATTAATCTGTTCTAATTCAGAGGATGACTAACCACTTTGGCCTGCCCACTACATATATGTAGGTTTCATGATTTATATAGAGTTATTTACTTAAATGGTTGTTTATCATTTCCAGTTAAATTTTGTTATTTTAAAACCACTTTAAGATTCTGCTTTAATGTGCCTTAAATTACTGAGCATTCATTGACAACATGCATGTGTATTATACACATCTGCCTTACAATAACTGGAATGAGAAAACAGCAGACTTTCAGTATTTCAAACTTTTCCATTAGGACTGATTTTTTTGAGCGATTTAAAGTTTTAATTTCTAAATAGGACATCACATCATCAGCTTTAATACCCATGATGATTCATTTAATTTTTTAATATTGATAATGTAATTGTTTTGTTTTAAATATATTGGCACATATTTGACGTAGTATAAATCATAATATACATCAATTCAATAGTTCAATTGAAAATGCTAATGACCCTATTAAATTTAAAACAGATTTTTATCGAAATTACATTATTTTTATAGGAATATGTGTTAATCTCAATTAGTGTCATAGGCTACAAAACTTTTTTAAACTATGGCAAAATAATTTTGTGATAAATCTATCAACACCTCACTGTATATATTTAATATTTACTGTATACAAGGGATTGGAAATGTTAAAAGTACTTCGTTCATCCATTAAATATGTACAATTTTCATGAAGCAGAGGATGTACACATACTCTACTAAGCTGTTTCCATAATACATAAATACTTTTATTTTTAATTATTAATCTTCATTAAACCAATATACCGAAAAAGATGATCATAACACAGTTGGTTTACTGACCTTTAACATACATTCTTCCATAAAATTAAACAATGACAATATTGAGACTTCTATTTAAGTTATAATATAATGCGCATACCTATTACACTAATAAAATAATAAAAAGTAAATTTATATTTGCTTTCCCTGTTTGTTTGTAAACTATATGAATAAAGGTTTTAACCAGTAGTTAAAAATATTTAACATCTACATATTGTTAGATCACTAATGAAAATCTACAGCAGAAATAATGTTGAGGATTTTAAGAAAAATTAGAGTTACTTACTTATCAAACTGATTGAATAACAGTGCAACATCCTTTTTAAAGTACAAGTCACAATCTAATAAAATTGCGATATCATGATTCTTTGGTGCTATTCTGTACAATCCCAGGGATATATAGAACAATGCATCACTATAGTAAGTACCTATAATGAAGTGTTATATTAAAAACTTCACAAGATGATTGTAATAGTAATATTTACCAGGTTTAGAGCTGAAGTACGGAGTCATAACTTCTACAATATCTTGTATTTTCTTTGCACTATCTTCTATGTCATAAAATGAGTACACCAGCGATTTATTCATGTACAAAGCAACTTCTGATATGTGATTTTCGGCAATTCCTTGCGATACTTTATCTACTATTATATTAAACTTCAAAGGCACTGAACTAACATTTAATAGATTATGTATTAAATCTCGAAATCTGAAGCTGAGTGTGGACACATTTGTAACCTTTGTGAAAATCAACCATATGTTGTAGTCTCTTCGTTTCTTCATGGAGGGTGAAATAAATCTGATATGTCTGATATCTTTTCTTCCATTCTTCCTTAAATACTTTTGGTTAAGGCTGTCGTGTGTTAAACAAGCGTAATAAAATAAAACAAATAAACCTATTACTATGCAAATATTCAAGAGAACGTTAGTCCGTATCATCATAATTGCACATTTTTTGCTTAATACGGAATAATACTTGCAGGTTGCAGATCTGTGCAGCGCCAGACGCCGAGTAATGTTCTATTGTTAAAACTGTAAAGTAAATGCATTTTTTTAGCACCACTTTAAACAAATACTAGATGCACACGCAGAACCAGATCTACGAGAAAGGTTAACTTTAGACAACTAGTTTTATGTAAATGTAAATAAAACTTAATGGTATTTATACAACATACAATACACGTAAATGCATAAAGTATAAATACAAGGGGTTTATGATGGAAAGACGAATCAGATGAAAAACTAATAAAGAATTTTGTATAAAAATGCAATAATAAATTAATTATTGGGTCAATTATATTAAGATTACCCTTAATCTTATAAGCAACTTAAATTAACTCACTATTTTCCATATTTCAGGGGAACGTATTGAAATATGCTAATTATATTCTTTCTAAATGGTACCATAGAAAAATAATGTAATGAGATACATAATAGTACAAAATTGTTAAACAAAATACAGCAAATTTCGCTATATAATTCAGCGCTCGTCGTCGGCATGTAGCAGGGAGAATAGCTGTTTTGGCCTAATTTGTTTTAATCCTTATTGTATAAGGCACCTACAGATGGAGTGGAGTAAAAGAACCTCCTTACTTCAGTAGTAAGTATGTATATACATTTTAAAGTATTCTCCGTTGGGACTCCAACCTAAGTATACAATAACACCCTAATACTGGGCCCAGTTCGCCACTCAGAACCATAGTACGAGTTACATTATACGAATTACATATATTGTCACATATCAGGGAAACGTATGGCGGAGTGTTATTAGATTCTTTCCCGATGGTACATACGTACAGTGGCTCTTAAAACTATTCGTACCTTCGGCAATAATGCTCATGGCGTTGTCTGGTCTTTTCTGTTTTGCAAATTCTACATTGTAGTATACACTGGTTATTACTTCCATATTAGAAGAATACATATGCAAAAAATTGGAGACAATAAATACACAATTGGAAGGTTGACTTTCATTTATTTAGAAAATATGTGTAACAAAAGTCACAAAACTATTCGCACGGTTACTAAATATAACAGAAAAAATGTTTTCTCTAAATCTGACATTTTGTTGGCCCACCCCTTGCTGCAATAACAGCCTGTAGGCGCCTTGGCATGCTGCTAACCAAACATTTTCATCAATGCTGTTCCAAACTTCCTCAAGTTCCACTTTTAGTGTTTTCTTGCGCGATACCTCACATTTTCTTACTCATGTTTCTATTTAAAACAGATTCTCAATTAAATTGAGATCAGGGCGATCAGGGGGGTGTTTCGAACCGCTGAGGTACATTATGTAACATCCATTGTATTTGAATATACGCCGTATGTTTAGGGTCGTTATCATGTTGAAAGTAGTATCCGTCGTTAAACTCTAATTTTCTCGCGCTTGAAACAACATTTTCTCTTAAAATGTTTAGATATTTAAATGTATCCATGATTTCATTGATAACTATCAAATTACCACCATTGTTACTCATGCATTCCTAGACAGATCCTGCTCTATGCTTCACTGTCGGTTTTAAATGTTGCAATTTCAATTCCGTGTTGGCTTTTCACCACACAAATTTTCGTCCGTCAGGGCCCAAACAACTGAACTCGGAAAATATATCTTGCCTCCGAAAGTCGTGGTCCATATTAATATATTTTTTTACAAATGTCAACCCGTTTCGTCTATTAATTTTGTTAAGAAATGGTTTCTTTCGTGCTACTCTACCGTGAAATTCGTTCCTTCTCAGTACTCTACGGCATGTTTCGGCACTAACAGTTTTATTAATGCGTTCTAATACATTCTCTGGCTAGTCATATTATCTACTATTACTTATGCCTTCTTTTTATTGATCTTCTAAATATTGATGTACATAGGTACATATATAAATAAACAGTTTTAAAACCTTAAAACGGACTTTTCCGTACGTAGAACATCGCAATCTCGAAATTGAGTGGCCGAGAAAAAATAAACCAACACATAAATGCAGAATATGTGTCTTATGCGACAGTGTTACTTTTTTCAAATAGTCCATCATCGTGTTTTCTCATGACCCATGGACAGAGTGGGGTGTGTCCTATCCACTTTAAAATCAATAGATGTCGTCTGGTAGACGTCCCTAATCAGAATCAGTCGAAACCCGATCGATCCTATACGATTTAATTGAGTGATCGTGCTAATAAAAACAATTTCTCAAATAGTCCACCATTGTACTTTCTCATGATCCATGTACATGGTAGAATGTGTTCTATCTACCTCAAAATCAATAGGTGTTGTCTGGGAGACGTCCCCAATCAGAATCAGTCAAAACCCGATCGATCCGACACGATTTAGTTGAGTTATCGTGCTAACAAGAATAAATGCCGACGAGAACGACAATGATAACGACACACATACAGCAAGCAATTTTTAAAAACCATTTTTAGGTCGAAACACGAAAAATAAACCAAAAAAAAAATAGTTTTTTCACTTTTTCTTTACACAATTACATTACTTTTCCGCGTATAGTGGAGTGCGGAAAAATAAAGATCGAGTCTATAAAATCACAAGTCTTCCAGTTATATAACTTCGCGTCTTTATGTACCGAGATCTTTAGATATACCATAGTGGTACCTACATATCAAAAATATTTAATTTTATATGTAAATGTATTACACATTTGATTTTGACCCTGGCACTTTCTATTGTAATTTTTACTATTTGCTATTGGAAAGGTCATCTTAAACAGAGCACGAAGAGCAATAAAAATAATAGGACGTGTTGAAAGATACTTGGATACTGATATTTCTAATTTTATGAAAGTATGAATACAAAATAACTACCGAGATCTTTCTTTTCATAAAATATAATACAAACATTATTTAGGATGTTGTTTTGTGGACAAATGAGACATGTTGTATATACCAGAGTGGTTAAATAAACAAATTACTTAGAAGTTTTTTTTTTATTGTATATCAGTATAAGACTTTGCAGATATTTAAAGTTAGTTAGTTGTTAGTTAGTTAGTTATAGCATTTTAAATTTTCTGCATTTTAGTTATATTTGGAATTTCGTACAGTGGATGTAGTAGTGCCTGTGTCTGTTTTTTCAGTTTTGTTTTTAACTTTATTTCAGATCAGTCATCAGGGGCGGCTGGTGTATAGGTACTGGCAGAACTGCCAAATAAATTAGATATTTGTATATTTTCGCGACATAATAATTACTAAAATTTATTAATAAAATAATTTGGTTATTTGGTGCAGCTAACCAAATTATTGCGTTAAAGTCGCATTCTGCCCGCCGTCCTCTATTGAGTAGTAGACCAAATGCCAGTACTACGCGAGCGCGTCGCGGTACATTGAACTGGGCCACACGAGGTAGTTCTCAGGCACACCCGTCCTCCCCCTCAACTCCCGCGACAATCCACACTTGGCGCTCGTAAACGCGCGAATTTACACGGTCAGTGAGCTGTATTTCTTCCAGCTAAGGCAACATCAGTAAATGTTTACTCCTTCTTACTCCTCGGGCGGGCGTAAATCGTACCTATTTCGTATTTCGTGTTAATTTGAGATTTTAAATACTGTTTTGTGAATTTGTGTAGTGATTTATTGTACTAATTATTAATATTTGTATACTGTGATAGTGACAATGGATTTAGTTTATAATTTAGTTCATGTGAAGCGATTTTTTAAATACTCTTATGAAGAAAAAATTGATTTAAAAAACAATGGTAGGCCATTGCTCGATATTGTTATTGAGACTGCAGGTATTAGCCGCGGAAAAGCATATAAACGTCAATTTAATAGAGACATTTATTCGAAGAACAATTGGATTTGTGGGTGCAACAAAAAAATGCGTTATTTTGTTTTCCTTAATTGAAAAATTAAAAAAGCACGACAACTCCAAAAGCCATCTACATAATACAATGGAATTAGCTTTATTAGGAACAACTAATATTAAAACGTAGCTAGACTCAGCTTATTGGATAAGTGTGCAAAAGCATAATGATAATGTTACAAGAAAGAGATACGTTTTGTCAAAAATTATAAACTGCATAAAGTTTTGTGGGGCCTTTGAACTGGCGCTGCGAGGACATGACGAAGCTGAAACCTCTCAAAACCCGGGGATATTTCGTGGTTTGAAAAATTTTTCTGCTGAGCTTGATGTAACTTTAAGCGAGCATCTTCAGTATTTAAAGGAACCTTTAAAGAAATACAAAATGATCTTTTATACTGTATATTAAAAGTATGTCATGAAGATATAATTAAAGAAATTAACAAACCTTTATTTGTGGCAGTTATGGCAGACGAAACAACTGATGTATCTGCAAAAACTCAATTAGTTTTAAGATATATTCTCGATGGTGAACCGATTGAACGTTTTTGGACATACCTGAAACCTACAAAATGTGACGCTGAAACTCTTTCGGAAAATATTTTAAGTGTTAAGGGTCTATAACACTTATAACTAGTAGAAAATTCACCTTACAAGCCTTTTCTCTTAACCAAAGAATATGACGGCAAACATGAATGTTCTTCAAAAAGGTATTAAATTCAAAAATTTTTCTTGTGAAAGTCTATATTTTTGTTTAACGGATTTTACATAAATATTCTGAAGTATCAAGAAAACGCGTGACCTTGAAAATTTTCAAAATTTTCTCCTGCGCTGCAATTTTTTTGCGGCCCCTATGGCGCCAGTAGTTTGGATACATTTAAAATTTGCACGCGGGCGGCCAATACCCTAGGATCGGCCCTGTGCAGAACACCCGTTTCATTTCATCACGAGCCGCCACTGTCAATCATGATTTTGATATAATTATGACACTAAAGGATTATCGATTAAAATACAGTATGTTCGATGCGTAAAAGGAATAAGATTCCTATAATTTTTATTTACCAGAAAAATGTCAAGTAATATTTTAGGTTTGTCAACTTTTTAGTACAATAACACATATTTCTTCCCATTTTGATAGAACTGGGATATAGATATTAAAAAATAAATTCTATCTAACGTGTTTTTACACTTATTACAAAACCAAATAGATTAAAAAAGGAATATTAATGTTATGGTGTACTTTTTGTTTGCACTGTATATTTATGTATATTATCTTTTTTTTTTTATCAAAACTTATTTTTTGTTAATATAAATTACTAGTATATTCTTTATAAATCATTTAAAATAACTGTGCACATACTGACTACCGAAAGAATACGATTCAATAAAGTGGTAAATTACATATAAAATAAGTGTACGTCTCTAAATTACTTAGTTGTGCAAAAAAAACCTAAGATCCTGATGTATTCCGGTTTATACTAGGTATTACGTATTACATCAGTTAATGTGTTTCTACATTTTTTAACAAATGCTTAACAAAAATAAATTAGTTAAGGTAAAAAAAACTGTTTTCGTGTTTCCTTCAATTAACCGGTCTAGCAATACAAGATTTATAAATCAATTATAAACGAAGAATCCTTGTGATAGATGCTATACGTATTATAAAAATAAATACGGTGGGTTTGGATTTAGAAAACAAATCTTCATACTTTATGGTTTCTTTACAAATGGTTCAAGAATTTGTTTGATTTGGATAGTTTTCTTTCGTATCGATTTAAATACTATTAAACGTGTACCTATTGCTGCACGCATTACATTCCCAGAAGAAACTAAACATAATTTTTGAATAACATTTTAGAAATTTATTTATTGTAAATAATAAGTACACACTGTATTATATAAATGTAGACACTTTCTTAATTTGTTTTACTTGTCATATAAATAGTTCCTATGCGTATATGCTTATAGAAACGGTATTTTCAATAAAATTTGTTGTAAAACTTTTTTATTTGTCTTTTTATAAAAATTTTGTTTCAACGAAAAATCAACCGGGGCTACTTACTTCAATCCCAGCTGGAGGAAAAAACGAAGAAGAATTTTAATACGTTATTTACTCAGTGTATAGGGTGGCCCAGCAAAAACCGAAACATTTATATTTCATGTACATATATAAAAATATATATTTTAGACCCTAAGTATTTTACAGGCATTGTAAATACGCTAGGCGCAAAAATTAAGGGATGCAAGGGAATACTAAATTTTTAGGCGATTTTCAAGGGGCTTTTTACATTACAGAAAAACAGTCGTAGATCAATTTTTAAACAAATAAGATTGAAGCTCCAAGTTTGTAGGTTTCAGATATTGAGTCATTTTCTTTACCATCAACAGTTTTTAAGTAATTATAAGAAAAACATCGGAAAATATGTTTTCCAAATTTTTGCTTGCCTTTCAAAAGGTTCACAAACTTCAATCAATTTTTTCAGTGATTTAATCATAACATTATTTTAGATGATTTTATCTCCTTTAAATCGAGTGGCCTAAGATCCTTCCTTGTACGATGAGTTTTCGTTGAGTTATCGTCGTTCAAATAAAAAAAAGTCAGTTTAGATATTAGTAATTAATGACTCGGGAAATAGTGATCGTACAAAAAAATTAAGTAAGGTGTTAGAACGAAAATGAGTAAAAACAGCTACTACGTTTTTATACCACTATATTTTCGCAGAAACGTGACTGCAGTTTCGACAATTATGTCGTTTTCATACGATGATCCAATTAAGAATAAAGTACAAACATTCTGTTCCTATAATATATACTATCCAAATACAGGAACTAAGTGTTATGACAATAAACAGGTAGTTAAGGTTTATATGAAAGGTGTTTCCAAATGGTGGAATCCCGACCATTAAATTGTGGGAATTTCCATGAATATTATTAAGAACTATCATATAGGGGGTTTATTAATTTGGGTGACACTAAAAGGAGGAGAATATAGTATATCTACTTGATCATTTAACAAGCTAAAATTATCACTATGGTTGTATTTATTGATTTCTATTGCTTCTAACCAATTAAGTTTTAAATCTATAAATACAACCATAGTGATAATTTTAGCTTGTTAATTGATCGAGTAGATATATTATACTATATTCTCCTCTTTTTAGTGTCACCCAAATTAATAAACCTCCTGTATAATAGTTCTTATTAATATTCATGGAAATTCCCACAATTTGATGGTCGGGATTCCACCATTTGGAAAACACGTTTCATATAAACCTTAACTACCTGTTTATTCTCATAACTTAGTCCCTGTATTTGGATAGTATATATTATAGGAACAAAATGTGTGTATTTTATTCTTAGTTGAATCATCGTTTGAAAATGACATAATTGTCGAAACTGCAGTTACGTTTCTGTGAAAATATAGTGGTATAAAAACGTAGTAGTGGTTTTTACTCATTTCCGCTGTGAATTATGAACTACCACAAAGTAACGGCTTCCTCGATTAATTTCTTAAGATTTTACAAACTGCAAAGTATTCTTTACAAGTCGCAGTTATTGGTTTTTGACAAAAACAAATTTCGGAGAGAAAATGTTGATTGAAAAAGAGGTAATACATTGCGTATTTAGAGATATTCGCTTATCTTGATATAAGTTTGCAAATAATGGATAGACTAAGGATGTTGACTGTTTCTTTTCAACCTCAAACTATCCCAAAGAAACCTTGTAATCGGATGTAACATGAATTACAAAATAATTGTTATACTTACCCGATGAATTATCTGTTTTCTTCTTGCTAGTGTAGGCCACCTGACCAGGTGTAGAATATAGAATAGAATGATATAGAAAAAATACATAAATCGACATATTTTCTTCAAAATCTCTTATAAAACGTCTTATTCAAATGTGCAGCGTCATCACATGCCATCCTGTAAATGAATCTACTCGGTATTTTGCTGAAATGAAAGGAACTGACAACACATAAATCAGATTATACAAAGTGACTCACTCTGTAGACCGTAGGACATCCACGAAAGTTGTAATATGACGAAGCGGTCTATAAAAATGTAAGTAATTAATAAAAATATTAATTTGTGGGATTAAAAATATTAAATTATAATAAAAATGAAAGTAACACACGACATAAAAAAAAGAAAGCTCATCATTAGACTACCCTTTTAGGAAGAAAACAGACCGGAGGTATATTTAAGCCATTTATCAACATTTTGTTATTGTCATTCTACTTGTTGGTCGAATGTGGATTTTCTAGGCAGTGGGTTCCTCTTTTAATAATGCAGTATTAAAAAATAAATGAAAAAATACAATTTTACACAGTGGGTTTGGTTAGAAAGATGCCATCCTGTACGCATAAAGAATATGATAAAAATTTCAAAAATTCATTTGTTAGCGAAGTACACACACAACTAACGGTCGCCCAACGGTATTACGGTCATATTTTCCACCATCCACACCAGCTCAAGAGTGTCTACTCGCTCGGGCGACTATAAGTGAAGGGAAAATACACTGCAGAATTTATAAATATAGGTTTGACTTGATTGCAGATTCTAGTGAATTGAAACAGCTCAGTGTACACGGATCATCATCCCTACACAAAAATGAAATTTAACTTAGTGTAAGTCTTTTTTTAAATATTATTATTAATCTAACCTTAATTCGTTCCGCGAATCTAGCGTGCTTTGAGCAATTTGGCCGCGGGTCATCGATTGTTTTCACTTTCGATTGTGTGGGTATGACAATGGTGCTGTGAGCCGCGCGTTAGATTTTTTTCTGATTTTTTGATATCTAGGATGCGGCATAGCAACATCACGACGGTGAAGATTCTTTTTTACATAATTAGCGCAGCTGTGCGCGGGGATAAATATCAAATTTATTATGCAACGAATGTGAAATCGGGTTTCAGTCGTCGGCATAGAAAATTAATATTAACACTATTTTAATTGTCGGTCGTAAAATTAATTATTATAGTTATTTAATAATGTCCTGAAAAGTGACGGTAAAAATTGCCCCCTTACGGTTCGGTGGTTACGTCTACAATGTTGCCGTACTATAATAAATTGTCAGAATTGTGCTTTAATTAATTCCCAACGGGCCAAATAAGTGGTGAAATGATGTTTATATGAAAACAAAATTCTTATCTAATAATTGGGTATGAAATATTGCTTGTTTGCCTTTCTTTTTTTTTTAATATTTATGACTAGAGTTCATTATATTGCTTTATTCTACAACATAATGTGTGGTTATAAAATAAATAAACATGTTTTCTTTTAAAAAATCGGAAATACATAACAAGAGGCTGTAATTTCTCTAAAAAAGAAATATATATATTTCGCATGAGTCACATAACCTTAGTTTTAATTTAATATTTCACATTTTGAAATTATGTTTAAGTGAAAAAAATAAATTCTCATCCAATAATTAGATATGCAATATTGTTTGACTTTTATTATATTATTTTTTATGACAACTGATCTCATATGGTTTATCTCGCAGTCATATATGTAGTCCTAAATTAAATAAATACGTTTTCTTAAAAAAAAAAAAAAATTGAAATACATCACAAACTGTCATCGACATTTTGCAGCTCTAGTTTCTAAAATAATCTATTCCTCGTCAGTAGATAACCTTACTTTTAATTTGACATTTGACATACACTTACAATATTTGACAGGGCAAACAGTTATACGTTGAATAGACAATATTTTGAACACAATAATAATTGTTTACATATAGGTTAGAAATTTAGCCAAAAAAAATTTCTGTTATTATATCTGCCATGTATTCTAAAATGTGTAATGTATGTAACTATGTACCAGCATTTTTATATATTTTCACAATAAGGGAATCAGATTGAATGCCATGTGTCTTCAAAATTTCACTTTCTTGTTTACGTTAAACTGGTTCTATTATTTCTTCACATTTCATTACTTATTTAATATTTTTCTGGGTAATAGTCTTTATGGAACTAACAGTAAATGAAGCGTTAACAACATCGACTTTTTAATATAAATAAATCAAAACATAAAAAAGGATAAACGAACTTATGAAATATTGAAATATTGAAATATATATCATGAATTCTATTAATATACGCTGGCCAATATTTTTCCATGATCATTGATAATTTGTATTGTTTACTGTGATGCCCCTTTATAATATACCTTATAAATATCTGTGACATTCAATTTCTATGAAACTCCTGCCATTATTCACGTAAATTGAAAATATTAGTAGGCCTGGATATGATACTTGTGGCACCCCGTTGGTCATTAGGTAGTACGTTCTGTATGTAATATAAACCATCTAAAGATTCATTTTATTTATATTTAATTTAATAGGTAACAGGTAATATACATTGGGATTATGTATACCTATTTTAAGATTACAAAATGTGTGACTTATTTAAAATAAAGGGTTTTCAGAAAGAGCTAACATGTTCTCGTCCAACTGGCATTTTTGATAACACAGAATGGAGAGAGGGGATCTCGTTTTTATATTGTTTACCTCAAGAGGAAAAGAGAAAGAGAGAGAAATCCACGCTTTATATAGTGAAAAATAAATAACATAGCTGTTACATCAGGAGCTATAATAGTGAGTTGAAAGAACTTACATTAACTGTATTTGTAAAATACAGTACAGTAAATATTTAACAAAAAATTGTTCATTATCTAAACTTATTCTCTTTTAAATTAAAATTGTTCTACGTTACTATACGAATAACGTTCAAATTCTAATTCAGTTATTTGAAATGTAACTTTAAATTAATTATTATTACGTCACTTTTTATAAATCGATTTTCTGATTTCAAATAATGAACGAGAGAAACGCATTTTGATTTGTTCACGTATTTGTTTTTATGAAAATCTCGCTAAAGAAAGTAGTTAGGTTAATGTATGGTATATTAATCTAGGATAAATGATAGTCTGTTTTTCTTCCTGAAAATGTTAGGCGACAAACAGGGTAAGGAGAAAGTCAAGATCAGGTCGTGCGACAAGCATGGATAAGTCAAGGTTAAATATTAATATTCTATAAAAATATGTGTAAAAATTGTGTTATAAATTGTGTCTATAAATTAATATATTGAGAATTTTGTACATTTTCGGAATATTTAAGGTTATATCAAAGAGTTTTAAGGTTAATTTATAACGTACATAAACTGCCCAATAATTAAAGTGGGTTATAGAAAAACTTAAGGATAATTTAAAATGCCATAGCTCGCGAAGAAATTCATCGATCTCAGCGATATATTTTTTTATGTTGACGATTTGATACAAGAGGCTACGACCTGCTTATGGCTTTGTCTCATATCAAAGCTAAAACAATAATGAAATTATCTACACAGTTGTAAAACCAATCTATTAAGGGAGTGCAAAGTAGAAGTAGATACAAAATGCAGAAGTAAATGGTCAGAAATCCTGATATGGTCGAATATGGTGTACCGTGCACCGCGGTCGAGTGCGGATGGCACTGTTATATTTTATGTAGCATAAAACAAAGGAATTATAAAAATAAGATGAACTACTTTTTGTTACACAACATATCTACCACATCATTTGATCACCTCATTGTGGATATATAGTACCAAATAACACCTATTTTGTATCACCTACCAAGAAGTACAATATTGAATGATAATAATTGACACTAAACTAATGTGGAACACGCATATTTTTTTGCGTAGCTAAAAAGTTGAAATTACATTACATTACATTACATTATGGTATATGGGTTTGGGCCTCATCAGCCACTGATCGCATGGGTAGTCCCTTGGCGATCCCCTCTTATCCGGGTCATTATCCAAAAATGCTATCCCATAAAAGGAGCAATTTAGGCACGTCCCCCTCCTTAAGCCTCGCCTCCTGGGGTTCCTAATATAAGGTACCTCTTCTCCTCCAGTGCGGGGCAGGTGTAAAGAAGATGAATCGAGGTATCCTCGTCTTCTTTACAGTATTTGCTGGCCGGGCTGTCAGTCAGCCTCAGCTTGTGCTTATATGCATTCAGGCTACTATCGTGGCCCATATATCATACTATGGTGGCCCGGTATGATTCCCACAAGGGCTCTGGCTTTGTGTCTCTTCAATTTAATGAATTCTTTATCCCATCTCTCAATCTCTGAGTATTCGATGAAGAGTTTGGTTATTCGACAACCCGCTACTCCTCTTGATCTTTTATTGTGCTGGTCTCTTGCCCAGCCATTGCTGCGGTCTCTGATCAGATGCCGACTTATTCCCACTGCAGGTTCTGGTCCATAGAGGTTTTTCCTGGTCCCTAGTCTGGCAAGATCATCTGCAATTAGATTTCCCTTAATGCCATTATGCCCAGGTATCCATAAGAGTTCCACCGGTCCCTTCTCTGCTAAGTGGTTCAATGCTTCATAGCAATTA
The DNA here is from genome assembly GCA_037954035.1 of Rosalia funebris. Taxonomy (NCBI): domain Eukaryota; kingdom Metazoa; phylum Arthropoda; class Insecta; order Coleoptera; family Cerambycidae; genus Rosalia; species Rosalia funebris. The sequence goes on along the minus strand of JAZFAV010000011.1, from coordinate 10,800,757 downwards.
TAAACCAGCTTCGACTTTGTCGTTGCTGAATTCAGGGCTGCCAACGCCGCCCTGCTATCCGAGCAGATACATATCTTTTCCTGGGTCCAATTTTAGTCGGCCCCCAGAATGCCATATGTAATTGCAACTAGCTCGGTCTGGAGTGCGGTAGTGTATTTGCCCAGGGGAAAGGTTTTACCTATCCCATCGCGTTGCCTATACACCCCACACCCGCTCTGTTCCCACTCTTGGCTCCATCCGTGTACCAGATGTCTCCATTGAGCGGTAATCCAGCTCGACCCCCCGTCCAGTTGGTCTTACTGGTGAGGGTGATCTTATATTTTTAGTGAAACAGGAAGTGGACACCCGTGTTGTCAGAGGGCATCCATAGGGCTCTCTCGTCAGCTAGCTCTCTTGAGAGTCTATTCAGGTCCCTTACCTTCCTATTCATGTTTCCCACTGTGTGCATTACCTTTACGGCTTCCGCTTTCAGGGTGACATCAAGAGGTGGTATTCCCGTCAGTATCCCCATCGCCTCGATCGGTGTTGATCTTAGGACTCCGGTTATACTTCTTAGAATCAACCCCCTTAGCTTATTAAGTCGGTTGTCTTCCGACTTTAAACAGGCTCTCTCCCACCAGACCAGTGCTGCATAAGTCAGTCTGGATTTGAGAATTGCCGAATACCTCCATTTCATGGTCTCCGGTTTCAAGCCCCAGCTGTTACCAATGGCCCTTCTCAGTTGCCAATGTGTTGCTGTGATCTTGGAACATATGTGACTTAGATGTTTTCCCCATGACAGTTTCCCGTCCAGTATTACTTCTATTCTAAGTATTTCGCTTCGCTATTATAGCTTAGTTCTTGGCCACCAAGTTTCAGCGGACATGTTTTGTTCCGCTTATATTTCTTGGTGAACACAATCACCTCAGTCTTAGAGGGATTGACCGAGAGTCCTCTATCCCTACACCAATTCCCAACCTTGTTTAATGCTCCCTGCATTATATCGAGAATCGGCTCCAGGAAAGGGCCCTTCGTTATTATTACTAAGTCATCGGCATAGCCAATTACCTGGTAATCCTTTAACCTTTCAAACAGCTCATCAACTACCAGGCACCACAGAAGGGGGGACAATACCCCTCCCTGTGGACAGCCGAAAAGATGAAAACTTGTATAAAAGATGAAAACTTGTCTACAAATTTCAATCTTAAATCATTCTTTTTTCGAATCTCTCATTCAACTTACTACATTCAACTTATTAGGAAAGGGAGGTGGACTGCCATGTGAAACAGTTAGAGGTACTTGAAAAACGATTGTTAAACGCCATATTTAATAAAGAGCTTATTTATTCGTCTCATACCTTGTGCAATGTCGTGAATATTAAGTCTGTTGAGATCACTCTCGAATAGGGTAACATAAAGTCGCTGAGTGTTTACTACTCCTCGTTTATTGTTTAGCGTATTCAGTATATTTAGTAAAGAATATTTAAATTAAAATGTATCATGTAGTCATAATACTGGGGAGTAATTTTGTGGTCATTCGCTGTTGCAAGAGAAGAGTTAGCATAAATTTTGTACTAACAGCCGTGAACGTGAAATAGTTTCATAAAAAAAAAAACTCTATTGGTACCCCACGTCTAAATGATGCGATTATCGAAACAAATTCCTTCCCAGAACATTACCGATCCACCAAAAAATGGGATCCTCGAAGAGCCAACCTCTCTTCTGGCCTTCGTCAGACTTGTCGACATCCATCTGGTGAATTAAGACTTACCGTTGTTTCATCTGAAAATAAAACTCTCTTCCAGTCGGCAATGGTCCAATTTACGTGTTCTCTTGCAAAACGCCGTGTAGCAACTCTATACCAAACAACATAGAGTTACTACTACTTCTGCTACTATTTGGTGAGCAGTGGTGCAATAGCTGGTCTTCTACTGCCCAATCCTCCTTCATTAAGCCTGCTATTGATCGTTCGTCCAGAAATTGGTATATTTAGAGCTGCTGTTAGGGCTCTCATTAGCTCTAAACTAGTAGTATCTCTGTTTTTTAAGGCGACTTGCATAAGATATTGCTCATGTTCTACAGTAACTTCCAAGTTCATTGAAACGTTTAAGTGTTCGACTAATTGTTGATTATCTAACTCCTAACAAATTATCCATCATATATCTGGCTGGCTACGTCCCAGAGTAATCGCTTTCACTGCTTCATCTTCTCTTAAGTTCCGTGGACGATTCATTTCTTCTACTCTAAGTGTACTGGGCAAAGTGTTTCATTCACTTGATGACAATAAATAAAAAAAAAAAACACTAGCGTAACTGAATTTATTACCTTCTACGAATCACATTAAACAGCGTTAAATGTATTATTAACCAACAATTACAAAATGTTACTTTACATCTGTCAAACAATTGCAATTGTTTATCAGTAGTGACAGAAGTTATCCTAGGCCACCTTCTTAAAATGTTTAGGATTAAAAATAAAAAGGATTTAAAACTTCGGAAAATTATAAGAAATAATGAAAAGTTTTGCTTAATGTCTTAATTTTGCCAATGAATGTATTTTACTAGCTGTGCCAGTCCTGACAAAGCCCTTACTGAAGCATCATAAATAGGAGACCAATTTTCCCCTAACAAAATCAACTTTGTTATGACCAGGAGACGACTAAAACTGATTGAATGATTACATTATTGAAACTTAGTTTTAATCATCCGATGATGCCAACTTGGTTGACGAAAAGCACGTAAGGTGACGTATAATATTTCGGTGTTTGTAGAAATCCTGCCTGTCTCCTATTTGTTAACTTTGCCAGAATTCTTCAATTATGCATTTACTTTTTATATACCGAAATTCACTATTAACTTCGACTTATCGATTTTTGTTAAGTTCTTATTATTTCTTCGGATGTTTTTTTATACATTTTTCTTATTTACAATTTGTGGCCTAACGTCCGTTGCTGCGGGATATATGCACATAGCTGAATAGTAATTTCGCGATGGTATGCATCCAAGCAGGATTTGTTTTTATTATGCATAACGAATACGTCGTTTCTTAAACTTTCTACGTATTATCGTGAGTTCAGACGCTGGGTATGTGGCGCCAATTGGATTTTTGTAAGGTAAAAGTTGTTGGGGCGCCACAAATCTATCCGAAAATATTCCTCGCTTCTTAATACGTCCAAGATATATTGGTTATTGCTGATATTAATTGATTATTTACTGTTTTAATGACAATGCCTAGTTTTTAAAGGAAATATTTTAAAAAATAATTCACGAAGATGTAAGGAGGAAAAAACGTATACCCCAAAAATTGTATCATTGAATTCTACAAAGCTTTCACTATTATTGTTATTCTAGGGTTTTTTTATAATTTTAATTTTTGCCATTCTACAGACGTCATCGATGTTTTTTTTTAATGGGAGGCCTCAATTTTGACTGTGCCATTTGAGAGCACTATTTTTATGCATAGTACAGTAAAATAGAGGATTGGTTGCAAACGAATTTTTTGGAATTATAATTCGACAAAGCAAATGAAAATGTTAACGATTATTGCAATTTGAAACAAGAAAATTAAAAAACTAATTCAAAATATATACAGTATGCTAATACTGTCCAACTTTAAATGTTAACGAAGGATTTTGTTTTATCTCAAGGATTTTATTATACCGTTTTGTATTTCCTGTTGATTTAAAAAACTCACTTGCCCACGAAAATTCAACAGTGACCATCCATCAATAAAAGAAAATTTACCTATTTTCCTTTTTCCTATAATTTTCGTTTAGTTCTTCTGAATTAAATATGAATTTATATCAAGACCAGACTGTATAGAAGAGTTATTACATTATCTGTGTTATGATGAGTTTGTCAGAAATTCTAACCTATGTCAAGTAGTAGAATATACAGTGTGTATCTAAGATTCTTTTCCATTTAACTTTGGAACCTAAAAATTGGCGTACATACATAAAAATAATGATACAATCATCATTGGAAATTTTCTGTAAATGGCAACAATGTACAAATACTTCAATATTGGAATACTATCAAGCTTTTTAGGCAATACATCCCTGTAAAAGCAAAGTCTCAACATTTTTCTAACAGAGATCACGCAAAAAGTGGCTTAGATATTTTTACACATTTTATTTATGTTTACATTAAAAATAAATTCTAGGTTAATGGAAAACAATAAATTTAATTCTTCACAAATAACAAAATGATAAAAGTCAAAACTAGTACCAGATATCTTTAAACACTTTCTATTGTAATACTTTTCTTCTATAAGGTTACTTACAATCTAAGATATACACTACGCAATCCGCTAAAAACTACGTTCTGAAGCAGATAATTACTGAAGAATGTTGGTTTGTTTCAGCAGAAACGCTTGAATAGGTGGTAACCATTTCTGCTGAAATAACCAACATTCTTCAGTAATTATCTGCTTCAAAACATCGCTGTTAGAGGATTGCGTAGTGTATACCTTAGATTTTAAGTAATCTCATATATATCCAAGGCCATTAGATCTGGAGACCGAGCAGGTCCACTCTATTGTAACCCGCGTCCAATTCACCTATTGGAATATTGATTATTGAGATAAACGTACTGCACCATAATAGTGTAAACGAGCAAAATCCCGTTGAAAATTTATTCCTGGGTCTCGAAATTTATAAGGATTTTGCTCTAAAATCTTCAAAATTAGCGACCCGATAGCATTCTGCAACAGGTTCAAATACAAATCTTCTGTAAGCTGCCGAACCATATATTGTAGGGGTGTGCCATTTTAGACATCCACTGTATGTAATTTGTAACGCATCGCTTGTGTGAGATTCTGAATATCTACTGATAAAGGAATTTATTAATAATATACTAACAGTTTAGCTAGCCATTTTTGATGACTCGAGTTGTACACCACTGTTTCAGTGTATAAGTGTATTTTAGTTCACTTATTTATACGTGTAACACTTTTTGTTCTTGTTTACAAAGCTCATTCTAATGTTAAATAAATCCATTTCAATAAACGGTTAACAGCATAACAAATTTTCTATAAAGTAACTGTTCTGTCTCGGAATCTCGCATAACCTTGATGGCGGAAAAATGTGATACGACTTTATATGTGCGGCGTTTCAAACCTTGGGTAGACATTTTAATTCAATATTAACTGTATTAAATCTGAATTAATGCGTTTTTGGAGACCGTTGTTGAATAATCTAAGGTCGCGCTCACACTGGATATGCCAAATAAAATTTCTAGACTGTTATTCGGCTATAAAAGATACACCTTTCCATAAATATATAGCCTTATTAGTTATTTCAATATCAACCTGTTCATAATTCACGCCAGGGAAGCAGAAGAAAGTTCTTCACTATTCGTTCAAAAAAAAAAAAAATTCCAAAATGCGATGAGAATAATCACCATTCATTAATTCGATGTGTTTTTTATTATCGAAGAAAAGAATCAGAAAATGACTAAGAACCAAATACAGATAACCCATAATTTATTTATATTATAATCGGTCATTAACATTTTATTTTTTCCGCAATTTTTTACAATGATGAGAATGGTTTTGAATAAATTGAGAATTAATGTGTGCAAAACTGACGAATTTATGTTGCTTTTTTAATGCATTAAGTAAAAAACCAAATAAAGGTGTTCCGTAAAATATATTATATCCATATTTACAAACAGTATGTTCACAATTTTTGAACGTACTCAAATTAGTCAGAGAATTTCGAAAATGGGATGATGTAGATGTCAGTTGATCGATGCGGAGTTAACGAAAGTGAAGCAGTTTGCTCCGCGTCCACATGGATGCCTTTCGTATTTTCTCGTAGAAGTAACTACGATAATATCATTTGTACTGTGGTCTGAAGTGGAGGAGCGGGCAAAGTACCGGAGGCGTGATTGTATTCTTGAATCGAGTCTCAAAGGGGGGAGTTTGACACTTCGTCATTTAATATTGCAGGTTTCTATGTCACTATTTCTACTTCTTGAAGAAAACGTTTTAAAGAGTTTGATGATTGTATTTTAACAAGTATATATGTTAAAAATATACAAGTCCTATATTGATAGCTTTAAATTATAGTAAATATATCAAAAAATTAGTCTTTTTTAATGATATCTTGAGAAGATATTTTCTATTAAATATCTATTTTCTTGAGAACATTTTTTTACAAAAAACATACAACTTTGTTTCACAAAACTAAGAAATATTTATTCTATATTTTCTAAGGAAAAACACGAAACATCACGTGGAATTCAAAATATAGAGTGTCCCAGCGAGAGGTAGCCGATTATATTTGTAATTATTGGGCAAATAAACAACATTTCTACAATAATTTTGGGTTCTATTGTTTATTTAGACTATGCCATTAGACATGGAATACAATAATTTGTAAGTGACCGCCTCTGATTCTCTGGCAGCAATGGATTCTTTTGATGAAGTTGTCCATCACTTCGCGGTATAGCTGTGGCGCTATGTCCGCAATAACTTCGTTAGTTATTTTTCAGCTGTTCAATCGTAACGGGATTATTGACATAGACTTTTCCTTTAACGTAGTCCCACAAGAAAAAGTTATATCAAGTATGTGTTGCTGAATAGTATAGCGCTCCATTTTATATTGGGATACTCTGTATAAGCATAAGAGTAATGGCGGTAAACTTAAATTCGCTACCCCTCGCTGGGGCACACTTTACTTCTTAATAAATTAAAAACATACTAATTTAGTTTCTGTAGTATTCGATTTTTCTCAGTGCTATTCTAGCGATGTTTGGAAGTATGGCTTCATAAAACTTCCTATCAACTTTAGGCATCCATGGAAACATGGACTTTCGCACTTGAAACTTTTTGCTGAGGTAAGGATGTTCTTTTCTTGTATTCTTTTAGTTCATAGGTTTGGTCTTTTTGAATGTGTTTGTTTTTAAATATGCAGTGTAGACGGGCTTTTGACTAATTGACAAAGTACCTAAGTTATATTTTTTACATACTTGGAATTTTTGTGGCTGTACTTTAAAATAATATCTATATGTAGTAGCTCTTCTTAAGTTCTCTTCCTCTTTTCCTTTTCTTCTTTTATCATGTTTAGAACTTTCAGTGGTCGATAAAATAAACAGCCTTTTTTCTTTGGACGTTAAATTATAATATTCTGAAAACATTACTGCTCTTTCATTTTCTGTAATGTTTTGGGAACATTTAAAACAGATTTAGTCAGACAATCCTTTAATGTTTTTAGTTTTCTAGTAAGGTACTCTCTTGTTTCTCACTCAAATGTACTCTTTCCTTTATCGTGTTTTAATTCTCTTGTGTTGCACTTCCAGATGGTTTCATTCCGATGTCGTTTCCTAGCATTTTTTCCCCTCTTTTTCATTTGTGATGGCAGGAAACCGGTTCATTTCTATGAAAGGTGCTACTTGATGAACTAGGCAGTGGATCTTGTTCTAAATTAAAAGACTGTCTTTTTCCAATGACATTTTGAACGTAACTTGAGTCACTGCTGCTGCTATAACAACAAATTCTATGTTCCTAATTGTTTTAATAGTCTACAAGTTGTATCATTTAATATACATAGTACACAGACGCTTATTTATTTTTTTAGTTGCCGTCAAATTAAAAATATTGAAACAATGTGGTTATAGTTGTCTTTAAAACCAACTTTCAGAAAAAAAATATTTAAAATGTTAAAAGGACCTAGACACTCTTTATTGCTTTTTACGATACAATCTCAAAATACTTTCTAACGACACAAAAAAGCTTATTTTAAAACGTAACCTTAAACCTTACCTATCGCAAATTCGTTGCTTTTTAGGTTTAATTTATGTTTCTGGGACATATTCGTTGTCCCTGTCTGAACAGTATCCATCTCAAAACATCTTATTCTCATTATAATGTTCAGAATCGTTCATTATTTTACTTAAACACGGACATAAAATAAACTAACAGCGTATGTGACAATTAGAAGAATTAGTGTTACAAAGTTGTACATGATACAGCAAATGTGTTAGCTGAAATGATAGGAAGTCGTTATATAGAGCTTTACTTATTTGAGGACAATTTTACATCTGTTAGATATTTAGATGTTTCGATTAATTCCAGCTTTAGCAAATTTCTGTCTAATCGATGAAAGTGATGATATTCCCCAACAAAAATTTAGTTTCATCAGGATCGAGCTCTTCCTGATTTTAGTGTCGAAGTCCGTAACAATGTAATATTTTGGCGATGATTTTCTTGGCAGATGTATAGGACGACGAAAATCAACCGAATGGTCACCACGTTCACCTGATTTAATCCCATTGGATATTTTTGTGGGGTTACTAAAAATCGCGGGTCTACTTTAATAGGTCAAATAATTTTGAGGATCTGAATTTAATGGATTTCTAAATGGAGATTATCAGACAAAAAATTATTGAACGTTCAAGATGTGTTTATATGTTTACCGGACAACGTCAGACAGTTAGTGGAGTATATTTAGAACAACTTTAAAATTTTTTATAAAAATAAAGTATTTGAATATTTCAAAAGAAAACCTTTATTATATAAAGGTAAATAGAAAATTCTTAATACGGGGTACTGTAAAACGGGGGAAAAACATAGATTAATTCATTTTTGCTTAAAAAAATTTTTTTTAGTCAGTCGGTCTCTTCAAATAATACAGTTGATGTGTTTCACAATTAAAAAAAGGATTTGATAAAAAAATTATCACTTTTGTGCGAAACTTCAATACCATAATTTATAGTATTTTATATTTTTATTTATTATATTATTTATATATTATTTATCATTTATTTAATATAGTTAATGACTAAGTAAAGAGTCAGTCTAGAAAGGCAAAAAAATATTATCAAATATTATCATTGTACCAATATGAATGAGTAAGAGAAAGTCTAGAAGTTGTGGACAATGATATAGATCAACCAATTTAGATTGTATATGTGACAATTAATTGATATTTATATCAGAATGGAAGTTCAGAACACATTATATAATACATTATTTTGGATATCCAGTTGACTATTATGAAAGAATGAACCTTTAACCCGTTTTCTTTGTCAAAGTTTTCGTCATGTTCATTTAAAATCATTACCTTTTTAGAAATTGGGCACTGAAGGCAGAATACATCAAATATACATACGTTATGCTATTTTATAAAACAATATGCGTTTTAGCGTAACACTTTAAGTGTGGAATTATTATCTGCAGAAAACGATAAACAGTAAAAGTTGCCAAATATACTGTAGTAAAACGGGTTTTTTTGCAAGTGTTTTTTAATTGCGAATTATTAGCTATTACCATTTGAAGGTTGTCTTTCAGACCATTTTATGGTATTAGTTATGTGCGATAGCTGGGCAATTAAGATAAAATTATTCAAAGCCCCGTAAGAAATATGGGCTATTAACGAAATAAATTAACATCTAGTTTTTGTGAATAACTGGGTTACTTTCTGTTTGCCGTACGTAAGCAAGTACCTTAAAAATCAGTAAGAAAACAGTCACCCTTGACGATTTTATGTTATTTTCACAAAACACATGTATTATATTGCACTTAACCATAACCGATATTTTAATGCACGTAGATTTCGGTGTATGTAAATTTCGATAACAACGTTATCCTCGTCAGCAGAATAGATAATTTCTTATTCGAATTTGAAGTACCGAAGTATCCCTTAAGAAAAATCCTATCATTTATTTATTCTTCTGAAGCGTCTCTTATTGACATCACACGTAATCTTTTAAGCAATTTTAATTGTCAACATATACATATTTTTTTCAATCACTTTTGTTTCAGTAACCAAAAAAAAGTTTGTTGCGAATTAACTCAATGAAAAATATGAACGTTGTTATGGGAAATACATCAGTTTAATATGTTTTCTTAACCCTTTTTGACATATATATGCTTTCCAAACAATCAAGCTTCCTATTATCATTTATAATAATTATTATTATTATTATTATTATTATGTTATATGAGACTGAGCCTCATAAGCCAGTGATCGCATGGGCAGTCCCTTGGCGATCCCCTCTTATACGGATCATTAACCAAAAATGCTATCCCATAAAAGCAGCAATTTAGGCACGTCCCCCCCCTTAAGCCTCGCCTTCTCTAGGATAACGGAGGTCCTTAATATAAGGTACCTCTTCTCCTCGAGTGCGGGACAAGTGTAAAGATGATAAATCTAGGTTTCCTCGTCTTCTTTGCAGTATCTGCAGGCCAGGCTGTCAGTCAGCCTCAGATTATGCTTATATGCATTCAGGCTACTATGGTGGCCCGTTATGATTCCTACCAGAGTCATGGCTTTGTCCCCGTTCGATTTCTGGGATGAATTCTTGGGTCCGCTTCTCAGGAGTATTCCATGAAGAGTTTGGTCGACAAACCGTTACTCCTTTCCATCTTTTATTGTGCTGGTCTCTAGCCCAGTCATTGATGCGGTCTCTGATCAGATTCAGACTTATTGCCACTGCAGGTTCTGGTCGATAGAGGTTTTCCCTGGTCCCTAGTCTGGCAAGGTCATCTGCAATTAGATTTCCCTTAATGACATTATGCCCAGGTATCCATAACAGTTCCGCCGATCCCTTCCCTGCCAAGTGGTTTAATGCTTCATAGCAATTATAGACCAGCTTTGACTTTGTCGTTGCTGAATTCAGGGCTGCCAACGCCGCCCTGCTATCCGAGCAGATACATACTTTCTCCTGGGTCCGATTTTGGTTGGCCCCCAGAACACCGTATGTAATTGCAACTAGCTCGGACTGGAGTGCGGTAGTGTATTTACCCAAGGCGAAGGTTTTACCTATCCCGTCGCGTCGCCTATACAACTCCGCACCCGCTCTGTTCCCACTCTTGGCTCCATCCGTGTACCAAATGTCTCCATTGAGCGGCAATCCAGCTCGACCCTCCATCCAGTCGGTCTTACCGGTGAGGGTGATCTTATATTTCTTGTCAAACAGGAAGTGGACACCCGTACTGCCAGAGGGCATCCATAGGAGTTCCTCCTCAGCATCATTTATAAAGATTAGCATTAAATTATTCTGATTTGTATTCAGTCTCAGACCTTTCACCTGTTCCACTTTTTCTTCTACGCATACCTAGAGAATCTCACACTTTTTCCTGTTTTTGATGAGCAGTAAATAGTAAAACACAATGTGGGCAAAACCTTAAACATCCTTTTCTAATCCACACCCAAAACCGTATCATCAAATTCCATTTATTTTTGTTCACATGGTGAACAATTTCCCTACAGAACATATCAGCTTCACGCAACTTAACTGTTCTGAAGCCTGCTTTAAAAAATGTATCAGTACTTATTTGTAGAATAAGGAATATGTATACACAGTTGCACTAACAAATATGAGATACTTCTAGGTGTTGCATTTCTTATGTCACTTAGTATATTTGTTTTTGAGAACTATTTTTCATTCTAATATCATTGTGTGCCAGTTTTTAATCATCACAATGATCTAGGTATTGTTGCAAATTTATTAACAACATAGTTTTTAGTATTGCTGAAACCGATATTGTTTTATTTCAATAAAATGCCTATAAAGATTAAAACATCTATTTTGCTGTATTTATTTCTAAAAATAGAGCTTAACCTTGAACTTATCGCATTGCGAGACAACCCATTACCTTTACCGCAAGAGTAATCGATGAATTTACCGAGTTCTCGATTGCTTAGGATTAATGTTCTCGAAGATACTAAACTGTAGTAAATGCTAATGCGTTACCAACCTGTTGAGTTTTTCAGACGTAATGTTCTTTTAACGCAAAACGCCTAAGCAAATGACGTCAACAGGGAGGTCTTCTCAATATTCCCTAAAACTTATAAGCTGTGGGAAATTCACCCCACAGACATAAGTCGATGTTTTATTTGGTGATAATTTGGCCACAATCTATTTAGAAATATTCTTTTGCATTATTTTTATACACTAAATAGATAAATAATTATATCACATGAGGAACTATTTCCTACAAAATACTGAAGTGGAGAAATATCTCCAGACCACCTGCAAATGCTTTATTATATAGCGAATTATATGGCGAAGTTTGCCATATTTTGTCTAACAGAGTTGACACTAAAATACAGTGATTTATATTGTTCGAAAACCACAAGGAAGATGCAAAGCGTCCTCTATCTCAGAATACCACTAACTACAAACCGGCTTCGACATTATCTTGGACCTCGTCAATGCAATGTGAGTATGTAAACCTTTGACAAACGAGGCTTGCATCTTGTAGACGCCAGTAAATACTACCATAGTAGAGCGTAACAAGCACCATCTCTCGAAAGTTTCGAAAACAATCCAAATAAATCGAAATAAAACTTGATATCATCAATACAAGTGTTAACTCTATTAGACAAAATACGACAAATTTCGCCATATAATTCAGCGCTCGTCGTCGGCATATAGTCAAGAGAATAGCTGTTTTGGTCTAATCTGTTTAGTCCTTATTGTATAAATCATTTGCAGATGGTGTGGAGATATCTCCCCACTTAATACTAACAGTATCATATACTAACTAACAGTAAGTATACTAACAGTAGTTTGTAAAAATTACCATATGCCAAGTAAAACTTTGCATTGTATTGATCCTACAAAATATATTGTTATGTCTACTAATATAATTGTTTCTCTACATATACTTAACTGTCATTCTTACTAGATTGAGATATCTCATATTAAAAAATCAAACACTTTATAGATGAAAATTCTAGCTCTCTAGATAAATAGAAACTTTTCTCAAAACTTGTAACAGATCATGAGATCCTTCCAATAAATTAAAGTGCATGTAAAGGATTCACAAAGACTTACTATATTCGTAGAAGATCAAAACACGATCTATTTCAAGGAAAGAGATGTCACAGCTCTCTGGAATGAAGTTACAGTTACCAAATAACTGGCAGCTGTGTATAAAGAAACAATAAAAGAAACAAATAGTCTGCATCAGAGAAACACGACGTACATAACAACTAAAAACAAAAAATGTAGCTCTACCACAACTGCGGGATGCATACAATTCAAACAGCGCAAATTGTAATCAACATGTAAGCGATTTTATTGAATTGAGGCATCCGCTTTATAGTCCTGATCTGACACTCTTTCTTGACCGACAAAATACTTATGAGGTTGAGGGTTTTCTACTGACAAAAATGTTTGAAAAGTAGTTGAGGAGTATTTCATAGACTTACTAATCTCCCCTCATCAATTTGGTCTATACTTAAAAAATTGCCTCTACTTAAACAATTTCTGTTATAAGTAACTTAGGAAGTTTATCATTCATTCATTCATTCACTCGTCTCATTGATGATGATACTGTAAAGTACCGAAACTTTAGCAGATTTAAATTAAAATAAATAATAGAAATTTAATAATTTATCTTAGTGGTCGACTACACTATCACAAAATAACGGTTAATTGAATCAATTTTTTTGGTAATACATTCTATCACAAACACGACGAAGGCAGGTTGAACTCATTATTAAATATAACGTATAAAGTTGTTTAATTATACGACTAAAATGTTAAACTTTCTACAGTGAATATATTCAATTGTTCACAACGTTGTCTAATACTTCATTGCATTTAACACGATGTTCATGTGAGAAACTACATCTTAGGAGTGCCGTTGTTCCTTTATTCTTAACAAACTAGTACAGGAGGTTAACCAGCTCTCAATCGCGCGACGCCCTCAAGGTCACACTTATTGCTAAACAACAAATACCACTGATTTACTTAATGGAGCAGTATCGATAAATTTATCATTTATCATACACAAATACAAATTTAGGACAGTCTTAAATTGTCCTTGCGAATTATTAATGGAATCATAACTGCGTCGGTTCAGATTCTACGCCCTGTGGATGACCTTGACCTTGATATTTTTTCGTAACTCTTACGCACCACCAGAGGGTGGAGATGATGAAGAGTATTGAAACAGCTCAAGTAATACTACGTATCATGATGTACGCATGGCTTTAATTGCAAAATTTTTGTAATTTTTTCGTTTAAAATGTGGGCTCGGCGAGAAATTCAGTTTGTAAAGGTCGGTTTATTTGTTGGCCTACCATTCAGAGTTGATCGGCTGACCTTGCAGGTTTCCTCGTCACTCGCATTTTTATAGTTGGCCGACATTCTTACATTAGCGCATTCGTCACTTTTTCAAGTGCAATTGCTTGTAAAATTATTAGTAATATAGAAAGGTATAACGGAAGACGGGGTACTATTCACTAATATGTAGTTATTTTGTCGTTTTTTTATTCAGTAATTTCCAATCATGATTTTAATAAAAATATACGCATTTAAAAAATATATTCATATGAAGAGTACGTCATACAATCCGTTGAATAACACATGTCTAAAAATTTTGACATTTTGAAAGTTGATTTGGGTTTGATAACTGATTATAAGTGAGTTATTTATGTTGATTTCATATCTACCTCCCGTTTTTGCTCCTCACGTCAGGTTTTTGATCAACTGAATAATCAGAATAAATTAAAAACTAAAGGAAAAATTATATTTTAATAAACATTACGTTTAGTAAACATTAAAAAACGTAGTAAGAAGCAACAACACAAATAGTTTTGAGTCACTAATTTATTGTTTTCTTTGAAAATCTCTCGATTTTTAACAAAAAACATCGTTTTGTAGTTTTTATTGTGTAATCATTCGTTGGATGTTCTTTCAACATCCAGCAGTAATCTGCCATGATCGCCACATCCCATCGACCTTGGTACCTCCTTTCCATCTCCTTTATATCTTGATGGAACCTTCCACCTTGCTCCTCACTAACAGCACCAAGATTTCTGGAAAGTAGTCCAGATCAGCATGGAGAAAATGTTTTTATGCTCATATTATAATCAAGTTGCTTAAACTTAAATCCAGTATTTTGTTAACAATTTCTTTATACTGCGGATGTTTATAATTTCCTAAAAAAAATTCTGTTACTTTCTTAAAGCATATCCAAAATTCAATTTTTCAATTTCTTTCATTGTTTCTTCAAATTGTTGGTCCTGCATTAATTTTCTTTATTTGTGGTCCTACGAAAATGCCTTCCTTTAATTTTGCTTCAGAAAGAGCTATAAATTGCCACATAAGTACTTAAAGCAATTCCCATTTCTATCTATAGCTTTTATACATTGCTTCATTAATCCTCATGTAATATGAAGTGGCGCTGGCGGCAAAAAAATTTTTTGCGGATGAAGAAAATTTGCATAAATAACGTTTTTTGAACCATGTGTTTATAACAAAATATATTTGTATTTTTACAACTTCTAGGAATTTTTTAAACAAAATAAATAACACACAACGTGATGTCATAAGTAAACGTACACACATTAAAAACGTACTACAGCGACTATGCAAGTACCTGAATAGTATACAACTTGAATATTCCCACCGGCCAACTCTGTGTCGGTAAATCCCCCACGCTTGTGTATACGTTTCAAGCGGATTAACCACAGGGGCACCGCAAATATTGAGGCAAAACTTAATTTTATAGAACCTCGGTTTTAAAAACTACAAATTATTGTACAATGTATATTTACAAATATTGGTGCGTAATGGAAACAAAAAAGAACAGCGTTTCTGTATGTTCTGTTCATGGTATATAACTCAAAAATGTAAGTCAAAAAAAGTCCGATCACAAAATCTTCGTTGACCTGTGGAATTCATATTTATATACAGTGAAGATAAGTGAGAAACCTCCGTAACTAAAATCCATTCCGGGGTCCCAACTGTTTTGCAGCAAATAACCTCTATTAGTGAAAGTAATAAGCATCATTATCTGAGGTTTATTTCTTAGAATTGTTGTAATAATTACCTCTATAACTAAGATACCCAGGATTGATACCTCTATAACTGAGATTATGTTGTAGATACATTTCTGTTTGTACAGGTCATGACATGTTTGTTAACAAAGTCTAATTCTTCACAACTTATTTTTTGCCACATTCCGCATTTGATTACCTCATCGTTTAGTTCGTATTGTTGTAGTCCGGAAACTTATTTGAGAAATGCCGAAATGAAAGTTAAATTCTATATTAGCTCGTGAAAAACTGAAGATAGTATCGGTTTATGTTAGTAGAATTTAATGTGTCGAAGTCTACTCTCTGTAGTATCATCCAGAATAAAGAGAAAATTCAGACTCAATGTGCTGGAGGACAAAGAAAACTGCTTAACAACGTGGATAATACAACTTCGAAATAAAAACTTTCCGATAAGTGGACCGATGATTAAAAAGAAGGCCCAAGAATTTGGAGGAAAGCTCAACATTCATAATTTCTGTAACAGTAATGGTTAGTTTAATGAAGGAAGGGTTTAAAAGAAGGAATGAAAAAAATTTGTGTAGAAAGTAATGCTGTTGATAATAGAACATGTAGTCAATGGATTGAGGATCTTCCAGCTCTATTGCCTGACTATTCTTCAGATGACGTTTTTAATAGACGAAAAAAAGGAAAAAAAGAGAAAAAGAGGAGGAAGATAACTATGAAATCAATATTGAAGATCGGAATCTAAGTATTAATGATAAAAATGACCAGCAGCAAACTTTTGATGAGTATATAAATGTCAACCATAAATTGTTAGTTTCAGGAGAGTTTATTGAACACGAAACTGTTAATGCTTCTACTTCCACTCTTCGGAAAATAAAGAAGAAGACGAAATGAGATTGAAAGAATATTCAAGGATGATCACAAAATGTGAAACGGAAAAAGCACTGGAAACATTGCATAACTATTTTGAAATGTCAAGGATCAATAACCAAACCATATTTGGTAAAATGTATACTATTGAAAAACATTATGGTCAATGATTCTAAAAGACAAACGAAAATGACAGAATTTTTGAGTTAAGATTCGTTTTATTTATAACCTATTTTTCAATTTCATTAATAAAATTAAAACTAAAATAAGTTCTGCTGCCACCTCTATTAATAGAACCCTTTGTAGTAAATGGGACAATTATTTTTGTACCTTGATATCTCATAAACTGGATAAATGGGATACCTCTTTAAGTGAGAAGAATTTACTGGTTCCTTGAGATCCCATTGATCCAGGTTTAATTGTATGTATTTGAAGTTACATTATGTCCCAAAAGTGTTTTTTTATGTAG
This sequence comes from Rosalia funebris, assembly GCA_037954035.1. Taxonomy (NCBI): domain Eukaryota; kingdom Metazoa; phylum Arthropoda; class Insecta; order Coleoptera; family Cerambycidae; genus Rosalia; species Rosalia funebris. The sequence goes on along the minus strand of JAZFAV010000011.1, from coordinate 10,783,698 downwards.
CTTTACATAACAAATTCCCATTTTTATAATTTTATTATTTGGATATAACTTGTAAAAGAATCAATGAAAATATGGGAGAATTTTTTAAAACTATTCGTAATCATATTGAAAGAAGTATCTAGTCGAGACATTTTGACAGCTGGAAAATGTATTAATAGAAAACTTATTTATAATCTGGTTTATTGGTAATGGACGAACAAGTATTATTAAATAGAACATCACTATTCAATGAATATTATTAATTGCAAAATTGAGTATTTTAAACTAAATATACAACGAAAAGAAATATAGTTTCAGCTCAGGAGATCGTTTACATGTTTCTCGACTCGCTCTTTCGCCATCCAAGTTGGAATCATCGGGAGATGATAAAAACTGAAGTTTAGTCATCGGGTCTAGAAAATTGGTCTCCTGTTTTTCATGTGGTATTTTCTGTAATAATTTGTTATTCCTTATTCTGACATATTTGTCGAATTAAACAAGATACATTGTTCAAATATACTCAGGAAGTTATCAAATATCAATTCAAATATGTATTCAAAATTCGTTGACAGTACAAGTTAAATATTTTCATCATCAGTGTTATTTGTTAGTAGACCATAATTAAAAGCAAATCTATGTCAATTGCTCAATACATGGCTTATTATTCAGTTCCTTATGATGGTTACTAATTCTGTAAGTAAAACTCATTTACTCATTCTGTAAGTAAAACGTTTGGTTTGTAGCATAAAGAACAGTTTATAACAGCTGTAGAAAGTTATTCAATAGAATCAGGTATGAACAAATAGAAGAGCAAGAACTTCCATTCGAATTGAATGAATTTTGGTCGTGGAAAAGGGCTTCGAAGTCATTGGGTCATTGGGTGCACAAACAAAAACAGGAGAACAGTTTTCCAGCAATACCGAAAAAATAACATATAATCTGTATTACATATAATTAATAATATGATATACAATATTTCGGTGTTTGTGGAAAATTGGTATCATGTTTTTGAGTTCTGATTAATTTAATTTCGTCGACCTGGAACACTTTTTTCAAAAGCCCTGCATAATTAATTGGCAATTTTCCACGAAGCATAGTTAAGCAACTAACTATTTTTGAATATTTCGTAAAAATAATATAGGTTTATCTAGAGCTGTAATACATTTCTTTGTTTGGCGGTAAACATTTTGGATATTTTTGGCACAAACTTTGTCAATAAATTTTGTAAAATATTAGAATTTGGTGAAACTTTTTTCGCAGTTTACATGAATCTATCGTAATACTGATTTCAGAAAATATTCAAATTTTGTTCTGTTTAACACGGGACTTGAGATATTCTTCAGTTGCTCAACAAGTAGGGTCCATTTACAGCATAATATTTATGCAATACAAGCAGGACATTTCGTGCTAGATCTGCGCCGTGTCTGGCGATTTACGACCGATCCGTACATACATACATAATCTGGCATCATTAATATGAATTTTTTATAAATTTCATAACTTTCCGACAAACATAAAACGACTACTTTATTGTGGCTATACCCGTTTGGCAATACATAAAATTAGATAACTTACAATAAATACATTATACTATGAAATTCCTTATACAATAAAGGCGACTGATTACTAATTAAAGACACGTTCTCCTTGTACGGCTTTCTTTTAAAATATTTGACAGTCGATTTCCTTATATTTAGTATGTGCACCTAGACGGTATATGGCATTAAAACTCGTTTTTAGAAAAACAGAATTACCAGTTCAGGCTCATCCTACGATTTGGACCAGCAAGAACGCTCGGACTATTCTAGAAAGAATAAAAATATGAATACGTAATATTAATAATAATAACAACAATAATAACAATAGCAATGGCAATGATTATGAATTTCATGAATTGGTAATGAAGTTATTTTCTCATAGTACAGAGAACCATACCGCTTGAATGCGGTAGGAGTTTTTAATTTTTTTTTAATTAAATTTTTTCATGAGTGAGAATTGGAACATTATATGCAATAATAAAAAACGGGGTGCTATTTTTCTCAGGGGTGTAACGTACATAGATCCGAGTGATACGTCGCATCCCTTAAAAAATTGGCAAATTAGTGTTATTTAAAAGTTCAATCGATTTATTCAATTATTACAATTTTTTAATTATTTTAAACTGACCGCAAACATATATTATTTACTTTAAATGCTACCATCAACTTTTTTATTCCAAATCGGCCGTGAAGGCGCCCGAAATTATTGGACTTCTGCGTTATTTACTGCAGTGCTGAAATGCGATGGTCCACGTTACACCCAAGCTACGCTTTAGATGGACGAAAAGGTCAGTGATCTTACGCAGTCAACAGTAGAACCTCGAGTGGGTGTTGTCGTTATTTTCGGCTCAGTTATGCGATTATGTGAACGCATCTTGGCGATTGTCGCCATAACATAAAAAAGATTTGGAAGCGCTGTTTCAGGTAATTGTGGAAAATGAACATGAAGAATATGGGATCGAGAAACCGTCATTTGTGCTAGAGACTTTTAAACTTTATTTCGCGACTTTGATTTCAATTTTTTCTTAGCAGTGTTTTCTGCAATATTTCCACATTCCGAGAGTCTGTTTAAAATACTATAGACAATAATATCAGATATTAGTTAATGCAATAAAAAGATTGCCGATTTCAAATCGTACATTCAAAAGATGAGAAACGAGTTTAGTAACATTTGGGACCGTATGGACAGATTTGTGTCAGAAAATCAACCACCAAGTAAAAGAATGCGTTTGGATTTAATTCCTGAAGAATATAAGAGAACATACGCATGATTATTCTATGAAATTTTGGACGTTATTACTTTGAACATTAGTGAACGGTTTAGTGAAATTTCTAAACTGAAATTTTAAATCTATATTCCACACAATTTACTTCATTCATGAAACGTTTTCCTGACGAACTTTTCTCTTCGTTAGTAGATACATATGGAACATTCTTTGACGCAAATCGTTTAAAAGGCGAACTCTCAATGATTTATAGTAATTCCGATATGAAAAAGAGCACTGGGTTTGAGCTTCACCAATATATTATGCCCCTTCGATTATCTTCTGTTTTCTCGGATTCATCAAAATTGTATCGTTTAATTTTGACTATTCCTGCCACAAGCAGTTCCGCGGAAAGATCATTTTCATATTTAAAGAGAATAAAGACTTATCTGCGAAATTCTCAAAAGCAAGAAGGACTGTCAGCTTTAGCATTAATAAATATTGAAAGTGCCTTGTTAGAAGATATGAGATCGTCTCCAACATTTGAAGAAATAATGATAGACGTTTTCGCTGAACAAACAAAAACTGAAGAATTGATCTTCTTTTTAAACATTAGGATATATACCTACATCGGCATAATCATTTTAGGTTAGTGTCTTTTTTTATTTTTACCATTTTCATATGGCCTACATCTGACTATACCTCTTCCCCTTATAAAATTTTTATCACATCCCTAGATTCTATTCTCATGATACGCCCCTGATTTTTCTACAAACAGTAGAAAATTATATGTTACTCCATTTGTTCTGGACTTGATTTCGAAATATTTTGATTTTGAAATATTTGGGATCATTGCGATTCGAAATATTCGTTGCAAACAACACGAAAATAGACTGAGTAACTGTGTCATTTTTATAACTCTTTCATGAGTAAATCTAGACAGAATATTAGATAGGAGACGAATTCGAATACATCTTTACGGCTGTGGACGATATTTTTGCAATTTTCCATATTACACATACCGATATAGATAATTTAGTTTCAAAATTTAATAAACTTTTGTACTGAGGTGTTACAATAAAAGCGTAAGTAGTGAATATTAAATAAAATATCATTTTATGTAGCAAAGTATTGAAATATTTATTGTTTTATGATGTACACAGATATTTGGGAATTATGTACTGAACATCATATTTGGTTAATGGCCGCCACGGCTTTGGTGGCATACGAGTACTTTTCTGGCGAAATTTTCAATAAAAATTTTGCATAAATGTGGCGATATTTCGTTGATACAGCGTTTACTTTCGTCCTTCAATGCTTGGGTGGTCGTGGACCTGATGACGTAAAACTGAAACTTCAGAATACCCTACAGAAAAAAGTCCATAGATGTTAAATCCCAAGATCGTGGCGGCCAATTCTGGTCACCAATATGGGAGATTACACCACCAGGAATAGACTCGTGCAAGACCGTCAAGGGTTCACAGGTGGTATTGCAAGTGGCATCGTCCTGAAACGACATATCTTCAAGAGCAATATCATCCAATCGAGGTGTAAAGAACTGGGATATCATGCCACGATAACCATTTACCGTAAATGTATTACCTGCCTCGTTTTAAAAGAAAAATGAACTAATAATTCCTTCAGACTACTATGCATACCAAACAGGGACACGTTGGAGATGTTTCTCTGAATCATTCGTGGATTTTCTTTGTCCCAAATGGGCAATTTTGCTTATTGACGAAGCCATCAAGGTGAAAATGGGCCTCGTCGCTGAAGATAATTTTATCCACAAAATTGGCATTCATTTCTTGTTGTTCAATGATCCAATTGGTGAACTCTCTTCGCTGTGCGTGGTCTGTCGGAAGAGGTTTTTGAGTCAATCGGACTTTGTAAGCACGGAGATGCAAATCTTTAGTGAGAATACGGCGAATAGTAGCTATTGAGATGTCCAAATCTTGTGCACGACGACGACGAATCGAGGTCCCTAGACTCTCGGCCACACTCTCGCGAACTGCCGCACTGTCACGTTTTGTTCTGAACGACCCCTACGAGCTCGTGTCGTGTGTTTCACGTCATTAACTGAACCAGTACTTTAGAATTCATCGATTTGACGAGGATCATAATTGCTTTTGGCACAGAACTAAGAATATTAAAATTCGAAAAAACTTTCTCAAAGAATACTGTTTTACAAAAAACCAAAGTGTAAATGAAAACTGTAGGTTGTAAAATTAAAATTAATTATTAAATTCAAAACTAAAAAAAATTAATTAGTATGGGCGGGGTAAAATTGATGCCCTGTATACTCTTCTACCAACTTTCATATTCTAGATTCTAACCTTCGCAAAAAGGAGAGTTGTATATTGCGATTGTTTATAATTTTTGGTATATATTTCGTAGAACCTCGTATATGTACTGTACTGTGTGGAATGAGGTGAAAAACGATCGACGAACTGGTGATTCAAAAAGGCGAGTACTAAGATTGAACATAGCGTGGAACATCATTACACTGCTTCCTAATTATTCATTATTCACTAACTGACATATAACAAAATTTACATAATGTTTTTAAACTTATGTAATTCTTCTCCATTAGAGAATGATCCTTTTTCCTGCAATTCCGCTTCTAAGAATCCCACTTCAAGGCGTAACAGCTTGTGGTCCTTGTTTTTTAATTTCTCGAACAGCATGTGGGTTACCCTTGGCCCACGAATATATATTTTTTTGGTAATAATTCTTTGTATGGAATAAAGATTCGTTCGTATATTCCTTAGAAAGCTACCTAGGTACCTTTATTAATTATTATATATAGAAAGACTCCACAAAATCAAGTTCAAATAAGTATTTTTCTATCATCCAATAAAATGGAAACGGATTTCTTGTGGCGAGAAGCTCTTTAGAACTCTTAGAACCGATTGTCGATAGTATTGATTTATTTATTCACAGAAATATAATATACTAGGATACTATAGTAATATAGTAGATCAGTATATCAAAGTCATCACTTAAAACATTTTTTATTGTTGTGAGGAATCGCTTTGATATATTCCAAAACTTGAAAATTTTTTGACGATATTTGTAAGGTTGTTATGTGAATTTAGCTTGAAGAAATATCTTGGAGTAACATTACTATATATTACTACAGAATAGAAATGCATTTTCTTTCGTGTTAAATTAAAAATATTCTTTATATATCTATTAGGTATACTCTAATGTTCAGATCTCAATTACTTGATTATTATCTCACAATGGAAATGAGTAAAAACAACTACTACATTTATATACCACTATATTTTCACAGAAACGTGACTGCAGTTTCGACAATTATGTCATTTTCAAACGATGATTCAACTAAGAATAAAATACAAACATTCTGTTCCTATAATATATACTATCCAAATACAGGGACTAAGTTATGACAATAAACAGGTAGTTAAGGTCTATATGAAACGTGTTTTCCAAATAGTAGAATCCCGACCATCAAATTGTGGGAATTTCCCTGAATATTATTAAGAACTATTATACAGGGGGTTTATTAATTTGGGTGACACTAAAAAGAGGAGAATATAGTATATCTAATTGATCATTTAACAAGCTAACATTATCACTATGGTTGTATTTATAGATTTCTATTACTTCTAACCAATTAAGTTTTAAACCTTTGCTGGCATAGTGTAGGATTTTCATATTATTAATTATGTCCACTGGGAAATTATGTCCACTTTCCAATATATGATTAGCAAAAGTAGAATCTGTTTTCTGTAATCTGCAGGACCTATTATGATCAAGGTATCTAGTTATAAATTTACGTCCTGTTTGTCCTATATATGTGCTATTGCACTCCGAGCAATTTAACCTATAAACTCCCGATTTTTTATATTTATTAGTTTTATCTTTGGCGTTATAAACTAAGTTTGATAACCTTTGTTGGGGCTTCAATGCTACTTTGATATTATGTTTTTTGAGTATATTTGATATTCTTGTTGACAATGCATCATAATATGTGATGGTGACATAAGGCATGTATTTATCTTCTCTAATATTTGGATAAATTAATTTAAAAGTACATTTATTTTGTTTTTTGTTTATTAATTTGGTAATAGTTTTTGTTGGGACACCGTTGTTTTTGGCTACAACACACAACAATTAAAACAATTACAACAATTAAAAATATAGCCAAATGACATAATTGTCAAAACTGCAGTTATGTTTCTGTGAAAATATAGTGGTATAAAAATGTAGCAGTTGTTTTTACTCATTTCCGTTGTGAATTATGAACTACCACAGAGTAATGGCTTCCTTGATTAATTTCTTGATTATTATCTCTCTAAATACGTATAAACTCTACATACTAAAAAAACATTGATCGTTTTCTGTTGACCAGATCTCTATGTCATAGGCAAGTAGATCCGTCAGATTGTACCTACTAAAAGTCTTATTTAAGATAATTAAATAAGACGTCTCTTATTGATAATAATTGACATAATTGGCAACACTTGCCATTTCAACAGCCTTGTGATATTCTCAGTATCACACGATCCCAATATTTCAAAATATGGTGGAGATATGAGTATTTGAAAAATCCTAGTTTTTATCTAAATCGATATAATTGACCAATATAACAAAAATCGATACTATTAATAATATTACGAATAAATAAACGAAGTTATACTATACCACGTCTAGAAACAGTGTTTTTCTCTTAAAATGTTAGAATAAAATCTTTCGGAACCCCTTATTTGTAAATATCACGATATTAGCGTCATTCTGAAATGTCACATATTTACATGTACATATCTGTAATATTATATTTACAGCAGTTTATGTTCGCTAGAGGCTATATTACCCAACAATTTATCCACGAAATATTAAATAATCTGATTTCATGATACATTTAACGAATTATTAAGTTCTACTTAAATATTCATAATATTTTCATAATAAAAAACCAATTAACCAGTTCTAGATAAACAAAAGGCACATTATTCTCTTTTTTGTTTGTAAAATATCTAATATTACAATACAACAAACTACTTCGTCAAAACATGACTCATATTTGTTAATATAATACTGATATTATTAAAAATACGTTTCTCTATATTTTTCGTTATTTTTAGTATTTGAGCAATACACTAAATTTATTTATAAACCAACGTTAAACGCCTTTACAAATATTTAAGTAGACGTTAGTAATATATACTAAGATATAATGCGGAATATGAATTATAAAAGGTGTCAAAAAAGCCTTGGTATGGGCTAGCATCCCTAACTTTCTAAAATGCAGTTTCCTGAAAATACTTTTATCCACCTTTAAATTATTTTGCCATGAAATTGTTGCGGGTTTTCACGTATTGTCGTCAATTTAAAGATCAGGGGTTTTCAGGTTTTTTTTAATTAGACTGGGTATATGGTAAGTCTGAAAAGTACTCTAAAAATTAGATGAAATTGGCACTAATGTTTGTCTGCTCACTTGGTATAGATGTAAAGATGTATTTGATGTTTTCAAGCTGTATGCGTATGTATTTGCAAAAGTTGTGATGTTATTCACTATATTACGTTTCGGGCTCATTGCCTAAGTTATGAATTTTTATTATCACTGTTCTTAATTTACTCAGTAATTCTCTTATCGTCTAATCTAACTTCAAGATCACCAATCTATATGGTCAGTATCGTAGCAACTATAACTAATTAATCAACTTTGTGATGTTAATTTAACAACATGGCCGTTATAACCTAACAAATTTCGAGCGTCCCTATTGAAAGACTCTATATAAAAGACTACTGTACTTACAAGTATCGTTGCTCTTGAACGATGAGGGAAAAATACATCATATTTGCAAGCAGGATAGGCTAAAACATCTAACTTCCGTTTTTATTATTCACCAAATGAAAAACCTCCATATTACGGAATGGAACATATTACCAGAAGGACATAATACATCTTTAGTTAGACTTTTTTCTTGGGGTCTACGAAACGTACATTTTTATTTAATGATACGCTCTCGATACGTTCTTCGTAACACCGATAGGTGACCTATCGTATTATTTTACAGAGGTGTTTGTAACGATGTCAATTGTACTGTGGTCCGGGATGGCGCACTAGCCAATTAATTGCGTAAGTGAATCCTATTTATTCCAGTACATTAAACCGTGAATTATAATTTTAAATCATCGTTAAGTTACTCTTCTTCTTCACCCAGAATTAAAAAAAAATAATTTATTGTTAATTTCATATCTTTCCTCTCTTTTATCTGTGCCTGTGTGCTAATACGAACATTATTTTTTGCTAACATATAATATTACGCTAATAAAACCTTGTTAGGTATACACTGTACATCTATTCCTCAGAAATTATTGCCTGCAACAAAATATGCATATCATCGAATTATTATAATTTGAAGATGAAGTACAGACACTAAAAGGTTAAAAGAATATTTGCTGTATTGTTTACTTCTGTGACCGCAGGCCCATAAAGCATACTGTTGCCTCTTAGAATCTCGCCTGGTATAAACCCACCTGTTACTAAATGCTAAGCTCTGGAGGACGTATCACTCTGTACCTACCTATCAGTCGTACATCCTCAAGCCTGACCTATGACATCTTACTTTCACTAGTCTAATCCGATGTTTTTCGCCACTACAATCGTATGTTTCTTGCATAGCAATGAACCTGTCGATTGTTCTTATTGTATCCTGCGACTCTACCTGAGTGAATTTTGACGAATAAAAAAAAGACAATTAATCACCTTTCAGAAAACGATTCTCGGAATATTGGTTAAAAATATCGTCGATGGTACTGAGACTGAGTGGGCTTGTTGACCTTGGAGGCTTGAGTGCTGGTATATTAATTATCTGCAGCATAAAATAAAAATATTTGCTTGATTTACTTGAAATATGGAGCCTCTTGCCAAATGCAAATGTTGATTTAAGAAATGCTATGCTTAATGCATATTTTATCTATAACATTTTCATGTAATTGCCTTCGCGTGAAAAAAATGTTCACGCAACATGTAACGAAGATTATAGTTTTTGTCTACTAATCGAGAACACAACTATTAATAAGAACGAATCTAGCAAGTAATGTAAGTTTTCAATAATCCGGTGGTATGAAAATCCAATACTGTTCAACACAATAAAACTTACGACACTATTTGTTAAGAATTAAAATGTGTAGCTAAACTCCTGGAAATATTAATGTATCAGTGAAACTTGATATTATTACTTTAATTTTTTCGAAGATTTAAATCATAGTACCTACCTGATATTATAATTAAATAATTTTAACTAATGTTTAAGCATATTAGAATGGTATTACCAGGGTAAAACATGAATAAATAACCGAAAGGAATAATAATGTCAAATTCTATTAAAAGGGTGTTAATGAAAAACTTTCGAAAAAAATTGGAGGTAAAAGTAAATCGCAAGAGTTTGAATTTAATAGCATGTTGGTCCTCCTGTAGCTCTTATCTGGGTATGCTATTGATTCTCTGAATAGTCACCATATCAGCTGGGTATGCTATTGATTCTCTGAATCAATAGCATACCCAGCTGATATGGTGAATGGTTCTCTTGAAAAACGCAGTCTAGTACATAACTCTATGTTCTCTGGTGAACAGTGGTGCAATAGCTTGTCTTCTACTGTCCAATCTTCCTTCATTATGCCTTCTTCTGAACATTCGTCCAAAAATCGCTACATTTCGAGCAGTTCCTAGGGGTTTGCTTACCTCTAAACTGGTAAAATTCCTGTTTCTTGAGGCGACTTGCGTAATATATCACCTATCTCTTGAACTTGTAGACTTCTTACGACCTTGTCCTAGGGTTGTACAGTTACTTTCAAGTTCATTAAAGCGTTTAACTGTTCGACTAATTGTTGATTGTCTAACTTTTAACAAATTGGCCACATATTGCTGGTTACGCCCTCGTTAACCAGAGTTACAGCTTTCTCACAATCAGATGAGTACAGTCACCAATGTCAGGGTTAAAGCTAACACTTTCCGTCTTCCGCAATACTTTTTCGTGGAACCTCTTCGAAAGTGTCCTTATCCAGTAAATCTCTCATTATTACGTACTATTAATCTTTGGTTTTCTGTGATCTCTTTCGATCGATCTGACAGTAAAGCGTTCACAGTTGCTCCTTAAACTCCTCCCCCTGCATCATAATAGTAAATCCAACAGTCAATTACGAATGTTTGTTTAGAAATCGACTTGTATTAATGCAAGGATTGATTATATTTAAGTTCTTCACGAGCATAAACTTATCTGTTAGTCCCATATTATGAGAACTGTATCTCACAACAATGGAAGATAGTCCTAGAGTAATAATTAATTTGCGTATTACCTATATGTGTTTTAAAACTTATTGTTGATCAAATCCATCTTACCTAAACTGGTTTTATTTAATAAATAATCTACCACTATTTGATTCATCTTAGAATCTATATCTAGGATTTTTACGTTTCTCCATTATATCTACATATCTAATATTTTATTTTCCAGATTAATTATTGGTCTAGTCACATTGGTAGCCTTATGTTCAGCTCGCCCCGCCGAAGAAGACTACGCCGAGTACGGAGATGAAGCCGAAGCAGCTCCTCCACCAAAGAAGGCTGCAGCAAGGCCGCTGATCGGAAGGCGCAACCCATTGGCAGGAAGGAGCAACAACAAGGCTGCCTCCTCGACTACGACAACAGAGGCACCCCAGGTAATTTAAAATGTACATTTAAAATAGAATGGACCTACCACTCGAATAAGTAGTAATCATTTCTATGTAATATTAACTGGTTACCTGTTTTATAACGGATCTAGTGAGTCTAGAGGCCCTAGAACCGAACCTTACGGGACACAATACATTAATACAATTAACTATGGCACGCCTTTGTTGGAAGGTGTGTTAAGCATTTCTAGTCATTTATCATTTTAATGTTAATTCATATTCTAGGTCAAATTCATGCATACCGTAGCCTAATGTCATTCATCCTTGGGGGGTTATCCTGTAAATTATAAGAAGAATTAGTTTTGTGGTCAAATTAGTGTTGTAATACACGGTTTTAGCAACACCTGTTAAATGCGCTTATCGAAGGTTAATCGATTTCTACGAACCGCCAGTCATTATAATTCAAATAGATTTATTATAATGTACATCTAGAAGGAAATAAAAGTGAATGGGATTTCCTTTGTGCGTTGTGCATAATTTTCGAGCTTGAATTAGAACCTCGGATTCAATGATTAAAATTTTAATTAACCCCTACTATTATTATTTCAGTGGTAATTATTTTGTTTTAAAACGAGTGGTATTTATAGCAATTATTACAGAAGTTTAAACTGAATCAAAATCAAAAATGAAAAGAAATAGCTACCATAAATTTAATCATTTATTTTTTAATTTAATAACTTATTAAATTAGGATGTTTGAACTGGTAAAATACATATACGAAACAGGCGAGATGCCGGAGGATTATAAGAGGAACATTATCGTTACTATACCGAAAAAGAGAGGACCCGACAAATGCGAGAACTTTAGAACGATTAGCCTAATTTCCCACGCGTCAAAAATCTTAACCAGAATAGTGCAGAAGAGGATGGAAAATAGAGCGGAGGAAATACCAGGAGAAGACCAATTCGGGTTTAGGTGAAATAGGGGAACTCGCGAAGCTATTCTGGCGCTAAGAGTAATGTTAGAGAAAACAATAGAAAAAGGAAAGAACGCTTATATAGGATTTGTAGATTTAGAAACAGCTTTTGATAATGTAAGATGGGAAAAAATGTTCGAGATACTAAAGAGCGCGGGAATGAAGTATAGAGATAGGAAAGTAGTACATAATCTATACAAAGAGCAAACTACTGTTATAGAAGTAGAAGGGAAAAGAAGGGAAGTCGGTATTAGGAAAGGAGTAAGACAAGGATGTACGCTATCACCACTAATTTTTAATCTGTACATCGAAGAGGCGATTAATGTGGTAAAAGATAGAGTGGATTTCGGGATTAAAGTACAGGGACAGAAACTAAAAATTCTGAGATTCGCGGATGATATAGCAGTATTAGCATCTAGTAATGAGGAATTAGAATCAGCGTTGAACAAAATGGAGGCAGTGTTGACAGAGGAATACGGAATGAGGGTGAACAAAAACAAAACTAAAGTGTTAGTGTGCAGAGGGCGCGAGAGCAGAGCAGAAACGAAAGTACAAATCAATAATGAAAGATTGGAGGAAGTTAAAGACTTCACTTATTTAGGAAGTAAAATAAATTGGGATGGAAGAAGCGATAAAGATATAAAACAAAGAATAGCGTAGGGTCGAGTAGCTTTTAACAAAAAGAAAGCACTTTTATGCTCGAGGGTAATAAACTTAAAAACAAGGAGGAGATTTTTGAAAACGTATGTGTGGAGCACGGCACTATACGGTTGCGAAACCTGGACGGTAGGGAAAGCAAGTAGGAAGAAATTAGAAGCTTTTGAGATGTGGTGTTACCGAAGAATGATGAAAATACCGTGAAGTGATAGGGTTAGAAATGAAGAAGTATTAGAGAAAGTCGGCGAGAAAAGAAGTATGTGGAAAAACATAGGCCACAAAAACAAGAAGAGAAGAGGTAGAATGATGGGCCACTTGCTGAGACATGGGAGAATAGTCTGCGATATTTTGGAGGCAGAAATAGGAGCGAAGAAAGGCAGAGGTAGGCCTAAATTAGAGTACTGCTCGCAAATAGTAAGGGATGTAGGTTATAGCACAATTAGCGAAATGCGTAGGTTAATACAAGATAGGAGAAGCTGGAGGTTAGCGTCCAACCAGTCTTAGGACTGATGACCCCATGATGATGAACTTATTAAAATACCATAAATACCTTTCTTTGAGAGCAACTCAGCAAGTATGTAAGTTGTAAATTGAACTTTTTGATCGCATGAAGCTTTCTTTCTTCAAAAAATCGTATGCTACACTATTTTTAACCCTCCGTCGATCGCAGCCGATCTGTCACATCCGGCAGTCACTTTTCTCTTTACCGTTTCGTCTGTATTACGAATATTAACTCGAACTCCCTTATAGATTCCTAGCTCCAAAACACTCTTCTCGATATAGTGTCGATTTTTTTAGTGCATTCCCTGGCCCTGTATGGGCCGTCCGAATCTATCAGATGCATTGCGCTTGATTACGTCATTATTTTCACTTTTATATGTATTTTGTTAGATTTCTTTTATTATTTAAATTAATAGTATTTTTTGGGATCTCTACACTAACTTATTCTGACTTTTTATAGTATTATTATACAAAATTAACATATTTAGGTGTTAAATTATTGTTTATACTAATTATCGTTACCAACAATGTGCAGTTTATTTTTGTTTGGAACATGCTAAGGTGACGAAGATGATTTATAATTCTCTACACTTAAAATAGGCAGCTACTTATAAATTTTCTTTATAATTCACATCCAATATTTTTTTATGTATACCTTTATGACTTTTACATGAAATAATAAGTGTTTTGCTTTCTGTATTCAAAATATTGTTCAATAATAATTTATGTTTGTGTTTAGTCCTTAAATCAGAAAAAAACTTGTCAATAGCTAGTTCTCCTATAAAAATCTTTCAAATGTATTGTTTTATAACATTAAATAAATTCCATTATATAAATTTAATTACTGCGATTAAAAACTAGTGTGAAATATTTATTATTGTATTGTATTCATTAAAATAAGCGTTTAATAAGTCTCTGCCTTATTAAAACCTAAATGGCGTAATATTTAATATGGGATCTCTCAGATGCATTGCGCCCGAATATGTTTGGATTCAGACTACACCCGACATAAGGTTAAAAAAACCTACAAAAATGAATATGGTAGGAATAGATAGTTTATAATTTAGATAAAACGCTTATTAAACCAGTACTCTCTTACGCGTCAGAAGTATGGACTATGACAAAAAGCGATGAAATGCTGCTAGGATGCTTTGAAAGAAAGGTCCTACGTAACATATATAGAGGTGTGCAGGAGAATGGGATGTGGCGCAGACGCTATAATTTTGAGCTATACCGCCTATACGAAGAACCTGACATTGCACGGTCCATTAAAATAAATAGGGTAAGGTGGCTTGGTCACCTAGAAAGGATGGACGATATGGACCCCCCAAAGCAAATATTCCAGCAAACACCGGCTGGACATAGGAGGAGAGGAAGGCCCAGAATCAGATTTATGGACCAGGTCGAAGAAAATCTACGGATACTAGAAGTAGGAAATTGGAAAACCAAAGCAAAGAATAGGAAGGAATGGAAGCTGATACTAGAACAGGCCAAGACCCACTGGGTTGTAGCGCCAAAAATGAGGAATAGATAGTAACTACTCATTTTGATTTTAGAACGATCTGGTTAAAAATGAAGTTTCATGATATGATTTGTTGAAATAAAAATTTTCTATTTATATTTCGAGAAGTATGTGTCAAATATTTATTTGGCAACTAATAGATTAGATACAAGCAATGGTCGCCAAAAATGATACCAGTTGTTTTTTCAAGTGGAAATACCTAACAGAATAATGTTATGCTTTGCAATTAGTTGATAAGTTATAAAAAATTCTGGAAAGAACAATGCAGGCAGCAGCTGAAGTCACGAATAAATAATTGTAACTTTCAGACAGGTTCGCGACTGGTGAATTTTGTATATCTGTGTACATTTTCTAATGTTTGCATACTTTTGGTCTAGTTGCATACCTTTTTGCGGAAAAACATTCGGAACTTTAATTTTTCATTTTGTATCCACCTTGTTTTGTATATAATAATTTTGTTAATTTAATACAACTTTCTGTATAGTTATATTTTCGAAACTGATAATAGTAATGAAGGTATTTCATAATGACCTTCATATTTGACGTCAGAAAATGACCAGAGACAGGATCATTGGGGACCCTGGAGATAACGTTCTTAGACAGTAATCTTCAAAGATATCAATTATTTTCTTAAGACCGCGTATATTGACCAGCCTGTAGTATACTATAAATAAGAGCGTTAATTCTTAAGGAACTCTTCATGAAATGTCATTCCCTTACGATTTCATCATTTATTTAATTAAAGACTTTTACATATTTCTTTCATTATATACTAATAACAAATACAGTTTAAGTATTTTACTTAAAAATTAAAAAACACTACCACATCTCATAGTAATACTATAATACTTAATATTTTCAGGACTCTACGTCCCCCATCTGAAATTTAAATCACACTTAAAACTTGTTTTACTGTCGCTCTTAGTTATTACTTCATTTACATATAAATTATTGCAGATACGTGTAGTGTACTTTTTAAAAGACTCGAATGCACTTTCTCAAACAACTACAAAAAATGTGGAATGATGTCATTGTCCCCAAAGCCGTAGCACGAATTTAGGTGAAGGGTAAATGCTGACCAGCACAATACGCGACACTGATTTTTAACGGACTTTCTGACAATTTATTATGAAAATACGTGAGGTAAATAAAGGCGTAATTTCTTTATTTTTTGCGTTCTTAAGTTATTTCTATGATTTAGTAATAAAACGCATCTGTATTTTCTTGAACAGATCACTCTGCGCCTAACTAAAAATGAAATCTAGAATTTCGACAATATATCTGGAATTCCTGAGATTATTAATTTATACTCGGACATTATATTTGAAACAAATGTTTAAACCTGAGTTGTATGGATTTCGGTCAAAATTAAAAGACAACATAATGAAGATGATTACTAAATCATCTAGTGGAGATATTTTCATCTTCAGATCATAGATTCATAGACTTTCATCTACGATCAATATTTCCCGAGTAATTAATTACCAAATTGACTTTCTTGCTTTGAACGACGATAATTCAGCGAAAGATCATCCTACAAGGCTTTTTAACCACTCAAATTAAAGGAGATAAAATTATCTAAAAAAGCTTTATAATGAAATAACCAAAAACAAAATTATTAAAGTCCGTGAACCTTCTGAAAGGCAAGCAAAAATTTGGAAATTTTTTCCGATGGTTTTCTTATGATTATTCAAAAAATGCTGATGGTAAAAAATTTTGAACTCAACATTTGAAAACTACAAATCACTTTTTTTTTAAAATTACTCTGCGACTATTTTTCTCCAAGTTACAGCCCTTTGAATATCACCTAAAAATTTAGGTGATTTAAATAATTTAGAAAATTTAGAGTATTGATTTTTTACATCCGTTAATTTTAAAATGTGATAATTTTTAGCTCAATTAATTAATTATTAAAAAAGCTGAATTATATAGCATCGTCCTGCAGACGTAAATACATACTTAGTTGTAAAAAGAGATAATATATTTATGTCAAATTATAATATTTGCTATGTAATTATTACATATTTAAAATCAAAAATTGTTTTCAGAGTATATGATAATTTTATAAAAAATCACCTATAGACTTTAAACACCACACATAGACCAATAAATTACTTCAAAAACTGCATTACACAGTAAAACCACATAGCATTCTGCTAAATAAAAAAAATTGTGTACTACAACACTGTGTACTATTAAAAATTCATAGAAAGTGTTTTGTCCTCTCCGCACTGAGCTGGGCACTGTACTGTGTAACTGTTTTTTTTTATTGTAAATAAGGAACAGTTATTCATAAATTATTAATAGAATTGTTAGAACAAAAAAAAAAGAGAATTAAAGAAATAACGCATAGTCATCGCTGTGATATAAACAATATACTTAGTGATAATAAAATAATTCAATACAAAATCCCACAGGGAACTGTGTTATGTTCCACATTATTTAATTTATTTATTTATTCAGTGGCGGACTACGAGGGGAGCGGGGTCGTCCCGCCCAGGGCCTCTGGTCCTGGGGGGGTCTCCAAATATCGAGAAGTCTTTTAAAATCCCAAACAAGGCCAAAGTATTTTCAGTATAAACAGTTATTAGATCAAATATTAGTTAGATTAACGTGAAAGAAATAGGAAATTGGAATTCTTCCGTCGACTATGCAGCACCACACATTCATTTTCTGGGAATTTTGAGTGTGACACCTCATCACCCATCAAGGATTCTCGATACAATTTCAAGTTTTTATCTGACGGTAAAAAGTCATTATCGATCGCTAAGGCTACTATCAGGCAGCCAGCCAACGGTGCTCAATTTGAACATCTTTAAATTATTATTGACGTTAAATTTATTATTTCGAAATTTAACAATTGCTTTTCTTATTTTTTTTTATCTAACCTATATTATATTGTCACACACGAAATATTCCTGCGCTATCATGCAACAAGATAGGACCTTTCCTGTTCACCACGAATCGAGCTTTGTAACCATCCCGATTAATGTTCGGAAATACGATCGTTGTAGTTGTGTCGAGATGTGCTACAAGCTCTCTGACTCTTTGACGAGGCTCTTTTTCCACAACTTCCTTAACAAGTTCGTCATAGATCTTTGTTGAAGGTCGTCCACGGGGTCGATTTTCGAAGGTCGCATCTCCTAAAGAACGTTTTGTAAACCAACGACAGATAGTTCTAAAATAAGAAATCCCCTCGCGAAAAACCTGATTGGTATTCCTTGCAGTAGGGACAGCGGAATGACCAAGTTTGAACTCGAAACATCATTAGTAAATAGAGAATTAACAAATGTATTTACATATGGTAAATATTTTGCTGGAAATCAACATGTGACCTCCCTCTAAAAGTTTAAAATAATCCCCTCTAATGTTTAAATCAGATATTTCATGTTTAACTACCTGATAATTATTATCATACGAGGGGCATTATTTATATTTTGAGCCTTAGCAACACTAAATGTCGTCAGGTGCTACCTGACGTTTCCAATGGAAAGGTTGACATTTTTGACCATAAACTCCTTCAGAATATTTTTCATTTAAGCGCGATTTGTGTTGTTTACAGGGATATGAAAATTGCATATCAGCGAAAAAATGGAATTAACTCTCGTGCGATGATTTATTACGACTTTCAGATGTAATAAATCATCAAGACAAGAGTGCATCGATCAACTTATTTCCACTTTTGGCGATAAAGCCCCATCCTTTACCTCTGTGAAATGTTGCTATAATAACTTTAATCGTAGCCGTCATTCGTTCACCGACGAAAGTCGTGAAAGTCATCTAAAATCAGTTGTGCCAGAAAACATTGATGCTGTGCAAAAACTGATAATACAAGATTGTCATGTGACATACTGTGAGATTGAGGCAACTTTAGGCATTAGTTCGACTAGTATATATAAAATATTGCATTATCATTTATCTGTAAAAAAGGTTTGCTCTCGTTGGATCCCACACAATTTGAAGAAATCTCAAAATCACGCTCGTATCGATTGGTGCAAACAAATTCTCAAGAAATACAATGGCCGTGCTTCAAAAGACGTATATAATATTGTAAGAGGTGACGAATCATGGATCTATGCGTATGAGCCGGAAAGTAAACAGCAGTCAACTGGTTGGGGATGATCCAAATCCAACAAAAGTTGTTCGCGCTCGAAACAAATGGGCCCCTGGTTTTTCGGAAAAACTGGTCATGTGGCAATAGTATCTTTAAAGGACCGTAAAATGGTAAAATCTGAACGGTACACAACCATTTGCTTGCTGGAAGTGTTCGGTAAAATAAGAAAAACAAACAAGCGCGTCGGATCATTCTTCAATCTTCATCATGACAATGCGAGCTGTCTGTCACACATCTCGTCTAACAACCGAATGTTTGAACACTCAAAAAATCGAATTAATGGGTCATCCGCCGTACTAGTCCTGATTTGGCACCAAATGACTTCTTTTTGTTCCCGAATGTCAAAAATAAATTGCGTGGACAACGATTTTCGTCGGCAGAAGAAGCAGCTGATGCGTTCAAAAACCATGTCTTGGAGATATCTCAAGCGGAATGAAGAAATGTTTTGACAAATGATTCGAACGCATGCAAAAATGTATAGATCATGAAGGAGAATATTTTGAAAAACGGTAAAGTAATTTTCAATGACAAATTAATGTTTTTTTATTATTAGGCTCAAAATATAAATTGTGCCCCTCGTAGCATATAAAAAAGCGTGCTCTTTCGCATTCCGTAATAAAAAGGGGGTTGGCTTTAAAAATATCGATGACATCATACCTCTTACAGGAACCACCCTGTATATATTAATTATTTTTAAGAAAATACGCAATTTATTCACTACTTTACGAAGGCACTGCAATGAGACGATTTTCAAAGGACTATATCCCCTATAGGCAGCGCCCACGAATAAATTTGATATTGATCTTATCTGCGCGTGCAAATCGTCCATACCAAATAAGCGATTCGCATATCGCATTCCTCCCGATCTATTGTTGTCGAAAGTGTGATTCCAATAATAACTCTCTCTAAAAAAGTGACACAGTATTTACAAATGCAATTTATACCGGCAACCGGACCCGACTGTACTTCAGACTACTAAATTACATTAAAAGAAAGTTTTTTATTACGTTAACATTCAAAATGTAAATAAATGTGGTTATAGGCGAGATTTGATAGAATGTTCTCATTAAGTAATAATTATCCAAAAGAAAACAACAATAACGTTCTCCATATAACTACCAGTAGATAGGTACCTAATAGAATATTGTAAAGACGTTGGGTAAATAATTATTTGAATAAAGAAATATTTTAATATACCACCTTTCTAAAACGGACTCAGAAGTAAAAAATACAGGTTGGGGAAAAAGTAATTTCGGTTTTTTTCATGTTTTTAAAAGGGTATTTATTCATATAAATCTCACACACTAATCACTGATATATGTGCCGTCTTCATCGATGACCTTTTGACACTTTTCTGGTAAAACCATAATTCCGTCACTATAGAACTTCTGAGATTTCTGGACGAAGAACTGAACCAAGTGATTTTCACAAGCCTCTTTTGAAGCCAGCTTGCCACCATTAAGAGAGTTCTGCAGAGACCGAAACAAATGGTAATCGGACGGGGCAGAGTCTGGGCTATACACTGGATGCCTCAAAACTTCCCAGCCAAGCTCTCTCAATTTTTTCCGAGTCACTAAAGACATGTATGGTCTAGCGTTGTCGTGATGGAAGACAACACCTTTCCTATTGATCAAGTCTGGCAGTTTTTTTTAATCGCCTGCTTCAATCGCATTAGTTGTTGACAGTAGAAAGTCGAATTAATGGTTTGGCCAGGTTTGAGTAACTCATGATGAACAATTCCTTTCTAATCCCACCAAACAATCAGCATCACCTTCCTTGGCGTCAATACGGGCTTTGCAACCGTTTTTGAAGCTTATCCGGGCTTCGGCCACGATCTTTTTCATACATTATTGTCGTACGTGATCCACTTTTCATCGCCCGTAATCATTCGTTTTAAAAATGACTCGTCTTCGTTTTGTTTCAGCAGCGATTCACAAATGGAAACTAGGTCCATTAAATGTTTCTCTGTTAATTCATGTGGAACCCAAGTATCGAGCCTCTTTCGATATCCAGCCTTATGTAAATAGTTCAAAACTGCTTTATGGTCGATGTTTAGTTCCGTAGCGATATCACAAGATGAAATATGTCGGTCTACCTCGATATTTTCCAACCTTATGTAAATACTCGTAGTTCAAAACTGCTTTATGGTCGGTGTTTAGTTCCGTAGAAATATTACGAGATAAAATATGTCGGTTTACCTCGACTTTTTCCAAAATTTCATCGACTGCTTCAACGATTGGCCGGCCAGGGCGAGGTTCATCTTTAACATCGAAATTTCCGGAACGGGCACTGACATTCGCTTAAGCACTCATCACCATAAACACCACACAATTTTCGATGAGCTGCGCTATATGTTTACCTTTTCGGAAGTGAAAAAGCAAAATATGCCGAAAATGACAATCTGGAATCTCCATTTTCAACGCGCAATACCTTTTGACTGCGTAAACGAATGACGCTACCTCTACATCCAGATTGTTCTGTGGACTGTTACGCTTTCACACGCGGTATATTATGGCTGCATTCAATAAGTCTTCCTAGAGATATGCGACTTTGTAGTCATCTATTGGGAAAAACCGAAATTACGTTTTTCCTCAACCTGTTAATTTCTCCTAGCCCCATACAGATTTCTAACCCCATACAGATAGTGCTTAGAATTTGTGATTGTGAATTTT
Source organism: Rosalia funebris (assembly GCA_037954035.1). NCBI lineage: Eukaryota > Metazoa > Arthropoda > Insecta > Coleoptera > Cerambycidae > Rosalia > Rosalia funebris. The sequence continues at coordinate 10,761,885 of JAZFAV010000011.1, read as the reverse complement.
TAATAGCTATGAAAGTACGTGTAAGATTTAAAACGAAAAACGTGGGGTGCATGCAATAGATAATTGATGCTTAAATAATTCACCTAAGTCACTAACAATTTTATTGCACTGCAAATTATATATGAACTGTTGTGTGAGTTTTCTCAACAACAGCTCTCTACACTCCTTATTATTATCTATTGCATGCGCCCCACGTTTTTCACTTTAAATCTTACAAGTATTTTCATAGCTATTAAGAATTGACAATCACAAATTCTCAGGACTATCTATATGGGGTTAGGAATCTGCATGGGCTAGGAGAAATTATTCTATACTTTTTTAGTCCGTTTTAAAAATGTGGTATATTATTTATTTTATTCAGATTATTTTTTAAACTTTTCAGTTATGATTGAATATTGGATTGAACCTTATGATTCAAGAGGTACAGACTTTTAAAGGTAGGACAGGCAGACAGACGGACCGTTAGCGTGAGCTTAGTAATAGGGTTTCATATGCAACCCTAACGAACAGACAGACAAAAAAGCAAGTTAATATTGCATTGTCATCCAGTTTAGATTTAAGGAGCCGTACCGTAGGTTTAACCATAGTGGGAGGGTCCTTATTGAAAAACCAGACTAAGACAAGTCCCTGAAGGAGGGCAGCAGCTCTTTCAGTAGTCATAGTGGCAGAAACCGTGGGGGTTGGTATGGTGCTATGACACACACGACTGCGATGTGGAAGGCAAGAGGAAACCACCACATTATAATCCTCAGAACAGCTAGCAGAAAGCTTATCCCAAATTAATGATGGCGTCTCCTGGGACAAAAAACTCCGGAGGTAAAATAGTCCTCCGTTCGGATCTCCGGGTGAGGACTGTTCCGGGAGACGTGATCGAGTGCAATAATAGTAAGAAGTGTAGCATTTCACGAGTCGGAGCGTGGAATGTCAGAAGCATGAGACAGGCAGGGAAGCTAGAAAATCTGAAGATAGAAATGGATAGGTTAGGATTAGATATAGTAGGTATAAGTGAGATGCGCTGGCCGGAAGTAGGAGATTTTTTGAGCGGTGACTATAGGGTAATACACACAGGATCGGTAAATGGAAACGCGGGAGTAGGGATCGTTATGCGGAAGAACGCAGGACAGTGTGTAGATAGCTACCTACAATACAGCGAGAGAGTAATGATGGTTAGGTTAGATTCGAAGCCAGTGAAAACAGTAATAGTGCAAGTATACATGCCTACTTCTAGCCATAGTGAGGAAGAGTTAGAAGCCGTTTATTCGGACATAGAGCAGGTAATAGGTTTTGTGAAGGGTCATGAAAATTTAATAATAGTAGGAGATTTTAACGCAGTCGTAGGTGAGGGGAAAGAAGGAGAATTTGTAGGTCCTCATGGATTAGGAAACCGAAACGAGAGAGGTAGCAGACTGATAGAATTCTGTGAGAAGCACAAGATGGTAGTCGCGAACACATTGTTCAAGAATCACGCTAGGAGGCGGTACACATGGAAAATGCCAGGAGGGATAGACAGGTATCAGATAGACTACATTCTGGTTAGGAAGATATTTAGAAATCAAGTAAAAGACTGTAAGAGTTATCCAGGAGCAGATGTAGACAGCGACCACAACTTGGTAGTCATGAAAGCTAGATTAAAATTCAAAAATCTGAAAACCCGGAAGGATAAGAAACGTATAAATGTAGACATATTGAGGAATCAGAATATGAAAGATAAGTTCCAGGAGAAAATAGATCAATTAATAAATAAAACGAGTAAGGACGAAATCAAGAACGCAGAAACTGAGTGGGAGGGTATCAAGAATAGCCTAGCTTCCGCGGCTGCGGACGTTTTAGGACACGATAAAAGGGAAGCTATGAAGCCCTGGATAACGGACGAAATCTTAAACTTAATGCAAAAGAGACGAGGCTACAAAAACAGACGAGACGAAGAAGGACTGAAAACTTATAAGTCAATAAAGTGGGAAATCATTAGAAAATGTAGAAAAGCGAAAGAACAATGGATAGAGGATAAATGCAAAGAAGTAGAAGATAAGTTGCAAGTAGGTAAGACCGATGAGGCTTACAAAATAATTAAGAGGAACTTCAGGGATATAGGAACAATAAGTAGAAAAGTTAGGAGTCAATCGGGGGACATACTGATCGGAAGAGAGGAAAAAGCGGATAGATGGAAGCAGTACTTAGGAAATTTATACGAGGGTCAGGAATTAGGAGAGATATTAGAGGAAGAATCTAGCATCGATAGGGAAGATGTGGGAAAACCTATATTGAGAGAGGAATTTGAAATAGCACTAAGGGGGCTAAAGAATAATAAAGCGCCGGGTGTACATAAAATACAGGCGGAAATTTTGAAATGTGCGGGACAGAAAGTAGTAAATAGGATGTTTGAACTGGTAAAATACATATAGGAAACGGGCGAGATGCCGGAGGATTATAAGAGGAACATTATCGTTACTATACCGAAAAAGAGAGGAGACAACAAATGCGAAAACTTTAGAACGATTAGCCTAACTTCCCATGCGTCAAAAATCTTAACTAGAATAGTGCAGAAGAGGATGGAAAATAGAGCGGAGGAAATACTAGGAGAAGACCAATTCGGGTTTAGGCGAAATAGGGGAACTCGCGAAGCTATTCTGGCGCTAAGAGTAATGTTAGAGAAAACAATAGAAAAAGGAAAGAACGCTTATATAGGATTTGTAGATTTAGAAAAAGCTTCTGATAACGTAAGATGGGAAAAAATGTTCGAGATACTAAAGAGCGCGGGAATGAAGTATAGAGATAGGAGAGTAGTACACAATCTATACATAGAGCAAACTGCTGTTATAGAAGTAGAAGGGGAAAAAAGGGAAGTAGGTATTAGGAAAGGAGTAAGACAAGGATGTACGCTATCACCACTAATTTTTAATCTGTACATCGAAGAGGCGATTAATGTGGTAAAAGATAGAGTGGATTTCGGGATTAAAGTACAGGGACAGAAACTAAAAATGCTGAGATTCGCGGATGATATAACAGTATTAGCATCTAGTAAGGAGGAATTAGAATCAGCATTGAACGAAATGGAGGCAGTGTTGACAGAGGAATACGGAATGAGGGTGAATAAAAACAGAACTAAAGTGTTAGTGTGCAGAGGGCGCGAGAGCAGAGCAAAAACGAAAGTACAAATTAATAATGAAAGATTGGAGGAAGTTAAAGACTTCACTTATTTAGGAAGTAAAATAAATTGGGATGGAAGAAGCAATAAAGACATAAAACAAAGAATAGCGCAGGGTCGAGTAGCTTTTAACAAAAAGAAAGCACTTTTATGCTCGGGGGTAATAAACTTAGAAACAAGGAAGAGATTTTTGAAAACATATGTATGGAGCACGGCACTATACGGCTGCAAAACCTGGACGGTAGGGAAAGCAAGTAGGAAGAAATTAGAAGCTTTTGAGATGTGGTGTTACCGAAGAATGATGAAAATACCATGGACTCATAGGGTTAGAAACGAAGAAGTATTGGAGAAAGTCGGCGAGAAAAGAAGTATGTGGAAAAACATAAAAAAGAGAAGAGATAGAATGGTAGGCCACTTGCTGAGACATGGGGGAATAGTCCGCGATATTTTGGAGGCAGAAATAGGAGTGAAGAAAGGCAGAGGTAGGCCTAGATTAGACTACTGCTCGCAAATAGTGAGGGATGTAGGTTGTAGCACAATTAGCGAAATGCGTAGGTTAGCACAAGATAGGAGAAGCTGGAGGTTAGCGTCCAACCAGTCTTAGGACTGATGACCTAATGATGATGATCCAGTTTAGAACTATGTTTAAAATTTCAAGTCTCTAGCTCATCGGGAAGTTAGTTTAAAATCAATTACAAAATTTGTACCGAACAGACAGACAGACAAGAAAGCGAGTTAATAAAAACATGGTAAAACAACCAAATAGACAAACAAGAAAGCGAGTCAATATTGCATTGTCATCCAGTTCTGAGCTATGTTTAAAGTTTCAAGTATCTAGCTCTTCGGGAAGTTAGTTTAAAATCAATTGTAAAATTTGTACCGAACAGACAGGCAGACAAAAAAGTGAGTTAGTAAAAACGTGATAAAACAACCAAATAGACAGACAAGAAAGCGAGTTAATATTGCATTTTCATCCAGTTCTGAGCTATGTTTAAAGTTTCAAGTCTTTAGCTTATCGGGAAGTTAGTTTAAAATCAATTCTACAATGTGTACCGAACAGACGGACAAACAAGAAAGCGAGTTAGTAAAAACGTGATAAAACAACCAAATAGACAGACGAGAAGGCGAGTTAATATTGCATTTTCATCCAGTTCTGAGCTATGTTTAAAGTTTCAAGTGTCTAGCTCATCGGGAAGTTAGTTTAAAATCAATTGTAAAATTTGTACCGAACAGACAGACAGACAAAAAAGTGAGTTAGTAAAAACGTGATAAAACAACCAAATAGACAGACAAAAAACCAAGCTAGTTAATATTGCATTTTCATCCAGTTCTGAGCTATATTTAAAGTTTCAAGTATCTAGCTCTTCGGGAAGTTAGTTTAAAATCAATTGTAAAATTTGTACCGAACAGACAGACAGACAAAAAAGTGAGTTAGTGAAAACGTGATAAAACAACCAAATAGACAGACAAGAAAGCGAGTTAATATTGCATTTTCATCCAGTTCTGAGCTATGTTTAAAGTTTCAAGTCTTTAGCTTATCGGGAAGTTAGTTTAAAATCAATTCTAAAATTTGTACCGAACAGACGGACAAACAAGAAAGCGAGTTAGTAAAAACGTGATAAAACAACCAAATAGATAGACGAGAAGGCGAGTTAATATTGCATTTTCATCCAGTTCTGAGCTATGTTTAAAGTTTCAAGTGTCTAGCTCATCGGGAAGTTGGTTTAAAATCAACTGCAAAATTTGTACCGAACAGACAGACAGACAAGAAAGCGAAAAAGAACGTGCTAAAGTAATTTTATGTGTTACTGAAATTTGCAAATCGCAAAATCCCCGATTTGAATTAATGTTTTTGCACACTTTCTTCTTATGTTAATTTCGATTTTGCTCACTTGAAATTCGCGATCAGCATAACGAAACAGCAAAGAGGTTTGTGTGATGAAACTTGTGCGTGATATTTAAATTCCAATTTACTTTTGGTTAAATATTTCTTTTAACCGCTAAATGGCTAATTCAAACACGTTATATAAAGAAATTAAATATTTGACATTTGTTAAATTACTAGTTTTGTTTACTTCTAGCACAATGTTTTGCATTATACAAGCAATGGCGAGACGACTGTAATGCGTTAAATGTCAGAGAAACTTCTTATACTTGAACTACATAATTTTGTATTCTAATCGCTGCTGCCTCAAACCGTGAAATTGCATAATCAAAACAATTTCACTGCAAATAAAATTGTTTTGGAAAAAAGGGATGTCACATAAACTGTGAAGTTTATTTCCTTTGTTTTAAAAATATAGACTTTCATTAATCATATATAAATTAAACAGTATAAAATGATAACACTAACTTAGTTTTCCATAGAACACCAAAATACTATACACTACACTCGACGCGCGTTTCGCCAACAAAGTTGGCATCAAACTCTTTATGAGTTTTAATCATCTTCAGAGATAATGCCAACTTTGTTGGCGAAACGTGCGTCGAGTATAGTGTATAGTGTTTTGGTGTTCTGTGAAAAACTAAGTCAGTGTTATCTTCACACCAAAGGTTCCAGCCTACTCCAGCAGTATAAAATGAATAACAGGTGAATAATACACAAATATTTTTTATTATAGCAAGTCAAAAAAAAGTGAACAAAAGTCCTAAATAAAATTGTAATTAGTTTCCATTTATTTATTAATAGACCTAATTGCATTAATGTTTAATAAAACTGGTAATGTTAGAGATTAATGAAGGTTTAAACAATCAAAGATATACAGTCGATTAAATACGAAACCCGTATTTAGGGGTTTCGATTTATCGAAACCCCTATCGAGACTCCCTATTTGTCTACTACATATATTTAGCTTCTGAATATAAAGTAACTCAGTTTACAGTCATTCGTTGATTTCTAAAAGACATTTTCCTTCTTACAATATGAAATTCATTCACAAACTTTGGGGATAGTTAGAGATGCGAATTTCATTCTGAGTTCCCACAGTTCCGTTATACAATAGTATTATACAACGTTTGCTGATGATACTGCTATTATGTCAAGTCATCAAAATCCTGCAATAGCCTCTAATCATATACAACATATCTCGACGATCTCCAACAATTGCTACAAAAATGGTGAATTAAGGTCAACGAGAACAAGTCAGCTCATGTAACGTTTGCCCTTCGACGAGAATCCTGTCCACCAGTTGCAATCAACAATATACAAATGCCACAAAGCAATGTAACCAAATATGTAGGATTACACTTATTGTTAGATAACAAACTGAACTGGTAGCAAAATATACAAAAGAAGGAAATACAAATTTATGTAAAAACAAAAGAACTGTACTGGTTAAAAGGAAGAAAGTCATAACTATCAACAGAATGCAAACTTCTTATCTACAAAACCATCATAAATCTTATTTGGACCTGCGGTATAGAGCTGTGGGGTTGCGCAAGTAAGTCCAATACGGCAATTATTCGGAGATGCCAGTCAAAAATATTAAGACAGGTAGTAAACGCTCCCTAGTATGTATATACATATGTATCAAATGCTACACTCCACACTGATCTATGTATCCCAACCGTACAATAAGTCATCCGTGAAAGAATAACCAACTGTCACTAAATCCTAGAAGAACACTCCAATCCATTATTGAAACAATTGCTGTTACCCCTGAACAAGAGAATAAAAGACTATTGCTAATAGACTTAAAACGAAGCGAACATCATTGGATGCTAACCTTAACATGTAAATGCTAGTACACTAGCATTAGTAAGCATATTAGGTTGTAGAATGAAATATAATTATAGATTGAGCGTTAATATTTGAATAAGAATTGTAAATAATCGAGTTCTGAATTAAATGAACTAGAAAGTTCCACACCCACCCTCTCTTAATGAAACTTTTAGTTTCTGAATTGATTTGGCCGTTACTTGATGAAAATCCATATTTATACAAAATTAAAACCTTGAGTACATAGACTCAACATCTGAAGAAGCCACTGTGTTGGCGAAACAATTGTTACGTTTAACAAACAAAAAGTGAAAATCTAACCAGCAAAGGTTTTAATTTTGTATGAAACTTTTAGTGTCTATTAAAAACTAATAGTGTGGCCTGCTATACCGCCACACTTAATACCCGTTGACTATTTTATGGCGAAATTATTAAAAATTATATTATAGTACAAAAATACAATAATAAAACTATATAACAAGATCTGGAAAACTGAACAAGATTGAACGCATAATTATATTCAATATTTTAGGCACACTGGTAGAAATGATTGAAATACATTTAAATTATTTATGTACATTTAGATCAAGCACGTCAGCTTGAAAATGATAACCAAATTTAGTATCTATGACGTTAATTACTAAATAAAAAGTTGTTTCTAGGATTCCCCATTTTTCTTGTTCCTTATTCCAGTTTATTATATCATTGTAGTTGTAAAAACGGCGGAATATTTCTGAATTCAAAATGATTGTGGCTATGTTTCAGTGGTAAAAATTTAAGGCTTCTATATATGGTGATCAGTTAGTTACCAGTTCGCCATATAGAGAAGAAATATACAAACTATATTCCTTGTCTATAGATTTATAAACAAACAAAACGTATTAAATTAAATCTAAAATAATATTTAATAATAATATCCTATAATAATAAATAATAACCAATCTTTATGAGATTCATCCGATGGAAAAGAATCATCCTATATGTTCAATTCGAAAGTTTGTAGTTTTCATACGATTTTAATAAAAAATATTGACATCTAAGTACATCCTTAATTAAGCAAATAAATAAAATTAATTTATTTTAAATTGTACGTTTCCCGTCTAGGTGGTAATAATAGGTAGTAAGTAGAATTAAAATAATAAGGTAACTATCACCCATAGCAAATCACTTCTGGAATGTTGAAGTCAATCGGCTTTCAGCGCATTGCATAGAAATTTACTATTCAAGAAAAATAAATTAAGTAAATGATCACGTCATCAGTACTCTGTTAATTATGTTCGATAAAGGATTATCACTTCTTGGCAAGGAATTTATTCGCAAATATTTAATATCGCCTTCGAGGTAATTTGACTAATTTCTTGGCCTTATTTTTATCTTTTAAATCAGTAATCAGTAACCGGCTTTAGTTTTTCGAGGTAAATCTTCAATTTTAAATATCCATATAAAATAAACAAGTAGGGCAAAATCGGGAGAACGAGGTGGCAACTTAATTTCGCCACGTGTACCAATTCACCTGTTAGAAAAAAACCTTAATTGTAATAGGCTCTTACACAGCAAAATGTGCTATTGCTCTGTCCTGTTGATACTAAATGTTTCAATAAATTTATTGAAAGATTTAGTATCAGAAGTCTAGTTTAGTACAATTTCTACATAAAATGTTAAAAATCAGGTTTAACTAAACCTTTCCATCATCAGATTTAAAAACCTTTTTAACTAAAAACCTTTTTAACTAAAAAGGTTCTTAACCTTTTAACTAAACCTTCTTTAGCTAAACCTTTTTAACTAAAAAGGTTTTTAGGTCTGATGTGTCGGTTCTTATTCACTAATATTTCAGTGAATTCTGCAACACATTAGATTGAAATTACATATCAAGTTATATATTTCTCAAAATTACACAGTGAAACATTTTATTTCTCATCGCCGACCTATATTTGGATTGTTTTTAACTTTCAGGAAGAAGAGATAGCAGAAGACGCAGATTACGAAGAAGAACAGCAGCCGGAACCAAGTTCATCCACGACAGAGGCGCCCAAGAAGTTCATTAAAGGCGGTATTGTAAGGCCCTTCAGAAGCAATGATGATCTGTTGGCCACACTGAAGAGGAGACGAGAGCAGGTCGTGAGCAGTAAGTCTTATTTTATAATCACAGATGATATGATATAATGATGAATTTCGTCCACCCAGTATGAACTAGGAGTCAGGATGAGGGTCATTTAAGAGTGGAACTCAATTGCTGCAGAAAGTTATCCTAGGAAATTCAAAGATAATACTAAATCTAATTTAAATATTTAACCAGTTTTTTATATAATATTGTTAAGGCACCTCCAACTAGAGACATACATACAAAGTGTGTCTATTGATACTGGAATTGAATAATGAAAAACTGATAAATATACAGTAATTGTAAAAGTATCTTAATATTCATTACAATTACTGTTTTAAATGAATTAAGTTTTAGTAAAATATACCGGGCGATCTGAAGATTTTGATATAAAATGGATGCGATTCGGTGTAGTTGTTTATATTTTAACTGTCAGAGTTCTATTACATTTGTAACTTATAAGTCGGGAATCGAGAAAGGGACCACCAAACCGCAAAGCGGTTATCAAATGGTTCCCAAATAGCAAGGCTATTACATAATCGCTATAAGAAACAACTACTCCTCGGGCTAAAGCCCCACCAGGCATTGAATTATACCTAACAGCGATCCTCGAACCCTTTCTCGTGTTTCTGCACGACCAGAGCTTTTTTGAAAAGGGATCCGCCACGGGTAGGATTCGACATTTGCCCCAGATGGAATCCAAACGACAGACAGCTGTTTCGAACTTATTAGTTCCCATCAGTGACGTACACGGTACGCCGATTTAGGAAAAATACCGAAACAAATTCGTGGGGTTTTCATCTAAATCGATAAGATCTATGTCTGTAACTTATAAGTTACCTTTCTCGATTTCTCGATTACTTATCAGCTACAGACATAGATCTTATCGATTTAGTTAAAAAGTCCACGGATTTGTTTCGGCATTTGTCCTGGATCGGTGTACCGTGTACGGCACTGATGAGAACTAATAAGTTCGAAACAGCTGTCTGTCGTTCGGATTCCATCTGGGACAAATGTCGAATCCTACCCGTGGCGAGTCTCTTTTCTATTACATTTTATTAATATAATAGTGAATACGTATTTTCACATACACAACACACACAAATTATGTAAATACATTGTACATTTATTGTGTTGTGTATTTAAATATACACAATACAATATTTAAACAAATATGTGTGTATCGAGGTCCTCACTTTGTTAATTATTCCCTATTCTGTGTAATTAGAGAAAAAATCAAATTCAGGGATGACTTTCTTGCCATATGATGATTATAACTGTGAAATTTGGCAACCCTGCTATTAATAGCGTTTAAGCCTATCACAAAAATCGTGATTTCATTAGGTACATATAGGTACTTTAACAATATCCCATAAGAAGTCGGCCTTAATTTAAAAAAATGTGCATTGTATCGCTTTTTCTATCTCTGGTGAGCAATATTTATTAGGATATATTTTCTTGCAACCGATTTACTTTATCTGACATATATTTTTTCACAAATAATCCTTTCTCAATAATAAGTTCTTAAACACCCTATACATTTTTTGACGTCAGATCTTTGGTATTGTATTACGATTTGGTATTATATTGTATCGTAATACCGTATATTGTATTACGATACTTATTAAAAAAAATTAAATTATTGTTTTTAGTTGTTATTGGAGAAAAGCAAAATATTCTAGTACATAGAAAACAGTCATGTCGGTCATTAATGCAGCATGGCGATAAATTTGGACACAATATTTATAATTTTGTTTGTAATTATTATTTATAATTAAATGATTTGAAATTTGAAAACACGTCAAATTAATTTTATAAACACTGATTGCCATATGAAATATTTCTTATAGATTTTTTTGAGCTGTCCCCATCATAGTCTTTCTGACATTGCAACCTCTTCATTTTTTTTTTAACACAAATTAATTCCTTAATATTTTCTGAATATAGCGTTACCCCATATTCGCTGTTTCTATTTGCATTTTATGAGATGAAAGATTTAGAGAAAAATACAGATAAAATAAATACAACTTTATTTTTGGCAGAAGTATAAAATTTGTTCAAAAATGTCGAGGTGTCGGGCCAATACCTTTCATTTCGAATTTGTTGCTTCAGATTCTTTAAATTATTTGGTCTATTGAAATAGACCCGCGATTTTAAGTAACTCCATAAATAACCCGATCAATTTAGCTCAAAAAATGGGGGTAAGCTTACAAAAATTCGCATAGAGCTGAAAGTTAGTACGAATGTTTGGAACACCATTATAAATGAAATGTGAAAAGTCCCCATCGATCCTACATCTGCAAAAAAAATTATTTAAGGTCAAAGTTCGCAAATATGGATTTTTTGCATTTTTTAGCCAAACGGTAAGCTTTATCATAAAAATAGATCAAACAAAAATTTTAGACCATGCAATTATCTATAAAAATTCTTCTTACACTTTTTTTTCTAAGAATCACCATTTCTGAGATATAGCGATTCAAAAAGTTAAAAAGTTATATTCTCGTAATATGCACACGTTTCCACGCCACCTGTGAGGTAGTGTACTTGACGCGCTTTTTAACGTAGTTTCCTCGGTAGGCCTATTTCACGATGTATTGTAGTCCTGTTTAATTAAATAATATTGTATTAATTAAAAAATGGTGCTATTGGAAATGATGAACGCGGTGTGAATTATGAGTAATTGGGGAAAACTATTCATCTGATTGATAATTATCTAATGGAACTTCAAGTGTAATATCTTCTTCTTCTTCTTCCTTCCGTTGGATACAAGTAAATTGCTCTAACAGCGATGCATCAGATGTCTCCTCGCTGATATCGTAAAAATCCTCTTCCGATGGCGACTCAACACTGGAGCACGTCTGGCCTTGACAACTGGTACATGCTAATGAACAAAACAATCCAATTTTTTGCAGCCGCATTTAGCACTACACCCCTTTTTGCAATTGCAAAAACTTGTATTGAGGAGTTTTTCCGGTGTAGGTGGGAATAAAGTCTGGATTGGTTCCAATGTATTGTCAATTAACTTCCAACCCCAGTCTTCTGGGTCCAGTTTGTTACTAAGCCACACTTGAACTTGATAATATACCCGAAGTAGATGTTGATGAGCAGATGCAGAGGTTGGGGGAAGACAAGCTAATTGCACTCGTTTATTGTTATGAGTATTTTTTACAAAAGATAAGTATCGAAATTTATCTAAGCAGGTCATTTTTTTGGAGCTCCATATACAGAAAGAAGGAAGTGAATTCCGTTGATCATTACAGCTTATGGAGTAGAGTTACTCTCTTTGAAAACTTTAGCACAATTAACTAAATCTTTTTTTTCAAACAATTTAAAAACTGTTGTTTTACCCCTCCTAAAAATTGCTGGTGTCGTATCGCAACCAGTTATTGCGTGTAAAAATAGTGTGTAATTTTGGCATTTTGAAAAATCAGATAAACTTTTGGATGAATACATTTCCGATTGCTGTTGGGCCTTCCTAGGTTTTAAGAAATAAATATTTTTTTCGGTTGGAGTTCGAGCAGTAAGTAATACCAATAAATCAACATCTTCACCAAAAACAATAGTTGTATTTGTTTAGTTGAATTATTCTATTACTGTTTCAATTATCCGGACATCAGCGTCATTATCAGCTTGTTTGTCAAAAATATTTTCAGTGGTAATTTTTTCTTTCAACATTTAAATGAACCGAGACTTGTTGTATTAGCAAGAAATTTTTGTTGGCTTGTGGAAACTGTCATAAATCGATCAAAAATGACATCAGAAGATGAAGATGTTATTGTAGTTCGACGACGTTGTTCTGCGGCTTTAATATTTTTCTTGTAATCTGTCGCCATCAAATACAACAGTCACTCTATGGCCAAAATTTCTACGTACATACTGAACGTATTTATCTAAAATAATGTTAAATGTTTCTTCGCGACCATACAACACGGTGTAAGCAGAACTTAACAGAAGTTAGTATGTGTATATTTTCAGAATCGTACAATTTGTACGTATAAGTTACACAGACTAATATTTTTACTTGTATTACGGGCCCACTGATGTATATAGGCGGCGTACTCGTGCATATTATGAAGAACACAACTTTTTAACTTTTTGAATCGCTATATCCCAGAAATGGTGATTCTTAGAAAAAAAAATTCTAAGAACAATTTTTATGGATAATTGCATGGTCTGCAATTTTTGTTTGATCTATTTTTATGATAAAACTTACCGTTTGGCTAAAAAATGCATAAAACCCATATTTGCGAACTTTGACCTTGAATAATTTTTTTGCAGATGTGGGATCGATGGGGACTTTTCACGTTTCATTTATAATGGTGTTTCAAACATTCGTACCAACTTTCAGCTCTATGCGAATTTTTGTAACCTTGAATGTCTATTTTGACCGGGCTAAAAAATTAAATAAAGATGAAATCTTGTGAGTGTGGTGGCACCTTCGAGAGGACGTATAATTGAGAAATATATGAAAATACAAACACCAAAATAAATTATAAATCGTTCGTTTTATTGGAACCCAATTCTTTGGTTATCTACTCTGATAACTATGAGATTAATTTTTGTTATTAAAAGCGGAGGCTACAATATAAAAAATAGTATGATGGTATCATAACTTATACACAAAATCTAAAATAATAAAGTTTGTACGTCAGTCAATATCTTTTTAAAAAAATAATCTCGCGGTGTTTCTTCAATAAATCATTTTAATAACAAAATTATGCATATTGTATGAAATTTTATCATGACACCGTAGAAATGTTTCTATCTAACTGACGTAAATAGTCACCCAACTTAGAAATTTATACCTTCTACACAAACGTTAAAATGTATGATATGACCTAAAACCACTCGGTAGAGTAGTACCATCTTAAGTAAAATTAAACACTCTGTATACGAGACGCGACGATTAACCAAAAACATTTCTTGCAGACAAACAGTCGAAGCCAGTCCAGCAGACAGAAGCCGACGAATCTGCACCAGCTCCCGTGGAGAGAGAAGCGAAACCCAAGGCAGCGTCAGGAGGCAGAAGGAACAGATTCAGTGGCAAGGAGAAGAACACAGATTCAGCCGCTCCAACCGATGATGCTTCTACCGCAGTTCCGGCCAGAACGGGCAGGAGATTCCACACTAGAAGCTAATCCTTAGGGACGTCTAGTTTTACTGTAAAAATAAGTTAAAGTAAGGACACCTGTAATATAGACTCAGAATAGGAGCGCCGAAAATAATTTCTAATTAAAATGCAGGTATCCAAACAGTTACTATTTGATATTCAATTAGAGAATGTATAGCCAGAGGAGAATCTAGATCTAGAGAGACTATTTTTTTATTCGCAAACTTACAATAATACAATGTAGATTAGTGCATCATCATTGATATGTTTTTTGTTTTCCTTTTCTCATATTTCTTTCTAGGAATGCTTATGTTACAAAGAATGTGACCAAGGATTACCTATACCTGTTTTAATTACTGATTATTTTCCAGAACCGAAATTATTACAGCTGAGTTAAATATTCTTTATAATACATTGTAAATAATTTGACTTTTATAGCGACATAAGGTTTTTTATACGAAATAAATCTTTTTTTTTCAAATTATTTTGTTTCTTGTCGCCATTAACATATCCTGGAAAGGGGCTGGAATCTTCGATGCAGTAATCACAATATGAGATCAATTTTGCAGGAACAGACAGATGACACGTTACTCGATGCGAATCAACCAAGTTGGCATAATCGGGGGATGATTAAAACCGTTTTAATAATCTCTCGATGATGTCAACTTGATTGACGAACGTACGTCGAGTAATGTGTAATCTATCGGTGTTTGTGGAAACCTGGTCTCGTGTTTTTTACCGATGTAATACACAGTTTTCCAGAGTTACATATTTTAATAAAACTTAAAGGTATCAGTTAAATATTGTATGATATTAACTATATGACTTGTGGGGTATATCATTATACATTTCTCCCACCAAGACATCGTCACCAGGTGCTAGAAAAGTAACTTTTGTATAGAATACTTCAAACTATTGTATATCAACCCTAAGATAACTGAAGAGAAATACATTTTCGATGTATTTTTAAAGTAGTTACTTAAGTAATTTTAGTGACAATTCAATTTTTTTCGAAATTGTTTTGAGTTTGTCATCTGCTATATTACTTTGTTCCCCATTAGTTCAAGGAATATATTAAAAAAAGATCTTAAAGATAATTTCTTAAAAACGTTTTATTTCTTGGACTTGTAAATAGCCAAAAAACCATCCCTTCTTGCTTATTATTGGAACAGGATTATATTATGTAAAACAGAATTTTCTATAACAATTCTAGAACAATCTATACATTTCTTCCAGTACAATGTATCTATTTCTAAAGAGTAATAGTTACCAAACAACTTTTGAAAAAAAATACTATTTTCATAAAATACTGATTGATATAGTATATTCTCAACAAGCTCGCTTCTCCAACCAAAGCAGAGTCATGAGGAGATAATTTAAACAATAGAATTTTTTATACAAGATAATAGATTAACAAACAGGTCTTTGATAATGTGTATTCCTTTTTAGGAGTATAGTAGTTACCTAATTCTAACATTAAAGTAGACTTTAACTTTATTTTTTTTTACTTTATTCATTTAAACACGTAATCTAATTCCGCTATAAGCAGGTAAAATAGTTTTCTCCTATACTTACTTACATAGTACTCTATATACTTACTTCTATAATAGGAATTTATGTAAATAATGAGATAACGTTCGTACAAGAATTAAAATAAAAGATATTAAATATTTCCAAAGAAATGCAAACAGCTTTCTTAGATATCCATTATAGATTTCCATTCGTCGTCTTAGTTTAACAATTTTACAGTCTAGTCTAGTTTGTAAAGGCTAGATAGTCTAGTTTTGAAAAGAATCACAACGATCAGATAAAGATTTACCAAATTAAATATAGACACAGAACATTCATATTAAGATCCGTGTGCTTATGAATCCAATCCCATACTTTGACAAAGCTGTCTGAATACCAAATCATTATGATTATGCATGTAACCGATTTCATTATAAATTTAGAACTACTACTAAACTAGTAGTATTATAAACTATACAAGGCCATCTGCAAAAGTTCTAGACTAGACATAAAATCTATCCAGATCCTGTGTCTTCTTCATCTTGTGTATAGGTAGGTACAAAAAATATTGTCGGATTGGTAACTGGTCGATGTCGACAAATTTCAAACATCAGTCAAGATTATATTCATTAAGTTTCTGTGGAATCTTAATGGACATAACCTTGACTTCATTAAGTTTAACTTGCGATGGATGACGAAACCTTGACGTCAAGTTCTAGTTAGAGTCAAGTCAAGTCAGAAATACTTTTGGTTCTTATTTTGATGATGTAATTGATTCAATATTAACGAAACATTTAAGGGCGGTATTTAGTACTAAAGCATAAGACACTAACGGAATTAAATAAGTATTCCGAAAAGAGTTCAAATTAAATTTATTTATTTTCTACAGCGGTGTATATATTTTCTTTCAACAACAGGAATAAATGAGATCCTCAGGTAATCCCACCACTCAAAAAATTATTAACAAAGCCCATATATTATATATGTATATATCGCATACACTATTTTCATTACATTATTTATAAATCTTCAGAGAATTTGATTATCTTTTGTTATTCTTATTACTAAGTTAATGTTTAGTAATGTTAGGTAATATTTAAACTTTAAAGTAAACTGAATGCATTTATATTTTTTTATGGCAACGTTTTTGATATCAGATACATGGACGATATCTTTATAGTAACGCATATATAGTTCATACAAAACAAAAAGCAATGCTCATGCTCATTACGTCATCATGTGATGTAATTCATTATCACGACAATTAGAATTTCATTCGTTATTAATCAACAGAAATTTAAATTTGACGCCAATTCTGAGTTTGGCAGCAATTGACATATGTCGTGCGCGGTGCGCATAGACAATATATATAGTTACACTATATTTTCTATGGTGGTGACAAAGTTATCGGATGTTTAGACGATTTCTAAATTCGAATTCTTTATTCGATTTCTAAAGTGTTTTAGCCACAAGTTAATAAGGAAGCTGTTCTTTTGAGAACAGAAGTACCTGGTATTAGCCAGCGCAAGCACCATAAATATTCGGAGTGTTGCATACGTTGGGCTGATGTTTACACAATGCCGAAAAAAAGTTATAACATAACCTTAGTCTATTTTTATAGTAACCTATATACGATGGTCAGTTTAAGTGAACTAGATATGGGCTTCACCCACAATTGTTTTTCAAGTGGACCAAACATTATAATTTAATTAATTCATATTAGTTATATAGATATCATTAACTTTAATTATATAATACCAAATATATAAATTAGTATAGGGATTTCCTCCACGGACATAATGATATAGGTACTTTGTAAACTCTCTTAGGGTAGTAATTAACGTAAATTTCAAGAGAAAAACATAGTTTATTTGTATTGTGATTAAAATTTCACTAACACATGGAGACCCCGAGAGCGTTTAAGTTTGTACACAGAAACGTTGCCCGCTTCATCTTACATAACCTTTAATGAACTGTGATCTTGCATCAACATTTGAGGCTGGCAATTTCATAGATACACTTTCACTTCAATAGTTAACAGTAAATTCTAGAGATGACGTTATAGGTCAAGACTCAAATTGATCTTTAGCTGTGTTACGTAAGAGTATTATATTCTTTTTATTTCAAAGAAATTTAGCATTAGCAGCGTACTTTCCTTCGATATTCTTTTCATTTGAATGTAAACTTTAATATGGTTTTAATTGTTACACTTGACTTTTGCTATTTACTGTACATCACTGTGTAAAAATCGCAATAGATTGCGTCATAGTGTTAGCTAGCTGGAATAAAAAAAAAATACAGAAACTAAGAAAGGAATAATAGAATATTATTTGTGTACTATTTATTTCATTGCTATTTGCCAAATAAAAAACGCTTATCTTGCCGATAAACGGAACAGTCTACCTGAGCCTAGCCATAAAAACAAGCCACGGTATGTTCTGAGATTTTTTATTTGGCAAATAGCGATGAAATAAACTCTAAGTAGATGCCTTTTGTAGAGCGAGAAATGTTACTGGCAAGTCAGTGCATTGTTCAAAAGACAAAAACAAAATAAATAATTTAATGTCAATTCTCATGATCATAATTTTTAATCCTTCTTATGTTTCAAATATTTTTTAAAGTAAAATATGCCAATGTTACTCCCCAAATTTACACTTAATTAAACAATTTTGTTTTATTATTTACCATACACTTCTCATTTCATTTATTATAATATAAAATGTTGTCAAATTCAATCAAAATAATTGAAAACATAATGTGGGAGCTATCTTTTTATACTAAATATATAATACTGTCAATTATATTAAATCATGCAATTAAATACAATCAAGATTAATATCACTATACAAATTATTTAATAATAATTTTTCTTGATTCTAGGGTTCTTGAGCCTAAAGTTACTTATCTCTGTAGGTAGGCTTAACTCATTCCCAAATCTAGTAAAACAATTTTCATATCTTTCCCACATTAATCTTATTTGTATTATTTAACATACAGTATATTGCAATTTATCACTTATTTAGAATATACAGTGTGTCCGAGAATATGTGGTCAATCTCCTGGATTCATATAGAAACAATTAAAATAACGTTAAAAGTTTAAATTCCTACAATTTTTTTTCTCCAGGTCCCTCCCTTCGGAGAGATGGTTCCCTAAAGGACGTCAATGGAAATCGGCTTTCCTTAAATAAAGTACTTGGTGTAATTTAAAAATTTAATATGATGGATATCAGTTAGGATTTCTTAAAATGGTATACTTAAACGCATTTGGCTTATTTAGTTCGCCAGCGACGCACTAGTTTTAGTACAATAATTCTCATTTCTTTTGCACCCTATGATACAGGCACAACAATAATATATATGTCTTTTCTATAGTTCACATGTGTTAAGACTGTTACTATCGTTACAATACAACGAATTGCAATGCAGTATTCGGATATCAGTTGGGACTAAGGATTTGAATTGCGCGCCATTTGTGTTCTGTCAAAGACAGGGCGTCAATATTTAATGACATATGACTGTCATCTACTACTTTCACAAATAAACATTACGTTTATAAACCTTATAAACCATACATCGTCAACATGCCGCGATTAACGATTGAACAACGATTAGTTTGTGTACAACTGTTTTATGAAAGTAAACGATCATTTTCAATTGCATTACAAAAAATTCGTGAAAAATTAGGAAAAAATAAAGCGCCTTCAGAATTAGCAGTACGTAACTTAATCAAGAAATTTGAAGAGACGGGTTCTGTTATTGATAAGACACCAATACGTCGTCGTCGTGGTCGGTCAGATGAAAATATTGCTGCATTGAGAGAGTGTCTACAGGAGTGTCCAAACACATCAATTCGACGTCTTTCACAACTATTGAATCTGTCAAGAGCCACTACACATCGGATTTTAAAGAATGATCTACATCTGGCAGGATTCAAAATTAAGGTGATACGACAATTAAATGTTACGGATTTTATCTGGTCTTCGTTTCTGATATGGGGTCCTTACTCACTAATATTTTATTTGATTCTACAACGCTTCTGATTCACACTGCATATAAGGCTGTATATTTCTCCAAATTATATAACATTATATTTAATTTTTTTGTAACTAACTTTAAATTATTTTTAACTTTCAGGAAGAGGAAATAGAAGACACAGAATACAAAGAGGAACAGGAACTGGATGCAGATTCATTCATGACAGATGCGCCCAAAATGTTCATTAAAGATGGCATTGTAAGACCCTTCAGAAGTAATTATGATTTTATTGGCCACACTGTAGAGGAAACGAGAGCAATTCGTGAGCAGTAAGTTTACTTTTATAATCACAGATGATAATAATGAGGGTTGTGGTTACCATAATCGATGATAGTGAGTATCATATGCCATTTTACTCAGGTTTAGTCCTACAAATATGAATATAAGAGTTAGAATTCCAGTAAAATATTTTCTCGTAGACTCCTTCAGCACAGGGCTCTCTACAACTTTGTTTCTTATGTACCACCATCCTTTTTATATTCCGCCATGTTGTATTTTATACGTGATGTTCATACCATGATGTTTTTTACTTAATGTCAATGTGTACTTTCAGTTGACCGTAATTCTAACCTCTTTTTCTTTTCTTCGATAACTTCGTGTCCTTGTCGAACCTTAAGTATTCTCCAGTCGGTAAAGTATCTTCTTAGTTTAAAGTTAAATATTCTGTATATGAGATGTTATGATTAAAACAAAAAACATTTCTTGCAGACAAACAATCGAAACCAGTCCAGCAGACAAAAGACGACGAGCCCACACCAGCTCCTGTGGAGATAGAGGCGAAACCCAAGACGTCAGGCAGAAGGAACAGACTCAGTGCCAAGGAGAAGAGCACAGATTCAGCTGCTCCAGCTAATGATGCTTCCACTGCCGCTCCATTCAGAAATCCAGGAGGTTCCACACTAGAAGCTCATCCCTATATGGGCGTCTAGTTTTACTGTGAAAATAAGTTAAAGTAAGGACACCTGGAATATAGATCAGAGTATGCGTAGGAATGCCAAAAATAATTTCTAATTAAAATGCAGGTATCCAAAGATTTATATTTAACATTTAGTCAGCGAGTCTATTAGCCAGAGGACTATTTTTTATTATTTGCAAACTTATAATGTTACAATGTAGATTACTGTATTACCATTGTTATGCTTTTGTTTTCCTTCTCTCATATTTCTTTCTAGGAATTATTTGATGCTTCATATTGCAAAGAATGTGACCAAGGGTTACATATGCCTGATTTAATTACTCCCTCTGTCCAAAATTAGTTGTCACATTTGACCATTTTTCTGCTGATTATTGTCAAATACAATTTAATCCAGCAAGTAATATACTAAAAAATTAAATACTCAAAAGAGAAGAATAAAATCACACCATTCATAAAATTTGTTTGAAGGTTGTAATTACAAGTATGCTGGTGCCAGATCGGCAAATAACAATGTTTTGAAAGTGCACCCGCTGTCAATTTAATTCGTTGTGAAAAGTGCCAAAAAGGAAATGATTCGTCAAGAAGATTAAAAAAAGGGAAATGGACAACATTACCCGAAATGCAGTTCTTCAGTTTTTGCTGTAACGTTGTGAAAATGAAAAAGTCAAACTTGGTGCTATGTTTGTTGCTTCAGAGCAATTCATACTCCATAGACGTACGATTTCTCGGCTATGGAAACAGACAATCAACTCCAAACTTTCTGGAAGTATATACTATAACGTCAATTCATTAAAACCAGGCAAATGTGGAAGAAAAAAGATATATTATTCAAAAAAATTTAACAAAATTGAGAAATGTTCAATTGCATAAAAGAAATACCCTGAGAAGTTTATCATGTGCAATAGCCGTACCAAGAGCTTCATTACATCAAATGTTAAAAAAAGATAAAAAAATTTAAACGTGTTTCTTCTGCAGTAAAACCTTTCTTTATAATGCCTGCCATTCGTACGAAGTTTCCTCAGCCTGCAAAGAATGGTCCGATCTACATCCAACAAGACAATGTGAAGCCTCATTATCCGTCGAAGATTCTGATATACAAGCAGAGGCAATTAAAGATGGGTGGCATCTAAAACTGAAATGTCAGCCTCCAAATAGTCCTGACCTGAATGTACTTGATTTAGGATTTTTTTAATACGTCAGATGGCGACCAATTAATAGGTGCTGTGGAAACTGCTTTCGATAAATTGGAGAGAGAAATTAGACAACATTTCTTTAACTTTGCAAACATGCATGGAAAAAATAATGATGTGTTCTGGGAGCAATGCGTACAAGATTGTACATATAAATAAAGAAAAATTAAGCCGTGAAAACCGCCTTCCACATAGCATCAAATATAACCCTGAAGCTATTTCAGTCAAACTAGCTATTAACAGCCAAAAATTATATTAATATTACTTAGTTTGTAGCAGCTCAGAATTACCTTCATGTAGGAGTATAAGAATTATTATCCATAATTACGAATACGAAATCAATAATTTTGTGAAATTAGTTAAAAAATAATAATTACAGTTTCTATTTACCTGCTTTTGTGTGCCTAATTTTTGTATTTGTAATTTTTTCGAAATGTGAACTAATTTGGGACAAAATTTAGACGTTAAATGTGGCAACTAATCTGGGACAGAGGGAGTATTCATTATTTTCCAAGATATGAAATTATTACAGACGAGTTAAATATTCTTTGTAATAAATAGTAAATAATTTGAGTTTTTTAGTGACATAAAATTTTTTATATGACAAATATATTTTTTTCAAATTATTTTACTTCTTGTTGCCATTAATAATATCCTGGGAAGGGGCTGGAATATTTGATGCAGTAATAAAAACAACACACCAATTTTCCAAGAACTGGCAGATCACACTGTACTTGATCAACCAAGTTAGTATAATTCGAAGTTAATTAAAATTGTTTTAATCATCTGATGATGCCAACTTGGTTGACGAAATATGTGTTGAGTAACGTGTAATCTGTCGGTGTTCGTGGAAATCTGGTCTCGTGTTCTTTACCATACAGTTTATTTACAATATACAATTTTCTATATCATATGCTTTACCATATGCAGTTTTCCAGAGTTACATATTTTTATAGAAGTTAAACGTCAGAGTTAAATATTGTATGATACTATTTGATATGACTTATGAGGTATGTATATCATTCTGTGTTTATCAATATAGTTAGGTTTTTAATACAAGGAATTTATCCAAGAAAGACATATTTCTAAATGTTTTTTTTAATTTTTTGTTTCCCTAACACATGAGATCAAACAGGGGTCTCCCCCTTCCCTTCCATAGTTTTAGGACACAACCTTATATTAAACAAAATTTTTACCAAAACCTACAACAATTCTAGAATAATCTATCTCTTCTGGGATAATGTTTAAATTCCTTTATGTTTAAATATATCTGTTACCAAATAAATATTGAAAGAGAAACATACTATTTTGCCATAAAATGCAGATTATCTATACAAGAAGCTCGTTTCTCCCACCAAGACAGCATCATCAGGAGCTAGTAGTATCTCGTACAAACTACATTTAATGACAGGTCATCTTTCAGTCTATCCAGTTAGAAGCCCCTGATTCAAATACAATCGATCCAGCATTCGAGAATACATTTAATTTGCTCTATTGGTGTGTCAACTATTGTTTCACAAACATTTGATTCTCGATAATGTTTTATTGTCTTACATAGGGTGTCTCAGTTGGAACTATAGGATTTGAATTGCACGCGAATTAATTATTTTAGATTATTCATATCTTCAGAGAATTTGATTTTCTTTTATTTTTCTTATTAAATTAGGTTATGTTTAAAAGGTAAATTGAATGCATTTGTATTTATTATGACAACGTTTTTGGTAAAAGAAGCATCGACAATATTGTTAGTAACCCACATACGATGGTTAGTTTGTTCGAAATGAATGAATATTTCGAAATGAACTAGACATAGGCTTCATCCACAATTTTTTTTAAGGTGAACCATACATTGCAATTTAATTCATGGCCTTAGTTATATAGATACCATCATATAAGCTTTAATGAAAAGTGGCGTTGAAATGTTTCAAGTTGTAAAAAATGTTGGGTATAAATGTATACCTTGATGACTAATGTCTTCCTCCTACGTTTTTGTAGCAGTATAATCACTGTAACTTTGTTGCGCAAATACAGATTATCAGTCGTTATTTAAGAGAAATTTCTTCTCAAATTACCCTAATGATGTTCTCGATAAGTAGTTAGACCCATTTTAGATACATTTATATACATTTTTTAACTTCCCGCCAGTTCATACTTGTAATTACATTATTTTCAATATATTTCATCCATTACTTCTAAACTCTGTCTTCAGATAGGACCCTTTTACACGTACATTAAACATTTCTATAGTTATTCTATCTCTTGAAGAAACGAAGCTTAAAATCTACGAACATTGTAAAGCACACAACCGTTAACTGTTATCGGTTTGGAGATAACTGTTAACTGAATTAACTGTTATCGGTTCAAACACCTGTTTGAACACGACAAAAATATTTAAAAACTATGTAGGCAAGTCTCTAAATGCCATAATTATTTATGATTTGGTAAAATTTAATAGAACATGTAATCATTTCCAGCTTTAATTAAGCTTAAAAATGGCCAACCCTTTTAAAACATTGATTAGTGTAGTAGTTAGTTAGTGTAAGTTTCCAGAGAAAAACAGTTTATCTGTATTGAGATTACATTAAATTTCACTAACAGATTGAGACCCAGACAACGTTTAAATTTGTTTGTACACAGAAATGTTGCCCGCTTCGTCTTACATCAACATTCGAGACTGGCAGTTTCATAGATACACTTTCACTTCAATAGTTAACAGTAAACTCTAGAGATGACGTTATAGGTCAAGACTAAAATTGATCTTTAGCTGTGTTACGTAAGGGTATTATATTATTTTTATCTCAAAGAAATTTTGCGTCAGTTACTTTCTTTCGATATTGTTTTCATTTGAACGTAAACTTTAATAAGGTTTTCAATTATTGCACTTGACTTTTGCTATTTACATCACTGTGTAATAATCGCAATAGATTGCGTCATGGCGTTAGCTAGAAAATTACAGATCTGAAGAAAGAAAGAATAAAATACTCTTTGTGTAAGTAACAATCAATGTTCAGCGAGAAATAACGTGCGATGGAACTGCATTTAAATGAAATTCTTATAAAACTGTTAAATAGTGTTGATAAGCTAAGAGAAATATGTAGTTTAGGGTATCTGAGGTATGTTACAGTATTGGAGAAGTTTCAAAAAGTCGTTATCGCTTGTTTCGGGAAAAAAATAGAATTGACCTATAATGAAAACATGATTCAATTTAGAACTGCCTATTTGGATTTGGTATCTCAGTCATGCCAAAAGTACAATATGCAGTTTTTAATCAAGTCAACGAATTTTGGGTTAAAAACCAAAGGGGTTTGGAGGTACATTTTGATTTTACAGCTACTTGGAATAAATATGAGGTATCCCTTAATCATCCTGAATATGCCGAGATATTACTGAAGGCTATGTGCGAATACAATAGGAAACGTGGGTAATAGGGTAAAGCTGATCTGTTGATTTACAGTACATTTGATGTTATTATTATACCTTTTATTGCTATGTTGGCTAGGTGGCCAGGTCAGGGTCCCTGTGGGCCAATCCGCCGATCCTCGAACATCAAAGTCAACTGCTGATGTACAGCTATCGTGGAATGTGCTGGAGCACCATCCAGCTGATACCAACAGTTTGCTCTGGCACGTGAAGGTCGAGCATTTAGGAAATCACTAACAAACCCTCTGAGTATCTTCAGATATTTAGCTCCATTTAAATTTTCATCATACACTTGATATGCCACTCTATTGTCCATAATTAAACAAAAAACATTAAAACTAAAGTGGTCTTGGTGATTACGTTCCCTTATGACGTGTGGATTATCTTGTGCCCAGTAGTGATTATTTCAGCGATTTCTAATTCCTTGCCTACTGAATTTTTATTCATCAGTCCATATAATCTTTTGAAGAAATCTCGGATCTTCGGTTATGTTTATGCACATGAACTCGCAAAAATCGACTCGTCTTGCCTCATCACCAAGACGTAATCCGTGTGTACAATTATCTCAGAAAAAGGATGCATTTTATGTTTTCTTAATATTCTGTGGATTGATGCTCTTGAAATACCTAAATCCAGCGCTGCTGCTGGAGTTGAACTCCGTGGATAAGCTTGAAAATAAGCCAACATATTCACCTCGTTATTTTCATTATCTATTACGCGTTTTGGTTATTTCGTGTTGCCCTTACACTCCCACTTGCCATAAACCGAGCTTCGATTCTTGCGAATTTTCCGGGAGTTATTGTTGGTGGGTCCGGATATCCTTCGTTAAAAAGTCTGCATGTTCGTCTGACAATTCGTCTACATTCGCCATGCGTATAAAATAAATTTAACAAATCATTATTGGAATATTCTTCAATATTCTCCATTATAAATTATACTTGAGAAAACTAACAAAATCACTAGAACTGTAAGTAGATATCTCACGAATTTGTGAGCTGATACTGCTTTAACATAAAATCAACATTGTTTCAATTCCTGTCAAAATCAAGGCTTATTAGATAGGACTTTTAGAATTTCATCGGCTTTTAATAAAAAATAATGGATTAACAAGAAAACCACTGGAAATAGGTATGGGGAAAGTTATAGCGAATTGATGCAGAATCGAATTCTGCATCCGAATATCCAATAATATACAGGGTGTCATATTTGAAATAACGAACTTTTTCAACTTTGAAAGTGATGTAATTGGTGATAATATTTTGGATACCCTGTTTGCGATAAATTAATTATCAATGTGGATTTCGAAAGTACCATTTTTGTGCTTCCGTCTACCCCAGAAGCGCTTAGCACCGGTCGAAAATGGGTAAAAGACACAGTGTTGAAAATAAGGCTACGTCTTTAAAAATTTTCAAAATAGTCAAGATATCTAAGAAACAGTTGAAAATAGGTATAGGGAAACCTGATGGAACTCATCATGAAATTTTTTCAGGAATCCAAAAATGAAATAATATACCGGGTGTTCTATTTCAAATAAGGAAGTTACTGGCGACTTCCGGGATAACCGGAAGTGGTATGACCTTGAAAATATTTGTGTACCCGTCAATATCCATGTCCACTATAGCTCCTTAGTTGTAGTGAACATGGCTACTTAGCTATAGTGAGCTAAATAGCCATGTTCACTACAACTAAGGAGTTATACGTTATATCTATCGTAATATAAGAAAAACGCCACAAAATATTAAGAAAAAAATTTTATTTACCTATTTTCCTATTTGTTATTTCCAAAAAATGAACGAGAAAAAAAAACGAAACGTCTTCAGATTTCCCGGTTTGAAGCATCATTTTCAGGGCCCTTTAATCTAAGGTTTACCGTAGGCAGTCCCATAGTGACAGACTTTTGAGGTCAAATTTAGTTCAGGCCACCCGTGGTGAGATGAGTATCATTATTATTCGGTTTTAATGAAGGCACAATTTAAAGGTTACATAAATATACTAACGGTAGTATTATGATTTAATATTAAAAAGAAATCTATATTAAAATTTAGTGTTTATTTTCCATAGTTCACATGTATCAGGACTTTTGCAACGCAACAGAATTGCGATGCAATATATTTCGCAAAATATACTCATAAATGAAATAAATGCGCTTGAGTTATAACTCTGACCTATTCCATAAGCATCAGGCAATTAAGATATTCCAAACCCTGCGGTTTGAGTACGCATACGACCTGGGTTACCAGTCACTTCTTAATAATCTTTCGGCGACCTTGCTTCAGATGTACTCGGTAGGTATATAGCCGAATTGTTTTCTTGAAGTCCAAATGGCATTCCCCGTTAGTCATACTTTGTCCTCAGATATGTCAAATATGATATAGTTAATGATCAGAGGCTGAAGTCACATACTGTATAAGATTTGAATATTTAAATAGGATTTGCAGTAAATGGTGAGTTTAATTATGAGTGAGTGAATTAAATATACAAGGACACAACAGTAAATTGTGTATAGGATGCTTTGATTTTGTGAAAATCTGTATATTTCTTGTCAAATTAAAACTAAAGTATTAAATATCATAATCTGTTTGAAGAACCGTAATTATAGAAACCTATTTCTAATCGAAATATTTTCATGTAAGTACATATACTGATGTACCTTTAAGCTCTTTATTTTTCAATCGACTTATCATAGTGTCTATTTATATCATAAAGGAAAGCATGTACAAAATAAATAGGTCAAATGAATCGAACTTTATTAGACAAAATGATCGCCATGTTTAAGATGTTAGTACTTTAATATCTGTCAATATCTCAGTCTGTCAATGTCAATGTCCTTAATATTTAATAAGTTTAAACTATAGGATTTGAATTGCGCGCCATTTGTGTTATGTAGGAGATAAGGTGCCAATATTTAAAGACTGTCATCTACAAACCATAAGACGTCAACATGTTGCAATTACCAGTTCAACAACGAATAGTTCGCGCACAACTGTTTTATGAAAGTGAGCGAGTGAGTGAGAAAAATTGCACAAAATTAGGACAAAATGAAGCGTCTAAATAGTTAGCAGTTCGTAACCTAATAAAAAAATATGAAAAGACGGGGTCTGTTATTGATAAGGCAATACCAATACATCCTCGTTGTGGTCGGTCAGATGAAAATATTACTACAGTGAAAGAAAGTGTACGGGAGAATCCAAACACTTCAATTCGACGTCATGCACAACAACTGAATCTGTCAGCATGAAAAATTCAGTTGACACAACAATTAACAGTTGCAGATCATTTGCGACAAGTCGTACATTTGTTAGTTGGGTGCTAGAAAAGAAAGAAGGTGATGTTAGTTTTAGCAACAAAATTTTGTTCAGAAATGAAGTACATTTTCATCTTCACCGATACGTCAATAAACAAAATTGTTGAATTTGGGGTTGGGAAAACTGATATGTTAATAAATAGTAAATTTAATCAAAGGGTTAAATAAGGAAGGATTAATAAGGGAAATAAGGGAAGTTAATAGTAAATATACTTTTAACTTTTAATATTGAGCATAAATTATAGTAAAGTTATTTTTAGTGTAATGAACATCAATTTTAATTCTTCATCAATCAGTGGCAATTTTATTTGCTGTATTTTTAAGTCCTTAAATGCGGACATAGTAGAAATGCTATTTCAAAATTTTAAAATTTTGACAGTTCTTCAAAATTCAACCAAGAGGAGTTTAAAAATTGCATCCTCAGGAACATCTTTCCTTTCTCTCCTAAATTACATCTTGTATTCATTACAACCGATTGTAAGCGGTAGATTTTGAAATAGTAAAACTATGTATTACATACACATCTTCGATTTTATTCTACTAGCGTTTTTATTGATTGAATCACTCCCAGGCCTAAGTACCTTTTTATTTATTTATAGAAAGAGAACGGCATGTAATTTTTTATTCAACAAAATAAATTAAAATAGATTCTTGGTTATTGATTACTGATTATTGTTTATCAAATTATTATACTTAGTATTATATAATAATTTAAAATTATATGACTATGGTATTATAAATACAAGGTGTTACAATAATATAAGGTGTAACAATAAGAGCGCAAGATGTGACTATTAAATAAAACATTGTGTGTGGAACAATATACGCGGTAAATGGCCGCCACGGCTTTGATAGCACACGAGTACTCTTCTGGGGAAATTTTCAATAACGGTTTTACATAAATGTGGTGGTATTTCGTTGATACAGCGTTTAATGCTTTGATGGTCGTGAGATTGTTGGCGTAAACCTGAGGCTTCAAGAAACCTCACAGAAGAAAGTCCATAAGTGTTAAATCATAAGATCGTAGCGGCCAGTTCTGGTCACCAAAACGGGAGATGACACAACCAGGAAAAGATTTGTGTAAAACCATCAATGTTTCACGGCTGGTATGGCAAGTGGCACCGTCCTGCTGAAACCACATGTTTTCAAGAACAATATCTTCCAATTGAAGCACAAAGAACTGGGTTATCATGTCACGATAACCTTTGTCATTTACCATTAATGCATTACCTACCTCATTTTCAAAGAAAAGTGGCCCAATCATTCCTTCAGATCACAATGCACGCTAAACAGTGACATATTGGGGATTAATTTGTTTTTCATAAATCATTCGTGGATTTTCTGAGCCCCAAACGCGGAAATTTTGCCTATTAACGAAGTCATCAAGATAAAATGGGCCCCGTTGCTGAAGATGATTTTGTCCACAGAATCAGCATTCACTTTTTGTTATTCAATGACTCAATTGGCGAATTCGCTTCACTGGGCATGGTCTGTTGGCAGAAGTTGTTGAGTCAATTGGACTTTGTAAGCATGGAGATGAAATCTTTAGTGAGAATACGGTGAAGAGTGGCTGTTGAAATGCCCAATTCTTGTGTACGATGACGAATCGAGGTCCCTGGATTCTCGACCACACTCTCGGGAACTGCCGGTGACGTTTTGTTCTAAACAACCACTACGAGCTCGTGCCATGTGCGTCACATCAATAACTGAACCAGTACTTTCAGTACTTTCGAATTTTTCGATTATTCTTTTCACAGTTGATATATTTGGAATATTATTTCTACCCAAAATTGGACACACTCTACGAATCGTAGTAACCAAACTTTCACCATTTTGATGGTTATGTTTAATAATAAGGACGCATTGTTATATCGTGTAGCGCTTCATATTTAATAACTCCTATCTGTCTCCTATCGATTTGCATAATTATTGACCTATTGAATCATGACAACCAAAATGGTGCGCAATTCAAATCTCGCGCTCTAATTGCAACCCCTTATATTATCTCCAGAATCATTGACATATTCGCACGTTATTCATGATGTTAGTATGACACGCAAGTTAACAAACGTTGACAAAAAGGACAATACATGCTAAGACAGACGTTTTCCATTTCATGACCACCTCTGATTAAGATACTTTTTAATATGAGTATAAAAGTATGGATATTATACCTTATTTCCGATATTCGCTGTATAGTAGTGTTCCTAGTATTATCCATACCTTTATAAATAATTTATAACCATTTGACGATATACCCAGATATAGGTTTTGTACCGATCACGTTTTCACAAGGTCGTTTCATGCTCAAACACGATATTTTTAACTTCCGAAAAAAAACGAATCATATTGCTATTTTGCATCGAGACATTTAGTTACATTTGCTTGTATAACCTTCACAAAGATCTTCTTCGTGGCTGCTTGAGCGAATTTAAATATCTGCGCAATAATCAGTGGTTAGAGATGGATTGAAATAGAAAGTATCAGAACCTTGAAATTGTTTGAGGCATGAAAGAATACGACAAATAAAATCCGGTACAGCAATCTGATAGTATAAAACATAAAATAACTCTAGAATTCCACTTGGTCGGAATGTAAAAAAAAACTAACGTGTACAGGATGTGTATAGGAGTGATATAAGTCGAATTTTGTAATGTGTATAGTATTAACCAAGAATAATAAAGGACCTAAATATGTGTTGTGTTTCGGATATCTTGCTGAAACGGATACTAGTTACGCGTAATAAAAAAAATCAAACTGACGGATAATTCCAAATAGTATTGAGTTTATTTCTTAATATAGTCGCAACATTTTATAAGACGACCAGGATCGTATCCATATTTTTTAATAGTTTGTTATGCCAGTTTAATTGCCTGAAGGACAACAGATTATTGTAAAAATGGTTCGAAATGTAATTTCATAATTGGACACTCGGGTCCAATCGAAGCGGGTCACTCTTAAAGATCAGTTGCCATGCATTCGAAAATTAAAGTATGCCGATTTGGAATCTCTGGAACTCCCATATTGGTAATACAAGTTTTAATAGATTTATTATTGGTCACCTGCCGGAACCATTCAGATTTTCAACCATTCGTTACATTCAGGAAGAATCTAGACAAAGTATTTGTGTTACGTTATCTTTACTACAATACAGAGATGATTAATTGGCACTGGATTACGTTGTAGGAGACAAAAATTAACGTTGCCCTATCTACGGACTCGATTACAGTGATGTCGAACATTCCAGGGGTAGGATATGGATTTTTGGTGCCACATGAGATCCTCAAATGAAACTAGTGTTTGCCTAAGCCATAAAAGTCTATTTGGAAAGAGTTTGAAGATTAAAATTGACTCAAATATGCTGTCTAAACAGTTCCATATCGTTAGGTAGGTATAACGATTTTCGAAAGAACGTCACTGGTACATCATTCACATTATCCATGTTCAGCTGTGGAAGGTAATGGGTGGTAATTAATTGTCTTTTTATGGATGATAAAGCCCCTCCACACAGAAATAATGCCGTCTATGAGTTCATAAAGGATGAAAGAATTCCCCTATGCAGTGGCCCCCTTTCTATGACCGGATGTTAATCCCATCGAGCATCTTCTTAAGGCAATTGCTCGATGTTAACAGCTTCCTTAGATAGACACGTACTGATAATGTTTCAAAAAATAAAACCCTCCACAGGTAGGATTCGACATTTGTCCCTGATTGGAACCGAACCATACAGCTGTTTCGAACTTATTAGTTCTCAACAGTGCTGTACGCGGTATGCCGATCCAGGAAAAATGCCGAATGAAATTTGTGGGGTATACATCTTTATCGATACGATCTATGTCAGTAACATATAAGTCGGAAATCGAGAAAGGAACTACCAAATCGCCAAGGGGTTATCAAAGTAGTTCCCAAATAGCAAGGCTATTACATAATCGCTATAAGGGGCTTTAGCCCGAGGAGTAGTTGTTTCCTATAGCGATTATATAATAACCTTGCTATTTGGGAACTACTTTGATAACCGCTTGGCGGTTTGGTAGTTAATTCATCGATTTCCGACTATATGTTACTGACATAGATCGTATCGATAAAGATGTATATGCCACAAATTTCATTCGGCATTTGTCCTTGATCGGCGTACCGTGTACGGTACTGATGCGAACTAATGAGGTCGAAACAGCTGTATGTCGTTCGGTTCCAATCCGGGACAAATGTCGAATCCTACCTGTGGAGGGCTTTATTTTTTGAAACCTTATCTGATCGTGCAGAAAGCAGAAACACGAGAAAGGAGCCCGAGGAGCGCTTTTAGGTATAATTCAAAGCCTGTCGGGGCTTTAGCCCGAGGAGAAGTTGTTTCCTATAGCAATTATGTAATAGCCTTGCTATTTGGGAATTACTTTGATAACCGCTTGACGGTTTGGTAGTTTCTTTCTCGATTTCCGACTTATATGTTATTGACGTACTGATAAGAGATGCAGTAGAAGAATGGAAAACATACCATTTCATATCGTTGTCATGATTATGAGTATGGAGACACGAATTCAAGCTTGCGTTATCACAAGAAGTGGTACCACGTTGTATTAATAATAATAGTTATGGTAAGTATTTATTAAGTAATCGTTGAAATATCAAAAGTATATCTCACTAGTACATAGATGCATTGAATTCATTCTTTGCAACAATAAATTAGAACATAGCTATTAAACAACGGTTGGAATTCGCGGAATCAATTTCGAATATTTCCATGTCATTATGTCGTGATAAATAAATAAAATTTAATTAACCGCCTAAAGTTAATTATTTTGGAACACACAGTGTTATCGGGCCGGGCGGAATAAAGGAGAATAGGTGTTGCAAATATGAAGGGCACTTGGATTTCCTCAAGGTTTCTAATGGAGTATAATTTAAAATCTGAAAATATTTTTCGCCTTGATTTTAACATTGACAGCTTAGGAAATAACCCTCATTACGCTGTATCAATGATCGTCTAAAAAATAACAATGTAAATTCGACACTGTGTACGGCATTCTTGATCGCATATTGTGAACGACACTGATTGTGTTGGGCCGGGACTACAGTACAAACAGTTTTTCGCTAAAATGCCCCTAAATCAGCCGCCGATAGAGCTCAAATCTTGACTTTCTATCATTTGCATATGGGATCCCCTTCACTTTCGTGAATTCCTACAGTAGGCCAGAGGAGCGATGGTGGCAATTCAGTGCGGAGAACGCAAACAGTAAATGATTTTCTCCTATATTTTGACGGCTAACAGGAGTAGAGACCACTCCGTGGTATTTTATTTACGTCACGTAGTTATCATCTCCAATATATGTACTTTATTTCATAACTAATATCGATTGTTAGTTAATTGGTGGACATGTATAAAATTGTAGGACCCCTCTCCTGAATTATATCTGCTTGATTTAGTATATTTTTTTAAATAATGGATTTACGAGGGCGGATCAAATATAAACGGTAAATATATTTTATTTTTTTACATAGTCTCCTGCTTAACAAATTTTTCCCAGCGAAAAGTACCGTAAAATGAAGCTGGTTGCATCAGGAGCCAATCGCCTACGATGTCCTCTGCGCCCTGGTCACCTTCAAATCGTTACCCTCCTAGAGTTTTTTTTAAAGCGGCTCAAACAAATGAAAATCGCAGGGCGATAAGAGAATGTTCTAGTGGAGTTCAGTGTACTTATTTCAGTTTTTCGATCGTTAGAGCTGCAGTATAGGGCCTGACGTTGTCGTGAAGGAGGATTGCCTCTCGAATCGGTTGGTTTCGTCTTTTGCGGCGATTTGCAGCTCCCACAATTTATTCCGACCTTTTCTGCAATTTCGAATACGGTCACCCGTCGATCTTCAAGAATGTCTCGAACCGCGCGAATCAGTTCGTCCGAAGTGCCGATTCGAGGATGGCGATCGCATTTCTGATTTTCCACTCGTTCTGTCCCTTCCTTGAACTCTTGATGTCAGGCAAACACACGAGTCCTTGACTGTATTTGGTCCCTGAAGTGTGTAGTCAATCGACGGGAAATTTTATAATAAAGCGTTGCGCAGCAGCGGGGTGCACCTCTCGCTCTGACATCGTGAGCGCTACTGATGAACTGTTTGAGAGTGGGTAATGGCTCTTCAGATTCGTAATGACCCCACCTAAGCACACTATAACCTCGGGTTCGGTCTTAACAACCGTAGATGCTCAGGAAAATCCCGTTAATATTTGATC
Organism: Rosalia funebris; assembly: GCA_037954035.1. Classification (NCBI taxonomy): domain Eukaryota; kingdom Metazoa; phylum Arthropoda; class Insecta; order Coleoptera; family Cerambycidae; genus Rosalia; species Rosalia funebris. The sequence continues at coordinate 10,727,215 of JAZFAV010000011.1, read as the reverse complement.
CACCCTCGTATTACACTGCTCGTTAATAATAGAAAAAAGTGTGAGACTTCTCTATGTATGCGTAGAAGAAAGAGTGAGGGCAGCATTCAGTTATTTACTTAGACTAGGCAATCACCTCGTAGGCGGTTCCATAGAGATTTGTTTCTATTCTCGACGAGCAGAATTTAATTTTAATCACTGAAGTTACTGTCAGGTAAAAGAGTGGACAACGGGTTCGGAATAAAATGATAATAACAAGTAAATTCAACGAAAGAAAAAATAAATTCCGTAAATAAAAGAACGTTTCTAATTTATGATGTATACTGAGATATCAAAAATTATATTTTTCAAACATGGTAATGAAATGGAAACCTTTCTTATTCTTTTGAAATGATTCTGTCGAGTTATTTTAAGTTAAGGGCAAACTGAATATTTTCCTTATTAAAATATCTTTAAAATTAAGTTTTTTGAGAACCATAAAGAGGCATGGTCAAAAGTTCAAAACAACAATTGTCTTCACACAAATCGGTTTTTGGAAATAAAGTATGACTGCAAGTTGTCTTTTTAAAAACTTTTAAAAGTTTTTGTCGGTATACATTTTCCTCTTTACAAATATAGAGATGGAGAAGCAACAGGGGAAATAATCCATTATAAGTCCCTGACGTATATTATTGGTATATCACTGGGGTGCTAGATAACGTTACTCCAGGCAGAAGAGGTTGCTTCGGCTGCATATATTATAGAGAATGTTAGAAGGGGATATTTAAATAAACATATCTCCATCTTCCCTGATAGGCAAGCAGCCCCTAAAGAAATGTTATCATACGATGTTTCAAGTTCAATCAAAAAGGTATAAGAATATCTACATGAGTGTTATTTTAGAAGTGGCTAACCACAACATAATTAACGTAGTTTGGGCGCCAAGGCATAAAAAATAGTAGATAATGAAAGAATTGATAATTTGGTCTCTTTACAGTCTCTTTACAGGAGGAAGTTTTACAAGACTTAAACTCGTATTTGGCATTACTAAAGCTTCTGTCTAAAAATCTATATCTGATATGATACTGTGGATATACCAAAAAACTTCTCAATTGAGGGGCCTGTGACATGATAAAATATTCTACTAAAGTGCATAAAAATGCATAAAGTATTCCACTAAATTAACAGAGAAAGTGGTGAGATATAACCTAAATGAATCTCAATATATACATCTAAAATACAGCACTTTTTTTTTGGAACAATCACTGTATTTTTAGTGCTAGCTCTGTTAGACAAAAATACGACAAATTTTGTCATGTAGTTCAGCGCTCGGCGTTTGGCATATAGCCAGGAGAATAGATGTTCTGACTTAATTTGGTTAGTAAGGACTAAACAAATTAAGTCAGAACATCTATATAAGGCATTTGCAGATGGGTTGGAGTATAAACTCCTTATTTCTGTAGTTTGAATGTTACCCTCTGGTAGTAAAACTTTGCATTATATTGATGATCTCAAGTTTTTACTTCGATTTAGATTGTTCCAAACTACCAAGAGATGGCGTTTGGTACGTTCAACTGCGGTGGAACGTAGCAATGTCTACTAGATGTGAGCTTTATTTGTCGAAGGTATATTCGTTTACACTGCACTGACGAGACCCAAGATAGAAAGGTCGAAACCGGTCTGCAGTTAACGATATCCTGAGATAGGTGACACTTTGCATCTTTCTTGGTGGTTTTGGAATAATCACTGTATTTTTAGTGCTAGCTCTGTTAGACAAAAGTACGACAAATTTTGTCATGTAATTCAGCGCTCGGCGTTTGACATATAGCCAGGAGAATACCTGTTTTGACCTAATTTGTTTAGTTCTTATTATATAAGGCATTTGCAGATGGGTTCGAGTATAAACTCCTTATTTCTGTAGTCTCAATATATACAGTAAAGGGTGACAAAAAGAATATATTCACTCTATTACAAGTGGATTACTGTTGCATATCTGCTAGTGCCAACACTAAATGCAGTACGTTATATTTACTATCTTTTACTAGCTCTTAATTCTCTTAGTTCTACCAGTTTTTGGCTTATCTATGACCACACGAAGATGCATCAAAATCGAAGACGGTCACCTGAAACCGTTTCCGTGTTAGACAAAATTAAGAGTAAGAAAATTCTAACTTAAATACTTAATTTCAGCAGGACTCCCAGGAGGAGAGGTGTGCAGATGATGCATCCTGGTTGGAGGAATACATCTGGAATTGCTGATGGGACTAGCTGAAACGTCCCTGTCCGTGGTTAATCACTGGTGTTATAGCACAGGATTGTCAGTCAGTCCGGAAAGACTGTTGTGATAGTATTTACCAGGAGGTATAAGGTTGACCCTGTCAGAGAACCAAGGTTCCATGGACAAAGGCTCGAAGTCACCGGCTCAGTGAGGTATCTAGGTGTTATCTTGAATGCTAAGATGAGTTGGAAAGAACAGCCCTTCAGAGAAACTGAATGGGGTACTATTCATTTCATCGCTATTTGCCAAATAAAGAACTCTCTTATCTTACCGATAAACGAAACAGTTTACTTGAGCCAAGCCATAAAAACAAGCCACGGTATGAGATAAGAGCCGTTTGTGATTTTTTATTTGGCAAATAGCGATGAAATAAATTATAGTTGGTAAGCGCATTATCATATTCTTCGACAGCAGGGTGGCCCTGGATGATTTAGAGCCATCAGGAACAAAATCATGCCTAGTGAAGAAATGCAGAGATGTGGTAGAAACATTAATGTTGGTTTGGGCGATAGTCATGTTAGTATTTGGGACAATGAGATGACGGACAAGCTGACCAGTAAAGGAACCGAGGACTTATTAGGACCTGAACCAGCTGTCAGGATTGCACCCTGCCTTGGTAATATGTCAGTCTGGAAATGGCTTGGGATTGAATGACTTAATTGCTGGAGGAATACTTAGGGATGTACGCAGGTTAAACTACTGCTATGTTTGACGCCTACCAGCGACTGGAAAGCAAAGTTCCTGAGGGGTGATAGGAAGAGTATCTGGGAACTTACGGGGTTGAGTTGGTAACAACAGGTTACTGTTACCTTAACCACCGCCTTAAAAAGATTTCAGTACCAACAAAAAACACAGGTAATGTGGAGTAGAGGTGAATATCTCTCAACACGTGCTATGCTAGTTCCGTGCTTTGGCATGCGCGTAGGCACCTCGTGTTTGGGCTTTTTTTCTTGCCTCCAATCCAGCTGATAAAGATCGATGTGAAGAGAATATTGAACCTATGGGAGAAGGTCAAATCCATACTATAGCACTGGCCACTTCATGAGGATACAATGATCGGTAGACTGAGTATTGCAGGGATTGTTCAGGAATATTGCAGACCTGAAAGGCTAGAAACCAGTTTTGCTCCCCAGAAAACTAAACATAAACCTGTGCTAAATATTTAACTTACAAAACCTGAAATTTATGAACTAAAATTTATAATGGATCAATATATACAACCTTGTTCGAGTTTAGCATTTTTCTTTGTTCTAAGCAAAAAATTAAATAAAACCATCCTAAACTACTGCATCTTGATTGCCCAAATCATTAATGATAAATACATTTATAAAAACTTTAAAATTATTTCGAAGCTTTAAATAGGTAGTGAACTCAACTTTAACCTCATTAACTCATCCTGTGTGAATCTACCTGTAAAGGTATGCATAAACAACGAGGTCATATAACCAAAAATATATTCCACATTCTTGTAAAAAGTCCTATAATTTTGCTTTTAAATATTACGAAAATTCTCCAGTTTACACAACACAGTCGTAAATTATATACGAGTATGTTAATTCCCGATTCTCTACAGCTTGACGACGGTCTTGAAGTCGTATAATTAACCAGTTTGAGGTTGCCAATATTTAGAATAGGCGCTGGAAGCGATGGAGAGTACCAATGATTATTAATTATACGAATTAATGCTAAATGCAGGAGTTAGGTATTCCGTATAATGAAAACATCCAATAATGGTCGCTCGGTATTAATAGCGGAACACCTTGAGAGTGTAACGGCTCGTTATTTTTAAAGACAGACATTTTTGCTTGTTTTGGAGTTAACAAAAATTAAACGCGTTGGTCTCGTATTTGGAAGCAATTCTGGTTACAAAAAGATCCCAATTAAAATAAGTTGAACGATTCATCACGAAATAAGTACGTGGTAAAAATGTGCATACAGTTTCGTGCAAAAGTATATAATAATTTATAATTTTTATTTCTTACAGAGGTAGCCTTTGAACACTTTTCTTAAAATGAATTTGATTTTCTACATAAGAAACTGCGGATAAACAGTTAAGTAAAGTATTTCTGAATTCTTCATATAATCCAGGTTCTTTAACTATTCTCACGAAAAAATAAGGGAAGGAATTAAATCTGTACTAGATGTATATATTTCTTCTTCTTCTTTATTGGTTATCTTGGTTTGTTCTCTATAATTAACAAGAATCAACATTTAGATTGATTTCCCAATTTGCTTAACTATTAATTTTACTTTGACCATAATCAGCATAATTAATTCAAATGGACGATTGGCTAGATAGAATACATCTGGTAAAGAATAGCTTCATTCTAAATTCTGAGTTAGTAGCAAATCGTCAAGTTTTATAAGGGTTATTGTAAAGTATTCACAAATAAAAAAATCATAAATAATAAAAAATAATTTTTAAATATGGCCAATTTTTAAATGATTTCTTGTCCACTTTAGGTTAAAAACATTATTTTACGTTTAAATAAGGATACTTTTGGATAATCGGCCCCATTTCTGTAACAATATTTTCATATGACCGACCACGACGAGGACGTATTAATGTTATCTTATCAATAACAGAACACATCTCTTCAAATTTCTTGATTAAGTTACGAGCTGTAAACTTATTTCGTCTTTCATATTATAATTTTGTGCAAATTGTTCTTAATACAATTGTAAATGATCGCTCACTTTCATAAAACAGTTGTACACAAATTATTGGTGTTGAATTGTTAATCGCGGCATGTTCACGTCGTATGGTTTGCAGATGACAATCGTTAAATATTGGCGCCTATTGTACAGAAGACAAATGGCGCGCAATTCAAATTCTATAGTTTTAACTGAGAAACCCTATATATCATAACTTCATTGTAAAGTGGTTTTATATAGTTATTATTTATGAATATATGCCTTTGGACTATAAAATATATTAAAATTGAAATTCCATATGGTGTGAACAAGTTCACTTTTATTCACCAACCAATATTAAAATAGATGTGTTGTATTATCATTGTACCTGTATACTGTATATAAATAACATCCTCCTTCTTTTAGCCTCATGAGACATAATCGTAAATAATTTTTACAACATGAAAATTAAGTGCAATCAACCTCTCAGAACGGCTTCCTATGGGTTTTATGTTTTATGAACGGTTTTATTTTTGTATCCTTTGATGTAGTCTGGTAGTCAAGGCCGACTTGTTCGCTTTCTTCATTTGTGTTTTTATTATACAAAAACAGCGTTGAAGTAGAAAATTATTCACACACAATGTTTAATTAAGAAATGTGGCATGTACCCCACTGCCATTGTTGCTGTCGTTACGGAATTCTAATTGCTGATTTATCTTTAAATTAGCTGCAGTCGTGACGTTTTAAATCAAATACATGTCCACTCACTGATGAGAGGAGCGGTCTGGATGACAATTTTTATTGTTACTTACATAATTTTGAATAAATTTACAGTAAGTATTGCATCAAACGTATTTTCAAAATGTAAAAACATTTAAATTTAAAAGTTATTTTAATGCCGCTTGATAATATTATTAGATTCCACAAGTTCCAAAAAACTTTTTATTTTAAAAAAATTATTTTATTATTTTATTTATTATTTTATTTATTATTTTATTTATTTTATTTATTATTATTATTTATTATTATTATTATTATTATTTATTATTTTATTTATTATTATAGGTTTGGGCCTCATCAGCCACTGATCACATGGATAGTCCCTTGGCGATCCCGTCTTATCCGGGTCATTACCCAAAAATGCTATCCCATAAAAGGAGAAATTTAGGCACGTCTCCCGCCTTAAGCCTCGCCTCCTCTAGGATAACAGGGGTCCCTAATATAAGATACCTTTTATCCTCCAGTGCGGGGCAGGTGTAAAGAAGGTGAATCGAGGTTTCCTCGTCTTCTTTACAGTATCTGCAGGCCGGGCTGTTAGTCAGCCTCAGCTTGTGCTTATATGCATTGAGGCTACTATAGTGGCCCGTTATGATTCCCACCAGGGTTCTGGCTTTGTGCCTGTTCAAATTAATGAATTCTTGGGCCCATTTCTCAATTTCTGAGTATTGGATGAAGAGTTTGGTTATTCGACAACCCATTACTCCTCTCCATCTTTTATCGTGCTGGTCTCTTGTCCAGCCATTGATGGGGTCTCTGATCAGATTCCGACTTATTCCCACTGCAGGTTCTGGTCCATAGAGGTTTTCCTTGGTCCCTAGTCTGGCAAGGTCATCTGCAATTAGATGTCCCTTAATGCCATTATGCCCAGGTATCCATAAGAGTTCCACAGGTCCCTTCCCTGCCAAGTGGTTCAATGCTTCATAACAATTATAGACCAGATTCGACTTTGTCGTTGCTGAATTCCAATTGGTCTGCCAACGCCGCGGCGCCATGCTATCCGAGCAGATACACACCTTCTCCTGGGTTTTGGTCGGCCCCCAGAACACCGTACATAATTCCAACTAGTTCAGTCTGGAGTGGGGTAGTGTACTTGCCCAAGGGGAAAGTTTTACCTATCCCGTCGCGTCGCCTATACACCCCCGCGCCCGCTCTGTTCCCACTCTTGGCTCCATCATTTTTCCTTTTTTTTTTTATTATTTTAATTTCCATCGAAAATTTTAAATTGTAATAATTAAAATTGATAACTAAATATAGGTGCTTCAAACATATTTTTAAACTGACAAAACATATATGACATAAGATATAATCGCAGATAATAGTATTAAATAAAAATGACTCAAATCAAAACTGCATTTTTTCTAATCAGCCTTGTTACTTTTATTTTTACTAAATTTTAAATAAGTTCTACAATGTGTTGTGTATACAATATTACCATAAGAAGAAACAAAATATTATTGCATGTCTTCACGGTACTTTTCAAAGAAGATGGTCAAATTACTCCACATCTCCAAAATACCAAACCGTGCATGCATCTATACATGCAACCATGCATTTATTTTTCGTGAACAGCATGTGGATTTTCAGTCGACAATTTTGTTTACTGACATATCCATTAAGATGAAAATGCACTTCAGCCCTGAACAAAATTTTGTTGCATAAATCAGCTGTCAATACTTTCACCATTTTCTTTCTTTTCTAACACCTAATTAACAAATAAATGTACGACGTTGTAAATTGCTTGCTGACGGGTACAGATCGTTCTTTAAAATCCGATGAATGGTGGCTCTTGACAGATCCAATTGTGCACGATATCGAATTGATGTGTTTGGATACTCTTATCGACGACGACGAAGACGTATTGGTGTTGCCTTATCAATATAGAACCCGTATCTTCAAATTTCTTGATTAAGTTACGAACTATTCACTGTAGGTGCTTCATTTTATTCTAATCTTGTGCGAATTTTTCTTAATGCGACTGTAAATAATCGTTCATTTTCATAAAACAGTTATACACAAACTATTCGTTATTGAACTGTTAATCTGTATAGGTTTTAAATGACAGTCGTTAAATATTGACGCCATATCTTTGAGAGAACACAAATGGCGCACGAGTAAAATCCTCTAGTTCCAACTGAGCCACTCTATATATTTAGCACTTCAGCTAATTCAATCGTCTTCTGTATATACAAAGTTTTAACTCTCACCTTATATTATAGACATATATTCATTTAAAATATTATTTGACAACCATTATATTAATCATTGGGAAAGAAATATCTCCTCCTCCTTTTTCATATACCTTTTCATTTATTGTTTTCTTGTTATTTAACTTTACTGCTTATCATGATGCAAAAATAATATGCAAGAGTTTGTAATAATAAATTAACAGACAGAATGAAGAGAGAAACAAAATTGTAGTTATAATTTCAAAATTTCTTTACAGAACATCAACAATTTAGATACTATTAGATAGATAATATTATATTATATAATTATAATTACATATTTATATAATTATATAATAGATACACATTTAATGATACTACATATACCTTTATAAACATTGAAAAGTGAAACAAAATTCCAATATCTACATGAAAACAAAGTACAACTGTCTGTAGCTAAGTTAGTTTTTTTCTATAAAGCTAAAAGGAAAAGAAACATACATATATGTCAGACCTTTTGCTTGATTATTCACTGTATATAACAACTTTACCAAATCAGACTTATTAGTAAAATTTGACGGACGTTACTATACGTACTTATAAAATCTCTTAAATTTTTTTTGCGCCAATTTCTTTTTTATTAGCAAATTGTATCGTCTAACGGTTGCGCTTACAGCACAAAAGAATCTATTACATTTAAAGGCCAACTACTTTTATAATTAAAAACAGTTGGCACACATGAGAAATATACAAGGTGTACCTATTGTCCATGGTAACGGTAGGAGACATGGGAGCGATAGGAGAAAATAGGTGTAACACTGGCGTGTGTATGACGACTTCCATAGTAGTTGTTTTATTGATTGATTATAGAAGTAATCTTTATATATTTTATATTTATTTGTATTTATATTTCTGTATATTTATTTTTTTAGAAATATCTTCAAAAAACGAAAACCTTCGTTATATAGATTCTTTGATCTTGTTACTTGACTTTTTTTTAATTTCAAAAAGAATTAAATGTAGAAGAAGTTTATAATAAATGAGCATAATTATGTATATGGTATAAGTATGTATTAAATAAAGCATTGATGGATTATATTATTTTTTCGTTTTTTATAAATAGTTGAAATAAATATTCAGTTTCTTAGAGTGGATGATATAAATTATATGAACTATAAATAAATATTTGAGTTAAATTTAAATTACACTATATTGCCCAACAGATTACAAAAATGCAATTAGGGGACAATATAAAGTAAAACAACAGTTAAAACTATTTATAAAATAATTTCCTATCTTTCACTAATAATGATATACCGAAATAAGAAAAAAGAAAACCTTTTTTAACGTAAATGATATACATATATCACCAAACAAACTAATTTTATTCAAGTTTCTGTACACTGTATATAATGATGATCATAGAAGTATATTAGTTTTAGCTGTTGATAACTGAAAAATATCGACTTGTCTAGACACTCCGTAATACACGGAAATTATTATGAATTGAATTGTAACCAAAATTATATAAATTATATTATAAATACGTCTAACAGTAAAGATGGTCCTTAAAATATATAAAGCAATGATTGATAATTAAATCGTTGTTCAGAATAAAATCAAAAAATTTAATATGCAAAAATTTTAAAAACTTTCTTTGTACTGTTACTTTTCTTTGTATTTTGCTGCATCCAGTAACTTTCAGCTCAATTACGACAATTATATCGTAATTAACTTGACGATTAAAGTAAATGTACAATCATCAGAAAAATATATTCATTCTAAATATATCTAAGTATATTATAAGTATACCATATAGGGGGTCTCAGTTGGAATTATAGTGTTTCAATTGCGTGCCATTTCTTTTCTGTCAAAGATAGGGCGTCAATATATAACGACTGTCATCTACAACCCATACGATGACAACGTGCCGCGATTAACAGTTCAAAAACGAATATTTTGTGTACAACTGCTTTATGAAAGTAGGCGATCATTTACAGCTGCATTAAGAAAAATTCGCTCAAAATTAGGACAAAATGAAGCGCCTACAGAGTTAACAATAAGAGTTCGTAACTTAATTAAGAAATTTGGAAACACGGGTTCTGTTATTCATAAGGTAACACCAATATGTTCTCGTCGTTCTCGGTCACATGAAGATATTGCTGCATCGAGATGAAAGTCGATGAGGTCGAAAGTGTGCAGGAGGATCTAAACACGTCAATTCCACGTTGTACACAACAATTGAATCTGTCAAGAGCCACCACACATCGGATTTTAAAAAAAGATCTGCATCTGTCAGCATACAAAATTCTGTTTTCACAACATTTAAAAATTACGTCGTTCATTTATTAATTGGGTGTTAGAACAGAAAGAAGGTGTCGCTAATTTTTGCAACAAAATTTTGTTCAGCGATGAAGCACATTCTCATCTTGACAGACACGTTAGTAAACAAAATTCTCGAATGTAGGGTGTTGAAAATCCACATTCTGTTCACGAAAAAGAAATTAATTCACAGAGATGTATGGTTTGGTGCTTATTTTGGAATTGTGGAATAATTGGACCATACATAGACCTTCTTTGAAAATGAAACTGAATATGAAGTTCCAATGAAATACCTAGGCATGTTGACATCGTATGGTTTATACAGGGTGTCCCAGATTTAAATGGACATACTCTAGTAGAAGGTAGAGCACACTCAGCTGCATTTAAAACACCTCTATACTTACCGTTGGATGTGAATCGTTTTTGAGATACGGGGTTTTATGGTTTTTGACCAGAACTTTAGTCCGCCATATTTTTGAAATGACTGTACATATTTAGATAAAATTTGGTATACATATTATACTCTTTTAGGTTAATGAACAGCTTAAGTGATTTTGGAAAAATTCAAAGACCGACCTCCATTTTTTTAATATGGCTCTTTGGGTCGTTAACATCACACTGTATATTTTTTTGTAGTAAATGTTAGTAAACTTTTAAAAATCCTATGGACCAGTTTATGAAATATTGTCATAATATTTTATGGCACGTTTATGGTTATTCTTCAATAAATTTTCAAAAGTATTGAAAGACCAAATTTGACATTCTACAAATAACACAATTCAGTTGCTAACATCATTATTTTATTAATTTTAGCTTTTAATGTTTTGTAGGTGGATTTTGGCTCACAGAAGAACAATATCGAGAGTTCTATTCACGGATGAAGCCCAATTCACACGCGACGGAATTAATAACTGTAGAAACCAGCATGTTTGGGCAACCGAAAATCCACATGCAGTGATTCAGAAACATTCCCAATAGAGATTTAACGTTAATGTGTGGTGTGGTATTTACAATAATCATCTAATAGGGCCCTACATTTTTGAAGGAAGGCTAATTGGTGAGGTTTATTTAAACTTTCTTAGAGATATCTTGCCAGATTTATTAGAAGACATCAATACTAGGGGTTTGTGGTTTCAGCACGATGGTGCTGGACCCCATTATTCTGCACCGGTGCGGGATCATCTGAACCAGCATTACACCAATAGATGGATTGGTCGTAGAGGTCCGGTAAACTGGCCACCTAGGTCTCCCGATCTTACACTTCTAGATTACTTTTTATGGGGTCATCTCAAGTCAGAGGTGTACAATGAAGAGTTCAATACATGAGAGCAGCTTCTAGAAAAAATTATTACTGTATGTGATAACATTAGAAATAACCCAGAAGTGATTGATAGGTCAGTGAAAAACATATTAAAACGTTCTCGAAAATGTATTGATGCTGGGGGCATTCATTTTGAAAACCTGTTATAGTTTTAATTATTTGCACCGTTTTTATTTTTTTTTTTCAATTATTTAAAGTTCTAAATAAATTTATGAAAGAAATGGAATGTGTAATATTTTGGATGAAATTAAACTAAAAAAAGCTTAAAAACACTGAATATCAAAACAAAAACCTCTTCTGCGGGGTATTTAGCTAAAATTTATAAAATAATGATGTTAGCAACTGGATGACATTATTTCACAAACTGGTCCATAGGCTCTTTAAAAGTTTACTAACATTTACCACAAAATAATATACAGTGTGATGTTAACAACCCAAAGAGCCATATTAAAAAAATGGAAGTCGATCCTTGAATTTTGCCGAAATCACTTAAGCTATTTATTAACCTAAAAGAGTATAATATGTGTACCAAATTTTATCTAAATATGTGCAGTCATTTCAAAAATATGGCGGACTAAAGTTCTGGTCAAAAACCATAAAACACCCCGTATCTCAAAAACGGTTCACATTCAACGGTAAGTATAGGGGTGTTTTGAACTCAGCTGAGTGTGCTCTACCTTCCACTAGAGTATGTCCGTTTAAATCTGAGACACCCTGTAGATGACAATCGTTAAATATTGACGCCTTATCTTTAACAAGAACACAAATGGCGCGCAATTCAAATCCTGTAGTTCCAACTGAGGCACGCTATATATAACTAGCAGAGAACAAAAGGTTGCAAGGCAAGAAATCTATATTATCAATATTCCTCATAAAAAAAATTTCAAGAATAGGGAAATAGTACACATTTTGTACATCTTTTACGATGCAGTGATGATTATCACAAAAATAAATTTTTATGATCGACATATTTCAGAGATTTTTATTGAAATTCTACATATTCGAGTTACAGTATTTAATAAAGGTTTCACCCTGTATATTATTTTTCTGTTAAATCATCGAGATGCCACCTTCTTTTCAAATTTAGTGACCAAAGCATGTATTTGCCGTCCACGAATCTATATTAAACTCGACTTGTTTACGATGCCGTTTTTAAATCCACCATTCCGAAGATAAAGAAAATATGGCCAGGAATGTGGTCGTCACGCCCAGTTATTCCATTGTACTTGCAAATATCTCCGACCTCAGCTCTCCGTAATATTGTCTTATAGCTTTTATGGGTAGTTCTTTGCTTTATGCCACTTTTTTATGTTTCATTGTTAGTTAAAAGCCGTATAGGTCTGTAATAATATACAATGTTACAATAACGCTACCTGAATGGAATAAATAGTTTAAATAATCAGAATAGTTATCTAAGCTAAATAATTAAATACGGCGTTGCTAACTTTGAATTTATAATATCTCTTTTAGTTTTTATTGTATTTGACCAGATAAAATACACCAGGTTCTACTTATTACTGCTGACTAAATCATTTGTCTCTTTGAAATATACGAGGAGTGGCTACAAAATAACGAGGCTGATGCTGTAAAACTTTATTTCAAATTTATACATATTTAATTATTATCCTCTTCAATATATACCCCTCTTCTATCCCTACACGGCTCCATGCGAATTTTCCGTCGTACAAAACAGTGCTGGAAGTCTTCTTCTGTGAGCTCGTTCATGACGCCTGTCGCTTTTTCTTTCACAGCTTCAACGGTCTGAAATCATGTTCCTTTTAATGTAGATTTGACCTATGATTTGGGGAACAGATAAAAGTCACATGTTGCCAGGTCAGGCGAATAAGCCGGATGGTCTACAGTGGCAAAGCGTCCAGTAAGGCTAGCTAAATTGCATGTCATTCTTCGCGTCGGCATGCCAGTAACAGGCAGTGCGCGTGCGCTATCTGGGCGAACTCTTCACGGCCTTGATTTTAACGGACTTTATTGTGATCGGCGGTACAGTGAGGAGAGAGGGGAGTATGCGAAAAATGATATGCAACTTAGCTAGCTTTACAGCCTTAATGGACGCGTTACCACTGATGGTCTACAAATGTTTTCAGTACAAATATTTTCACGAGCTTATTCTTACTGGATTGTGAGAATTTTCTGCACCATTTTCTCACTCACTTTTTGCATGTTAAAATTATTATGTAAAATTTGCCTTACGCATTTTGTGGTCAATTTCTATAGTTTCAGAAATCGCACGAATCGCACCGTCGCCGACCGACGGTCAGATCAGATCACATTACCGATTTTTTCAATATTTTTATCCGTTCTTGACCTGGAAGGGCGCCCCGAGTGTGAGTTATCTTCAATGTCTTGTGGACCATCTTGGAAGCGCTTAAACTACTCAAAAACTCATGCACGTGATGAGCATTCATTGCCATATACTTCTTTTAATAAAAGATAAATTTCACAAGTGGTTTTTCCAAGTTTCATATGAAATTTAATGACAGTTTGTTGCTCTATTAAAACACGTATTATTTTTTTGGCAAAACAAAAAAAAACAGATCTTATATAAACAAAGGCCATGGTCATAATAATATGTCTACGGAAACAGAAGGGGCAATAATTGAAAGAGAAGACTTCACGCTACACAGCTGTTGGTTGTACGACTTTGGCGTATACGTAGTTCAATTTTTGTAGCATCAGACTCGTTATTTTATAGCCACACCTCGTATATCTGTCTACTGTGTCAGAGTAAATGAAAAGAAACAGGACATTATATTAGATGTGGTAGGTGAGGTGAATATCTATATGGCTTTTCTTTTGCACTCCATAAAATAATTGTGGAGCCTAAATAACTGTATATTTTTAAACAATACAACATTGTTACAATACATTTTTTAAAATGTAAAGGCCCGTTGAAATTATATATTTAATGGGATTTTTAAACAATATTAACACATATGAAATAACATAGCAATGTATTTTAAGATTTTTGGGAAGTCTGGACCATTTTTCGAATAAAAACTATGAAATTTAAATGTTTCCCATTCTTGGTATGTGTTGCGAACGGATCCATGGAATACACTGTAGACAAATGAAAGAAGGAGTAAAAATGATACGAAATGAATTTTTTACAAATATGAAAATACAACATAACAAAATTTAAAATTTAACACACCTATGTTAGTGTGTATATATTCGTATAGATTGTTTATTCTTTATTTGAATTCTACTGGGGTTTTTAAACAAAATATCAATATTTTAAAAATAACATAAAATGTACTTTAGATTTTTAGGACCTCTGGACCATTTTGTACCAATAAAAATGTACAATATAGTTTTTTTAACTATTATGATATCCTTATTCCTATCCAATGTAGTTTGATATTCAATTGAATAAAAACTATGGAATTTAAATATGTGTGTTATATTATCGGAACATACTGCGAATGTATCCCGGGAAAATACTGTAGACAAATCGGAATAAAAACTATACGATAATGAAATTGGAAATTTTTTACAAATATGAAAATATAACATAGCATAATTAAAAATTTAACACACCTTTATTCAGGCATGGAAAAACATCCATTTATAAAAAATCGTATAGACTGTTTATTCTTTATTTGAATTTCACTGGGGTTTTAAAACAAAATATCAACATTTTTGAAATATCGTGAAATGTAATTTAAGATTTCTAGGCAATTCTGGACCATTCTGCAATAAAAGTGTCTAATACAGATTTTTATTAAAGTTTTCTGATATCCTTATTCTGATATTCAAGGTAGTTTGAAATTTATGTCGAATAAAAACCATCAAATTTAAATATGCGTGTTATATTCTTGGGACGTACTACGAACGGACCCGTGGAAAACACTATAGACTTCTGAGAAAAATCGAGATTATTTATCTGCTCTGACTACTTCCTATTTATTAACAAGATTCAGCTTATTCAACTCACAGATTTCCTTCCTCAAATCTTATAGTTCATTGTTATACAACGTGGTTAAAGTTTCGCCAAAGTTCATAATTTTGTCATTAAACCAGTTTTTGAAAAACCGTGAAACACAGCAACTTGAAACACAGCAACTTATTTTTTTGGAAATACATCAGCAAACAATATCGTATTGTAAAATATGATTACAATGAAAAACGAAAATGTTTTGAATAAGAAAATCATTTTTGTTAAGATAGACCAGGCTATAATTTAAAAGAGGGCAGTTACAGCTCAAACACGGAATCTAAAGAGAGACCTTCACGTCAATGTATTTTAAAAAATAAGTTGACGCTTTTAGTCTCAAAAAAATCATTTACTAACCAAATTATGATTATTGTACTGCGTAATATAAAAAATAAACAGTTTTAAAACCTTAAAACGGACTTTTTCGCACGTAGAACATCTCTATCTCGACAATGAGTGAATCGGAGAAAGAATAAACCAACACATAAATGCAGAATATATGTTTTATGCGACAGTTTTACTTTGTTCAAATAGTCCACCATCGTGCTTTCTCATGACCCATGGACAAGGTGGGGTGTGTCCTATTCACCTCAAAAACAATAGATCTGATGTCGTCTGGTAGACGTCCCTAATCAGAATCAGTCGAAACCCGATCATTCCGACACGATTTAATGTGATCGTGCTAACAAAATACATTTCTCAAATAGTCCACCATTGTACTTTCTCATGACCCATGTACATGGTAGAGTGTGTTCCATTCACCTCAAAATCAATAGGTGTCGTCTAGGAGACGTCCCCAATCAGAATCAGTTAAAACCCGATCAATCTGACACGATTTAGTAGAGTTATCGTGCTAACAAGAATAAATGCCGACGACAACGAACACACAGCAAAAATTTTTTAAAAATTATTTTTTTTTTGTTTTTAGGCCGAAAAACGAAAAATAATCCCAAAAAAAAATTGTTTTTTCACTTTTTCTTTACACGATTACATTACTTTTCCGCGTATAGTGGAGTGCAGAAAAGTAAAATTCTGTTTCATCATCATAAATATATTTAATCGGCCATGTTGGACACTATATACACCTAAACTTTATAATAGTTTCTTCTAGTATTTCACTTCTCTACAAATTCCGAGTAGATACATATTTTGATCTCCTTCTTCTTCTATTTTATGCGTTTCATACGTAATTATACACTTTTAACTCCAAACATTTATGAAATAAACAGTTTTAAAACCTTAAAACGGACTTTTCCGCACGTAGAACATCTCTATCTCGAAATTGAGTGGCCGAGAAAAAATAAACCAACACATAAATGCAGAATACGTATTGTATGCGACAGTTTTACTTTTTTTGAAGTAGTCCACCATCGTGCTTCCTCATGACCCATGGACAGGGTGGAGTGTGTCCTATCCACCTCAAAATCAATAGATGCCGTCTGGGAGACGTCCCCAATCAGAATAGTCAAAACCCGATCGATCCGACACGATTTAGTTGAGTTAACGTGCTAACAAAGATAAATGCCGACGACAACGACATTTACACACAGCAAAAATATTTTAAAAACCATTTTTTTTCTTTTAGACCGAAAAACGAAAAATAAACCCAAAAACAAATTTTGTTTTTTCACTTTTTCTTTACACGATTACATTACTTTTCCGCCTATAGTGGAGTGCGAAAAAGTAAAAGAAACTTTGATAAATAGGCAAAGTGGTGGTTGATGTCATACGATGGCATACGATATTTGATTGTGTATTTATGAAGAAACTTATACATTCAAATGTGCTATGAGATAATCATTACGAAAAATCATAAAAAATATACTTAATTCATGAAAATTTGAAATTCCGGGAGGACGATTGTGATAAAGATGAAGACACCTATACCTCCTACGAATAAAACATTTAAATAATGGTAATAATATGTTAATTAAATAATTAGTGTAATCTCAGAATTTATTAATCTAGTCGAAATCGGGCCCATCTCTGTTGAAACCACTTTGCGTAAGAAATTATTGTTGCAAAATCGACAAATGTAAAAATATGCATATAGTATTACCAGAAGGCCTATTTAGGTAATTGTTTTTAACCGCCGTGTTTATTGAAAGCATTCAGATTATTTCGGATAACTGAAAGACAGAAGTAAACTCAATGTTAATTAACCTGCTGCTTCTTCTTCTTAGCATCCAGAAGAATCCTGCTTCAAACGTGAATTTCTCGATGTTTCGTCAATGATTGCACGTGAGCTCTTTGGGGCTGATTTCTGAACGATTATTGCCCAAGATTATTGACTTTGATTATACAATATCTAATGAGATAATTCTTGAACAATAGTAATGTTAAATTAGGAACTGTGGTGAAAATATTATTAATACCCTTAAGAATTTTGTCAAGAGCCAAAGCTAATTTTACTATTTACGGCTTTCAAATAAACCCATTGCAATAGATTACTTTTACGCCGGAATTAAAAAAATTAAGCCTCTATTTGGGGATTTTTATTACTTTAAATATTATGTTAACGGAGGTATTAATTCTATTATATAAAAGTCCATGACTTATATCAAAAAATGAATATATTAAAAATCCCAGATGTCAATTGATAAGAAACATACAACACTGTATTTAATTTTTAATTGTATAAAGAGTGCATATTGAAATATGTGTAATAAATTTAAAAAATTCACTTGTCTCTACAGAAAATTTTTCGTAAATTCCACGGAACTATCAGGTTATATTTACAAAGCAAAATTATTTCTTTATTCTTATTCTTCTTCTTCTTTTTATAATTTCGTCCTCCTCCTCCTATTGACTATAAAGGTACAAACTCTTTCTTTCGTTTTTTATGATTCCTCGTCTATGTTCTTGTCCATAATATTTAAGGCATGCCTCAAGTTGACAACTATATATTATTTTCTTTATTTTAACTTAGCAAGTACGGTAGTTATATATATATATATATATATATATATATATATATATATATATATATATATATATATATATATATATATTTCTCGATAAATTCTATTTATTTTTTCGAAATTTTATCGGTTAGATTGGTTACGATATATTCATTAAAATTTCAATAACGGTAATTCCCATTGCAAACGATCAGTAACATATAAGTCGGAAATCGAGAAAGGAACCACCAAGCCGCCAAGCGGCTATCGAAGTAGTTCCCGAATAGCAAAGCTATTACATAATCGCTCTAGGAAACAACTACTCCTCGGGCTAAAGCCCCGTCAGGCATTGAATTATACCCAGAAGCGATCCTCGACCCCTTTCTCGTGTTTCTGCTTGATCAGATAAGGTTTCAAAAAATAAAACCCGCCACAGGTAGGATTCGACATTTGTCCCGGATCTGAACCGAACGACATACAGCTGCTTCGCACTTGTTAGTTCTCATCAGTGCCGTACACGGTACGCCGATTCAGGACAAATGCCGAATGAACTTTATGGCGTATACATCTTTATCGATACGATCTCTGTCAGTAACATATAAGTCGGAAATCGAGAAAGGAACCACCAAGCCGCCCAGCCGCCCAGCCGCCAAGCGGCTATCAAAGTAGTTCCCGAATAGCAAAGCTATTACATAATCGCTCTAGGAAACAACTACTCCTCGGGCTAAAGCCCCGTCAGGCATTGAATTATACCCAGAATAGTTGTTTCCTAGAGCGATTATGTAATAGCTTTGCTATTCGGGAACTACTTTGATACCCGCTTGGCGGTTTGGTGGTTCCTTTCTCGATTTCCGACTTATATGTTACTGACAGAGATCGTATCGATAAAGATGTATACGCCATAAAGTTCATTCGGCATTTGTCCTGAATCGCCGTACCGTGTACGGCACTGATGAGAACTAACAAGTTCGAAACAGCTGTATGTCGTTCGGTTCCGATCCGGGACAAATGTCGAATCCTACCTGTGGCGGGTTTTATTTTTTGAAATTGCAAACGATATTTTACTATTGGAATAATCTTACAAAATACATACATATCATTCTGTGCTTTGGCGACTAAAAACGACTGCTGGTTTGTTTGTCATTATCAGAATGACATTTCTAGTGCTTTATTTATTGTTTCGACAGTTAGTGAGATAGTTAGTGAGAGCGAGTTAATTTCTGTTAAAATTGTTATTTTAGCCAACGAGGGTTACTCGCAAGAAGATATTGCGAGGAGATTTCATATTCATGAATCGACTATTTCTCCTATAGTAAAACGATACTGCATGATATAAAAAACTACCTGGTCAAGAACGTAAAAGATGTACAACGCCAAGAGATGACCAATATTTGTGAATTCTATCCTTGCGAATTCGCTCACTTACAGCTCCGCATCTAAATAATGAACAACTGATTCAAGACAAGTCAATGTAAGTGTTAAAACAGTAATAAGGAGACTTAAAGAAGTCCGTTTAAACCCTAAATGTCCTGCTAGATTTCCTAGGCTTCTCCCACGTCACAAAATCAGACAGTTACAATTTTTAAGAGCCCATTGTAATTGCCATGGCTGGGGAAAAGGGGGAAAGTCCTTTTCACGGACCAAACAAAAATACAATTACTTAAGCTAGATGGACGTGGCCGAATATATAGAAGGTATGGGGAACGTTTTGCAGAATATCATTTTGCGCAAAACGCTTTGGTGGCAGTTCCATTCTGCTTTGGGGAGGCTTTAGTTGGGAGAGTCGTACGGACCTTGTTGAGGTAAATTTAAAGATGCACGTTGACTGCATACATACACAACATCCTTGAAGAGCATGTTTTATCTTAAATTGGCTTCATTGGGTACGATAATTTTGTGTTAATGCATGATAATGTCCGGGCTCATGCCGTTGGAACAGTGATCCAGTACCTTGAGGATGTTGGAATTGTGGCGCTAGAGTGACCACCAATGAGTCTTTATACTAATCCCGTAGAACATCTATGGAACATTCTGAAGCGGCATATGCGCTCGAAATCCAGTTCCTAACTCAACTGCAGAATTAAGAATTGATGTACAGGAAGAATTGAATCAGATTCCGCAAGAAACCATCAAATATCTTCTGGAGAGCATACCAAGAAGGATGCAGGCTATCGCTAGAGCTAGAATAGGATATACTAAGTATTAAATTTTTATTATGTTGCCTTAAAGTTATATTATTGTTTACTCTTTCTAATTAGACTTTATAACCAAATTCAGGATATTTTATTAGTTCCTCTACAAATCTGTTGTAAAGCTTCAATTTGTAATTTATTTGACTATAATATACGTAAAACACTCTAGTTCAGGGTATTTACTAATAAAATGCACAAAAAGTTTTAAAGGAAAAGTAATAAAATAAGAATGTTTGAAAATAAAGTATGCAATATTTTTGTCTGTGAGAGTATATTATTAATAATTGGACAATACATTTTAATGATAAAATATCATTT
Organism: Rosalia funebris; assembly: GCA_037954035.1. Lineage (NCBI taxonomy): Eukaryota > Metazoa > Arthropoda > Insecta > Coleoptera > Cerambycidae > Rosalia > Rosalia funebris. Next base: position 10,706,395 of record JAZFAV010000011.1, on the reverse strand, counting down.
AATTGCCCATTTAAATGACAAATGGCCACAGGTTTTATCAATGCCTGGCGGGGCTTTAGCCCGAGGAGTAGTTGTTTTCTAGAGCGATTATGTAATAACTTTGCTATTCGGGAACTACTTTGATAGCCGCTTGGCGGCTTGGTGGTTCCTTTCTCGATTTCCGACTTATAAGTTACTGACAGAGATCGTATCGATAAAGATGTATAGGCCATAAAGTTCATTCGGCATTTGTCCTGAATCGGCATACCGTATGCGGCACTGATGAGAACTAACAAGTTCGAAACAGCTGTATGTCGTTCGGTTCCGATCCGGGACAAATGTCGAATCCTACCTGTGGCGGATTTTATTTTTTGAAACCTTATCTGATCGTGCAAAAACACGAGAAAGGGGCCGAGGATCGCTTCTGGGTATAATTCAATGCCTGGCGGGGCTTTAGCCCGAGGAGTAGTTGTTTCCTAGGGCGATTATGTAATAGCTTTGCTATTCGGGAACTACTTTGATAGCCGCTTGGCGGCTTGGTGGTTCCTTTCTCGATTTCCGACTTATAAGTTACTGACAGGTTTTAATAACTTAATAATTGCTTATAATCATTAAAAGGATTTAGTTTTCACTGAAAATAAAAATTCGACTATAATCGGCTATAATAAATGCCATATAATGATGGCATTTATATAATATTATTAAATAATAAGTAAATAATAAATTAGAGGTGGCAGATATCGACGTGAATTCATGTTACTTTGTTTACTTTGTTGTTGCATATCGCAAAATGCAAATAGGTTAGGTACATACGTATTCGGAGAAATTCACCGACGACTCTTAATAAACTTGGCCAATACTCTACATGTATGTTTCTTGTAAGAGAAAACACCATTCGGACTAATTGTAAGTTGATTAGTCAGAAACCACGTATTGCGACCAACAATGTCAACATGAAGGCTACATACATGCGCACTGTAAAATATTCACATCGCATATATTATAATCGACTCCAGAGGAAAAAAGTGTACTACGTTGTAGTGAAATTATAATGATAAATTATAATGATCAACACTGGAATTAAGTTTTATACCAAAAATAGTGAAATTTTACATCATTGTCATACTATTAAAAGTGGTAAAGCTTTATCGCGACAGATTTTCAATATAGTCCAATCAATCTGTCTGAGCCCCTGTGTTAAATGGTCACTAATTTTAAACAGCCAAAAAAAATTTGAACATATAGAAAATAAAATTTTAAGAAACTTTTTTGCTCTCAAAAAGGCGGCCGCTAACATAACCTAAAAAATTCGCAAAAGTCAAAAAACCGGTTTTTCGCGAATAAAAAAGAAAGTTGTGCTCGGATTGGAAAAAGTTGTAGATAATGAAAAAATCTTTCGATTAAACTTTTGTGAGCTCGAATCGATTCAGTACTTTTCGAGATATATCGAAGAAACCGTTGAAAATTGCGTTTTCTTGATTTTGTTCTGAAAATAACAATATTTGATGAAAACATTTAATAATTTCAGAAAATGTAGTCCTATGTGAGACAAAAACAATCGTTTTCATACAATTCCAAAATATTTTTTTTCTCAAAGTTATAGCTGCTTTCGTAAAAAAAGGTGTTTTCGTAAAACGGCTTTTCCATCGAAACGGATAATCCTACAGACTTGTTCGAGGGCTTATCTTCTTCGTTAGGAGTTGTACTACAAATATATTTTCAGCAGCAATCGATTTTTTAAATTTTTTATATAAAAAATCGCGTTTGAAAATGACGTAATTTTCGTACATCGATTTTTTGGCAATAAATTTTTGTAATAAAACCGATGTACGAAAATCACATCATTTTCAAACGCGATTTTTTATATAAAAAATTAAAAAAATCGATTTTTGCTGTTTGTAGTACAACTCCTAGTGAAGAAAATAAGCCCTCGAACAAGTCTGTAGGATCATCCGTTTCGATGGAAAAGCCGTTTTACGAAAACAGCTATAACTTTGAGAAAAAAAAAATTTTGGAATTGTGTGAAAACGATTGCTTTTATTTCAGTTAGGACTACATTTTCTGAATTTATTAAATGTTTTCATCAAATATTGTTATTTTTAGAGCAAAAACAAAAAAACGCAATTTTCGACGGTTTTTTCGATACATCTCGAAAACTAATAATTCGATTCGAGCCCACAAAAATTGAGTCGAAAGATTTTTTCATTATCTACAACTTTCTCATTTAACTTTTTTCAATCCGAGCACAAATTTCTTTTTTATTCGCGAAAAACCGTTTCTTTTTACTTTTGCGAATTCTTTAGGTTATGTTAGCGACCGCCATTTTGAGAGCAAAAAACTGCAAGTTTCTTAAAGTTTCATTTTTATATGCTTAATTTTTTTTGCTGTTTACAATTAGTGACCGGGTCATTCCCTATTGATTGGACTAATAGTATAATGCGTGGCTTCGGTTATTTATTTAGAACATATGAAAATGATCGATTAACACTTCCACGATCTTACGTTGGCGATGTAGCACGATACTTTGTTTATTATTTTAAGTACGATCATCTGAGTGCATTCCTTCAGAGAAAGTTTCTTATGCGTACTAGCTAGGCGTTACTGCAGGCGTAACCCGAGAAGAGTGCATGTTCTGTGTAAATTGCATTATTTTGGTAAATAAATAATGATTCTGTTTCATTTATTCTAGTCATGCGAGTCGATTCGAATTCAGGAAGTACTTCTGTTCACCGTAAAAACTAAATTTGAAATTCATCAACGTAAAATAAATGTAAAATGTACTTACCTGAAATAACTATGACCTTATCGGTTGGTACTGTGCATTTAGAAAAGGCATTTTATGAAAATGGAGAATGTTTATGTTATTCCACAGTTAAGAATTTAACGGTTTTCCTAAATGAATACAACAGTATAAGACACTGAGGTTTTATCACCGCATTTTCCTATAGAATATAATTTGAATTATTGTATTTCATACATTTTTTTTAAATAAGACCCCTGTATAAACATCATAGTTAATTTTAGTAAATTATCAAGTAGAGTAATTGGTAAGTTTGCTGTTAGTATTATTAATAAACAGTTTTAAATCCTTAAAACGGACTTTTCCGCACATAGAACATCTCTATCTCGAAATTGAGTGGTCGAGAAAAAGTAAACCAACACATAAATGCAGAATATGTGTTTTATGCGACAGTTTTACTTTTTTCAATTTTTCTCAAATAATCCACCATCGTGCTTTCTCATGACCCATGGACAGGGTGGGATGTGTCCTATCTACCTCAAAATCAATAGATGTAGTCTGATAGATGTCCTTAATCAGAATCATTCGAAGCCCGATCGATCCAACACGATTTAATTGAGTGATCGTGCTAACAAAAACAATTTCTCTATATAGTCCACCATTGTGCTTTCTCATGGCCCATGAACATGGTAGAGTATGTTCTATCCACTTCAAAATCAATAGATGTCGTCTGGGAGACGTCCCCGATCAGAATCAGTCAAAATCCGATAGATCCGACACGATTTAGTTGAGTTATCGTGCTAAAAAAAAAAAATCGCAAATAGTCCACCATCGTGCTTTCTCATGACCCATGGACAGGGTGGGGTGTGTCCTATCCACCTCAAAGTCTATAGGTGTCATCTGGGAGACGTCTCCGATCAGAATCAGTCAAAACCCGATCGATCCGACACGATTTAGTTAAGTTCTCGTGCTAACAAGAAGTTTTAATGCCGACGACAACGACAACGACACACACACAGAAAAAAATTTTTAAAAACCATTTTCTTTTTGGTTTTTAGGTCGAAAAACGAGAAATAAACTAAAAAAAATGTTTTTCCATTTTTTTTACACGATTACATTACTTTTCCGCTAGTATAGTTGAGTGCGGAAAAGTAATAAATAAGTAATAAGTTAAAGCAAGAAAACATTTTCTAGTTTGAGACGTTGTAATAGTTTCCTATATTTGCTTACGTATTAATTTCATTCCAGTTTAGACGATATGCAAGACATTGTCAGGATTTCAAAATTTTCATAATCAAAACCCGAATCTAGTTTTCCAATTCAACGCATATCGTTTCGACACAGGTTTTAATTATATATTAAATGATACCAAAAGAATAGCATCTAGCTGAGATATAAAATTCAAATTTAAAAAGAGACGGGCTAAAGTCATGAAACGTAAAATAAACGTTTTTATTATGGATGTAAAAGTTTATTAGATTATTTTCTAATGCTCTAGATATAATGATAACATCGGTGGACAAGAGACTCCAAACATTTACTTGTTCTAATAATTTCGAATTTCTATGAAATATTGGTAAACTTATCCTCAACAACAATTGAAATTATGCAAAAAGTTGACAATCTATCAAACGACAAAACTCGCAATGAACAAGACATAATTGCAGCGGGACTTTGCAATATTGCAATATTTACAAACTTTTAATGAAAAAGTTATTACGTCTCCAGAAGAAACTTAAATTATATAACAATTAAGAACTTAGTGGATTCTTCTCCTAATATAAGCATACTTTGCTTTTATTAACAATGACGGTTTACGTTGCTACTGCAGAAGGTTCCTTTCAAAACTGATAATAATAAAAAATATTTAAAATCTATCATGGAGCAAAACCGACCAAGTAATTTTGTTCAATCATTTCGATAGAATCGAACATTCGAGATCGACAATTCGAAAATAATTAGACGCTGAAGATCCAATTAAATAATTTGCCGAAATTAAATCTTGAAAGGTGCAATTCACTAAGTTAAAATATTAACGATAATAACTAGACATTAACCTTGAAAAATTGCATTGTTAAATAAGATGTTTTATGTACATGTAGTTTCGTTGTGTGATGCACGATATACAGGTATATGACCGATATGTTTCAAATAAGTTTCTATTTCTTGTGTTTTGTTTCATATATTATATTTCAATTATTTGAATGTGTAATATTAAAAACGTTTGAGTTGTAATACTTAGAATATGACGTTCTTTTGTATGTGTATTTATGTACTCAATGAGAAAATACTGGTACCTGTTTGATACCTGTTGTAAAATAAAAACATGAAAATAAATGTATAAAAGTACTTTATACCTAATTCAACCTGTATCTGTATAGAGTGTCCCCAATTCAATAGGGTCTGGGGTTTTCTCGAAAACCATAAATGATGCAGAAAAATCAATGTACAATATTTTGAATTTAGTTTTTAAAAAATATAATGGGCCATTTTAACGAACATAATTATTTTTTAGGAGAATTTACACCTAACATCTTCTTACTCTATAACAAAATACGCAATATTTTCAAGAACAAATTATTGTTTGACAGAATTGGAATGAAAATAAATTTGTTTTCACCATAACCTTCTTTTTAAAATTCTCAAATGTATGTACTTTTGGATCCGATATTGAAAAGAACATAACATTATATAACATTGCAACAAAGTATAACAGAACAAAGATATAGGGTGATCCATATATACTATACAAGTACCAATAATTATGAAAACGTATCGTAGAGTGACCTGCAGAATGGCGAGGAGGAAAAAGAAATACAAATTGAAGATCCCTTTTTAATGTATAATGAAGAAGAATTATTATTTATTATAGCAGAGGCCCTTCGCATTGGAAGTAATGTGTATATATATATATATATATATATATATATATATATATATATATATATATATATATATATATATGCATATATACTGATATGTATAATACATCTAAAAGATGTGTATATTTTAGATGTGTAGATTCGATTGTAGAGTTACACATAAGTCATTAATGAATATGATCAATAATAATGGCCCCAGATTCGAACCCTGAGGAGCACCAGAACCGGCGACGAAAGTTTTAGATTTAAAACCATTATACGAAACAAACAATTGATGTTTCGATAAGAAATACTGCATTGATAGACATAGATCGCTACTAAATTTAAAACAACTCTAATTTAGAAAGAAAAATGTTGCGATTAACCTTGTGAAACGTGTTTTTGAGAAGAAATCCATCTATGCTACATCGACTTAACTGTTTTCTGCATGATTTGCCACAGATTATGTGAATACCGACAAATTCGTAAGAGCTGAATCCTGTTAATCAAAAAAAAAAAAAAAACAACAGAATAAAACGTTAAAAACAAATTTTCCTATAAATTCATGTTGTTATGGGGATATAACATATTCAAACATATTTTGATAAACATACGTATAAATGGAAATTTTGATTTCTAGAGAAGAAATTTTTGCAAAATTTGATAAGATTGTAATAGGGCGATATATTTTTGTCACCATCACATTACCACTTTTTAGAATAGGGCAGACCCTTGATTTTTGCAAGAATTGGGAAAGGCATGTGTAATAAGTATAAGATTAATTTATCTCAAACAGGCATATAAGTATCATTATTTCAACTGTATTCTATTTGAAAAAAGTGTCATAATAGTTAGCCACCCTTTGATCCGAACAGTTAGCTAAAATTATTTTCGTGAGACGATTTGTGTATCTGTCATAGTAAAGCATTACCACTTGTATTGTATTGTAGACTACAATCGCTGCATAACTATTCTAGAATACACGTCCACGTTGACACTGCTGAAACGTGAGGCAATATAGCTGTTCGCGATTTCTAATTAACGAATTTGTGCCAAAATGCTGTTATGTGTCTCAAGAGGCAAAAATTAATTGTATTGGCCAAGTTTATTTAAATGTTTTGTCAAGATGACTGAATATATTGAATTTTATGAGTCGCTGGATGATTTCACCGATGAGATATTATATTATAATATAAATACATATTTCGTATCCATCATTTATCATTTATTAGTCTGCTTATTATTTAAAAGTAAAATAAATTTTACCATATTACCCAATTTATATTTTTAGCGAGAATTGTATCCCAATTAGAAGTATTAACAATTGTTAAATCAGAAACAATATGTCTATTTAGGGATAATCAATTTAAGCCCAAATGATTTGTCTATCCTAAGAAGCAAACATATTTTATTTCATTAGATATATACATATTTCATTAGTGGTATAAAGAAATTAACTTTGTATTTTAAAAGAAGAATATGATAAAGTGCATTATATTTTAAAGGCGATTAATTTTCCCGTATGGACAATACAAGACGTAAAACTGAACAGCCAACTGAACTGAACTATATGTCACTGTATAAAACTGAAATGTGTCAGCCAAGTTCGAAAAGAAAGGGGCGACGCACCGGCCGTGTGTAATATTACACGAATCATTTCGAGCTACTTTCGGACCCCCCCCCCCCACTATAACTCAAAAACTATGAGACCTACATACTTGCAATGTTGCATGTCTAAGAAGGTCCCCTTGAATACTTAGAATCCGTTTCATGAATAAACCTGTTATAGTTCTCGAGTTATTATGGCCTGAAAAGTGCTATTTTATCAGTCACTGACTGACTCACTCACCAAAAACCTAGACCACTTCTAGGCGACTTAGAAACCTGAAATCTGGAATCAAGGTAGATTATTAGGTGTATACAAAGGAAACAATCTGAAACCACGAATTATCGATGTTCGATGTCGATAAAGTTATTGGTGCGATTAGTTTCAAGTACTAAGTACCAGTAAATTAATTTCAAGTCTTGAAAAAATAATTCAAAATAATATCCAGTTTGTTTATTGAAGTATCCACTTTAAAACAGTGTGTTTCTTATACTATATAAGTACATTATAACGTTAATAGAGATGATTTAAGATAAGTTAAAAAGGATAAAACTTTTCAAAAACTAAGGATATCTTACCACGAAGATAAATGTGAAAAGGGGACCAAGTTCTGTACAAACGACGTTCGGATTCGCCGATAAAATAGTTGAGATCTGAACGGGTACCAAGTTCCGTAGGAGCTTACAACAGGAACTTACAATAGGAATTGTCAACGGTCTTCAAATAATTTAAAAGAAAATTTGTTCGTTCTTTGATATTGAATTTATAACTTGGCAAGTTTTAATTGGCAAGACTTCGCGTTCATTTTACTCCATTACTGATATGAAAATTCACACCAGCTAATGGTAAAATTCGCTTGTGTAAAAATTTCGAGTAAACTTCAAATGCTATCAATTTTGGTCACAGTGTACACACACACGTAATAAAAGTTTACGACATTTTAATCATAAATTAAGGAGTCGAGAGACGACTCGAACGAAGCGACTTTTACATACAAAAGATAATATCATTTGATGGTTAACAGATATTTTGCTATCATAATGCGGTCGTTTGTAAACATACTGACATTTGAAACGGTTGCCAAACAGCTTGGCGATAAAAAAAAAAATCGAATACTAAGCGCCAATCTCGAATACGTACATATATGTTAAGCGCAAAATTTCTATTGTCGAGCGAGCATTTCGTCTATAGATAGCTCGTTGCCACTTTTTTGCAATACCAACCGGTTATATTTGCATCCTCTAATTTACTTTCTTTATTTGTAAATTTATTTAACTCATTAGCATACACGATTTGATTAATCGCTGGATTTCTATTAACAACGTTTTTAGGTTAATTCGATTTTAAGGCGTCGAGAGTGCATCAGGCAAAATTCTGGGAATTGAGAGGCGACAGTAAAATGCGCCTAGACACCATCCGTTACTTCTTACGCCGTGTGCATCGTAATATATTCTTTCCGGAGATAAAATACGTATTTGTCATATTTGGTTCCGGTTTGTGGGAGACAATGAATACGTGAAGAAAATTCATTATCAAACAATGAGAGTTATTCATCAGGTGCTACTATTTATAATAACAACTTGACAAATCTAACAGTTATGACTTTTATAATGGCAATGCCTTCGTCATACATATCATTTGTTAATGTAGAAGATTCCAATTTCAGTAATATATATTTTATTCAGTAAAATTTCTCCATCTAAATTGTCTCTATTAAATAAAAATCCTACTGTAAATAAAATTATTGAGAGAATAATACAAAGCCTAATGAATATTAACAACGAACTTATAACAGAAATGGGAAATAAAGTGTGCAGTATTCTGACAAATTACAGATACAAATTCAAAATTATAATAGTCGAAATATTAACTACACCACTATACTTATGGAACAAAAAACATTTTAAAATAAAACCCCAATAGTTATATATTAAATGCCTCTAAATATAATAAAATTATGTACAAAGACTATGAAAGAAAAATTAATAATATGCTAAAAGACGACATATATAAAACAAAAAATAAAGAAATTAACAAAAGTAAATTAAAAAAAATTAAAGTTGGTTCAGAAAACAAACCAGTAACAGAGTAATAAAAAAATTAACTCATATGTTACAACCGCCACGCACCCTTCATTTATGATCTTCACAAAGAAATTTATTCAGTAATATTGACAACCCGACCCATTTCCCACAACATTATTAAACATATTAAGTAACTAACATTTTCAGAAAAAGTTAATACAAAATGGCAATAGTAGTATAGCAAAGCGGGTACGGGCTCACCCTCGGATTTGTCCGCGGACATTTGATGCGGATGGCATGTGGTCATTGTTGATCTGAAGAACTCTTAGTACAGGTATAGAACAGGTCTGTACAGGTGTAAAACAGGTCTGTACCGGTTTAAAACAGGTATGGTGGTATTAGGAAAAAAACAAGATGTCATTAAACAGGTTACCATACCTGTTTTAAACCGGTACAGACCTGTTTTACACCTGTACAGACCTGTTCTATACTTGTACCAAGAGTTATTCAGATCAACAATGACCACATGCCATCCGCATCAAATGTCCGCGGACAAATCCGAGGGTGAGCCCGTACCCGCTTTGCTATACTACTGGCAATCTTGCATGACTCTGGATGAAGTGCAGATGATAGAGGACAGAAGACAGAGGACAGAGGGCAGAGGACAGAGGACAGAGGACAGAGGACAGAGGACAGAGGACAGAGGACAGAGGACAGAGGACAGAGGACAGAGGACAGAGGACAGAGGACAGAGGACAGAGGACAGAGGACAGAGGACAGAGGACAGAGGACAGAGGACAGAGGACAGAGGACAGAGGACAGTGGACCGAGGACAGATGACAGAGGATAGAAGACAGAAGACAGAGGACAGACGAGAGGGGACAGGGAGAAGAACGGGACAGGGATATGGAGCTGAAGCAGGGGAGAGAAGACAAATATATAATGTCAAGAATGGAGGCCGAATAGCGAAAAACGGAGGGCGAAAGGTGAATAACGAAAAAAGGAAAGGGATTAAAGAATAAAAATTATTTGATTCAAGATAATACTGAAAAACGGTCTGCATTCTTATAGATCGTAAATTGTGTCACAATCTTAAAGTTCCTTTTTAAAATAAAAAAGCCTTTGTATTTAAAATGTTCAGTGAATATGTGATGTTCTGAAATATTCCAACAGAGAAATTTTGTCTGAGATCTAGATTGAAACACGAGACTTAATCATCTCTAGATGATATTCGTGGAAAACTGATATCCTGTTTTTGTTGCATCGAACGTTATAGCTACATATCATTTTATCTGTAACTATTATATTTAGTAATTTTGTACGCTATAATGCTATGAGTACACGATATAATTGTTCTTTATATTACCAGAAAAAGTAATTCACCATTTTATTTAGTGAAAACAAGTTTTCATTCAAATAACCTTTACTCGGCTACCTCCATCTATTATTAGCAATTTAAAGAAACAAAAAGGTCTTAAATTTAAAGGTACCCATGTATATGAATTGCATGCATATATTTATCTGTAACTATTTAATAATTTCATATCACATAATGTTATACATAAGATATAATAATTTTTTATATTTTCGAAATAAGAAATTCACCATTTTCTTTAGTGGAAATCAGTTATCCTTCAAATGACCTTGACTGCTACCCCCATCTACTACAGTTTAAATAAGTAGAAAGGTTTTTACTTTTCCGCACTCCACTATACGCGGAAAAGTAATGTAACCGTGTGAAAGAAAAATTATTCTAGGGCTTATTTTTCGTTTTTCGGCCTAAAAACAAAAAAAAAAATGGTTTTTAAACCATTTTGTATGTGTGTACGTGTACGCTTGGGTGTGTGTGCGTCGTTGTCGATGGCATTTATTCTTGTTAGCACGATAGCTGAACTAAATCGTGTCGGATCGATCGGGTTTTGACTGATTCTGATTAGGGACGTCTACCAGACGACATCTATCGATTTTTAGGTAGATAGAACACACTCTACTATGTTCATGGGTCATGAAAAAGCACAATGGTGGACTATTTGAGAAATTTTTTTTGTTAGCACGATCACTCAAAATTGTGTCGCACCGATTGGGTTTTGACTGGTTCTGATTAGGGACGTCTACCAGACGACATCTATCGATTTTGAGGTGGATTGGACGAACCCCACCCTGTCCACGGGTCATGAGAAAGCACGATGGTGGACTATTTGAGAAAAATTGAAAAAAGTAAAACGCATAAAACACATATTCTGCATTTATGTGTTGGTTTATTTTTTCTCGATCACTCAATTTAGAGATAGAGATGTTCTACGTGCGGAAAAGTCCGTTTTAAGGTTTTAAAACTGTTTATTTACTTTAAGGTAACCATATTCTTTGTTAACGCTATATAAATTATTGTATTCAATTAACTAGTATTTCAACAGGTCTGAACTTTTATATAACGTCTTATTTTTAAGTTTGTCGGTAATAATTACATTTAGCAGTTTTATATTCAACAATGTTATATGTACTACTTAATCGGTTTCTTAGATTTTCAGAAGAAATAACTCACAATTTCATTTAGAGAAAACCAGTTATTCTTCAAATGACTTTACTCTGCTATCTCCATCTATTACCGTTTAAAGAAATAAAATTTCTTTCATTTAAGGTATTCTTTCTGGAGCTTATATAAATTACTATGGTGAATTAACTAATATTCCGTTTAATGGAAACATTAGTTTCTTTGGGCCACCCCGATGGAATGTCATAAAAAGTAGACTTGTGTTAAATTTTTACTCTCATTTGCGACTAGCCTACTACGTACGACATACTAGTAAATCGAGCAGCTTTAAAATCGACTGGTTTTCTTGTTTACACCTAGCGTTACAAAACGATTAATTGAACAATAACAGTTACAAGAACAATGAACCAAAAATGTGCAATTGTTTTCTAACGGCTCGTAAATAATTTATGAAGAAAATGATGTAACGCTTATGGTAATTAATCGGGGAATAGTGTCTTCTTTATTTTACAACTTTTTATAATTAATTCTGACATTTGAGCGTTTGCCAAACCGAGGTAGAAAATATCAAGGATGCGAGCGTATTTTTTGGAAAGTTATTTTGTCAAAAGGATCGAAATGCAAGCAAAACTCGGCGAACACGTGAACCGAGAACGTTGCTAAACGTTCGGTGTTTTTGTGGAGGAATGCGTATTAAATTAAACGGCTTGTTTTGACATTGAAATCGGTACCTACATCTGATTCAACTTTCTAACAAGTTTAGAACCAGAATCTTCGGCCGTAAATATTTTTATTTGTATTTAAATTAAGCGAGATCTTGCGTTAACACCGCAACATACAGGGTGCTTAACTATAGCATTCGTCAAAATAAAATATAACTTTCGCCCTTCCAAAGGAATGTCTTGTATAAGTAGTTTCAAGGTCATTGCGCTTTCCTACTAACTATTTTATTTTAAACAGAGCACTCTGTATATTGTTATATTCTTGAACACTATAGCGTCTTTCAATAAGGGCGCTCGATTTTTAAACGTAAATAAAACAAGTTTTGTGTGAGATTCAATTTTTTTTTATTTGAAAGAATATTTTATGGCACTAAGTATGGAGAATAACGTTGTTCGAATGTCCGCTGCGGCTTTGTTTGCTGGTACGTATTCGAGAGGTCCAATTTTCGATTATTTTGTCGCATAAATTTGGCTGAACCTGCTGGATGGCTGTCGTTATGTCGAATTTGAGGGCATCAATTGTTTGCAGTATCGCAATTGTACCGCACAAGTCTATGCGGTATCTTCGCATAGACTTGTGATTTAAGATAGCCCTAAAGGAAGAAGTCTAAAGGCGTTAAATCGCACGATCTCAGTGTCCAGTTCACGTCGCCGCTGCGCGATATAACCATCCCCTCAAATCGCTCGTACAGAGTGTCCATCGTGGCATGTATCGCCGTCCAGTTGGAGTCATATGTCGTCGGTATATCATTCAGTTTAGGCCACAAAAAGTTGCTTATCATCGATCTATAACGCTCGCCAATGTTGGTTATGGCAATGCCAGCTTCGTTTTGGAATAAGTACGGACCGATGATTCCGCCAGACCAAAATTCGCACCAAACAGTGACTTTATCGGGATGCATTTAGTGCTTGTGTATCTCGTGTGGATTGATATCGTCCCAAATTCGACGATTTTGCTTGTTCACATATCTATTCATCTAAAAATGGGCCTCATCGCCGAAGATGATTTTTTTGGCGAAATTTGGGTCAATTTCCTACTGCTCCAGGGTCCAATCATCGAACACATGGCGTTATCTATGGTCGTTTACCTTAAGTTTCTGGGTCAGTTGGATTTAATACGAGTGCACACCCAAGTCCTGACGCAGAATTCGCCAAGCTGAAGTCGCAGAAAAGCCAAGTTTAGTGCATCTGTCAGCATACAAAATTCAGTTGACATACATGACAATTAAAAGTTAAAGACCATTTACAACATTTGACATTGTCAAATATTAACTTTATTCACAAATTATATCCTATAATTATAAATAAGACACTCAGTATTTGTATCACTTTCCTGTAGTATTAACCTTAAGTTGAAACATTACCTATTAACTGTACGAATAAAATCGATTTATTTTTAAATAGTCCTGATTAGTGACAGGAATACGTCAACCACAAAATGTCAGCAATTTTTTAACGCTTAATAAAGCGTCATAGCAAATAGTTATTAATTATATAAGTGAATTAACAAGCTTTTAATCCACGAGAAAAAGCTAAGCGAACTAAAGGCTGTTCATTCCCGAATATGATTCAACGTTTCATCTACGACCACGGCAAAAACTGGTCAATTAGGAGGTGAAAGGAGGTAGTTTTGAAAAACGTCAGATTTGACAGATTTATAATTTATATTTTTCAGACACATAAGCGTGGTATTATGAACTTTAATCCATTAGTATATTAAAAGGCCTCTACTCCACGGAAAACAGACGTATGTATTAAACCTTCCTAATATAGTGGTCGTGGATAAATAATTTTTACTGATTGCTAATAAAATTGTTTTCCAGTATACTACCTTGTTCTACATCACATTGTCTATCATTTTTATATGCATATTACATATTATTATACTTATCTCTTTTCTGGTTGTTCTGTGAAACTAGAATTAAAAATAATACTGTTATTCGTGAAGTTAAATTTGAAAAAGATTTTGTTCTCATACTTTATTCGAATTAAGTAATTAAATATACAGTTTTATTCATTGTCAATTTTATTAGGAAAAAATAATATTTTCGGTCGGTAGTATTGAATCTAAACTGATCATCTTTTCGAAATACGTTTTTCAAAAATTATAGAGGACTGAATAAAACAATTAAATACACATTAATAGTCTGCTGTTTTTGCCTTTGAAACCTCGACAAGTTCTGTCGATAATCCTGTTAGATTCTCCATATATGTAAAATAACGTGTAGGCTTTCACGGTCGTTTAAGTATAATTAGTTCCTTTACCTTCCTCTTTTTCTTCAGACGAATATTAATTTGTCCATAACCACCCATACAACGTTGGGATAGATTTTAGTTTTGTGTCATTTTATCGCTTAATACACTAGAATATTTATTATCTAATTTGCCATTTTCCAAGCAAATACGTCTAACATTTTTTGTAAAATAAATAATATGTAATATCTCCAGCACTGCATTCTTACTCAACACATATTATTATTACTAATATTATTACGTTAAATATTAATCGTCAAAATGACCAGTTTGTCAATATGTGGTATATATACAAAAGAATAAACTTAATTACGTCTTCGTGAAGGGTTCGTCGCTTGACCTCACGTTGATATCTAATAATAAAAGTACATCCTTACACGCTTAGTCTAGCTTATGCTTATGTAATACAGTCCTACATGTCATGTTCCACTATTATCTTCCCTTAGTTTATATTTTTAATTATACATAATGTGTATATAGGTTCTTCCTTGTTCAATAAACAGCTACAATCAAAGAATATAAGACTCGACGTAATAACCGATTCTTTATATTATGTTGCAAAGAGCGCCTAATATATCCTCATATATCTACAAATTCAATTTACCAAATAACTGTCAATATGATATGATCCCTAATTATATTAAAGTACTTCTTAGGACAAAATTATACTATTTTATTCAACAAAAGTATTTTTAGAATTTCTAAATATTATAGCAATTGACTGAGTATTCTTAGCTCTATAATTGTCAAAGGAAGGAATTGGGCTTTCGAAGAGGGAAATGGTAACATTTGAGACTGGCACAGATATTACAACCACTCAAATTGAATACCATTTCAGGCAGAGATTTGGAAATGTTTAATGGTTCAATATGGTTCAACAATTAAAAACGACGTTGCCGAAAACTAATTAGTTGGAATTTTTGTGGCCGATTGATGGGCGATATTAAAGGTATTTTTAACGAAGTACTTCTAAATAGGTCTTCTTCTTCGCTAACAATAATCCGTAGCTTGATTCAAAGCGCCGGAAAACGTGAATATGATTTTATCAAAAGTCAAAAAAGAGACATGTTTATAAATTATGTTTCCAGAAGAGAGGCATATCGATAGAAGATATTATAGGCATTTTTAACGAAGTATTTCTAAACAGGTCTTCTTCTTCGCTAACAGTAATCCGTAGCTTGATTTAAAACTTCGATAAACGTGAATGTATTTTTCGCAGAAGATAAAAATGCGCCGTCCCTGTAAATTCCATTTCCAGGACAGTATGGTTAATACTTCAGAAAAACTGCGCCAGAAAACAATATACATATATGAATGTTGCTAGAAATTGGACCTAATACGATGTCGCATGTTGAACAAAATGGTTGTGATAGATTGTGTACATCCCTTATCTTAAGCAGGGACTATTTAAATATTGGTTATATTTTAATATAATAAATAGGATAGGGGGGGGGGGCTATTTAAATATGGGCAAATAGACACAAAAATACAATATAAATATGCAAGGATTCGCCTAGTAGTTTGCCGCTTGCCGTATAATCATAACCATCGTACACTGTATGGTGTATGAGAATAGAAACTTCTTATATATTTTTAAATATATAAGTAAATAAGCTACTTTAAAAAGTTGTCTTACGCTAGTAAAACATCAATTAGGTAAAGAAAATGTAAATCTAATCAACTGCATTGTTCAGAAAGTTGACCTGTTGACCAATATTTTCCTCCTCGTCTTGTGAAAACTTTGTAGATTTTATTACCTTGTATACATGATAATTATATACAGTGAGAACGAATAATGCAAAATCACTATCAAAGTAATAAAAATGATCGGACAGGTTGATTTTATTTTTTTAATATATATTTTTTATATAACGACACCTGTATCTAGGATGTTATTTATTTAATCAATAAGTTCAATATACCGCTAGGTGTAGGTCTGAATGTAATACTATAAAATACAATATTATATTTTCTTACGGTATTTCACGTATCTTCGTTCTAAAAAATCCTATGCCAATCGTCTCGTCTCACTCCACCGATTTCCTGTCTTTTCCGCTTCTGGTCGCAGTTGGTCCTCCCATCTCAGTCGGGAGTACTCAATTTTATTCTTTCCCTACGGATTTGTAGATTTTTCTTGTTACTCTCTCTTCCTTCATCATATTTACGTGATGTAATCAACCCAATTGTCTTTCTCCAATGACTGATTCTATCGGTTTTATATTTAATTCTGCTATTACTGTCCCGTACATTCTTCTGTGCCCCTTTAATTCTTATAAGAAGTCTTATTTCGATAACTACTATTTTACTTTTACAATTATTATTAATGTTTAGGATTCACTGCCATAAATTATATATTGTTTTACCACTTTCTGATATATTTGTATTTTTATTTCCATTAGTATCTCTTTCCTTCTCAGAAACATAGTTTTATAGGGACATTTGTACAGATCATCGGTTTTTACCATTTTTTGGTTTATTTCCTTGTCTATTTTCCCCCGATTATTTTCTGATTGTGCCTAGATAATCGTGATGTGTAATCAATTCTTGTCTCTTTCCAGTATTTGTCTTTACATGACAAATCTATGTTTATTTTTTTTCTTGAAAATATCATGGTTTTGGTTTCTTCGATATTTTCCATGTTTATATAATTTTCATTTTTTTTGGTATATCTCTAGGTTTTGTTGCAGTTTTTCTTCAGTTTCAGCTTTCAGCTACAAAGTCATGTCTAGAGAAAAGTAGAGGACTTATACACATCCTTGTTTCAGTCTCATTCTTGTCTCGAATTCTGAGAATTTTTGGTTCTGCATTCTCATTTTGTTTCTATTAATATATCTATAGTTAGTATTTACATAGTTCCCCAATGATTATTTGTCAGCTCGTCTTTGTCTCATTCACTTCAAGATATCATTTCCTTTTTTTTTTTAAGTCTATAAAGCATAAATGAATGCTTTTCCTTAGTGGCTCTTCTCATGTTTGTCTCGGAATAAATATAGAATCCTGGGTACTTCTTCCTTTCCTGAACCCGTGTTGAGATTCTTTCATAGTTGTTTCCAATTTTTCCCTTAATCTTTTTTCTATTATTCTGGTAAAAACTTCACTCTTTTCTAAATATTGGTATAATTATGTCTGTGTTCCAGTCTTTAGGTATTTATTTCCTTTTTAATATGTCGTTCAAAAATTTCCACGTATTTTATCATTTCTAATGTAATTTCACCTTGTCCAGGGGATTTACCCAGTACTGTTGTTATTGGGTCTAGATGATTTCCATGACTGTCCTCTTCTTCGTATGTTACATCGTCCTGTTGATTTAAATCTGTTAACTATTCGAGATGGTGCTTCCATCTATCCAATATCTGTTTTTCTGTGGTTACTGAATTTTCCTTTTTATCTTAAATATTTTTTTCTCAATATAGGTGGTTTCTTTTGTTTCATTCTTTCAGTGTGCCGTAAACTAATTTTTGATTTTCCAAATAGTGTTCTTCAATATTGTGACCGAATTCTTCCCAGATATGTTCTTCCCTTATTAAATGTTTAACTTGAGTTCGGATAATTTTATTTTATATTTCCTGTGATCTTCTATTTTGCCTGTAGGTATTTTACCATCTTTTTTCTTTTCATTAACATCTCTCTAAATTTCTGAAAAATATATATGTACCTATAAAACAAAATCGACCTGTCCCTTTATAGGCACTTCTATAAGCAGATTTTATTTTTATATTAGTGACGTTCAACTACGTTCCGGTGTTTTCCCTTCTTGCACTTTGACTAATTTCCACCATTCAAAAAGTTTTGCTAACGTCGCGGATCTACAAAAAAAAAAACAAACCATCGGATTAACCAACCTCGACAATTAGCAAGAAAGTAATCTCTTGCGGCTGAACTTGCACCAACTTGCACAACAGCAAGAGGCTATTTCTCGTCTGTTGCCAATCCGAATCCCCTGTTAAAAAAGACGCGCTCTTCTGTCAGCGGATTTCGACAGAGCCTCGCGAGAAAACCGACGTAAAATCGGCGTCTTCTGCCGGGAAATCTTTTCGTTTTTTTTACGTAAAGACGGACGCATGGATACATGCAAAAAAGGAGCAGTTTTGCAAAAGCCTGCGACCCGAACAAAGGGTAAGAGCTTGCGTATAAAAGGCAAGCGGACAGCGGCAGGCCGATTACTCGCGGCCGCAGGAGAGCGAAAGTTGCCCCGCGAAGTTACAGATTGTGCAGTTGTGTGGACATGTGGCGTTGTGATTGAGTGCCAGGTGAGACTCCGGCTACTATAGTGACACAGTGTTGTTCGCAGTGCGGCTGTGAGCGGCTATACTGCCGCCCTCGATCACTTCTTTCTTCAGCCAGGCCCACGGTTATATAATTCTTAAGACGTTTTCCTCCGCAAGGCTTAAATATGGCGAACGGATTCCTCATGTAAGTGCTTTGTTTTTCCACTTTTCGCCTACCATATTGCACTTTCACTTTTCAGATAATATACTAAGCAAAAAATCGTCCCTATTCTCTTGCGTTCAGGTCTCGCTCTTCGCGCGTACTACGGGGGGACCTCGAAAAGTTATCTAACATACAGGGCGTTCAGTCTTTTCTAAAGCGACCTACTTATTTAAATATTTACGAAAATGTTATTTTTGTGTGAGATTCAGTGAAATTATACTAGGTACCTCAACGAGATCATGTACTAATCCCTCATTTTTTTTAATTCGAGTAAATTTGTCAAATTAAAAAGTTATTAAAGAGTCTTTAATAGGCTTATTTTAACATATTTATACATGTTGTCAATACCGCAATCGGTTTTACAGGAAGTGTCATAAATTTTGATTTTTTTAAATGGATTATCCCGTATATTTTAATATGTTCCGGTTCTGAATGAAATTTGCTATGCAGTGAATATAATATTTGACATTTTACTGAAATATAGGTGACTTATTTAAATTATTTTTTTATCAAAATTAATAATTGAAAATCTTTCTATAATGACAATATTACAAGAAAGCATTGGATAAGATACTGTCGTTCATATTTTATGTTTAGATCCAATATTGAAGCGAATATTTATTATAAAATTATTTGGAAGAATTCTAAATATTTTTAATTATTTTTGAGTGACAATTACTAGGTATTTTTTTAAATTAGTATTTTAATTACTCTAAATTTGTGCATATATAACGGATTTCATTATGAGTTGTAGAAATTGAGAAATTATCAACAATTAATTTGATTAATTGGAATTTTTCATTATAGGAAATTTTTAATTTATTTAGATTTTTATAAAAAATTTTAATAAGTTCTTCCTATTTAAAGGAAACTTCATATAAAATTATATGATTATGTAAAAAAATTTATTCAGAATCGGATTGTCTCAAAATAAACAGCGTATTTTATTTAAAAAGTAAAAATTGATGACATTTCCGAGGAAACCGGATGCAGTATTAATAATATACGTATGACAAAATTTCAAAAATTGCAGGTACATGGTCTTGTTGACACTTGGTATTTCCCTGCAACTCATTCTAATGCATTCGGTAATAGATTTCTTAGCTTTATCAGAACGAATCATAAAATTTTATCAGATAATTAATTCAGAATTGACATAATATATTTAGTAATTTATCTAGAACCTAGAGATCACTAATTTTAATAAGATTTTGGAAAAGACTTTAAATCAAAGCAGTTAAAATATAAGGGGTATTGTAATGGGCTAATTTTATAAAGGAATATACAGTCAAAGCATATTTTGTAAAAGGGCATTATATGATTACTATATACTAAAGTAAAGTATATACTAAACATGGTGATTAATAATAAATAAATAAGTTTTTTACATAATATGCAATTATAAAAGTAGAATCATGAAATAAGTCAGTCTTTAATTCTAGAGTGACAGGATTTAAGCAGAATTTTACATTTCCCTTTTCAACCCCCTTAGCATGATAGTTAAAATGTTTAAAACAGAATTAGGGTAAATGTTGTGCCTCATTGAAGGGTTTTCTAATCCTCTATTAGTTTCTTCTGGAGTTCTCTTTTTAAGTGGGGTATATTTTACATTTTCATCATCTATTTTCCTAAGAGAAAAATACTTAATTTTATTATAAAAGAAATAAAATGAAACGTTTTAAATCAAATGTTCAGACTTGGAGCTGGCTATCTATTAAAATAACAGAGACGTTGTTTAAGATTATTAGAAAGGCTTATACCTGTATATACTTTCTTAGTTATTTCATAATGTAAATAATTTTGGAATTATTTACATTATTTAGTGTATTGAAGAAAATGTTCGATTTTAAATAATCATAATAAATAATCAAACATATCAAATCTGTAGCGTAAACTGGTATTTCAATGGCATTACGTCTACCTTAGAGTAGAAGTAATTGATTAAGATGCATTAACCTTACTTTCCCTGAAAATGTGGTAAAGCCCCATTGTCTCGCTCCATTAGCGTTTCCATCTTCAGAACTACCACCACCAGTTACCATAATACCAAATATTTCTGCCAGTTTATTAAGATTACCATCACATGATAAATGTCTTCATAATGTTGTAACTAAGAAACTAACTTTTGTAACTAATTTTTTCTTTGATACAAAACTGATTTCATTAAAATATATGAATTTTTAGACATATATGAATTTTTAATAACCTTCTTGTGATTTATTACAAAACAAAAAATGATTATATAATGGAAAATTAACAAACCGTTCAGTATCTCTTGAAATAAAGAGGGTATAACAAACTCAGTTGGCGACAAAGGTTGAAAAAAGCTCATCACTCATCAACACCGACTTTTACTTAAATAATACCTTATACTGTATATTTAATAAAAAAAGGTTAGTAAATAAATAACTAGAATGCACGAGAGGCTATTAAAAGTAGAATAATAGTCTAATATTCTACACGAGCTGCTTGCTGATAATATTATTATTTTGTTTTATTACTTTGTTTTTGTTTGTAGAGCTAAGGCTAGTGTATACTCTTATAAGTATACCTTTGTGCAAAATTATACCCATCTTAAGCAACATGTTCAGTATGTAGTTATCTTTTTACAGAGTAATATGCAGTCTTTATTAAAGACGTACGTAATATTAAAAATAAAATGTTTTTGGTATTAAAACGTGATACGGTTTGGCTGTGAACTTAACGTTGATTTTAAACCTTTGCAACTTTAGTCTTCGGTAAAGTTTCCCTTTATTTTGCTATTCATTCAGTATATACTAATTTTGACAGAAAATTAAAACTGAATTTTAATGAACTCCCGATGATGTTCGTGGATGATGATTTCGGTGTTCGTGGAAAACTGGTCCCCTGTTTTTATTGTTGCATCGAAGGTTCTAACCTCTCAGGATATTCGTACACGTAAATAATATCATTAATAGTTTATCAACATATAAGACGCATGAATAAAATGTATGTGACATTAGATACAAGACATTTTCTAGTTACCGCCATCTTACAATAGCCTATAAACAGTGACCTACAACTGTTAACTTCATTGAGCTATTTACATTCATTATATTTGTTATTGCTTTTAACTAATTAAGCATTGTTGGTAAAAGTAAATTAAAATGGTATGACTTTGTTTATGGGTGAGAAGAATTATAGTTGTTACGGTAAAAAATAGAAATAGTGTTTAAGTAATTACAACACAAGAATATCTTCGTCATTTAGCATGCCAGTTGCAAATAAATAATGTACATAACAGTTATAGCAGACATATACAAATATGTCAATTGTCAATTATTTATTGAAAGAAGGAGAGGGAAAAATGTGTTCTAGAAGGAGTTTTAGTACTTAAATAACATATGTATTGACAAATATAATAGGGGTGATATGATACTATTTTATTTTCAATTTAATTGTTACATCTTGTTTACTGACGTCTTTAAAACCAATGGATATTGTGGTGTATTGAACCTAATATGCTGCATATAAATAAGTTTGTTAATCATCAATCTTTTTGAGTTACTAATAAGTTAAAGGATATGTCATAGAAAAATATTAAGCACAGGAAATATTGTAAATACAAGTCTCAAATACATGCTATTAATGTAGCATTTGTATTAAATACTAAAGCTCTCTAACTTAAAAATGCAGCTTTCCCTTGCTGCATAATAATGTTTACCCATTGCAAACTATTTGAACATGCATTTAGGTATTTATATAATATTCTATTTTGTACAATTTTTTTACTTTTTAAACATATTTATTATTATAATCATTTCAGAGTATTGTTTATTACAATTCGTAGTTAATAAAAAAACTCTCTTATCTTGCCGATAAATGGAACAGTCTACCTGAGCCTAGCGATAAAAACGAGCCACGGTATGTTGTGAGATTCTTTATTTGGCGAATATCGATGAAATAAACTATACAGTTTTTTTATAAAATGCAATTGCGTTAAATATTTTTTTAAATTACAAAAGAATGACAGAAACCTTCTATATGCTTAAAATTTCATTTTACATGTATAGAACATTTATTATTTCAAATTGTGCATGTCTCTAATCCACATTCGTTGGCATTGCAATAAGTAGAACCTTGCGGTATTGTAGCATATTAAAAGTAAAAGCACGTATCTACATATAATTTGAAAGTACCAAGTAATAACCTGTTCTAAGAGATATAGTGTTACGTTTTAATTGTTTTCCAGATATCCTTGAAGGATATATTTTGGCTATTAGATTATCTGTTACTAGGCTATAGCAAGAACTACGATATTGAGAGACATTATTTTTATTATATTATCGCTATGTCTTACTAATATATACGCTTTTTTTTAATTCGTCGTTAATTTATTTAAATGAATAGATTAGGATTTAGAAGAATAATCTTACTACTATTATTTTCTGTATATGTAATATTTTTCTCAACGTAATAAGACTGTATATATTCAGTGTCAACGTATCCTTTAACATAAGTGGAGAAACAGAATCTTTGTTACTAGCTTGTAACAAACGATAATATCCAATAATAGACAACGCGATATTGATCGATCTACTCTCACTTTCAATCCGACAGGTAGAAACCGTTAAATTGGACTTTTTTTGAACGTGCAGAATATCGAACGGTTTAATGTATTTTGGCAAAATATGGAAGAATTAATTCTGTATTATAAACGCCGTTATTTGTCATCATCACAGCAACATAGGAAGTCACTTACTTCGTTCCACAATCTATACTTTCAAGCCGTCGCCTTGATGAAAAAATATATGTGTTACGTATTAACAGAAAGCCGAAATAATTGGTTGTTTTATTTGTCTGTAGGCTTCCTCATGTAGAGTTTAAGGTAATGAAGGTCAGTTATTCAATTCAGGAAAATTAAAATGACGAAGAAACGCCTCCGAAGCTGGATTAAAGATGGAATGATTAGCTAGCTGTAATGTTTTACTATTAAATTGGCCTTGCATTATGAAATCGTCTGGTTCTGAATGATTTTTAGTTTTTTAGGTGTTCATTAAATAGCGTATTTTATGGTCAGATTTAAAGGTATTAATTAAACATTTACATTTTAAAAACAAAGAAAGCAGGAGAAAAATTACGAATGTTTCTCGTTGCACGTTTAATAAATCAAATTGGCGTCATTCTTCTTCTTTGGGTGCTTATCCGTTCCGGATGTTAGCGATCATGTTGACTATGTGGATTTTGTTGACTGCTGCACGAAACAGTCCTGTGGTTGTTGTTGAGAACCATGTTCTTAAATTTTGGAGCCATGAGATCCGGCGTCTTCCTGGTCCTCTCTTCCCTGGAATTTTGCCTTGTAAAATGTTTTGTAACAACCCGTATCTTGAGATATTTCTCATAATGTGGCCTAAATATTGTAGTTTTCTTTCCTTTACTGTTATCATTCGTTCGGGTTGTTTGTTCATTCTACGGAGGACTTCTTCATTTGTGATATGGTCCACCCATGAAATTTTCAGTACACGTCGATATAGCCACATCTCGAAGGCCTGGATTTTCCTGCTAGAAGCCTTAGTCAGAATCCACGACTCGACCCCATACAGGAGTACGGTGAAAACATAACATCTCATCAAACGAACTTTAGTATTCAAGTTCAGATCTCTGCTTTTGAACAATTTTTGCATTTTTATAAATGCAGCTCTGGCTTTCTCTATTCTACATTTTATTTCAGCAGAATGATCCCAATGTTCGTTGATGGAGCTTCCGAGGTAGACATATGATTGGACTCTTTCAAGTGGTCTCTGGTTCACTGTTAGCTGTCCCAGTGGTGGAGGCGTTTTACTGATTATCATATACTTCGTTTTTTGTGTGTTCAGTTCTAGTCCATATCTTTGGCTGACTTCTACGATGTTATTTAGCAATTTCTGTAAACCCTCCAAGCTACTCGCGAATATGACTGTACCGTCGGCATAGCGTATGTTATTTAAAACTTCACCGTTTACAAGAATACCTTCCATCATGTTATCTAGGGCCTCTTTAAATATTTGTTCTGAGTAAACGTTGAACAGTAAAGGAGACAGGACACATCCCTAACACACTCCTTGCTTTACCTCTATCGAGTCTGACAATTCTCCCTCCACTCTGATCTTAGCTGTCTGGTTCCAATACAAATTAGTAATAATTTGTAGTTCTTTTTCGGGAATTCCAGTTCTTTTTAATATTTGTACGAGTTGTTCGTATTTGACGCTATCGAACGCCTTTTGGTAATCGACGAAACAAGCATATATGTTTACATTTACGTCTCTACATCGTTGGAATAAGACTTGTATAGCGAATAATGCGTCTCTTGTCCCCAAAGCATCTCGAAAACCAAATTGTGTTTGACCTACTTGTTTTTCTAACTCGTTGTAAATTCGTCTATGTATTATTTTCAGAAACAACTTTAAAAGATGGCTCATTAGGCTAATCGTTCTGTAGTCTGTGCATTTTTTTGAGTTTGGTTTTTTCGTTATCGCAATGAAGGTTGATTCTATCCACGTTCTAGGAATCTTTCCGCTATTATATATGGTGTTAAAAATTCTTGTTGGCCATTCTAAGGATTCATCTTCGAGAATTTTAAAGAACTCTATATGTATTTCATCAGGCCCTGGTGCTTTTCCGTCTTTCATTTGTTTCATGCTTGTTCGTATTTCTGCTTGTGTTATGGAGTCCCCTATATCTAAGTTTTCTGTGGGGAGATTAGCAGCTCTGTTGTCATCGAAGAATTCTTGGATGTAGTTTCTCCAGACGTTCCTCTTTGTTGTTTTATCCATGATGATATTCCCTTGATCATCTACCAGGCGTCCTGCTCGTTTTGGGTGATATATACCCGCGGCTTCCTTAACTTTTTTGTGGAGATTAAAATTATCGTGCTTTCTTTCTAGAAGCTCTATTTCTTTATATTGTTCATCTATCTGCTTGTTTTTGGCTTCTCTAATCATTTTTCTGATGTTTTTGTCTATCTGCTTATATTCTTCTGTGTTATCTCTAGCTTTTCTTCTCTCCTCCATCATATTTAAGATCTCCGCAGCCATCCATGTTTTCCTTTTGTGTTGATTAGGGTTTAAGGTTGGCG
The DNA here is from genome assembly GCA_037954035.1 of Rosalia funebris. Classification (NCBI taxonomy): domain Eukaryota; kingdom Metazoa; phylum Arthropoda; class Insecta; order Coleoptera; family Cerambycidae; genus Rosalia; species Rosalia funebris. Next base: position 10,680,213 of record JAZFAV010000011.1, on the reverse strand, counting down.
TCACTGGGACATGATTAAAACTCAGTTTTAATTAGCTCCGGTAGCTGTTTTGTGTTGTAGTTCGAACGTTCCAGTTTCTTCCCAGGACGTTGTTTATTTGATAAGTACATCTACATCAGTATTATCGAATAATTATGCTATTTAACATTATTTTTCGATAATGGTAACGCGTAATTCTTTCATGAATTTTGGAAGATATTTCAATATTAACTGAAAACCGGACATCTTATCAAATCCATCTTATTTAAATCCCATTTAGATTCAAAATATTTGGCAAAACTTGATGGATACTGGCAGTGGATTATTTTTAATACAATATTTCTATGGATTTAGATATACGATAAGAAGGTATTTTCAGTAAATCTATAAATATTTTTATGATGATCAATTCCTGAAGTATTCATAAAAGAAGATAGAGTGAACACATTATCATATTCAGTAATTATTATTTACTATCATAGCGTAGTAGGCATTCAACATATTTTCAGTTTGTCAATATCGATTGAAATGTAAATGTTATAGTCTAATTTACTAGTATAAAAATACATTTATTAAGAAGTGAGTGATTAGGGGTTGCTCATGATAATTTATTTTAGAGATTAGATTTATATTGAGCAAGTGGTATGTAACTCATTTAACGTTCAAGATTTAAATTGGAAAGGGTTTCGACACTTATAAAGGTCTCTTTGTGTGTAAATAGGTCATGAACATAAATTTGGTCGAATAATTCAATTATGGCAAACAATTGTACTTATCTCTATGTGTAATCTTCCGTTCCAGAAATTGACACTTGAGGAGAAGGAAGTTAACTTCTCTGTGTCTAAACTCTAAATTGCAATGCAAAATGTAACGCAAATTTCATTGAAGAATATATTTTGTTTTAACACAGCCACATCCTCTCACAATTGTTAGGAGAAACCATAAAATTGTACATACTATATAATAAAAAATACAAATCACATAATATCTTACGAAAAACAGAATTCTCAAAAAAATTAAATCATATAAGGGTGAGTTGTAGGATATTGGACTCCAAACAATAATTCCCCTTATTGTTTGGAGTTTCTTTAGCGCACTCCTCCTTCCGCTGTCTCTTTTTCAATACACAAGATGATCAGTTACCGAATTATGTAATTTATTTTCACCAGCATTGAACATCTCACTATTATGCAGTCGCTATTCTTCGTACTTATAGAGACAACTTTCCGCAATAGATAGATCGATAGGACGATACATGTTGAAGAATATTCTTAACAGGACCATACCTGCTAAGCCACTTTTAATGTCACATGTACCTTCATGATGTTATGTGCATAAACACCTACATATATACGGTATCCTTTTTACATCTCTTGTGCTGTAAAACATATATGATGAGTGTAATCATTTCCAATTTCTATTAGCTTACATTAACTAATAATTCTTCTTAACGAGGGGTTTACGAAACACACAGTTAATTGTTTAATATTTGGGTACTTGACAACATATTATTACTAATAAGTAGACAACAAGTGGAAGACATACGTTTAAAAATACGTTTGGCATGTTGCTTTGTTCGCTTTTATTGTAATGACAAAACAAGTACGATGGGTACATATCAGTTCAATGAAATCCTCAAGTCACATGAAATACAGATGTTAATACACAATAGTTTATACACATATATTAATTTTGGAAAGAAATACTGAACCTTTACATAATGTTTACACCATTAAAATGGTAAAGTGATAAAGTTTCGCCCCAATACAAGGCTTTTAGACCACTTGAATTAAACAGGACAAAATCATTTAAGAAAGCTTTATGATGAAATTACTGAAAAATATTATTGAAGTTCGTGAACTTTTTGAAAGTAAACAAAAATTTTAATTTTTTCCCATGGTTTTCTTATGACTACTCAAAAATTGCTTATGGTGAAAAAATTACAAGTCAAGATCTGAAAACCAGAAATTTGGAGCTTCAATCTTCTTTTTTTAAAATTGCCCTACGAATATTTTTATCCAAGTTACAGCCCTCTGAAGATGACCTAAAAATTTAGGATATTTCTACATCCCTTAACTTTTCTGCCTAGTGTATATGGCAATGTCAATGCTCTTATTGAACCAAGTTTTTGGATCCTTCTTGACTCTATGTCTATAATATAAAAACAATAACATACATATTCAAGTACTTAAATATTTATACCATATTACAGATTTTCAAAGGAAGTTTTTACCGCGACAGCTTTTATCATTTTTTTTGTCATTGCGGTTCGTAATAAATAAATCAAAACGTGTCAAGCGTAACCGAGCTATGTGTAATATTTAACATTTTCATAAAAAGTATCTTCGTGAAGCTAATTTTGCTTGAGCTGTTACACTTACATTTCAAAACAGCTTTTTGTGGCGCCCGTAAAATTCGCGTCTTAGGAGTTAAGTTTGAGAGATTTTTTAGTTCGCCAAAGAAGTAGTTACGTTTTTAAGTAATTTCTAGCAAACATGAATCTGGTTCTAAATGAAAGATTAAGCGAGAACACAAATCAATTTTGCGTCCATATATATGTAGAAGCTTGTGTAGGTCATAGTATATTGATTTTTCTATATAACTTTAACATTTTATATACGATTTATTATTTTACAATTGATGAAATAAATTCTCTTACGATAATCTTTACTTAATCATTATTAGATAATATTACATGTGAGTATCTTCAAAAACTGCTACTTTTATGATTGTTACAATATAAAATATATTTTACAATTCAAAAATTTATCCCAGTCAAGAATTTGTCTACAAAATGGATTCTACATTACCAACCAATTAATTATGGATATCACTTTACTTTTAATAGCAAATTAACTATTTATTATATTATAATGGTCTTATATTTGATCCCTGTAAAACCCCGGGTTTAGAACAAAGTTATTTTGAATTAAAACAATTCTAAGGTACTATCTAGTATTTATGCTAATATAGAAAGGGATTTTATACATTATAAATTTTAACCGCCATTGAATAAAAAGATTCATGTTGAGAACAGCAAAATTGGTTCAAAAAATAAACTTAATAATAAATTTCTAGAATATATTCTGCGGCAGTTATGGGAAAGATATTGAGCAACGCAAGATATTTATATTATTGCATACTGCTATTTAGTTCAGAGCTTTTAGTTTGCTTAATATGCTTTTTAATTCCGCTTTTTATTATTAGGTAACTTTGAAAATTCCAGATTATTTCTTATGTTTTGATTTGCTCTATAATCACGGCTTTCTTTATTTTTATGTTGCTCTATAGTTATTTATTGCCAGATATAATACAGGGAGCCTCTGAAAAATTCTGGTTTATAAAAACACATTTCTCTATCTTCATCTACCATACTACTTTTAATTATCTTCATGTTCTTATTCTATCTTATTGTTAGAAAAAGATATGCTTTAATACGTTTCTAGAAGATGTGGTCTTTTAAAAGTCCTTATTGCCTTGCCTAAAATAATTAGAAAAAAAAAACAGGAGTCCAGTTTTCCACGAACCGAAGGATTACATGTGTCTCGACCCACATTTTGTCACTCAAGTTGGCATCATCGAGAGACGATTAAAATTGTTTGTGTTGCTGCATCGAAGTTTTTAGCCTCTTCCCAGAATTAAAATAATTATATTAATCTATCTTGAAAAATACCTGAAACCTCCATTGCGACAACAAAATCAGGAGATCAGTTTTTCGTGAACACCGAAATAATACACGTTCTTTGACGCACGTTTCGTCAATCAAGTTCACATCATCATGAGATGATTAAAACAGTTTTAATAATGTTCTGTTTAATTGGCCTCCTGTTTTTGTGCTGATCTACCCACTTCACAATATTCTTCTATTATTGAAAGTATTTAATGCCAGCCAGTCCTTAATATAAAGTCATTTTTCTAAAACAGCGGTGATTATATTTCTTCGTCTGGATAAATATTCTTTATTTGCTAAGTTCGTGGGTTGCGTTACTAAATTTTTAAAATTTAAGGATTCAAATATATAGTTAGATCTTATATTTGACTATACTGCTTTTAGGTTATGCTAAACATTCTATTTATAGTTTGCGATTATATACGCAAGTCGTTAAAATTCCTTTGAGAACAAACAGTAATGAAAATGCAAAGGGACATCGACACAAACATGTTTTTTTTTTTAGATTTTGTATCTATTTAATATACGAATAGGTAAATAAACTGTAATTTAAGGTAGTTCACCTCTGTTTGTACATCACATTAAAGTAAATATAAAACGGTATATACGGTATGTGTTAAAGTAGAATGTCAATGTCCCTTTTTTCATTTTCACACCAATTACTATATTTATCTATAATATTCCTTTATAGGCATTGTTTAAAGGAATAAAATTGTATATTATCGAAAAAATGTCGAACGAAGATGAATATAAAGGAAGATTAGAGAGGTTAGGGGTCTCACGTTTAACATTAAAGTATTATTGAACTTTTAAGAGAGAATTGAACGGTTTAAAGCTTCATATATCCTTTTACAACTGTTTTGCCTCAACTTTCTATTAAATAGAGACTCTATAAAATGGAAATTCCGAGTAGCGAATATTTTTCAAAATCAATAGAAGCAATAGTGACAACAGAGTGATTTTCTATTTAACTATATTTAACTATGTACAATATGACGAAATTTTACTCTTTATGTATGTAGGTATGCTTAATTATGAATCTACTATACATATATATGTGTAAAATACGGAAAATCCCATGAAACCTGTTACGAAAAGCGACCACGTGACAGTAAATAAACCTTACCCATGACTACGTTTTCTTCCATATATATAATTAAGTGTTATTACTGCTGTTAAAAGATAACTCATTGGATCTATTCCAATTTGAGTATCCTTTAAATTTTATCCCAGTTATTGATTATTCAACTATGAATATAATAATTGATATCCATTCTTAGGAATCATTAATGCAGTATATTTGATGCCTGATGTCAAAAGAATATGCTGGCGAGTCTACTATTTACAATTAGTCCAATCAATCTGTCTGAGCCCCTATGTGAAATGGTCACTAATTGTAAACAGAAATAAAAAATTGAGCATATGGAAAATGAAATTTCAAAAAACTTACAGTTTTTTGATCTCAAAATGGCGGTTGCTAACATAACCTAAAAAATTCGCAAAAGTAAAAAAAACGGTTTTTCGCGAATAAAAAAGAAAGTTGTGCTCGAATTGGAAAAAGTTGTAGATAATGAAAATATCTTTCGATTAAACTTTTGTGAGCTCGAATCGATTCAGTACTTTTCGAGATATATCGAAGAAACCGTTGAAAATTGCGTTTTCTTGATTTTGTTCTGAAAATAACAATATTTGATGAAAACATTTAATAATTTCAGAAAATGTAGTCCTATGTGAGACAAAAACGATAGTTTTCATACAATTCCAAAATATTTTTTTTCTCAAAGTTATAGCTGCTTTCGTAAAAAAAGGTGTTTTCGTAAAACGGCTTTTCCATCGAAACGAATAATCCTATAGACTTGTTCGAGGGCTTATCTTCTTCGTTAGGAGTTGTACTACAAATATATTTTCAGCAGCAATCGATTTTTTAAATTTTTTATATAAAAAATCGCGTTTGAAAATGACGTAATTTTCGTACATCGATTTTTTGGCAATAAATTTTTGTAATAAAACCGATGTAAGAAAATCACGTCATTTTCAAACCCGATTTCTTATATAAAAAATTAAAAAAATCGATTGTTGCTGAAAATATGTTTGTAGTACAACTCCTAACGAAGAGAATAAGCCCTAGAACAAGTCTGTAGGACCATCTGTTTCGATGGAAAATCCGTTTTACGAAAACACCTTTTCTTACGAAAACAAAATTTGAAACTTTGAAAAAAAAAATATTTTGAAATTGTATAAAATCAATTATTTTCATTTTACTTAGGACTATATTTTCTGAAATTATTAAATGTTTTCATCAAATGTTGTTATTTTTAGAGCAAAATCAAAAAAACGCAATTTTCAACGGTTTTTTCGATATATCTCGAAAAGTAATGAATCGATTCGAGCTCACAAAAATTTAATCGAAAGATTTTTTCATTATCTACAACTTTCTTATTTAATTCTTTCCAATCCGAGCACAAATTTTTTTTTAATTCGCGAAAAACAGTTTTTTTGACTTTTGCGAATTTTTTAGGTTATGTTAGCGGCCGCCATTTTGAGAGAAAAACTGTAAGTTTCTTGAAATTTTATTTTCCATATACTCAAAATTTTGTTTTGCTGTTTACAATTAGTGACCGGGTCATTCCCTATTGATTGGACTAAATATAAACTACACTACAACTACATACTATGTCCATCTATCTGCTAAATAACAAAACAGTTCATTCCTCGGGGGACGTCAAAGAGACCATTCGCGTGGAGTCTGCTATGAAAGTAGATTCATGCACAAAAAACACGAGGGCAAAAATTTTACAAAATCAGACAAATTGATATATGGTCATTATGCTATTATTATTCATTTCATCGATATTTGCCAAATAAAAAATTCGCTTATTTTGCCGATAAACGGAACAGTCTACCTGAGCCTAGCCATAAAAACAATCCACGGTATGTTTTTAGATTTTTTATTTGGCAAATAGCGATGAAATAAACTGTAACTGTATATTAATTGAGTCTCTTTGTACAATTGTTAAATATTTAATATAACTAATTGCAATGCTTTAAAGGGTAGACATATAAAAATGGAAATATCTGTGTAGCAATTATAGATTGCTAGAACAAAGTATCGATAAGGAAAGAAAGCACCTACAAACTTAATTTATTTTTTGGGAATCTACTCGCCAATTTTCATTCTGTAGCTGAAGCACTTTCTATAGTATAAGTTATATAGAAAAAACTCAATAGATGCTACGTTACGGACTGAAATATATTACTGGTTTTTATTGCATTTATTATTTCCTTATTTCTTCAGAGTTTTTATTTGCATAGTATACTTTTAGTTGATAAATATAACTTGACAGAGTACTGGTAACTTTGTTTGGTTGGGACAGGATTAGACAAAAGTATAGGTCATATTTTTTATTCATTAAGTCACACTATTTCTTTGGTAATATTGAATAAATTAATATTTAAAAATAGTTGGTTCACCACGACTAAACAGAAAAGTGAAAACTTCTTATGTAAATGCATATTTTACTGGGACATAACTAAAAAATGTTAATATATGAACTTTATACAGTTCCTAGTTTCAATAGACAAATCCGTTGCTCAATACATTCAAATATGTTTAATGTATTTTTAATCTTTGTAGTAAAATAAACAACTGCGTTGCGTAACGTATGAATTTCTAATTGTTTAATAATTAATATCAAAGTTGAAACTGCCTTTATAAACTTATTAAATAACTGCATTCTTTCGAGATTTTGTTATGCCAACAACTATATACTGACTCAATACAAAGTTCTTAAACAATATAAGCTGCATGCAATGAGCTCCATTGCTGTTAATTATAAGATAATGTGGTTACATTTATGACGTAACTGGAGCATGAGAGATATTATTCAAAATTCGCTTTGTAATATCGTAAAAAAATTGTAAGTTAATAATGATCCTTTAAATGTAAGGAAAATTAAAACATAGGTTCTATAAAATGCTTTAATTGTATGACAGTTATATCACTGTTTGCGTTCATTAATTTCAATCCACCGTTTTATTTATCTAACTATTTTTTTTCAATGTACGAAAATTTCAGAAATCGCTTTGTGCAAACATTATGATAGTAAGTAGCAGTTACTCAATATGAATTACGGAGCTGGTAATTAATGGCAGTACTACATTAATTCTATTCAAACTAGTAGTAGTACCATTTTAAGGTCCACAAACTCCAGGTAATTTATCACATTATACACACACCCAATGTTTTGTATATACACCCAAAGTTTTGTATTAATAAATAATTCTTTTTTTAAATATTGTATTTGTTTTTCAAAGTATGTTTTTCCTAAATGTATTTTTTTTTAAATACAGGAATAATTTTTAAAAATTTAGTCAATTAAAAAATAATGAGAAAAAAATTTGCAATTTTTAAGTAAATCTATTATGACAAAAATTAACGAAACATATTTTTTAACAAAGTAAAATACAACTTAATAGTCAGTATGACCTTCTCTGCTTCTCAGTAACATATTGACATGCCTGTGCATTGAAACAATCAAACGGTTTATAATTTCTTGAGGAATATTGTTAAATTCCTCTATTGCTGCTGCAGCTAACTCTTCCGCATTTCCATGCGTTTGTCAACTGCTCTAAACACAAAATCCCATATGTTCTGAATGGGATTCATATCTAGGGACTTAGCTGGCCAATCTAATGGGGTAATATCTTCCTGTTCTAGTACCTCTTGAACCGTTTTTGCGCGATGTTGCCTGGCGTTGTCGTCCATAAAGATGAAATTATCACCTAACTCGTCGCGTAGGGGATAAATAATGGGCCTGATAACACATTCAATATAAACTTGACTTGTCATATTCTAATTTATGGGAATTAATGACGTACGGTAATTGAATACTATTCCTCCCCAAAACATTATTGTCCCACCATTGTAGGGAGCAACCTCAGGGGAAAATTTAGTCTCTCTTGACGACCTGGCTCTCTTCAGACCCTTTGCCTATTGTCATCACTCACCAGTCCAATTGTGGTTTCATCTGTGAATAAGACCCATCGCCACTACTGCAAAAGCCAATTACTACGTTCCCGTGCCCACTGAAAGCGGGCAGCTTGATATCGTGGAAGTAGAGTGGGTACCTTTAAAAGCCTTCTTGTACGTAAATTTGCACGATGGAGTCTTCCAAATTGAACCAAATACCGATCCTGCCGTTCATTTGAAACTCGAGGCCGACCACTACGTGGTCTTCTTTCCACTGTCCCTAATTCTTGATACCTATGCACTATTCGCACAACAGAAGATCTAGGAATGACTATCATCTCGCATATCTGATGATTGGAATGTTCAGCATCATGCAAAGCAATAATTCTTGCCCTATTAAATGTAGAAATCTTACGTCCTGGCATTATAACGAAAGAAGAGTATCAAAGTTGTTTTGCTGAATATTCAATAAAGCTGACGAATATTTTAAAAAAATTATAACTAATCAACAATATTTTCTCTAGCAATTTATTTGATTTTGTTTGATAGCTAAATAACTCACATTTTTTGCCTAGCAACGAATACAAAATAAACATAGTCGAAATCTGTAATATACGGAGGGTCCAAGACTTTTAACGGTGTATGTAGTTACATATCTGTTTTGTTAATTTACAATTAACTTACAAAATATACATAGGTTCCATCGACCTATACCTTTATTTGTTTCTCTAATTATATATTGTAGTTCTATAGTTTTTGGTAAAGTGTTATGACATTTAGTGCAGTGAAATAAGAAAATAATGTAAATTGCACTATACTTCGATTTTACTATTTTATATATATATATATATATATATATATATATATATATATATATATATATATATATATATATATATCCAATTATACAAAATAATACAAGGGTATGACTATATACGCGAGTGCTATTTAATTTAAGAAATTTAAGTTCATAGATCATTAAGTGTTCTAATTTAAAATATATCCGTCCCCACTATTTCCTTTAGGAAGAAAAATGACCTCTAGACAAAAAAAAAACACGTAACTTTAGATATCGAACAGGAAGTTTAAAACTAGTGTTTGTTGCAATTTAGATTTCACTTCCTTATCCTCAGCTACCCTCACTTAAAAATATTAAATAGTATACCCCATCTTAAAGTATAACCTTTTAAAGGATTCTGATTTAATTCCGTTTAGAAAACTGACGATAATTGACCCGTTCTCTCCTAATAGAAGCAAAAATAAAACACAAAATGAATTGATGGCATATTCCAAAGACAGTATTATGACTTCAGTAGTAGTACTGAGTAGTCCACTGTTTTTGTGGAATCGCTACCGCAGACTCAACACTGATAATTTGTATGTTCTTTTTTTGTTCTTTATATACATCATTTACTTTTGCTGATATTCAAGAGTGAGAGGAGAGACTGCTTATTTTAACTCATCGCAGTTTCTTCCTGATTACACTATAGATACTGACAATAACAGACAATTCGCATGTGTTTCGAGAGGATCATAGACAAAGAACCATAATCATTAATTAGAATACTCGTTCATAGAGGTTACACATGTTATGCTAATATAAATGAATAAAGGAGGTAAAAAAATCGGTAAGAAACTCTGAAGAGGACTGTAACAAGTACAAACTAAAAAAAATAACAGTAGTATTTAGTTTAGTTGATGGTATCGTAAACTACGAAAGTTTTTATCTAAAATTGAATAGAATACACTGTCCTGAACAGTGAATAAATATTTGATATATGTTCCATTTGATATATGTTCCATATACTGATCGGAAGAGAGGAGAAAGCGGATAGATGGAAGCAGTACTTAGGAAATTTATACGAGGGTCAGGAATTAGGAGAGATATTAGAGGAAGAATCTAGCATCGATAGGGAAGATGTAGGAAAACCTATATTGGGAGAGGAATTTGAAATAGCACTAAGGGGGCTAAAGAATAATAGAGCGCCGGGTGTAGATAAAATACAGGCGGAAATTTTGAAATGTGCGGGACAGAAAGTAGTAAATAGGATGTTTGAACTGGTAAAATACATATATGAAACGGGCGAGATGCCGGAGGATTATAAGAGGAACATTATCGTTACTATACCGAAAAAGAGAGGAGCCGACAAATGCGAGGAACGACAAACTTTAGAACGATTAGCCTAACTTTCCATGCGTCAAAAATCTTAACTAGAATAGTGCAGAAGAGGATGGAAAATAGAGCGGAGGAAATACTAGGAGAAGACCAATTCGGCTTTAGGCGAAATAGAGGAACTCGCGAAGCTATTCTGGCGCTAAGAGTAATGTTAGAGAAAACAATAGAAAAAGGAAAGAACGCTTATATAGGATTTGTAGATTTAGAAAAAGCTTTTGATAACGTAAGATGGGAAAAAATGTTCGAGATACTAAAGAGCGCGGGAATGAAGTATAGAGATAGGAGAGTAGTACACAATCTATACAAAGAGCAAACTGCTGTTATAGAAGTAGAAGGGGAAAAAAGGGAAGTAGGTATTAGGAAAGGAGTAAGACAAGGATGTACGCTATCACCACTAATTTTTAATCTGTATATCGAAGAGGCGATTAATGTGGTAAAAGATAGAGTGGATTTCGGGATTAAAGTACAGGGACAGAAACTAAAAATGCTGAGATTCGCGGATGATATAGCAGTATTAGCATCTAGTAAGGAGGAATTAGAATCAGCATTGAACGAAATGGAGGCAGTGTTGACAGAGGAATACGGAATGAGGGTGAATAAAAACAAAACTAAAGTGTTAGTGTGCAGAGGGCGCGAGAGCAGAGCAAAAACGAAAGTACAAATTAATAATGAAAGGTTGGAGGAAGTTAAAGACTTCACTTATTTAGGAAGTAAAATAAATTGGGATGGAAGAAGCGATAAAGACATAAAACAAAGAATAGCGCAGGGTCGAGTAGCTTTTAACAAAAAGAAAGCACTTTTATGCTCGGGGGTAATAAACTTAGAAACAAGGAAGAGATTTTTGAAAACATATGTATGGAGCACGGCACTATACGGCTGCGAAACCTGGACGGTAGGGGAAGCAAGTAGGAAGAAATTAGAAGCTTTTGAGATGTGGTGTTACCGAAGAATGATGAAAATACCATGGACTGATAGGGTTAGAAACGAAGAAGTATTGGAGAAAGTCGGCGAGAAAAGAAGTATGTGGAAAAACTTAAAGAAGAGAAGAGATAGAATGGTAGGCCACTTGCTGAGACATGGGGGAATAGTCCGCGATATTTTGGAGGCAGAAATAGGAGTGAAGAAAGGCAGAGGTAGGCCGAGATTAGACTACTGCTCGCAAATAGTAAGGGATGTAGGTTGTAGCACAATTAGCGAAATGCGTAGGTTGGCACAAGATAGGAGAAGCTGGAGGTTAGCGTCCAACCAGTCTTAGGACTGATGACCTAATGATGATGATATGTTCCATTTAATAAGAATTTAATTTTTTAACTATTAAGAGAAGTACTAATTGAAGTGTATATATGGAAACAGTTATTTTTGCAATCATTAACGACTTCAAAGTATGAAGAACAAAACAACTTCGTATATCCAACTAATACATGAAGATATGTTTCGTCAAGCATTAGCGTTTTTTAAAGTCAATCGACCAAATCAGAGCTAAGATAATGAGAAGTAGAAGACTTCTAGTTATCTGCTATAACACATGCAGATACTCTGCATGAAACCACGAAGAGATAAAATCGAGTTCGAGAACTCGATGGTGGATCAGAACTCAGAAGAATAATTCCTTTTAGTAGTAGAAACGTTAGTTCTAACGAAATATATGATTATAAAGTATAACTGTGATATCTGCATTGATATACAGGTAACCACTTATATAAATGATATATCAAGACCAAGAAACATGTGTCAGATATTGTGATGAAACTAAAAAATGAATTACAACTGTATCAAGAGACGTGGATTAACAACAGGCTAAGTAGAAACAGGATAAGGACGTGGAAGATAGAGGTCACATTAAAAAATAAGTGAATAATTGCCTAAGGTCAATGCTTGATTACGCTATTGGATGATTTTCAATAATTACTTCCTCTGATATATGTATCTCTATAATGTTCACCATTGAAACTTTTGTTAACTCGTATATTATTATAAAATATCTCTCAGGACCTGGCTCATAGCTAGTAAGGAGAAAGGGGCTTATACACCCCGGAGATATTCTCATTATGTTTAATCAACAATTCATCTACTGTATTAGTTGTTGAGATGTCCAACAATGTTATGTTAACATTGTACAAGTCGTATATACTACGTTGAACATTTTACACTCTTCTGCGTGGTAAAGTACTTTTCCTGCTAAATATCATTCACCAGCTCATGTTATGCAAAATCTTCTGTTGTTATTTCTTTGCATAACAAAGTCTTGGTAAGCTGTGATCATACCTTTTATAAAAACAACAGACTGTGGTAATTGTTTAGAATTAGTTACAGTCATCTCCTGATTATGACATCTTTAATGAAACTACAGACGTTTTTTTCTATGTTTTGAGTTCTGTTAATTCACAATACACTTACGAAGTCTTCCAGTAATCCGTAACGCAAGAAAGTGCTTAAATGACTAACGCAAGAATGATTGTCTGCTATTCATGTCCTGGTAACGTGTTTTTGTTATTATTTACGTCTGTCTCTACTTTTGCTAGTATTCGAAACGATATGTTGTAACTTTTTCATCACGGAATTGGCTAGTGGTGCTCACTAAACCTCTTTCTGTGCGCCAGAGCGCAATTGTGTATAGTAATAACTTATTTGTATTATATACAAATAAAGTAATTGTAAGAAAACCTAAATTTAGCCTTACAAGATGTATTAGTCCAGAATATTCAAGTAACTATAATATTCAAGAAGTAATTCACCAAATGAAGATTTAAGCAAACCATTGTTTACTGTTCTTTTCTATTTTAATTTTTTATCTGTACATAAAGCCTCGAAGAAATCTCAACTTGTGTATACAAACTATTACTACTGTGCATATGTTTTATAGAGGTTTTATTATATCGTTATATACTGTGTATTCCTATTTCCTGAAACCCCTTTTTACAACTGCAACTTTTTTAAAACTGATTAAAGTTTCGACACTTATAAGTTTTAGATTCGAAAATTAATAACTATAACTGTCTTTTGACTATTTTCCCCAAACATTCAATGGCACATCTTGACATTTATAACTCTTATATGAACGTTTACATGAATCATTTTATGGTGACAATAAAAACGGTACAAGCAGTTAGAGTTAGTACAAGAAATATAAATAACATCTTAAATTTTAATCACCGTCAAGAAGAAAAAGAAGCATAAATCACCCTCTTATAAAGGGCTATGTTTTATCATTTTTCTTTTTATAATCACAACTGTTCAAATAATAACAATGTGATTTATAATAAACGCTCTCGACGTTTATTGCTAATACAAAAACATTATTTTTATTACGGCTATCATAATATTGTAAAATTCTTAAAGACCTATCTAATTTAGACATTATAGGAAAATGTCAGAGATATCCAACTTAAAATAGCATATTACCTGCCTATAAAACTTTCACAATTTGTCTAGTTGGGATGCTCACGTAAACGAAATCTGTTTGTGCATATGCTTTTACAATTAGTGCCTCTTGCGGTTAAACATTCGATCGTACATCATTTGTATCCTCAGGCCAATTACAATCAACGCCCATATACATTCATTAAGTCTGTTAAGATGCCATAAAGGTTTTGTATTTCGCGAATCTTGCGCCTCACTTGCGAAACTATTAAATAACCGGCAATCAACTCAATTTTTTTTCTATTTTACAAATGAACCAGTGTCCTACTCGTAATACGCGTTACTTGACGGACAGGCGACGCAATACAAACTTAAGACACGATGATAGAGTAAGACGATCTTCCTAAAATTGTATACAATGCTGATCAGATTCACAGCATTATTTTTATTCATCTGTTGTGTTTCTAAAGATATTTTGTAATGGTGAAACTCTTCTACATTTAAAATGTTTTGAACTAAAACGTTGGTAGTCATTTCAAACCCAGAACTTCAAGTAAGACGGTTTATTTAGTATTTCCACTACCTTGAGGTCTGCCTTGTCGAGTGAAATCCTTTGCACTACTTTTTCCTGAGACTTTTTGAGGTAGTGTACTTACTGCTATTCTTGATTAAACGACTGGCAAACTTTCTCGTGAGATATCAATACCATATACAATGCCATCAATTATCCCTCGTTCAGTTAAATTAGCCATTTTTATTCACACTATACGTCTTCTTAAACATAATACTTTGTAAAATTCTGCTTTACAAAGTCAACTTGATAGTACCAGTAATAGAATAATTCATCAGTTTATTGATCTGATATTTCTTCAACAGTTTTGATTCAGAACAGATTTCGTTACCTTTTTAAAATTATGCGAACTTTGTACCACACTGTATATTATATATTATTGTAATAATAATTATATAATAACTGATTAACTTTTGAACAAATACAATACAGTAGTAGGGATGTAAAAAATCGTACATTTTTAGGTGATTTTCAAAGGGCTGCAACTTGAACAAAAATAGTTCAGAGTAGATAATCTTAAATAGAGCAAATTGTATCTCCAAATCTATATTTCTCAGAACTTGTATACAAAAATTTTTACTGTGAGCAATTTTTGAGTAATCATAAAAAAGCGATCGGGAAAAAAACAAATTTTTACAGGTTTTCAAAAGGTCCACGGACTTCAATAATTTTTTTTCAGTGATTTCATCATAAGTGTGGTCTAAAAGTCTTGTACGATGATTTCTCGCTGAGTTATCGTCGTTTAAAGCAAAAAAGTCAGTTTTGACGTTTTTAAAATTATTTTTCATCTTTATTTCTTACAATAATTAACATTTTTTGAAAACAAATATGGATTATTGCTAAAAAAAAAACATTTTTAACCTCAAAAAGTGCTTTTTTAAATAAAAAAATTAATAATTCATCCTTGAATTGATTTTTGGCAAAAACGATAAATTCAATAAATCCGAACACATTGAAAAATAAATCGCACCGCTTTGAACCTTTCAGGGTTTCTTTGGGATACTTTGAGGTTGAAAGGACAGAGTCTTTTAGAGAAACAGCCTTAGTTTATCCAATATTTGCAAAGTTATGCCAAGTTAATCGATATTTATCAAAAACCAATAACTACGGCTTATAAAGAATACCTTGCAATTTTTAAAACTCTACTTGAATTTTCTCTATTTTGTATGATAATTATTTCTCAAGTAATTAATTACCAAAGTCAAAATCGACTTT
Source organism: Rosalia funebris (assembly GCA_037954035.1). Lineage (NCBI taxonomy): Eukaryota > Metazoa > Arthropoda > Insecta > Coleoptera > Cerambycidae > Rosalia > Rosalia funebris. The sequence goes on along the minus strand of JAZFAV010000011.1, from coordinate 10,664,273 downwards.
CTTGCTTTAAGCGACAATAACTCAGCGAAAAATCATCGTACAAGGCTTTTAGATAGCTCAAATCAAAGAGGATAAAATTATCTAAAATAAGCTTATGATGAAGTCACTGAAAACAAATTATTGAGGACCTTTTGAAAGGCAAGAATAAATTAAAAAAGATTTTTTCCATGCTTTTCTTATGATTATTCAAAAACTGCTGATGGTAAAAACTCAAAAAAACTCAAGATCTGCAAATTAGAAACTTGGAGCTTCAATTTACTTTTTTTTTAGAATTGCGAGTATTTTTCTCTAAATTAAAATCACCTAAAAATTTCAGGTGATCCTTTTGAAATTCGTTTCAAATCACATAAAAATTTTAGGTGACAAATAGGATTTAAATAGAATTTTCTTACATCCTTTATTTTTGCGCCTAGTTACATCTACCATTAAGTGAAGAATAAGTGCATTTATTAAACTATCGACAATAATAGGCAACAAACGTTCACACGAAATTTCTAAGTTACCATTTAGAAATATAACGTATGCACACAACCACAAAAACAAAATTCAGGTGCGGCGTACGATTTTCATTCCCAAAGAACTTACACACGTATTTTGCGACCTTTAAGTTACTTAATAAATTTACGAAGTTAAAAAACTGCATAAAAAGTTAATTCAATTTAAATTGAATATAATTACATTTTGCAATACATGAAGGAAACGATTAGCCGTAACATTATCAATACTTATATAAGCGTTACGAAACCTTTATTTCCAGCGCATAACTTTCAGCATATTTCCAAGATGTCATCATCTTCACCTTAACCTTTCGCGTTGCGACATTTTCTCGACGGCAAATACGAACACAAATCTAGAGGTGTACAGATTGCGAGATACAGGATGGCTCACGGATTAACAGACGTACAATTTGTATAATGGATCTTTGCACGTATATCAATTTAGCGACGACGCACGGATCATGTGCTACACCACTCGCAATTGTTACTAATATGCCACAATTACCAGCACGTATGTCTAGCGACATATGCTTCAATCAACTACGCATGGCATAGACAGTTAATAATTTGCCGAACAAAATGCAATTATGAAGTCACGTCTCAGCTTTATTGTATAATTTATTACATTGGCGTCTCGATATTTATGTAAAATTTATTTCATTTTTGTTTCATTTATTTTGATCTTTATTGAATTTATATGATTTATTTTGATGGAAGTATCACTTTCATTGAATATTTTTATGGAGAACCTTTTCATTACTCTGTCATAGGTTGACGGACTTGTATCGTACTAACTGTTATCCTAAAATGTGTCTTCGGCACGACACAATGTTTAAAAATGTCAGTTGATTGATTCATACGATTGTACCTGTGACGCACACGCAAAGAATCATTATACAAACCATAGATGGTATGTTTATTGAACTTGTGTAAAGAATTTACAAAATTAGTTCTATTTGAAACTTGTAAAAAACTATGTTGCATGTGGTAACATGTAGATAGAATTATCTGTTGCGTATCCAGTAACATCTAGAAATCTATCCCTTCACAGGACATGGCGCAAGGATCTTATGGACTAAAGTGAGGGTTTTATGAACTATGTATGTGAATGTACAAATGTTTCCAAAGAAAATCATATTAATGAATTGAATGAATTAATAGTCATCCGAATCGTTGGAGACCAAGGTTAGAATTCATTGAGGATAGCCATTAATAATATTTCTATTGCACATTTATAATCTGTTTCACTGTAGTAATAATAATAATACCTTTATTGTCCAACAGAAAAAAATCCATTTGTAGGAACATATATCAGTCGCCTAGATGCAAAAGTCCAGACATACATAATATGAGATAATTAATAAAAACTTGTAACATTTTTCTTCAATTGAATGCAGTGGCCAAATTTCGTAAAATAGGTTACTATTGTATTTAAATGATAAAAAATCATAGTTTAGAAATCAGAAGCATCCATATGATTCTCAAAATTGGGAAATTACATGGATATGTCGATTTTTGCACCTAATTATGTTTGAAATGTTCCAAAAAAATGTGTGTAGCTTTTGAAAATAAATTTTATTTCTCATTATTATCGAACAACAAATAATACATTTTCAAATACCAAAATTAATTGATTCTTCTTCGCAGGTACCCTCCTCTTCAATAGATTTTCCTCTATCTGAAATATTTTGGAAAGCTTATCGAAAAAAAATTAAGGCATCTTCTTTTTCCCATTCCTTTCCATAGTGTTTCTCTAATAGTTTCGCTATACTTTTTTTCTTGTCGTTATTAATCAGTACTCCAATTTTAAATTCCTTTGGTCCCATTTTCGAGATGTTTTTTCTTCTTTTACACAAGCTTTTGAATGTACTCATAATATTTTCATACCTGTAAAATACTTCGTCCCTTACAAGAGGCGTGTTATTAATTTTTAACAATGATTATCCCTTTTGAAGGTTTAAATTGAAAGTGCCAGTATCCTGGTTGTTTTAATATATTTTAAGTTTCACGTCTCTAATCCCTGATTTACAGTGTCTTCTCCAATTTTATGAACAGTAGCAAGCTTTTTGATCATATTGATGTACTCTTTTGGATGAATAACTTCAATTTTCCCTTTATAGATTTTTTTCAATTTGATCAAAAACGATATCGGGGGGAATATAAGAATGCCTAACAACCGGGAAGAGCAACTCTATTTTCTCTACATGTGGAGGAGTTTGAAATTGTAACCAATAATTCAACATAGTAGATAGATAACCAATAATTCAAGATAGTAGAATTTTTCTTTTGTGCCCCACATCCATCACACACATGTTATTCAACTGACAAAATCTACAAATTAAACTGCATCACGTGATGAAACATATAGCTCTTATTGGTTCATTGGAAATGTCTGCCTTTGTACCTAAGACCACAAGAGATATGTCGGATTTTGCATCTGAGATGACATTTTAAATTCAAATTACTTTTGCTTTGTCGGTATTTGTTGTAAAAATTCCCTTGGACTATGTCGGCATTTACATTTTTAATTTATTACCATAACAATCTCATTTTTGAGGAACAGGTGACTTGTCGGGTTTTGCATCTAGGCGACTGACATATATAATTAAAAAATAAATAACTAAATACAAAAATATAAAAATAAACAAAATACCATATATACTTATATGTATACCTAAAAAAAGTAACTCTGAATGACGTTAGCATAAATAAAAAATGGAATACTACATTAACATATAACTTACAGGACAATAAAAAGTTGTTGTTTCCCTAAAGATACTAACTCGTTACAAATCCAACTATTCAAGTCACAAGTGCTACATATTATATTAAAATTTCCTGACGTTACGTACACTGGTGATTTTAAAAGTACGTCAGTTCTTGTAGTCTGGCAATAAAATATACTTTCTTCTAAATCTAGTCTAGGTGTGCGTATACTAAATAATCTTAGTAGTGCGGGTGCATCTATACTATTATTGAACAGTTTAAATAAAAACGAGAGGCTATCAAGCACCCTTCTAGTGTTCAACGACTGGATGTCATATCCTTGTAGAAGCAGAGACAACCCTTACTGGATAATAGACAAATACTTTAAGAAACGTCGCTGAATATTCTCAAGTTGATTCATATGACATAGATACCGGGGACACCGAATAAGGCTACAGTACTTTAATTTTTAGCGAACTAACGTAAAATATAAAGCTGTTTATTAAATATTATTTAGTAAATATTTTAAGGTAGCAATATTATTAAATGATGTCGTGTATCTAATTACGAAACCCAGGGTTTTATATGCATTAAGAAGCACGTGATTGATATGCCCAGAGAAAGGCAGTTTATCATCAAAGTACACACCAATGTCCTTGATATTTTCAGAACGTATTAAAACTGTACCATCTAGAGAGTAATCATAAATTAGTGATTGCCTTTTTAAGGTATACAGAGTATGCAGAGGAATTTTATTCCCTAAGATATATTTGCAGCTTGAAAATATAATATTATTCATACCGTTAAATTTTCCACTAATTGTAAGTTCTAAAGCTATATACTTCCAGATCTTACAGTATTAAATATTGAAATGAAATTTCAGTTTAAAACATTACAGACGTAGCAAATAAGCCGAGACGCTGTTTTGAAGACAACTTCTTCCAGCTATCAAGCAAACGAAAGCTTACAGTTAATATATCAATTCAACAGTATCCAACTCATCTCACAGGAATCAAGAAGCACTCCTAAAATCTGACAGTTTTGAAGAATATACCAAATATACAAGCTAATATATCTCGTACATTTGTAGTCACTAAAAATACAACAAATGTGTATAATCTGGATGTTCATGAGCTTCGCCCTAAGCGTGTTGTATTTTCTTTCCCAAAGAGTCTCCACGTTAAAAGTTGTTTTTTAAATTGTTTAAGGTCTCTGAATTATTGATTTCACTTACATCTAAATGATAGTTGGCATTGCTTAGTTCTTGAATGTGTAAATGTTATAATTTAAAAATAAACTATTTAAATTATTAATCATTGAACTGGAATTTGTTGAAATTTATATATGAAAACATTCCAACCTTGATTTAAACTTCCTTACATATTCTTTTGAATGTGATGGTTCACCTTAACATATTCTTTGATTTAGTAAGGATGTAAACTGATGATTATCTGTTTACAACGTTTTTATTGGTTTTTATCATTCTTGTCAAAAATTAAAATTGTGGCCTACAACTTTACTTGTATTCAATGTACGATCTCCAGCTCCATTGCGAGGTGCATCTGTTACTATAATTAACGTAAAAATAGTAGTATTGAAATCATTCAATTTATTTGTGTACTGTGTAGTATCTTACAAAAAATCCAATTATTATAGATCCTTAACGCCAATGCTATGTGAATGGACGCACCCGTAAAAGTTCAAGGGTGCGTCCTTCAAGCTACTAAAAAATTGTCACTAATTCCCAGTTATTGTCCTCGATAGTAGCATTTAGCTCTGACGTGAAATTTTACTTTCGATTTTTAGTTAATAAGTTGGTTGTTCAGCGTCGATCACTTCCTACTATATTATAAATAGTTTACAATAAGATTATTAATAGTAAAATTGTGTTTCATAAAATTATGCTCCGTGTACTTCAGCTTAATCATTTTATTTCCTATAAATCGGGAATACATTTTTTTTTTTCAGAAAAGAAAACCCGCCACGGGTAGGATTCAACATCTGTCCCGGATCGGAACCGAACGATAGACAGCTGTTTCGAACTTATTAGTTCTCATCAGTGCTCTACACGGTACGCCGGTCCAGGACAAATGCCGAATCCAATCCGTGGGGTATTCATCTAAAGTGATACGATCTATGTCAGTAACTTACATAAATATATACCTTCTCAATTCCCGACTTATAAGTTACAGGGAATATATAATTGACCTAATCATTAAATATCATAGACTGTATATTGATGACTGAAAACCTGACGTTCTGAATAGATTAAATAGTAAAAATCTATATTCAACTTTTATTGTAACTGATAATCACTTCCTTATACCTATTTATCTAATTTAAAGTCATTTAAGGTCTCATCGAATAGTTCAAATATTACTACTATTTACAGTGCCCCAGAAATTGCTTACATAATTTATCTAAAACACTACTAAAAGTTGCCATTCACATATCTTCGTGTATTTATACACAACGGAAACTATTTCCGTTTAGGTTAGGTTAGGTTAGGTTAGGTTAGGTTAGGTTAGGTTAGGTTAGGTTAGGTTAGGTTAGGTTAGGTTAGGTTAGGTTAGGTTAGGTTAGGTTAGGTTAGGTTAGGTTAGGTTAGGTTAGGTTAGGTTAGGTTAGGTTAGGTTAGGTTAGGTTAGGTTAGGTTAGGTTAGGTTAGGTTAGGTTAGGTTAGGTTAGGTTAGGTTAGGTTAGGTTAGGTTAGGTTAGGTTAGGTTAGGTTAGGTTAGGTTAGGTTAGGTTAGGTTAGGTTAGGTTAGGTAGGCAGCGACAGTGATGCGCCTACTTTTTTTGTATTATTCTTGGAAGTAACAGGAAATTTCTTAAAAATCTGTACCTTACTCGAAAGGCGATGAAGCATAAAAGTTTTTAAAATAATTTGTATGTTAAGCGTACTCACAAATTTTTGAAATAAATCCTGGTGAATGTACAATTAGGTTATAAAGTTTCTAACAACCCCTGGCAGGTTTTAGCTCCTGAATTTTTGTTATTTCAAACTATTTAACATAATTTTTCTTACATGACATGAACTACTATGTGTATTAACTGTAGAAGTAAAACAAATTACAAAAAAATGATCCCGTTTTTTATTTTTACAATTAGTAGTATTAGGTAGTACATTTTTAAGAAAACACAAAAATTGAAATATCTCGAAAACTATCAACAATGGTATTATGCGTATTCTGGTTTAATTAACTGCAAATTGTCTCTACTAACACCTATCCAAAGGAATACGTCGCGGTACCAGTCACCCTATATATAAATAATTCGTCTGCTTTGGTAGTTTGTGAATTAACATTGTTACATTAGTCTTCATCATTAATTTTGTTGAGGAAAATGCGAAGAGCAACTAACTATATGTGTATAATCTAGATATTAACCTTAGTCCACAATAAAAATAACTGCTAAATTCTAATCTGTTAAATTATCTATTATATGTTATATCTGTTAAATTTTGTTAACTTATAATCTTGATTTAAAATAAATTATAATTTCTCGTCAATAGTTTTCACTTTATTCACAAGAAACTATCGATGCAAATGGGATATCACACTTTATTTGTGAGATTTGATTTTGTTGTTAATAACGATGATATTGCAGATATATCAGCCTTCAGTTCAGTAACAGCTGGATATGAAAAAGAAGCCATGTGTTTTAGCCCGTTTTTATAATAATTTAAAGTACAAATTCAATTTTTTTCATTTCCGAAGAGATTATTAGCATAAAATATTTTCCATTAATTTTTTTCTCTTTTACATGGTTTAAGTTATTATTAAAGAATTAATTTAATGAGATACGTGAACTGATTAGCCAAAATTATTACCTTTCTCTATCTCAAATATAGATAAACAAGTAAGAAAGTCTAAGTGTTCTATTTATACATAAAACGTTATTCATTATAACAGAAAACTGTTCACAGAAATTAAATGAAATATTTAGAATAGTTTGAGAGCAATGGTTACCCACTTTTGTAGGTACATAGAGTCCAAAACAAATGTGTAAATATTATTTAAAAACAAAATTTTTATTTCTTCGCGAAAAACTGATAGGGGTACTCTAAAACATATATAGAATAATGTAGGAACAGTTTATATTTATTGCCTATAATTACAATTAATATGGGTTTTGTGTAGAGTGCTTATTATGAATTTAATGTTAGTCATTAATTACATTTTAAATAAATAATTTCAGAATTGATTGGGCCATTACTTGATGAAAATCCATATTTATACAAAATTAAAACATTCACTGGTTAGATTTCCACTTTTGTATTTGTTAAACATAACAATTGTTTCGCCAACACAGTGTCATCGTCAGATGTTGAGTACATAGACAGTCTATGTACTCAATTGTTATGTTTAACAAATAAAAAGTGAAAATCTAACCAGTGAATATTTTAATTTTGTATAAATAATTTCAGTTGCATAAGAGATTTAAATATGGTTCCTTCAAAATCAATATTTGAAGGATACAGCGTTTGAAAAACTCTCAGTTGCCATATTCATCAGCATCAACAATTTCATATAGAAGCAGATTTAATGAAATCCTAATTCAATTACAAGACTGTTAGAAAGGTGCTCAGACTTTATAAAATTAAACACTTTTCTTCAAAATCACTTTCAAAACCTTAAATTGAGTATATTACTTTTATAATTTGTTTCAATTATCAGTACAAGTACCAGTATAGACCCATCATCTACAACCACGACAAAATATTTATATTCATCATAGGGCCGTGCCAGGTAATTTATAAATAATTTATTCCCAAGTAATATTAAAATTTTGTATTTAGTTGAATCACTAGACTTTCTTTGATGAAAATTAATTCTAGATTTTGTAAGTAACCTAAAACCAATCCACATCTGAAGACTTTGCTTAATTTTTATTAATCATCTTCATCTGAATTATTTCCACCCGGAAATTGCTTTACAGATTGACGTTGATCTTATTGCTCGAGAGACCAGATGTGCAAAAAGTGACTAATCATGTCAAGTACATTTTAAAACCATCTAGGTCACAACTAAGACAGCTGAAAGTGACTGCCAGAAGGAGAAATTAATTACGTCTATTTGTAAATTTAACAGTGCTAATCAGATTCATGTTAACAGATAGAAATGAAAACCAACACGTGTATAGAAACAAAGTTGGTACGTTAATCGTTGATTTTATCTAGATTGAATATTCATGGTGTAGGTGAATATATTTTTCAGTTATAAACTTGTGCAAAATCATGAGTAATTTTCATTTTACTGAAAAAGTAAAATGAACCGGGCACTCATTTTTGATAATTGTATCATTATTTTCATAATTATATTTATTTATTATTATCGCTACTTTTTATTTTGATAATTATAGCATTCTTGTTCAAATTATTAAGATTTACAAAACTATATTTTTGCTTACCTCAATTTATTAAATATTAATACACTACGTAATGAATCACTAACTTTACAAATAGAGAATCATATGGTTTATATTCCTGTTTAAAAATATCGACATTAAAAAACGATGAACTTACTTCAAACTATTGCCCCGTGTTTTGGACGAAATATTTAATGATCTCATAAAATAATTTTGCCGAACCTTATTTAAGTAAAAATTGTTTAAACTGAATACTGACAACAAAAATTTATCTTCACAAAAATTTACTTTAAGTAATTAGCACATATTTTCCGTCTCCCGAAATCTACAAGAATAACGAAGAAGAAGAGTGATATACTCATATTATTTCCCTGTCAAGAAATTCTTACATACACATATTTGAACTACTGAAATGAGTTGATTATTATACTCCACCCATCTGCAAATACCTTATATAATAAGGACTAAACAAATTAGAGTAAAACAGCTATTCTCCTGGCTACATGCCGACGACGAGCGCTGGATTATATGGCGAAATTTGCCGTATTTTATCTAACAAAGTTAGATAAAAAGCACTAAATATTATGCTAAAGCACTAAAATATTACACATTACATACAATTTGTATAATGTATCTTTGCGCGTATATTAATTTAGTGACGACGCGCGAATCACATGCTACACCACTCGCAATTGTTACTAATATGCCACAATCACCAACACGTATGTCTAAGGGACATATGTTTCAATCAACTACGTACGGCATAGACAGTTAATAATTTGCCGAACAAAATGCAAAAGTCACGTCTTAGCTTTATTGTATCATTTAATTCATTGGCGTCTCAATATTTCTGTAAGTTTTATTTAATTTTTGTTTCATTTATTTTGATTTTTGTTGAATTTATTCCATTTATTTTGATGGAAATATCACTTCCATTGAATGTTTTTGTGGAGAACCTTTTCATTACTCTGTCATAGGTTGACGGATTTGTATTGTCCTAACTGTTATCCTAAAATGTGTTTTCGACACGACACTGTTCAAAAATGTCAGTTGATTGATTCATACGATTGTTACCTTGTGACGCACATACACAGAATCATTATACAAACCATATTTGCCTATATCCCATAATTTTTTAATAAATATTTAGCTATCATTCATGAAATTCCAAAGACTGTTAGCTGTAAACTATGACGAACAAATCCTAACAGACGATACCAAACAAACAATAAAAATTATTCGCCAAAAATATTGTAAAGAATTTTTGTATTTCAAGCAATATACCATACAAATTATATACAATATACAATGCATAATTAATTGAATCTGTGCTGCAGCGCTAGGTAACGTTCTGTTGCACCTATTCGTTTCTCGATCAAGGATTTTACTTTTACCTGATATTTGCGTTCAAGAATGAACCTTATTTGCAGAAAACTTCAGAACAAAGAGTTGCGATGGAATTTAGCCTACTTTTGTGCGTAAATGTCTCACGTAATAACATTTGATACTTAAAATAAATGGGTTTTTTCACAATATATAGGTGTTTCATTTATTTACACAAAGGTACGTTGGTATGATTTAACTATTTTTATACTGTTGTGTTGTTTAAACTTATGAAATAGTTTTATACAAGAAATTTCGGTTATTGTATTTTTTTTAATTGATCCTGTGTATTTATTCTGTATTTATCATTCATGTCTCGACAGATTTTCTTCCATAGATAACTCCGGTACCAAATATGCATTTCTATGTATCTTAGCAAGTTTTATATTGTCTAAAATGTAATATTTGGTGATATATACACACAGTAGATGTGCCAGTCATTGAAATTTAGCTTAATGTATCCTTTAATTCCCAGATTTTTATTTATAATTTGTACAGCCACTGTATTATTTTTGTTGCGAATAAATCCTGAACCTTCAGAAATTTTTATATTCGGTTCCGATATAATAGTCATATCTACGACTTTTTCTAGCGCCATCGCGTAGGTTCATGCGCTGCCTTACCCCTGTCCATGTTAGTCTGTAATCGCCTCATTGCTTGATTCTACTTTACTTTTAATAATACTCCTCCGGGAATTTCTTCGGTGGTCCATCTTCCTATACCATTCCTTTATTAGCCTTCTGAATGTTGGGTTAATCCATATTGTCTGATGTAAAGCTACTACTAACACTACCGTTAATCGTAGAAACTAATTAATTCTAAACACGCCATCCAAAAAATAAAGGTCAAATATGCTTAATAGTGCACACTAACAGTTATACAATATTTCCTGTATATACTAATGGTGACAGGCATTAAGTACAATACATTCATTGTTCTATACAAGATTGTAGCTGACCAATAATTAAAGATTTACTGTTAACTATACATGTAGCCTTATATACCATAAGTATTTAAATAAATTAATAATTTTAGTTACCAAAAACAATATTCATAATGTTATAAATGAATTTTTTAACATAATTACTAATTTATATTGTAGATGACGTTAATCTCCATATTAAGATTCTCTAAAACAATATACGCCATCGCATTTCGTCTCCTACATAGAGTTCATTGGTTCTCAAGTCATAGACAATAAAACTTTTATGTTTAACAACTACCTATTTTTGTCTATGTTGTAGGTGGTGGCCATAAGAAAATGATTTATAGATTGTATAAACTTAAATCATTTATACACCATTTATTTATTAACATTTGGAACCACACTTAAATTATAATGGAAATAACGCCAAAAGAATGTCGTAGAGGTTATTTAAAACAATCAGAAATAAATATATAACACTGATCTAATTTACTGGAATTATTCCTATTGAGATACTATTTTATATTATTAGATAATTCCTTGAAAACATATAAATATACAATATGTAAATACAAAACTGTATCATAAACCTAACATATCTATTAAAACTTAACAATCATACTAATAGACCAAAAGTTTTTAAGTATTTAACGATTTCACTAGAAACCTTTAAAAAAACTCTAACTGAACATTTTTTATGTGATTTCTACAAAAACCATACATTTCTTATATTTCACTTAACAACAATCGATATTCTAAAGCATCTGTACATATATACATATTTCGTAACATATCCTGCCGACGAAAATAACATTATTATTGAAAAATCCTGTCCAATTTTCTCCAAAACTTGAACTGAAATATTTCTTATTTCTATTTGTATTATTTCTGTGAGATCGTCAATGTTATCTGACCTTGTTGCATATACTTTTAAAATTACCCCACAGCAGACATAAGATGCTGGTGATAGCCATTCAATATCAATATTCGTCCAATTTATTGATTTAGAAACGTTTAGCTTATATATACTCTCACACTTACAGCCTAGTGAATTTCTGTTCTGTTTTTACGAAGCAAGACAGTTTCCCTTGGTAGGGTAGAATCTAGTACATCTGCATATAAACTTGCCAGAATAAGGATAAGTTCGTCTATGATGAGATTAGCTGATGAATTCCATTTGATAGGGTCGGATCTAGTGCATCTGGATAAAGTTTTCTAGAAGAAGGACAAGTCCATCTATGATGAGATTTACATATTTGTTAGCTGTCGAATTCCCCTTAATAAAAATCGGACCAATGATTTTATTGCCGAGAGTATTTGTCCAAATATTAATATTTTGAAGATGTTGTGTATTCAATGATGTGATGTATCCAATGAGGATTCTAACCAATACATATAGTTCTCCCTTAATGTGGTAAATTAATGTGCCTGGAATTGAACCAAGAGAACAATATGAACTCATTCATATTCAGCTTGGTCATTGTTTCTTCGCAGAAATGAACTCTTCTGGATCTCACAGATCCAGCGAAGATTCTAAGCTAACCAATACCTACAGCTGTTGTTTAATGTAGAAGTTAATGTGTCTGAAATTAAATTGTCTTCTGTTTGTTCCTGGACAAATATAGGGGTGAAAGAGAGAGACATTTTAAAATGGATGTATGGCTAACGATGTGTTCTAAGGCAATTTGGCAATCTAATAAACTTGATCTTCTGTAATTGTAAACCTGAATTCTGTGCATAAATGTTAAACGCCTTCGATTGTGGAATACTGATCAAATAAACAAATTCGTCGTCTCTATTCGATGAGTTTTTATTAAATATAGTTTTTATTAAATATATTAAATATGTTTATTAAACTTAAAATGATTTCGAGAGAGTTTACTAAAATGTCTGTGGATTATACCTGAATTTTCTTTATTATTTTAGTTACCTAGATTATTTTTATTAGAGGACAAGCATGGGTGATAAACGCCTTCTTCTTCTCCCTAGCCTTTATCCCATTTTATGACCATATGGCCCATTTTTGGGGTCAGTTCTCCTAGTACTACTGCACCACATCATATGCTTCTGGGTTATCTCAGTTGTTGTATTTGTGATTTTCATGTCGTTTTTATAGTTTGGGTTATTGAGAGTCGTCCACGGCATCGCTTTCCCTTGTCTATGGAAAGCACTTGTTTAGTCATGTGATCATCCTCGCGTCTCTTAACATGACTGTACAAACGCAGGTAGGCCTATCTCATCTTGTTGGAAGTGCAAGCAACCTTAAAGGTTCCCCGGATGTATTCATTTTTTATTTTGTTTAAGCGCGTGATACCGCCAGACCAGCGCAGAATCTTCATTTCAATAACATGCATTTTCTGTTCGTCCATCTTTCTTGTCGGCCAGTATTCGGAAAAAGCTATAGAGAAGAGCGGGACTTACTGCTCTTTTATAAATATTTACTTTTATTCTTATTGATAAACGGGCATTGCATAAGACGCCTGTAAGTGATCTTCATTTTCGCCACCCATTCTGAATTTTGTACAGGCTCTTGATGTAATTATGGATCCGAGATATTTAAACTCTTCAGCTATTTTCAGTGGCATGCTTGAGATGGAAGCACTTGGAAAGTTTTCTGCATTGCTCCCGGAAAAATTGTAATGCATATACTCGGTTTCTTGTCCGTTGACTCTTAACCCTCTTTTTTCCAGAGATTCTTGCCATGTAATGAGGTGTTCTCTCCCTTATGCTAGCGATTCTGCTATCAGAGCTATGTCGTCTAATATCAGACGACATAGCTCGGTGACAAACGTCTAATAACATAAATTCAAGTTACTCCTGATATGTATGTACTTTAATAACACGAGTACTGTAGAAAATTCGTCATAATTTTAAAAATATCTCCCTACTCTTGCGTTTACGAATAAATTTAACTCTTTTTTATTAATTTGCATCACAAATGCTATAAGTCAATGAAATAAGTTCATTTAGAATAATTCGATAATATAAGAATATACAGAGTATAAAAAAACATATTTCTTGAACTGCATTTACATAAACTCCATCTTGCATGAATTATCTTCAGTACGTCGGTCGCCAAAACAACAGTGGTATCAAATTAGGTGAACGTGATAATCATAACATAATCTGTTGATCCCTATTTTAGTTCAAAGTTTAAAAACACACAAATCAACTTCCTCCCCCTAACACCTCAGATGGTGGAGGGGAAGATTACACATAAAGTGAAGAACACAGACATGCTCAGGGATAGGTGCCAAACTCCCCCATTCGGGCTCAAATCCAAGCATTCAATGATTCGCGCAATACTGGATCTAGTTCGCCACCCCGGACCACGGTACAAATGATAGGGTCAGATCAACTTCTATAGGAGAATACGATCCATCCATGTAGTGACTGCAGAGCAACTTGATGCACTTTATGCTTTGGACAACTGACCTCGGCACCCATGGATTCCACCATTTGTTGTTATTCAACTTAATGTTCGACAATTCTAGAAAGATCCTCAGGATATCGTGTTTCTAAATTTAGTGGAGAAGCAGTCTATTTCTCTGTGTGGAGATATATTTTCACAGGTCCACAAATTATCAAAATAAAAGTGCATTTATTGAATTTCTTAAAACATTATTTAAACTCAGTTCCATAAAAGCTCTTGAATGTTTTTAGTGAAATTTGAATATTGCTGAAAACGCGGAGTGAAACACTGAAACGGGTATGCATCTTTTCTTTTGCTCATAAATGATAACAATTTCAGTGTTTTTCGGAAACATTTTTCTTGTTTTTTGAAACATTTTTCATATTCTTTTGATTTTTCCACCTCCAGAATTAGCCCAACGATCTTGCCCATAAATTCTTAATCACCATGAAGAAGATTTATTCTTCACTTTCGGATGCTAGAAGGATTAAAACGTGACGAGAAGAATATTTGAATCAGAGCCTATTACAATTCATGATAATTATTTGATACCGAAGTTTCAATTTAGCCGCGATCACAGTTATCATTTTCTCTAATTAATAATACGCCAGCAAATCTAAGTAGAACATAATTACCAATCTCCGTTTTAACCTTATTAAAAATCAAATACAGATTATAGCTGTGAACGAACGAGAACGAGAGTGAATAATCCAATACTTTCGGCATCATCCGGTGCCAGAGGTGCCATCAGATGTCCGGCGACTCACAATCTCGCTGGGCGAGGTTCCACCGACGAGAGTGAAAGACGGAGAAATTCGTCTTTCAAGGTCAGATAATGACCTTCTATAGAAAGTGATTTTGGAAGCTTACCCTTGGCAATCGACCGTCATGACAGGGTTCCTTAGCTGAGGCAGATCCGGAATTCGGACTGTTGGATCTGATAAACAAGACGAAAAATTTCTGGTAGCTGATGGGTAGATGATAGCACATTCGGACCACAGAATATTTTACGCCTAAGGCGATACATATCGATGTGAAATATGAAGCAACATTAAATACCGTAAATAACGACATAAGTTCTGCTAATGTTTCCTTACAAAGCGAATGTGATATTTGTAAAAACTATTACAAGAACAGAAACAACTGTAGGTGCACACAGATCTTATTTGTTTATTTCTGTATTGTAAGAATTATGTTTGGCTAATTCAGTGGGAATTAAAAAGAAAACAACCCATATTACAAGTTACCTATGAATTATATTTATTACTGGAGTAGGTTGGAATCTTTGGTGTGAAGTTAACACTAACTTAGTTTTCCACAAAACACCAAAACACTATACACTACACCCCACGCGCGTTTCGCCAATAAAGTTGCCATCAACTGGAGACGATTAAAACTCAAAACTCAGTTTTAATCATATCCATCTGATGCCAACTTTGTTGGTGGAACGCCGACGTCGAGTGTACTGTATAGGGGTTTGGTGTTTTATGAAAAACTAAGTTAGTGTTATGAATTCTATGAATGATAATGTATCGTTGTAGGGAATGTCTCTTTCGAACTAGAATCTGCCGCCATATTAAATATATTTAAGAATAATACAGCTTCCTTAACTATATTCATTAAATAGATTTAATTTTATTAACACACTCCCTTATAAAAAGAAAACAAGTGTTTTATATTTCTGATTGGCCAATGTTTGTATCTAATCCTCGACAACCCTAGAAAAAAATGATCCAGCGACTTCAAATACTTTGAAATATTTCTTGAAAATCGTCCTGTTCGAGTGTTAGTGATCATCGATTTACGACAACAACGAAATATGTCCTACCAAAATTTCGAAAAATAGAATGTATAAACGAAAAATGGGATACTTTTGCAATTCATTATGAATTGCACAATATTATTAAAAGAATATACATATTCTTTTAATAATATTGTGCATTGTTGTATAATATCCAGGAAGTTTCAGAACTGTATATATTTAATTTTTGAAGTAATTGGATCAAGATTACCAGATCTGACGCCACTTGATTTCTTCTTTTGGCGACACAAACTGTAGGGATATCGATGAACTGATACATATATGGAAATTTCAATGCAAACGTTATCATCTTCAGCAGGACATGTTGTCTCTTCTTCTCTCTTATAGTCTCTTATTATGTAATAGACATTCTAAAACTACTTGTAAATATGAAAATACCTACAGGTGTCTACTTAGCAAAACTATTGCTGTCTACGATTTATTTTTAGAAAAATTCAAATATTAAAATACCTTATAACTATAGATTCTGTTAATTTATTTTAAATTTATGGATTCAACGACTTTTGCCAAAAAAAAATACTCACGAATATATTTTGAAAATGAAAAATTTGTCTTACTAATTAAACACTACCCAACTAAAAGTTGTGATTATAAAACGAAACCTTCATATCATACCTCTAGATCCTACTAGATTCTGCTTAAAAAAGTGACTAAAGAACATATAAATATATTTTTCTAAACCTTTTAATGAAGATGTCGACATATTATATCTGGAGAGTGAAATATCTATTGTTTATAACACGATAGCAAAAAAACATATTTTTCAGTCGTTTTTGAAATGCAAAATATAAGAAATTGCCGATTTGCATACCAGTTTCTGTGACTGACTGAAGCGAATTGCTCTAGGATAATTAGTGAAAGTTTTCAGAGCATAATAAAATACCGGTTGGTCCAAAATTCGCATGAAATCTCAATGCCATCTCGAAAACAAAGTACTGCGTACGTATCTGCATGCATATCTGCATATACATAAATCCTTGAAATGTTACAAGATATCAGCAATAAGAAAACAAGAAAGTACGGTGAATTGTTTATTATTCATTGGTGATATTAAACAACATTGATGAAACTTTTAATTTATTCAATATAGGGTTCTCTATATTCCCTAACGTCCATAGCAACTACGATAATTATTTACATATAAAGTGATAATGCTTTACTGTTAGAGTTATAATACTTCTTTATCGGTTTTGTGCAAAATACTTAAAAGCGTTATCTACTGCAATTGATACCAATGAAAACAAATATCGTGGCACTAAAACGAAGAGACGTGTATTTATTTAAATATAGGGTGTCTCAGTTGGAATTATAGGATGTGAATTGTGCGCTATTTGTGTTCTATCAATATTTAATGACTGTCTCTACAAACCTCTCTCTCTTTGAAATTATAGGATGTAAGAAGTATGGTTCAATTACTCCAACACTCCAAAATGTGCACCAAACCGTGCATCTCTGTGGATGCATTTCTTTTTCATGAACAGCATGTTGATTTTCAACATCCTCAAATTCGACAATTTTGTTTGCTGACGTATCCGTCAAGAGGAAAACGTGCTTCATCGCTGAACAAAATTTTGTTGCAAATATCTGTATCATCTTCTTTATATTCAATTAACAAATGTACGATGTTATAAATGGTCTGTACCTTTTAATTGTTGTGTCGAGGACGTATTAGTGTTGCATTATCAATAACAGCACTCGTGTCTTCAAATTTCTGGATTAAGTTATGAACAGTTAACTCTGTAGGTGCTTCGTTTTGTCCTAATTTTATGCGCATTTATCTTAATTCTACTGTAAATGATCGCTCACTTTCATAAAACAGTTGTACACAAACTGTTAGTTGTTGAACTATTAGTCGCGGCACGTTGACATCGAATGGTTCGTAGATGACAGTCGTTAAATAGTGACGCCTTATCTTCCTATACTTCCAACTGAAACACCCTATATTACTTTTCACTACACTTATTCCATGTTTATGGATGGATTCATTTTCACTAAATTTGCAGCTTAAATCTAGTGACCTTTAAGTTATATTTCATCAATAATTTATTATTTTATATCTAATGTGAAGGTGGTATTTCCTACGAAGAAGATAACCTTTTGCGAGTCGCAAATCCCATCGCTTGCTTCGCACACTTTCAATTGAAATTGTGAAAGGATTTATTGGTGGCAGTTAACATTAATGAATACACTCATTATGGTAGTTTTTCAGCTGTAAGCTTATTCAACGTAATGTTCTGTTGTCGCTCAACGTGGCTTAAACAAGGCATGATTTAAATTGATTACAATCTATTTATAATAAAGTATAAAACTTGGGTATCCACATTATATCTTACACAGTAACAGTTAATGAATAAAATAATCCACTTGTAATAAATCTAGACGCCAGTCACATTTACATGGGAATGTATTAATATTTAATTACTTTAGTGTGTTGTAAGTGTTTTCAGAAAGTAAAATACCGCCGCGGATGACATTGAATATATTTCATATAGATTTCAGCATGATTATCATAAATTCGATCTACAATTACATAATATAAGAGAAATGTCTTTATGAATAAAATACATCATATACAATGTGTCATATTAATAACTATATCAAACTGAATTGGTATATCTAAAGCTCTTCATATAAAATACTAGACGTTCAAAAGAAAATACAAAACATCAATTGCGTGAGGAGTGATTTTTAAGTTTCGTCAATTCTTTTTAATAATGATTCCAAGACGGATTGTTGTTCAAGTAAATAGTTTCTACGAATAAATTAATAATCTTGATGTATAAATACCTAATAAGGTTGTTGGAAGAATTCCAATACTGGAAAGGGGCTGAAATCTTCGATGCGACAACCAAGAAGGGAGATCGATTTTGCGCATTTCGTTAACCAAGTTGCGATAATCAAGATACTGATGATGTCAACTTATTTGGCGAGATGTGCGTCGAGTAACGTGTAATATTTAGGTGTTTGTGGAAAACGTGTCGCCTGTTTTTGTTAATACTACTTTTGGGATTAACAGTTTTGTGATCGATTTCGTTTCTTCGTTCTTGAGAAGAATCAAGCATCACAATTCTTGGAAAATCAACGGGAAAATAATGTATTCCACGTTAAATTTAAGTCAGAAGAGAGAAGTAACACAAAATATTATCATCGAAACAAAACAGGAATTGTCTGTAATTTGAGCAAAGTACTGTATATTCGGAAACTCATATTAGTTTTTTTATAAGTTTTAGTCAAAAAAAAAGAAGCAGAAGAAGAATAGCGTCCCTGTATTCAATATCTTGAATACAGAGAAGCTTAAAAACCCACTGTTTTCGGGAATATTTTAGCAAATCTCTAATAATAATAATAATATTATTATATTCGCAATTTTTCCTTTCCTTTATTTTTTAGCATATATTTTGTTTGCTAATAATATTCCAAAACAACGTTTAATTCTTCAGAAAAAGTTTTGATCAAAATTATAAACTAAATTAAAAAATACCCTTTTTGCTGTAAACTTAACATCATAGCAATTTAACTGATACACTGTAATATATAAAAAAATAACTTGACCTTGAAATAACCTTCAAACCCGTCACAAGTTGAATATTTGGTACTATTTAGCATATCTACTTCGATACTGTTATACTATGAAATTATTTACGGAATGTTAATTGTTAATGTAAGAAGTAAAGAAAAAAAGAGAAAAAAATTATTTCATTAATATTTATAATATTGATATTAAACTACTAACTCTTAAAGGATCTTTCTTTTTGCTTTTTATTTTCATTTATATAGGACTTAAATTTCTTTATAATTTTAAGACCCTACTAACTATATTAAAACCCTTTAAAGGTATAATTTCTTTATCAGTGTGTCTTTCTCTATATATCTATATATAGAGAAAGAGTTTATGGTAAATACACCGAGAGAACAGTGTTCTCAGATAAGATAAGAATACGTATATATTTGGCTTTTATTTCTTCAACATAAATATGCTAAATTCTTAATATCATGCATTTTACCCCAATAATAATCCAAGGTTTTGACAATAACTTATTCTTCATTTGGGTAAGTTTTGTTTGTCAGAAATATACTTCATTTAATTACATAAGCCCACAAAAAATAAAAGTTGTGTGTGCTTAGGGATAAACCATACTTATTTTTCATATTTTTTCCCGTTGAACACGAATCTAAAGTCAGAATTTGGGGTTGCTGATCAAACTTGTAAGAAAAGCCATAAAAACCGATATTTGCCACAATGTTTCTATAATCAGCAACTTTATTATTGCCTACAAATTTGGTTGACACTTCTTCAAAACTCAACCATGATGCCTCTTCTTGATCATTCATAGTTGGAACGAATTCTTTATCTTTCAGGAAAACTTCTATAAGCAAAAAGTATTTGAAACTATGGATCTCATGGTATTCCGGCTTCTATATGACAAAGAAACTTTCATAGCCACATGGTTTTGATAGAGCAAAAATTTACGCTGAAAACAAATTTTTGCTTTATTTTTGTCGTTCAAGTTTTTGTTTTTTACACGATCGGTACAAGTACCGCCATAAACCTGCTACCACAGAGTGTTTGGACTACGATGACAACTATCCTGAAAATGGGATATGCAGAATGATTCGTTTAGTCTACATCTTGCTTGAATCGAAGCCAGCGAGGGTGTGCCATTTTTGCCGAGAAAAACCAACAAAAAAAGGGAAGAAACGAAGCAGAAGTCTATTACATAGATCATTTGAAGACAAGCGTGTGCGGAAATGAAAATAAATATAAGAATAGTACCATCATACAGAAGAAAATTGCTACATTAAGATTTTTATTGGTTTTTCTTAGAAGTTTGATCAGTAACCCTTAATTCTTACTTTAAATTCGCCTTCAGCGGGAAGAAATACAAAACAATACTATAGTTTATTCTTTAGCATACACAACTTTTAATCGAAAACTTTTCAAGGTCACGCGTTTTCCTGATACTTCAGAATTTTTATGTAAAATCCGTTTATACAAAAATATAGACTTTCACAAGAAAAATTTTTGGAATTTAATACCTTTTTGAAGAACATTCATGTTTGACGTCATATTCTTTGGTTAAGAGAAAAGGCTTGTAAGGTGAATTTTCTACTAGAGGGTCTATAACACTTAAAATATTTTCCGAAAGAGTTTCAGCGTCACATTTTGTAGTTCTCAGGTATGTCCAAAAACGTTCAATAGGTTCACCATCGAGAATAAATCTTAAAATTACCACTAACTGAGTTTTTGTAGATACAGCAGTTGTTTCGTCTGCCATAACTGCCACAAATGAAGGTTTGTTAATTTCTTTAATTATTTCTTCATGACATACTTTTAATATACAGTCTAAAAGATCATTTTGTATTTCTTTAGAGGTTCCTTTAAATACTGAAGCATTTTGTAGATACTCGCTTTTAAAATTACATCAAGCTCAGCAGAAAAATTTATCAAACCATGAAATATCCCCGGGTTTTGAGAGGTTTCAGCTTCGTCATGTCCTCGCAGCGCCAGTTCAAAGGCCCCACAAAACTTTATGCAGTTTATAATTTTTGACAAAACGTATCTCTTTTTTGTCACATTATCATTATGCTTTTGCACATTTATCCAATAAGCTGAATCTAGCTGCGCTTTAATATTAGTTGTTCCTAATAAAGCTAATTCCATTGTATCATGTAGATGGCTTTTGGAGTTGTCGTGCTTTTTTATTTTTTCAGTTAAGTGCACCAAATCTGTCACCCCTACCTCCGTCCATGCTTTATCATCGCCAAGAAGTAAACAAGGAAAACAAAATAACGCATTTTTTTTGTTGCGCCCAGAAATCCAATTGTTCTTCGAATAAATGTCTCTATTAAATTGACGTTTATATGATTTTTCGCGGCTAACACCTGCAGTCTCAATAACAATATCGGGCAATGACCTACCATTGTTTTTTAAATCAATTTTTTCTTCATAAGAGTATTTTGAAAAAAATCGCTTCACATGAACTAAATTATAAACTAAATCCATTGTCACTATCACAGTATATAAATATTAATAATTAGTACAATAAATCACTACACAAATTCACAAAACAGTATCTAATATCTCAAATTAACACGAAATACGAAATAGGTACGATTTACGCCCGCTCGAGGAGTAGGAAGGAGTAAACATTCACTGATGTTGCCTTAGCTAGAAAAAATACAGCTCACTGACCGTGTAAATTCGCGCATTTACGAGCGCCAAGTGTGGATTGTCGCGGGAGTTGAGGGGGAGGACGGGTGTGCCGAGCCGTGCTGTGAAACTACCTCGTGTGGCCCAGTTCAATGTACCGCGACGCGCTCGCGTAGAGACCCAGATAATTCATCTGGTCTACTACTCAATAGAGGACGGCGGGCAGAATGCGACTTTAACGCAATAATTTGGTTAGCTGCACCAACTAACCAAATTATTTTATTAATAACTTTTAGTAATTATTATGTCGCGAAAATATACAAATATCTAATTTTTTTGGCAGTTCTGCAGCTCTGCAGCACCTATACACCAGCCGCCCCTGTTCGATAACATTTAAAACTAACCTTCGGCTTTGCGAATTTAACACTTCTCGTGACATTTATAATACAAGTTTATAATCTCTTACAGTAGAAACCCACAATTCAAATATTTAAAACTTTTGAGCCAAATTCCTATCTGTAATATTCTGGCAACCCTTCGTTCGCCACTCTTTTAGAAACTATCCTTGTTTATGCTCAAGAGCATAAGGAGGACAAGGGAGGAGCAGGACAAGAGGTAAGACTTGTGTATTTGATTCTCAGTAATACTATTGCAAGCGGCGCGCAAATGATTTATAGGCAGGTCTGTGTCTCTTATTCAGATTGGATTGATATGGAAGAAAGTCAGACATGCATCTGTCTTTGTCGCACGATTTATTGCCGACTTGGTCTTCATCAAATAATTCTACTATACATTGCCATTTATTGACTAAAACATCACTTTTACACTTTAATGTATGTATGCCAATTTTCGTTCTCTTAGATCTCTCGGTTCTAATACTCAAGGGACTTAAACAGGTACTAAATATATCTAACTTCTATATTATTTATCACTGTGAAATTTGTCTCCTTGTCCCACGAACACTCCTTTAGTTAAATGAATATCAAATGTGTCCGTATTGTATTTATGGGTGTGTTCGGCAATTTGAATTTCAAATCAAATTAATAAGCGTTTATTTCCAGCCATAACTTACGTATTAAGGCCGTTATTATTGCTCTTTTGTTATTTAAGAAATGTTCAAAGAATGTATCATTAGCTCTACGATCAAGTTTTATATTCTCACTTTCTTTTGCCCCGTTTCGTTAATCGTACATTTTTAGGTGATTGCTTCTATTAACAGTGGATACTATTGCATTTAAAGCGGATACGCTTGTTCCCATCAGAACTTTTGCATAACAAACAATCTCACTTTCGATCGAGTCGGCATACGCACCTAATAAGTTATTCTAAGAAGCTTGAAAAATGACGAATGCGCCTGGAATAGGAAAATACGCTTTCACATTCAGTTTCTCCGACATTGATGTTGTTCCTGTATTTGGGAATCCCATCTAAATACAAAATAAGCACAGTAATAGAAATTTCATATAGAATTAGTATTTTCATATAAAGACTTACCTACAGCCTTTGCATCTAGGATCTTGACATGCCGAAACTAAATATTCTACAATCGAAAGAGAGCTTCTCGCTATTGTCTGGTCAATCAAACACTTCAGACCTTACCTTTTCGGACGTAAATTTAAATTGATAACAGATCATAGATCATAACCTGGTTAGACCCAGAAAGTCAAAGACCCAGTAAGTCGCATAGCGCGTTGGAGATTAAAACTTGAGGAGTATGATTGCTAAATTCAGTATAAACCGGGAAAAATCAGTAAAAACATTGACGCTCTATCTAGAATAAAGATCAATCATTTCCAAAAATGTTTAGAATTTCTTACTAAAATTTTAACTTCAAATTCAGACAATGAATCAATCAATTCGGAAATTACAGAAATATCCCCAGAAACGTGTACACAAATAAAAAAATTAAATTTACTAATGACCAACTATTAGACAGAAAACACAAGGACATTATAGTATTCTTTAGGAAAGATAAATTAGAAGAACTTCATCATAAAATAATAGAAAACATTTTTGACGAGAATCAAAAATTTTATCACAATAAAATAAATACAGTATCTAACAAAACTGTAAAACATCGCAAATATTATATAATCGTATTACCCTTTGATGCAGATGAAGTAATCGAAACAATGTTTGTTACCAAAGATAAAAATACTCTCGACCTTTCGAAAACATACTTTGTCGAAAATAATCCAGACCTTCCAATTTTAGAAATGTTATCATTCATTTTCACTGAATCAGATCTAAATTTAACGATTTATCAAAATTTAACTAGAGTACTGGACGAAGATCAAATTCCAATAATCATGGACCAATACCATTATGGAAAAGCTAATCTGCACCGTGGTATAAATGAAAGCATCCGCAGAATACTCGAAAAATATAATTGGCCGATTATTTTTTAAATCAGAAAGTGTTTGGAGAAAATACCTCATAATTCAAATTCTCAAACTGTCCCTTTACTTCATTTTATTGCCACCAACTATAATCAAGAATTATATTTGCCAATAAAAAACGTCTAATATGATAAGAATAAATAAAGAAAAAGTCCCATAAAGTTAGTTTATGGTAGATATTTTACAGCAATAAGAACCTGTTAAAAATAATTACAAATTTCATGTTTATTTCATTAAATATTAGTCTGAAAAGAAGTTTTAGATCGCTTAAACATCTGTAAGTATGAATACATATTTATACAGGCTTTGAGGGCAGCTTCTGGGATAACTTTATATATAGATAGGATGCCTCAGTTGGAATTATAGGATTTGAATTTCGCGCCATTTGTGTTCTGTCAAAGATAGGGCGTCAATATTTATCGAATGTCATTTACAAACTTTATGACGTCAATATGCCTGTGATGGCATTACTAGCTTAATTTTCTAAGAACTCCGCCACTCCAAGATGTGCACCACACCGTGCATATCTGTGGATGCATTTCTCTTTCGTGAGCAGCATGTGGATTTTCAGCCAAATTCTACAATCTTGTTTACTGACGTATCCGTCAGGATGAAGATGTGCTTCATCACTGAACAAAGTTTTGTTTCAAAAATCACGTTGTAGATGGTCTGTAACTTTTAATTGTTGTGTTAACTGAATTTTATATGCTGATATATGCAGATCCTACTTTAAAATCCGCTGCGTGATGACTCTTGACAGATTCAATCATTGTACATTTTATCTCACTGCAGCAATATTTTCATCTGATCGACCACGATGAGGACGTATTGATGTTGCCTTATCAATACAGAATCCGCCTCTTCAAACTAATTAATTAAGTTACGAACTGTTAACTCTATAGGCGCTTCATTTTGTCCTAATTTTGCGCGAATTTTTCTTAATACAACTGCGAATGATCGCTCACTTTCATAAAATAGTTGTACACAAACTATTCGTTTTTGAACTGTTAGTCCCGGAATGTTGACATATGGTTTGTAGATGACAGTTGTTAAACGTTGACGCCTTATTTACGTATGGTATGGTTTCGTATGGGGTCGTGTCCATCGCGAATTCCCGAAAATATTGCGAGTTTGCTTTGCCTGACAAACTATATCTATACGACCGTATGTGCTGTCATACTGACACAAATTTAGCAGTATTAAAGTAGCTTTTCTCACCAGGAATACGCAAATATTCTCTTATCGTACGGATTATATAACAGAAATAGTATAGCTGAGCGACAGGAATACATAATAAGATTTCTAGTGCTAGTTTTAATCTTTAATTGGACTAATCAGTGTTTAGATAATGTTATTCGTTTACATTTATTAACACATTTATTAGTTAATAATAATAAAGTAAGTAATTAGTAACTGTATTAATATTAAACATGCTAACACAGTCTTAACATCGATTAAATTAATCTCCCCTTAAAACAGTTCAACGATGTCAAAAATACAAGCCCTTAACAACTTTTTAAACATATTAGCAATTTGATGCCGAAAATCTCAAACCTGTGTTCTTAATGTGAGAGGAGGTGTTTGTTTTTACAAAAAACAATAATAATAATAATTCATTTTGTTAAATTACAATTGTAGATTGTAGAAACAACTGATAGTTTAAAGAATTGCAGCTGTTAATAGTACACATGTATTGTTTAAATATTTTTGTTATCAAGTGCATCACTTATTTTGAAGTTAAGAAACTCAGCAATGTTCGTGAGCAATAACAAATGTTATGTAATTTGTTCCAAAACATTTTCGATAATTTAGTACATAATACAGTTCAATTACATAGATCAACATAACTATAATAGAAATAACTATAATAAACACATTCATATGAAAGCGTTATTAATGTTTTAGTAAAATTGTATTTATAATTAACATTAATATTGTGTTCCCAATAATTGCAACTATTTGTGGGACACACAGAAAATAAACAACCAATAAAATTTCTTGCCAATAATTTGTACATCAGCTGGCAATGCGAGTAAGTGCAATTAAATAAAATTTTAATTAAACTGAAATAGTTCCACTGGCATATTTTCTGACAAGGGATAGCACCTGCCAATAATTGGAAAACGTTGATTAAAAAAATCGCTTGAGTAACAACAGAATGAAATTATTTTTATAATGTAGTTTTTACAAATGAATGAAATTACATTACAGGAAATTCAAAGAAGAAAGGAGAGTCTTTAGCAGAGCTTTTACGCTTTCTCACAGTGTCGGTAAATATTTTTACGTACAATGGAAACATTCATTATAATAGCTGTCGTTTTCTACAATACATTTATACCATTATTAGTGATCGTTTTCATATGTCCTGTTTATGTATTTTGCTCTTTCTGTTGGATTCAGATTAATTAGTTGGATTAAATTAAGTTAGATTGAATTAATTAAAAAACGTATATAGTTGAATTATGTTTTCAATTGTGTGTCGTGGCCTATTTTTCATATATAACAAAAATTCAAACAACAAAGGTACGAACATTTAAAAAAATTGTTCAAGTTAAAATTCTTTGAAAAATATATAGGTGAAATTAAATCATAAGAATTTGAATTCAGTAGTATGCAGATCATCCTCTAGTTCTTATCACTGCTTCCATTCGTCTGAGAACGACATTGATCAAGTGGTGAATGATTTCCTGACTAATATTCTCCCATTCGACAAGAACACCTTGCTCCAGCTCACTAAGAGTCATAGGGGCAGGCACCTAACTGATCATTTTAGTGGCATAACAAGTCCTTCTACGGCGTTTTCTACATAGAAATGTGCATTTATGGTTCTTTCCCGTACAATAACTAAATACGTGTGACCATGGATACAAATTCCTTCCCAGAACATTGTTGATCCACCAAAAAAAATGGGTTTCTCGAAGAGATATTGCAGGCAGCAAGCATCTCTCCTGGTCTCTGCCAGACTCGTTAACGTCCATCTAGTTTGGTAGTTCCTTAGGTTGGTGAAACCTAATCTGATCGTGCAGAAACACGAGAAAGGGGTCGATAACCGCTTTTAGGTATAATTCAATGCCTGGCGGGGCTTTAGCCCGAGAAGTAGTTGTTTCCTATAGCGATTATATAATAGCCCTGCTATTCGGGAACTACTTTGATAACCGTTTGGCGGATTGGTAGTTCCTTTCTCGATTTCCGACTTATATGTTACTATCAGAGTAGTGACAAGAGTAGATCTTGGGCCACCTACATAGAGTGTTTAAGGATTTAAAACTTCCAAAAATTATACGAAATAATGAAAAGTTTTGCTGATGCGTTAATCCGGGTCCAGGAGCGTAGAGTGTAATATATCATCGCAAGTGTTGCAATAAATCTATTCGATTACAACATTTGGAGCAATAAAGCACTTAGACTACATTATATAGTACTTGTCTATTTACTTTTCGTATAATTTTATTAATATTACATTAATTTCTGCTAATTATTTATTATTAACCTCATTTCACTCTTCGAGTAGAAGTTTGCCTCATTTCATACCTTCAAATAATGTCATTCGACACTTGTAAAAATGGTTACGACGGTTACATCTCCAAGGATGAAGATAAACAAAGGTGAGTGATCGCTAAGTGAAGGCAATCAAAATTAAAAATCGTCCTGTTTCTAAATTTGTTCTTGATATCCTCCATTGCTGAGTTAGAGAATGTATTGCAGTTATAATTTTCACCCTGTAAACATTTACATATATATATATGAATTAGATACTGTAGGTATATATAGCAAATATTATAATAATTGTTGTATTTAATAATTTATGACTAATAGTAATTATTCGTATAGTAATCTAAGTACACAATTAAAAACGGCTACATTTAAGGTCAACACACCTATTGAGAAATTATATTTTATTGGAAAAAAAATCATTGCCACTTATTTAACCATGCAGAGTTTATGCAATATTGAAAACGTTGTTAACATCTTAACCTAAATTTCTAATTATGTATTGTCGATTTTCCTCAACTATATACAGGGTGTACATTCTAATGGCACTCTTTCGTCCGTAAGTTATTACCCACAAAAAGTATATATTCTTGGGAATTTGCGAATTTTCAAAACGTATCTAAATACAAATTTACTTTATATTCTACTGTCATTTTGAAGATAATAAGTATATGTTTCCACAATTTTATCTCCCCTAGTTTTCTTAATTCTTCTTCTATTATTTTCTAGTACTTTTTTCACATTTGTTATTTGCAAAAATGTACCAAAAGTTTTTTTAAATGATTACTAAATTATTATTCGTCTGAAACATGCAATCGAGTTTTTAAGAGACTTAAATAATAATCACTATTTATTTTTTAAATATGAAAAAACACATTTAAAAAAATATGTTAATGTTTCGCCGTCACGATAGCCGAATTGATTAGAATGCGTTATGTGACAAATGCGACTAGCTCTGGCTGTCCTGATATTAATTCGATTCCAAGCGCCGACACTGGCAATGTCGGTGGGAATGGGTATTATAAGCATTTTTTCAATGTGTATTGCTAGATAGCTTAGGTTCTTGGATTTGAGGGATTGTCTTATTTATGTGATGTGTTTTAATGTGCAACAAAAAAGGGTGCTGTGATTTTCTTTCATAAATGTCGTGTAAATGATGTGTTATCAAAAATTCTTTTGAAATTCACGGGCATGGATTTCAAGTTCATTTCTTTTATATACAATAAATTTAAAGATAATCATAAGCCACAAACAAACGATAACATTGGTAGAAATTTTAAAACAAAAATTAAAAATCAAACTGTGCCCAATTTATGGCAGTATTTAACTAAAATAATGATGAATTTAAGCGAGAGATTGATTGCTTTTATCATCGCCTACAACTAAAAAATACAAAAAGAAAAAATCATACTGTGCTTGTTATGTAGCAGTATTTAACAAAAACAGTGGTGAATTTAAGTTGTTTGGTTTTAGTAATAAAACATGTACTTAAAATGAGATAGCTCAATTACCCACTAATATTCGGATTTTATCAAAATCTAATCGAGAAAGAGAGAGGGCGAGTCTGGGGCCAATTGCGCGTGAACGGCTCCATTCCAGCATCATCGTTGAAAATGTGCCCTCCTAAAGCCTTCTTGAACGGTCTAAACATGTGAAAATCGACAATAGATATGCCGAAATGGATTATGTAGTGTCCCGATGTGTTTTGTTTACTGTTAGGGGCTGGGGCATGGCATTGTCATGAAGCAAGATGATATCCCTAACGGGTTATCGTCGTCACTTACTTCGATAGGCGGCTTTCACTTAGTCCAACAGAATGCAGTAATAAGTAGCATTCATTGTTGAATGAAGGAAATCCAGCAAAAGAACGCCTTTTGAGTCCCAGAAAATCGTCGCAGCGTAGCATTTGAACGCGGTAAAGCAGCAGTCATTTTCAACAAGGTGACAAACCACATAAGTCTGTTCTTCCGTTAAACTCACCCTCGAGATGAGTTTAACGGAATCGGTCCCCGAATTTTATAACGCAATCGGTTCTCCCTCCCGTGTCAAAATCTTCATAATGATGCCTTGCGCCACAGATGGACGTACATTGCTCTCACTCATGTTTGCTATTGCTACACTAATATTCTCAGGGCTGCGTTGGCGTAGATATTATCACCTCCCATTACCCCCTCCTGCAATTTTCACTAGTACCAACCCAACCAACAGTTTGTTGGTTGGGTTGGTACTAGTACTAGGTACTAAGATTTCAAGACCGCCTGCCTAAAATTCTAGTTTATATTTGAACGGCCCTCGTATATAGATCCTCAAGAATATTGGGATATTGTGATTTAAGGTCATCTCAATATTCTTCCTTCCTTTTCAATAGTCGTCCTTATTTATGAAAATTTATATGAGGTTTCTTCAAATACGAGGATTAATAGAAAAGGACTAATAGAATTATATTCTAAATTGTCCTAAATATAATACCTCTATTATTTATGCGGATATATCATAAATAACATATATTATAATAGACAACAAAGTTTATGAAAATCTTGGGAGAATAGTCCCAAGCAATTCAACGAGAAATATCTCATATGAATCTGAAAGTTGTGGATAAGATATAAATAATTTATCAATACTCTTGAATATGTCAGACTGAAGATATTTCCCAATTGTTATAAATAAATAATATTCTTATACCCGAATTATGAACATTCAAATCTGAATTAATATTTTTCGATAAACATTGTAATTTAACCTACGTTGATTTGTTTCACATATTTTAAACTAAATATGGTATCTTAAATTTAAAATAAAAAAATAAAGTAATTATAAAAAAATAAAGCGTCCTAATATAAAAAATATATTCCAATCTTGGACAGTAAGAATGTAAATTTTATATAGAAGATCCATTTGCATACTCAATGAGTATTGTATTACATATTGTATTTTCATTTACATAAGATTTACATTAGACAGAATAATTGTTTTATGTATGTTATATAAAACCCTACCCTATTGTTCTTTTAGACTTAAGATAACATCATCCTGCATAAAGTTATAATTTAGGTAATTCATATATACAGTATTATGTCTAAGAAAGAGTATACCTAAAGTCATTATGATTATCATGTAATTACATTCTTTCGTGCCTTGTCACAAATTAGTCTTTAATAATCATCACGTTCATTACGAATTGCAAAACTTCAAAGAGAAAATATTTCCTGGAACCTTTCTGCCACCTCAACGACAGCGAGGTTTTAAATAGAGAAAAATCCACCAAAGAAATGCTAGTAATCATCAAATAATTACTCAGTAAGAGGTTACTCATTTTTCGACATAAACAAAAGTCAATAAAATAAAGTGAAATAAAATAACTTTTAAAACATTTTTTAAGTTAATTTTTTTTCCACTAACGTGATCCTTTTTTACAGATGCCTTTGTCTTGCGATAGCCGCCACCCAAGCCTTCCCAGCCAAAGAGCTTGAAGTGGTCACCGAAACCGAACCGGGCCAAGAATACGTCTTCGTCCAGTCCACCGCCTCCGGCGCCAAACCCATATCGAGGAAAGACAAGGTCACGGAACAGGAGAGGCCGTTCGAGACTTCCCACAAGGTACCGGCCTCCCTGACTTTTTCTCTCAACGATGAGGACGAGAAAAAACCAGTGAAGGAGGAGAAACCAACTAAGGGGAAGAAGTCAATCCACAAGAGAGAGGCGAATCCCCAAGGAGCGGCGCCTGCGCCTGCGGGGGCCATCAAGTTGGATATCAAAGCCTTGCTCAAAAAGTAAGACATTAGAAGTAGCTATACGTGTTTGATTGTTAATAGGAATTGGGTAGACGAAGGTAGCCTCCCAACTCAGTTGACAGTCAATATTACTACTACGTATTTATTTATCTATTCAAAGGTAATATGGGAGGCAGTTTCCTCCTCCTTGTTATAAAATCTTCAAATATCCCCTTAGATTGTCGTGACAGGGCAATTACAAGTCTAATATTGTTTCGGTTCAACAACGAGGTTTCACAAGTTACTGACTGGAATATCTTACCCATCACTGAATTTCTTTGGCATATATTTATTTCCCAGATAGATATGATTTCATAATACTAAATACCGATTCAAGTTCTAAACATTTTTCTAGCCAAATTCACTCAATTCACCACGCTCTGAAAATTTGCTGTAGAATCCTACTCCCGTTATTTTGTCTATTTTATAACCATACGAAGCCCCGTTTCAGATTACATTTTTCTTGTTTGTTCCATTCCCCACTATTGATATGGACTGATAAAGATCTGTGGAAAGATTTTATGATAAAGTTATAAGTAATGTATTAAAGTCATTAACTTTTTCAAATAATGCAAAGCGATAATTTCGAAGAATTCAACTAATGAATGTGTCACTTTAAAAAAACAATATCTTTCTGATATGCTTCAATTTTTGTTCGTTCACTAACGTTCATTCAGTTTCAATTGCAGCCGTTTCGTTACTAGTAAATTTTACTAGTATATTTAGTGTGAAATTATAAAATCTCATAAAATTATAAGTATTTATCTTGTATAGATAACTATTATTTTTTCCGCAACTACAACTCTATAGTTTCAGATCTTTTACGTACTCCAACTTTCATTTTTTAAAGCAAATTAAAACGATTTGACAAAATGTAACATATTTAAAAAATTGACATTTTTAGATGTAAATTATCTAGTATATTTCAATATATGCCAAACAAATTCTAGGCTGAATAAATTAAACACGGGGTCCGGCAACAGGATGCAATGATTTTGAATAGGTTGCTGTGGAAATACTGTTTATTTGACAAACGTCAAATAGTGATAAAATTGTATTTTATTATCGAAAGTCTTGTGTTACAATGGCAAATTGGCTGGTTAATCAACGGGTCTCTGCTGTTAAATCATTTATCCTGACCCAGTCCATCGTGCAAACTCAGAGGCCGTACAGTTTTCGCCGTGAATTTAATTTTCCAGTGCGCGCTGAAGTCCCATCAAGGAATGCAATTTTGAGATGTTTAAGAGATTTCGACGAAAGGGGCAGTGTAAACTCAAAATTTGTCGGAAGTACACGTACAGTTCGTACACAAGGTATTATTGAAAGAACCAGAGTAGCCGTTGGACCACCACAACGTTCTGCAATTCGGCAATCGATTACACTGTGAATTTCAAAGCGAAATATGCGACGAGTTTTAAATCTGGATTTGAAATTTCATCCGTATAAAGTACAGATAGTCCAGAGGCTGAACCCTGTTGATAAAATTAATCACCTCAATTTCTGCAGGCAATTTCTTGAAACATTGAACAACAATGCAGATATTCTTGATAAACTGATCATGTCTGACGAAGCTCACTTCCATCTCAGTCGATACGTTAATAAGCAGAACTTTCGCTACTGGGCAGAACACAACCCAAGAGAAATGCATGAACACCCACTTTATGACCAAAAGTTAACGGTGTAGTGTGAAGCGTGCAGATTTGGTGTTATCGGGCTATACTTTTTTGAAGAAAACGGCCACAGCGTTACAGTCAATTCACTTCGGTACGTTGAGATGTTGGAAACATTTGTGGCTGTGGAACTTCATGGACCAAGATGAAGTATGGTTCCAACAGGACGGCGCCACAGCGCATACAGCTAGATGGTCCATTGCTGTTTTACAGCGTATATTCCCGAATCGCCTAATTTCAAAATTTGGTGACTTTACATGGCCCGCTAGATCACCGGACCTGACGGTCCCGAATTTTTTTCTGCGGGGATTTTTATAGTCGTAAGGGAAAAACCTACCCGTCCCCAAACACTTTTGGAAATCAAAGAAAGGATTCGTGCGGAGATAAATTCGATAAACGAAGATTTACTCAGGCGCGTTATGTTCAATTTCAGAAACAGATTGCAGCAATGTGTAGAAGAATATGGTGGTCATCTTAGGGATGTAATCATTACAAACTAAGTGTTATAAGAAATGTCCAGAATTGTGTTTTTAGTTGTAATAATAATTAGTCCAAATATATCCTTTGTTTCTTAACAGTGGCCTATTAAAATCCGTTCAATCCTGTTCCCGGACCCTGTATAAAATTCATTTGTAATTGGTACTATTTAAACTAAAATATAGTATACTTCATTTCATCGTTGTTTGCCAAATAAAAAACTCTCTTATCTTGCCGATAAACAGAAGAGTCTACCTGAGCCTAGCCATAAAAACAAGCCAAGGTTATGTTTTTTGAGATTTTTTATTTGGCAGATAGCGATGAAATAAACTATACATTTTGCAGGTTTATAATGAAAACATGACATTAATCGTGGTACAAAAATTGTTTTTTATTTTTTTATTTTTTAATAACATTAGTAACGTATAATATTGGGCAGAAATATAGAACAGCATGGCCAACAGCACAAAAGTATAAAATTTAAAAATTTAAACAATGTGTGTTGTATAACACATGTACAAAATTTCAAAAAATATACAAGTATATTCGGGACTAAAACATTCTATAATATTTTTACTATTACTAAGTTTTGCATATTCAACTGTCTAACTCTACATAACTGTTATTATTATAATTGAGCGATTTAATTTCATAAAACTTGCTGTATAATATTCTGTAGGTTTAAAAGCATTTTCTGTGTCACATAAATCTGCCAAATTTCAAACTGATATTACTATATGACTTGATCATAATCAGTTGTATTGCTCATATTAAAATTGAAAATTCAAAAAAATATTTCCGTGAAATATTGCTTTATTTAGTGATATTCAGAAAAATTGCAAGAAATTCGAAAGAACAGCGTTTATGTTTTAAAAACCAATGTTGTTGTTTTATTAAAAAAAAATTGGGATATAAAATATACAAACCATTTACTTGCAATATTCTTCAGTGGCAGTTATCTATCTATGCTTTGTTAAAAAAATACTGACGATAATTACCCAAATGTACACACTAAGAATAAACAGCTATTTGTGCATTCATTGAGGAAACTACAATTTTTCCAATGATGTTTCTTCTTCCAAGATAAGAACGAAAAAAACTCGGTTTATCTAGTGATTTGTACATACTCACAGGGTTTTTTTCTGAGTTGGTATAGAAAACATTTACTTTTGGAAAATTTACTATAAATTTTACATAAAAATTATAAATCGTAAAAATATTTTTGGTAGTAACAGAAATCAATGTAAACACTAATTTAAGCATCTATAAAAACAAAATTTCTTTACATCAGTCTTTGAGTGCCAATTGAGTTATTTGCTTCAAAGATGCGGAAATAATTGAGTAGTGAGTATTACGAAAGAAACCATTGCTTCTAATGCAAATATATGTCAAAATTAATAGCAATCAAAATAAGAATAGAGAGCAAGAATAAATAAACTCAACAGTCACCTTTGTTCGGCGTCGACATCTAGCTCTCAGTTCAAAACAATATATAAAGTAAAATAATACATTCAAAACCGACCAACTTATAAAATCCAATATATTCGTTGTTGGTTTCCTTGGTAAGGAAACTTAAAGATACTGACAAAAATATAGATACTGATAACTGATGGCAATGACGCGACGGTGAATAACTTATTATACTTACTTACTATGGAGCTAACAGAAGTCAGGTATAGTTTATTTCATCGCTATTTGCCAAATAAAAAATCCCAAACGGCTCTTATCTCATACCGTGGCTTGCTTTTATGGATAGGCTCAGGTAGACTGTTCCGTTTATCGGCAAGATAAGAGAGTGTTTTATTTGGCAAATAGCGATGAAATGAGTAGTACTTGATCTAACGTCTGTAACACGGCTAAGTAACTTCTATTCCAGAAATATATTATCCATAAATGGTGGTTACAAAATGGCGGCATTATTACAGTGATTTGTGTATTGTGTGTGTGATCTGTGTTATTGGACGTGTACTGTGTAGGTATCCTCCTATAACACAATTATATACATTCTCCTACGTAAACACATCTCCGTTGGCAGTGTGTTTATCCTCATATCTACATGCAACCTTTTCCGCCATAGCCTTAGGCGTTAGGGGAAAGAGATCGATGTATCTGTGTCTAAAACTTAAAAAACTTGTTGCTTCATTCATTACGTATTTTGATTCCTCCTGATAAGCGGAATGGTTTCCTCATGCTCTATAATAGTCAATACAATCAATATTTATAGTATATAAAATTCAATAATCAATGTTTCAACAAATTCTATACACAGACGCAAAACCTTTTCGCAAAACTTATGAGTTTATTTTATTCGTATTTTTTTTTTTTTTTCAGGTACGAAACAGAGCTCAAGACTAGCACCACGCCAAAACCCAAATCCGCCACCACCACGAAGTCCAGCCGGCGGCGTAGCACCAATAAGAGAGTGAAAAAAGAAGCTAGACACGCCCGTTTATCGGTGACTAGTCCTCGTCCGGTTCTCACCACCGGAAAAGCGATACCAAAATCGGTCGACGACGATGAACTTCCTTTGTCCGGGGCCGCCAGCGAGAAACAGAGGTCCAGGATTCAGGTCAAGAAGGGGCCGAACGGGCAGGAGTACGAATACGAGTACGTCTATTACTATTACGATGACGAAGAGGATCCCAAAGATAAAAAGGTAATTTCAAATCATCGGGTCCGAAAGGTTTTGTATTAATTTATTCAAGAGATAGTGCGAATATAGAGTTATAAATATAATGAAAGTTTAATGAAGGTTTAACTATATAGAGTGCTTGTCTAAAGTCCTTCTTCTTTTTGAGCACCTCGTAGGCGGTCCGATAGAGACTTGTTCCTATTCTTGACGAACAGTACATTCAAATGTCAAAATAATGCTTGAGTTCATAAATAATGCTATGCTATAATCAAAGACGGAATTGAGGCGTCATTTTTAAAACGATGGCAAAGATTTATTCAAACGTTGTTTAAATTTTTACTTTTGAGAAAATCTTGTTAAATTTAATATTGGCGTACCACCAAACCTTTTAGGTTGTGCCTTCTTGTAAAAGCAATTCATGTGGCAGGTTTTGTTTACTAAATCACGCAAAAAGTTATGTATTTACATATCTAAATTTTATTTTCTGTGTGCATTAAAATAAATTCTTTTTTAACAAAATACAATACATTTTATTCACAAATCACAAAATGGTAAAAGTTAAAAGTAGTACTAGATATCTCTAAGGAATTTTAAAATAAATGCTCAAAACGGGTACTTCCTTCTTCCTGACAGTATAACATCTTATTATAAAACTTTTCTCTCGCCATTTCCGAAGTGTTCTTGCGGAAATTAACCCACATTCTTTAGTAATTCTCTGCTTCAAAAATTCGATGTGGCATAGCGTATGTCTAGATCTGGACACCGAGCAGGCCACTTTATTTTACCTCGGCATCCAATCCACCTATTAGGATACCGTTCATTGAGATAAATTCTTACTGCGTCATTATAGTGCAAAGGAACACCATCCTGTTTAAAAGTTATTTCTAGGTCTCCAGATTAATTAAGGTTTTCCATTAGAATCTCGCAAGATCCAAGATCCCTGCCCACACATTGACATTTTCTAAAAATTGTGTATGACCTTCACGAAAGATATAAGGACTCGTATCAGTCCAGCACCTCACATTCTGAGTATTCGCTAAATTTATGACAAAACATCATACAATAGATTTTAATCCCTGATATTCTCCAATGTGAGTTTGAAAGCTTCTCATAGTCTGGTGGAATATGTCAGTTGAATTTATTTCAATTTCTTCCCAAACATTTAATTGTAGTTGTACTGAAGCTCACGAAGAGTTATGAAACTTCACATTTTGAATCCATCCATCACAAAAGCTGATAAATATTAGACAAACGACGGGGAATTACTATATTCAAAACGATAAGACCAAACGTCAACCGGTAATTTTTTAACATTAATAAAATGTTGGTGTCTGATGAGGACAGCTGAGGATTTTAATCTGAATAAGTTACTTGGATTTTAAATCATTATTTCATGAAAGCTCATAAAATTTCAGTAAAAATTCCAAATCTTGATTTAAACCCTTATGTAAAACTTGAATGTTGTATGGGTATAATTATCATACAAAAATACAGCTCAATATATGTACGATTCATAATATTCACTCGTGTGTTCGTGGTTGAATTAAACACTGAAAACTTTGAAATATAGCCAATCATTCATTCTTAGTAGCTTAAGGATAGTGTACAAAACCATTTCTGTCTTTTGACATGTCTGTAGCATTCTAATTATTTTTACGGCCTTGTATTTATGACATAACGGCAACGAAAGAGACGTACGACAATTCTAAAATATAGACAGTTTGATATAACCTTTTATAACTTCATGTATTGACGGTAGTCATATGGTCATAGTCATGCGATAGTCAAATTGCTTACGATGGCATCAGTCGATCTATGGCGATATATTTCTATATCACGTAATAATTATTAACCGTTGATTTAAAAGCCAAACAAATTGACTGATAAGAGTAATAGCAAAAAAACTGAAAAACAGTTTCCAAAAATTATTATCGATTTGATAAGATATTGTAAAAGGTCCCTTAGCAAAATCTAATACTTCAAATTATTTAGCGAAACTACAGATTTCATGATACAGAAACATAATTGTGGACTGTAATTCATAAAATATCGTTTTCAAAGATTATTATTAACTAAAATACATAATAAGGTAATAATGTATGGTTCTTTCTTATATTATAATCTTTAATATTTTTGTAATTTTTTATGACCGTCAAATTCTTTCGCGAAACTATAAATTTGCCGAAATTCTGAATAATAAATATTAATAAAAGTCAAGTTTTCATTTCAACTAATTATAAATAGAAAAAAATAATGTGAAACAATTAAAATTGCTAGAAAAACCATGAACGGTCAATAAATCGTGGACAGTAATTCTTCAAGCCAAATTTAAACTAGTAATAGCATGACATCAACCAGAACAAATTTATATTTATCTCTTTTCTTTCCCTATGTAAATTATTATAGAGAAAGAAAAGAGAGACAACAATTTATTTTATTAACACTAATTATCTCAGGTACAGGTATCTATTGTATCATATTATGAAAAGAAATAAAAATAATAATAAAGTGGTGAGATTAGTCATACATTAAAAGCTAATCTGGTTTCTGTAGAAGCACATGTCCACAATGTTTACAAATATTTGTAAAATATCTTTATTCATAAACTAAGGATTAATATGATAGCAAATTAAAAACTTTTGTTAACATTATATTTTGCTTATTTGATTTTTCTTTATTTAAGTTTCTCTTAAAGAAATTAAATTAATGCAAAATAAAAAACGATTTCTCGAATTTATTTCCTGATTTTCAAAAAAAAAAAAAATTACTTGCGAATATTCTGATAACATTTTAAATATCCCTCTGTGAGGAAGTTCATTTTTGTAATATATAATAGTAAAATCGTTTAATATAGGATATGTTATCATTGAATATTACCACTTATTAAAATTCATTAGTCACCACTGGGTAAAACTTATCTACTTTGGTCTTTAGATGGTTGTTAATATTCATTTTGAAAAGCGAAAGTCAATCTCGATTATTTTGGTAATTACATTTTTATCTATTTGTTATAAAGATACAATGTTAAAACACTAAAAGTAATTCATCGAACATGAAGTCTTTCATCTGTAACGCCTTACTAATAATCTAATAGCAAAATAGTATTAATTTCTATAATTATAATTATGACAATAAGATTACAACTATTATTTTCTCTTAATTTATTATACTGTATTTACAATTTTTTATGATTATGAGATATGATAATTAATTAAATTTAATTCTATATTAGTTTTGTAATTAAAGTATTAATTAAAAAAACATATTATGAACCTACACATGTTCTCAATGCATCCATGTTATTTTGTTTCCCACTGGGTGTTCAAAAATAAAATAACGCTATCAGAGAAGCTAACAAATATTTTCTATTTACTTTTATAAATATAGTATTCTTTATAGAACTAAAAACATAAACTTTTTAGTACTAAAAATATTATGAGTGACTAGAACATAGCAAGGCCTATCACCAATATCAACATAAGCTATTTCCAACTCAAAATTGCTTGAGTCGAACTTTCTACTCTTGCAGTCAAATAAGGATCTTTTATTTGCTTAACATATAATAGAACAGGAGGCTTTGGCTTTACATCCTATCAGAAGGATGGTATGTCTTTCACACAATCCACGCTTAAATTTGTGTAGCTTCTGCTGAATACATTACCTGTACTATCGCTTGCCTTTTAATATCGATATGTTCGTATTGTCCAAATCTCGTAACCTAGACAACTGCCCAAGACAAAGAACGCGGTTTTCATGAAAATACAATCATATTTTTTTTCAGAATTCATGCAAGATACTCGTTGAATCTGTTCTATTTTACAGGTCACCAATGCTCACGACGGGCCAGCCCGCAACACCATCACTCGTGGCGAGAAAGCCCGCGAGAAAGCCACCCCCGAAGCCAACGAAGTCGTTCCATCGCGAGGAACCAAAACCAGAGGGCGCCAGATCGGCGAGGAAGACACCGTAAACGAAGAACGTCTGCCGGCTAACACCAGATTCCCACCAAGGTTAACAAAAATAATATTACAGAATACGATTTAAAATAAAGACCATGTGTCCAACCTTGAGCAAACATTTCCCCCACCAAATTGTGACAAATGTTTTGACGAAATAAACGAATTAAAACGCCTTATCTCGTTTACAATTTTTACACTGTGAAAAGCAGACAAAACACAACTCTGATAAATACATAATAAATAGATAAAGTATTTATGTATAACTAAATTAAATTCTGTATCAGATAAATCATAAATTGGCAGTATTATAATCCAAAATATATCACTGTATAATGAGGAAGACTAGAATAAGCGTTTGAAAAAAATAATCTGGTTAGGTCTACAAGGAGAATGTGGTTATTTCCAGCTTTCCTTTCAATACGATAAGAACAAGTGATCTCAGATTTAACCGTTCCTTATTGAAGTTAAAATACTTTCTATGCAATTAAGACCTGACACAGTGACTAGTACAGCAGTCAGTGTTACCAACCTTACAAAGTAGATCATGTTGAGCTCACGAAATCGAACGAAACTGTGAAACTATACCAAGTCGAGCTGTACTCGTTTTTTTTTTGCCACACAATAATAATATCTAGTTTACTTTCTATCCTATCCTTTCCATTACATGTTTTGTTACACAAGTTAATTTATATTCTTGGCGTAACAAACAGTTTTTTTTTTGCTTTAGAACACGCAGTGGATTTCAGCCAAAGTGTGCTTTTTTGCTCGGATCTGGCGCAAATTAATTTTTTCAACCTTAAGGCCCTGGGAAATTGGACATGCCTGATTTTTTGCCGAATTTTTACACTGGAAAATGTTTTTTGTTGCGTATATCACTTAAATGGAGCAATATGTAGATAAATATATGTTTAATTATATTTTGTAGACCACTAATGTCTCTGTAAGACCAATAATATCTCTTTAATTTTCTTTATAGTACAATCGATTTTATTATTTCTAGTAGGCACTATACTATAGAACCATTTCTCATGCTTTCAGAAACTGTTTATATTGTTATTAATTTTGTTAATACACATTGTAACGAGCAATGTGGAGCAATGAACTATAACAATTTTTTTGAGTGAAAATTGTGTTAAATAACACTGTAATTGAAACGTCAGATTATGCTATGAAATTCCATTACCGTATGAAATTCTATTACTGATTTTTTTGGGCCTACTTCTGTTGTAATTGTATTTTTTAGATGTAACGTATTTTCCAGGTACATTTACAGAATGAGAGATTTTGTATTTTGTCATATGTAATGAAGAGAATTTGAATCAAACACAAACTTTAATTCACTAATTGATAGTCTTTAAATTATTTAAAATTCCATCGAAACTTTTAAGATTCTTTCTACAACTTCCCACCGTTTTGTAATATCTAGAAGATCTACAATTTTCCACCGTTTTCTAATATCTAGAAGTGAATATATATGAAGGAAACCACTAATTAAGTGGAAGACGCATACAGCGTTGTTCCATATGGTGTATACTTCAAGAAATCCACGCCCTGTTATTCTTATATAAATTATTATTATATATTTAGCACCTACCTGTTATATGCACTACGCACTTGTTAAAAAACGAATGACCATCTAAATTTCGTGACCATATCGCAATTATTAGCATCTGATCATTTTTTATTTGCTTTCATAAAATTTTGTAGGTGTTTACGTTTGTTTTTTTTTCTTTCAGGAGTCGAAACCTAAACACCACTCCTATTCCGGAAGAGGAAACAAAGGCACCAACGAGCAGAGGCCGGGGAAGGGGAAGGCCAACAACTGAAGCTACACCCAATGTGAGTGAGGCTGACAGCGTTTCAGATGAAACCCAGGTTGGTTCAATTACGTCCAATCTAGCTGTCATGGCTGCCCTTGACTTCATTCTTACTGTTATTTTAAGGCGGTTCCCCGGTTAGAATTATTTATTGATTTTAAATGCTCTACATAACGAGATTTTTTTCTGAATAGCTTGCTAGATTATTTTACAAGGTGAACAGTCTTTCAGTTCTATTACATTACAATATCCTTTAATCGTCAATGAAAGATTGACAACTTAAATTGATATGAAGCTTTATGTTATAACGCTTCCATTAACAAAAGTATGTAATCAGTTTTGGCTTAACCTTACTCATGACGATGTTAATCTTCCCATAATGGTACCTTCCAGTACCCGTTTACAAATAACCACAATCTCAGAAAAATCAATAAAGTGAAGTAACTGTTCATCGGTGCACTAAATTAATAAATATTAATAAACTAACAGAGACAGATAGATTGGCCTGGCTAGCTGAATTTAGTCATACAAAAAAATTAAAGTTTGGTTCATAAGTAGACCTAACATTTTATAAGAAACACATTTATCTTTAGAGAATCATTTCACGCAGTACCTGTAGCAAATGTTTCGCCTATAGAACAGTCAATAGTATGTGAAATATTGTTTCTGTTCGATAGTGAATCAGGTTCGATAGTGAGAGAGATTCACTAGAATTCTTCCAACTAGTTGAAGATTTATTAACAGGTATTAGATGACGTTTTATCAAAAACATTTTCATAACATTTTCAAGCTTACCTATTATTAAACTTTCAGTATCAATTTTCAGAATAGCTTCCATTCAGAATAGCTGGAAAACATTTCCGGCTTCTTTAATGTGTCTTTCATATGTTTGTATCTCTTATAACGTCTGAGGTAGTGCCGAACACCAAGCCAATATGAAAGTAGTTATTTAAGTGGTTACAAATATATTTACCAATAATTATTTTTCAACGTTTTTTGTTCTTATATTATTGAAAACCGTTCATGTTCGACATTTGGTCGTCTCAACTTGTATATTTCGTCCTATGAATTTCGAAAAACATTGATCACGAATGTAGATCAATACATTCATTACCTGCGCCTACAAAAAAAAACCTTCTCTTTAAAATTTGTTTTTTTATTCTCATTTGATCACGACCAAAGTTTTTCAGACCTTGAGTATCATCAACTACAACTTGAAATATGAAAAATTAGAGCAATCTAATGAAAATATTTAGCGATTTTTGTAGTATCACAGGTTTTCTATGACTCACTTTCACCCATGACTACAAAATGCCCGACATGGATGTAAACATTTTGTATTGAATGTTAAATATTTTCCGGGCTGTTATTTTATTTCAATTAAAATTTGTTGCTTTAAATCCTATAAATTACTTAGCCTATTAAAATAGATTTTAGATGTTTTCAAGTCCCTACAAGAACAAATTCAAGGGATCAAATGAGGTGAACATGGTAGTCATTCAGTTGGCCCACGTTTAACTATCCAAGAAATCATCAGGAAATATGTCATCATCGGATATCATCAAGAAATTACCCAAAATGGTCAAATTCTTTGGTGGAGAACCTCATCTTCCTTATTGTTTGAATACTACAGAATGAAATTCCTTTTATTTATCAAAAAATACTATGACAACGTTCAATTTCAAACACAAAATATGAAAAAACGTCAATCTTATTTTTTTAAAATAATGTTGACGTATTTCAACGTTTTTTATAAGTAATTAAAGAAAATGTGAAGTACAATAAAGCAAAACAAAAATAACTACAACATATATTATTACATATTAACTATGAGTAATAACTTTCTATAAATCGTATGAATTTAGAAGGCAATCATAACAGCATGAATTGTAAAAGTATGATTGAAATCAAGCTTATGGTCGCCAATTCCTTTGGCAGCATTTCTGGTCTGTAGATGATTGGATATGTGGCCAGTAGCACTACTGCTTTTTACCAAAAGTCAATTATGAAACATCGCAAATTATTATAACCATGACAGTAAGAGGTACGGTTAACAAGAGATATTTCACCAAGGCCTCTTCTGAGTAGTTATGGACAACCATAGTTATAACAACTAATACAAAAGCGTTCAATTATTCCCAGAAGCCACAGTTTAATTGACCAGAAGTGTACGTTTCAGAA
Organism: Rosalia funebris; assembly: GCA_037954035.1. NCBI lineage: Eukaryota > Metazoa > Arthropoda > Insecta > Coleoptera > Cerambycidae > Rosalia > Rosalia funebris. The sequence continues at coordinate 10,619,607 of JAZFAV010000011.1, read as the reverse complement.
AAAGAAACCCACCACAGATGCAAACCGATACGATCTATGATAGCAACTTATAAGTCAAAAAGCGAGAAATAACCACCAAACCACAAAGCAGTTATCAAGGTAGTTCCTGAATAACAAATATATTACGTAATCACTATAGGTAACCACTACTCCTCGGGCTGAAGCCCCGCCAGGCATTGAATTGCACCTAACAGCGATCCTCGATCCCTTTCTCGTGTTACTGCACGGTCAGACAGGTTTCAGAAAAAGAAAACCCGTACACGGTACGTCGATCCAGGGCAAATGCCGAATCAAATATGTGGGGTATTCATCTAAATCGATACGATCTATGACAGCACCTTATATTGGTGGTTATTTTCTCGATTTCCGACTTATAAGTTGCAGAAGTGTACAATCATTTAGAAATAATCTTTTATGATTTTTGGTATGATTTTTTTTTTCCAGGGCACTAGAGGCAGAACGCGAGCCAACGTTCGCAGACCGTCCCTGGACCTGGTGGACAGCGACAGTTTCAACACGCACTCCGGGAAGCCCTCATTCCCGCAAGAGCTTCCCGAAGGACCGGTACGTTTCTTGGGAGCAACACCCAACGAGAGGATCGAACTCGGACCTGTAATTAAAATTGTTGATTATGAACAGCACTAATGAACCTCACGACCATGCACATTATTAATTCTCACTGTAAAAATTCGATCACCCGAACCACGTCGAGGTGTTTCTAAATTTCTCCGCTTGGTATTCTGGTTTGCACTTTACTATTCTCTTTCTCACACTGATACTGTCCATCTCATGTAAATAATTATATAAAAGGAATAAGTAACACGAACACTTACGCAACGTGAATAATAATTTGTTTATACCATATTCCAATGTAAGAAAAAACAGTTGACAGTTCAATCACAAGACATTACTTTCCTGAGTTCACTCCTATTAATTTGCCAACCTTAACTATTTCACATCCTCTAAGGCGTTTTTAATAATTGTAGGACGATGATAACGCTGATTCAAACGAAGATGCAACAAACGATAAAAATGACGAGGATTCCACAGGATCGTCCACTGAAGAATCTACTACTGTCATGTCGCCCATGGACAAAGTTGCCCTAGACCTATACGCCATTTCTCAAGGTACCCAGAAACTCTTTGGAGAGACAGACGCTACCGATGGTACAGATGCAACTGCCGAAGCTGAAGTTACAACAGAAGCAGTAACAGGTAATCTAGCTTGTACTCCAGATGTTAGTCAGATAAAATCATAACGTAGTAAGTGCAAGGATTCCTTTAACTAGAAAAATAAAATAAAATTAAGTTGAAAATATTTCCGCGTAGCTCAATGCGCCCCATCATATGCACATGTTGCAGCATTTCTAGCAACAATTCTTTGTTTCAATTCTTTCAAATGTTCTATGGAAGTTCCGCTTCAGAAACATGCAAAAGACTATATTTTAAGGAACACAAAATAGTCCATAATGGTGAAATAAGGAGACAGAGAAAACTCAACTTATATATGTAACCTTATCAGTTGCAGAATAGGCAATTTAATCGTATACTATTTAAGTATCAAGTGTATACAGAAACAAATCAGAGATATTCTTATCACCGGTATGCCACGCCTTATAGCGACTTCAACTTGGCAAATTTTGCGACGGAGCTTGGGTCTACAGTCGTATAAAATCCAAATAACTCAGGAAATTAAGGTAAACTACCATAGACAACGCCGTGTGTTCGCTGATTGGGCTCTGGAACAGTTGCAAGTTGACACAAATTTCGCCAAAAAAATTGTCTTTAATGACGAGGCCCATTTTTGGATAAATGGATATGTGAACAAGGAAAATTGTTGAATTTGGGACGATGCCATTACACTGTTTTGTGCAGATTTTGGTCTGGCGGAATCATTAGTCCATACTTCTTCCAAAACAAAACTGGCATTGACATAACCGTCAAAGGCGAGCGCTACAGATCGCTGATGAGCAACTTCTTGTGGCCTGAACTGCATTATATGGATACCGACAACATGTGATTCAAACAGGACGGCGCTATGTGCTACATAGCGCATAGCACGATGGACATTCTGCATGAGCGAGTTGATGGCTATCTTGCACAGCGGCAACGTGAACCGGTCACTGAGCCTTTGGGGCTATCTTAAGTCGCAGGTCTATGCGAATAAACCGCAAAGAATTCATGTCCTCAAGGTCAACATAACGAATGCCATCCAGCAAATTCAGCCAGACTTAAGGGACAAAGTCATCGAAAATTGGACCTCCCGAATACGTGCCACCAACCAAAACTGCGGGGGACATTATTTGAACGACATTATATTTCATACTTAATGCCATAAAATATTCATTCAAATGAAAAAAAAATTAAGAGATATCTCACACACAACTTGTATTATTTACGTTTACAAATCGAGCATCCTTATTGAAAGACCCTAGTTGCAGGATTTCGAACGCTAAAAAAGCTGGAGATAGGTATACCTGAATCTACCAAGTATCATGTTCTTAAAATAACGAAGAACGTTAATAAACTCAAGGATATATGTCAGAAAAACTACATTGGCCTAATAGATCGAATCATCTAGCTCATAATTAAAGAACATCAGACATATTGGATTTGTACATAGATACAATAAATCAGTAGAAGATGATCTGTAAAATTACTACTAAAGTTCTAGGATTACCTTTGAAAATATGAAACCGTTGGATAGGAGTGAGAAGAATTATCCATGCATCTTCAGGGAATGGCCGGAAGAAAACCAAAAATTACTTTAAGAAAGAAAGGTTCAATGTATGGGTACTGTATTAGTAATACATCTAAGACGAGATTTGTGTAGCAGTCAATCAAACACAACAAGTAAACATGGCAGGGAAACAGAAGCATGATATATAACGAAAATAATACGATAACATCAGTACTTAGATCGCGTCTGATGAAGCTGAAAGGTGATCAAAGAATCGTCAAGTTCAGTTCGATGGCCAAATAAGAACTAGGAAACACTACTACGTAGACAACATTCGTGAAAACCTGCGTTCTGTTTAAAGTTTTTTTTGTTTGTATTGGTGTTTATTGGATCGTGCCCATATCTGATTATTATTAAAATCCTGATATGGTTTTTCAAAACTGTACACATTGATTCTAGAATGTTCACTACACTGCACTGATTTTTATTAATTCAATCTTCTGAATCCATTTTGATTCAGTCATGATACACTATTTTATAAACACGCATCAGGTAACTTCAGCCTTTTAGATGTTAACGAAGAATACAGCGTGATTTATTTACAATAGATGGAAACTTTAGTTCGGAGAAAGGTACTTTTCCCAACAATAATTGTAATAGGTGTAGACAGTGCCAAATTTGAAAACTTGTCAACACTGTGTATAACTCAAAATATTTCTTTAAACGATTCTATACGAATACATTCAATTCCTGTTTTCTAATTCTTGTCTTATTGAGCAACAACAATTGTTTTAAACTTCAACAATAAACTTTTCAGTCCAGATAACTGGTGTAATAAATAATAAACTTTAGAATAAATTACATTTTTAGAACCAGACACTACTACAACAACAACCACTACCACCACCACAACGACCACCACTCCTGCGCCTACGACTACCACCACCACCACTACGACCACAACCACGGAGGCAGCTCCATTTGGAAGAGGTAAATTCGGCGGACGACGTGGTGGTATCGGTGGAAGGAAGACAACCCACGCAGCTTCTACCACAGAGGCTGCCACGGAGTCTAGTAAGCCTAAAGGCAAATTTGGCAGGCCAAGTTTCGGAGGCAGGAATAGACCTGGAGCTAAGACAACAGCCGCGCCTGCTATTGAAGAAGAAGCTACTAAGGAGGATTCCAAACCGTCAAGTCAATCACGAGTAAGAATCCTTTTGTTTTATATTTTTATATAGTCTTTATATTTACTTGCGTAACGCGTAATTTTTACCAGTTATATACATATATCTAAGTTTTGATATAAGATACTTAAAAAATCGACGTGAAGATAAATTTTGCACGAAAATTAGTAAGCCCTGAAAAAGAGTTGGAGCCTATGGTGCACTAATAAACAACCGGAATAGGTGACCAGTTTTTTACAAAACACCGAAAAATTATACCTCGCTCGACGATAGTTTCGTCACTAGCATTGGCATCATGAGATGATTAGCACTGAGTTTTAATATTTGAAGCGCCAAAATATTATACGTCGCTCAATGTACATTTTGACAACCAAATTGGCATAATCAGTAGATAGTTAAGATTGAGTCAATAATTCAAACCTCAAATTAAATCATCTCCCTTGATGCTGCTAACGTGGTTGTCGAAAACCGTGTTGAATAACGTATATTTTATCGTTAAAATTTATGGGAATCGGAAGAAAACATAGGTATCTTTAAAAGAAACATATTCAAATATCGACATTTGTTATGAATAGTTGGGCTATATTAATTGAACGTCATCACTAAAAGACAACTGATATTCAGGCTTTTTATGAATTTAAACGTCTAAAAATGAAAATAAAAACATATATTTTTGATAAACATAATTGTCCAAAAAACTGAAACAAATATTAAATCTGACCCTTCAAAATTTTGGATTGTTGTCAGTAGCAAAAAGAGAATGAATATTGAAAATTTCTAAGCAAGCGCATCTTAATGGCCAAACTCTAATTCTCAAAGGATACCCCTTCACAAATCTTATTAATTTGAAAAATAAAGGGCCCGGCAGAGATAACGTTATTGAAATGAGTATAACAGTTCAGAGGAGGAGGCTATTGTTTTCAAAATGGTTGGTATGTGAAGGTCAGGAGATGCCGTTTCAGTCGCCATGGAGGCGTGGACTCTGAAGCATCGTGTTTTTGTTTACGACACGTTCATAGAGACTGGTCGTTCTGTTGTCGCCACGCAATACAGATTCTGAAATCATTTCAATGTTGGAAGGCACGGTAGGGTTCCTACTCGGAACTCGATTTTGCGATCTACAAGATCTCGGGGGCTACAGCCAACGGTAAGAACTCTCGAAAACGTGGAAAGAGTTTATGTATCAGTGAAAGCCAATCGACCCCTATCAGCTGCAGGCATACTCGCGCGCTGCGTTTGTCTTATAGTCAGTATGATGAATTCCACATTTAAACCTCCACTTCCACCCGTATAAAGTCAGGGTGATTCAGAAACTACGTCAAAATGATTTTATACGGAGGTTTACATTCGCAGAAACCATATTGGAATTACTCATACATGATATTGTACTGATAACAAGTGAGGAAGCGCATTTCCATTTGTCGGGCACTTTGAATAAACATTTCCAATATTGGTCGGAGAAAAATTCACGTGAACTTCACCAACGACTACTTCATTCGAAGCAAGGTACTATGTAATGTGCAGTAGCTCAATTCGGCATCATCGGTAATCATTTATTTTAGAGAAGACAGATGCATGGTAACTGTCAATATTCACCCTCATGTTACGATGCTGAAAGAATTTCTTATTCCTGAACTGAGAAGGCGTAACATAAACATGGATGCAGTTTATTTTCAGCAAAACAGGGCTACTTGTCACATTTCCAGGGAGACTATGGCCTCCTCGAGGGCAACATTTTCCTGGACGCCTCATTTCCATGCGGGGCGATATCGAGTGGCCTCCACGAACACCGGACTTGCCGCCCTGTGATTGTTTCTTGTGAGGATACCTCAAAGTAAGAGTTTTCATTGTGAAATCACGTACCCTTGTGGAACTTTCTGCTGGAAGAACAAGGAAAATTGAAGTTATTCCAGCTGACGTGGAGTGTTTGGAACTCTTCGCCAAGAATTCGAACGTAAAGAATATGGCCCAAATTCACAACCATAGTTTCCTAATATCAGCCAACAAGATGTTTGGATCTAGTAACAAAGATCGAGTCTTACAAGAGGACAATAAACCGAAACATCATAGTTGCCTCTGCATTATGATGGATTTGTCCTCTCGATCTCCTGATGCCAACCCCATTGAAAATGTATGGGCCATCATGAAGGGCAAGCTTGCAGGGAAGCTTGTTTACAATTTAGAGCAGCTTTCAAACGTTCTTCGAAATATATGACGTTATATTTCCACTGATTACGCCGAAAAATTGGTTGAAAGTATGCCCAGCAGGTGTCAGGCCATTCTAGACAGCGGTGGCAATTTTACTGTTTATTAATTGAAAACGCCTTAGCATTTTCAATGTACTTTATGTAACAAAAAAATAGAAATAAATATTCTTGTACTTTTCAACAAATCTCGGTGTCTTTCTTGTTGAACAGTCTGTATATCATAAATACTCATAATAGATTTTCTTTGCGAAAAACGCATAATTTTTATATACATCAATCGCGTAAATGAATAAATGGATCAATGTTTTTTTCAGCCTGCTCCCAGCCGAGCCCGCTTCGGTGCCTCGAGACCACGCGGTCGCACCACCACAGCCACCGAGGAACCTAAAGAAGAATCCTCTAGCTCTAGCACCTCGGCTCCATCCGCACGTCCGTCTCTCCCTAGGGCGCGTCCTTCCTTCAACGCTAGAGGCAGAGGCCGTACCACACCCGCCCCCTCAACCCAAGCGGAACAAACAAGCGAGGATTCATCCGCCTCCACGGCGGAAACCACCACCACCGCTAGAACGAGGAGAATAGCCGCAGGACCAGGCGTTAGACCTTTGAGGCCGGGTCCTAGGATAAACTTGGCAGGCAGAGGAAGAGGGGCAGCTACTACGACTACAACCACCACCGAGGCTCCAGCTGATAATGTCACAGAAAGCGAGGAGGAGGAAGAGACTCACGAACAGGAAGCCAGCGAAAAGGTGGGTACGAATAAGTGACATGTAAATAGGTAGAGGTTGGTTCAATCTATTATAATACGAGGGTGGTCTGAAAAGTTTCCGAACTAACAAAGATACAAGACATTTTTTCTTCAAATTTATTTTTACTCTTCTACGCAATCTCCTTGTAAGTCTACACACGTCTCCCAGGAATGCTCCCCTCTCTTTAACTTGTCCAAATAGTACTCGGCGTCTTTCTCTGCAAAATAATTGTTTACGAAAATGTTGGCCTCCTGATTTGACGAAAATTTCTGTCCTCCGAGCGCAACTTTTAGCTTAGAGAACAAAAAAGTCACTTGGGGTGTGATCTGGTGAGTAAGGAGGGTGGTCAAACAGTCCGCATCGTAATTTGTGGATTTTCGGATGGCTATCGCTGAGGTGTGAGACGGCGCATTGTATTGGTGAAATAAATTTTTCCCTCTGAAAATGTAGCCGTTTTCCGCAATTTCTGGTTTCAGCTTGTCAAGTAATGATGCGTCGTATGCTCCTGTAATGGTTTTTCCTTTCTGAAGATAATCGATTAAGATAACTTCTTGACTGTCCCAAAAACAACCGCTATCACTTTCCCAGCCGAAAAAACAGTTTTTACTTTTTTTGGAGCCGATTTCCCCTTCGCTGTTCATTGTTTTTACTGTATTTTTGTTCCTGGGGTATAATGGTGTAGCCAAGATTCATATACAGTAATTAATCGGCGCCAAAACTTTTATGTATTGCGCTTAAATTGCGCCGACAGAGCGTTGGAAGTGTTCATTCGAACACGTTTTTGGTCTAACGTGAGAAAACGCGGCACCCAATGCGCGGATAGATTTCTCATGCCTAAATGCTGATTCAATATGTGACAAACACGTTCTTGCGCGTTCAAAATGGTTAAAATTTTGGCGAGTACCTTTCAAAAGGTGCGCAAATACATTCCCTAGCTTTTGTTGACGAATGCAGCCATCTTCATGTTGAGGTCGGAAACTTTTCAGACCATCCTCGTATAATATGTATAAGGCACTATAATATATTGTAGTACTTCTGGCAATGGATTTAATATTATTCAAGTTCATAATTGAAACTTTAGGAAAATATAATTATTTATTATTTTAATCGCAATACGAGAATTAAATAATATTGAATATTATTTCTTTCTCTTACAGGAAGAATCTCCGGCCGTTCCCGTAGATAACAGCCCCTTGGGTCGGCTGCGCAACAAGAATCGTCTAAATGTGCAAGCTCGGCCTAAAGCAGCTGCAAGCGCCCCCGTTCAAGTTCGTAGGGTCAACCCCTTGCTAGGCAGAAGGCGTCCGGGTCAGACCACCGAAGCACCAACAAGCCAAGCACCTTCAGAGGCGCCTTCCGCCGAGGAAGAGGAGGACGACGCGGAAGAGGAAGACACCGAAGCAGCCCCACCGAGTTCCAGTACCACCACCGAAGGACCAAGGGGCCTGAACAAGCTCCTAGCTGGAAGAAGGAGGCCAGGCGTGAGAACTCCCGGCACCTTAACTCACCGTTCCTAAGGCTGATGAACTGTATTGTTAACGTAGTGAAGAAATTTTGTGTATAACACCATGTGACTGTATGTCCGGCTTCTATTATACTTGTAGAATTTTTTTAATGAGTTCAGGAAAACAGCAGGGTGAAATTAGCAATCAATATCTGCCTACCTGACAAAACTTTCGTAAGAAATATCCCTTTTTACTTTATTAACTAGTTGTCTAGGTTCAACCCAAAACAAAACAACAGGAAAACTTAAAGAAGCCTAAGTTGATCCTGTAATATTAACCCAGCGCTGTGAAAAATACATTAGAGAATCCTGTAGGAATTGTTATTTCTTCTCGTTTCTAGTATAAATCCAATCCATCCACACTATACTTAATAACGAATCGTGCCAATCAAATCGCACCGTTTCAAATAGTCATTTCTTCCTTCTACTAGAATATCCATTAGTTTTCACAACTTGAAAAGGATTCTTTTGATCAGTTCTCGGTAGTTCAATTATAATAATATATCAGCAACTTAATTCTATTTATTATCCTTATCCAATTTTTGACGTTACCTAATTTTTTTTTAACATTAGTTAAGTTTTAGTTTTATACCTCTTCTAAGTTTCCTGTTACTATTTGTAAATATCTTTGTTTTATGTTTTTCTACTGAAATAATTGCTTGGTTAGGTAGTCTCTCATCCTTAGGGCGTAGAAAAAATCCAATTATAGGTATTGTATTTTTTTATATTCTAAGTAATATTTAGTGTTAAAATATATGCAGGCCTGCCACGTGCCAATACTTATGATTAATGTCGGTATTTTTGTAATTTATTAAAAATAATCCAAATTGCATACTTTTGTACATAATGAAAATAAATAAAAAGTAATAAAACACAAGTTATTTTTTTTTTTTACTCAATTTCAGGGAGATATACGAAAGGACTGATTTCAGTTCTCTTCAATATCCAGAAAGGTGGGTAAATTCTGTAAAAAATGACCTACAAGCTCTTAGTCAGAAATAAAATTATCAGACTCGGTACCGATATAACAAATATATTTTATTAAACTCAATTCATTGTAGATGCTCTAAATCAGTGATGGGCAAACTTTTTCAGGGGAGGGCCAGATAAAATAAAAAATTATCTAGGCGGGCCGAAAAAAAAATTGAATAAAACAGATTTTCATAAGTGATAAACTTTATTTTTGATTTTTACATCACACACAACTTATATTATATAGATTATACTTATATTATTAGAAAAAAAAGTTACAAAAATTGATTATTCTTTAGAAGGGTATGGCTTATGTGACAGATGAAACTGTGACTGAGCTTCTAAAAATTGTTCATAATCTGGCAGAAACTGGGATGAGCTGATTCGCAGTAGCGAAGTTAAATGGTGGTCAGTCAATCGGTTTCTAACGCTGTTTTTGCGAAGCTTCATAGTAGAAAACACCTGTTCACAGATGTAGGAAGATGCAAACATCGCAATTATCTTCTGAGCGTGAGATTTCAGGTTTGGGAAACTTGATTTTGACAGAGACTTGTAGAACTCGATTTTAGAAACGTTGAGAAATAGTTGCTTCAATTCAGTGTTACATTACACCTCAATCAGTTCGAGCTGCAATTCTGGTTTGACTGATTCACAATCCACATTAAATGGCATGCTAAAAATATCCAGGTCCTGTTCAATAACTTTGAAGTCTTGGAATCTTCGTTCAAATTCTTCATGAAGACATTTCAGGCTTTTCTCATAGCTCCTAAGTGACAAACTTAGGAGCTAGGATTGCTTCCCTAACTGCAATAGTTTTTAGTCTTGGAAAATGAGTAAAGTCTTTCTTGACTAATTGTTTGGAAATAGGTTCAATTGCATTTTGAAACCTCTGATACCTATGACTCCAAATATCATGGATTAATTGATTTCTTCCCTGGAGTTTAAGGTTTAATTTATTGATGTGACTGAGAAGATCTGTAAAAAATTCAAAGTCCGAAAGCCATACAATATCTTTTAAATGTTTACACTCGTCCATTACTTTTTCTTCCATGACAGATATTATTTCGTCTTTTAGATACCAAACTCGTTCGAAAACCCGTCCTGCACTGAGCCACCTTACTTTAGTGTAGTAAAGTACATCAGAATATTCAGACTGCAACGAGTCAAGAAACTCTCGAAATTGTCTATGATTGATATCTCGAATATGTCTCGCTTATCTTTGACTCTAGTTGTGAGACAAACTGCTTATTAATTACTTCAATTCTAGAAGTAAATGTTTTTCGAGACAAACTTACTGTCTCAAAATCCTTTGTTTTGTCAGGACACAAATTGTCACATACTTGGAGCATACAACTTTTTACAAATTCGCCATCAGAAAATGCTTTGTTACTTTTTGCAATATTGTATGCCACAGCGTAACTGGCATGTGTAGCTAGCTTTTGAGAACAGCTTTGTTTTAAGAAAAAAATTGCTGACCTGACGGTTTTTATGTACAGCTTCTGCTTTTTGCTTCCGTTCTTCTTCGGTCATAAGTGGCGTTGTTATGTTTTGTCATGAAGTGTCGTCAGAGGTTGAATTCCTTGAATACGGCTACAGCTTCATTGCAAATGAGGCACACAGGTTTATTCGTAATAGGCGCGAAAAAGTATTTCCAAGTCCACTCATCTTTAAAAACACGACATTCTGAATCAACTTTATTTTTTACTTGCCATTGTAACGACAAAAAATGTCAAAAAACACTACCAACAAAGCAAAACTATAGAAACACAAGCCAGACACAGCCGCAAAGGTGACTTGACACTGACCACGTGACTGTCCGAACTATACTAACCTTGAGAACAGATGAAACGAAAATGGCAGCGCCCGATTCGTTCCGATCTTAGCCGAGCAACACGCGTATTGCACTACGCCTACGTGAGGTTGCGTGCAAACTCAGATAATACCGTACTTAAAAGGCGATGAGAAGGAAACCATTATTCTATTGTAGCTACGCAGAAAATACATTTTGTCCTATCCTAGGTGTAATTGTAGGGATTATTCGAAACCATGTCGCGGGCCGGATTGACTACCCCGAAGGGCCGCACTTGGTCCGCGGGCCGTACTTTGTCCATGACTGCTCTAAATCTAGAAAATGGCCCTCGAATAGATCCTGTTTAAACTGATTTTCAAAAATTCCTTATTATATAGACCAATTACTGATATTAATACCTCAATCTGTATATCTGGTTTAATTGATTAGTTTAAATCCTGCCTTTTATAATATATTGAAATGATATCAAGTGTACCCCAAGGAACACATCTGGGATCTATTATATTCTCACTGTGTATATATCTTTGTGTGAAGAATATATACACTGTTATATTTATGTTCCATATGAATCCATGTTTAAAAGTTACACTTTTATTCATTGACTCTTTCAGAGGTTTATGTGTGTACTAAATATTAACGCATAAAGGATTTTGTTTTGCAAAAAAAATAAATAATAACAACTTGGCTATGATCACGTCCAAACCTCACTTACAAACAAAATGCAAAATCAAAATAAATACTAGGGCAGAGTGATGACTAATTAATTAATAATTATACAAAATTAAAACATTAGCTGGTTAGATTTTCACTTTTTATTTATTAAACATAACAATTGTTTCGCCAGCACAGTAGCATCATTAGACATCTGACAAAGCCACTGTGTTAGTGAAACAATTGTTGTGTTTAACAAATAGAAAGTGAAAATCTAACAAGCGAATGTTTTAATTTTGTATAAACATGGATTTTCATCAAGTAACGGCCCAATCAATTCAGAATTATTAATATATTAATTGACCTGCTTTTGCTTTCACATTTAGAATACAATTCTACAGATTTGTGATTGACTACTTTTATTGTAAATAGATGAAATAATAAATTTGGATAAGTTCACAAAATTTGTAGTAAAGGAAAAATTGAATTAGTTGCACCAAATGCACTATTCACTCCCATTAAAATATACGATCTTTAGAAATATTTATATTCCCTCTTAAAGGAAAAAAATTGGCCCATCCACATGTGAGAATCAAATAAATCATGATCTTCACAAAAAAAGTAGCAAAGGTTTAACAGAAAATATGACTAACAAATAACGTAAATTTCACCCAAAATTAAATCAGACATTTGTGTATGTCTATGTGTACACTAGTTAGCTGTCCCAGTATCAACTGTTCTAGTATACACCAACAAGAGACAAGTATCTTTGTTTTGTATTGACAAAATTGGTTTTTTTTTTGTTTCTATGAATCATTTGTACATGTCTAAAACCAAGTAAACATGTATTAAATATACAGAGCAATTATAAATTTACAAAAACTTTTGGATATTTACTACTTATTTTTGGATATTTATTTATTAGTAGGTATAGTACAAAAGTACAATTAGATTTCTGGTTATCTTTGTGAATATATAGTTTTTTAATTTGAGCCAATACTAATATAAATAAACACAACGAAAATGAGTAAAACAACTACTATGTTTTTATACCACTATATTTTCACAGAAACATGACTGCAGTTTCGACAATTATGTCATTTTCAAACGATGATTCAACTAAAAATAGTTGAATATGAATAGTTTTTATACCACTATATTTTCACAGAAATGTGACTGTAGTTTCGACAATTACGTCATTTTCAAACGATGATTCAACTAAGAATAGTTGAATCATCGTTTGAAAATGACATAATTGTCGAAACTGCAGTCACGCTTCTGTGAAAATATAGTGGTATAAAAACATAGTAGTTGTTTTACTCATTTTCGTTGTGAATTATGAACTACCACAGAGTAAGGGCTTCCTCGATTAATATAAATAAATACTAAATCGTTTTTGCAAGGTATAATAAAACAAAATATAAATAACAAAGGCAATATAAAAAAAGTAGAATCTTGGTTATACTTGAATAAGCATGATCACTATAATGGATCTAAATAGATTTCTTTTTTTTTTCATTTCTTAATTTTATGGTTTTATTTATTTCTTCTTCTATTAGTGTATCAAAGAGATAATTTTGTATCCATTTTTGCTTTTATGTGCGCTACTTCTATTTATTTTTGTTATTACTCCTTACTCCTTGAATATAAACAAATGAATATTAAATTTATGCTTAAATATATAAAATATATTCTTTCACAATATATCATTAAGCTTTCATCTGTATTGTTCGTAAAGAGCATCGAAAATTTATTCACGGCCTCAATAACTTGTCCCTGAAATTCTTTACAATAAAAAGAAACATTAACAAATAGGTAGGTCAATCAACCGATATAAAACCACAAGCTGATGATTAGGCAATTTCTGATAATTTATGTAGAAAATTATTCCTATTTTTATGCATATATAAAGTTCAATTTACAATTTTTAAATTTAAAAACAGTCTGAGAACACGCCCTGAAGCTGTTAGAACTTTCAATAGGCATGAGTGCTTTTGTGAACTCACCGGTGAAAAAAAAAAACTGGTACATTGAAATAAAAATGATAGTGCATATTATAAAAATTTAATATATAAAAGATGACAACAAATAAGTGTAAATTAACACTGTCTGTATAAGTCTCATTGCTATACAAAAATTTATATGTAAAATACGTATTTACAAATCGAGATGTAGAAATATATAAAATTTACCTACATGACATGACAAAAATGGAATGTATCAATCGTACAACCATATCGTAAACTATAGCACAGAAAAATAAAAAACAGACGTCTTTAAAAACAGATCTAATATTTTCTAAATATTTATTTACAATCTTCGACAGCTTCTTCAATAAAAAATTTAAATAAAATCACAGGTAGGGGAAACAGTATGTCTACTCTGTACCTACACTACTACACTTTTAAAGAATCATAGCACCCATTGGTAATAAAATAACAGATTTATAGAATTAGATTGGACGTTTTAACTTTACAGGGTGAATCAGAGTACATAAATTTAGGTTTGTTCTATTTATCAATGTATTTTTATAGCAAAGCTATAAATTACAAATAATTTAGTTATTACTTTATTCCTGAGATCATTCGTGTTTATTTTTAATAAACAACATAAAATTTTATGTGTATTATATTTTCACATCTTATTTGAGCTTTTTAAAAACTGTAGAAAAAACAAAAACAAATCTTAAATTAAAATCAAAACTCATGTAGCTTTATACATTTTCATATATATAAACAGCACACAATATCTAAACTTATGTAAAAACGAAACAGGAAAAAATATATCTATATCCATGAATTATTTTATTTTTATTATAATTAGTTTTTTTTTTATTTTTATTATTTATATATTTATACTTATAATACTAAAACATTGTTGGTATTGTTTTAAATTTAAGATTTCTTAAAGCAAATATGTGTTTATTTTTATTTTATAGTTGAGCTACTATTTGATGCTTTTTTTTTTAACAGCCCCAAGTAAAAGGTAAAACACAATATGCTATAAAAGAAAATAATACAAACTAATTCTATGTTTTTTATTAAAAATAAGAACCAACAACCTCAAGAATAAAATGGTAATTAAATATTTAGTTATCAAGAACTAAGAGGGTGGACCAAATATAAACGGGATTTCAGGTCCTGAGAATCTACGGTTGTTAGGACCGGGCCCGAGTTTCTAGTATGCTTGGGTGGGGTGATTAGGAATGGAGATTCCGTAGATTGACTGCGCAGTTCCGGGATCAAACACTGTCAATGACTCGTATGTTTGCCTGCCATAAAGAGGTCAAGGAAGGGCGAGAACGAGTGAAAAATCAGGAGCACGATCACCGTCCTCGAACCAGCACTACAGACGAACATATTCGCGCGGTTCCAGACATCCTTGAAGAAAATCCACGAGTGACCGTATCCGAGATTACAGAAAAGGTTGGAATAAATTATGGGAGCTGCAAATCGCCGCAAAAGACGAAATCAACCGATTCGAGATGCAGTCCAGCTTCACGACATCGCCAGGCCCCATACTGCAGCTTTAACGGTCGAAAAACTGAAATAAATGCACTTGACTCCACTTGAACATCCTCCCTATGCCCCGGACTTATCGTCCTGCGATTCTCATTTGTTTGAGCTGCTTAAAGAAGCTCTAGGAGGGCAACGATTTGAAGATGACCGTATAGAGATTCGTGTGCAATTCGCTCCTGACGTGTGCAACCAGTTTCATTCTACAATGATACTGAAATAAAAAACCTTCCTTCTCGCTGGGAAAAATTGTATGTGTAAAGCAGGAGACTATGTAGAAAAATAAAAACATCTGTTTTTTGTATTTGAATCAATAATTTTTTAAAAAGTTCCGTTTATATTTGATCCGCCCTCGTATATTGTTTGAAATTATAGAATGTCAAATATTTCTTAATTTCTTAAATTAATTTTAATTAACCTAATTTTGATTCCATGGTCTTATCTTTACAAACTACCTGCAGATAGGAATCACTTCTATCTATATACTTCATTTTATTACACTCAAAATTATTCAACTTTCCTGATTTTTAATAAAGTTTCTACACACCACTGACCCACCCTGTTTATACTAATAAAATACCTATACCATAATAAATATACCTAAAAGCATAAAAACTCAAAAACCGAGAAACACGTTTTGAATTGACAAGAACATATCACATAGTATTCAGGAACATAAGAAGTGGTACGGATGTAAAAAAATTCAAGGGCTAGGTAATTTATATGGCGGACTCAACATTACATAGCACGTTACTCTAAGAATGAATTTCTTTTGTGTGAATAGCTTCTTTCTAGAGAATCTGTCAAAAAAAAATCGCAAATGTATCATTTATGTCTACATCTTCAAAATGTATTTGTTTTATAGCTTCTTGAAAGTTCTTAAACCAATAGTTTGTTAAAGAGTTGTTTGCTAGCTTGTCAATCTAGAATGTATTGACAAGTCAATGAGTAATTAGATACTGTATCTTCTAGAAACTTTTGTCATACATTCTGATAAAATGGTACGAGGGAAGTGGATAATACAACTTATATAAGGGATTTCTAATGTTAGTTTAATGTGTAAATTTGGTGGAAACAGTAGTTACATAGGCGTTATTTAAAATATAATTATCAACTTGTATAAAAAATCGTTTGCACACCCTAAAGATTTCATTCCTAATTCATCCAAAGGGGAAAAACGTTATTTTGTCCAGCCATATAAACACACCACTGTGCCCTATTTATATTGACTAAATGGCCCTAACTTTCCTATGCATTAGATTTGCCGAACTTAACCTATCATTGTCATATTCTTGCGCCTTTATGTATAAAAATACACCTGCTATCACAGTTATTGTGCCCAATCCACTCAATACAGTTACCGGATTTCCAAACATAACGATAGAGAGCCATATCAGAAACGCCCTTTTTGCTGTGTTGACGACACTGAAACGTAAAACATTATTAACATCAGCCTAAGTTAGAACATGTATTATTATTATTATATTATATAGGTTTGGGCTTCATCAGCCACTGATCGCATGGGTAGTCATTTGGCAATCCCCTCTCATCCAGGTCATTATCCTAAAATGCTATCCCATAAAAGGAGAAATTTAGGCACGTCCCCCACCTTAAGCCTCGCCTCCTCTAGGATAACAGGGGTCCCTAATATAAGGTACCTTTTCTCCTCCAGTGTGGGGCAGGTGTAAAGAAGATGAATCGAGGTTTCCTCGTCTTCTTTACAGTATCTGCAGGCCGGGCTGTCAGTCAGCCTCAGCTTGTATATGCATTCAGGTTACTATGGTGGCCCGTTATGATTCCCACCAGGGTTCTGGCTTTGTGCCTGTTCAATTTAATGAATTCTTGGGCCCATTTCTCAATCTCTGAGTATTCGATGCAGAGTTTGGTTATTCGACAACCCGTTACTCCTCTCCATCTTTTATTGTGCTGGTCTCTTGCCCAGCCATTGATGCGGTCTCTGATCAGATTCCGACTTATTCCCACTGCAGGTTCTGGTCCATAGAGGTTTTCCCTGGTCCCTAGTTTGCCAAGGTCATCTGCAATTAGATTTCCCTTAATGCCATTATGCCCAGGTATCCATAAGAGTTCCACCGGTCCCTTCCCTGTCAAGTGGTTCAATGCTTCATAGCAATTATAGACCAGCTTCGACTTTGTCATTGCTGAATTCAGGGCTGCCAACGCCGCCCTGCTATCCGAGCAGATACATACCCTCTCCTGGGTCCAATTTTGGTCGGCCCCCAGAACACCGTATGTAATTCCAACTAGCTCAGCCTGGAGTGCGGTAGTGTTAGTGTTAGAACATGTAACTTAAATATAATATCTATTTGTGTAAAAGTGACAAGAAAAGAGCTCAATCTCTAGCAGCATATAGATATATATTTTAGGGCATGACATTTACTTACTTTCAAAAATATATCCTTCTTAGAAAATTGATGTGATTAAAAGTTTTTATTAGATAATCAAAGCATTATCCAAATATGCAATGTTTATCAGTCGCAAATATTGTATGTACACATGACAAATATAATTTACAATAATAAATGTTTTTGCATAAATTACATTTTTAGCCTAACTTCCCATGCGTCAAAAATCTTAACTAGAATAGTGCAGAAGAGGATGGAAAATAGAGCGGAGGAAATACTAGAAGACCAATTCGGGTTTAGGCGAAATAGGGGAACTCGCGAAGCTATTCTGGCGCTAAGAGTAATGTTAGAGAAAACAATAGAAAAAAAAAAAAAAAAAAAAAAAAAAAAAAGGAAAGAACGCTTATATAGGATTTGTAGATTTAGAAAAAGCTTTTGATAACGTAAGATGGGAAAAAATGTTCGAGATACTAAAGAGCGCGGGAATGAAGTATAGAGATAGGAGAGTAGTACACAATCTATATAAAGAGCAAACTGCTGTTATAGAAGTAGAAGGGGAAGAAAGGGAAGTAGGTATTAGGAAAGGAGTAAGACAAGGATGTACGCTATCACCACTAATTTTTAATCTGTACATCGAAGAGGCGATTAATGTGGTAAAAGATAGAGTGGATTTCGGGATTAAAGTACAGGGACAGAAACTAAAAATGCTGAGATTCGCGGATGATATAGCAGTATTAGCATCTAGTAAGGAGGAACTAGAATCAGCATTGAACGAAATGGAGGCAGTGTTGACAGAGGAATACGGAATGAGGGTGAATAAAAACAAAACAAAAGTGTTAGTGTGCAGAGGGCGCGAGAGCAGAGCAAAAACGAAAGTACAAATTAATAATGAAAGATTGGAGGAAGTTAAAGACTTCACTTATTTAGGAAGTAAAATAAATTGGGATGGAAGAAGCGATAAAGACATAAAACAAAGAATAGCGCAGGGTCGAGTAGCTTTTAACAAAAAGAAAGCACTTTTATGCTCGGGGGTAATAAACTTAGAAACAAGGAAGAGATTTTTGAAAACATATGTATGGAGCACGGCACTTTACGGCTGCGAAACCTGGACGGTAGGGGAAGCAAGTAGGAAGAAATTAGAAGCTTTTGAGATGTGGTGTTACCGAAGAATGATGAAAATACCATGGACTGATAGGGTTAGAAACGAAGAAGTATTGGAGAAAGTCGGCGAGAAAAGGAGTATGTGGAAAAACTTAAAGAAGAGAAGAGATAGAATGGTAGGCCACTTGCTGAGACATGGGGGAATAGTCCGCGATATTTTGAAGGCAGAAATAGGAGTGAAGAAAGGCAGAGGTAGGCCTAGATTAGACTACTGCTCGCAAATAGTAAGGGATGTGGGTTGTAGCACAATTAGCGAAATGCGTAGATTGGCACAAGATAGGAGAAGCTGGAGGTTAGCGTCCAACCAGTCTTAGGACTGATGACCTAATGATGATGACATTTTTATGAACAATTATTCCAGCAATGTACAGTAAACACGATAATGTTAAAGTAAATATAACAGTCATTCGTTAAAAGTTCAAATCAAACAAATACTGATTATTCCATTGAACAGTTAGAACTTTCCTATATAAACATTATAAAAATGCTTTAAAAACAGTTAATGCATAATTGCTCTAATGAAACACGAATTATTACATCTCACTATAAACACCAGGAAAGCAAACAGGTCATGCAACAACACGAAATGCTAATAAGATAATCATTACCTGTGTGTAACTGGACTAATGTAATCCATAAGTACGTAAGCCGTAATACTCTGGAAGTGAAAGAAGATACCATTCAGGATAAAACACAGAATTATTCTGTAACTTAATTTATCACTAGATGATAAGTCGACCAACAATAACGTTGCTGGTATTTGAACTACTATACTAGCGATGCTAGTATAAAATTGTAACTCGGCTGGCCTAAAAAAAATAAAAACAATTAATATAAAATAAAAACAATTAAGTAGATAAATATAAAATCTCGTTGTTCGAGGGAATACTTTTTGGTATTAGATTAATATCCTTATTCAGTATATATGCCTCATTCATAATTCACGCTTTAAAAATAGTTTATTATTTAGTTAATAGAGAATAATATAAGAAAATTGTCCTGTCTAATTTATTTTCAATAGAGAACATCCCGCATGAGAACTGCATATCACTATTTCATGCTTGTCGGAAATAGAGAATAAAATAGAAACAATTTATTCAGAAATAATAAGAGGCAATTTGTGACTAATAAAAATCCTTTTTAGCTGTGCATTATTCTACTAAATAACTTTAAATTGCTACTGTTTATCACATGACTTTTGATTAATCCTATACTTAATTCTGCAATCTTTAACGTTTTGAATTCCAACCTCATTATTTATCATTTCCAAATAGTGGTACTGTTATAAGTATATTAATACTGTTATAAGACCCTGATATTTAATACAACCAATATATGTTTTCTATTTCATCAGTTATAATATAATTTTGCAATGCTGGAATCGTTGGCCTTCACACATCACCAGCAAATTCTGCAGAGAAGTGAAAGTTAAAACATTTGATATTTTATTTTACATATTTATATATACTATTCCGCGGGGAGTCAGGCAATTTGCATTCTTCTATTTTATTTTTAGATGTGCAATGCATATCTGAATTTCTAAAATTCTAACCATGATAACATACATACGTATAAGAAAACCATTCATACTTCTAAATCATGATACAGTGAATAAAATTATATATAGCTGTAGTAATAATTTATCCAGATGAAATATATAAATTGATAACTAAATCTGGACATTAATTTAGCTATTCTATGTATTTCAAAACTAAATGTATGTATATAATTACATAACTTTTAAATATTACCACATTTACTAAAAGCGTGATAGGCACAAATGTCTATCAAAATATATACAAAGATTAAAATATATATTAATACTAGACTTATGAATTTTTAGAAAAGTATTATATAAAATGGGCCTCAAAAACTTTATATATAATTAATCAATGTTATGCAACCTATTCTTACTTACGTGTACTTAAATTTGTCTCCAGAGATAAGCATCTTGGAATAAACATTCTGTACACATTCGGTAACGTTTGTGGCCATTGCAGCCATAAATCCTATTAACTCAAAACTGACCTCATTAATGGAACATAAAGCTAGCCCCGACATAACTGGGAGAAGACTTAAATTCACATATAATCCAGTTTGCTCTCCTAAAAATAACTTACAGTTCAACAAAGTTTCATAAAAAAATCATGTATAAAAATATTTATATTAGTTTTATTTGTCTTTCCACCAAATTTTAACCTTAACCACATATTTTTTGTATTGCTCCTTCACACATAATACAAAAGGTAAATAAACAAAAAGCATGGCCTTACACACATAAATAAACATGTAAAAGCACCAATCTTTGACTTGTATCAATTCAAATACATACCAAGAAGACATCTAGATATTAATACTGTAAAAAGAGGTGCAGAGCTCTTAATAGTTTCCGTGAAACTAACAGCTACATAATTCAACGCTACTAAGCCTAATACAACAGTAAAGAATCTGAAAATTATATATGTAACTTTACCATAAATCACTAAATATGCTTCTATACCTAAAACAACCTACTAATACCATGTGCCTATAAAACCCTGGTGGTTTACTTAAACGTTGGGATGGTTTATACATTCCACATGGAAAGTACAACTGAATAAAACCGCAAGTTGCGGTCATTAACATTTGGCAAGCTCCTAAAACAAATACTTTCTCTCAAAAATTCTTAAAAATGAACACAATAAACACTAACCTAGAATTGTCGGATTGCCATTCTGATAGGTTAAGATGTACTTATTCAAGAACAAAGTACAGCCGCTAAAAAAATACCATAACAGAAGAAATATGACTGCCCTTAGGCTTGTTAGGCCTTTCTTGTTTTTCTGAGATTTCTCTACTGGTAATACTTCCTTTTTAACACCATTACTCTCAATTTCTTTTGTGACATTATTCGATTGCTTTTCCATACTGACATAACTCAATAAATTAAAACAATAAATACTAAATAACCAGGTACAGTACACTAATTCATTCCGGTACAATACTTGACGAGCACAGGAATTCGACTACGTCAAATCATAATTAACCTCTACGAGTGTACGAGTTGCTTTCACTGACGTTTCTTTTGTCATTAGTGACAGTACTTTGGGGTTTTTCAAGTTTCAATATTGGTCATAATAATTTCGGAAGACTCTTCTTGGATACAGTGGCGTATCATATTACAAAATTACCAAGATCATGTAATGTATAATTCTTAATCGTTTTAATAAAAATACTTACTAGTATTTATTATTTTTCATTAGATAATTTTGCAGAAGGCTTTTAATGATATTATTTTTTTCATTATACAATTTTTCAAAGAATTCTGATGGAAGACTGACAATGAGATATGGAATTGCTGCTAACATTGGTATTACTTTTAAAGTAGATATATTACTATAATATGCATTTTTCTGAATCACCAGCAGACACATTGCTGTACTTTGACTTTTTCACATCTTCATCAAATTATTGATGAACTAATTTTTTAAAGCTTTTAGAATTTTCAACTATTCCCAAGAAAACATTATTTCCATGGTTGAAAAGATATCCCTATTGAGTCATCAACAAAACATTTCTTCTTTTTATTACATCTTGATGACATTTAAAAAGGAAGAATTTAACATTACCTTCAGATTACATTACAGTTACCTTCACTTGCCAGGATTACAAAAAATTAAATTAGCTAAACAAAATCACTCTCGATTGGTCTGATACACTGATTAGACAATTAAGAAAGTGCTTTTCCGACATCGAATGTATAAGGTGAAAGTAGCAATACATGAAGTAACAAAAGCTTTCTTCCTACTCGTTACATTGGCAAGTAGATTCGCGGACATTTACGCGAATATGAATTGGTAGGGGTTACTAAGAGTTACGTCAGTCAAAATTTGCGACTATTAAGTAATAAACTTGTTTATTATTAATGTTTTAACACCACAAAATATAATTTGTAAATAATATGTAGTCGTATGAATAATTTTCATCAGACCCTCAATCTTACGGTGCTTTGATGTTTTAAGCTGTGTAAACCCCTCTGCCACTGCTCAAGTATTGCCTACATACTATACGTATATACCGCTGCAATTTCGTGTCGCACATATTTTAACCATTTTAATATTTTTGCTAAATTATACCACAGCCACGGATTATCCTTCAGTAACGTCCTAATGTATATGAGGACGTCACTGGAGTTAGTTATTCTACCTTATATGTAGATTAACCTTGACCACAACCAGTTTGTTTTTTCCGCCGTGTAGTTGCCGTTATTAATCGGTTTTCATAATTTTTTCTTACTTTTACTTAGTTGGCAACGCCGCAGACAGTTTTATTTTTGTGTACAAACAAATATGTCACATTAAAATGAGGTTAATTGCTTAATTAATGTGTTTATACGGTTTGTGGACCAGAAAATTGTTATATCTAACAGCACGATGTCGGAAAGAACTTATACGCCTCATCAATCTCACTAGGGCGAGAAAAAGGAACGAAACGGGTGCGCGGTCATCAACCCTTTCGTGTAAACATTGATCTGTAGAATGTGTATGGAAGTAGTGTCGAGGTAATCGCCCATATAGGATAATTTTATTAATATTCATTATGTGACTGGCACATCGGCAATCCTAATATGGTATAGTGGTGTTGTGGATCACTAGAGAAAATGTTGAAGAAAGAGGAAAATTTTGACCAGAAAAAATTAGATTTAGAAGTATGGCTGCAACGAATGGAGTCCAGACTTGCAGGTATGGCACCTGTGGGTCACACAGCAGATGTACTCGAGGTCCAGCTTAGAGAGCAGAAAGGGCTTCACGCTGAACTGCACCAGTTCAAGGCACAAATCGAAGCCTTCCAGCAACTTACGCAAAGACTGATTACTGCACATCAACATGAAGATACCAGCCGTTACAAAAAGGTATTAGAAATTTTTGACGAAATATTAATGACAAACAATTATACATTAGGGAAAATGGCAGTTTTTTTTTAACATTTGAATTTCAGGCTGCCGAATATATCAATCAACACTACTTACGCCTTGATGCTTGCATTATCAACAGAGGTAAGCTGCTCCATTCCGCTCTAAGTTCGCTCCAGAACTTAGATAGATCCTTGGACAAATTCCTTGCTTGGTTGAGTGAAGCGGAATCTGTCGTTGAGACATTGGAAGGAGAAGGCGAGTCTCGCCGAGCTGCTCATCAGCTTAAGGAGCTCCAAGCAGATATCGAAAGACAGGCTCCGACTCATTCCGCCCTTCGGTCTTCCAGTTTGGCCTTGTTGGGGTCCTTGTCTCCCGAAGATGCCCTTATGTTGCAACTTAGAGGGGACGAAATGGAGAGAAGGTGGCAAGTAAGTCATGTATCATAATTTGATATATATTATTAATTACATATGCTGTACCGTTTCTATATCCATGTTTATCACTCATGTTATTTTATTTTAAAAGAAATTTTATTACTCGGTTATATTGATGCATTGAAAATTCTCTGTGTTCCTCAGAAAATTACTAATAAAAATACAGAAATACAACAAACGTTATGTATATACAAAATATAGTTGATATAATAATTATAGTACATTTAGAAATACAATTCCTTTTCAAAATCAAATAAAGACATACTGAAATACTTGAAATCTGTACTATAAACATTGAAGGAATGTAAAAGAACTTTTTTGCAGACAATTTAGAGAATAAGCATTACTGGACCCTAGATTAAAAGGAAATCTAAGAATAAAATATTCTGTTCTATATTTAAGCATAATCAATTCATATTTTTATTTGAGTATTTTTGACAACATTTATTTTAAAACGTGAATAAATGTTCGTGTTGATATATCAAGATATTAAATAACTTTTTATTTTTTTTTATATATATTTATCAAACTATTTGGTGACAATTGACAATAGAGGTTACCAATTCTCAGTTTGGTATGTTTCTAATTGTAAAACATAAAACCATAAATTATCTTTGAACGTTTGCACATATAAGTTTTATTTGATCCTCAACCAAGTAATACATGATATTTTTAAGCTAAAATAACAAAACTGTACTAAAACTACAATTCGGAGAGATTGTCTCAATAGATATATCTTAACTGGTTGTAGGGAGTAAAATATCTGAAAAATAAAAGCTTTCTTTCAAATAATCCCAATATTTATTTGCATAACGCTTTCAATGTATGTATGTATACATATCCTATCCCTGTTAATAGAATAGATCTAATTACGATGTAGAGATTGATAAAAAATGATGTATAAAAATGTTTACTCAGATTTAGTTTTATGCAAACACCATTTCTTACTTTAAATTCCTTTTACCTTAATTCTTTCAGTGTCGACATAAATTCCTATGAAGATGAGCAATGGCTGTTGATTTATATTTTTTTATATTTTATTTTTAAATTTACAGGATGTACTTATATTGACATATTTTTGTAGTATTGTGAGGTAACATATTAAAAGTAAATAAATGAATTATGGAATATTACCTATTAGATTTGGAGAAAGCTAAAAATAATATGTAATAAGACCGAATTATACAACTCAGCAGTCACTCCTTCACAGTTTACTCAATAGAGTGCATTTAATACTGTAATCTGAGTATACATAAAAGTTGTTATTTTTAAACCAAGTCGTGGTATCGTGTCTTCCTAAAAATTTTAACAGTGCTATACAGTATATAGTAAAAGCAATAGTAAGTTTTATTTTTTATTAACATCACAAGTCTAGGGTAGGCAATAGAATACCCCATCTTACCGTTCTCACTTCGTACCATTTTAGAGGACGTTTAATGTAAAATAAAAACATACCAATTAAAATGTGCAAAAGCAAATCTAGAAAGTAAAAAATTCTTTTTGTTTTTGTTGCATGTAAAATTTAGTTGACTCGTTTTAATTAATAAAAAAAAAAGAAGAAAACTTTCTACTCTTTGTAAGAAGAACAAATGAGTCAAATAAGTGATGCCATTCAGGTAAGAGAAAATGTTATACATGGAAAAAGAACACTATCAATTTTTAGAATTGAATTGAATTGAACCAATTGATTTTTTTTACACAAAGCACAGTATAATAGAATTAATTTATTATATTGTTAATATTATTTACTATGTGTTATGTTTACATACGTTTTATTTTTTTGCATGGTTATTATCGACCATAGATTAAATATCATCAGTTTATTATAAATATATTTTACACATAGATATTATAAAAATAAATTAGGCTTTAAAAAATTAAGTGATTTTAAAATGTTTTCTTAAGTCATCTGTATTGAAATACTAAATCACTTAAAGAGAGCGTATGTATGCGAAAAATTGTAAATAATTCTGAGAAATATTAATCACGATAATTATTTTATTATAGTATCTGTGACATTTCTTCCTTTTTTCTTGCAATTTCGTTCTCACTTCTTAAAATTGTGGTTTTACTTCTTAAAAAGAGGTTGTTTGTTATAATAGGTATAAGTGTTCATTTTACTGCCTCAGAAAATAGCTTTCAATCTCCATCTACCATCTACTCGAATTAATATTAATTAACAACTACCAATTAAGTTTGTTTGTTCACTATTAACTTCACCATTTAAGCGCTTGCAATTTGTCATAGGCCTCAATTAGAAAATATTTAAGAAAACATTACTCACAATATGCAAAGTATATTACTCGACTTTTATTTTTTATGTCAAGCATTTTACTCTAAAATGACCACAGTCTTAATTATCAACATATCTTTAACTAGGCAGATTTTCTTTGTATTTATTCAAAATACAGACTTTTTTGCAAAAAATATAATTTTACATTTAACAACTAAATCCTCGTTGATGTTAATTTGTTTTTTTTTTGTTAATTTTAAATATGAATTAAATAATTAGCGTCTGTCATGCTACCTATCAAATAATCACGTTTTTTATATCTCAACTCGAATTTTTAATGTACTTTTTATTTGAATATAATCAAAACATTCCATCTTAAAAATATGATTAATATTTTTAAATATAGCTTTAATAAAAAGTGCACTTGAAAACTTGAAAAGTATTAAATTATGCACCATGTATATTAAAGTTCATATATCAAATGTTGTATTGAATAAAATTATATAGAATTTATATAATAAACACAAATGTTTCAATGTAGTTCATTTTTTGTTTTTTATAAAATTTTATATAAGTAAAATTATTCACCATGACATTAGTCTATGAAAGCTCGTTTTTGG
The DNA here is from genome assembly GCA_037954035.1 of Rosalia funebris. Classification (NCBI taxonomy): domain Eukaryota; kingdom Metazoa; phylum Arthropoda; class Insecta; order Coleoptera; family Cerambycidae; genus Rosalia; species Rosalia funebris. The sequence goes on along the minus strand of JAZFAV010000011.1, from coordinate 10,592,633 downwards.
GACAGAGCAGATCTACTGTCCATTAGTCTTGCTCATCATCATGAGGTCATCAGTCCTGAGACTCATTGGACGCTAACCTCCAGCGTCTCCTATCATATGCTAACCTACGCATTTCGCTAATTGTGCTACAACCTACATCCCTTACTATTTGCGAGCAGTAGTCTAATCTAGGCCTATCTCTGCCTTTCTTCACTCCTATTTCTGCCTCCAAAATATCGCGGACTATTCCCCCATGTCTCAGCAAGTGGCCTACCATTCTATCTCTTCTCTTCTTTATGTTTTTCCACATACTTCTTTTCTCGCCGACTTTCTCTAATACTTCTTCGTTTCTAACCCTATCAGTCCACGGTATTTTCATCATTCTTCGGTAACACCACATCTCAAAAGCTTCTAATTTCTTCCTACTTGCTTCCCCTATTGTCCAGGTTTCGCAACCGTATAGTGTCGTGCTCCATACATACGTTTTCAAAAATCTCTTTCTTGTTTCCAAGTTTATTACCCCCGAGCATAAAAGTTCTTTCTTTTTGTTAAAAGCTACTCGACCCTGCGCTATTCTTTGTTTTATATGTTTATCGCTTCTTCCATCCCAATTTATTTTACTTCCTAAATAAGTGAAGTCTTTAACTGCCCCCAATCTTTCATTATTAATTTGTACTTTCTTATTTATAGCCTTGTTATAAATTTAAAATATATTCACACAATAATTCTAAGAATATACTGTACTATGTACTATACTTCTTTATTTCCTTATTTATTTCTTGATTTACCCTGATTATATCAAAAGATAAACCTGAAGTGTTTATATAATCAGTATTTATATTAAATTCAACTCTTATAAAGATCAGAATGATGCCGTAGTGACTTAAGATATTTATACAGTCCCTCAGGACGAGAACCTCGGACCTGCGCAACCGTCTCGAGCACAACGCCGATTACTGGAATGCATTGTTGTTATCTCTTCGCGAACTCACAGAATGGGTAATCCGGAAGGATACCGAGTTGGGACTGGCAGCCCGACAGGATGATCACAGAGCATTCAGGCAGCAGCTGGAAGACAAGAGGCCACTAGTAGAGGCCAGCCTAAGGAGCGCTAGACAATTTGTAGCTGGAGATCCATCGGGAGAACTTGCGAGAAACCTCAGGAGGGAGTTGGTGAAGTTGTCGGATAAATGGAACGCCCTGATAGACAAATCGGATCAGCTGGCGACACGATTCGAGCAAAACTCTATTGTAAGTTGCTTCAGATGTGCCAATAAATGATCAAGAATTATAAAAGTTTATTGATAAATAATTGATTTTAAATTATGTAAGTTTTATGGTTTATAAACTATTTAAATATACAAAAATGTAATGGTAATAATAAAATTAAAGACAAACCATCAATGAAACCCCAAACTTCGTTCGAATTTTCTGATACCCATGGTATATCTTCTCCCTTAGAAAATGAAACAGCTTACGATGAATCTCGAGGAAGCCTCCTCGGCGGTGTCGCGACTGGAGAGGGCGACGCTCAGTTGGAGCGGTCCGCGAAGTGCCGCCGAGGCCAGGGAGCTGCTGTCGAACTTGAGGACGTTGGAGCAACAGCTGCCCTCTTTGCAGAGGTCTCTGGAGGAGGCGAGGATCCAGGCGGCGGGTATCGGCAATGCCCTGCCTAATAATTTAGCTGCTCAATTGGAGGATTGCGCCGCCAGATGTCGCGCCCTACAAGCCGCCATCAGGGAAAGGAGGGATCAACTTACTAGCTGCACACAAGGTATGGACAAATTTAGTTATTCCCATAATTTACATTATTTGCGTGCGTTCTTCCTGTGTGAAGCAATTAAATTATTAAACAATACAATTGTCGTTACGGTAGCCGAGTTGGTTAGAGCGTTTTATGTGGCAAATGTGACTAGCTACTGGCTGTCATAATGTCGAGTCCAAGCGCCGGCACTGGCAATGTCGGTGGGAACAGATGTTGTGTTTGGGGTTTTAGGGGATTGTCTAATTTATGTGGTGTTTTGTTTTTTAATTTTTTTTTAGCTATTTATGTGTATAATATAAATTCATATATGTAACCTCTAATATACAGGGTGAGGAAATGTGTCGGAACACCTGATTTCTAACAAACCTATAAGGTGAATGAAAAGTACCCTTGGCAGAAGTTTTTTCAGTTGCTACAATTTTCTCACATATCTCTCACTGTTATTTTTTACATATTAGAATATCGTTATTATGATAAAATTAGATAAATGACAAATTTTATTTAAGATACATTTTTCTTGAACCATAAATTATTTATTTAATTCAACTCTTGGGGTTAATTTTTGCATACATGCATATGGGAATTAAATATATTAATAATGCCTATATACTGGGTGTAAGAAGCAATATTTCATTCCCAAAATAATTTAATTTTTAGAAAATAGTTTCTATTGCCCTTTAAGCCATTTATTATTTAAGAAATTTCACAAATCTTGCAATATTTACTTTTATTTTTGTCCCATAATGCATTTATTATACCCATAATTAAGTGATTAACAGTTTCTTTCTCCAAGTTGAGCACCTATATAGTATAACACTTTTATTTGTTTACGTTCTAACTACTAACTTAAAATAGTGGTAGTTATACTTCTTACACCCTGTATATAAGAAAGAAAACATTATTTATGTCGCTATAAAATATCGATAATAAGGAAATTACAATTAGTTTCTATAATTTATATTGATAGTCAATAGAAGAATTAATGTGTATAATTAATAAATTTGCATATTTAGATAATTGACAAATTGGTCAGGATGTCACATGATAAACTAAAATACTATTAATGATGAATAAAATACGATATAGTTTAACAAAATCTAATATTTATATAAAGAAATTAAAAATTTTTACATTTTAAATAGTTATTTTGCATTCCTCTGCATTTTTCCAAAAAAATTCGTATATAAAACATTAATAATTTTATTTTTATAAAAGATTATTTGGCAAACAAGATAGTTTATTAGAAATGGCGATTAATATCCACAAATCATTACGAGAAAAGTAATAAATATTAATCACTTGTTAAAACTGATTAAATAAAGCTTTGGTAAATTAAATTTGGGCAAAGTTTCAAGTTTTTTGGAATATTTCCAGGAACATATATCATATGAGTCTCCTGATTGTTTCTTAAGAATAACCCAACAATCAACAAGGCAACAGGCTATTTAATTATCTTGTATGATTTCATGCAAGAAACATACAGGGTTAGTGTAGAATAAATAAATATAGTAGTCAAAGGGTTATGGTTAATGTTATATAAATCATGAAATACCTAATATTACTATTCCATATAGGACCATATTAAAGAGAAACTTGATAAACTCATAATTCTGTTTTAAAAATAAACAGTTTTAAAACCTTAAACGGACTTTTCCGCACGTAGAACATCTCTACCTCGAAATTAAGTGACCGAGAAAAAATAAACCAACACATAAATGCAGAATATGTGTTTTATGCGACAGTTTTACTTTTTTCAAGTAGTCCACCATCGTGTTTTCTCATGACCCATGGACAAGGTGGTGTGTGTCCTATCCACCTCAAAATCAATAGATATCATCTGGTAAGTAGATGTTCCTAATCAGAATCAGTCGAAACCCGATCGATCCGACACGATTTAATTGAGTGATCGTGCTAACAAAAAAAAATCTCTCAAATAGTCCCCTATTGTACTTTCTCATGACCCATGTACATGGTACAGTGTGTTCTATCCACCTCAAAATCAATAGGTGTCGTCTGGGAGACGTCCCCGTTCAGAATCAGTCAAAACCCGATTAATTCGACACGATTTAGTTGAGTTATCGTGCTAACAAGAATAAATGCCGACGACAATAACAACGACACACACACAGCAAAACATTTTTAATAAACAATTTTAAAACCTTAAAACGGACTTTTCCGCACGTAGAACATCTTTATCTCAATATTGAGCGGCCGAGAAAAAATAAACCAACACATAAATGCAGAATATGTGTTTTATGCGACAGTTTTACTTTTTTTCAAATAGTCCACCATTGTACTTTCTCATGACCCATGTACATGGTAGAGTATGTTCTAACCACCTCAAAATCAATAGGTGTCGTCTGGGAGACGTCCCCAATCAGAATCAGTCAAAACCCGATCGTTCCGACACAATTTATTTGAGTTATCGTGCTAACAAGAATAAATGCCGACGATAACGACAGACACACAACAACAATTTTTTAAAAACTATTTTTTTTTTTGGTTTTTAGGCCGGAAAACGGAAAATAAACTAAAACAAAAATTTTGTTTTTTCACTTTTTCTTTACACGATTACATTAGTTTTCCGCGTATAGTGGAGTGCGGAAAAGTAATATCGTATATTAGGCGGAACAAATACCTGAAATTGTATTTTGTTTTGAATGTCTGTTATACACTGTATATTTACATAAATGTGCAAAGTACTGATAAGCGTAGTTAAAATTAAAAATCTATAAAACCACACTTACAATATCTGAGTATAATAAATTTTACAGTCCTTTCTTTGAGTAGAAATAAAACAAACATTATCACTGAGTATCTGTTTGCCCACAAAACTGTGAAAGCTAGACATTAACGACATTAACGAAAAGCAAACATAAAACCTAATGTCACTAATAAACAGAGTCTAAACAAACTTACCCAAGGATTATGAAAACTTTCATCTCTCCAGTTGGCCGGCCAGAGGCATCATTAATCTTCTCTTAGGTGGGCCACAAATTATCTCTTTAATTAGCATAAACATAACAGAAACCATTCTAACTGCTCACATGGTTATTTTAACTTGAAAACTTCCAGCCTTCAAGAACAAATAAAATGTAGGTGTTAAAAATAAACCCGTGTACACATGTGACTATAAACACATGTTATGAGAAATGGCTTGTAATTAAATTTAGTTGTTTTGTGATTTTTTTCGCGTGATGACTCTTAGGATGCGCACAAGAAAAGGTACTTGTATTTGTGGCTTGCTGAAATATATAAGGTCGGTTGGAATTGGTATAATTAGAAACTATTTAACTAGCCTTGATTTTGTTATACAGCGATTTTAATGTTAAACGGTTTGAATAAATGATTTTAAAAGAATGGGACGTTAAGAATGAATGTTGCTGTGTTATTTGTATATATTTATTTTAATCATTTTTATTCATATAAACAAATATGGAAATATAAAAAATACAAATACTAATACATATTATCTCCTTTTATAAACAGAAAAATTAACACAAACTGTAGTTTTTTATTAAAATCTAGTATAGTTATTCGTCAATGTTGTAGTAAATAGTCTTGTGTCATGTCTAGTATATTTTTAAAATTTTTTAATTTTGGTAAATGGGTTACGCTTTTTACCTTATCTGGTAACTTGTCATATGAGGTAATACTACTATAATTTGGAAAATGCTTAAATGCTATGGTGTTGTGAGATGGAATATGTAAAGCTATCCCAACTGAGGATATTTTGAGACAAATTTGAATACACTTAAGTATAATATGTATTTAAAAGTCCCTTATTATTCAATACATCTATTGTCAATATAGCATAACGTGGCTTAGCAATTTATTTACAGATCATATCGATATGGGTGTCCTGTTGATCTTTATGTTTTAGTACACATTCAACCACTGTGTCTAATGTCTACATGTCTGTATGTCTATTCAATGGGTACACACTGTATATCGTGTATTGGTGTATGATAGATAAGATATTATCTAGCATATAGCAATATATGATATACAATGTGTACCTATTGTCCAATATATGATATACAGTGTTGTACCCTGTGTACCAGAAATATTATATTTCTGGAAATTTATGGATTTTGTACTTTTGAGAACATATAGAAATAGGATACATATTTCCCATAAATAGATATTTCAAAAAACTTTAAAATATTTCTGGCAATATTGTGAAAATCTTACATATGATTAGGTACCAATAATTAAAAATATTAATAGTTTTCCTTTAATATCTAACATTATGGTTTGGTTATTTTTTAGAAATGAAAGGTTTAATTCAAAATATTAAAATAATGAAATCCTGAATTCAAGACTTATTAGTATGAAACCAAACCATAAATTATAAGTTGTAATGTAATATTTTTCTAAATACTTAGTTGTTCTAATGATGACAACTAATGTAGTGATAATCTAATCATATTTATTATTTTTCAGAAGGTTTTTGAGCATTATTTATTTGAATTTATTATTGGTATATTCATATCAATTATAACAATAAAAACATAAGTTTCAAGTGGTTTTAATAATTTTAATAATTTCTTAATTATAAATTAATTAAAACTGTGAATCGAAAGTCAATTAGAACTAATTTTCTCACATTTTTACAAGATTTGGCACCAAATACTAAGAAATAGTAACTATACAGAGTGTCCTCTTTTGCTGAAGTTTCATTTTGTTGAGGTTTCAATTGTTATTCAGTCCAAAATGTATTTAAAAAATAACACACATTATGCAATAAACTTTTTGTTATATTTTCATATAAAAAGTTTGTGGCATCATATTACTCGTACATCTATTTAACTTAAGGTGGTCATACTTTTCCAGAGCTATTTGCATATAAAAAATGTAATTGTGATTCATTAATATATATGTATCATGGAGAAAGAATATAATGAGACATGTTCGATACATTTCCCTGAAATATAGGTAGTTCTTACTGAATTTTAGTGTTAATTATGCTCTCGATCACAGTGGCGGCTGGTCAGGGGTGGCAGGGTGGGCAGTGCCCAATCAGCTGTTTCCTAGAAGAACACACAGTTCCAAAGTTCGTTATTTATCGTTTATAGAAATTAGTGAAGATATAATTATGTAATATGTAATTAATTAAATACATTATATATTACATAACAATAATAATACAATGAAAAGTTCTGATTATATATATATATATATATATATATATATATATATATATATATATATATATATATATATATATACCTACTAATACTAACAGCGCAACCGTGGTGGAAAATTGCAGCGCAAGTGCAGTAATTCACAGAAACCGTGGAATTAATTAATAGTTATCGTGGTTATGCCTAGCGTGGTGGGTGCCGGACCGGGCATGCAGCCACGCCTTTTGCCTTTCTGGTTTTATACATACGAGACAGCGCAAGTGCCTCGCATAAATAAAAAATTATATTTATTGCTTTAATAAATACAAGTAAATAAGTGTCAATCAAGATTAGTTTTAAAATTAATATTGATATTATTGACATAGACTTTCAACATCCCTCCAAAGTTTAAATTATTTCACAATAATATAGAAACATGGGAAACTGGAATATAAAATTAAATAAACAGTAAACACACGAATAGAATTAATTAATTAATAGAATTACGAATGATTTGAAGACATAGAAAAAAATTATACACGTGTAAACTACATGAAACAATTTGTGACACGGGTGGGCTAGACCATCCTACTGAAGAAGCCTTCGGCAAAGCGGGGAAGGAATCGAGAATCTCCGATCAGTCCGATCTCCGTATTTCCGAGTTCAGTTTTCAGACGTTGTAGAACGTTGTTTATCTCAGCGAGGTCTTAATTAACTAACTAGAATTAATTCATTATTACCTATATTACAGCGGAATGTATGAAAACAGTCTCATTACTTGTCGATGATACATATCATTACCAGAGATATACAATTTATTTATTTAAAAACAGATTTATAATAAGATTGTTTAGACACACTACTCAAATTCTTTCGTTTTAAGGAGAGATTTCCCCTGGCCCGTCCAGCGTGCAACCGCCATGGGAACGTGCCATCACCCCTAATAAAGTGCCCTATTACATAAACCATAGCACCGAAACCACCCACTGGGATCATCCACAGATGCTAGAACTGGCCGTCTACCTGCTTCAGCTGAATGAAGTGCGTTTTTCGGCATACAGAACGGCTTTGAAACTGAGAGCAATACAAAAAAAACTCTGCCTTGACTTGGTTACGATAAGCGCTGCCTCTGAGGCGTTTGATTTGCACGGGTTACGTGCCCAGAATGACAAGATTCTTGACGTAGCCGATATGGTGCTAGTGCTGAGGGCTATTTATGGAAACATAGCTAACACTGAGCCGAATTTGGTGGATGTGCCGTTGTGTGTGGATTTAGCTCTGAATTGGTTGTTGAACGTATACGATAGCCAGCGAACTGGGCAATTGAGAGTACTTAGTTTTAAGGTAAGACTTTGCGTATTTTAAGGCTTTATTCGTGGTAATGTACACAAACAATGTTACAATGGATTTTGGACTAAATCCATTGGAATCCTAATTTTTCTGTTTATTTTTTTATGTATGAAAGTAAAATACTCTATAAGTTTATTCTCTCGATTACTTTTGCGTTCTAATACCTGTTTTGAGGGGATATGGGGAATAGTTATCATATGCAAAAGGCAGGAAAATAATATAAGGAAAGAAAGAAATTACCCGGTTGACATAAAAATCCAGACTAGTTTGGTTGACATCTACAGCAGATTCTCTAAAGTAAACCCACACAAAAGTTGTTAGTATAAGCTGTGTCCAATGTGTGAAAATACTCTTATATAAAGAGAACGACCACTCAACATCTAAAGATGTAAAATATGCATAACTGAAATGATGTCTGAAATTATGTAATGTATATGTGTCAGCGCTGTTCAAAATGTTTTAATCAGGAGGAATCTGTTATTGTATATAGGATGTCCTGAGAACATTGACAATAAAAATAACGTCATATGTTCATATACTGAATTTTAAGATTTAACCTTAATGTTGAAAAGCAAAAATCTTTTTTGTAAGTTAATTGATTAACTTAATTTTATACTACTTTAAGAATTTTGTAAATGTCTTGTTTTAATATAAATTGCATAATGTTATGACCCCTCCCCCTCTTCTGCTCGTCTTTGATTGAAATTCGAAATGGCCACTGGGTCTCTATTGTTCATATATTTTGGTCGTTTTTTTTTTGTCACAAAACTATTTGACTTTCGGTTTGAATCCTAATTAAAATGGATGTTTATAGGTACGCCCAGATCATCTGAGGGTAAATTATCCCATAATTATCTCACAGGAGATCTCCAAGTTACTCAGATTGATTTAGGTTAATGATGTTAATCACTTGGAGCTAGCTTAAGTTGCCAATTCGAAGTAAGGCGGGCGTAGGTTCTATTCCTACATAAGTCGGCTGCGTTTGTCTGTGCATATGTGAATGTCAGGGGTAAGGGGGTAGATAGCTCTAAGCTAAACCTCACCCCGGTAAAAACAAAGGCAAAAAAACAAAAAAAAAACATTTTCGAACTTCCGTTTATTAGACATGTTTTACTCAGAGCAAAATTCCTGCTCCACTGTTTAAATACGGCCGTTTCATTTTGGGACACCCTATATAGTTATTTAAGGAAACAAATTAAAACCTGTTCCAGGTGGGGCTAACGTTGTTATCCAAAGGCCATTTAGAAGACAAATACCGATACCTGTTCCGTTTGATTGCCGATCCCCAACAAAAGGCCGATCAGCGAAAACTAGGCTTGCTCCTTCACGACATCCTCCAAGTTCCGAGACAACTGGGGGAGGTCGCCGCCTTCGGCGGCTCCAACATCGAGCCGAGCGTTCGTAGTTGCCTAGGCGAACGCGAGGACCTAGAAGCCGCCCATTTCCTCGCCTGGTTAAAACAGGAGCCCCAGTCGCTCGTCTGGCTGCCCGTACTCCATCGGCTGGCCGCGGCCGAGGCCGCGAAACACCAGGCCAAGTGCAACTCTTGCAAGCAGTACCCGATAATCGGGCTGCGCTACCGCTGCCTCAAGTGCTTCAACTTCGACATGTGTCAGAATTGTTTCTTCGCCGGCAGGTTGACGAAGGGGCACAAGTTGAGCCATCCCATGCAGGAGTATTGCGCGGCGACGACGTCCGTGGAGGATGTGCGGGATTTCACGAAGGCGCTCAGGAACAAATTCAAGAGCAAGCGGTATTTCATGAAGCACCCGCGGATGGGTTACCTTCCTGTTAGGACAGTATTAGAGGGGGACGAGCTGGAGAGCCCCGTCGCCTCTCCGCAACACAACGACATGCACTCCAGGTGGGTTGAATATATTTTTCAATAAAGGTCTGTTTTTATCATTGATTACTACTTGAGGGTCACATTGTCCATAGAATTTATACCTTATGGTTCATATTTTATTGGATAACTCTTAAAAAACCCAAGGGTTATCGAGTGGAAAAGGGATGACCATTATAATTATTTGCATTATCGTCCTGGGAATAATTTAAGCTTACTTTGAAAATGGGTCTTTTATTTACGATCTCGCGAAAATATAGGAAAAATTTCTCTCGGGGTAGGCAACCTGCCTGTCAGCTGTTCAAGTGATGGTCGCTACAGCCGCTGCTTGACTTTAAATATCCATAATAGGTGCTCCAAGTCAGATTATGCAACTACCCGCCCCTTTTAACCATTAATATGGTTATAGAGTGATTTTAAGCACTATAACTGACATATTTACCAAAATTTATTAAAAAAAAAATACCATAAAAAATAGCCGCGTCCATTTTTAGGTTAGAAATCTACGCCAGCCGACTAGCCGAAGTGGAATTGCGCGCGGCTTCTCCCGAGGACGAGCACAGACTGATAGCGGACTACTGCCATTCCCTAGAGGGCGCCCCCGCCAGCCCGGGCCAGCTGATGCTCGTCATCGACGAGGAGCAACGGGCCGAGCTTCAGGAAATGATAAGAGAACTAGAGGCTGAAAACCAAGCTCTGCTGCAAGAGTACGAGCAGCTCCAGAGGGGCGCCACTCCCCACCCGCCGCAACCCCAACACGACGTTCTAGCCGAGGCGAGGCTGCTGCGGCAGCACAAGGGACGATTGGAGGCGAGGATGCAGATACTGGAGGACCACAATCGGCAGCTGGAGGCGCAGCTGCAACGCCTCAGACAGCTGCTGGACGAGCCGCCCACCGCCACGCTCCAGACGAGAAGCGTGACTGCTTCCCAATTAAATCAGGATACTCCGGGCAGGATTAGCCAGCCCCCTCCCCCCGCCGATCACCGTTAGTGAATAAATCATATCAGTAGGTGAGATTGTAATTATATGGAAGCGATGAGAGGTAGTTGTTAGTAATCAGTGTCGTTTTGGAAATACGTGAGGTTCAGATTGTAAATATGCGCTAATTTATACGTTCACACAGGGAATTGAACTGGAAATGTAGACATTTATTATAGGCTCTAGAAAGACGATGTATTTTCTAAAAGCGACTGTGCTTTAATTCGATCCATCTTCAGAGTAATAATTTTTTACTCTCTAAATGGAATATTTTGGGTAAGAAAACGTTTCATGGAATTGAATTCAGTGATATTGGGAGATTCACGTTCGAGTTTTTCATTGGGATTTCCTTAAAGCTTTTTATAACTGATTCTTATGAAAATTTTTAGAGTTTCAAGCAGATTCAAATACTTCCAAAACATCTTATGAAATTCATGAGTATGCTTGTTTTGTAAATGTTTACAAAATCCCCACAAGAAAGGTCTCTTAAAGATGCACCGATTTTTAAAATGCCATGAAATATAATGAAGCTCGTTGTGGTATAACTTGTATAATTGCTTTTTTATAAGCAACAGATTGGCTTAAATACACACACCGTCAAAAGTATTGGACCCCCGATGTTTTGTATTAATAAATATATATTTCTTTAAATACATTTGTTTTTAAAAGTATGTTTTTTTTTTCTAAATGTATTTTCTTGTAATACAGGAATAATTTTTAAAAATTCAGTAAATTAAAAAACAATGAGAAAACATTTGCAATTTTTAAGTAAATTTATACTACAAGTAAACTACAACTTAATAGTCAGTATGGTCTCTTCTGCTTCTCAGTCACATATTGACAAGCCTGTGCATTGAAACAATCAAACGGCTGATAATTTCTTGAGGGATATTGTTCCATTCCTCTATTGCTGCTGCAGCTATTTCTTCCGCATTCTGGGGTGAGTTCATGCGTTTGGGAATTGCCCTAGAAACAAAAATGCCACATGTTCTTAATGGAATTTATATCCGGGAATTATCTGGCTAATCTAATCAGGTAATATCTTCCTGTTCAAGTACCTCTTGAACCGTTCTTGCGCGATGTGGCCTCGCATTGTCGTCCCTGAAGGTGAAACCGTCACCTAATTCGTCGCATAGGGGATAAATAATGGACCTGATAACACTTCCAATATAAATTTGACTTGTCATATTCTGATTTATGGGACTTAATGGCGTACGGCGATGGAACATTATTCTTCCCCGATACATTACTGTCCCACCATTGCAGGGAGCAACCTCACGGCGAAAATTTAGTCTCTCTTGACGACCTAGCTCTCTCCAGACCCTTTTCCTATTGTCATCACTCACTAGTCCAATTCTGATTTAATCTGTGAATAACACACATCATCACTGCTGCATAAGCCAATCACTACGTTCCCGTGTCCACTGAAAGATCCTATTTCAGTGGGAACGATGCCATGAAAATAGAGCGGGTACCCTTAAAAGCCTTCTTGCACGTAAATTTGCACGATGGAGTCTTTTTTGAACTGTGGAGGTTGATATAACAAAGCGAAACGTACCTTGAAAGTGAGGCCTGAGGGCTGGAGCTGAAGCATTTCGGTGTCTAAGGACATATTGAACCAAATACCGATCCTGCCGTTCATTTGAAACTCGAGGCCGACCACTACGTGGTCTTCTTTCCACTATGCCTAATTCTTGATACCTTTGCACTATTCGCACAACAGAAGATCTATGAATGACTAACATCGGATATCTCGGATATCTGATTGAAATGTCCAGCATCATGCATAGCAATAATGCTTGCCCTATTAAGTGTAGAAACCTTATGTTCTGGAATTATAACGAAAGAAAAGTATCAAAGTCAAAGTGCTAAATTGCAGTAAAACTGACGAATATTTAATAACAATTATAATTACTCAACAATATTTTATCTAGCAATTTATTTGATATTGTTTGACAGCTAAATAACTCACCTTTGATGCCTAACAACGAAAACAAAATAAACATAGTCGAAATCTGTAATGTACAGGGGGTCCAAGACTTTTGACGGTGTGTGTATTTTAGATATAGGTTATGATGTGTCTGATAACTATTTTATTATTCTTTTTGTGGCGTATTCTGTAATCCATAAAAAATAATTTCCACAACGCATCCATTGTCGTAATATAAACACTGATCCTGATACTTCCTCCGTCAGAGTCCGTTCATTTTTACGCGTCCATATAATCAACGGTCTCATTGATCTCCGTAAGTCGCTTGTCTTCAATACTCAGTACTGTGTAACCGAAAATCATATCATTATACACATCATCATGTTTGTTACGTTTAGTCGTTTAGCTAAGGTAGATATTTATTTTGTTAATGTTGTTAGGTTTGCTATTCCATTACACATATATACAAATAAATATATTATTAAGGATACGATTTGTTCTTATTCCACTTTACGGATTATTCGTTTTCTGTAGAAGAAACAGGTAAGGTGAATTTGTAAGTTTTAAAATTGGTTCAACGAAAATATTACAAGTACAGTTAAGTTCGGATAAAGGTTTAAATCTAAAACGCTTTTAGACTAGTGTAAATTTGACTTTGTCATGTTAGTATTATAAACTCTGCCTACGTAAATATGCTATAAGATTACCTTTGTTCTTGCCTATGTTCCTTGATTGGAGTTTCAGCATTTTTTAAAAATTACCATTAATAATTAATTTTAAATGTTAATCCTCAAGACAACAATATTTAAAATAATATAATAATATGCAAAATATGTATAATAAAATTTAATATGTATAATTTAAAATAATTTGTCAATAATAGGAAAGAGTGTAAGATGTCTCTATGTATGCATAGAAGAAAGAGGACAGCATTCGGCTATTTACTTAGACCAGGCTATTTACTGCGCACGTCGTGGGCGGTTCTTTTTATTGACGAGCAGTACAGATCTGAGTGTCGAGGATGAATGTTTATCAATACATTCATATAAAAATAAAATAGGCTCAGAAAACAGAAGCGCAACATCTATGAAGACATATATGAAGTTGATCAATATGGTGGCGAATCCGTACGGATCTAAAAAATAATACAGAATACACTCATATCCCAATCTTTACGCCGGTTTTATATGAAACAAAATGAATACCGTTTCAGCTTGGAACTTTCATCTTAACTTAGCTGTACATCCATATGTCAAGTAGTAAAGTACAAGTATAAATCATTCAACATCAGTACAGCATAATGAGAAAAATGTGTTTAAAATATAATAAATAGGTAAGTAAAATATATACGAGAGGGTACCCAAAAAAAACCGAACTGGTGTTGTGGTGGGCGGAGTTTTTGTAGTACGGCGTTCTGTCCTAGGAGTATATAGAGCTATCATTCCCGAGTCAGTAAGTCCAGCGTCGTCGCTATACAAAGTTCCGTTCGGCTTATGTGAATTTTTGAGTGAAAGTTGTTTTGTGTGCTCGTCGTTCTTTTGTTTTTTCGATGTGCGACGAGTTGTCCATTCAGAGTTTGTTCTATGGTCAGACAGTTAACCAGGCTTTCTACCTGGAACTTTTGAAAGGATTACGCAACAGTTTTGACCGGAAGAGTCCTGATTTGTGGCAGTCGGGCGACTGATTTTTCCATCACGATAATGCCCCAGCTTACACAGCCCCGTCAGTGCGTTAATTTTTGACCAAAAATTTCCACAACTTCGTCAATGGGTCCGTCTTCGATTTTCCAGGATGATTTCGCGAAATTTTTCAACATTTTCATCGGTTCGAGCCGTGAATGAACGGTCAGGGCGAGGTTTGTCGTCTATTTTCATTTTACCTCTTTAGAAACGGGAAAACCACTCAAACACTTGAGTTTTCCCAATAGCATCATCCAGGTAGGCCATTAGTCAGTAACATATAAGTCGGAAATCGAGAAAGGAACTACCAAACCGCCAAGCAGTTATCAAAGTAGTTCTCGAATAGCAAGGCTATTACATAATCGCTATAGGAAACAACTACTCCTGAGGCTAAAGCGCCGCCAGGCATTAAATTATATCTAATAGCGATCCTCGACCCCTTTCTCGTGTTTTTGTACGATCAGATAAGGTTTCAAGAAATAAAACCCGCCACAGGTAGGATTCGACATTTGTTCCGGATTGGAACCGAACGACATACAGCTGTTTCGAACTTATTAGTTCTCATCAGTGCCGTTCGCGGTACGCCGATCCAGCACAAATGCCGAATGAAATTTGTGGGGTATATACATCTTTATCGATACGATCCATGTCGGTAACATATAAGTCGGAAATCAAGAAAGGAACTACCAAACCACCAAGCAGTTATCAAAGTAGTTCCCGAATAGCAAGGCTATTACATAATCGCTATAGGAAACACCTACTCCTCGGGCTAAAGCCCCACCAGGCATTGAATTATACCTAAAAGCGATCCTCGACTCCTTTCTCGTGTTTCTGCACGATCAGATAACGTTTCAAAAAATAAAGCCCGCCACAGGTAGGATTCGACATTTGTCCCGGATTGGAACCAAAGAAACTTTCAAAAGTTTCTGTACCATTTTTTCCGAGCAAGAAGCAAAACTTTCCGTGCACTATTCACGACCATCAAAAAACGATGACTAAAAAATTCACACAAGCCGAATGGAACCTTCTTTAGCGACGACGCTTGGCTTACTGACTCAGGAGTGGTAGCTCTATACGCTCCTAGCGGCAGAACGCGATACCACAAAAACTCCGCCCACCACATTAGTTCGATTTTTTTTTGGGTATCCTCTCATATACAAGTAACAGAAAAGAAATTGTAGACATGGTATATGTATATCACTCCCAGATAGTGTTTAGTAAACTATTTTGAAAGATCGCATTAAAAAATAAATTCTTGTAAGTATAATAAATATGGACAAAAAAAGGCATTAATTTACATTTTGTATTCTTCTCATTTTAACGTACTTTCCAGTGAGCCTTACTACACCTACCTTAATTAAATTAGCAAAGTTACATAATAATAAATATTATTATTATTAGACAGCAATCCTGAAAAAGGGTCTCGAATCTTCGATGCAACAATAACAATAGGCTAATTTTCCACAAACACTGAAATATTGCACATATCTCGACGCATGTTTCGCCAACCAAGTTGGTATAATCGGAAGATGATTAAAACTTTTTAATAATCGTATATATATATATATATATATATATATATATATATATATATATATATATATATATTAACAATCATTTTAATTAAAAATAACTGATTACAATGTTCATAACGGCAACAAAAAAGTAACTTCGTAAAAAAATTTACTTATTCAATCTTTATTTAAGGATTTAGAGAATGGGAGTGTACAGTCCCATTGGGCAGATTATCGCAATTAGAGGGCATAATAAGGAATAAATAAAACGCATCGTTATAATAAAAACTTAATAAATTATCAATAATTTACATGTACAACAAATAATAACAATAAAATGACTTAGTTGAAGAACTAGTACGATGTGCGTCTACACGAACTCGGCGTTGCGCCAAGACTTTTGTGTACACACGCCGGGACCTCTCCACCAATCGTTGACGTCCTCGTAATGGCGCTGAACAGGGGGCGCGTGTAACATGGCACACAACCTACACCAGAAGTACGTGTTTATGAACTCTCCGGTGCCCTTCCACTTGAAATATGAATTGTATAGAACGTTGTCTTTGTCTAACCTATGAAGGTATGCCGCTAGTTCTTCGGGGCCTGCGAACTCGTCCACATGGATGTAAGATCCTAAAAAAAATAACATACTGGATATACAACCACAAGGATGTAACATTTTATACATTTATGATAAATGCGAAATTTACAATAAATTCTATATATACGTATATCGATAAATCAGTAAAAAAAGTATTAAAGTTGTTGCTATTTCAAAATTTAGTTTATGGTAGAAGAGGTGATTTTGAAGAATTGACATGCATCTGGTAAAAATATATAGACTTATTATAATATTTTGCATGACCTATTACCAAAGTAGAACAATTTTAAAAGAACGAGAAATCTCTTAGAAAATATGTTTCCCAAAAACTTAGTTGTTAAAAATTTATTGAAATAGTATTATGTAACGGGTTTTTCAATAAGGACGCTCAAGTTTTAAACGTAAATTAAACAAGTTGTGTGTGATATCCACTCGACGTTTTTCGATTTGAAAGAATATTTTATGGCATTCAGTATGGAATATAACGCCGTTCAAATGTTCGCCGCGGCTTTACGCATTCGGAAGGTCCAATTTTCGATGACTTTATCGAATAAGTATGGCTGAATTTGCTGGATTACGTTCGTTATGTTGACTTTGAGGGCATCAATTGTTTGCGGTTTATTCGCATAGACCTGCGATTTAATATAGCCCCAAAGGCGTTAAATCGCACTATCTCGGTGGCCAAGTCAGGTCGCCGCTACGCGAAATAACCATGCCATCAAATCGCTCGTGCAAAATGTCCATCGTAGCATGTGCTGTGTGGCACGTAGCGCCGTCCTGTTGGAACCACATGTCGTCGGTATCAATATCATCTAGTTTAAGCTACAATAAGTTGCTTATCATCGATCTATAGCACTCGCCGTTGACGGTAATGACAATGTCAATTTAGTTTTGGAAGAAGTACGGACCGATGATTCCACCACACCAAAATCTGCATTAAACAGTGACTTTCTCAGGATGCATTTGGTGCTGGTATATCTCGTGTGGATTGGTGTCGTCAGAATCTGACAATTTTGCTTGTTCACATATCCATTCATCCAAAAATGGGCCTCGTCGCTAAATATAATTTTTTTGGCGAAATTTGGGTCAACTTCCAATCCACTGCTCCACCAATCAGCGAACACACGGCGTTGTCTATGGCCGTTTACCTTAAGTTCCTGGGTCAGTTGGATTTTATACGAGTGCAGACTCAAGTTCCGACGCAACATTCTAAAAAAGGCCAACTTCTTGCGAACGAGGAGAAACTGGCTGCCTTGTGTCTTACACTCTCACGCCCAGCAGCGATGTTTTCAGCAGACTTTGCTTTTCGTACGTTGTTGGGTGATTATTTATCAAACCGGTTGACTCGAATTTGGCCACCGATTAGTCGACTCGACAGGACGGTTGTAGCGAGGATAAAAAGCACGTAATACGCAGAACGTTTCTCGAACGGAGCACTGATTTTGAAAATAAAATTTGCTGATTTGCACACGTTGTTTAATGCTATAACCTTCTACGGTGATTTGCCATACACTGCTGAACAATTCACAATAAATTTGACAGATGTTGGTTTAACAACATTGGCGCTATAACTTAACAAATTTCGAGCGTCCCTATTGAAAGACCCTATACATAGAATTTAATACAGACGATGAAAAATTAAGAGTGTTATTGAATTTCACTTGAACTTTGAGGTTTTAAGGCTATGTCTTTTTCGATAAAACCGTAGGTAAATATGGTGTGTATTAAATTTCGGTATAAACAGGGTTGGGGGGTAGGGGGGTTAATATCCCCACCTAGATATCTCCGACTTTGAATTTGGAGGATTATCTAATTTATGTGGTGTATCTTTCTGCGTGCAAGGAAAGCATGGAGACTACAATAAGAACATATCTAACTAACTGTAAGAATAAAGTTTATCTATCTAAAACTGCTAAACTAAACTAAAATTGATCACTGATTAGCGGTAAAAAGAATGTGTGGCAGTAACTGTTAGAAAAACTTTTTTTTATTGTTAGTAGATCTCTTAGCAAAGTTATTTTCGCTATGCTAAAAACGCAACCTATTTGGGGTCTATCTAATGAAGATTTTTACTTATGGTTAATACTAATTTCTCTCAGAGTAGTATCTAGAATAACAAATTTGATTATAAAATTTTAGTGGAAACCCTATAATACCTAAACGCATTCATAGATCTAGTTAGCTACATATTAATTAATAACTACATAATTATTTAATAACTGCGTATGTCCTCTGACAAAGCCTACCTTCGGGGGCGCTCCTTTGGTAATCTTCCGGCCTAGCACCCATGACGATGGGAAGCACATTTTGACCTAAACCGTTCACGTAGAACTTCTCGGTGATGTAGTCTCGGCAGTTTGAGTTCTCAAACGCCAAGTAAAATTTGTACTCGCGATCCAAGATCTCGAAGCATTTCTTGTCGGACCTGGGGCACTTCAGGGGGCCGCACGTGCCGTAGATGTCCACCGAGATGTATTTGGAAAGTTCTCGGGCGTACGCTAGGCGGCCGTTCCTAGCACCACAGTTTGATACGAACCAAGCTACTTTTTTAGTCTTGTTTGAGCCGTAGTCTCTGTTTTGGACCTTCTGGCGGACCTGAAATAATACAAGGAAGATTTCAAATTACAAGAAATACAGTAAAACTCCGGTAATGAGGATCAATTAAAACGTAAGAATTAGATAAAAATTATCCGTATTTTACTTATCCGGAATAAGTATTGTAGCAGTTTATAAGACTGCGCACAAACTAAAATACATGAAATGGAAAAACGAAAATTCATATTCATAATATGAATTTTCATTTTTCGCTGAAGCTATATTATAGCTTCAGCGTCCGTAGTATAGACGAGGATTTTAATTCAACGTGATCCTTTTCAGACCACTGTATGGATGTACTGAAATACTTTTGATTTTCAACCGAATATCCATGTCTTCTGGAGTTCCACAAGGGTCAATATTGGGCCCTCTTGTGTTCATTGTTTATATGGCAGACATACTTCCAAACCAGACATGTTCCAAAATGCACCACGATACAGGCATATGCATATGGCACTGCATTTCACCACTTCGAATATTTAAGGTAGTTCAAATTTCTAATAAGATTAATCAAGATCTTTAGAGAAGTGTATCATTTTCGAAAAAACATGGTTTGAAATTAAATTCTCAAAAATGTAGTGCTATTTTATTCTAAATATAGTCCTAATAAAAAAAAAGACATTTTGAAAGGCTTAGTAAACACTCAAGTTGAAGGTAAAGTATTAATTTTACAAATTGTGCCAAAAATGTAGGCATTATGTTTGAGATGAGATTTTATGAAATCTGAATTATAGAATTAGCATTGCTCCGAATTGAGGCCACATTCATAATGGAAATGTATTTCTCTTTCGTCCGGATTACTGAGAAATCCGGATTATAGAAAGTCCGGATACCGGAGCTTTACTGTGTTTATCTTTTTGCTTTTCAATATTAGATTAGGTACATTGAGTTATGTTTTATCTTGAGGCTGAAGAAGATATATAGTTTTTAGCCCAAAAAGTAAAAAATTATTCAAAACTAAATGTGTCTCTACCACTTGTTATGCAAAAGTAGACAAGTCCAAAACATTCAAGCAAAATTGGACTAGTGCTAATGATCATTCTGCTTTATTTTGTTGGTCAATCTATTGACCGTTCTGAGAAACTTTTGCTCAGTATAAAATTGTCATTCTTGAAAGATTTATGTAATGGACTTGTCCACTTTTGCGTTAACGATCTTCAAATATTCTCACATCTTGATAAGGAGAAAGATTATCGAAACTATAATAACAATAAAATCAGAACAACCTTCTTAATTTCTTTAAATTGATCTTTATTGCAATTATCTGATTCTTCATAAAAAACAGAGAGATTTACGCCAACCAGATAGAAATAAATAATCTTTAAATCTAGCAGCCTGTTATTTAATCAATAGAGCCCGCCTAAAAATAAAGCCTGCTATGTTGTATCGAAATGAGAAACGACGAAAAAGCTGATATTAATTATTGTAACGTTGTGTACAGCAATTTCAGTCCGAGAGGGATAACTTAGGGGTGAAACATTATGGTAATAAATCATCGCTATGTATTGTTCATTTTTCGTCGGTTCATCGTGACTCCAGTAATTTATATAACAAAGCACAGCTCATTAAGGAGGAAATATATTTTTTCCACATAACTTTTAAACACTATATAATATAATAGGTCACTCAATTGTGTTTAGAAAAAGAGGATAGATGAGAAAGTGTATTTAATCCTAATATAATTGTGCAAATCCTCTGATAATGCAATAGTGTACACCTTGTTGGTTATTATTTATAATCATTTAATTAATATTTCTTTAACTAATTCAATGTAGTTTATTTTATATTTATTTGCATACATACATAAAACACCTTAGAAATTGAACCACGGGAGAAGTAATAAATTTTTATAGGACAAATTAGAAATAGGCAATATGAGTTTAACTAGTCATGATAATTATTTAATTATACAAGTTACTTTTAGTCATTTTAATACAAAATAAACGGGTACTTTTTAGTACATCCAGTATTAGAATTTCTAATATTCATATACAATTGAAAGAAAACCTATTTACAATGTTGCTTAGTTTAATGCACACATTTCGCTACGGTCGGTGACTTGTATTGTATTGCTGGTATTGTATGCAATATCAGAATATACAGACAGCGGTAGGCTACTAGGCAGACTACTACTCCTGAGCCAATGGGGATGAAGGCATCAGATAAGCACAAACTGAAGTTTGGAGTGTAATATTTCTTTAATAATAGAAATGGACATTCATGAGGTTGCCGAAAAGTTTAAAATACTCATAATTAAGAGACGCTTTCTTGCCGATCGATGCACGATCCAATCCAAACATAAAAATATATGCAGTAATGCAAATATTAAGTGGGGTATTGTCCATCTATTCCCCTAATGATACGCTCTTGACTATTTCCCGATAGTAATAACGGTCTGCTTCATCGACAATTGCGATTGGCCGCGTTCGCGTGTTTATCATGTGATCCGAGGCGACTGTGTTTTGTTTTTCTCACGTTTATATATTATATACATATCTGCATAACCTCTTTATTTTCTGCGAGTTCTACGTGAATGTTTCTTATTTCAAATCGCGCCATAGACTTGTATTGATTTTTTATATGTACATTTGAAGGCGGAAAAACTAGATTTCTTTGTTATTTAATATGTCAAATAGGTAATGTGCTTAAAAATGAAAATAGTTATAGTTTTTGTTCTCATAACACGTGACGGAATAAGGAAAATCAGAGGGTAAGTCTATTTAATCTTGTCAGATTTAGCAATAATTTACAATTGTTGTTACTATTGTCGGTGTTATATGAAATGCAAAAGAGTATGTGACAATTTACCTGTAAATTGTGTGTTCAAAACATGATATAACAAGTTAATACTTCTTTGGATTAGGTGTTCGATATACGATGGTGATACGTATTCTTTCCCCTAGGAAATCTAGCTCTACCATTGATTTTGTATAGGTACTAACAAGCGGTTATATCATCCTTTATAGGGGATACTAAATTGATTATCATTTATTCGTAAGTGAAATTTTCATTTAGAGTTTGAAAGAACTGTAGAATTTTTTTATTTCCAGGCCAATTTTCTCATAGTTCAAAAGGTCAATATGTCAGTTTTAAAAGTAATATAACACATACACACTTGTATTAAATGCATCGTGAATTGTTGATATGTTAAAACATCATATTCTTCGTTATTTTGTTACCCTTTTATTCATTTTTGTTTTTACAATATCACTAGATATCGATCGTCATTACTGTAGCAATATTTCTTGTCAACCACCTCAATACGTTGTTGATAAAAAATAATGCTTAATTAATTAGAATCTCCGAAAAAATTGTCAAAGAAGGCTAAAGTTGTCTTCTAGCTATCTAGTAGCTACTCACTGTCGGGCTACTCACTGACTCGCTTGTAATTGGCCGCGTCCGTATGTTAGCATGTGATTCAAGACGACTGCGTTTTGTTTTTCTCACGTTTACATAACCTTTTTTATTCTACCTCCTATGTTTCTTATTGCAAGTGGTATGATAAACATGTTCTTTTATATGTAATTTTCAAGAGGAAAACTAGTTTTCTTTTTTATTTAATGCGTAAAATAAGTATTGTGCTTAAAAGAGAAGATAGTTGTAGTTTTTGTTCTACAACAAATTGTGGCATAAATCACAACATGTGATGGAGTGGGAACGCGCGATGAAGAAAATCAAAGGGTAAGTCTTTTTAACCATACCATATTTAGCAATAATTTACAATTGCAGTTACCGTTGTTGCTGTAAATTAAATGAAAATAAGAGTATGTGACAATTTGCCTATAAATGGTATATTCAAAACATGATATAACAAGTTAATACTCCATTATATTAGGCCTTTGATATAAACTGGTGAAAAAATTATATTTGGATATGTAATGAAGAATTATACTTTTGCTAGGAAATCTAGCTGTGCCATTGACATTCTTTAGGTATTAACAAGCGAGGATATTCTTTATAGGCGGACACTAAACTGATTATCATTTATTCGTAAGTGAAATTTTCACAGATAAAATGTTCTTTTCTCGAAACGTACAATGTTCACTAGGAAGGCATTGGGCGTGTTCAGCCGACACAACAGTTGAGTTAAACCACAAATATATTTATCGTACTTTAAACTATGCTTGTTTGTGTGTCATTGCAACATTCTTCTGGTGAATGTTAAGTTGGAACTAACTAAAATTCAAAAACCTCGTTCAAAGGAAACAAATCAATATACTCATCTGTTTTGCCCGTGGAACGCGTCCATTATGTCGTAGTTAGCTCGCAAATTAAATACGATATTTTCTTGAACAATGGTTGAGTTACTAATACAAACTTTGAAGTTGCTAACAGTTATTAACGATTTGGCAATGGCCTCTTTTTTATTTGTATCATCGAGAAAGAATGTAATGAGACACTTTGAATATAATGAGATTGGAATGAGATAACAGATACATTTCCCTGAACTATTGGCAACGCTGAATTAATTTTTTAAATAGGCTTTAGGTCAATAGAGGGCTAAGAGCATAATTTCATTTCAACTGAACGTATTGAAACTGTCGCATTAGATTTTCTCTTGGTGGTACATATATTGTTGAAAAACTGTAGCATTTTTTTGTTTATAGGCCAATTTTCTCATAGTCCACAAAAAGCTTCGTCACTTATGGAAGTAATATAACACATACTTGTATCAAATACTTCATAAATTGAAGTTGAACTATTAAAATATTTTTTCTTCGTTGTTTTGTTTTCTTGTATTCCATTTTTGTTTTTACAATCTCACTAGATGAATCGTAATTAGTATAATTTTTTGTCAACCACGTATTCAGGCTAGAATCTCCAACAAGTTGTTAAGGAAGGCAAAAGTTGTCCTATAGCTACTCAGTATCAGCCTTCAGTACTGTTGAATTTCGATAGAAATTATTACAATATAAAACAGTATATTTCTAACGTATATTTATAATGTAAAAAGTGTGTATATGTTTATACTTGTCTCGGTTGGGTATTTATATTTAATTGTAATTAGTATTACACACGATCTACGTACATAAACATTGAACAATTCCTTTGTTCAATGGTCTGAAATTTCCAAGTTCAATTCATAGTAACTTTATGTCAAGAGGTGTGAAGATAATCATTCAAATCAATCATATCAATGAGAACTATCAAGGTGACAGATAAAGTAATGAGTTCTTCGATTCTGTCCAGGGATACCTTAAATTTAATTGGTTGCGCAGTAAGTGTAATAAATGTGAAAATACCAATAGGAAACATATATTTTACCTGTGGATCGTAGTATGTCCACCTTTCATACGGGGCTACAAGGTCGCTGTCTCGCCTATATGTAGCAGTCCAATTGATGACGTCGGCAAATTTAATACTTTGTGTGTGGTATGGGCACTCCAGGAAATATACTATCCAAACCTATAAAATAAAAATTGTATCATACCATTGTCATACCACTTCATTGTAATTCATTTCACAAATACAGGCGCATACCGGGATTCAATCTCGGCCAGAACGACGGCGAGCAATATTTTTGAAAACTAATGCTATTAAAAGAGCATAAATGTCAATTTGTATACTTATTTATACTACGTGTTAACGAGATCATATATAGGCCCGCCAATTCTTTTTTAAATTGGCATAAAATTGATGGATCATACTTTGGTCTAATCAGAACAGGTAATCATAAAAGGTGTATGTTAAAAATAAGTCTATGTCTCGTTGACACCTGGTACATCAGTACTTCACTGAAAGTTAGTACCGGTTTCGGGGACGTTCAGATTTAACTGTCCTTTATTATACCGAAAGTTTTAACTCCAAAGATTATTTTTGATGATTCCTACCTGTTTCATCGGTCGGGGTACTCCAGGATGGATGAAGCTGTCCTTATATAGAATGGCGTCGGCGTCAGAAGCCTTGCTTCTGTCGTCTGTTAGTGTGCATCGGTTTACTGGGCAGTTGTGAAATGTGGCGGAGCCCGACTTCTGTCCCCAAGTCCCTAGGCCATTGTAAGCAAGAATAACTTTTTCTGGGGTGTCATATCCTGAAACAAAACTTTTCAGTTACGTTTTTAGTACTCAAGTAAATTAATGAAAGCAGATTTTCTGATAGAATTAACAGACTTTTAGAAAGGTCTGGAATTAACATAAGGTTTGCATTCAACTAAAGGGTGTCTTATTTGAAACTACGATGTGACTTATAAACTGAGTGGGAGGGTATCAAGAATAGTCTAGATTCCGCGGCTACGGACGTTTTAGGACACGAGAGAAGGGAAGCTGGGAAGCCCTGGATAACGGACGAAATCTTAAACTTAATACAAAAGTGACGAGGCTACAAAAACAGACGAGACGAGGAAGGACTGAAAACCTATAAGTCAATAAAGTGGGAAATCATATAAAAGCGGGAAAGTATATAAAAGCGAAAGAACAATGGATAGAGGATAAATGCAAAGAAGTAGAAGGTCCAAGTAGGTTAGACCGATGAGGCTTACACAATAATTAAGAGGAGCTTCAGGGATACAGAACTAATAAGTAGAAACGTTAGGAGTCAATCGGGGGATACTGATCGGAAGAGAGGAGAAAGGGGATGGATGGAAGCAGTACTTAGGAAATTTATACGAGGGTCAGGAATTAGGAGAGATATTAGAGGAAGAATCTAGCATCGATAGGGAAGATATAGGAAAACCTATATTGAGAGAGGAATTTGAAAAAGCACTAAGGGGGCTAAAGAACAATAAAGCGCCGGGTGTAGATAAAATACAGGCAGAAATTTTGAAATGTGCGGGACAGAAAGTAGTAAATAGGATGTTTGAACTGGTAAAATACATATACGAAACGGCCGAGATGCCGGAGGATTATAAGAGGAACATTATCGTTACTATACCGAAAAAGAGAGGAGCCGACAAATACGCGAACTTTAGAACGATTAGCCTAACTTCCCACGCGTCAAAAATCTTAACCAGAATAGTGCAGAAGAGGATGGAAAATAGAGCGGAGGAAATACTAGGAGAAGACCAATTCGGGTTTAGACGAAATAGGGGAACTCGCGAAGCTATTCTGACGCTAAGAGTAATGTTAGAGAAAACAATAGAAAAAGGAAAGAACGCTTATATAGGATTTGTAGATTTAGAAAAAGCTTTTGATAATGTAAGATGGAAAAAAACGTTTCGAGAACTAAAGAGCGCGGGAATGAAGTATAGAGATAGGAGAGTAGTACACAATTTATACAAAGAGCAAACTGCTGGTATAGAAGTAGAAGGGGAAAGAAGGGAAGTGGGTATTAGGAAAGGAGTAAGACAGGGATGTACGCTATCACCACTAATTTTTAATCTGTACATCAAAGAAGCGATTAATGTGGTAAAAGATAGAGTGGATTTCGGGATTAAAGTACAGGGACAGAAACTAAAAATGCTGAGATTCGCGAATGATATAACAGTATTAGCATCTAGTAAGGAGTAATTAGAATCAGCGTTGAACGAAATGGAGGCAGTGTTGACAGAGGAATACGGAATGAGGGCGAATAAAAACAAAACTAAAGTGTTAGTGTGCAGAGGGCGCGAGAGCAGAGGAAAAACGACAGGAAAGTACAAATTAATAATGAAAGATTGGAGGAAGTTAAAGACTTCACTTATTTAGGAAGTAAAGTAAATTGGGTTGGAAGAAGCGATAAATATATAAAGCAAAGAATAGCGCAGGGTCGAGTAGCTTTTAACAAAAAGAAAGCACTTTTATGCTCGGGGGCAATAAACTTAGAAATAAAGAAGAGATTTTTGAAAACGTATGTATGGAGCACGGCACTATACGGTTGCGAAACCTGGACGGTAGGGGAAGCAAGTAGGAAGAAATTAGAAGCTTTTGAGATGTGGTGTTACCGAAGAATGATGAAAATACCGTGGACTGATAGGGTTAGAAACGAAGAAGTATTAGAGAAAATCGGCGAGAAAAGAAGTATGTGGAGAAACATAAAGAAGAGAAGAGATAGAATGGTAGGCCACTTGCTGAGACATGGTGGAATAGTCCGCGATATTTTGGAGGCAGAAATAGGAGTGAAGAAAAGCAGAGGTAGGCCTAGATTAGACTACTGCTCGCAAATAGTAAGGGATGTAGGTTGTAGCATAATTAGCGAAATGCGTAGGTTAGCACAAGATAGGAGAAGCTGGAGGTTAGCATCCAACCAGTCTTAGGACTGATGACCTCATGATGATGATGTGATTTATGAATAACACCAACAATATTTGACAAATTGACGTTTTTTATACTTCAAAATAAAATGGAGACAATACGGCTACAAGTGTAAGAGAAAATAGTTCATATGGCCGCCTCAACTCATCACGTATGATGTCATTCGTTTAGCAAAATTGTCCATAACGCGGGCACATAAAACTGGCTCTATTTCCCGAATAACACGTTGAATGTTTGCTTTGAGGTCATTGATTTTTGCTGGCTGGGTGGCGTATTGCAGGCTAATTGATGTCAGCATTCCGCTAGACAACATGATCAGGAAATTTGGTATGCAACAGAGTTATGGTTGCATGTGCCATATGACACGTTGCCACCGTCTTGCTGAAACCGCATATTCAAATCTACATCATAAATTTGGTGGAAAAATAAATTGTTCAACATGTCATAATAGCGTTCCCCATTTACTATGATAGCATTACCATATTAATTTTCAAAGAAGTATGGTCTACACCGTTCCAAAATGTGCACCAAACTGTGCATCTTTATGGATACATTTCTTTTTTGTGAACAGCATGTGACTTTTCAGCATCACAAATTCGATAATCTTATTTACTGGCGTATCCGTCAAAATGAAAGCGTGCTTCACCGCTGAAAAAATGTTATTGCAAAAATCAGCATCACCTTCTTTCTTTTCCAACACCCAATTAACAAATGTATGATGTCGTAAATGGTCTGTAACTTTTAATCGTTGTGTCAACTAAATTTAGTTGTGCGGTTGTGGCTCTTGACAGATTCAATTGTTGTACACAACGTCGAACTGATATATTTGGATACTCCCGTTCAGTTTCTCTCACTGCAGCAATATTTTCATGTGATCGACTACGACGAGGATGTATTTAGGTTGCTTTACCATTAACAGAACCCGTCTCTTAAAATTTCTTGATTAAGTTCCGAACTGTCTACTCTGTAGGCGTTTGATTTTGTCCTAATTTTGTGTGAATTTTTCTTAAAGCAACTGTAAGTGATCTCTCACTTTCATAAAACAGTTGTACACAAACTATTCGTTGTTGAACTGTTAATCTCGGCATGTTGACGTAAGGTTTCCAGATGAAAATCGTTAAATATATTATAGAGATGGAGTTATATTAACTATAGTTCCAACTAAGACACCCTATATAAGTCGTGTACATAAATAAAAAACATATTGGAAAGAAATTAATATATTCGAAGATACTATATGAAATGTGTGAATAAATAAGAGCATTATGTATATGCTTCGTCTAAATAGTTTTTCATTTGAAGTAAGACAAAGTATGCCTTATTAAGCTGTGTGCACACTCATTTTCTATATGATATGAACTCCAAGTGAGCTTAAAATCCACATGAATGCTGAGTAATTTAACAGTCTGCTTTGACTTTAAATTTGAAATGTTGTTGTTATAAGAAAACATGTCATGTAAATTTTGTTATTATTATAAGTTGATTATAACCATTTTGGATTCATTTAGTACTGATTTATCCTTCTGTGTCCACGCACTAACTTCTTGAAATGCGTTATCCACGAGTATTTGGAGTAGCTTTGACATATCTGTAGACATATTGATTGTAATGTCATTTGCAAATATACTTATAGTTTATTTCATTGTTATTTGTCAATTAAAAGATCTCAAAACATACCGAGGCTTATTTGTATGGCTAGGCTCAGGTAGATTTTCGTTTACCGGCAAGATAAAAGAGTTTTTTATTTGGCAAATAGCGATGAAATGAATAGTACAATTAGATGACAAGGTGTTACAAAATAGGTAAATTGTTGATATAGAGCATACATAGTGAGTGGCCTAGGACCGAATCTTGGGGAACTCCGAAAAAACATCGCAGGCTTCTAATTGCACCTTATCAAACTATGCCTTGATGGAGATGACTAATGATTAATGAGGATTAATTAATATCTCTCATACTGTAAGGAGTCGTAGATTTGCATTCTTAGAAGGATTTTTTCGCGAACTGTGCAGTCAATCGACGCAAAATTTCAGCCGATTTTAGGTCTTCACGTGACAAAAATTTAATGATAATGCATTGCTCAAATGACGAGTCGGATCGATAAACATCCCAAGATATACTAAATTGCCGCACCACTGACTCCACCTAGTGATGGTTAAAAGAAACTCGGGTTTATATTTGATTCACCCTCGTACATTTAAATACAGCGAAGTAGAATAGAATAGAAGTGTTTTTTATTTCGCGAATAAAAATATGGTGGTAACAAGATACCCCGTACAGAGTTATATCTAATATGTTTTATCGTCCAGCCCTCTACATTTTAATTCGATTAAAGAGCCAATTTCCTCTGAGTTTTATTAGGCAAATTAATTTATACTTGATGTCGCAGTTCCGAGCAGCTGAAGCAATTAATTAACTAAAACTAATTATTTTCGAGCAACAGTCCGAATTCTAATTTCTAGAGCGGTGGACGCCGAACAAAGATAAACTTTACATACGAGGGGCGTTCGAATACAAAAGACAATTATTGTTTTAAGACCAAAACAAAAAAATTACCGAAAATAATTTTAGTATTTTGCTTCGATACGCGGCTTTTCTTAGTCCAAGAGAGTGCAGCAATAAGCAGCATTAATTGGTCTCTGGTCATGATGGAAATCCAGCAGAAGGACGTCTTTTGAATCCCAGAAAGCCATCGCGAGAACTTTCCCGGCCGACAAACGCGTGTTGATCTTCTTCGGGGCGGCCTTTCCTTGTTTTCGCCTTTCATTGCTCGCCTGCTTGCACTTGGGAGCGGAATTTCTCTAAATGAAGACGTGGCATGGAACGATCCCGAAGCCTTGCTGAAACCGAACTCATCTTGATGTTTACTGATGTTTACCTCAGAATCGATTTGTGCAATAGACGGGTGTACATTGTTCTCGTTTATCTTTGCTATTGCTACACTAAGAGTGCTCGTATACAGGTACCACGCGACCGCTACGATACGGCGACGATATTTAAAACAAGGGATTAGTTGACGACCCTACGTGGACCCTAACTAAGGAATTCGTACACCAAGGTTACGCCATCGCTACCGATAATCACCGCGAAAAAAGAAAAGTGTAGTATTGTTCAACATGTCAAGCAGTGAAGACGAAGATGCAATGGTGGCTTACTATTAATATATTATTATTACAAAAATAGAAAGCGAAAGCGCCACTACTGGATTCACCCGTACATAATACTTAACGAAAATCGAAGAATGTTTATTTTGGCAAACGAGCTTTTATGTGATGAAGACGGATTTCAGTCGTTTTACCGGATGTCGAAGGAAACGTTTAATATATTATTGCCCTTTGTAACTACGGTCATTCAGAAATTAGGTACAAAGTACAGACGTAGTGTTAGCGATGAAGAAAGACTTCATTATAAATTGAAGACGTCATTACAAATTGACATTTGCCTGATCAACAGGTTGGTGCGAAGATTCAGCAATAGGGTAATTAATCGGTTTCGAACTAGATATATGTGTACTGGGCCACACGAGGTAGTTCCACAGCACGGCTCGGTACACCCGTCCTCCCCCTCAACTCCCGCGACAATCCACACTTGGCGCTGGTAAATGCGCGAATTTACACGGTCAGTGAGCTGTATTTTTTCCAGCTAAGGCAACATCAGTGAATGTTTACTCCTTCCTACTCGGGCGGGCGTAAATCATCGTACCTATTTCGTATTTCGTGTTAATTTGAGATTTTAAATACTGTTTTGTGAATTTGTGTAGTGATTTATTGTACTAATTATTAATAT
This sequence comes from Rosalia funebris, assembly GCA_037954035.1. NCBI lineage: Eukaryota > Metazoa > Arthropoda > Insecta > Coleoptera > Cerambycidae > Rosalia > Rosalia funebris. The sequence goes on along the minus strand of JAZFAV010000011.1, from coordinate 10,561,316 downwards.
TTATATACTGTGATAGTGACAATGGATTTAGTTTATAATTTAGTTCATGTGAAGCGATTTTTTAAATACTCTTATGAAGAAAAAATTCATTTAAAAAACAATGGTAGGCCATTGCCCGATATTGTGATTGAGACTGCAGGTGTTAGCCGCGGAAAAGCATATAAACGTCAATTTAATAGAGACATTTATTCGAAGAACAATTGGATTTGTGGGTACAACAAAAAAAAATGCGTTATTTTGTTTTCCTTGTTTACTTTTTGGCGATGATAAAGCATGGACGGAGGTAGGGGTGACAGATTTGGTGCACTTAACTGAAAAAATAAAAAAGCACGACAACTCCAAAATCCATCTACATAATACAATGGAATTAGCTTTATTAGGAACAACTAATATTAAAGCGCAGCTAGATTCAGCTTATTGGATAAATGTGCAAAAGCACAATGATAATGTGACAAAAAAGAGATACGTTTTATCAAAAATTATAAACTGCATAAAGTTTTGTGGGGCCTTTGAACTGGCGCTGCGAGGACATGACGAAGCTGAAACCTCTCAAAACCCGGGCATATTTCGTGGTTTGATAAATTTTTCTGCTCAGCTTGATGTAACTTTAAGCGAGCATCTACAAAATGATTCAGTATTTAAAGGAACCTCTAAAGAAATACAAAATGATCTTTTAGACTGTATATTAAAAGTATGTCATGAAGAAATAATTAAAGAAATTAACAAACCTTCATTTTTGGCAGTTATGGCAGACGAAAGTAGTGATGTATCTGAAAAAACTCAATTAGTGGTAGTTTTAAGATATATTCTCGATGGTGAACCGATTGAACGTTTTTGGACATACCTGAAACTGACCTGAAAATGTGATGCTGAAACTCTTTCGGAAAATATTTTTAAGTGTTATAGACCCTCTAGTAGAAAATTCACCTTACAAGCCTTTTCTCTTAACCAAAGAATATGACGGCAAACATGAATGTTCTTCAAAAAAGTATTAAAACCCAAAAATTTTTCTTGTAAAAATCTATATTTTTGTATAAACGAATTTTACATAAAAATTCTGAAGTATCAAGAAAACGCGTGACTTTGAAAATTTTCAAAATTTTCGCCTGCGGCGCAATTTTTTTCGGCGCCAATAGTTTGGATACGTTTGAAATTTGCACGCGGGCAGCCAATACCCTAGGGTCGGCCCTGTGCAGAACACCCGTTTCATTTCATCACGAGCCGCCACTGCTACCGAGGGTGGATTAGAGGAGAAAGTTGCTAAATGAGAGTTAGAAGGCAAAGAATAAGAAGACTATAATGGTCGGGGGGTTGATTGGTCAATGATAAGATCATCAATTAAATGTAAAATTTGTCGCTTGAATAGTCTGAAGGCAGGTTCTGGCATCTCATCAAGCCCAGGAAGAAGACTCTCTAGAAATTTTCTTCTTGGATTATCTGACGACCCAGAACCATCACCTTTTTTCTTCTTTGATTTGAAATACTCAATAAACGTCTTGTCGACTTCATTTAATTTGTTTTTTTTTTCTTCTTTTCGATACCGAAGTTTCCTCGGAAACTTCCTTGGCCGCGGTGCGGTGGTTTGTGGCTCCTCTGCCTCCTTTACTATGAAAATGTCTCTACATTTTCATCAGTAACTAGTTCGCTATCAGTGTTAGTATCTCTTGACGAAAGGAGTGGCAAATTCCATGCAATTACTCAAATAATACGGTTTTTAATAATGTAGTCTGTTGATATCTTCTGTGTATCTCACACACAGATTTATTGTATTGACAGCATTTGGTGTTCACCTTTTTATCAGACTTCTGAGGACACTGATAACATCGCACTCGTTTTCTGGTATCTGAATTCACAGCTTCCTGTGGTCGTCAAAATCTGTGCCACAGTCCTTCAGAGCCAATTTTACATGGGATTTATGCGATTTGCTGCTCGCTTGTTCTCTTTTCCATATTTTTCCGAGCAAGGTCATCCCCTAATTGCAGCACAAAGTGGCGTCTTCGTCCACAACTTGTTTTCCTCCAGTCGGGATTATTTTCAATGTGCAACACAGGCATTCAGAGCACAGATGTCTAAGACATTCGTAAACAATCTGCACGGCCGTCGAGCTGTTCTTCTGCTACAAGAATATTCTCTAACAAGCTTATCTGCATTGTCAACTCCACCCTTCGTCTTGTAATTTAAAATCATTAACGGTTTATTTTTATTTTCACCATCAATTGCGTCACTGTGATGCTGCTTTGAAAGCATGCGAACCAATCTGTTTTCTTGGGTACATACGACACCATGGTTAAGTCTTTTGTAAATGTAATCACGGATGATTGTACAGGCCTTTTAGTAATATTAAGCTGTGGTTATGTGTCTGGTTTGTTCTTGCGAACTGTGCCGAGTAAAGTGAGTTTTTTAGACAATAGATGATTGGCCAAGGGGACACTAGTAAAAAAATTGTCAGTTGTAATTCCTCGACAACTGCCGTGATATGGTTGCTCCAAATCGGACACAACACGGAAACCTTCGTTACGTTCTTTTGCTCCATCGAAAGGTTTTCAATGTGTTCATATGGATGAAAGGCTTTTATGCAGTTGTTGACAAAGAGATCCCAAACCTCTCCTATGGCTGCCAGTTTATCCTTTTCTTTTCTTTCGGTTCTAATAAGTTTGTCGTCAAATCGTAAAAATAGTGAAATTTCTTCCTCTCCTGCAATTAAGGTAATTGCAGGTAACTCGAGGCATACCCCTCTAAGCACTGTGTGTCACTGAAATATTGGAGGCGCAGACTCTAACAGCCACATAGCTGGCAGCACAGTTGCCAGCATGAGCAAATATTCAAAATATTTAGGAAATTATGAAGTATACGAGCGGCCTAACGTTGCCAGGATTGCGTTAGCCACAATATCGCCTCCCATTACCGCCTTCTACAATTCCCACTATAAATAGTACCCAACTCAATCCTGTTTCTTCCAAAACCGTCCGCCTGAAATGTTCGCATATATCTGAACGCCCCTTGTAGCCATTAACGTGTTCCGTACCGACAGATTATTTTTTAATCGATAGGTGCTGCAGGAAATTCAAACATGTTATAGAACGTTTATCGACCGGCGTATAAATTTGACCTTATTCGCATAGTTCAATCTATTTCGTAGTGGTTTCTATTCCTATATGGTAATTTCGAATGGCATGTTCCTCAACTAGCAGGCATCCAGCCAAATAGGACAAACGCTATGAAGGCAGGGTGCGGGCAAGGGAGGGATATTAATGAAATTATTCTATTGGGATCGTTTGCTGCGGAAAACGCGAATGTATCCGTCCCGTTACAGGAATCAGTGACGTTTCCATTTTCTGACAGTTCATACCGTTAGTTCGCAACTCGGTGGTAGTTCTCATTATGTGAATACTTTGAAGACCTTCTACATGGCCGTCCATTTTAGACTGATAGACTGATTGAAAAACTTTTAGTTATACACAGAATAGTAGATTGTGTATCTAGTAGTAAACGGGCAACACATTCGAGACATTAGCCGAGGCGTTAACCCACAGCCAATAGTCATTAAGGTCCGGGAATGTGTTTTTATTACGAGGTACATACTACTTATTCCTGAAATCACAATCGATATTATAAATTAAGGATTTTTATAATGCACATTTTTTTATTACAATCTAATTGCCTATGAATTCGTTTCATTGACAGACACTGTTTATTTATTGTTGTGATAAAAGTCAGATTCAGTGCTTATTTAGATTTAACACTTTTATCCACGACCACTATATTAGAAAGGTTTAATACGTCTGTTTTCCGTGGATTAGAGGCCTTCTAATACACTAGTGGATTAAAATTCATAATACCACGCTTCGATTTTATTATATAAAAATTTTCATTTAAAAATCAACATTCTTGATCAAAATAAATCTGTCAAATCTGACGTTTTTCAAAACCAGAATTTTTCACCTCCTAATTGACCGGTTTTGTCCATGGTCACGGATAAAACGTTGAATTACATTTGGTAATTAACAGCCTTTAATCCGCTCGAAAACGTGGGCGCTCTCGGTTGCGCTCGATAGCACATTTTTTCTCGTGGATTAAAAGCTTGTAAATTCCCTTATATAATTAATAACTATTAAATGCTAAAAAAATCTAGACGCCTCTAGAGGCGTCGGATCAACAAACAAAAGTTGTTCGCAAGGGTCGATTTACTGTATTGATTTTGTCAAAATGCAGAAATTCGAACGAAAAGCATTTCGTACATCGACCTAAAAATTTCATGATACACACACGAAAACAGACGTTTAGTAAATATAGAAGATAAGTTTTAAATCCTCAAATATTTTATATTTGAGGATAAGTGATACAGATGAAAAATGGGAAAACACCTGGCCCGGGTAACATAAGTGCGGAACTATTCAAAGCCGCCCCCGATATACTCATGGAGGTGCTGGCCTGTATATTTAAGGACTGTCTAAGTGGAGACGCACCACCTCGAGAATGGAAAAGAGCAACAATTATATCTATATACAAGAAGGGAAGTAGACAAAAGTGTGCGAATTACCGAGGGATTAGTGTCATATGTACAGTGGCAAGACTGTATGGGCGCGTGCTAAAGCAGAGAATCGAAGACGAATTTACTGAGTGCGAGGAACAAAATGGATTTAGAGCAGGGCGCTCATGTATAGACGGCATATTCACTATTAAAAACGTCATAGATAAGAGAATAGAAAGGGGAAGGACGGTCCATATGGCGTTTGTAGATTTCCAAAAGTCATACGACACCGTGCCATTAAATAAGTTATGACCTTGTATGAAAAAAAGCAATATCTCCAGAGCCTATATTGACGCGGTGAAAAAACTATATTGCGGATGTACCAGTGCAGTAAAAGTTAATAGTGAAGTCTCCGAAGACTTTGAGGTATCTAAAGGCCTGAGACAAGGATGTACACTGGCTCCGCTATTATTCAAGATTTATTTGGAAGAAGCACTAAGGCACTGGAAGCGAAAATGTGGCGGTATGGGTATACCCATCGGTGACTAAGTGATATACACTTTATTGTTCGCTGACGATCAAGTAGTGATGGCTGCAGATAGAGAAGATGTAGGCTATATACTGCGCAAACTAAAAGAGGAGTATGAGAAGTGGGACCTCATCATAAATACTGAAAAAACAGAATATATGATAGCAGGCAAAGAAAATGATCAAAGCGACCTAAATCTAGATAACTTCATGATAAGACATTGTTCCTCATTTAAATATTTAGGTGTAACTCTCTCCTCAAACGGAAGAAGCAGCGAGGATATTTCAAATAAAATAGGACAGGGAAGAAGAGCAATCCGGCAACTAAACTCACTGTTGTGGAGTAAAAATGTTCACAAGAAAACTAAAACCACCTTGTATAAAATTATTATGCGGAGTATTTCTACATATGACTCCAAAATATGGGAATTGAACAAAAGAGACCGCCAGAAATTACTATCCCTCGAAATGGACTCCTGGAGAAGTGCTCAAAATTAGACCACGTTAGGAATGAGAGAATACGGGAGATCATGAATGTGAAAGAAAATATATTGGACATAATTGGAACAAAACGACTAATATGGTATGGACACCTTCAACGCATGGAAAACAATAGATGGCCCAAAAAAGTATGGAGCTGCATACCACCAGAACGCAGAAAAAGAGGGAGACCACCTAGAAATTGGAAAGAGGATGTAGAAGAAGCTATGGAGGCCAAAGGACTTCAGGAAGGAGATTGGCAAAATAGGGACTATTGGAAGTTGAGATGCAAGAAGCAGTCAAGGCCGTAGAACCTCGCTATATATATATATATATATATATATATATATATATATATATATATATATATATATATATATATATATATATATATATATATATATATAAATATTTTATGTGGGTGGCCTAGGATACCTTCTGTCACTACTAACAAAAAACTGTATGACAGATGTAAAGCAATATTTTGTAATAGTTTGTTACTAATACATTTAACGCTGTTTAAAGTGATTTTTATTTATAAAAGGCAATAAATTCAGTTACGCTAGTAATTTTATTTTAAATTTAATGTCATCAAGTGAATGGAATACTTTGCTCAATAAATTTAGAGTACAAGAAATGAATCGTGCACGTAATTTAAGAGAAAATGAATCTGGTTAACGAGGGACGTGGCTAGCGATATGTGAGCTACCCGTAATTTATTAGGAATTAGACAATCAACAATTAGTCGAAGAGTTAAACATTTCAATGTACTTGGAGGTTACTGTAGAACCCCAGGAAAAGGTCATACAAAGTCTACAAATACAGGAGATGAGCGATAAGTTATGCAAGCCGTCTTAAAGAATAGGAATTCTACCAGTTTAGAGCTAAGCAGAGCTCTAGTAGCAGCTCGAAATGTATTAACTTCTTGACGAACGGTCAGGAGAAGACTTAATGAAGGAGGATTTGAAAATAGAAGATAAGCTATTACATTACTGCTCACCAGAGAACATAAAGTTACTAGACTGCTTCTTACAAGAGAACACGTAAATTGTATCATTGACGACTCGAAACGAGTTTTGTTTTCAGACGAAAGCAGAGTAAGTCTTAATTCATCAGATGGACGTCAATGAGTCTGGCGGAGGCCAGAAGAGAGGTTTACTATCTGCAATATTTCTCTGAGGACCCATTTTTTGGTGGACTAATAATGTTCTGGGGATGAATTTGTTTCAGTGGTAGCACGGATTTGGTTCCTATATGGGGGAGATCGATGAATGTACATTTCTACGTAGAAAATATCGTAACAGAACATATGATACCATTTGCCCCGTTTGTGGAGGATAATTTCATGTTCATGCAACATAACGATCGGCCTCACGTTGTTAGAGAGGTACTGGACTACCATTAATTTGTGGATATTCCATATATGGACGGGTCACCATGAAGCTCAGATATAAACCCCATAGAGCATCTGTGGGATGCACTAAAACGATCAGTTAAGCGCTACACACGTGCTCCTACGACTATTAGGGAACACGAACAAGTCGCTCCTCTCAAATGGAAGAATATTCCTCAGGAAACCATTCACCACTTGATCTAATAACATGCCCAGGTGAATGGAAGCAGTGTTAAGAGCTAGATAAACATCTACACGCTACTGAATTTAAAATCTTACTATTTAATTTCACCTCCAATTGGTTTTCTAAAATTTTTCATTAACACTGTTTTCAATGCATTTGACACTATTGTCCTTTTTTGTTAATTATTCATGTTTTCTCGATAATACCATTCTAATTTGTTAAACATTAAATGAAATCATTTAATTATAATATCGCATAGGTACTATGATTTAAATCTTCGAAAAAAGAAGAGAGGCAAAGAGAAATCTGGTCTGAAATCTGATCTAATGATAGTAGTAATATTGTCTAAGAAGAAATAACAACAGCAATAATATCGCTGACTTTTCAGGTAACCTTCAGCTGTTTCATAGTTATACAAACTGCAACTTAACTAAATATAAACAAATGCTTATAATAAACATTCAATATGTATAATATATGTATTCAATAAAAATGTTCTATTTACTAATATATGGATTTTTGATATGAGTTGAATTGTCTGCGTGTATTTATTAAATATCTAACTTAAGTCTAGTATATTTTATCTATTATAGACACAAAACCGATACGGGAAAATTACTTTTCCACCTTAGGTTGGAAAGGTAACTTTCTCGTACTGTTTTCTGATAGTTGCTTAGCAACGGACTAATTGTGAGAACAAAAATAAGAACAAAAGAAGATCAAAAATAAGAGGCTAAGAACAAAAATTCCAATCTTCATTATTATTACATAACATTGTTTAGAAAAATATAAAAAAACGAATGGCACGTGTTTGCAGCAACTTTTTATTCTGTAATTATTGGTGATTTTGTATTAATATTCGACGTTTCTCTCATCCCTCATCACTTCTCGTAATATCGCAAACTTTAAAATGTTAAATATGGACTCAACTATTTTTCTTTTCAGAGTTAAGATGTTAATTCGAGTACTATGTCACTTATTTGTAATTTTCCGAAGTTTCGTGACTTTATAGCTGATATCACATATGCCATCATCAATAATGTGCAAATGTGTTATTAATTATAGTTAGTTAATTCTAGTCTGCAATTTTGGTCATTCTATAGCTTATCCATATAACTTTTCCAGTGGAAAAGAGCTTTCAGAAGCTACCTTCCCCCGTGTAAGTTTTACAAACATAAAATAGAATTACAAACGTAAAAATAATGTGCATATGAATCAGATTTTGAAGATTGTCGGTCAAGTGGTGTATTGGACATCGCTTCTGACTTTCGTTAGTTACAGTAGGTTTTTATTTACATTATTTACAGTGGGTTTTCATATTTATTTTTCTATAATAAACAAACATATCCATCCTGATGATGTCCACTTGGTTGGCGAAACGCGCATCGAGTTACGTATAATATTTCGGCGTTCGTTCGTGAGAAATCCGTCCGCTATCTTTATGTAGAATGACACAAAGAGAACATATCCCCCTGAGAAAATATTACTCAAAGTGACTGGAAAGTAGGCTTTTCACCCCCCAGCAAATAATGCGACGTATTACTTTCAGCTGTCTATTTTCTCCTTTGAAATATTCCTATTCGTATCGGCGGAGAACATCGCCAAATATACTAGGGAACGTTATCGAGCTTTCACGTTCTCCAACCGGTAATGAGGAACACATACCATCTCAGGATATATTGGAAAAGGAAGTGCTCCTTCGTGGATAAAGTTACTCGCCGATACAGTGTAATCGACCTACTTTTACGGTGCCGACTTCCCCAATGCACCAATACTTTATCGCTTGCCGTCAGACATAAATTTGGTCGAGCAAATACCTACCAGGCGTTATCGGGTATAATAAAATGAATTCGGTTCGCACGTTATCCGCGTATCACCATTATGACTCGGCGTATTTCACCGTATTGTATTTGTTGTCTCTGAACGTATTTGCCTTAACGACTTTGTTGCCAAATTAAATGCCAAGAAGAGATATATAAAGCGTAAGGAAAAATACCGGCATCCCTGAATATTTCAGGCTGAAATTTTCCGAAAAAACTTCAAATGTAAAATTTGTAGGATTTTAATGGGGGGGGGGGGCATATTGGGGACCTCGACCTTGAGGTCAAAGACTATTTTCTAATTGTTGTATTTTGTTTTCACATGGAAACCCCTTTTTCGACTCTCGCTATTGAAATAACGGAAAATTTTAGGTTCAGACACACCAGGAGGTTATGGCACCGAATAGAAATTACAACTAGAAGGTGCACTCTCCGGCGGTACTTTTATCTTGCGCTTACAAAGGGCATGCCGTCATGCAGCTGTTGAACGGCGGGCTTCTTGAGTATATGGGAGGTACTTCGTACGATACTATCCATGCACTACGTGCTAGTTTAGCTAATTCTCGCTCAACGACGAGACGGAGTAAGGAGAGAAACTTAGCGGACGAAGCTTAGAGTGAACCTACTAGTTGTAATTTCTGTTCGGTGGCTGGGTTACTTGGCCTCTAAGGGTTGTTTCAAGGTCAAATGAGTTTACTGATCCATTGGATTATGATCAGATATGAGAGCAAGATAGGATTGAGTTCAAAAGGTAATCGAAGTTCGAAGCACATCTTGGGAATGTGCAAAGATGCAACTGCATATATAAATACGAGCCCAGGCTCATAATAATAGTTCGGCCAGATATAATTCTACAACTAAACACTCACAAAACTATTTTATAGAAACATTGTTTCATAAAATTAAAGAAAGTTGCGCAAACACCCAGCCCGTTCCATTAACGATCTACACACTGAATTGCAATAAATTTGGAACAGCACGCTTCCTGAAGAGCGCACTTAGCTGGTAGATACAATGCCTGCCAGAATTAAATCTATTATTGTTAATAAAGGTGATGTAACACAGTTTTGATGAAGCGGTCGAACTATTCTGATACCGCGAATCTTAATGTTTCTTGTTAATAAACTTGTTACTTACACATCATAACGTAGTAATATTTCATCGTATTCGAGTTAAACATTTATACTTTATTTCTGTTACCAATATTTTTCTTTAATAAAATAGTTTTGAGAGCGTTATTACTTTCATTTAAATATATTAGTTGTAAAATTGTATCTGGTCGAACTATTATGAGCCTGGGCTCGTAGGTCTCCCATCCATATCGTGGACTCGATTTATTTTTTAAACCAAAAAAATTATAGTGTTTCATCTCGTTGTATTTCGTCGTATAGTCCGAACAAAATCAATACGGAACATTTTCCCGTTTTGTTTGCTCTTTTTATTTTTCGTGGTTGTCTAACGCATATTGTTGATGAATTTGCTGAAATTTATGTATAAGGCCCATTATCATATCAATTACTTATTTGTTCAATTACTATATTTTTTTGCGTAATCATTTGAAAGATCTGAAGAATCTACGAAGACCAACGAAACAGCATATCAAAATGAGATATGGAAGAAAAGTTATCACTTCGAGTTCCATCAAATATTTCACTGCTTCATTGGTTAAACAGTAAGAAGAAATCTATTTGATCTTCCAAGGAAAGAAACTACCAAGAGACCACAAAAATCTAATTGACCATGTGACGAGAAGAGACAAGAAAGATCTGGTTAAGAATATGTTCAATCGACTGAAGGGATAAAGAGAAAGATTATAGATACGCGGATAAATATTAAAAAAGAAGAGAGGAAATGGGAACTAGGTCCTGAAAAGGGCGCACTTTGGACATGCAAAGCTAGAAGGGCATCAATAAGAGGTTAAATTTACACAGAAGGGTAGCATTAGTGGCGGCTGGTCAGGGGAGGCAGAGGAGACTAAGCCTCCTCTGCAATTTTAGAGACAAAAATACTTACCTATATAACATAGGTCAAAATACTTTTATTAGATTTTAAAATTATTTTCAGGTTATTTTAAAAAATAAATAAATATTTTAAGGAGTGTTAATTAGCGTTATTTTTTTAATATAATTTACTTTTTTTTTAATTTATATTTTAATTAATAATTATTATGATAATAATTTAATAGCTGTTTATTTCATATTTGATTAATTTAAATATGCGTCTAGTTTGCCAAGTTATGTATTTCTACGTCTCATGTTACCTATTTTACCACCCGCTCATCGACAGGAGGCTAAACCGCTGCAAGCTTCCAGTTAAATCTATTTCCATACGTGACGAATGACCTTGAGCTAATACCGAGTAGTTTTTATTCCTGAATCGCCACTAATTCACTGGCAGCTAGCTGCCAGCGCTCCCACTCCCATCTGGAATGCTTGCTACAAGATAAGTCTTTCTCCCTTGCACCTATCTCAGTTCGACGTGGTGGGGAACACCTATTTACTAGGTTCGTTTTAAATTTTAGGTATTGATCGTAAATTTCACAAACTAATTTTTGGTTTATAAACAATATTTAACTTCAATAAAACATATTTTGTTTATTCCCTTAGTAGCTGTAATTCGTAAGTAAATATGTAAATAAATAAAATTATAATTATTTCGAAAAGGTAGCAAATTCCAAAAATTATTCTCGCGAAAGTCTATATTTTTGTATAAATGGATTTTTTATTAGAATTCTAGCGGTTCAGGAAAACGCGTGACCTTGAAAATTCTAAAAAATTTCGCCCACGGCGCCATTAAAGAGTGTCACCGGTAGATATACATATTCTGGCTCCCCTAAAAAAAACCTCACGAGCCACCACTGGGTAGCATTATAGTTATATATTAGTAAATCTATCTGTAAAAGACTTAAGGTTAAATTTCAGTTTGAGAATTCAATGAATTACAAACGTAGAATCATTAAACAAACGAAAAATTCGAACGAAGTTTTTTAATGGTAGACCAAATAAGTTGTCGAATTTTAGGATTATTTGTTAAAAAACTATACAATTTACAAAATAGATATTGGACTACGCTACCTTTCGCCTAATTTGATTAGTCAGATGAATATTTTCTTACCTTGATAATCTTCCGGCACGTACATAAGTTGATCTACAACCCGGTCTCCGTCGGCTTGGTCCGGAAAGAGCCTGGGTGGCCCCTTGTTGTTGCTAGGGTACTCGGTACCTCCCACCATGAACCACGGCTTCCCTTGCTTGTTAGTCGGCTCGGACTCCTCGGAATTGAAGATGTCCACTTGTACGAGAGACGGTATCGAGGTGGCTGCGAACTCCTCCTCGTCCTCATCCCGGATCTGGTCTGTTCTGCTCTGGACCCATGAGAACCGGTGGTGCAACGATACCAGTAGCGAGACTCCTAAGAAGAACAGTATGAGGAGGAATAGCCTGCGCGCTGACAGTCGCGGAGGCATTTTCAGGGGTACTCCATTACCTTTAACAGAATTTCGGGGATATACGTTTTGTCCGTTTGTTTCTAAAATAATGTGTGTCTGTACTATGTACGTCTATAGTATGTACGTGTATGTATAAGGTCTTTCAGTAGGAATGCTCGAAATTTGTTAGGTTATAGCGGCCACATTCTTAAAGCAAAATCTGTCATATTTATTGTGAACTGTTCAGTAGTGTATGGCAAATTATCATGGAAGGTTATAGCGTTCAACAACGTGTGCAAATCATAATATTTTATTTTCAAAGTTAGTGCTCCGTTCGAGAAATATTCCGTGCACTGCGTGATTTTTATCCTCGCCACAACCGTCCCGCTGAGTTGACTATTCGACGTTTGGTGGCCAAATTCGTGTCAACCGGTTTGATAAATAATCAGCCATCACCCGTACGTCACCAATACGCAAGGTCTGCTGAAAACATCGCCGCTGCGCATCCGAGCGTACGGGAGAACCGGAGACAGTCAATATCTCGTCGTTCACAAAAACTTGCCTTTCTGCGACTTCAACTTGGCAAATTTTGCGTCGGGACTTGGGTCCTGCACCCGTATAAAATCCAACTGACCCAGGAACTTAAGGTAAATGACTATAGACAACGCCGCGTGTTCGCTGATTTAGCTCTGGAGCAGTTGGAAGTTGGCCCAAATTTCGCCAAAAAAATCATATTTAGCGACGAGGCCCATTTTTGGATGTGTGGATATGTGAACAAGCAAAATTGTCGGATTTGGGACGATACCAATCCACACGTGATACACTAGCACCAAATGCATTCCGAGAAGGGCAAAGTTTGATGTGGATTCTGGTCTGGCGGAATCATCGCTCTGTACTTCTTCCAAAACGAAAATGGCATTGCCATAATCGTCAACAGCGAGTGCTACAGATCGATGATAAGCAACTTCTTGTGGCCTAAACTGGATAATATAGATACCGACGACATGTGGTTCCAACAGGACGGCGCTACGTGCCACACAGCTCATGCCACGATGGACTTCTGCACGAGTGATTTGAGCACGGCATAGTTATCTCGCGCAGCGGCGATGTGAACTGACCACCGAGATCGTGCGATTTAACGCCTTTAGACTTCTATATATTCTATATATATATATATATATATATATATATATATATATATCTATATATAGTTATATATATATATATATATATAACTATATATATATATATATATATATATATATATATATATATATATATATATATATATATATATATCGTATATCACTTAAAAATAAGTACGAGCAATAAAACAAAAAGGCGTTCAGAAACCCATTTCCTAATACATAAACTTTTATCATCATTATTAGAAAATAAACCCGTAGCATAACCTTCTGGAACATGTGAAACCATTTGGTTGCCATTAATTGAAGTGATAGCGTTATTCAAAGGATAAGGTACTAACAATTTCTCTAACGTAATCGGAAGACACAATTTTAATAAGATCGTATTCAAAACCCGTACTTGAAATTACCTAAAAAGCTTTTTACTGAAGAATTATTGTAAACCTAACTTTTCAACATTACCAAGTACACTTAATATAATAATTAATTTGAAATGTGTTTCTTATCTAACCGAAGTTAGTGTTGAAATTCTAAAGGTATTTGAAATATGGTTATTTTATCAGAAACTTTGAATTGTTTTCAAATATTTTTTAAGTATATATTTTTATAAACTTAACGTTTCCAAGCAGTAAATATTACATTCAGGTAGTTTAGCAGATAAGATATGTATTATATTTAAACAATGATAATAGTGATTTGACGAAAACTTTCTTAGTAACCATATAGAGTGTACAGATAACAATTTGTATTTCCACATACCTTATAATAAATTCGAGACTCATTGTCATCTGTCTGTTGTGTATTATTTTCCACGATTTAATCCATACACATGTGCACATCTTTCTAATCTCTACTGTCACAAGTTAATATTACAATATATAATATATTTTTTTTCTTCCGTTGTAATGTTGTAACAATTTTCTTCATAAATACATAATTAATTTCGGCAATTTCAATTGACAAATAAGAGGAACTACGCTGAATGAAATTACGCAGGTATTCCAATAATGGGATTGAATTAAGTCAAATTAAACTAGTACTCATGGTTGTGGCAAACAAAACACGAAGTTGACACTTTTATTCGTATATCACATCATTTGTTACGGTATTGATAATAAATATGTCTACGTTTCATTTCACAGTTCTTTCTTTAACTGATTAATCAAATTATTCATATTGATTGGATTGAACTGAGGGATTGATTAGAAGCACAATGACAGTTATTTGATAGATACATGGATAGAAGGGATATCAGTAGCTCAGACAATACGGCTTCAGAAAAGGAAGACAAACAGTGGACGCTATTAATGAGATCATGAAGATCGCCAGAGAAGCAGAAGCCTACACCGCAGCACACAGAAGACTCTGTGTAGTAATAACACTAGATGTTAGAAAAGCAATTAACAGCGCATCGTGGCAAAAAATACTTGACGAATTAAGGAAAAGGAAAACAGATGAAAGCCTGATAAAACTAATAGCGTCTTACCTATCTCAGAGAGAAATAATTATAGAAACGGACCAAAGGGTCACGATGGGACAGGTAAATAGTGGTGTCCCTCAGGGACCCGTGCTGGGCCCAACTCTTGGGAACGTCTTATATGAACGACGACCTCCTAGAAATGGAACAACCCGATGGGGCAATACTGATAGGCTTCGCCGACGATGTAGCCTTGGTTGTTGTGGCAAGAACCGAGGAGGTTCTCATGAACACGGCAAACACTGCTCCTCAACGAGTTACAAACTGGATGAAAGAACGACAGTTCCAGTTGGCACCTGAAAAACGGAAGCAGTCCTTCTCACGCAATCAAGAAAAGAAAGATGACGCCAGTTAATTTCGTCATCGAGAATACAATAGTCACCCCAAATAAAGCACTAAAATATTTAGGAGTGTGGCTAGATACAGAACTCACCTTTGGTGAACACGTAGACCGATTCGTACAAAAAGCAGAAAGAAATACAACAGCCCTATCGTGCCTAATGCCAAATGTAGGAGGACCCAAGGCATCTAAAAGGAAACTGTTAGCCAGCATGGTTCACTCGCAAATATTGTACGTTGCCCCGGTGTGGCATAGGGTAACACAAAATAAAAAGCTCACTCGAAAACTAGCCATAATACAGCGGCTTGTGTCTATACGGATATGCAGTGCCTATAAGACAATATCAACAGAAGGGGTCATAGCAGGTATCCCTTCCATAGACCTTATGATCCACGAAAGGGTGGAAACATTCAAGGGAGAACAGAGGAACACCGCTAAAATAAATCTCATGTCTAGGTGGCAGGAAAAGTGGACTCGGGGTCTTATGTAAGATTTTCACTCCTCCTCATATAGCTCAGACAATACATTTTTCAATATAATATTTATGTAAATGGTATCAGTTATTTTAAAATTATATTATTTAAGATCTATGAACATTGTTCTTATTCTCTAGATGTTCTGAATATGTGAAAATTCTGAATATAGGTACTGATATTACTGATAATAATGAATGATTTTAATATCGCAAAATATTAATATAATATTTTTATTTAGTAATGTAATATTTTTTTAATATTACATTTATAGCAGCTAAAGTTAAACTGGTCGCGAATTACTTTCAAATTACTTTATGTAAGATATATGAATATTTCTGTTACTGTGTTCTTAAATATTCTTTGAGCAAACCAGGAGAATAGAAACGCAATACATTTATCTAGGAAAGACATTTTTTCTAGGCGTAATCTTATATTTAAAAAATTCCTACATTATGAATACCCAAAATACATTTTTATAAGAATTATGCAACTTTGTCAATGTTTACTTTTTATTACGATTCCTTTGGAGCAAATAAAGTATAGACAGCAAGCAGTATTACCGTCTAAAATATGATATTATCGACATTATCTTAAATGGAAATTCCTATTTTTATGTAGTCGAATAGCTTTCTTTCATCGTGATTACCATCACGCTACGCTATTTATTGGGTATACTGATAGAGTATATCTTTAATAGTTCAGGAAGTAATGAAAAAATACGTACGCAGACTTTATAAAGGCTTCCAAATATTTTTAGCCTTCAATGTTATTAGAGTTATTTCTATAAACAGCACATTTACTTAAAACGATAAATGTGTTATTTATAGATATTAGATAGAATCTACCATACCTAGCAGATAAAAACTTTGGTGGAGTAAGATTCAGATACCTTGGTGGTAACTAACTGACTCCGCACTTATTGATGTACTTATTCCGGAAAACTTGATGAAGACAACATTTAGAATATCTCTATCGACATTAAAATTAACAAGTAATTGGGTGACATTTTCTTGTCAACAAATTTCTTGCTCTAAAGAGTTCAAATGTTTCCATTAAAAGGATATTGAATGGTCCAACCATCCTATTACAAATCGGTTCCCTCCCAAATATTTAGCTACTACGAAATTCTAGAATTCTAGAATATTCTCGCGTCCAGTATACACCAGATAGACATCTTGGCACAATATAAAAGTTGTAGATTTTTTAATAAATTCTAGGAGTAATAATATGAGGTAATCTTAAGGTAATCTCGTTACCTTATGGGTTATACATAAGACCAATTAGACATTATATGATTCTAATAAGAATTATTGATCTGCTTAAAAAAATAATGAAAGACATAGGGCAGAACTTAAACTATTTAGAAAAATATTGTTGACGTCATATCGCGAAACGGAAGTGACGTCATCGCCGAACTACTTAAAAATATCAAAATCGGCTTGTCCAAGTATTTGTCCAAATCCTTTTAATGTTCCAGGATAACAAATTCGTTTCAAATTTTTTTGTTTTATATTGTTTTGTCCTGTAAGGTTGTGTGTTACCATTGAGACCCCGATAAGTATATTTCTGTCTGCCTATTTATATAATACGTTATCTCAAACATGCGCATGTTTAAAGATAACCTATCTCTTATGTCCGCATCAGTTCCTATCGACACCGGGGTGGGTAGTAGCGTGAGTCTTCCGCATTATACTGAATTGTGGATTATCGATGGTATCAAGATCGTGATCTAGAGTGCAGTTAAGTCAGTGTAGGATTTGGTGAAAAAATTCCGTGAAGGTAGGATGGACATCAGTGAGGGTTAAGATTGTCCATGCAATGGAATGTTGCCGTTAGTTTCTATCGCGAGCTGAGGAGGGACTCCTATGGATGCCCTCTGACAGTACGGGTGTCCACTTCCTGTTTGACAAGAAATATAATATCACCCTCACCAGACCGACTGGATGGAGGGTCGAGCTGGATTGCCGCTCAATGGAGACATCTGGTACACGGATGGAGCCAAGAGTGGGAACAGAACGGGTGCGGGGGTGTATAGGCGACGCGACGGGATAGGTAAAACATTCCCCTTGGACAAATACACTACCGCACTCCAGGCCGAGCTAATTGGAATTACGTACGGTGTTCTGGGGGCCGACCAAAATCGAACCCTGGAGAAGGTATGTATCTGCTCGGATAGCAGGGCGGCGTTGGCAGCCCTGAATTCAGCAACGACAAAGTCGAAGCTGGTCTATAATTGCTATGAAGCGTTGAACCACTTGGCAGGGACGGGACCGGTGGAACTCTTATGGATACCTGGGCATAATGGCATTAGGGAAAATCTAATTGCAGATGACCTTGCCAGACTAGGGACCAGGGAAAACCTCTATGGACCAGAACCTGCAGTGGGAATAAGTCGGAATCTGATCAGAGACCGCATCAATGGCTGGGCAAGAGACCAGCACAATAAAAGATGGAGAGGAGTAACGGGTTGTCGAATAACCAAACTCTTCATCGAATATTCAGAGATTGAGAAATGGGCCCAAGAGTTCATTAAATTGAACAGGCACAAAGCCAGAACCCTGTTGGGAATCATAACGGGCCACCATAGTAGCCTGAATGCATATAAGCACAAGCTGAGGCTGACTGACAGCCCGGCCTGCAGATACTGTAAAGAAGACGAGGAAACCTCGATTCATCTTCTTTACACCTACCCCGCACTGGAGGAGAAGATATATCTTATATTAGGGACCCTTGTTATCTTAGAGGAGGCGAGGCTGAAGGCGGGGGACGTGCCTAAATTGCTCCTTTTATGGGATAGCATTTTTGGATAATGACCCGGATAAGAGGGAATCGCCAAGGGACTACCCATGCGATCAGTGGCTGATGAGGCCCAAACCTATATAATATAATAATAAAATTCTATCGCAAGACGTGGCAACTTGGTACGGGAATCGAGAACATAATAGAATACCAGTAAGGTCCTTCCATCTCCATGATGAGAGATTTTGGTGTAGAACCATTTTTCTGTTTCACATAAGGCAGTATCCAGATATTTGTTCCCGAGAGGGTGTTGTGTAAATGACAATCACACCTCGAACTGACTAGATTTCTGAGCCTTACTAGTAGTTCAAAATCAAGACGAGAATGACCAACGAAACTTTTATAGGTTATGCGTAGATTGGGTAGAAGTGCTGAGTTGTCCTTCAATAACAGGGATCTAGCTAACTACTAATTAGCATAACCACTGGTTATGTGTAGGTTTTGTTTCTATTACTCGATTGTGTTTCGTAACATATGTAATTTTCATATGTTTATATGAGATAAACTACTTACTTACAATTATATTTCCTTGATTGATTCTATAAAATGTTTATGAAAATTATTAAATTTATTCGTAATGAATAATATTAGGCACGAGAATTGCATATCGCCATCTTATCTTCATTGGGAATCCACTTTGGATGCAGATTTATACATACGATAGAACTTTAGCTGTCTACTAAATAGAAAACTGTGTGTCAAATGTCAAATATACCTCTCAGAGATTGCTCTGTCGTGCTCTTGAATCTTTGAATTATACTGTCTAAAAAATGGCGACTACTGCTTCTAAATAACACTATTCAGCCAGCAGTATAGATAGTCAAATTGGCTTGAATGTTAGTGTATGAAAACTGAACATATTGAATTAGCCAGAATACTGACACTTTGGGATTTTGCCAAATATAAAATATACAAATATATTGATTAGTAAGGAAAATGTTCTCGTTATATGAACCATTATTTTGGTAATATGTTGCTAGGTGCAGTGCGTAAAATTCGTATAAAACGGCTCAATGCTTGACATGTAAAATTTTATTAGGTCTTGGGTAAAGTACTGTAGTAGGTATACTTATAAATTAGTTATTATATAATTATTACTTACGTAATGAGATCAGCTACTTTACAGGTACATTCGAAAAACTTAAATAAGTTAATAGTTTAAGCGGTTTTCTACGTTTTACCATGTTTTAAATTTTTGACAGCTGCTCTTTGTGATCGTATTGATTTGACGTGTTTGACATGACCTTTGGTTTATTTTTTATGTGATTATATTAACATCTATTTGGCCATATTTTGTTGACTATTTCTATATACTATTAGCACATATTTATGGTACATTCAGTGCGTGAAATAATTAATTTGAAGTTATGAATTTGACATAGACGTTGCGTAGAAGGAGTCAAATATTTGGAAGTACGTCAATTCTCTAAGTATACGGATGTAGAAAATTGATAATCTGCATATTTTTGTTGAATCTTATATAATTTATGTTTGTTCATATCATCTTGTAGACCTTTATGAACTATTTTATGTTCTAATACTTAAACAAACGGATTTTCAAATCGAGATCAGTTTCAGGCATCCTTACGAGATCTGAAATAAAACTGAGTTATTTCAATCATCTCCTGATTATGCGCACTTGATTGGCGAAACGCCCATCGAGCCACGTTTAATGTTTCGGTGTTTGTGAAAAACTGGTCTACTGTTCTTGTTGCTGCTCACAATTTGTATAGTATCTCTTACAGTTACTGATCTCTTACTTTACGAAAATGGATTGAATTACTACTTCACAACGCAAACACATTCGTACCAAAATGCATAGGGTACCACTAAACAGATGTTTAAAAACTACTGCATTGATCGATCGAGCGGAGATGCTGATTCACCGACTCACAGTCCCCACGTATGCGCATCCATATATTGATAATGCCTCACTGAATAAATCGGCTCTATTTATCGTTCTATAGACAATTTTGAAAATGGTTCACGTGTTAAACTTTATTTTTAAACTAAATGTATAAAAATAAGGATATATAATAATCAGACATACAGAGACTGTTAGAAGAAAATGGCTATTGATAAAATATATGGAAGAACATAGAGGCGCTGAAAATCAAAGCATATCAATGGAAAGATTGGAAAAACAACACGTTTTAGTCAGAAATCGAATATTTGATAAATTACCCTCTCTATATCCACCGATAATGATATTAGGTTTTAAATTAATGATGGAATATATTGGAATCTTGAACTCTTTCCAATAACAATATTCTAAATAAATAATAAAAAATAGACTCTGAAAAATCGATTACGTTGAGTGTCAAATTATTTTTCTGTGATCTCTTATCTAAATCCGTTATTTACGTGAAGTTTTTTAAGAGGCAGATAATAATAATAACCATGTGCGTTAACGAGAACATCTGACAAGGCGAACGTCCGAGGCTTCCCTCTCCGATTTCAATGAAATTTTGTCTGGTGATTCTAGGCCGAAAATAAGTCGACACGTATCCGGCCGTTCTTCAGAATGGGTGTCAGGAACCCCAGAAAGAAATGTTTTAGGCTAAAAAATGACTAAAAGCGGCGTTCTCGAAATAGGTATTGCTCCTAACTTCCTGAATGTATTATAATGAAATTTTCAGGAATATTTTTACATTAAAAAATATCAGACACGTATATAGGAGTTTATCAAAATATGACCTACGAAGGCCAGAATGAGATACTTAACATGAGGCTTATGTCAATAGTGTTAAGCAGCTATATTGCACCAAAGGGTGCATTTAATCAAAAAGTTTATATCAGATTCATGTTTCTCACCCCAAAAAATCCCCAGTATACAAATTTCCTCCCAAAAATAAGAAAGGATAAGATACCTCAATTGATTATTTATGATGGTCATGCAACCCACATTGATATTGATATAATTTCTAAAGCTATAGATGATAATATCACTATTCTTAAGCTTCCACCGCATAGTAGTCATTTGCTCCAGCCTCTAGACCTAGCAGTTTTTAGACCATTAAAAGTTAAATGGGATGCCAAATTAATATGTTGGCAGCGGCAGCATGTAGGACATAAATTACCAAAGAAATTGTTTTCTCAGCTTCGGGGGGAAGCTTGGAAATACATCGAACCGGAAGTTATCCAAAATGGTTTTCGCAAAGCTGGTATTTTACCATTTAATAGAAATGCTGTGGCTCGAGAAAAATTTGATCTCAATGCACTGAAACGCTGGGATGAAGCACAGAAAAAACAGACCAATGTAATATCAGTGAACAATTAATTTTAAATGTTCCTGAATTAACACATACAGTTGTCGATGAAAGATTAGCTACTTCTAACAGACTTGTACAACTTGAAGAAACAACTCAGCCAGACACTTCTTTAAATGGTTCCACAACCAATCAACTTGAAGCAGGAACAAGTTGGTCTTTTGAAGATATGTTTCTTTCAACCATTAGACAAAAACAGTTGCCAGAAAAGGTATCAAAAAGAAAAGTTGTATCGGGAGCAGAGATTATTACAAGTGAAGAAGTATTTGCAGAGCTGAAAAATAAGAAAGGTAAAATAAATAAAAAGCCAAACCGCAAACAAGCAAATCAAGATTTAGAGCTATCGAGTAGTAGTGATGAAGTAAGTTATCACTCCGATAATGACTCTGACAATGAAGCTGATTTTTGGCAACAAATTGAGGAAGAGGAAAAAGAAAATAGGATGCCTGATTTTATAGTTGATGTCGGAAAATGGGTTATTGTCAAGTAATGTACTAAGAAGACAATTAAACACTTTGTGGGAAAGGTGCTGCAGAAAATGGAAGATGGCGAATGGGTTATAACATTCGCTAGGAAAAATAAAAACATTTGGCCCACCGTAGAAGATACTGATATTGTTGAGGAACACAATATTGTCAGGGTTTTGCCTGATCCATCTGCTGGTAGACGTGGAACCGGAATGGTTTTTAATCTTAATTTTGACGGATTTTGTATCTCATAATAGAAATTAGAAAGTTATATTGATAGTTTTTTATTTATAAGATAATAAAACATATTGTGCAGTAATACACTTGTAGTTTTCTCTTAAAAAGAAAATTAAAAACTAAATAATCTTACTTGGTATTATTCACAAAATAAAATTTTTCGAGTGAAAAAGTTTAAAACTTCTATTATTGTCAATATTTTTCCTCCAAACAAAAAGCAAAATGTTGGAAATTTATCACCTTTTTACATTTCTCCAGTAGTAGACCAAGCTATAAATATATATGAAATAAAGTGCATATGTTACATTTGCCCCATTTGCCGGGGTAAATGCAACATGTTGACAAGGTTTTAAAAAATAATTGAATATATCTGTTTCCTTGGAGATAAGATGTTGAAACTTCTGTGGAATATGGTAAATGTATATATAAATCATCAGTGAAAATCAGAACAACCACAATTTCAACAACACATTTTTTTATGATCGTTTCAATTGACACTATATAAAAAACCTATCGCATTAACCCCAATTCACCTAATATTGTTTTTTCGTCAAAATTTATTCCAACGTGTCAAAGTACAGATAAAATACGAATGTATACGAATACCTAATGCTACAAAGGAAACAACTATCCTGTTGTTTCTTGTTTGTTTTTGAGGACATGAACAGTTCCAAGAACGACGATAATATGGGTTTTCAAGTGCTGTAGTATTTCTTTTGCCGGGTCGGTTGGTTTCATCGTCACTATGAATACCGTACCAGTTTTAGATACTAACAATAGTGTGACTCCGGGTGAAATTGGTGGAGGAATAAAATATTTCATCGATTTGCTGCGTGAGTCATATTTCCTCCGAAAGGTCAAAGTTAATCAGCGAGAAAATTGCGAATTATGTAATTGAAATTGATCATCAATTTTCTTGAATTTTTCTTTTTTGTTCCTCCTGAAATGATATCTTTTTCTAGCTCTTTCAATCGACTTTTTTGGGATAATGATGATAAGTTGGGTGTGATTTTGAAAGTTCAATTACTTTCTTTTTATTGCTAGCGGAAGGAAAGTAGTGTGGTTTATATCATGACAGTAAGAATACTTTCCTTGTGAACTTATACTAGATGAGCTTTTTCCATCCGATTCGGATACGCTCATGTAAGTCTACTCGGCATCCATCTGTCCAGATTCATGTTTTGCTTCGAATGACAGCGCATCTCAAACTTCGAATTAGTATTCCTGGATCAATTTCTTCACATATTCGCAATTTTCTCGCCGATTAGCTTTGACCTTTCGGAAATATGACTGGGATACTCATCAATTATTCCACCTTAACAATGCAGACAATGCATATATGTTTTAAGGCTATAGTCTTATGGGCCTAGAAAGCAACAATAGGCTGTGCCATATCTGCCGTACCTTTCCTCAAAACAGTCTTAGTAACATCTGTTATAGAATCTTTGCACATGCAAAAGAACAATATGATTTTAAAAGGTCATATAATTAATATTGAAAATTTCTAGGAAGTACTGAAGTTATACCTCGTATGTTTATTTATCTACGATGTAATATAGGAATAATGGCTTCTTAATCTTAAATTACAATAGTATTACCAAAATTAACACACTATATTAATTAAAGCGTGAACGTTTTTCCACATCATTAGCCCTCGTTACTTGCCCTTTGCCTAAGGCTCCATGAGAAACTGACTCTCAAAATTACTACTCCCACATCCTCAGCAGGTCAGGTAATGGCTGCCAGCGAAGTTAGAAATCGTTGATGTTTTAATAATGACAGATAAAGCATGCGCGTGTTCGTTCGGTTCCCATCCGGCATATAAGAATTTCTTTCAATAGGCGCTAATAGGAAAATCGCACGTACAATATATTTGTTGATAACGGTAAAGGGAGTTCTAGAAATTCCAATTTAATAACTGTATAAAATTATATAAACACCTCCACGTGTTCATTACTAACTTATTAATTATAATATTCAACAGGAATATGCATTAAGAAAGCGTCATACGGTCAATTGGCAAACGCTGAACTAACAAAGAAAGAGAAAGAACGCTCTTAAATCGTTCAAAAAGCGCAACAGAAATGATAAGTGCGGTAGGTAAATCCGTTCGATTCTGGTTTCACTAATGGTCCCTTCTATTCTCAATTATAGATTTATAAGAAAATATTCAGACAGAAAGGTATTATAAAGACTGAAGGACTTATTTGCAAAACTAAACGCAGAATTAGTCAACAAGAACATCTGAACGAGGCTCACGTTAATTCGGTTCTGGTTCCACTGACACAGGTTTCTTTTATTTGAAATAATAAGAAAAATTAAGAGGAATGCATGAGGAAAGTATCTTAATTATAAAAAAGGTTGGATTGATGAATCAGTTGAAAATGAAAATATTATTTTGAACAAATTAAAAATACATATATAAATACGTGCATGGCATATCTATTCCGGTATAAGTGATAACGATTCATTATTATGGATCATTCCTGTATGAAACATTTTAAATACAATTACTATTATAATCGCATTTCCGTTTGGTTCCGATTTCGTTGATACAAAATTTCTATACGGTTACCTACAAATTTCTTATATATTTTCTATTTCTCTACTACTACTCTACCCAAAAACCTCGAGTAATGTTATTGAGAGTCCAAGAAAAGTTAACGCTTTAATAATTATATAACATATAACAAAATTATAATGTATTTCAACTTTATATTTTATTTTTATTCAGAAGCAGAATACTACACGATATCGATTGTGAAATATATAAAAACAGGGTAATGTTACGAAATAATTAATTAAGTAAGTCGATAAATTTATTATCATTTGGTGATGATGGAATTGCTGATGTAATTATTCCGCTGCCTGAATTTAATCTACTACTTCTACCAAGCCTAATTATGTTTATGACGGTAATGGTAACAGTGGCTTTACTGGCTTCGTTTCTAAAGCCATACTAAAGGAAATTACAAATTGATAAATTATCAAGGAAATTGGTCAATTGCTGCTTCCGGATAAACAGCTTATTAATAATGTTTCTTTTATAATCTCAGTCTATTAACCAAATGTTAAGATGGTACTCAGAACATTATAGATTTTGAGGGATTTAAACCTGCATCCATGTATGAATATAAACAGGGTATTAAAAGGTCATTTTAAAATTGTAGACATCCAAGACTTCTTTAAAGCCAACTATAAAATCAACCAACAGGTTTAAAAATAAGCTATTTTTTTTAACCCACATCCTTTTTCTTTATAATATCTTGAATAGAAACATGGAAAGTCCCAACTGAGAAATATGTAAATCAGTTAATGGCTTGGAGACAACACAATTTCAAGTTCATTAGTGGCACTCCTATTTAATGTCATTAAAACATTGTTTATCATTCCATAATGAGAAGAAAATGTTGTAATCAAGGATCCGTTAATATGGTCCGTTAATATACGGGGTCTTTCAATAGGGACTCTCGAAATTTGTTAGGTTATAGTGGCCATGGTGTTAAAGCAACATCTGTCAAATTTGTTGTGAATTGTTCAGTAGTGTATGGCAAATCACCATTGAAGCTTATAGCGTTCAACAACGTATGCAAATCGTCAAATTTTATTTTCAAAATCAGTGTTACGTTCGAGAAATGTTCCGCGCATTACGTAATTTTTATCCTTGCCACAATCGTCGACGTTTGGTGGCCAAATTCGCTGGTTTGATAAATAATCAGCCAACACCCGTACGTTATCGAAACGCAAGGTTTGCTGAAAACATCGCTGCTGTGCGTGAGAGTGTACGGGATAATCCGAGGCAGTCAGTTTCTCACCCTTTGCAACAACATGGCCTTTCTGCGACTTCAACTCGGCAAATTTTACGTCGGGACTTGGGTCTGTACTCGTATAAAATCCACCCAAGCCAGGAATTTAAGGTAAACGACCATAGAACGCCGTGTGTTCGCGGTGATTTGGACCTTAATCCAAATTTCCACCAAAGAATCATCTTTAGCGACGAGGCCCATTTTTGGATGAATGGATATGTGAACAAACAAAATTGTCGGATTTGGGACGATACCAATCCCCACGAGATACACCAGCACCAAATGCACCCCGAGAAAGGCACTGTTTGGTGCGGATTTTGGTCAGGCGGAATCACCTGTTCGTACTTCTTCCCAAACGAAACTGGCGTTGTCATAACCGTCATTGACGAACGCTACAGATCGATGATAAACAACTTCTTGTGGCCTAATGTATGAAATTTTATAAGAATTGCATGAAAGATATTGAAAGACAATATTTCGCCTTTGGTATGTAAACCATAATATAATTGTAATCTGTAATTTGTAAAAAAAAAAGACACTGGTACTAATAAAAATCCAGACAGGAGACCAGCTTTCCACGAACACCGAAGTATTACGCATTTCTCGACGTGTATTTCGCTAACTAGATTGGTATCATCGGCAGGTGATTAAAAACTGGACGATTAAGAATTAGTTTTTAATTAACTCCTGATGATGCCTACTTTTGCTGTTTGTGGAAAACTGATCTCCTGTTTTTATTGCTGCATCGAAGGTACTAGAATTAATAAAAACGACAAATTGTACATTTCGGATAAAATAGAAAATCGTGTAAACAATGATGTCTAATTGGTACCAAATACATCAAGAAATTGGTATCTAATAGCACATATAATATTTGATATGTGGTGGAAAGAGAGAAAACAGTCTAGAACGAATATTGAACGTTAAAGGCAGTAGTAACTATTCTGTAAAAGGTGTACTTAACCAACTTATTTCCTTAATAACACAAAACAATTAAAGAACACATGTAATTAAAAATTTTATGGAAAAAATAAAACGATGTTTTTGGCATAAAAAATAATGTAGCAAGATGAACTTTCGAAATAGATGTAAAAACAATTGTTCAATTGGTCAATCCGATGTATTTTCAATCGTTCAACTAACTTTCTCTGAAAAGTTACGGTAATTATTTACTTTAGAGTAAAACTCTCGAATCCTCACCAAATTTTGGCTACCCCCCTATTTACGGGGGCGTTGCAAACGAATCTGGCTTCAGTTTTTGGCGGTCGAACACACTTTTCGAAAAACGAATTTTCAACTTTCCGCATGGAAAGGGCCACTTTTCCTTATCAAATAACATTCACTTTACTGAGGACTCTGATGATTCTGAGAAATTGAGGATTCGATTTCAGCTCCCCCGAAAATGGGGGTAGCCAAAATTTAGTGATGGTTTGAGAATTTTACTCTAAATGAAATTACCAAAATTACTTATGCATTTATAAATATTAAACTGTTTACGTTGCTTACTAAAAACATCCTAAAAAATAACTCTGTCAAGCAATTATAAAATTCCGTATTTTATCAACCAATAAAATCGGCGGCAAGTGGTATCAAATCGGGAAAAAGGGATGGCCATTCAATCACTTCCAGAATTTGCCATTATAAATTGCAAAATATTTGTTGCTTATTAAAAAATCATTAAAAATAACTTTATCAGGCAGTTATTGAATTGTGTATTCTTATCAACCAAGGAAACCAGTGCCAAGTTGTATCAGATCAGCAGAAAAGGGTGATCATTCAAATTCTTCGCGTCTACCTATTGGAAAAATTTCATTGAGATCTCGATATCTTATGTCTACTCCAGAATGTGGTCCATCCCTTTCATGACAAATGTTTCTGTCAATTTTGCTCAGGTGCCATCATCAGGAAACAGTATTTTTATCTCTGGAACTAAGGAGCTGTATAAGAAATCCAAACAACGTTCGCTAGTTCTATGTTATAAGAAATGGTCTGATAATTCGATTATCTATAATGTTTCCCTCTCTTAGAATATTGAGTGTAGTTGTCCATTATCGAATATAGATTTCGCTACTCCGGTATCTACAGCTGCGTTTATCGACAGTCCCAGACGTAATGTGAACGTTTTACTAATATTATCAATAGAAACTTGTTTTGTAGGTTTGTGGAAATTTTCTTGAACATACACCAATACACCCAATTCCTTCTTATTGTCTTAAATGGCTTCTTTGGATGTAAGTAAATGTTTTACATTTCCAAATTGAAGAAACTTTTTTTCTAGGTCTTTACTTGCACTAAATATGACACTAAATCTAGTAGATTACTAACTTAATTTACTTTACAAAGATTATACAAAATCGAAAACCCTCATACTACTAAATACAAAATTAAGAACATTAGGTTAGATTACACATTACATTAATTTTTTTGAAGGTGTAGATTAGTGTTGCCACCTTCTATTCGAACAAAACATTGATTGTTAAAGGTAGGGAAAAGAGTACATCGTATCAAAATAAAGTATTATTTATTTTATTTTATTATTTTGTTTGAAAACATATTTAGTAATATTCAACAAATATTTGTCACCGTTAAACAGCTTTACAGCATCTTCGCAGTCTATATTTAAGTTTAGATAAATAAATAATTAATTTTTCATCAAATTCAGAGACAGTTTGTTTCTTTCGTCCCGCCACTTAATATTTATCACAGAAGAAACTCTCTCTGTGAATGCTGAAGTGGCGGGAATCGACAAAACAAATGAAATAAATTTCAGAACTATATATTTGATCATCGATAAATACTCGATACTCGATAAATTCAAAGTACCATTAAATTTAAAATATATATCATACGGATAGATAGACTGGAGGTCTACGAAATATAAAAACAAAATCAAAATGAATGTCATATAATTTTTTTTTATAAAAAGTCCATTCAGATTGCTATTGCAAATTTCTAAGATATAATAACTTCAAGAATATCCATATTTTTCACAACAATAATCAAATCCTCTTTTAACATACCAATATAATATAATATCATTTATTTTCAGTAATACTTGTAATATATAATGATGCTATATTAATTATTGAGACACGTTTAAACATTTTCAATTATTTAAATAAATTATGTCCATATTCAGAGATATCATATTTTAAAAGTTATGATTCTCCGCCTAATACATGAACAACACATGCTATTGGTAATGTTCATTCGTTAATCAAATATACATACTTTATTGTTATGTATATAAATATAATAATAGGATTATTGATTTCAATAATTCTAAAGTATATAAAACGAATTAATATTGAAATAGATTTCTTTTTTATTTTTAACGAGAAGTAATGAGTGTAATTAAATATATTGTTAATGTTATGTTTTATTTTTTACAATATACTACTTCAAATAAAACAGTATGTACGAATAGAAGTACAGTTTAAAAGCTAATAACGCTAAGCTAAATATTTCTTGAACCGATGTAACTTTTTTATCGGTTTGTCGATCTGTTAAAGAATAAAAATTATTAAATACTTTATATAACTAATTTAGGTATTTCAAACTATCCTACAATCGGTAGTACATTTTTTTGCCACCGGGCGGCCAAAAATAAGCCAAGGCTCCAACAAGATTCCTAATACGAAAAATTACGATCAACTTTTTTAGTCTTTTAATGATTTACGTAAAATAAATCCTAGAAAAATCGAACTATGCGAAATAAAATATTTTCGCGTACTCTATTGTTCTCATAAGTATAGAGTATGCTCGAAATAGCGTATAATACTTTATTATAAAATACGGGTAGCAACCCTAGTGTAGATGACACTTCAAGGATGTTCACAGGGGAATTGTACCATTCTGTTCAAATAATTTAGAACTAACAATTGAGTTTCGTAAAGTAGGGAATAAATGTGTCCATTGTTTTGGGCCACAGTAAATATCAAAATGAAAATAAAATACTTCAACATCTTTTACCGAAGTTATAGTATTATAACTACATCTTTCTTCAAATTATGGTCAATCCCGTTTCTCCAATATTAATTAATTTCAGTAAATTAATAAGTTTTCAATTACAAGTTAAATCGAAACCTTTGACTTGTAAGGCCACAAAGTCTCGCTTCAGTCACTTCAATCCACGTTAAATCCTTAGGTTATAATCCTTTTAGGATCAATCTCACGGAGGTTTCAGGATTGAATGTATTAAATGTCAATTTATTCGCGAAATTGGATATTCTTCGGTGTAATTACTTTTGCTAAAAAAATTTTCAGTCTTAATATATGAATAAACCACTGTAATGTTATTAAAATTGAATATTTCTTACCATTTCATATCACTTACTCAATCCATCACTCTAATAGGTTAAATTATAACAATGTTTATGTTAAAACACGATAATTACACAATAGATATAATTAAAGTTGACGTGAAATGAAATACTGAATAATAATGCGAGTAATATGAAATATTACCTTTTCCAATGAGAGGCGTTGATTCTGCCGGTATCGAATCACAAATATGGCGTTCACCGAAAAATCGAGCCTAATACTCGAGTAGATATACTTTAATTGTATATTTGCTGTTTGATAAGATATTTTTACAATTGCTAAACTGCGAGGTGATAAAAAGGTGATCGATACAGCGCTAGATAAACTTGTAGATAATTGTTATCGCTCAGAATAGTTGAAGAGGAATGTGATAATGGCCTCCTAATGTGGTAGTTTTTATAACCGAGGTTCTGTAAAATTGAATTTTGCCTCAATCTTTGCAGTGCCCCTGTATTTAGTCAGTTTGAAACGTACACACAAGTGTGGGGGATTTACCGAAACAGATTTGGCCGGTGGGGATATTCCGGTTTTATATTATTCGGGTGTTCATATAGTTGCTGTAGTACGTTTTTAATGTGTGTACGTTTACTCGTGACATCGCGTCGTGTATTTTTATTTTGTTTTAAAAATGCCTAGAAGTTGTAAAAATACACCAAATATATTTTGTTATAAAGTTAATACCCGGTTCAAACAACGTTATTTATACAAATTTGGTTGATCCGCAAAAACTACTTTTGCCGCCACTTCATATTAAATTAGGATTAATGAAGCAATATGTAAAAGCTATAGACAAAAATGGGAATTGTTTTAAGTACTTACGTGGCAAATTTTCAGCCCTTTCTGAAGCAAAATTAAAGGAAGGCATTTTCGTAGGACCACAAATAAGAAAATTAATGCAGGACCAATAGTTTGAAGAAACTGACAGAAATTGAAGAAAAATATTGGGTATGCTTTATAAATCTAACAGAAATTTTTTTTTATAAAATTGTAAACATCCGTAGTATGAATAAATTGTCAACAAAATGCTAGATAGGTTTAAGCAATTTGGTTGTAATATGAGCAAATAAATTAATTTTCTGCATGCTCATCTGGACTACTTTCCAGAAAATCTTGGTGCTGTTAGTGAGGAGCAAGGTGAAAGGTTCCATCAAGATATAAAGTAGGTACCAGGGTCGATGGAATGTGGCAATGATGGCAGATACTAGATGCTGAAAAGAGAACATCTAACGAATGATTACGCAAGAAAAATTACAAAACGAAGTTTTTTTTTACAAAGGCAGAGATTTTCAAACAAAAAAAGAAATTAGAGACTCAAAACTATTTGTGTTGTTCCTTTTCACTATGTTTTTTAACGTTTATTAAAATATAATTTTTCCTTTAGTTTTTAATTTATTCTAATTATTCAGTTATCAAAAACCTAAACTTAATGCAAAAGAGACGAGGCTACAAAAACAGACGAGACGAAGAAGGACTGAAAACTTATAAGTCAATAAAGTGGGAAATCATTAGAAAATGTAGAAAAGCGAAAGAACAATGGATAGAGGATAAATGCAAAGAAGTAGAAGATAAGTTGCAAGTAGGTAAGACCGATGAGGCTTACAAAATAATTAAGAGGAACTTCAGGGATATAGGAACAATAAGTAGAAACGTTAGGAGTCAATCGGGGGACATACTGATCGGAAGAGAGGAAAAAGCGGATAGATGGAAGCAGTACTTAGGAAATTTATACGAGGGTCAGGAATTAGGAGAGATATTAGAGGAAGAATCTAGCATCGATAGAGAAGATGTAGGAAAACGTATATTGAGAGAGGAATTTGAAATAGCACTAAGGGGGCTAAAGAATAATAGAGCGCCGGGTGTAGATAAAATACAGGCGGAAATTTTGAAATGTGCGGGACAGAAAGTAGTAAATAGGATGTTTGAACTGGTAAAATACATATATGAAACGGGCGAGATGCCGGAGGATTATAAGAGGAACCTTATCGTTACTATACCGAAAAAGAGAGGAGCCGACAAATGCGAGAACTTTAGAACGATTAGCCTAACTTCCCATGCGTCAAAAATCTTAACTAGAATAGTGCAGAAGAGGATGGAAAATAGAGCGGAGGAAATACTAGGAGAAGACCAATTCGGGTTTAGGCGAAATAGGGGAACTCGCGAAGCTATTCTGGCGCTAAGAGTAATGTTAGAGAAAACAATAGAAAAAGGAAAGAACGCTTATATAAGATTTGTAGATTTAGAAAAAGCTTTTGATAACGTAAGATGGGAAAAAATGTTCGAGATACTAAAGAGCGCGGGAATGAAGTATAGAGATAGGAGAGTAGTACACAATCTATACATAGAGCAAACTGCTGTTATAGAAGTAGAAGGGGAAAAAAGGGAAGTAGGTATTAGGAAAGGAGTAAGACAAGGATGTACGCTATCACCACTAATTTTTAATCTGTACATCGAAGAGGCGATTAATGTGGTAAAAGATAGAGTGGATTTCGGGATTAAAGTACAGGGACAGAAACTAAA
The DNA here is from genome assembly GCA_037954035.1 of Rosalia funebris. Classification (NCBI taxonomy): domain Eukaryota; kingdom Metazoa; phylum Arthropoda; class Insecta; order Coleoptera; family Cerambycidae; genus Rosalia; species Rosalia funebris. Next base: position 10,528,157 of record JAZFAV010000011.1, on the reverse strand, counting down.
AATGCTGAGATTCGCGGATGATATAGCAGTATTAGCATCTAGTAAGGAGGAATTAGAATCAGCATTGAACGAAATGGAGGCAGTGTTGACAGAGGAATACGGAATGAGGGTGAATAAAAACAAAACTAAAGTGTTAGTGTGCAGAGGGCGCGAGAGCAGAGCAATAACGAAAGTACAAATTAATAATGAAAGGTTGGAGGAAGTTAAAGACTTCACTTATTTAGGAAGTAAAATAAATTGGGATGGAAGAAGCGATAAAGACATAAAACAAAGAATAGCGCAGGGTCGAGTAGCTTTTAACAAAAAGAAAGCACTTTTATGCTCGGGGGTAATAAACAAGGAAGAGATTTTTGAAAACATATGTATGGAGCACGGCACTATACGGCTGCGAAACCTGGACGGTAGGGGAAGCAAGTAGGAAGAAATTAGAAGCTTTTGAGATGTGGTGTTACCGAAGAATGATGAAAATACCATGGACTGATAGGGTTACAAACGAAGAAGTATTGGAGAAAGTCGGCGAGAAAGGAAGTATGTGGAAAAACTTAAAGAAGAGAAGAGATAGAGTGGTAGGCCACTTGCTGAGACATGGGGGAATAGTCCGCGATATTTTGGAGGCAGAAATAGGAGTGAAGAAAGGCAGAGGTAGGCCTAGATTAGACTACTGCTCGCAAATAGTAAGGGATGTAGGTTGTAGCACAATTAGCGAAATGCGTAGGTTAGCACAAGATAGGAGAAGCTGGAGGTTAGCGTCCAACCAGTCTTAGGACTGATGACCTAATGATGATGATCAAAAACCTTACGTGAAGGGTAAAAATGGAAGATAGACATGAAATCAGCATAAATAACTCATTTATAATCACTTATCAAACCCAAATCAACTTTCAAACTGTCAAAATTTGTAGGCCTCAAATTTTGTTGTTTTCAATACAAATAGTTTTGTGTTTTCAATACAAAATAAAATGGAATGCATCACATAAATTAGACAGTCCTCCAAAACCGAATCCGTAAGTCTTTGAAAAGACCCCAGGTCATGATAGTCATAAGCCTACTAGTTGACAACTGAGCTACCGCAAAAGCCAATAAGATGTCAAATAGACTAACCGAGAGAGAATAAGACAATATGCAAAAAAATTTTTCTAAAAGGTTACAGGCCCTCTAGCTTTAAGAGGTCATCTCTAGCATGTCTCATTGAGACAAATAGTTATATTCCTGTTACTCATGTGAAAGGATAGGATTAAAGTAGGACAAATAACTTCCACAGGTCATAAAAGCACCCGTAGGTGAAGATGCATGTGTAAGACCGCAAGGCAATATAAAATTTCACCGTCTTTGTCGTTACTGATGTCTATTAACTCATTTTATTCCTCATCCATATAAGCTGACGGAACTTATGAATTTGTATATGATATGTGTATATAACATATGAACTAACATATTTCATATCTTTGGAAAAAAATTGATTTTTTACTTAAACTAACGCGAGAAAATGGCGAAGGCGCCAACAACATAGACTATTTTATATTTCATATGTACCGAAAAACTGAAGAAACTAAGTTTTTTTTAAAAGCGAAAATCAAAAATAGTGGAAAATTTAAATTACATGTCTAAAATATATCGTTTTGTATTGAACAAATGAAGAATGAACTTCTTTTGATTTGAACTTGCAAAAAAAACGGTAGAAAAAAAAACGGATTTTAGATTTTAAAAATATACCGAAAAGGGGGAAATCTTTCTTTTAATAACTTAGAAATGAAAGGCGCTACACAGTTTATGTTTTCAGAAGTATATATACCGAAGAATTGAAAATATAAGTTTTTTTATAAGTTATTTAAGATATATAAGTTTATATAAGTTCTATTTATAAATTTATTTATTAATATATTAAATATAATATTTATATATCTATATTATATTTATATATTTATATGTTTATATGTTTTATAAATTTTTTATAACTTTATAAGTTTTATAAGCTATTTTTATAACAAATGATGACAGAATATATAACGATATCAAGAAAGTGAAAAATCAACATTTCTTGCATGTAATTTTCATATAATGTCAATATTATTAAGATATCACAATGGAAAAGGAGTTTTTGTCCAAAATTAATACGCAGTTCATGTTGAAGTGAGCTTAAAACAAATATTCTCTTCTTGAATGAAGTGAAATACGTATGATGAAAGGCTTGGATTATACATTATCAATTGTGGACAACATATTTTATAATAAATAACATCTAGTACCTGATCCTGATGGCCCTAAACGACAATTAAATAAATATACTAGTAATTTATTCACACTCAAAAAACTACTCACTTATAAGTATTGCAAAAGTCGATTTCCAAAAATCAGGACACTTACGGTCGATACTCAAATGAAGTCATATATAAGGCTGGTAACGTTGGCAATAAATATGCATATCTACACGTCGTGGTAACATTTATTATGTATCTGTGAAATGTAAGCATATGCAATTATTATAATCAGTAGCGGAACTAGAATCGTTATAGTTTACTGTAGAACATCAGAAGGATATGTAAAACAAGTAGTATTAACTTTTTACAATTGAAGGAAAAAATTAATATTTCATTCATTGGAAAGTTAGCATATCTAAAGTGATAAATAAGAACTGTTTGGATATTGGATATGTATAAATTTTCGCAATTTTTGTATGACACTTTGGAGTGTTTATAAAAAAGACGTCAATTTAATTACTAAAAGCAACTGAATTGATTTAAGTATTGCTTAAATTTAAAAGTTTAGACACACAGAAATGGACTTCCTTCTCCTGAAGCCCCAGGCTGCGAAGGGGAAAGTTACACATACAGATGAGGACAAACATATTAATACTCAGGGACAGGTTGCAACCCCCCCCCCCCATCATGACTAGAACCCAAGCATATTGGATTATAGAGGATGGCATTTACAGACGTGTAACAGGCGTGGGCAGGCTAATGCAACTTCGGAGTTCCCTAGGGATCAGTCCTTGGGCCCGTCCTATGCATTATGTGTATTAATGACGTATAATGTTATTGCCTACAGAAACGCTTTCTAAAATTAGTTTATGGTGTCAGAATAATTTTCATAGTTTTCAAATCCTGTATGCTACATAAAATGTGTATGTTCCTTGTAAGTATAGACCAATTTTCATTGAAGAAAACTGAACAACTGTTTTAATTCAAAAAAAATTGTACGTTGCAGATAAAGTAAGGCAAAGTAAACTTAGGATTTATAATAATGGACAATAAGTTATAAAAATGGGTTTGTGCGTTCATTTATTTGTAACATAATAGATGTATTTGTAGCATACTTGATCACTTATCACAGTGATTGTATTATAAGCAACCTTAATATCTATTAGGTTTAGGTTTTTTTTCTGGGAAGGGCCGCGAAGCCCTGCAATACTCAGGATACTGCCCATTGTAAATAGGGCCTAAACGCGAGGTGCCTACACCATGCCAGAGCCGGGCACTGGCATAGCACATTTTCAGAGGTCTCCTCTACACTATCTGCATTTCTTGTTGGCATTCAGTCTTGCTAAGATGGTAGTTAAGTTGTCCTGACACTGACTTTGACGTGAGGTCTCAGACACTTTCCTTATCGCCCATGTTATTGTTTTTACAAACATATTCAAGCAATTGAATAAAATGTCAATTAAAATTACATTGCAAGTCGCATTCGGTGTTTGTTATGGCGTTCCCCAAGACTCCAACCTGGGGCCTGTACTATATTTATTGTTTGTCGATAGCTCAACAACGTATACACAACAATTTTGTTTGCATTTGACGCATTTAAAATATAATAAATAAAACTAGAAAGTTAACTTTTTCGGATAGAAATTTTAATTACTTTAAATTGTGGTAAAATTATATAGTATAGGATATCTCAGTTGGAACTATAAGATTTGGATTGCATGCAATTTGTATTCTGTCAAAGATGAGGCATCAATATTTATCCACTGCCATCTACAAACCATACGACATGCCTGTGTGTCTCATTACCAGCTTCATTTTCAAAGAAGTATGACGCACCAAGCCGTGCATCTTTGTGGATGCATTCCTGTTTCGTGAACGGCATGTGGATTTCTAGCACCCCTAATTCGACAATTTTGTTTGTGACGTATCCGTAAAGATGAAAATGTGCTTCATTGTTAAACAAAATTTTGTTGCAAATATCAGCATCACCTTCTTTCTTTTCTAACACTCAATTAACAAATGTACTACGTTGTAAATGTTCTGTAACTTTCAATTGTGTTAACTGAACCTTCTGTACCGATTGATTCCGATCTTTGTTTAAAATTCGATGCGTGGTAGCCCTTCACGGATTCAATTGTGTACCACGTCGAATTGACGCGTTTGGATACTCCCGTATATTTTCTCTCACCTCAGCAATATTTTCATCTGACCGACCACGACGAGGACGTATTGGTGTTACCTTATTAATAACAGAGCCCATCGCTTCAAATTCTTTGATTAATTTACGAACCGTTAACTCTGTGGAACTTTTTTCTTAATGCAACTGTAAATGGTCGCTCGCTTTCATAAAACAGCTGTACAGAAACCAATGTTGCACCCAATTCAAATCGTATAATTCCAAATGAGACATCCTATATATGGTACTGTGTCTTTCAAAATTTATTACAAATATAGGAATATATGTATTACATATATTGGAATATATGTAAGTTGTTTTGTAATTCAGCTTTGATGAAACTAGTGGCAATAGTGCGAGACGTGTTATAGATACATACCTCCCGAGATTGGAACATTTTTTCACTCACGATAAACCCAATATGACCATTATACCCGATCGTTTCATCTCAAACAAAGGTGTAAGAAACTTGCGCGAACATAAAAAAGTTATATCTGCCTAGAAAATAGTCTGTTTGCACTTATCTGGACGTGGTATTACAATTTACTTACGTATTATTAAACTAACGCTAATGTTGTAATAGGTAGATTCCCAATGTAGATAATTTACTGCCAAAAGATAAGAGTCAAGGCTAAATATAGGAACACACATTAAAAACAATTAAAGGAGTTTTTAATTCTAAACTAAACCCGGCGTAAGGTCAATAAGTCAATCGAACTTAATTCGATTTTAGTCGATCCAAATTATAACTCAAAAACCGCTAGAGAACATACGAATTTAATCGACTGCAAAAATTATGCTTAAAATCAATTAGTTTATTATTATTCTATTCTACTCTAAAGGCCTTGGTATACGCTAGAGTTTTTTTGTCAGAGTTCTGTCATCAGAGCTGCCAGAGACGTGTAAACGCGTGACAGAGTAGTGACAGAGGTGATGCCAGAGTGGTCTGCTGGCAGAGCTGTCAAAATTTTTCATGTATAAGCTACATAAAAACACTGTAAAACTTAGTGCCTTGGTACACACTGGATTTTTCTGTCACAATTCTGTCATCAGAGCTAACAGAGACGTGTAAACGCGTGACAGAGTAGTGACAGAGGTGATGCCAGAGTGGTCTGCTGGCAGAGCTGTCAAAATTTTTCATGTATAAGCTACATAAAAACACTGTAAAACTTAGTGCCTTGATACACACTGGATTTTTCTGTCACAATTCTGTCATCAGAGCTGCCAGAGACGTGTAAACGCGTGACAGAGTAGTGACAGAGGTGATGCTAGAGTGTTCTGCTGGCAGAGCTGTCAAAGTTTTCATCTAGCTTGTAAACACAGTGAAACTTACTCTGGTGCAGTTTATTTAGTTCTCTGTCACTCTGGTTGTCGTCGCACCATATTTTTTCTCAAGGTACAGAGTTATTTGTTTTTCGTACGCAATGTCTGATTTGAATGATGTCAACGACACAAAAATGAAAGTAATTAGTCGAATGTCTAGGAATATTTTCGGGCCATGGTCAAAAGACGAAACCAAACTGTTAATACAACTGTACGAAATACACCCAGTTCTATGCGACATCACTTTACAGGATAATGTGCATAAAAAATAGGATTATTGCGGATATTGCAACTGAACTGGGAAAGGAACCTCTAAATGTCAAAATGGCAAACCTTGAAGTGTCAATTTAGTGTAAATAGTGATAAAATTGAAGAAGTGTCAAAAATTATGGTACATACTAGGTTCACCATTTCGCAGTTCCAAGTTCATTTTATTATAAAAACCATTTTCTGGTCTTCTTGCAAAATAATCTTTAGTCCACACAACTCTATTTACTTGCTTTCTGTTTTCTTTTTCTTTCTCCTCTTCATATAATAAATAAACTACAACTGCTACCGCAGTCCTGAATATTGCTGCCATGTTATGAAGAATGTGAAGTATATATTTATTTTGTTTGTTCTCACCTAAAGATAAATCTCAGGTGTAAACAAACGCCAGAGATTATGACAGAGAAACTTACCAGAGCTCTCTGACACTGTCCCTGCCAGAGAAGAAAGTGCCAGATTTTTGTCTATGTGTAAACGCCGATGACAGAACTCTGGCAGCTCTGACGTCAGAGATCTAGCAAAACAACTCTAGCGTGTACCAAGGCCTTAAAGGCAATTTAACTGAAAGGTAAAAATGTCATAACGACGTCTAAAAATTATTAATATGAACTGATATACTGAATACTGGGAAGACTGTAATTTAGGAATGCGATGAATTCTTTTATACTTCATAAGATACCGTTAATGTTATAATTATGTTTTGTATCGAGTTTGATGTGCATTTTCTTTTGAAATTTGTCTGAACAAGCGTCTGAAAGGAACTGCATGTTTTAGAATGTTTTCAAACGTTCATTATCATATTGTTAATATGCACGTACACTCAATATTATACATACGGGCTGTTCATAAAGTAAATTGTTTTTTACTAAAAGGAATGCGGTTTTATTCGTTTCCTATACTTATTTATCAAAAAATTTCTAATTATAAATTCTACTTCATGTACAGTGCTGTCGTAATAATGAATAAATTCGTTAACAATTAAAAAAATTAATTTTATTGAAAAACTCTCGGACCCATCAAATTTAATTTTTAGCTATAATCCCTTCAAATTAGGAAAATTGAGGATATACATATATATATATATATATATATATATATATATATATATATATATATATATATATATATATATATATATATATATATATATATATATATATATATATATATATATGGGGCGTTCCACGCCAAATTGGATGGTTTGAAAATTTTTGAATTTTGATTTCCTTAATTTTTTGATATTTTTTAGTACCCCTCAAAAAAGTCTTTCTGGTTAATCAAATTTTCAAAAAAATCGCTCTTTTGTTGGTTTCTTGCTCATAACTTTCTTAATAATGGTCCAAATTAAACATTTTTTTTTGTTAAATCTTTGTTTTTAGATGGCCTTTACAGAAGAAAATACAAAAAAAATATTCAAAATGTTTTTGATTAAAATTTTTGAGTTTGAAATTTTAAATCGTGTTTTTGAAGGTGGGTGTATCTTTCGATTTTTTTGAAAATTTTTATTTCAAACTACTATTCCTTTAACAACTTTTAAAACCGGTCCGGTCGTGGGCCCTCCATAATTACTATTTTTTTTTCGATTTTTAAAAATTTTAAAAATGTTTTCTCTATAAATCATATTAAATACCGATTTTTGTTACTGTATACTTTCCTTTTACTTATTTTAAATTAATTTTAATATTCTTTAATTGTTAATAGGTGTTTAAAATCAATAAGTAAACGTTAAGTATATTTATAAACAATTATAACAAACGTTTTTATTTATTTTCGTGTTCTTTTAAAAATAGTTTAAATAATATTATCAATGCTATTTTTTGTTGTAAAGTATTTTTTTTATTTAAATAATAGTATCTTCTATGAATTTCTATTCAATTTAAAAAGAGTCGCACATCTTAATGAATGACTTTCTCACGTGGTAGCGCTGCTGACTGTTTCTTTATACCGACAGTTAGAAGTTCTTTAAACAGACAGTAGTTTGTTTCTTTGTATCATAACTGGGGCTAAACTATAACTGGGGATCGAAACCGACTAGTCTGCTCAATATTGCTGTCAAATTTTCACCTGAACACTATTTAGATGCAAAAGAAAAATTAGATTTGCGATACAATACAGCTACAGATAAAGTCAATCACAGGGACCCAAAAATTTCATTCAATCATTCCAAAGAGCGACGGAAATATATTAGCTAAGGAGTATTCTAGTTCACAAAATAATCGTTTATATAAAATTTTTAAAAGAACACGAAAATAAATAAAAACGTTTGTTATAATTGTTGATAAATAGACTTAACGTTTACTTATTGATTTCAAACACATATTAACAATTAAAAAGTATTAAAATTAATTTAAAATAAGTAAGAAAAGAGTATACAGTGACAAACATCGGTACTTATAGTGATTTATAAAGAAAAGAAAAATTTTAATATTTTCAAAAATCGAAAAAAAAATAGTAATTATGGAGGGCCCACGACCGGACCGGTCTTAAAAGTTGTTAAAAGAATAGTAGTTTGAAATAAAAAATAAAAAAAAAATCGAAAGATACATATAAATAGAAAGATGCATAGTTTTGCCTATAAATCAATAATAATGCTCTAGAGTGTTTTTTTTTTCATTTGCACAAGAGAAAACGGTTTTCGCCCTCTAGTGGCAAAACCGTGCGACTGTAAAAAAACAACACAAAAAAACAAAATGTGTCGGAAATTTTTATATCTACAACTTTGATCTCTTGATATTTTTCTCTACAATGCATAGTTTTGGCTTAAAATCGAAAAACAGCTCAAAAATAATTCTGCGCGCTCTAGCGGCGCAACTAAGCAGAATTTCGAAAAAATTTAAAAAACAAAAATTGTGGAGAATCGCAAAATCTACAACATCAAATCATGTCATGTTTTCCCAAAAATGCATAGTTTTTCAGAAAATCGCAAAAAACCGAAAAAATGACCAAAAACGCATATATATATATATATATATATATATATATAACAACCCTTTTTATATCATGCGCTAGGTGAAAAATATGTTGACACAACCCCAACACAACTTTCTGTATAGGTCGCTTAGCTATAGGAAAAATTTCCCAAAATCAGTGATTTTTTGTCTAATTTAAAGGGACTATTAGGCATTTTTTAAAATATACTTAATACATACAGGGTGATTCACTTAATTCACAGGGTGATTTTTTTAATTACGGAGTGTGAAACGGGAGCACACTGTGTACATACTGACCGACAATGTGTTTTTTATTACTGTCAGATAAAAACTTGAAATTGTATTTCGTTAAATAGTTTTTTTTTTAGTTTATTTTTTAAAGACACATTTCTTATCTTCCGTTTGGCAAAATCCGTATGTTTGAATAGTAACGTTGCCATTTTGTAAAAAATGGTTACGTTAATTGAACGAGAAATAATTTAAATTCTATCCATGACCGGGTTTGGAGAGGGGATGCACATCTAAAAGAAATAGTTGAACTGTTCAATGCAACTTATCCTGATCGGCAACTTATTAACCAAAGCATGGTAAGCAATGTTGTCTAAATGCTGCAAATTTGGGCATGTTCATGATCGTCCTAAATCTGGTCGACCCTCACATCAGATCAGCTTAAAGTTTTGACATTGCAAGAAAATCATCACTTGATATATAACCAATTGAGTTCTGTTTTCAACATGGCAGCTCCTACAGTATACAAAATTCTGAAAAAAAATCTAAACACCGTCCTTATAAGGTATGTCCAAGCTGTCTGAAGGCGACCTTGATGGATGAAATCAATTCTGGGAGCAAATGCAACAGCTATGAGATGATTATAACTGTTTATAACGATTTTAACTGTCTATAATACCGAAAGATTACACATTTCTCGATGCGCATTTCGCCAACCAAGTTGGCATCATCGGAAGGTAATTAAAACTGTTTCTTTTTTTCTTAAATCATCTCTGGGTTATGCCAACTGGGTTGATGAAACACGCGTCAAGATACTGATAACATTTCGATGTTCGTGTAAAACTGGGCACCTGTTTGTATTTCTTATATTAAGTAAACCAAATTTGGGTACAGGTTACCACCACATTCTGTGAATGTATCAACCCTTGGAGCAACCACTGGCGGAGTTCAATGTCATTGGATTAAACAAAAAGTTCATCGTGACTCATTTTATTTGTCAGTGTTTATTGGCAGAAACAGAATATTAATTAGTTTCCATACTAGGTTATTTTGTATAAGTAGGCTCAGAAAGCAACGTTTTAAATTGTACTTTAGTATCTTAGTAATATTAACCTTCCGCCGGACGCAGTCTGAATCCAAACACATTCGGGCGCAATGCATCTGAGAGATGCCGTATTAAATCTCACACAACTTAGATTTTAAAGAGGCGAAGATTCAATTAAACTCTTATTTTAATTAATACAATACAATAATAAATATTTCGCACTAATTTTTAATCTTGAACCTTTATAAAGGAACTTATTTAATGTTGTATAACGATAAATTTGGAAGATTTTTATAGAAGAACCAGCTATTGGCAGCTGTTGAAGTTTTTTTCCATTTTAAGGACAAAACACAAACATAAATTAGTATGGAACAATATTTTGAATACAGGAAACAAGCCACCTATTTTTTCTTGTAAAACTCATAAAGTTATATTATAATAAAATATTTGACATGAATTACAAAATCTCTCTTTTTACACACCTAAATTATTTAGACACCATTAAAGATGTATAGGCCATAAAGTTCATTCGACATTTGTCCTGAATCGGCGTACCGTATGCGGCACTGATGAGAACTAACAAGTTCGAAGCAGCTGTGTGTCGTTCGGTTCCGATCCGGGACAGATGTCGAATCCTACCTGTGGCTGGTTTTATTTTTTGAAAAATGAATTACAAAGAAAAGTTATAAGTAACTGCGTATTTTAAGTGTAAAGAATTATAAATACTCCTTCATCATTTTAGCATGTTACAAACAAAAATAAACATCGCTAATAAATATTGTTGGTAACGATATTTAATATAAACCAATAATGTTACAACTAAATGTGTTAATTTTGAATAATAATGCTATAAAAAGTCGGAATAAGTAAGTGTAGAGATACCAAAAAATATTATTAATTTAAATAATAAAAGAAATGTAACAAAATATAAAAGTGAAAATAATGACGTAATCAGGCGCAATGCATCTGACAGATCCGGGTAGCTCATACAAGTCCAGAGGATGCACTAAAGAAACCGGCACCATATCGAGAAGACCGGTTTAGAGCTAGAAAGCTATGAGGAAGTTGAGTTAATATTCGTAATACATACGAAAGGGCAAATAAAAAAAGTTACTGCCGGATCTCACAGATCGACTGCGCCCGACGGAGTATTAAAAAACAGTATTAAAGAACATACACTTTTGCTGCATTCTATAGGAAAATGTTGGTATTGGGCGATAATAAAAGAGGAAGTGACTTTGTCTGGGCTCGAATAAGCTGAAATCATTACCAGAAGGAAATGGTTTCTGTTTTGTAGGCAAAGCGTTCATACTTTTTATTGCAGTTTATGATGCATTGCGGTAAAAGATAAACAAGTAATCGTAGTGATTACTGCTGTAATCAATGCAGCCGGTAACGATCATTTACATAGTTCAGTCATAACAAAAAATCGAAAAGAAATGCCGAGTCCTGCCGAGTCGATTATTCGACGTTTGGTGGCCAAAATTGAATCAGTCTGTTTGATAAACAATCAGCCAACACCTGCACATCACCGAAACGCAAGGTCTGCTGAAAACATCGCTGCTGTGCGTAAAAGTGTACGGGAAAATCCTAGGCAGTCAATTTCTCGTCGTTTACAAAAACTTGGCCTTTCTGCGACTTCAGCTTGGGCGAATATTGCGTCGAGACTTGCATCTGCACCCGTATAAAATCCAACTGACCCAGAAACTTAAAGTAAACGACCATAGACAACGTGGTCGTGTGTTCGCTGATTGGGTTCTGGAGCAGTTGGAAGTTGACCCAAATTTCGCCAAAAAAAATCATCTTTAGCGACGAGGCCAATTTTTGGATGAATGGATATGTGAATAAGCAAAATTGTCGGATTTGGGACGATACCAATCCACACGAGATACACTAGCACCAAATGCGTTTTGAGAAAGTCGCTGTTTGGTGCCGAGTTTTATCTGACGGAATCATCGGTCCGTACTTGTTCCAAAACGAAACTCGCATTGCCATAAGCGTCAGCGGCGAGCGCTACAGATCGATGATAAGCAACTTCTTGTGGCCTAAACTGGATAATATGGATACCCACGACATGTGGTTCCAATAGGACGGCGCTACGTGCCACACAACACATGCCACGATGGACATTCTGCACGAGCAATTTCAGGGCATGACAGTCTCGTGCAGCGGCGACGCGAACTGGCTACCGAGATCGTGCGATTTAATGCCCTTATACTTCTTGCTTTGGGGCTATCTTAAAGTCAACATAACGAACGATATCCATCAAATTCAGCCAGATTTATACGACAAAGTATTGGACGTCCCGAGGACGTGTCACCAAGAAATGCAGCGGCGGACATCTGGACGACGTTATATCCCATACTTAATGCCATAAAATATTCTTTCAAATAAAAATTAAGTGGATATCTCACACACAACTTGTTTTATTTACGTTTAAAAATCGAGCGTCGCTAGTGAAAGACCCTGTATTTTAGCAGCTTAATTAAAACAATCAATAATGCGAGTACAATCCTTCTTGGAAGCAAAAAACAGTCAGCATTATCATAGTGAACAATAAGATGGAAAAGAGGGCTTACTCGTGCTTTTGTTTGCAACGTAAAGTATACTTGATCAGCCAATCAGACATTGATTATGTTGTAGATAACCTTTTCGAAGAAATATCGATAGCGATATAGTCTGCATAGCATACCTAAGGCGGATGCATAAAATAAACTTTATCCGACAGTTATAAATTCAGCAGAATTTACAAACATAAACGTTATTTTTGAGCTTGCACTTCAGAATAAAATAAAATATCAGAATTTATGTAAAACATGTGTGTACAAAAATCTTACAAATGTTGTATCATTATATATATATATATATATATATATATATATATATATATATATATATATATATATATAATATATATATATATATATATATATATATATATATATATATATATATATATATATATATATATATATATATATATATATATATATATATATATATATATGGGCACATCCATTACTTTTCGACGGAACATTGCGCACTTAGATCAACGATTTGTCTTATGATTTTTTATATGAAAGTAGGTCCATATGAGGTTTTTTCAGTCTCAGCCCAATCAAGGCAAATTTAGCTTCAGGAGAATTTTTTAAAATTTAAAATCTAGCAATTTTCAAAAATTTATTTCTCGCAGTCTATTTAACCGATTGATCTCAACCTGATCGCATTGTTTTTCGCTGAACTCTCTATTTATCGAAGAAAATTATATTAAAGCTAGCTTAGATCGTATGCGCGCTTTCAGGAGAATATTTTAACCGATCCGTTAATTTCATAATATTTGACCCTTCTTTAAAATGTCGCTATTTGTACAAATTTTAAAATTAAAAATTATGTATGGGCTCATATTGTTTGGCATGATTCATAGTTTCAGAATTAGTAAAAATTTTAAGTATCTAATGATTACACTTCGTAATATGACCTGTCAAATGTAATTGATTTTCAAAAAATAGCTATTTTCAATTAGCCTCAATTTTTTTCTTTGAACTTCGAGTTATTTGAAACTTTCACAAAAATTGATTTACTATATTCTTAAAGAGCCCTGAAAATTTGAACTTTCGAATCGAGCCAGGATACGAGTTACAAATTTTCAAATAACCTGAAAATCGTATTGTAACAACCAAGCAATTCATTCATTTTTCATTCATAATACTTTAGCAAGTAAGTACAATTAATGATAATACTTTATTTTACATTGTAGTATTATCATAAAATATAACAAGATTTTATTTTATTGGTTGTTTACTGTATTTCAGAAATTTTTGTTTATAAATTCAGTTGAACTACTTATATTATTTTTTCAAAATAAGTTTCTCTCATTTGTAAAGTATTATCATAAATTGATATAAATAAATGGTGGATCCACCCAGAAAAGCAAGAAATGACGAATATGTCGGCCATGTTCATGCAGCAGTGGCACGTACGCCTCGCCGTTCTTTACGAAAACACGTAGCCGCCTTAAATCTTTCTAAAACTACTGTCCACTATATCCTGGCAAAGGGCTTGAACTTACAAGATTCAACTGGTGCAAGCTTTGAAGGTATGCTTTCAATGACCGTCCATAAGTGAAGGAAGGCACCTTGACGATGTTATTTGTGATACATAAACATCACCTTTTCATACATTGTAAATTTAAATAAAAAATAGTGAACAAAATATTTATTTTGTTTTATAACCCAGTTTTATTCACCATAAAAAAAAAGAAAACGTTCCAAGACACTTGTTTCTATATTTTTTATGTAAACTTATAAAGCAAGAGGAATCAATCAACAGATTAAATATGTATACCAGGACTAGTCAAAAAGTCGATTTCCACCGACGAACAGCTTTCTAGATCTTTCTGAACTTGTCATGGTATACCTTTATATAGTTTATAAAAAGGAGTGCTTGTCTAGTTAGTTAGTAGTTAATTATCACACCTTATGTACAGGGTTAGTCACCTAAAATTGACCCCCCCCCTTTATTTCTCTTAATTTCAATCGAATCGAAAAATTAAAAAAAGGATTTTACATAATCTTTTATAAATTTTTTGAATATTTAAACAAATTTTCAAAAACTCTGCAAATTGAAAGTAGGCGAACAACTTTTTATTTTTTTTTTAATGGAACACCCTGTATTTTTTACTTAAAAAAGTTACACATAGTTTTCTGATCTCAAAAATATATAATTGTTGTATCTTGGTAAGTATAGTTTTTGAGATATTAATACAAATATATAGTCACATCACAGGAATAAGTTTGGCATAAGACCATAAATCAGGAGAGCTATGTTTTTGAGATATAACGACACATCTTGTTTTTTAAGAAACAAAGTATGAAAATTCTTTGATGCGGCAACACATAATAATTATAATAAACAAATAAACCTTTATTAAAATGACAACAACAAAGTTTAATGAACACAAAACATAAATAACGAAATAATGATAAAAAAAAAAACAATGCGCAACAATAAATAACATAAAACCAATGAACTTTATTAAAATTAAACATATCTATATGTTCTCCACGTATCCTCCGTTTCTATCAAGGCACAGTTGGCATCTTTTAATAAATTCACTTCTAACGTTTTCAAATAAATGAACATTTTGCCCCAAATTTTCTATTTCTTGACTGATACAGTCCTTCAACTCATCCGAGTTATTATATACCGAATTTTCGTATATGTTTTGTTTTAGTGTTCCCCACAAAAAGGAGTCCAAAGGACTCAAGTCTGGGCTATTAGCGGGCCAATGTATAGGACCGTATCTTCCTATCCAAAATAGATATTTGTCATTTAAATATTCCGTTACGTTCCGTACAGAGTGTGGAGGAGCACCATCCTGTTGTCAAATAACAGAATTCCTGGTTGAAAGGGGAATATTATCTAAATAGTTCTCTACTTCACCCCGAAGAATATTCAAATGCTGAACTGCATTCAAGGACCCATTAATGAATACGGGACCCACAATTGTATTTTGATGAATACCGCACCACACATTTACTGTATTATATCCTTGGGTTTTTATCTTTTCTATAATATGTGGATTTGCGGGCGCCCAATAATATGCATGTTTCCTATTAATAAGTCCAGCCGTTGGAAGCTACTTTCATCGGTCCAAAATAAGTTTTTTAAAAAGTTATTGTCGTTTTCTGCTCTCTCAATCATCTCTCTACAAAAAGCTCTTCTGTCGGCAAAGTTATTTTCAGTTAAAAGCTGAACTGGCAAAATACTATAAGGCTTATATTTGTGACGTTTTAATATACGTCTTATACTTGCTTGAGAAATATTAAATTCTTCTGCAGCAGCGTTAGTAGATTTATTAGGGTGTTCGGTAAAAAAAAAGTAAAACGTCCATTTCCACATGTTCTCCTGTTTTGGACTTCTTTCTTTCTCGTTTCTTATCTTTTAAGGATTCGCTGTCCCCAAACTTGAGATAAATATTAATGAGAAAGTGTTCTTGGAGGGAAGCCGTCTTTCAGGATATTTTCTTGCATATTCTCTTTTAGCTATATATTTGTTTTTATTGCTGGTTAAGTAAATTTCTAATATTTCTTTCCTTTCGACTAATGAATATCCCATATCAATATATTAGATATATTAACAAGTGTATTAAAACTTAACTTAAAGCGTATTAATAATATAACAATCAAACATAAGTCAAACATAATATAACTGTCAAACGAAGCATTATTGTTTCTTTAAATCATTTCGGTTCATAGCTCTCCTGATTTATCGTCTTATGTTAAACTTATTCCTGTGATGTGACTATATATTTGTATGAATATCTCAAGAATTATACTTACCAAGATACAACAATTATATATTTTTGTGATCAGAAAACTTTGGGTAACTTTTTAAGTAAAAAAATATAGGGTGTTCTATTTAAAAAAAAATAAAAAAAATTTCGCCTCCTTTCAATTTGCAAAGTTTTTGATAATTTGTTTAAATATTCAAAGAATTTATAAAAAATCATGTAAAATCCTTGTTTGAATTTTTCGGTTCGATTGAAATTAATAAAGGGGGGGTCAATTTTAGGTGACTAACCCGGTACCTTTATAGTTATATTTAATTACGTCCTCAGCTAAAAATTTAACTCGTGCTCTAACCAACATGTAACTTGGGATTTTAAAGGCTGCAGTTATTTATTGGATTCGCATTAAAATACAATTGTAATACAAAAATACAATGCAAAGTCGGAATTAATATATAGAATTTCCACAACCGGCTTTATCAATATAAAAATATTTAAATAATTGATTTTAGGAATTGAGGAACTTAAATAATTTCCTATTCTTGACAGCTTGTCAAGAATAGGAAAAAGGGTGAGATTTCACTATGTATGCATAGAAGATAGAGTGAGGCAGCATTCGGAGGAAAAAGGATGTACTTTACGCATGGCTAGATCGAACTCTGTGTACACATTCGATATTCACTCTGCAAAGGTCGCAATGCGACTGAGTAAAGACCAGGCTATTTACTGCGCGCCTGGTGGGCGGTGCACCGTTATCGCAGTTTTGAAACTTGTTCCTATTCTTGACAAGCTGTACACAATGCGTATCGAAGAAGGTCCAATTTAGTTGGAATTATATTGTTTTTTAATTTTACGAATATCTTGGATTGGATTGTCTAAATGCTTCTTTTTATCTACGTAAATTTCTATTATATATTAACCAATACAATTTTGTTACAAATTTTGTTAAATAATTGTGTTTTTATATTAGTACCATATTTGATTCATTTTCATAAAATTTGTATTAATATCTTTAAAACGCGTGACAAAGAAATGGAATTAGGCGACTATAAAAGTAATCAGCAAACTATTCTGTTGTTTTTACATAATCATAAAACTAATACGAAGTTTTACATACATATTTATGTACTCGTATAATAATGAGGTTATCGATAATGTGTTACTGTCAAATAATATTACTTCTGGATGACAGATGGTTCGTAAATTATGTTGATTTTGAACACTAACGAGACTGTAGGGGGCTACGTGTATATGTATCTAAAACTGCTGAAAGTAAGGAATATCGATTTGGCATGAAATAGAGAGATGTACTATACGTTACTTAGAAGTTAGAGTGAGTTAGATATAATAAGTTTCATTAAATATAAGAAAATTGGAACAAATCGAAATCTTGATTCACAGAATCCTAATAGAATCCTAATAGAGTATCCTAATAGAGAACAACGTAAACATACAGTTTTACATTAACTTGAAATGAAGGCTCTAATAGAAAAATAATTTTCCAAACATAATTTAACAGAAAAGTCATCCTCCTGAATATATTTTTTTTAATAATTCACAGATATTTCCTTCAGCCACAACGCGAAAGGTTCTTTTAATTATTAATATACTATTAATTTCATCGCTATTTGCCAAATAAAAAAGTCTTATCTTGCCGATAAACGGAAGAGTCTACCTGAGTCTAGCCATAAAAACAAGCCAAGGTTATGTTTTGAGATTTCTTATTTGGCAAATAGCGATGAAATAAACAATACATATGCCAGTTCAGCTCATCACATGAATTCTAAAAAGTTAAAATGTTTATAAAATTGTTGCATTATCAAGAAAAAATGTCAATGACGAAATATTTTTCCAAAGTGTCACAAAAATGTATCGACGTCAAATTGTTGACTAATATAATTTATAAATGTTTTAACAAATTTATTCCAAATAAACATAGTTTAATAATAATTTTTGAAAGCCTCTTCGTGGTGAAGATGGATTGACGATGATTCGAAAATGACGGCACTGATAGCAAATTAATTTTCCAAAAATAATTTCACGGAAAAGTCATCCTCCCCAATAATCAGAGAAATTCACTTCAGTCGAGAAACTTCTTGTTTACACAATCCACACTCAATGCAACGTCAATAAATTGCATACCCTCAATTCTCGTGGTTATACTCGTATTCTTATGATCATCATCATCATGAGGTCATCAGTCCTAAGACTGGTTGGACGCTAACCTCCAGCTTCTCCTATCTTGTGCTAACCTACGCATTTCGCTAATTGTGCTACACCCTATATCCCTTACTATTTGCGAGCAGTAGTCTAATCTAGGCCTACCTCTGCCTTTCTTCACTCCTATTTCTGCCTCCAAAATATCGCAGACTATTCCCCCATGTCTCAGCAAGTGGCCTACCATTCTATCTCTTCTCTTCTTTATGTTTTTCCACATACTTCTTTTCTCGTCGACTTTCTCTAATACTTCTTCGTTTCTAACCCTATCAGTATTTTCATCACTTTTCGGTAACACCACATCTCAAAAGCTTCTAATTTCTTCCTACTTGCTTCCCCTACCGTCCAGGTTTCGCAACCGTATAGTGCCGTGCTCCATACATACGTTTTCAAAAATCTCTTCCTTGTTTCTAAGTTTATTACCCCGGAGCATAAAAGTGCTTTCTTTTTGTTAAAAGCTACTCGACCCTGCGCTATTCTTTGTTTTATATCTTTATCGCTTCTTCCATCCCAATTTATTTTACTTCCTAAATAAGTGAGGTCTTTGACTTCCTCCAATCTTTCATTATTAATTTGTACTTTCGTTTTTGCTCTGCTCTCGCGCCCTCTGCACACTAACACTTTAGTTTTGTTTTTATTCACCCTCATTCCGTATTCCTCTGTCAACACTGCCTCCATTTCGTTCAACGCTGATTCTAATTCCTCCTTACTAGATGCTAATACTGCTATATTATCCGCGAATCTCAGCATTTTTAGTTTCTGTCCCTGTACTTTAATCCCGAAATCCACTCTATCTTTTACCACATTAATCTCCTCTTCGATATACAGATTAAAAATTAGCGGTGATAGCGTACATCCTTGTCTTACTCCTTTCCTAATACCTACTTCCCTTCTTTCCCCTTCTACTTCTATAACATCAGTTTGCTCTTTATATAGATTGTGTACTACTCTCCTATCTCTATACTTCATTCCCGCGCTCTATTCTTATGATATATACCAAAAATTTGTGAACGACGTAGTCTGGCGGTATGTTTATTTGTCATTGATTTGAAAATGTATTATCGTGAAATGAAGAGAATAAGCACTAATAAGAGGGGTTATAATGTTTAAAGGCCTATACTTTTAGCAAGAACAAATATCAATGTTAATATTTTTTTTTTCGAATTGTCGGAAAAATCAATTAAATTGACTGGTATACGAGCGACTCTTATGAGTCACTTGCAATATTTATTTACTAAATTATAAACAAACGTTTAAAAATTTTCATAGCCTACCGTTACCCTATTTTTCTTTTTAATAATTCAGAGATATTTCCTTCAGCCACGACACGAAAGGTTCTTTTATTTATTAACATACGTATGCGGAATCAGCTCTTTATATGAATTCCAAAAAGTTAAAATGTTTATAAAATTACTGCATTGTCAAGAAAAGATATCAATGGCAAAATATTTTTTTCCAAATTGTCAAAAAATGTATCGACTTCAAATTGTTGACTAATATAATTTTTAAAAGTTTTAGCAAATTTATTCCAAATAAACATAGTTTAATTGGAATGAAATAGTTTTTAAAAGCCTCTTCGTGGTGAAGATAGATTGACGATGATTCGAAAATGACGGCACTGATAGCAAATTCATTTTCCAAAAATTATTTCACGGACAAGTCATCCTCTCCAATAATCGGAGAAATTCACTTCAGTCGAGAAGCTTCTATTGTTTACATAATCCACAGTCAATCCAACGGAAATAAATTGCAAATTGCACACCCTCAATTCCCATGGTTATATTCTTATGATATATGCCAAAAATTTATGAACGACGTAGTTTGGCGGTATGTTTATTTGTCATTGACTTGAAAATGTATTATCGTGAAATAAAGAGAATAAGTACTTAGAAGAAGGGTTAGAATGGTTAAAAACCTATACTATTATAAAAAAATATATATCAAGGTTAATTTTTTTCAAATTGTTAGAAAAATCAATCAGTTAAATGGACTGGTATACGAGCGACTCTTATCAGTACTTTGCAATATTTATTTACTAAATTATAAACAAACGTTTAAAATATTCATAACCTACCGTCATCCTATTTTTTTTCTTCATTTTAAAACAACTGAATGTTCGACACAGCGCCTCTCGATAGAAAAAATGTAAAACAGAGTATATCTCACAATCAGTGAACTCACCGATTTTCAAATTATATAACAGTCCGCGAATCAATTCCTCACCTTCCGATAAAGTAATCTTAAACTGGCACACTACTAGTGCAGCGGACGCACTAACTATTATATTGTAACACCAAGAAACTGAAATGATAACGACCTGATAAAAATTAACCACGATTACGCTGGCCGAAGTGAAAATAAACGCAAATTCAGCTCTAATTAATACAGGGTGACTCACCTATTCGAAAGGGTGAACGTGGGAGACATGATAGAGATAGTCTGCCATTCTGGGGCAGCATCCACTCGCGAAGGCGCTCATCGTCGGAAAATCCATATTGAAAAATGGACGCAGGCGCGCCGAGGACCCCTCGACAGGAATCTAGCAGGCTAAGGCCGCGTGAGGCGCTATGGAAAATCCAAGCAGGAAACTGTTCGCGTTACTTCTTTTTCGGGTGCTGCTTTTTCTTTAGGGTTGTGAGGCATATTTTTATGCGCGGGAAACACATTTTACGTACTTAGTGATTTTCAGGAAGAGATTTTTGATGGGCAAGGAAATTGACATTGCTGCACGTAATTGCTGCCGAAAATATTACGATAAATATCGTTTTTTAAATTTTCATTAGTAACACGTTTTTCTAGAACATATTTCAAGCTCGATATGAAATTAGAAAATGCGACAATTTAGAATGAGACACCTAAAATAGATATAAAGTATGGGCAACCGTATGTTATTACAATAGTATTGATACTACTTATATTAGTATACAGTGTAGACCATAGTCGTTTGTAAGTATTCCAGAATATAGAATACCCGAAATATCTCCTGAAATGGCGCATTCTTTCAAAATTGCTTAATGGGTCATCGTATTCAACATATATTACGAGCCCAGGCTCATAATAGTTCACCCAGGCATAATTTTATAACTAATATATTTAAATAAAAGTAATAACACTCTCAAAACTATTTTATTAAAGACACATATTGGTAACAGAAACAAAATATAAACTTTTAACTTCAATACGATGAAATATTACTAAAGGGTCTTTCAGTAAGGACGCTCGATTTTTAAACGTAAATAAAACAAGTTGTGTGTGAAATATCCACTCATTTTTTTTTATTTGAAAGAATATTTTATGCCATTGTATAGAATATAACACCGTTCAAATGTCCACCGCAGCTTTTCTCGATGGCACGTATTCAGAAGGTCCAATTTTCGATGACTTTGTCGCATAAATCTAGCTGAATTTGCTGGATGGCGCTCGTTCGATACTAAGAGAATAAGACTCGAAACTACCAACTCGTAAATGTTATTAACTACACGATAGAAAAGATCAATGAATGATAGAAGGGGTCAGGGGGCTAGAACATATTGCTAAAACCCCAAGAACTTTTGCAATATTAAGAAATAATATAAAGGTCCAAAATATACTTAAAACTAGACAAAACTACATATATTTAATACTAAGTTTTAATAAAATCAGTCGACATGTGAACTCAAGCAGCGTAAGAAAGCATTAATTCCACGCCACACACTTCAAAGCACGACAAATGACATTACCACCCAATTTCTCGTCTGGAATCGCCAGGGTCGCCGGAGAAGAGGAAGTTCAAAAGTAATCTGGATCAGTACAGTCATGAAAGAAACAAATAGAAAGCAAAAACCATAATTGAGTTGAAAGATCTAGATTAAAATAGGGTGTATTGAACCATAATGATATGAATGTATTACTTTTTATCGACGAGGTATTCATTTAACCATTTACCCTAAATTTACTTATATACTCAGTGGAAAGAACTATTAAAGTACTGCAGACTTCAATACTTCAAAAATTTATGCAAAGTATAAAGAAGTTATTGGAGGTTCCAAATTATTTTTACTTTTCCGCACACCACTATACGCGGAAAAGTAATGTAATCGTGTAAAAAAAAAATTCTATTGTCTATTTTTCGTTTTTCGGCCTAAAAACCAAAAAGAGAGGTTTTTAAACCATTTTGTGTGTGTGTATCGTTGTCGTCGGCATTTATTATTGTTAGCACGATAATTCAACTAAATCATGTCGGATAAATCGGTTTTTGACTGATTCTGATCGTAGACGTCTCCCAGACGACACTTATTGATTTTGAGGTGGATCGGATACACCCCACCCTGTCCATGGGTCATGAGAAAGCACGACGGTGGACTATTTAAGAATTTTTTTTGTTAACATGATAACTCAACTAAATCGTGTCGGATAGATCGGGTTTTGACTGATTCTGATCGGGTACGTCTCCCAGACGACACCTATGATTTTGAGGTGGATCGGACACACCCCACCTTGTCCATGGGTTATGAGAAAGCACGATGGTGGACTATTTGAGAAAAATTGAAAAGAGTAAAACTGTCACATAAAATACATACTCTGCATTTATGTGCTGGTTTATTTTTTCTCGGCCACTCAATTTCGAGATAGAGATGTTCTACGTGCGGAAAAGTTCGTTTTAAGGTTTTAAAACTGTTTATTTTAAGTATTGTTTGTAGTTATTATTTAGGGAAGCAACACTGGATTGTATGGATATTGGACATTATTTGGATATTTTTATGGCTTTTCTGTGTTTAACAGCATTCTTGATAAAATTTCTCCATTACCCATTCATTTTTTTATTGTCTATTTAGCTATGGCGTGTTTATCAAATAGGGACAGTCTTTATTTACACCGTTAATCATTCCATCATCGTTTCCCACAATTTATGTTGCGAAAGAAAATAAAAAGTGGGTGTGATTTCCTTTCTTGTATGTTGCTTTCTGTGTTCTGCGGTTCTAAGCTTGATAAAATACCACAAGCAAATGAAATCATCACATCACATCAGGCGTCGATAGATTAAACCTTAGTTAAATTTTATACATATGACAATAACAAGATGTAGGGTAAACGTTTGTTTACAGGGTGAGTATATCTAAACGTACTAATATCAGCAACATTCATTTCGGAAACAGTATTAGGTGGATGTAAACTAATTTTCGCAAATATGAAGAAAACTAATGAGACTAGTTTTTTTTTAATGAAATACTGATCGGTTGTATAAAACTATTAGTTAAAATAATGAATAGTTAAAATCAATAGGTAAAGGGTCTTTCAATAAGGACGTTCAATAAAGAAAGAAATTTTAGTCGATTAAACGAAAACTGTTATTCGATTAATAACGGATTTGATACCCAAAAGTTTTTGAGTTTGCTGAATCCGATTTTCAGTGGTTTTGCAAACTTTAAGATGGCGTATTATCCAATATGATGAACGAATGTCCCAAGCCCGTGTTGGATACACCATTTTCAATTTTGATGTTAAATCCCATATTTTCTTTTTTTAGGTCAGGGACGTAGCGTACATGGATACGAGTGATGCATTGCATCCCTTTGAACTTCTAATAACACTAATTTGCTAATTTTTTAAAATCGATTTATTTAATTATTACAATTTTTTAATTATTTTAAACCGACCGCAAACATACATTATTTACTTTAAACGCTACCATCAACTTTTTATTTCAAATCGGCCGTGAAGGCGCCCGAAATTATTGGACTCCCGCGTTACTTGCTGCAGTACCGAAATGCGATGGTCCACGTTACATCCAAGCTATGCTTTAGATGGGCAAAAAGGTCAGTGATCTTACGCAGTCAACGGTGGAACCTCGAGTGGGTGTTGTCGTTATTTCCGTACTCAGTTATGCAATTATGTGAACGCATCTTAGCGACTGCCACCATAACATAAAGAAGATTTGGAAGCGCTATTTCAGGTTGTGGAAAATGAAATGAGGAATGGGACCGAGAAACCATTATTTATGCTAGAGGTCTTTTAACTTTATTGCACGACATTGATTTTAATATTTTCTTAGCAGTGTTTTCTGCAATATTCCCACATTCCGATAGTCTGTTTAAAATTCTACGGGCAAAAATATCAGATATTAGTTACTACAATAAAAATCACATTTCCGATCCATCGCCGATTTCAAATCACATATTCAAAAAATGAGAAACGAGTTTAGTGACATTTTGGAATGTATGGACAGATTTGTGTTAGAAAATCAACCACCAAGTAAAATAATGCGTTTGGATTTAATTCCTGAAGAAGATAAGAAAGACACCTACGCACGATTGTTTTATAAAATTTTGGACGTTATTACTTTGAACATTAGTGAACGGTCTAGTGAAATTTCTAAACTAAATAAATAAATTTTAAATGAAATTTCTAAACTAAGTAAGTTCCACATAATTTACTTCATTCGTGAAACGTTTTCCTGACGAACTTCTTTCTTCTTTGGTAGATACATATGGAACATTCTTTGACGCAAACCGTTTAAAAAGTGAACTTTCAGTGATTTATAATGATCCCGATATGAAAAAGAGCACTGTATTTGAGCTTCACCAATATATTATGTCCCTTCAATTAATTATCTCCTGTTTTCCTGGAGTCGTTAAAATTGTGTTGTTTAATTTTGACTATTCCTGCCACAAGCCGCGAAAAGATCATTTTCATGTTTAAAGAGAATAAAGACTTATCTGCGAAATTCTCAAAAACAAGAAAGACTGTCAGCTTTAGCAGTAATAAATATTGAAAGTGCCTTGTTAGAAGATATGAGATGGTCTCCAACATTTGAAGAAACGTTTTCGCTGGACAATCAAAAACCGAAGAATTGATCTTCATTTTAAAAATTAGGATATATACCTCGGCATAGTCATTTTAGGTTAGTGCCTTTTTTTATTTTTACCATTTTCATATAGCCTACCATACATCCGACTATACCTCTTCCCCTTATAAAAATTTTATCACATCCCTAGATTATTTTCTCACGCTACACCCTTGTTTTAGGTCAATTACGGATTAACACTTTAAATGTGTTCAATATAGAATAGAAATTAGTTATAAAAAGAAGTTCTAAGGGACACCCTAAGCGCAAAATAAATCTGTGGAAATGTGGCTAAAATGGGAAAAATCATGATGGTTAGGAAATCTCGAAATCCTATCGTACTCGAAATACAAGCCAGTAAGCCATTAACGTAAATCAAAAATTGTATAGGGCCAGTAGCAGGCCCTTGAGGGACGTTATTCTTCTCCTTCACAATATTACAGACTAGAGTAAGGCTGATGTAATTATTTTTGAAATATTTGTTAATTATTAATTAATATTACCAATGGCGAAGCGTCCATTAAGGCTGTAAGGCGCAGCCTACCCTACATATTTTAGATGGTAGACCCCTTTTTATATTGCCACTTGCCTTTGCCAGAATGATAAACATTTTCTATTCATATTATCATACATATTTCCAGTTAAACAGAAGCGCCGGCAACCGGCAGTGCGCAAGCTTTGACCGGCCGCTGTCTAGGCTGTCGACAGTCAGCCCAGACAGCGGCTTGGTTTTAACGGACTATAGAGATCTGCGGTGCAGGGGAGGAGAGGGAAGTACACGAAAAATAACATGCAATTTAGCTAGCTTGATCGATCAGTTTGCGTAATACGGTGGCTATAATATTAACCCGTCGTTACTCGTAGTGATTAGTGTTATTTTTGAGGATAATGGCGGCC
The DNA here is from genome assembly GCA_037954035.1 of Rosalia funebris. Lineage (NCBI taxonomy): Eukaryota > Metazoa > Arthropoda > Insecta > Coleoptera > Cerambycidae > Rosalia > Rosalia funebris. The sequence goes on along the minus strand of JAZFAV010000011.1, from coordinate 10,501,764 downwards.
CTAGACAGCGCCGATTTAGTAGACTTTCGAATTAATACGAGTGGTTATTTTAATAATTTATCTTTAGAAGATAAACTGAAAACTAAAGACGCATTAATTATAATAAACTGAAATTATAAACTGAAAATTATAGCGGCAAAACCTACCAATTTATTTCAAGAACTATAGATGTTCTTGCAGAAAAGAAAACGCGGCGAATGGAACTGATATACAAAAAAATATAGGTAAGTTGTTTTTGCGATTTAACTATTCAATATATATATATATATATATATATATATATATATTGCATTAAAAATGAGCAGCCCCCGGCCCTCGCTTAATTCAGGATGACCTACCCTCAGCTTGAATCGATGCTTCGCTACCGAATATTACTATGATTTTTGCTTTTATTTGTCAAATTTTGGTTCTAGTGTTATGTTTAAAATGGTGAAAGTAAATACTAATTTTATTTCTTGGTCTAGTGTGACTTATTAGTTTGATTATTTCAATATGTATTACATAGTTTTTTTTTTCAATTCCTACTTACTGTCATAGAGAAAAATATTCTTACCTAGGATGACAATATAATAATATATCCACACATCATGAAATTTTTGTACACGTAAAAAGTGAAAACGAGTATCGAACATTTTCATATTACGCTTAAATGGTACATATATTTCACAATTTTTTAAAGCTTTCGTATACTATAACTAGTTCCACACCGTATTACACTTTATTTTCTCCTTTAACAACATAGTACGATATACAGATATAAACAAGGGGCTCTAATGACTTGAGATAAACGTTATGTAACTATAACGGAATTGAGATATTGTGGAAATTAACACGAACGCTCAAATTGAAAGTACAAAGGAAATTAGAATAGTCAACGTTTGAGTTAACGTAACAAATTAAGCATCTCCTAGTTTGCAAAAAGATGCAATAGGTCACTTATTACGGTATTATTTCTTGAGATAATAACGGTTAGAAGAGGTTCAGAGGATTATTAATTGTGGACTGTTTTTCGATGTTTTACATATCGTTTAGATCTTTCGTGTCATTGTAAGTCCAGTGAAGTAATCGTACTCTTCTGGCTGTCAACAACTGGCATGCATGTATATTTGCAACCAGTTCTGTAACCCCTATCAATTATCCGATCATACAACAGAATACGGTGGACATTCATGTCGATTACCCAACGCTGGACTAATAAAAGTGTAGTCCACACTTTACTCCACATATACAACAAGGATGGTTAACCTATTGTATTCTATAAAGCTGAAACAATACGATTCGTACTGTGGCCCAGGATGGCGGGCTAGATCCAATAATAATGGGGGTTGGTATTGTATGCTTAAATTCTAGTCCCAACATCGCGAGTATTGCGTTTCTCCTTGAACATGGATGTGTTTGTCCTTGCCTGTATGTGTAACCTTCCCTACGCAACCTGAGGCTACCGGGGAAAGAGGTCGAGTTGTGTATCAAAAACATAAAAAATAAAATCAACTAAGGCAAATTAAAATTAAATTTACTATTCTTAATGGACTGGTCTGGTGGGAGAGAGCCTGTTTAAAGTCGGAAGTCAACCGACTTAACAAGCTAAGAGGTTTGATTCTAAGAAGTATAACCGGAGCCCCAAGATCGACACCGATCGAGGCGATGGGGATACTGACAGGATACCTTCACTTCAGGACTTCAGGATACCACCTCTTGATGTCACCCTGAAAGTGGATGCTACAAAGGCAATGCACAGGGTGGGAAACATGAACAGGAAGGTAAGGGACCTGAATAAACTCTCAAGAGAGCTAGCTGAGGAGGGGCTCCTATGGATGCCCTCTGACAGTACGGGTGTCCACTTCCTGTTTGACAAGAAATATAAGATCACCCTCACCAGTAAGACCGACTGGATAGAGGGCCAAGCTGGATTGCCGCTTTATGGAGATATCGGGTACACGGATGGAGCCAAGAGTGGGAACAGAGCGGGTGCAGGGTGTATAGGCGACGCGATGGGATAGGTAAAACCTTCCCCCTGGGTACACTACTGCACTCCAGGCCGAGCTAGTTGCAATTAAATACGGCGTTCTGGAGGCCGACCAAAATCGGACCCAAGAGAAGGTATGTATCTGCTCGGATAGCAGGGCGGTGTTGGCAGCCCTGAATTCAGCAACGACAAAGTCGAAGCTGGTCTATAATTACTATGAAGGATTGAACCACTTGGCAGGGAAGGGACCGGCGGAACTCTTATGGATACCTGGGCATAATGACATTAAGGGAAATCTAATTGCAGATGACTTTGCCAGACTAGGGACCAGGGAAAACCTCTATGGACCAGAACCTGCAGTTGGGAATAAGTCCCATGCATAAGGAATGCATATAAGCACAAGCTGAGGCTGACTGACAGCCCGGCCTGCAGATACTGTAAAGAAGACGAGGAAACCTCGATTCATCTTCTTTACACCTGCCCCGCACTAGAGGAGAGGAGGTGCCTTCTATTAGGGACCCCTATTATCCTAGAGGGGGCGAGGCTTAAGGCGGGGGATGTGCCTAAATTGCTCCTTTTATGGGATAGCATTTTTGGATAATGACCAGGATAAAAAGGTATCGCCAAGGGACTACTCATGCGATCAGTGGCTGATGAGGCCCAAACCCATATAACATAATAATAATAATTCTTAATGGAAATAAAAACTTAATAAAAAAAGAAGAAGCCGCACTGGTGTTTTTTTTAACGAAAGTATTGAGGAAGATGAAACAAATGGATGCTCAGTGGATGAGGACGAATTAGGAATTGTGTTGGTTATATAAAGAATCATTCATGCCTAACAAGTACAAGTACAATCAGAGTACAAAGAATACGATAGGCAGGACACGTGTTAAGATTCGTGACAATTGTTTCACAAAGCAAGAGGTCACAGGAGGAATAAGAGGAGGGAGGAGAAGAGGTAGATTACTCACTAGTTGGCTACAAGTGATAGAAGCAGACATACAAGACATAGAAGTGGAAGACTGGAGCAGAATAGCAAGAAGCAAGAAGAAATAGAAGAAAATATGTATACGTAACAAAGTGATTTGGCTTCTTGGCCCCCTATACTACCGTGTAAGTGGTAAAGACACATTTAGTGCTGTGAAATAAAAAATCTATTACAAGACTAAATTTTTGGTTAACTGCATTTCATCGTATCTATATTTACTAAGCTGTTTTCGTGTATGTCACGAAATCTTTAGGTCGGTGTATGAAATGCTTTTCGTTCGAATTTCGGCATTTTGACAAAATCAATGTAGTAAATCGACCCGTGCAACAACGTGGTAACTTTTGTTTTTTAATCCGAAGCCTCTAGAGGCATGCTCCAGAGGTACTTTCGATATGAGTGAGGGAGCGGCGCAATATTATGGCGATTTGCTTACTCGTCTCTATTTACTAAACGGCTGTTTTCGTGTGTGTCACAAAATTTTTAGGCCGATGTACGAAATACTTTTCATTCGAATTTCGGCATTTTGACACAATCAATATAGTAAATCGACCCTTGCGAACAACGTGATAACTTTTGTTTCTTGATCCGAAGCCTGAGGCATGATACGGAGTTGCCCTCGGTATGAGCGAGGGGGTAGCGCAATACTATTGCGATTTGTTTACTTGTCTATATTAAAGTTATAATTTGTTCCTGTATGTGTCGTAAAACTGATAAATATCCGTCAATATTTAAGAGGTGTTTAAAGTTAAGCACCAGGAAGCCCTCCCTTTAATTGGTTCACGAGTTTAAATCACAAAGCACCTCTAACTAAATTGTTCAAGGTATCTGATTCCAGAAGACTATATTAGCGAGTAATAATAAATAATAGTGTCACTAAATATTACTCCTCTTAATTTGCGAATTTCGGCGGGTAAATACGGCCCCTGATGTGATTATGACAAATTGGTTGATTATTTTTGGAGGTAATGCTGGTAGTACCATATATGCAATAGAGTCGTCGAATAATATACATACCATTAAGAGAGTATGCAATAAGTAAAGCTGCTCATCACGACAGTGGTATTCTACTCGGGTAACTATGTGGCAGCCGAAATGTCGTCGCGTAGACTTCAGATGTTTGATTTAGTTTCCATGCAAGTAATTCGGTTTAGCCCTGCAGCCGTATTTATCTACCTGTTGTTTTGTTAGTTGTATCGGTTCATGTTATATAAATTATTACAACTTGTATATATACGTGCTTGACTTGAGGGATCCAAGTAGGCTGCTCTTATAATAAGGTAGTTTCGATACATTTGTCTAGAATATAGGTAGTAATGTATAGTAGTAGATATAGTAATTAATTTTAGAGTTAATTAGACTCTTCGTTAATAGAGGGCGTGGCCATTATGGCATTAATACTTGTATATACAAGTATTATTTGTTTTTATTATGCAGTTTATGATTTGCTGTGGTTAACATACTGTCATACTCTATTATAACTGAATTAAGTCCGATTTAATTTATTAATTTATTTGATTGAATACGTAAAAGAAAAAAATTGGAACGAATTTTCACAGAGCAATTTTAAAAAAAGCAAATTGAAGGAAACTCCAAGTTTCTAGTTTTCAGATCTCGAATGTTCAATTTATTTACTATCAGCAGTTTTCGAGTAATCATAAGAGAACCATTTGAAAAAATCCAAATTTTTGCTTGGATTTCATATGGTCTGCGGACTTCAATAATTTTTATTTCAGTGATTTCATCATAAAGCTTTTTTAGATAATTTTATCCTCTTTAATTTTAGTGGCCTAAAAGCTTTGTACGATGATTTTTCGCCGAGTTATCGTCGTTCAAATAAGTCAGTTTTGACTTTGGTAATTAATTACTCGGGAAATAATGATCGTATAGAAAATTAAAAACTGCAAATATCCTTTATAAGTCGTAGTTATTGGTTTTTGATAAAAAAATTAAAAATTCGGTGCGAGAATGTTGATTGAAGAATAGGATATTCGCTTAACTTGGCATAACTTTGCAAATAATGGATAGACTAAAAATGTTGACTGTTTCTTTTCAACCTCAAAGTATCCCAAAGAAACTCTGTTTTTGCTAAATTTTTGTGGTTGAAAATGTGTTTTTTTTTTTTGCAATAATCCATATTTCTTTATCAAAAACTCTTAATTACTGTACTGGGTTAGTCACCTAAAATTTATTTCTCTTAATTTCAATCGAATCGAAAAATTCAAACAAGGATTTTACATGATTTTTTATAAATTTTTTGAATATTTAAACAAATTTTCAAGATCTCTGCAAATTGAAAGGGGGCGAACAATTTTTTTTTTAAATGGAACACCCTGTATTTTTTTACTTAAAAAAGTTACCCAAAGTTTTCTGATCACAAAAATATATAATTGTTGTATCTTGGTAAGTATAGTTCTTGAGATATTCATACAAATATATAGTCACATCACAGGAATAAGTTTAGCGTAAGACCATAAATCAGGAGAGCTATGTTTTTGAGATATAACGACACATCTTGTTTTTTAAGAAAAAAAGTATGAAAATTCTTTGATGCGGCAACACATAATAATTATAATAAACAAATAAACCTTTATTAAAATGACAACAACAAAGTTTAATGAACACAAACGACAAAACATAAATAACGAAATAATGATAAAAAAAAAACAATGCGCAACAATAAATAACATAAAACCAATGAACTTTATTAAAATTATAAATAATATATAAATAAAAAAACATATCTATATGTTCTCCACGTATCCTCCGTTTCTATCAAGGCACAGTTGGCATCTTTTAATAAATTCATTTCTAACGTTTTCAAATAAATGAACATTTTGCCGCAAATTTTCTATTTCTTGACTGATACAGTCCTTCAAGTCATCCAAGTTATTATATACCGAATTTTGTTGTATATGTTTTGTTTTAGTGTTCCCCACAAAAAGAAGTCCAAAGGACTCAAGTCTGGGCTATTAGCAGGCCAATGTATAGGACCGTATCATCCTATCCAAAATAGATATTTGTCATTTAAATATTCCGTTACGTTCCGTACAGAGTGTGGAGGATGTGCACCATCCTGTTGCCAAATAACATAATTCCTGGTTGCAAGGGGAATGTTATCTAAATAGTTCTCTACTTCACCCCGAAGAATATTCAAATACTGAACTGCATTCAAGGACCCATTAATGAATACGGGACCCACAATTGTATTTTGATGAATACCACCACACCACACATTTACTGTATTGTATCCTTGGGTTTTTATCTTTTTTATAATATGTGGATCTCCGGGCGCCCAATAATGTGCATTTTTCCTATTAAAAAGTCCAGCCGTTGAAAAGCTACTTTCATCGGTCCAAAATAAGGTTTTTAAAAAGTTTTCTGTTCTCTCAATCATCTCTCTACAAAAAGCTCTTCTGTCGGCAAAGTTATTTTCAGTTAAAAGCTGAACTGGCAAAATACTATAAGGCTTATATTTGTGACGTTTTAATATACGTCTTATACTTGCTTGAGAAATATTAAATTCTTCTGCAGCAGCGTTAATAGATTTATTGGGGTGTTCGGTAAAATAAAGTAAAACGTCATTTCCATATCTTCTCCTGTTTTGGGCTTCATTCTTTCTCGTTTCTTATCTTTTAAGGATTCGCTGTCCCCAATCTTGAGATAAATATTAGAGAAAGTGTTCTTGGAGGGAACGCGTCTTTCAGGATATTTTCTTGCATATTCTCTTTTAGCTATATATTTGTTTTATTTCTGGTTAAGTAAATTTCTAATATTTCTTTCCTTTCGACTAATGAATATCCCATATCAATATATTAGATATATTAACAAGTGTATTAAAACTAAATTACAAAATTTTTTTAAGATTAAAAAAAAAGTTACAACTGATTTTTTGCTTTGAATGACGATAACTCGAAAAATCATCGTACAAGGCTTTTAGTCTGCTCAAATTAAAAAGGGTAAAACTATCTAAAAATTGTTTATGATAAAATCAATGAAAAAAGATGTATTGAAGTCCGTGGACATTTTTAACGACAAGCAAGAATCTGGGAATTTTTTTTTTCGATGGTTATTTAAAAACTGCTGATGATAAAAAAATTGAATTCAAGATCTGAAAACTAGAAACTTGTAGCTTCAATTTGCTTTTTAAAATTGCTCTGCGTCTATATTATCCAAGTTACAGCCCTTTGAAAATCACCCGAAAATTTAGGTTTTTTTACATTCCTTAATTTTTATGCCTAGCATATATTTAGTCACATGCGAGCCCAACTTCATAATAGTTCTACTGTCTTAATGAAAATTATCAAGAAAAATATGTAGAGTGTAAAAATGCAATAAAAGTATAAAATTTCATTTAAAATAACGAACTTGATGACAAATTCAGTTGCACATAATTATCATGGAAATCGCGCAGGATTTTAGTGGTCTCAACAACACCCGTTATACTGACTTTTCAAAATTAATCTTTATGGGAACATAAAAAGTGCTTAATAAAAAAGTTACGTGAAATACCTTGTATATTTACGTGATTTCATTCTAGAACTGTTGTATCATAAATGAGTTAATTTTGACTATCGTTTACCTGAAACCGGTTGGAAACTAAAAGAAAATATATGGTAAAGTAAATAAATGTTTTTATTAAAAACTTTCAATATATTAACAAAAATAAAACACACGATAATTTGATCTTATTTAATAAGGGGGCGGTCACTCAGAGCGACAGCAGGAATGTTCCGTTAAAAAATGGGGCGGGGGAGGCATCACCCCCTTAACTTTCATGCGGGCGGACGACCTGCGTCCTGCGGACTGCTCGGGTGAAAGCCGGGTGGCGGGGACACCATATTGGGGGTGGCGTGTTGCATGGATAAGCTGGCCATGGCCGAAACCGTGTCCTTGTCGTCCTTCTCGTTCCTCACGGCGTCGTTGAAGGAGCAAACGGCCGATTTGGTCGCCTCCTGCAGGCACGGCCAGTGGACTGTCTGGATGGCGACGACCTTCTGCAGGGCTATGATGGCGGTGGCGCAGGGCGTTCTGGCCAGCTCCACCGGCGATATGGGCGATGGTTGGTCGCCGAGTAGGACGCGGACGCACTCCTCTGCGGAGTCGCAGATGGAGGGCAGGTCGTAGCCACCCTCAAGGGCTAGGACCACCCTGCCCCTGGCTAATTGCATTAGCTGTCTCGTCATGTACCTGAAATCGAGTAAAAGACCATTATAAGTAAGTTGTTTGTTTGGAAAAATCTGGATACTTTCCAGATAGAATTTTTGCATGTTCTACAAAATATAGAAACAAGCACGTACTTAAACAATAAAAGTCAATAGCTCTTACGGTAGGGTGTATATGGGTGGCCAAATATATTTCATTGTAGTGGTGTTGTCTTCGTCTCTAAGTGTTATATCTTGATATAATTATTGATATTCTACACATCAATTCTATACAAATATCGACATAAAAACTTAGTCAAAAGTGGTTTTTATGAATTTTAACATTATTATCGAAGCTGCGTTATTCCTTCCGTTTAATTGGCAATTGTTTTCCTTCAGTTGTCAATTATTAAATTATTGTCGAATTGTAAATATACGGAATATATAGGAATATTATTGTTACGTTAATTAGTAATAGTTTTGAAATACATCCTGAACATTGTTTTATTCGTTGTGTGCAGAGTATGGGGTAGGGGTAAAGAAGTCGATGGCAGCGCTTGCAGTGAACACAAATTGCATTAAAGTAGGCTGTCAATAGCAGGCTGTGAGGTCATATGTGTGTTTACAAAAGTTAATTCGTAAACGAATTTAAAAATGGGCCGTTATAGTTGCTGCGTTGTAAATTGCAATAATACCGGAAGACATAGTAAATGCAAATTTTATCGATTTCCTACGGCAGCTTGGAAATTAGAACAAAGCAAAAAATAGATAGAAATGGACAAAAAGGGGTTTACTAAGAAGTTTATTATTGGTATTGCTCTGGAGGCTTTATTTCATTTAAGTCTAAAGTGGCAGGTGGAAGGAAAAATGATTCACAAATAACTGTATCTGGATTAATATATTATTTAGAAGATGAAGACGTTATTTTGACAGACAACGGGTTTCCAGAATTAAGACGAGTTTTGGACGAAGATGGAAGCAAGTGAGGATAGTTATGCCACCTTTTCTACAGGACAAAATTGAATTTTCCAGAGAGGAAACTCAAGAAACTTACAATATTGCCCGTCAGAATTCATGTCAAAGCAATAATGCAAACTAAGAACTTATCAGACTTTAATTAAAATTCCGACTTTGCCATTGAACATATTTATTGTGTATTGGTAGGAATTGTATTATTGTTGTGTATTTGTGTGGTAAATATTGTGTATATTTGTTGTGTATTGGTAAATTTACAATCGACTGATTGTAATTGTAGTCTCGCTGATGTAGCTGTCAGAAGCACGCACAAGGCATTTGTATAAAATGAATATATATTAAATATATAAGATACGCCTACTAATAGTTTTAAAATAAAACGTACATAGTAATATTAAAATAAAAGATTTTAAAGAAGGTAAATTTACAGCCCCCAATAATTGAAGATATAATGAAAAATAAACATGTATTATGAATAGTCAACATTAATTCTTATAATTCTTTATAAACATTTCTTTTTATTTATTTATAGTTATTTGGTATTACATAAAATCTATATTAAATTGATTACATCTTTTCCCGTGAAACTTCGTTTATCAAGTTTCACATTATTGCTACCAGCAGCAGTATTTTCCAAATACAACGCTTATAAATAATGTTCAAAATAAAAGATTTCACTACATAATATTTGCATGTCTTATGAAACCTTCGTCCCTTTATTAAAAGAAAACGCTTGCTACGGTCTTTGTCCACAAGAATTGATGCAGTCCAATTCAATTTAATGCGATTTTACGTGAAATTTTAATGTTACCAATTTAATCAGAATTCCTGACAGACACATGACAGCCTACAAAGTTGTGAACGGTACGCGGCGCTGATGTCGCTCACATAGAGAATACTCTGCGCTTTATTTTATGTGAAGTGTTAATGTTAATGATATTCCAAAAAATATGCAAGACTTTTTACCAACAAGAAGAGACCACAAGATTTTAACACATTTTATATATTTTTGAAATAAATTTTCTCGGTTAATGCATAGAATTATATATCTTATTGAATAGGCAATCCAAGTCGCTTTCAAATGAGGTGCTGGAAGACCCCCGTTCGAATTTATTCAGAGGGGAAAAAGTAAAGTAGGGTGTCATTTTCTAATGTAAAATATTAGCAATTAAAATTAGTTTATATCAATACTATGTGTATTAATACTTTCAATAGTTCCAAGACCATCTACTTGTTAAGTAGCAAAGTAACTCTCTCCCCCACCATACGCCCCCCCTCCCTCCCTCGTTGGACAATATCGTAATCGATTATACAAAATCATTTGAAGACAATTGCTTTGCTACCTAGCAGCTAGATGGCTATACTACCTTCTATTCATATTACACATATTCTATTCACATTACACACATGCTTCTAATTATCTACTTATGTTTATCCGTTAAACAACGAGCAGGCGCTACCGACCACAGTCCGGTCCTGGACCCTGATTTGATTTCCTCTCTCTACATACGATTACTTACCCAAAACATGCGGGCGATACCCTATAGCCCCCCAGCGGAGGCAAATGTCCTTCCGTAGCGTCGAATCCCGCAGACACTAATACTATATCGGGGCCGAATTCTCGGGCGATCGGCATGACGACGCTCCTGAAGGCGGCCAGGTATTCGGCGTCGCCCAGGGGTGGATTCAGCCCCCCGGACCAGGCTATGTTCACGTTGTAGCCGAGGCCGGCGCCTGCGCCGCACTCGCCCGTGGCTCCAGTGCCGGGAAAGAAGTTTCCTTCGTCATGGCGATGCATTGAGATGACGAGGACGCGGGGGTCGTCGTAGAAGATCTCCTGGGTGCCGTTGCCGTGGTGCACGTCCCAATCGAATATGAGTATCTTGTGGACGCGGTGCTCCTTCTGAAGGACTCTAGCGGCGATCGCTACCTGCAGAAAAATCGTCTGTTTTAGAGGGTCATTATTACAGACTGGATTCGATGGTCGTACAACGTACAGCCTGTCAAGAATAGGAACAAATCTCAAAACTGCGATATCGGACCGCCCACGAGGTGCGCAGTAAATAGCCTGGTCTAAGTAAATAGCCGAATGCTGCTCTTTCTTCTACGCATACATCGAGAATCTCACACTTTTTCCTATTATTGACGAGCTGTATACTATATAATTTACATATAAAGGTATATAATATACAGAAAAATAAACATATAAACGCTTTAATTTAATAAATCTAGAGTGATTTGCTAACATACATCCATTGTAAATAAACTGAAAGCGGAATTTGTATTACATCGCCCAGCCGAATGGTTACGCGTATTACGAGATAAAACTTGCTTGCTGGTTCCTTGAATAGGACCAGTTTAATAATTGTACCCAAATCTCTGTTATGATTTCATTGTGAACAATTATAAATGTTCATTGCGTAATAAAGACAACATGCCAATTTCCACCAGATTCGTGTTCAGCACCCTCGAAATTAGGGGGGTAGGAAAAATTCGGTAGGCATTTTCAAGACTTTATCACTTCTGTATAATTACCCTTTTTTTTAACAAGTATAAAGAAAATGTTAAATATGAAATCACTTTTTCGCGAAAAAAAAGTATTGGTATTTTTCTCTAATAAGCAACGCTACACTACTTCGCCAAAATCAACGTACTAATCCCATTCACATTTTAACCTAATTAACTACTCCACTGAAACTATTTAAGTACTTACAAAAATGTAGGAAAATTTTTGAGCAATGTACGAACACATTAATTGTAAATAGACGCGATTGAACTTAAAACCGGTAAACGTACTGAATTGAAAAAGCAGAAGCCCATGGCTTGCTGGGGCTCCGCGTGGTGGCCTGGCGGCCTGACTATCGCGAAGCCGTTCCTGATGTCCCCTGTCCACGTGCGCACCGCCAAATCCACCGTACATCCAACGGCCATCCTGGCCGCCGGCGCCGTGTTCACCTCATTCCATGTTGTGTCTGTATCCACCTGAAAAAGAGAGTAGAATTTGTTACTAGTGACGGCTAATAGGGGTAAGCAAGATGAGCAGTGCCCACCCTAGAAATTTTACACAAATTTTTATGTAAAGATTAGACGGTCGATAAGATAGACATTTAAAACAATAAATATAAAAATGCTTACAAATCATGTCAAATACAAAAAGGCACTGAAACCTTTGTTCCAGTTTTTTTTTCAGAACGGAAAGAAACTGAAACTTTTCTTTTTGTTTTTTTTTTTCGTTAATACACTACCTCACCGTGATGTTATCATTTTAGGTGCTGAATTATACCTTTTTCTTTGTCCATCACTAAACGTTGTGTGAATTAATTTAAGGTAGCAGTACATATGTCTGTATTTCCTCGTTTTTCGATTTAGAAAATAATGGAAATTATTTATGGACTAAAAATCGATGCATTGTGTAATCCTATCCTATATTAAAGATACTACATAGATAATAAAGGTCAAGTGGATGTGGTATATACTAATTTTTCGAAGGCCTTTGACAAGGTGAATCATAATATACTAATTTCAAAATTAAAATTATATGAATTCAGTAATAATCTTCTTCATTTAGTAAAATCGTATTTACCCAGGCGTACATTTTTGCTTCCATTTGTTTCATAATAATTGCTTTATATTCGAGACCTTCTTGGCATCCTCTGCAGTACCTCAAGGCTCAAATTTGGGACCATTATTCTTTATTTTATCTATTAATGATTTATCTTTAATGCTCATGTCGCCTTCTTGTCAACGACTTGATGATGATGACGATGACTTTTGACGAATTTCTAATATATAACCTGCTCAAACGATCACTTGAGGTTGGAAAAATTCATCAACCTTGTTGTGTCGTGGTATTTGGAGAATTAACTATCAATAAACATAAATATATACAAAGTTTTCTCGTATACCTTAAAGAAGCAACCACTAATATATGACTATTTTATTGGTGGTACAGCTTTAATACGTTCTGAAAGTACTAAGGATCTTGGTGAGTACTTTTATAAACTACCCTTCTCTCTGATCATATCAACCATGTGGCTCTTAATGGGTATAAAACGCTTGGTTTCGTGATTAGAAACACGGTATCGTTTAGTAACACTGCTACTTTAGAATGCTTATATTTTGCGTTCATTCGTTCGAAGTTTGAATATTGTAACCTTATTTGATATTTCGGGTATTTACAGATAAGTCATATGAATCAGCTTGAAAATATTCAACAGCGTTTCTTAAAGTAAAGTCATTTTGCATAGACATTTATTACCGAGAAAGGAGTTACGACCCTACTCTGTTTCTACAAAGTTGACATCCAGTCATTGAACTCTAGAAGGGTGTTTACTAGACTCTCATTTTTATTTAAATTGGTCCATAATACATTAAGAACAAAAATTCAAACACGGCAAATTCAATCATTCCGAAGACAATAAAAAAACATCACAGCGCTTTGAAATTTTCAGGGTTTCTTTGGGATACTTTGAGGTTGAAAAGAAACAGTCAACATCTTTAGTCTATTCTATACTTATTTGCAAAGTTATGGCAAGTTAAGCGAATATCCCTAAATACGCAATTCTTTCCTTTTCTTCAATCAACATTCTCGCACCGACTATTTTTGTTTTTTTTTTTTTTTTATGAAAAACCAATAACAACGGCTTGTAAAGAATACTTTGCAGTTTTCAGAACCCTACTTCAATTTTCTGTACGATCATTATTTCCCGAGTAATTAATTACCAAAGTCAAAACTGACTTTTTTGCTTTGACCGACGATAACTCAGCGAAAAATTGTCGTACAAAGCTTTTAGACCACTCAAGTTAAAGAAGATAAAATTATCTAAAAAAGCCTTATCTTGGAATCACTGAAAAAAAGTATTGAAGTCCGCAGACCTTTTGACAGGCACGCAAAAATTTGGACTTTTTTCCGATAGTTTTCTTATAATTACTCAAAAACCGCTGATGGTAAAAAAATTTTAACTCAAGATCTGAAACTAGAAACTTGGAGCTTCAATTTGCTTTTCTTTAAATTACTCTGCGACTATTTTTCTCAAAATTACAGCCCTTTGAATATCGCCAAAAATTTAGGATTGTTTTGCATCCCTTAATTGTTATGCCTAGTAGTGTGTAGTGGAGATGCAGGCGTATATAATATTATTGTCGTATATGAATTTTTTTCTGTTGGGCAATTAATGCATTATTTTTATTACCATTCAGCATGATATAATGACGTATAGTTTATTTCGTCTCTATTTGTCAAATAAAAAATTTAAAAACATAACCTTGGCTTGTTTTTATAGCTAGGCTCAGGTAGACTCTTCCGTTTATCGGTAAGATAATAGAGTTTTTTATTTGGCAAATAGCGATAAAATGAATAGTATAGACTGCCTGTTGTGTACATTTATTTTAGTATGAAGAAATTTATTATTATGGACTGTAATTTTGGAAATAATTTCATTTTTCGCTTTATTTAGTTTGTTTTCCAACTTCCAGGATACTCCTGATGGTATTTACGTTTTGTTTATCGGGAATATGAACAGTTTCCTTCATATATTATAAAAAATATATCTGAAATGAATAGTGTAACGAATTTACTAGAAATTTCTTTATTTCTCGAATACTTATTTACAACTCAACTATTCACAAGTCCAACTAACTAACTAACTCTCTTACTTTCTACTTTAACTTTATAAACTAATTTTCGCACTGTATATCACTTTATTCGCACTGTGTCGCTCACTATCGCGGTCCAATTTCATCTAACTGCTGGCCGGACGACACAATTCTTATCTAGGCAGTGGAACGTCTCTCCAGACGTTTCTAGATAAAGAACTTTGGCGAACCTTCTAGTATAGAACGCACTGGCAGTCAACACCGCACGCTCTCGAGGTTTCGAATATTCCCGGCGTTCAGGATCGTTCGAGGCAATCGTGACACTAGTATATACTGCCTATTGTGTACATTTATTTTAGTATAAAGAAGTTTATTATTATGGACTGTAATTTTGGAAATAATTTCATTTTTCGCTTTATTTAGTTTGTTTTCCAACTTCCAGGACACCCCTGATGGTATTTACGTTTTGTTTATCGGGAATATGAACAGTTTTTTTCGTATATTATAAAAAATATATCTGAAATATTTATACCTTTAGGTGCGTTTCTATTTCTTAGCAAATTTAATTCCGTATTTGCATGACCGACTCTTTGAACATGCCCCAAGGGCATCTTATCACCTGCATCAGTTGAACGGCGCTGTGAATAATATCATTGAGTTTCAGCCTTTATTCGTGAGATACCGCCCATGATGGCAATCTGGGCTCTAGCTCGTTTACTTATTCCCAGTAAGTATGTGTAATTTTACATGCGTGATTTATGACATAAGGTAGCTGCTGTTCAGATCTGCATTCGGCGAGTAAAAAAGCGTTTCGTATAGAGTTCTTCGCAAATTTGTTCCTCCATAAAACTGATTTAGTATATTCTCGTTAATCTACATCGTAGTGCACCAGTATATGTATATTTCGAAAGCAATGCTATCATTGCTATTAACCTAACCAACAGGGTACGTTGTATGTCATTCTACTTTATGTAATTATTTTCAAACTGAAAGGGAACCTCCAGAAAAATATGTATCTATACCTTACGATCCTCGATTCACCTGTGGCATTAGTAAGATTTTTAAAGATATATGGATGACGGCAGTTCATTCATCGAGAAGTAAATTAAAACAACTTTTAGGCAATCCAAAAAACAAAATTAACACAAACGACAGGTCGGGATTTACGAAATCAACTGTAACGACTGTAATCAAAGGTATGTTGGACAGACCAGACGATCTATTCAAACCGGGTTCAAAGAGCACATGGCGCATCTCAAATATACTAGAACAGATAAGTCCAGTGTTGCCCTTCTTTGCCTTCGAAACAACCATAAGATAGATATTAGCAATTTAAGATTAATTAGGAATGTAACAAATACTAGACAAGTAGATGCATTTGAAAGTTTAGAAATTGAAAAGTGTTAAAATAGTATGAATATTGACAGAGGGCCTATTCCATATAGCCCGTTTTATTGGTCAGGGCTCACTGAGCCACAGCAATAATTTAGGTATAAATAGGATACATTGTTAGCATAAGATTAGTTTTAATCATCTCCAGATGATGCCAACCTCGTTCACGAAATGCGCGTCGAGCGTAGTGTATAGTGTTTTCGTGTTTTTGGAAAACTGCGTCAGTGTTATGTAATTATTTATTTATTTATTAATACACTATTCAACAAGCAAGGCCTATTATATAGGATTATAAAAACAACAAAAAACATATACGTAGTCATATTACAGCAAGATTTAAAATAAACCTATTCTTGAAACATTGAACGTTAAATATTACATAATATATCATTATGTATGTCTATACTACTAAAGTTGCAAATATCTATCCTATTTTGTATTCTTCGACTATTATGGTACACAAATTTTATATACTGGTGAGAATAAAAGTACATTAGTTTTAGTTGTTGTTAAAACATTTGTTACGTACAGGCAATCTAGGAACATGAAGGTTAATTTGTGATAGCAAGTGTGGACAGTTAATACAATCATTTAATAATGCATAGAACCATTTTACACTTAAATACTTTCTTTGAGTTTCTAAGAGTTGAACTTTAAATATATTCAATAAACTTTCATGCGGAATATATCTAACTAGATATACTCCATCACAACGAAAACTCTTAAAAATTGCCTCTGAACTCTTTCTAGGTTACATTCATAAACATTAAACATTATAACCTGGATTCCATACGACGATCCATATTCTAGATTAAATCTCACAAAAGTGTCAAATAATTTGAACGTGTTAAGCATTGTAAACCATTTAGAATTCCTTATAATGAATACAAGCATTTTATAACTGTCTAAGCTTACATTATTTACCTTATTAATAAAAGCTAGTCTGCAATCAAAGATCACATCTAAGTTTTTAAATTCACTAGATTTGTTTAAATTAATGTTATTAATATTGTAATCAAAAGTAATAGGAGACACTTTACGAGTAAAAGATATTAAATTACACTTACTGATATCGAGTGGTAACAGATTAGTCTCATACTATGTATTTATATTGTCAATATAATTGTGAAGCAAAATGCAGCCTGGTACATATGCTATGTGACGAAATAGTTTACAGACGTCCGCATACAACAACATTTTCGATTATATACCCTGGCAGATATCATTTATAAACGTAATAAATGGAAGGGGCCCCACAATATATCCTTGTGGAACACCCGATGTTGCAAGTATTTCAACAAAACTAAAATCATGATATTGAACCGTTAATCTTCTATTCTCCAAATATGATTTAAAAAAATAATAAAAATGTGTAACAATTCGAAGTTGCATAGTTTTTTGAGAAAAACGCCATGGTCTAGCCTGTCGAAAGCTTTAGAGAAATTGACATCTACTTGTTAAGTTCCATCCAAGGGGCAGGCAACAAACTGTGTAAAACAGACCAAATTTGTTACATTAGATCTGCCCTCAAGAAACCCATCTAGATACTCAATAATTTGAGATCTTGTATCACGGAATGTTACATCATACAGAATAATTTTAAAGATTTTGCTAAAATTACATAGTATCGTAATATATCTATAGTTTTCAATTTTGCATCTGTCACCATCCTTGAATATTGAACATATCTTACCTTTTTTTCAGAATTTAGGAAACCATTGTGCATTCAGAGCCAACTGGGATAATATTGCTAAAGATTTAGCAAAGACAATTGAATTCCGCCATTTATTTTGAAAGACAAAGTCTTTCAAAATAAATGGCGGAATTCCATCTCCATCAGTTGTCATTTTGGATTTGCATTTTTTTAGAGCTTTCATAACATCTTCGTCCAATGCAAACAAAAAGCCTGCAGGTGCATTAGAATCAGTTTTGGCTAGGGGGAATATAATAAACGTGTTAAATATTTTGTTTTGTGGCTTGTATAGTAATGATCCTAATCACAATAGATAAGGAATGATTTGTTTTGGGTTTACTCCGCTACTCCTTTTAATACTTAACTCTAATAACTATTTCCTTTCATGATTAGTGAACAGTAATGAGGTAAATAGTCGGTTCACTCATTCATTAGTTATTATTCACCGTATCAACCAAAACAACGGACTGTTAGGTATAGGGCCCTTATCTTTGTTCATGGATATCACGCTTCCCTTAATACTTTCCATGGCAACTAATAGTATGTTGTTGGTTATACTTTTTACTAAATTTAAGTTACTAAAGTCAATTCTATGATTGTTTTCGAAAGCTTTGTTGGGTGACGAAATATTTTTCTAATCTTCCATATTTTAAATGGGCCATGTGCTTCTTAAACCTAGTTACAATTGCTCTTTTATCTGCCCAATATACTTTTAACTATAATCTTGCCAACTCATTTCATAAACCCCGGACCGTTCGTTATTTTCAATTTTATCTTTGGGATTTCCCAAAAGTTGTTTATTTGCAATGTGTTTCCAGAAGAGTGCACCAATGTTATTCCTAAATTTTGAGAAACTCTTTTGAGGCCTCTGGTAAGGTGTGTAAGTAAATTTTATCCTTTATTAAGGAGATTTAGATTTTGACTAAATCCAAAAAAAAAAACATTTCCTAGGCATCTATTTTTGAATTTGCTCAATTGTCCGAGTTTCTTGGTTAATGATGCCATTTTCTTAATAAATCTAACATCCGTTGCAACAAACATATTACATTACTATTTTTAAGTAAAATTTGCTGACCAGAAAATTGATAATGTAATACTAACCCCTATCCCTCCGCAAGGAAGCCGAACAAAAGCGGTAACGGGCAGGGCGCTCAGCTTGCTCATGTCCATCTTGTGTCTATTAAGTGAACTTGTACCATACAATAAGGTGTGGGCTTCAGAATGGCAAGTCTGCAGCTCCTGCGTAGAGGCTTTCCTGGGCCTCAACCTGTCACACCTGAAAACAAATTCATAATATAAATAAAAGTAATTTGACAGTTTTGAAGGGTGAGAAATGTTCACTAGACTAAACATACGATAAAGAACGAAGTTAAAAAAATAATGCCCGCTCTCACCGGAAAGTAGTTGAATAGAATTTCCGTACATATTTTTCGAAGGCCTTTGACAAGATTCAGTAATAATCTTCTTCACTTACAATTAGTAAAATCGTATTTATCCAGACGTACATTATTTGTTTTATATAATGGGTTTAAAACCAAGACTCTCTTAGCGTCCTCTGGAGTACCTCAAGGCACATATTTGGGGGCATTATTCTTTATCTTATTTATTAACGAGTTGTCTCTAATGCATATGTTGCTTCATCCACTTTTTGCCAATGATTTAAAATTATTTTTAATATAAACTGCTTTAGATGATTTCTTGAGGTTGCAAAAACTCATCGACTTGTGTCGTGGTGTTCGGAAAATAATCATCATCTGAATCAACTCCTATTCTTTTAGTAACATATAAGTCGGAAATCGAGAAAAGAACCACCAAACCGCCAAGCGGTTATCAAAGTAGTTCCCGAATAGCAAAGCTATTACATAATCGCTCTAGAAAACAACTACTCCCCGGGCCAAAGCCCCGCCAGGCATTGAATTATACCCAGAAGCGATCCTCGACCCCTTTCTCGTGTTTCTGCACGATCAGATAAGGTTTCAAAAAATAAAACCCGCCACAGGTAAGATTCGACATTTGCCCCGGATCGGAACCGAACCACATACAGCTGTTTCGAACTTATTAGTTCTCATCAGTGCCGTACACGATACGCCGATTCAGGACAAATGCCGAATGAACTTTATGGCGTATACATCTTTATCGACACGATCTCTGTCAGTAACATATAAGTCGGAAATCGAGAAAGGAACCACCAAACCGCCAAGCGGTTATCAAAGTAGTTCCCGAATAGCAAAGCTATTACATAATCGCTCTAGAAAACAACTACTTCTCGGGCTAAAGCCCCGCCAGGCATTGAATTATACCCAGAAGCGATCCTCGACCCCTTTCTCGTGTTTCTGCACGATCAGATAAGGTTTCAAAAAATAAAACCCGCCACAGGTAGGATTCGACATTTGCCCCGGATCGGAACCGAACGACATACAGCTGTTTCGAACTTATTAGTTCTCATCAGTGCCGTACACGATACGCCGATTCAGGACAAATGCCGAATGAACTTTATGGCGTATACATCTTTATCGATACGATCTCTGTCAGTAACATATAAGTCGGAAATCGAGAAAGGAACCACCAAACCGCCAAGCGGTTATGAAAGTAGTTTCCGAATAGCAAAGCTATTACATAATCGCTCTAGAAAACAACTACTTCTCGGGCTAAAGCCCCGCCAGGCATTGAATTATACCCAGAAGCGATCCTCGACCCCTTTCTCGTGTTTCTGCACGATCAGATAAGGTTTCAAAAAATAAAACCCGCCACAGGTAGGATTCGACATTTGCCCTGGATCGGAACCGAACGACATACAGCTGTTTCGAACTTATTAATTCTCATCAGTGCCGTACACGATACGCCGATTCAGGACAAATGCCGAATGAACTTTATGGCGTATACATCTTTATCGATACGATCTCTGTCAGTAACATATAAGTCGGAAATCGAGAAAGGAACCACCAAACCGCCAAGCGGTTATGAAAGTAGTTTCCGAATAGCAAAGCTATTACATAATCGCTCTAGAAAACAACTACTTCTCGGGCTAAAGCCCCGCCAGGCATTGAATTATACCCAGAAGCGATCCTCGACCCCTTTCTCGTGTTTCTGCACGATCAGATAAGGTTTCAAAAAATAAAACCCGCCACAGGTAGGATTCGACATTTGCCCTGGATCGGAACCGAACGACATACAGCTGTTTCGAACTTATTAGTTCTCATCAGTGCCGTACACGATACGCCGATTCAGGACAAATGCCGAATGAACTTTATGGCGTATACATCTTTATCGATACGATTTCAGTTCGAAACAGCTGTATGTCGTTCGGTTCCGATCCGGGGCAAATGTCGAATCCTACCTGTGGCGGGTTTTATTTTTTGAAATCCTATTCTTTTCTTGTCCTATTCCTTTTTCCTATTATTTTTCCTAATAATATATTATACACATAGTACGAGTATGTACTTATTTGAATTCCATATTGTTGTCTTACAGATTTGTTTCTATTGGGCAATAAAGGCATTTTTTTTGCTAAAAACCAGTCACCCCTTTCTGTGGCTCCGACTCACACAGAAGGTGCGCTGGTGATACCAGTAATCACTCCTCACGTCCGTTGGGTTAGTGATTATTGGGCCGAGTCGTGTGCCCTGAGTAGACGAAGCGAACTGAGAATTACGGCCTTCTGCATGCGACCGGCTAGAATTTCTGCCGAGTATCGGCATGTCGGGTATGCTCTTTAATTCTGAAAGCAGTGTATCTCTCGCTACACCGAGGGCTTCTATAATCAGTACCTTAAGTTTAGCAGAATGGTTTACTATTATTATTATTAAAATACATTTTCGACGTGATTGACATCAGGCAATTGTAATGTCCATTCTAACCAATCAATTTAATTTTTAGTCAAATAATTATCCTTACAAAATTTTGTTTTGATTTAATTTTTTTACTTTACATACTTTACTTAAACATACTTTACATATTTTACTTAAACATACTTTAGTTGATGGTAATATAACATTTTCATATTTTTTTACTGTTTGTCCTGTTATGATTTTCTGTATGTAAATACAAATTATGAAAACTGAGCTTTAAGAAGCAATCTCTTCGTACACCTTTATCGAGCGTTCCAAAGTTCGTTTGTGAAATCTAATATTAAGAAGTTCGAGTGATGGGAATACGTATTTAAAAGGAAACCTTAGCGGAGAAAACGACGTCCCAAGCAGGATCGATATTTTCCTAAGCTCAAGTAATTGTTTTTTCACGAACGGGGGTTTTTGGATCATGCTGGCGTTTTAGTAAGATGTCGACTGTTTTTATCACTTGAAATCGCTCTTACACAAACGCCTTTGACTTTTTATTATATCTTGCTGTGGCGCTTCGTCACTTTTTTTTATCCTTTCGGGTGCAGATAAAGAACTCCGACTTTCAAACTTCTCACGTACACGATACTTACTAATAAACTCCTGGACAAAAAACGCATCACATTCGACAAGAATGACTTCTTTCGAGTTCCCAAACAGTCATGGGGGCAGGTATGTGGTGCCTAACTGATCGTTTTAGGGCATCCCATAGAAGCTTTATGGTGTTGTATGTATATCTGCGTCATTTGGTGGCCAATCCATAGTTGGAATATTCACAAATCGAAAGTCTAATACCTCTCTAGAAACTTGGGGCCAAGCGTTATCCTGCATAAAAACGAAGTTGTCCCCGACAAACGGGGAAAATAATATCACATGTTCTACGATATTTTCTACGTAGGAATGAGAATTTGTGGATCTCCCCTGTATAAGAACCAAATTCCTGCAACCATCGAAACAAATTCTTCCCCAAAAATGGGGTTCCCAGAGATGTTGCAGGAAGCAAACCTCTCTCCTGGTCTCCGCCAATTTACGTGTGCTCTTACAAAATGGAGTCTACTAACTCTACATTCTGTGGTGAGCAGTGGTGCAATATCTGGTTCTCTACTGGCGCGCCCCTCAGTGCGAACGAATTTCGGTAGGTGGCGGTGAACGGGAGAATTGGGACGAGTGAAAAGAGCGTCCGAGGCAATCGTCGGTTGAGTTGGGAAAGAATTGGCAAGCGGTGGTATGGCTGTGTTCTTTAGGCCAAGTATTGGTAGTTCTCCACGTCCCAACTAGATGAGAGTCTAGGGTTTAGGGTTTGGTGTATACTGTGCACCACTAAGCTGTCGAGTGGTGGTATCCTGGAAGTCCAGCTTTGGAGCAGTCAAAGTAGTGACTGTGTCGCCGTTTCGAGGTAACTTACAACCATCGTACCCTCAGATGACCGATTGTCATCGCAGTATTCGCATTCAACACTTACGTTTTCTAATATACGAAGATATTTGATTTGATAGTAGCTGTTTTATTACCGATAACCTCCTCTATCACTATTAGGGAACCTACCTATTATCCTACCTCAACTGATTAAATAAACTAGTCTGGTATATTACATACTGTCCAATCCTGCTTCATTAAGCATTCTCTTGACCGTTCGTCGAGAAGTTGCTATATTTCGAGCTGCTGCTAGGGCTCTGCTAGTTCTAAACTAGTAGAATGCCTGTTTGTTAAGGTGACTTGCATAATATATCGCTCATTTCTTGCATTTGTAGTCTTCTTACGACCTTGCCCTAGAGTTCTACAGGGTACATCTTTGATCATACCATTTGAAATAATACAAAAGAATCATTGAACTCAATAGGAAATAAGAAGCGTAACAATGGCATTGAAGTAAAAAAGAAAATAATTCTTATGTAACGAATACCTTACTTTATTTGACTGTACGGATTTTAAATGCGCACTGTATATAATAAATGATAACTCTCCGCCATTATTTTTAGATATTATTTAAAGATTAATAATTAAAAAACGAACTTAGTCATTGTGAACTTATTCACAATCTGCTTAAACATTTCTAATTACACTAATTGCGAATTAAAGACGAATATTAAGCGTTTACGAGATGATATCACCCTTGCAGAAAATGTTTTCGCCCATCCTAGCCCACGTCGACGTCGCTAAGTTCATGCTGACTTAATTAAACCGAGTCGAATCATGAAAAGAAAAAACAACAAAAAAATTACTAAAATACGGTTCATTATGTAAGACTTCTTTAAGCAAAGGGAGATTTTTAATTTGCGATAAGGGTTCCCAGAAATTTCAGGCTAAATTAGCTTCTGTATTGCGAAAGAAAAATATCTACTCATAAGCAACGAGAATTCGTCTCATAAAGGTGAATTAAATGTCAGTCCTTTTGTGTCCTTTATATTAATATTGTAAGGGACGTTGATTGAGATATCAGCGTAGCTATTGGATTTAATAGATATTTAAGTAGTCAAAATAAGGTCTGGGAGCATAATATTGTTTTGATGGATGTGTACAACCCTAATTTTGCATATATACTGTGGCAAAAAGTGTTTTTGGCCTTTTATGTTATGTGTTTTCACAAGCGAAAAAGTTTATTGGTGAATTTGATGATTTATTCTACGATGTAGCGAAAGTACTGTGCAAAGTATGCAATAAACCCTTATGTGTAGTAGATATAGGGTCACTTGAGCGTGGGAAAATTTGTCGGCATGCGTCAAAGGAACCGCCAGAGAGATGTTAGCGTCGAAGGTAGCAAATGACATATTAATTAGCGGCACGCGCCAGCAGTCGGCGGGGGTCTTTGGCGGCATATATCAAAGGAACCGCTAAATAGGTGTGATAGTTCTCACGGTGGAACTTTTTTCTCGGCGGTCAAAGACTGTCAATGAGGAGGTTTTAATTTTATTTCAATACTAATTAAAAAAAAGTCGGGCTATTTGAGGAGTCAAACCCGCGGCCTCTGGGTTCCCAGCTGAACGTTTTCAGCGATGAGTTATTAAGGTTTTCATGGGTGTTTGATGCTATATACTAAAATCAGTTCATGCTTATGACTATTAAATTACTATTTTTTAATGGGCGTTTTAGATAGTAGATATAGGGTCACTTGAGTGTGGGAAAATTCTGATGAGTGTGGGAAAATTTGTCGGCATGCGTCAAAGGAACCACCAGAGAGATGTTAGCGTCAAAGGTGGCAAATGACATATTAATTAGCGGTACGCGCCAGCAGTCGGCGGGGATCTTTGGCAGCACATATCAAAGGAACCGCTAAATAGGTGTGATCGTTCTCACGGTGGAACTTTTTTCTCGGCGGTCAAAGAGTATCAATGGGGAGGCTTTAATTTTACTTCAATACTATTTAAAAAAAGTCGGGCTATTTGGGAAGTCGAACCCGCGGCCTCTGGGTTCCTAGCTGAATGTTTTTAACGATGAGCTATTGAGGTTTTCATAGGTGTTTGATGGTATATACTAAAATCAGTTCATGCTTATGACTATTAAATTACTATTTTTTAATGGGCGTTTTAGAATAGTAGATATAGGGTCACTTGAGTGTGGGAAAATTCTGATGAGTGTGGGAAAATTTGTCGGCACGCGTCAAAGAAACCGCCAGAGAGATGTTAGCGTCAAAGGTGGCAAAGGACATATTAATTAGCGGCACGCGCCAGCAGTCTGCGGGGGTCTTTGGCGGCATATATCAAAGGAACCGCTAAATAGGTGTGATAGTTCTCACGGTGGAACTTTTTTCTCGGCGGACAAAGACTGTCAATGGGGAGGCTTTAATTTTATTTCAATACTATATAAAAAAAAGTCGGGCTATTTGAGGAGTCGAACCCGCGGCCTCTGGGTTCCCAACTGAACGTTTTTAACGATGAGCTATTGAGGTTTTCATAGGTGTTTGATGGTATATACTAAAATCAGTTCATGCTTATGACTATTAAATTACTATTTTTTAATGGGCGTTTTATATTAGGGTACATTTTAATTTAAAATCTGTAATAGTTGTCGTATGTGGTCGTATAATGGATCCTTATGTAGTCAAGATTCCTCATTGAACAATAATGTCGATTAGATGACAAACATATTTTTTACGTAATTTTTGATTTTTATAATAAGGGGTTAAAATATTCGTTAATATACAGAGAGGTCTTTTTAAATTGTGCTTTTTAAATGTGTTATTCCAAATCCGACTGTACACGTCACGTGAACTCCGTGCAACATCAACATAGAATACAGGACGTGCTCTTGCAAACTCAGTTTAGGTTTGATTTATTGTTGATGTTCCTAGCCTGTAATGTTCCACTTCACATACTAGATAAAGAACCATTTGGAAAGCTTTGGTACAAATATAATATACAGCCAATTACCAAGTCGCAGAAAATTATGTAGCGTTGTATCAAATGTACGCGACAATATTATAGAGAATATTACTGTAGTTATGTGTTGACGAGGCGATCGATCGTAAAAAATATTCTATTGTAAATATTATAATACGTATACTAGACCCTTGGCAATCGAAATTTCCATTGCAATTAGCTAGCAGAGGATTGTTGAAGACGATAGAAAAGTGTCAACAAGTCAAATATTGAAATTTGTGACCGATAGTGCGGCGACGATGCGTTCAGTAGGCCGTTCTTTCTCAAAACACGGTTGTAGATTGTTACATCTGTAAAGTGCATGCTTTACATCTTGTGGCAGAAACTATTTGACAATGTTTTTCCAAGGTATCTTGGGAAAACATTGTCAAATAGTCTCTAAAGTAAAATCTCTAAGTAAAAGTCGCTAAGTAAAATCTCATAAACGTCTTCGCGAGTTTCACAGAAAGTGTGCTGGAATTCCCGAATTACCAGAGTCGATCTTTACACGTTGGAGAACATGGCTAAAGGCAGCTTTTTATTATGCTGAAAATTTCCAGCAAATAAAACCTGTGACACTACATTACATCCTGCCGAGGCTGTAGCTATTATGAAATCCAGGCACAATTTCTATATATTTCCATTGAATCTGATTTAAAAACTGTTCATACCAACTATAAAGGAATGCATGACACAGTAGAGAAATTACAAAATGGTGCGTTGGCGTTAGCGGAGTTCCTGCAAATAGTGAACCAAATAAATTCACTTCTACGCTATAGATGATGCAAAAAATGAACGCATTAAACAAAAGACACCGACAGATTAAGACAAGTTTGTGATGATACTACTAATAATGATTTAGTGCATTTACAGATCCGTTAAGTGAGTGAAAGAATATTTTATATATGCCTGTATTACATCAGTAGATGTCGAATGGTCGTCCTCCAAACTAAGAACATATTTTCACCACAGCGAACATCATTCTCTGAGACAAATACGGAAACGTACATGATGCTCCAAATATTTACGGATCGTCTCCAGTTCGTGATGATGATGATGTTAGTTCATCACGCTATTTACGAGGATAAATACATACAGTTTTATATTTACTTGTGACAGTTTAGTGCGTGTGTTACTAATTACTTTGTATTATTATTTTATTACCTTTGTTACGTAATTCTATGGCGCGCAGCACATTTCTCACAGCCTTAAATACACACGGCAACAAAGATTTTGTGATCGAACTTTTTTTACTTTTTGACTTAGTTATATACTGTGAACTACAAAAACACCTTTTTTTTTGTTTCCATCACGCACCAGTATTTGTAAATGTACATTGTACAGTAATTTGTAGTGTTTAAAACCGAGGTTCTATAAAATAAAATTTTACCTTAATCTTTGCGGCGCCTCTGTGTTTAATCGATTTGAAACGTACACACAAGTGTGGGGGATTTACAGAAACAGTTAGCTGGTGGAGGTATTCCGTATTTATACTATTAGGGTATTTACATAGTCGCTGTAGTACGTTTTTAATGTGTGTACGTTTACTCGTGACATCGCCTCGTGTGTTTTATTTTGTTTTAAAAATGCTTAGTTGTAAAAATACACCAAACATATTTTGTTATAAGCTTTATGCAAATTTGGTTGATCCGCAAAAATTCTTTTGCCGCCACTTCATATTAAATTAAGATTAATGAAGCGATATGTAAAGGCTATAGATAAAAATGGGAATTATTTTAAGTACTTATGTGGAAAATTTCCAGCTCTTTCTGAAGCAAAGTTAAAGGAAGGCGTTTTCGTAGGACCACAAGCAAGAAAGTTAATGCAGGACAAACAGTTTGAAGGAACAATGACAGAAATTGAAGAAGAATTTTGGATATGCTTTAAAAATGTAACAGTATTTTTTTTAAGGAAATTATAAACATTCGCAGTATGAGGAAATTGTCAACAAAATGTTGGATAAGTTTCGGCAACTTGGTTGTAATATGAGCATAAAATTCATTTTATGAATCTCTCATCTGCACTACTTTCCAAAAAATATTGGTGCTGTTAGTAAGGAGCAAGGTGAAAGGTTCCATCAAGATATAAAGGAGATGGAAAGGAGGTACCAGGGTCGATGGGTGATGGCTGAGAAGAGAATATCCAACGAATGATTACACAAGAAACATTACAAAACGAAGTTTTTTGTTAAAAGGGGAGAGTTTTTCAAAGAAAAAAGGAAATTAGAGACTCAAAACTATTTGTGTTGTTGCTTTTTACTATGTTTTTTAATGTTTATTAAATATAATGTTTATTAAAATGGAAATTTTCCTTTAGTTTTTAATTAATTGTGATTTTCAGTTGATCAAAAACCTTATGTGAGGGACAAAACCGGAAGGTAGATATGATATCAGCGTAAATAACTTACTGATAATCACTTATCAAACCCAAATCAACTTTCAAAACGTCAAAATTTGTAGGCCTGTGTTATTAGACAGGTGATGATAAGTTATTATAATTATTCTTGATATGTCAGATATGGTTTGTATAATGTTCTTTGCGTGTGCGTCACAGGTAACAATCGTATGAATCAATCAACTGACATTTTTTAACAGTGTCGTGCCGAAAACACATTTTAGGATAACAGTTAGTACAATACAAATCCGTCAACCTATGACAGAGTAATGAAGAGGTTCTCCACAAAAACATTAAATGGAAGTGACATTTCCATCAAAATAAATGAAATAAATTCAACAAAAATCAAAATAAATGAAACAAAAATTAAATAAATTTTACAGAATTATTGAGACACCAATGAATCAAATTATACAATAAAGCTAAGACGTGACTTCATAATTGCATTTTGTTTGGCAAATGATTAACTGTCTATGCCGTACATAGTTGATTGAAACATATGTCGCTAGACATACGTGCTGGTAATTGTGGCATATTAGTAAGAATTGCGAGTGGTGTAGCATGTGATCCGTGCGTCGTCACTAAATTGATACACGCGCAAAGATCCATTATACAAATTGTATATGTTCTCTTGTATCTTCTATCTCGCGAATGGAAGAATGTCACCCTACCTGGATACCAGGCCGGTCTCCAGAAGCCTGGACCAAATGCTCTGCAACCGGCCGGCGTGTTCCGGGTGGAGAGCGTTGTTGCCGCAGATGCAGACGTGTTTGAGCATTTGGCTGTCGTAGGCGAGGCCCGTCGTGGGGGTGGAGGAGGCGCGCCGCCGGGATAGCGTGGGACCATCGGGGGCGCCCAAGTGAACTACCGGGGAACTTAGCGCTCTCGACAGCGGTCGTATGCTGAAACCAACAAAAATAATTATCAGCGGGCGTTGTTAGATTGCGTTTTGAATACGCGAAAAGGTCATGTGTCGTGGATCGTTTCACACAAAATATGAGATGCGAAAATATAATAAAAAAATAAGTTCGTGATATGACCACCAACGATTGCAATCCAAATAATGGTAACTCGAAATATTCGTCTACTAGGAAAAGTATAAAAGACTTCCACTAGACATAATTCCACTAGCCAACACATATAGATCTCGTATACAGTACTGGAAAAAATTGAGGGAACAAAAAAGTTTCCTACATTTTTTAGTGATTTTTGAAACGCTGTATCTGAGTGAAAAATCGTCGTATGGGGATTATAAAAAATAATTTTGAAGCTTTAATTTTCTAGTTTTGAGATCTTTTGACAAACAAATTTTGTAAGCTACAGTTATCGCAAAATCATAACAGATAACGCGAGACAAACATTTTCCAATTTTTTTTTTATTTATTTTTGATCCACTGACTTGGGAAAATGTTTCTTAGTTAAACGAATGCATTGGATAGTTAGCTTGTTTATTCAGCTTTGATTTTATTTTTTTTTTTTTCATTCTCTCTACGTCGACTTTTCGCTGAGGTATCTGACTTTAAATGAAAAAGGATCCTTTTGTCTTTGATCATCGATATCTCAGCAACTAATATTCGTACAGTAAATCAAAGGGTGGTTTCAAAAACATAAATAGCACCCTACAAGGACCTACCATGATTTTTACGGTATTTTAGAAAATCTACGGTTTATATACAAATTTTAATAAATCAATAACTCTGTAAATTTACAAGTTGATCCATCGAACCGTTTTTCTGTTCCAAATGATCAAAGTTTTGAAAAGAATTAAGGGAGCACGTTTAATGCTTCTAAACACTCCGTAATATCAAAATGAAAAAAAAAGGTTTTTTTTACATTTCCCACAATTTTGCGTAAGATGTTTAAATTTAAGGAAAAAATAAAAAAAATAATTTTTGATTTTGAAAAAGTTGCGTGGAAATTTGAGGGAACAATGTCCAATTGTTTCTGGTCATGGTTGAAAATCAATCTTATGAATGTGTGTAAATCGAGGCCGAAATCCAGTTCGGGGTATCAACTTTGAATTTAAGGCAATTAAGTGCAGATTAGCATAATTATGGAATGCAAAGGGCGGATCATGTCAGAAACGACTAGACATTATTCCTTCAAATGTCCAGCAACTTTTCCAAACGAAAAGAAAATCAAAAAATTTTTAAATATTTTTCAACATTTTTGAATTTTTTTTTCTCCAAATTTAAATGATATCTTATGTAAAATTGTGAAAGAAAAGTATAAAAAAACTTTTTTTTTCGATTTGATAATGATCACGGAGTGCTTAGAAGCAATAAACGTGTTCCTTTAATTCTTTTCAAAACTTTGATCATTTGGAACATAAAAACGGTACGATTAATCAATTTGTAAATTTCCAGGGTTATTGTCTGTATACTGAGCTGTAAAAAGTACGCTCAACATTAGTCGTTTTATCAAAATTTGTAAATAAGCCGTTGATTTTCTAAAAAAAACCGTAAAACGTCATTTTTCAGTTTTTATTTTCAAATTAACGTGAAAGATGAAAAAAATGATTTCTCTAAAAATCCTGGTAGGTCCATGTAGGTTATTATTTAAGATTTTAAAACCACTGTGAGTTATTGTACGATTGTTAGTTGCTGAGATGTCGATGACTAAAAACAAGACCCTTTTTCATTTAAAGTCAGATATCTCAGCGAAATATCGACGTTAGAGAGAATAGAAAAAAATCAAATTAAAGCTGAATAAACAATCTATCTAACCAATGTGTAACTAAGAAAAATTTTCCCAAGTCAGTGGACCAAAAATAACAAAAAAAAAAACGGTTTTTGTCTCGTAATGTTTCTTATGATTGTACGATAACTGTAGCATACAGAAAATTTTTTACCAAAAGATCTCAAAACTAGAAATTCAAAGCTTCAAAATTCTTTTTCTTTTAAATCTCCATACGACCAATTTTCACTGAAATACAGCGTTTCAAAAATCACTAAAAAATTTAGGGAATTTTTTTGTTCCTTTCATTCTTTCTAGTAGTGTAGATTATTATTAGAGCTAGAGAAAAAACAGTTTTAATGGGTATTATACCTAATTAGTAATTTTAACTAATAATCATTGTAATTATTAAGTATACAAGGTGGGCAAATTTTAATGTTTTCTTTTATGTACGAGAAAACATATTCATTATATTTCTCCTAACCACAACCAATATGTTACTACATGTACTACACTGTACGAGGTGTGTTCAAAAAATAACGGGACTTTTCGTTTTTCGGAAAGAATTTTATTTATTCGTCTACATCAATGTTATTCCCTTCAAATAGTCCCCATTAAATATTATGAGCTTATGCCAGCGCTTCTTCGAATCCCCGAAACACTTCTGGAACTCGATCTTTGGGATAGTGCTTAGCTCTCTCAAGGATGTGCTATTAATCTCATCTATGTTTGCAAGACGACGACGCTTTAGGGTTCTCTTTATTTTTGGGAACAAAAACAGTCACACGGAGCCATATCTGGCGAATATGGAGGCTGAAGCATCATTGCAGTGTTGTTTTTGGCCAAAAATTCACGAATAAGTATGCATCGTGGTACAAAAGCCATGAATTGTTTCGTCAGAGATCCGGGCATTTTTTCGGCATTTGTCGAGCCTTTTTCGGTCTTGGCGATCCAGATTGCCTCACTGGGACGATTGAGCCTTACTTTTGACGTCAAATCCGTAAACCCATGTCTCATCACCTGTTATGATACGTTTCAGTAGTTCTGCATCGTTGTTGACTTTCTTCTCTTTTTGTTGACTTTAGATCACGACCTTCTACTATTCCACTATAGTTTGAACTAGTTGACTAGTTAATTATAACTTACCGAGTAGGAGCAACTTTAGGATACTTTTTTCTTTAGAGGAAACTTTAGAAAATCATGAAATTATGTCGGCTGATGGTTTAAATCGTGTTCAATTAAAGTTTTTTTAATTATTTTTTTTCAATTGTCGGTACCAAATGTGTGTGTTATTTATGACTATAGTATTTATTTAGTATTTTTAATATTATATGCTTTAGAATCATATTTACTGAAGTATCATATTTTGTTTTATTCCATTTCGTAGGAATAAAACTGCTAAATACAATTTTAAATGACATGCGCCTACTAGATTAAAATAAGGAATTGAAGAAACTTACAGGTATTTATTAAAAATTAGTTTTCCTTATAAACTGAGTAAATACTATTTATTATACCTACGATACATATGACCCAACATAGCATATTATGTTGCAAGAAAATATGTATTTCTAGTCAAATAATAGCTAATTATGACTTAAATGTTTACATTACGTCATAACTTGATAGTTTATGTATTTATTAAAATTTCTCGAACACCACTGGATTATAATCAGAAAAATGTTCAAAAAATATATAAATTATTTTTTCTTGCTTTTGTGAAAAGGTAAGAATCTACTGCAAACCGAAAACAAAAGTTTTCGAAAACAACAAAAAAGAATTTATTCAAAAAAAGATATGCTTCATCCACTTTTTTTTTCTTATTTCGTAATCTGTCTCAGTCGTCGAGAACCCCTATAAAAATATCAAAATATGCCCGCTCTATGCGCACTATTAGATAACTCGCAAGTAGAAACAAATAATTAAAAAAAATGTTTTAATTTTTATTAGATATAAAAAATTAATAGACTAACTCAATACTACTCTATTACTTCATCTACAGAGACAACTTACATAGACATTAAATAGTTGGAAAAGTACTTGTTTTTATTCCCTTTAACTGACAGAAAATGACAGCCCAACTACCAACCAACAAAGTGACAGAACTGTAATTTTAAGTTCTAACGGAACTTCGCGTTTTTAAACATTGACTAATCCTTTGATGGATCTTTTACGTGCCGTAATTTGATTTCAGGGGGTGAAAATGACATCTCTAAAATCGTCCATTATTGTGAGCCAGACGTGAACTTCTTGAACACCACTTGAACTAGGTATGTCTCGAAATATAGACATGGAGCAAAAACCACAATAGATCATTTCGAGAGAGGTGTCATCTGAATGAAGATACGAAACTACCGCTTAAATGGGGGGGGGGGGGGGGAGGTATGCATTTTTCATGAACTAATTTGAGTAGAATATTACGCACAAGGGGCATTTCACGTGAAGCGGACAATGAAAACAATGTGACAATTCGTTCATATTCGGGATAATTGTACTTCTAGAAGGCATGAATGTAAATATATAATCTTTTGTTTGTATGAGCCTTATTTGTCAAGTTATTGACTTCTAAAAATTGACGAAATATGAGATACAGATTTTTTGGAAACTGTTGTTCAAATTAACCAATGTATATCAAAATATTTAAAATAGTGTTTTATATAGAAAATTCACTTTTCTTTTTAATTATGGAATCAGATTCGAAATTCGAATTATTTTTCGTGTGAAAAACCGGAAGTGAACATTTAAAATCCGAATTTTAGTAACTTCAACAATTTTTTTTAATTATTTAAAATCCAAAATATAGCTTGAAGTAAATAGATTTTACACTAAAAGTTTTAAAATGGGATCAACACTCGTTTAAGAAATAGAGCACTTAATGTACAAAGGCTCGCACTGAGCGCCGCACCTGGTATATGCTTAGGTCGGCCGGATTACGCTAGAACTTATTAAAAACACTGCTATATTAATAATAACCTGTTTAAGTATTCTAGTGCTATAATAGTGATACAGACCGGTTTACTATAGCCGCTCAAGTGGTTCCCGATGATGGTTTTGTTGATAGCTTGTGTAACGCTTTGGACAATTTGAAGCCACATGCCTACATTGCCTACATTGCGCTTTATTTCAGAACACTAAAGGAGATCATCTCTGAAAGTGAAATCCTCGTTCAATGTGACTTTGCTGACAATTATAGCTTTTTGTACAAGATGCTGCACAATATTATAGATCAAAAACGAATGCCGATCCCATTTTAAAACTTTTAGTGTAAAATCTATTTACTTCAAGCTATATTTTGGATTTTAAATAATTAAAAAAAATTGTCGAAGTTACTAAAATTCGGATTTTAAATGTTCACTTCCGGTTTTTCACACGAAAAAAATTCGAATTTCGAATCTGATTCGATAATTAAAAAGAAAAGTCAATTTTCTATATAAAACACCATTTTAAATATGTAGCGACGCGTTAAATTAGCAGGGATAATGAGTGTGCCTCGATAGCTCAGCGGTCAGAGCAACCAACCGGAAATTGGGAGAGCCGGGTTCGATTCCCGGTCAAGGCATAAACACTCTTTATCGTTGCTATCGCCAAAAATATTTTGATTTACATTGGTTAATTTGAACAACAGAGTCCAAAATATCTGTATCTCATATTTCGTCAATTTTTAGAAGTCAATAGCTTGACAAATAAGGCTCATACAAACAAAAGATTATGTATTTACATTCGTGCCTTCTAGGAGTACCTACAATTATCCCGAATACGAACGAATTTCAGGTTGTTACATTTTTTTCGTTGTCCGTTTCACGTGAAATGCCTCACAAGCCAATGGGAGTTTAAACAAAGCTGCAATATAGACAATAATGAATAATGAATTAATTTTTAAAGTTGATTATGCTCGACCTCAAAATGGTCACGCCTTCTATTAACTATATGTAACTCAAAAATTAATCAAATATTCATGCAGTAACTCAGGAAAATGTGTCAAAAGTATTTAATTGTATTATTTATTGACGGTACATAGTTTAGTAGTCCATATGTTAAATTAATCTAGAACGTTTACTGAAAAAAAAGTTTTTAGAATATTTCTAGAATCTGCTATACAGTTTTCTGAAGTTATTGAATTCCATTATTCTTTTACCATGCCACAACAAATTGCTGGAACTGCTGCAACCTGTACCGCATATTTCATATAATCCGAGGAAAATACATTATTTACGTATTTATTTCCCGAAAACTTAATAAGAATACGGCAGCCGGCGACTACGACTATTTATTATAGACTTCGTGTCTCTCCACTCTCCAGGAGCACAATTTTATTGCACGCCGAGCGCTCTCGCTAAGATTTCGGACACGTTCCCAACAGCTTGTCCTTGTCACGTTTGTCTAAAAATAGCGGAAATCGATAAACTATAAAGCGACCACCTTACGTTTACAAAAATAGACTTCAGAAGCCCTCGCGGGCATATTGAAACTCGAAACAAAAACAAATTGATTAATGGACGTTTCTCTCTTCCTATGCAGCTCGCAATAAAGGGTAGTGGCAAAGGCAAAGGAAAAGGCAATTACACGTTCTATTTATAGCGACGGGATGACCTGTTACAGTAAAGTAATTAATACATTCGAAACTTAAGCACACTACGTCAATGTTGGTGTAGCAAAACAGGACAGAGTTGGATTGTGTCGCATCAAATTGCTACCGGATTCGTCTAATGGTGCTGACATCGAGGTTGGCTTTGCCAAACATCAGTAGTTCAAAAAATTGCAGTCAATCGTACATAAAAATCGGAAGTACAATACATCATGTAAATATTGCTTCTCTTGAACCAGATTTGAAACCAAACAAGATGGAGAATAAACCATTATCATTACACCCAAATAGGGTGTACCTTACACAGGGTTCAAGAAATGTTAAATCCAAAATTTTCTGACAATCCCATTGGTAGGAAATATCTCAGGAAATTAGTTGAAAAATTCCAACGAGTGAAAATGGGAAAAGGTGGAAGAAAATCGCTACCAGAAGGCAAACACATGGAAATCGTTGTATCAATAACCACCCCAATCAACAGCTAGACCTGCAGATGACTGATGGATGACTGCAAGGACAGAGATAGGCACAAAAAGAGAAGTTTGTGACTTCAACAATCCGTTCTTGTGTTGTTAAATATTAAAGCATTAAATTTTCATTAAAAATGAAAGATTTTACTCGTTAGAAATACGCAGGGATGCTTTTAGTTTACGGTCTATGTCATGAAATGGTGCCCTGTTCCTGGGTTAGCATTAATATTAGGTTGATGCAATCGGTAGTTGGATTATGTTATTCATTTATCTCGTGAGAATAATGACACAAGTATCGTCAGAATAGTAACACTTAACATCGATTAAATTAACGTCAGATTAAAATAGTATAGTGAGGTCAAAAATACAATCCCTTAACAAATCTTAACCGTGTCAGCAATTTGGAGCTGAGAGAGATGTGAGAAGAAGTGGTGCAGTTTTTTTCTTTCCACATTGAAAATAACCTTGCGTAAATAGCTGAAGTCTGTACTTTGTTCTAATGTGGCTGGATCTGACTTGGTAAGTACTATCAAAGTAAGACACTAGCTTGAAATTCCACTTTCCAGGTGCCAAAAAATAAGTGTCACGATTAGTGAAAGAGATAGCGTTAAGCAATAGTCGACAAGGCACGGAATAACAACGTCAACTGCGCGAGTTGTATTCGCCCTAAACGTAACTGTTATCGATCCAACCTAGTGGCATTTTTTCTCAGAGGACTTGAAATGTTTTTTACTTTTATTGGATTACCTTACCCTATCCTGAAACCCTGATTATATACGTATTGAATGTTGAAAAAATAACACATTCCTTTGAAAT
Source organism: Rosalia funebris (assembly GCA_037954035.1). Taxonomy (NCBI): domain Eukaryota; kingdom Metazoa; phylum Arthropoda; class Insecta; order Coleoptera; family Cerambycidae; genus Rosalia; species Rosalia funebris. The sequence continues at coordinate 10,464,882 of JAZFAV010000011.1, read as the reverse complement.
ATTTGCTTGAATTAATATAATTTTTGATTTGTCAATAGTAGGTTACTATTTTTATTTACCAAGTATGTGTACTATATTTATGTTTACTGTTCAATAAAGAAATATTTCTTAAAACCTAAAATATAAATATAGTAGATTTAACTGAAATAAAATATTTTTTTCTTAAACAAATGGAATCAACGTTGAATGAAATGGAGGCAGCATTTTTATGCTCGGGGGTAATAAACTTAGAAGGAAGAGATTTTTGGAAACGTATGTATGGAGCACGGCACTATACGGTTGCGAAACCTGGACGGTAGGGGAAGCAAGTAGGAAGAAATTAGAAGCTTTTGAGATGTGGTGTTACCGAAGAATGATGAAAATACCGTAGACTGATAGGGTTAGAAACGAAGAAGTATTAGAGAAAGTCGATGAGAAAAGAAGTATGTGGAAAAACATAAAGAAGAGAAGAGATAGAATGGTAGGCCACTTGCTGAGACATGGGGGAATAGTCCTCCATATTTTGGAGGCAGAAATAGGAGTGAAGAAAGGCAGAGGTAGGCCTAGATTAGACTACTGCTCGTAAATAGTAAGGGATATAGGGTGTAGCACAATTAGCGAAACGCGTAGGTTAACACAAGATAGGAGAAGCTGGAGGTTAGCGTCCAACCAGTCTTAGGACTGATGACCTCATGATGATGAATCAAATCTATTTTTATTCATATACAGAATATTTCTTATCTATTTCACATTATGATGAAGTAACAGTCAAGACAACTGAGATAGTAGTGAATCAAGTAATCAATTTTTTAAACAATATTAAAAATATATCTGCATGGAACAAAAATAAGAACAGTCAATTATTAAAAAACAGACAATTTTATAATTATAAATTGATAAGCAGCAAGCTTACTTTATTGTTTTTCATGATTTATTCGATTTATTTGACTATATTTTATATACCATACGTTAAAAATAAATTACAGCTTGTCAATAATAGGAAAAAGCGTGAGATTCTTTATGATGCGTAGAAAAAAGAGTGAGGTAGCAACTGAGTACAGACTAGGCTATTTAGTGCGCACCTTGTGGGCGGTCCGATATAGCAGCTTTGAGACTTGTTCCTATTCTTGACAAGCTGTACATGACAATAATTGAGCTATATGTGAACGAGTTTCAGCAAAATACAATTACAAAATACAAAAAACTATACAATTACAAAATACAGAAAATTATTCAAAAATAAAAAACTCTAAATTTCAACATATTTCAGTATAGTCGGAAGAAACTCTTTTTATGTCATCAATATGATGCGTTTTTTTTTTTTTTTTGAGGGTACACTTTCCCACTAAATTGGTGCACACAGTAACGCTCAGATGCATAGAGAGAATCTTGGTCTAGAGTCACGCAATTTCAAATCCCTTTTAATTCAGACGGAAAACACCAAAACACTATACACCACACACGACGCGCGTTTCGCTATCAAAGTTGGCATCATCTGGAGATGATTAAAACTAGATAATTAAAAACCAGTTTTAGGCGTCTCCAGATGATGCCACCTTTGATGGCGAAACGGGCGTCGAGTGTAGTGTACAGTGTTTTGTGGAAAACTAAGTCAGTATTATCTTCACACCAAAGGTTCCAACTTGTCCAGTATTAAAATTAACAATTCAGTTGGTATTTGATAAAGACATAGTTTAAATAAGATGTTTATTAAAATGGGTGTAAACAGGCGCTAAATAAATTGGCATATATTCATATTTTATTAATCTCACATGAAACAAATTATGTTTATTTACAATGAATTCTAATTCAATGTTTAAAAACAGGTTATTTTCTTACTTTAAATATTCCGAATACGGATTTGAAACGTATGTATCTACTTTATTGCAATTATTGGAATCTATGAGAGGAATTCCCTGATTGGAGTCCATGAAATGCCAGTTTCCACTGTGAGGTTCGGTGGAAATGTACATATATCACGTGTGGTAACAGGGACGTTGCAAAACGTTTAAGAGGGTTTTCACTACACCATAAAAAACAAGTTATATATGTATTATAGCGATTAGAATACAGAAAAATGTCGTGGTATTTAAAATATCTAAAAAACAATTCACAAATCTAATAAGGTTGTTTACAGAACGAATAAGGTCAACATTTAAGTTACTTATATACCAATTAAAAATAGTCACACTGAAAAAAACTAGGATTTTCTTCTTTTATCTTACACGTGAAAGCCATCTGTTTACTTGTTTTGTTTACCGAAAATGGATAAACACCAAAATAAAAATATTATCATATTTTGTTTATTCCCCTTTAATAAGAAACAAGTAAGCAAATCGCAATAATATTGCGCTGCCCCCTCGCTCATATCGAAGGCACCTCCTGAGCATGCCTCTAGAGGCTTTGGATCAAAAAACAAAAGTTACCACGTTGTTCGCAAGGGTCGACTTATTATACTGATTTTGTCAAAATGCTCAAATTCGAACGAAAAGCATTTCGTACATCGACCTAAAAATTTCGTGACACATACACGAAAACAGCCGTTTAGTAAATATAGATATGTAATTTAAACTATAAATAATTTGAAATAAAAATATATTTTTAAAAGTTCTCACTCAAAATATAATATATTTAGTGCGAGGTTTATGCTATATAGTTAATATTGTATATATCTTGATGGATAGGCAGTTACCTGGACATGCATTGAAGACCAGGAACACGATCGAATCATTATTGCCTATATTTCAGTCGAACGTATCGAACGTGTTTAACAGTATTAAGATTAACAGTATTAAGATCTTCAACAGTATTAACAAAAATGAAAAAACATATAAAGAAGCAAGACATAAAGGGAAAAAGTATCGACATCTAGCCAAAATATTAATGACCCAAGGACCGAATCCTGCGGAATACCAAAGTTGACTACATAATCGTCGAAATAAGTATTTCGAATTTTCACACTCACAACGCGTTATATAAATTAAAATATATGAATTTATGCAACTAACCCCTCTGTCAAAACAAAGTAGTTTGAACTTACTGTAGAACTCCAGGACAGGATCATAGGAAGTGTATAGATGCAAGAGATGAACGATATTTTATGTAAGTCATCTTAAGAAACAGTCATTCTACCAGTTTAGCGCTAAGTAGAGCCCTACTAGCAGCAACTCGAAATGTAGCAATTTTTGGAGGAACGGTCAGGAGAAGGCTTAATGAAAGGGGATTGGATAGCTGGACTGGAAGACCAATTATTGCACTACTGCTCACCAGGCAACATAAAGTTACTAGACTACGTTTTGCAGGATAACACATAAACTGAACGACCAAACGCGAGCTTTGTTTCCAGACGAAACAGGAGTCAGTCTTAATTCACCAGATGGACGTCAACGAGTCTGTTAGAGGCCAAGAGAGAGGTTTTTGGTGGATCAATAATGTTCTAGGGAAAAATTTGTTTTGATGGCTACACGAATTTGGTTTCTATACGGGGGAGATCCATACGGCCCCCCGTAGCTATAGAGGTACTGGACTACCTTCGATTTGTGAATACTCCAAATACAGACTGGTCACTAAGAAACCCAGATATGAACCCCATAGAAGATCTATGGGATGCACTAAAACGATAGTTAGGCGCCACATACCTACCCCTATGACTCCTAGGGAACTCGAACAAGTTGATCTTATAGGAGAATGTTCCTCCGGAAACCACTCACCAACTGATTAATGGTATGCCTAGATGAATGGCAATAAAAGCTAAAGGAGGGTCTACACGCTACTGAATTCAAATTCTTATGATTTAATTTCACCTCCAACTTTGTTTCTAAAGTTTTTCATTAACACAGTTTTCATTGCATTTGACATTATTGTTTCTTTCTGTTATTTCTTCACGTTTTTTCCATATAATACCATCCTAATTTGTTAAACATTAGTTGAAAGCATTTAATTATAAAATCACGTAGGTACTATGATTTAAATCTTTGAAGAAATAAAAGTAATAAGATGATGTTTCACTGATACGTTAATTTTGTGCAGGAGTTTATTATTCGACAGTTCGCGTGAGTTCATTATCGAAGACTTCGTGCATGCTCAAAAACATTCTGACTGTAAAAAATCGAAATTCGTGTTTGTCGATTAACCTGAATATTGACGTTACAAAAATAAATGAATTTAGAAAATTAAATACTATGTTTTGTTATTTATAGAATTAAGTAAAGTTTGTATTTTACATCTATGCACCCGAACTAGAACGCCCTAAAACTAAAATGTTGATGTATGAAGAGTCTTTGTGCAATGATTATATATACATACACATATAGTAATCTATAATAGTGTAGTAGGCATTTTAAAACTGAATAGGTAGAGCCACTTCGGTATATTAAATATAATAAAGAGGGAATTAATAAGCAGCGAATTAAGACTATTATTCTTCCACGGCCTATTTTTGTTGTAATAGTGTTGAAGTTATATGAGCCACCGTGTACGTTTTTTCTGAAGCCAAACACTCTTGTAAAACAGCGAGATTACAATACAAATCCGGTAGCTGTAATAGAAGGAGGCAGCTGTGAGCGTCACGTTACCGTTTTCACTTCACGAATTGACGGCAGCGAAACGTATTTTCCTCCCCTCGTTGTTGGCACATTAAATATTTACCGGGGCCGGCGAAATTCGATAATCCGACCCTGACCGGCAGCCCGCTCCGTCTTGCGTACACGCTCGTCTATATTTAGACACCTAATTATCAATCCATTCCACGACAATGAAAAATAAAAATTACAACCTTTGCTCCTACTAAATTATTAATTTGATTTGTATGGAACTTATGGAATCTCATTCGCGGGAATTGCGATGTAAAAATTATACGATATTTTCCTTTCCTAATCGGTGGTCGGACGGACAGCTCTCGAACTGCTGGGTGTTGTGCGGCTGATCATTTGAACACTGACGCATTTTTAATAGAAAATAATAAGAAAAAACAATAATCTGACCGGGGGTCAAGGGAGAGTCGCCGGTCGCCATTGTGACTCACTACAGTCGCGAAGTATTTTGATATACCTATGTACAGTGATGAACAGTGGCGGCGCGTGAACATTGATTGTATGTGTTCTGCTTAGGGTTGTCACATTAGTCAAATTTAATTCCGGGATATTAAGTCTGCCTGGAGAGTTGCTAAATAGCGCCGGAGGCGAAAATTTTTAAAATTTTCAAGGTCACTTCTGAATTTTAAGGAACAATCCATATATTATACAAAAATACCAACTTTCACAAGAACGATTTTTCAAATTTGATACCTTTTTGAAATAATATCTATTTACGACTTACTTACTGACGGTAGAAATAAATTGGAATAAACTAAATGTATTTTGTTAAATTATTAAATATTGTTTTTTATAAATTATAAACAAAAAAATCGTTTGTGAAGTCTACCAACGATTCAACGAATTTTAATTTTCCTCTCCGTGTTATGCTTTTTTCTTTATCTTTTTTATATCGTCGTACCACATCCTATTACGAAATACTATTGCAGCAGTGGCTGTCATTGTTGTAGCCACATTAGTCCGTATATTCGTGTACTGGATCACGTGCCCGATTAGCCAATAAAAACAAAGGACGCATCTAACTGTTCGCTGTGCACACATTTTGTATATGAGGTTGCATATATTAAGGGGCGTAGCTCGCGTCGTAATAAATAATAATACAAACTAGTAGTTTGTTCTTCTGTTTGTTGATATTTAATATGATTAAATACATACAATTTTACGTGTTCTGCAGCTCCGCAGCTCGTATGGTAAAACCGCCAATGGTGATGAACAAACGTCAAACAACTATTATATTTCATATTTTAAAGAAACGTAATATCCAGACAGAAATTATCCTAATTTAATAACCATCAATTTATACCCTTTTAATAGTTAAAACTTAGTATTAGAAAAACAGGAGAATTAAATGCAATAGTTAATAACAGATAACAAGGTGACAAAAGTTAAAGTAAAGTATACTACGAAACTGAAAGAAAGGTATATTACCGATCAAGTTAGACACGCGCATTACAAAATTGTGCTAGCTCTATAAACAACAAGTGCCCTACAGCCATGTCGCGGAATACGTATTCTAACGATGTAAAATTAGCAATTATAAGAATGAATGAGCAGAGTACATCACAAGCAAATATTAATGAACAATTTCATATAAATAAATTGGTGATATCCCGTATGTTGAAACGTTATCGGGATAGAGAAACAGTCGCTACTGCCCCGCTTTCTGGTCGGCTTCGGAAAACGCTGACAAGATAAACTTGTCGGAAAAGTAAACAAGACCCATTTGCAACTGCGGCTCAAATTAGAGCAGATTCAGGCTCAACGTGTGTTCAAGAACTGTCAGCAGACTCCCCGTACAAGCAGGCTTGTATGCCCAAAGACCTGTCAAAAAACCATTATTGAGTAAGAAAAATACAAAGGTCAGACTTAAAGCACGTGACCACTTACACTGGACTGCTGAAAAATGGAGAACTTCTTGTTCAGCGATGAAGCAAGTTTAATCTCATAGGAACTGATGGTATATGTTATGTACGACGTCCTACTGGCCAGAGATCCCAGATGTTACCACCGTTCTTTTAAAAGCCGAAGTACAGTTTTCTCTATTATTTCGCTTTAAGCAGTTTTAAACACATGACGATAAGTGAGTTGGTCTCTTTTAACATGTTTTAAACAACAATTGAGTTTTAGTTAACAGTTGTGTTAAATATCAGTCAGAAATGATACATTTAAATAAAGATTTTATTCTGCTACAGGATATGGCTAATTGGAGGTAAGAATAAGCATTGTTTTTCTGCTTCTGTAATGAAAAATATCACTTAAAACGTTGAAATGGATTGTGTATAAGCGTACCGGTAAATATTAGGTTAGATGTTGATGTCTTAAAGACAACAGGAATGGATTTGTTTTCGTTTCAGATTTGGTGTGAATTGTGACGTAATAAATGTATTTTTTAAATTCCAACTCATTTATAACGAAACAAAAATGACTTCTTTAAAGTTTTTCGAGTACGAAGGTGTCCCATGTTAATAATTTCCTATTTAATGTTTATAAGATACACGGTGTTAATTTTAAAATTGTACACCACCGTTACACTGAAAAATGTTTGCAACTACAGAGGTACCTCGAACCAGGGATAGAGTAGACTAGACAGTATTTTGACTAAACTTCTCTATTGTATCAGTCTGTGACAGAAAATTTTGGCAAATTAATGTCTAATAAAAGATCTTTCTGGCTAAAAAAATTATCGTCCAATTACTATTCTGTCAAATCTTGCAAGAGATTTCGAATACATCCACATTTATCTCGGTGTACAACCTGTTTTACCTCCTAATGAACATAGGTTCGTATCAGAACGCTCTATAGTTACAGATTTAGCAGCATTTACCCATATAATCGCAAATCACATAGATAAAGGTCAAGTGGATGTGGTGTATACTGATTTTTTGTCTTTGACAAGGTGAATGATAATTATACTAATTTCAAATTTAGAATTATATGGATTCAGTAATAATTTTCTTCACTTTGTCAAATCGTATTTATCCATTATTTTTTTCAAATAATGGCTTTAAACCCGAGATCTTCTTAGTGTCCTCTGGAGTACCTGAAGGCTTATGTCGCATCATCTTTTTGCCGATGACCTTAAAGAAGCAGTCACTGATATACATATGTGTATGACTATTCTCTTGGTGGTACAGCTGTAATATGTTCTCAATATATTACGGATTTTGGTGTGTACTTTGATGATCTATGAACTATCGTTCTCTCACAAATTAGTAACGTTAACATTAACTTCGATATTAAACTAAATATCGAAAACTATTCGGAACAGTTTTAAATGCTTGTGAACTGCACGCAATTAAAGTCAACTCTGTAGTTATTTTGTAAATAAAAATATTCGATATTAGGTAAATTCGCAATATACACTACTCAAAAAAATTAAAAAAAGTCCGAAAATTATTCAGGGATTTTTTAAAGGCTGTAAGTTTATGAAAAATGGTCGTATCGAGATGAAAAAAACCCATTTTGAAGTTTGGAGTTTCTAGTTTTGAGACTTTTCAGGAAAACGGGAACGGTTCGGTGGATCAATTTAAAAATTTATAGGGCTATTGGAAGTATGATAAGAAAAAAAAAACCTGGCAACATTAACCTTTTCCTCAATATTTGCAAAGTGGCAGTAGATATTTTAGAAATTCAGAAAAGATCGTTTTTGTACTTTTTTTCAAATTAATAGCGAGGGTTAAAAAATTATTGTGCTCAAAAATGACATTCGTCATTTATAGAGGCGTCTAGGCGTTTATATGTTTAAGTTTTCAAAACCATCCCTCATCGATGATAAAAGACAAAAGCATCATTTTTTATTCAACCACCGATATCTCGGCAACAAGTGGTCGTACAGAATAGTTTAAAAACCCAAATTAAAGCTAAATAAACAAGTTAATCGGCATTTGCATTGATTTAGTCCAAAGACATTTTCTTGTGCCCGGGCACCCTCGTAGAAATCGTGAATTGCGCAGTAACCGTAGCTCAGAATTTTTGTTTGTAAGATTTTAAAATTAGAAACTTCAAGCTACAAAATGTTTTTTTTTCATCTCGATATGACGATTTTTCATAAAGTTACAGCACTTCAAAAATCACTGAAAATATTTCGGAATTTTTTTGTCCCCTTAATTTTTTTGAGCAGTGTATCTGAGATAGCGAGACGAATATTAGTGCCCAAGTCACCATCCTAACAATATTGTGATGCAAAGATAACCATAGGGTCAAAGTTGATTATAACTACCACTCATTTACAAGCCTGAATATCGAAACGTATTCGGAACAGTTTTAAGTGCTTGTAAACTGACCGGAATATGACACGTGTTTATATCAACGGATAAATAATAATCGCGCACGTTTTACATGAATTTACATTTCAATAAACAACATTTAAATCCCGATTAAAAATAGAATATGCCGCACAAATGCGTCGTGGGGGCTCCGAGTCATTACCAACCACGTAAAGGTCAGAAACAGCCACAGGTTGTTATTGGTATAATATCGATATTAAAAATAAATAAGTATCAATCGGTATCCGTATTGTTCCGCGATACTTTGGTTTTCGACCTTCGATGCAATGATTCAGAACGGTTTATGGAATCGAACAAAAACAGTTAACGCTATTGTCTGTCTGTTGTTATTTAGATAACTTGGATAATATGCAATCGGGTGGGAAAATTTCGATATTTTTGTAAAATATTTTCGTTGGCTATAGGAGGTATAGAAACATTGATAGATAGATAGAAGCGTATACGAGGCCTGTTCAAAAAGTAACGGAAATTTTGTAATTTCGCGTGTTGTATTAGTCCGATTCGCGCGATTTTTTTCGTTGTTGTTGGTAAACATGTCTGAAAAGCATCTGTACATTGTTAACCATATCGGATGTTTAGTCTGTTGTCAAAAAGGTTACACGTGTTTTGGTACGATCGGCGATTATTTATTTGTGTAAATAATAGATCAGAGAATTTTCATTAAATTTTGCTATAAAGATGAAATAAAATGCAGCAATGTTTTAGAAATGTTAAATATTGCTTTTGGCGAGTCTGCTATGAGTAAAATAAGGGTTTATGAGTCGTATAAACATTTCCAAGAAGGCCGTGAAGACGTTGGAGATGACGAGCGCCCTGGACGCCCCAACACATCAACAATCGATGAAAACGTGGAAATAGTGAAAGAAATAATTATGAACGATCGTCGAGTCACGATCAGAGAAGTCGTCGATGATGTTGGCATATCAATTGGCTCATGCTATGACATTGTTTCGGGTGTTTTGGGTATGAAGCGTGTCACAGCAATTGTTGAATTTCGAACAAAAACAGTGGCGAATGGAAGTTGCTCAAGAGCCGCTAAATGAAATCAACAACGATGCAGAACTACTGAAACGTGTCATAACAGGTGGTGAAACATGGGTTTACGGATATGAGGCTCAATCGTCTCAGTGGAGACATTCTGGATCGCTAAGACCGAAAAAAGCTGGACAAGTGCGGTCGAATGTGAAGGTTATGCTCAGTTTTTTCAATTTCACCAGCATAGTGCACCAGTTCTTGCCACAAGGTTAAACGATCAATACGGAGTACTACCAACAAGTTCAACGCCGTTTGCGTGAAGCAATTCGAAAAAAATACCGGAATTTGTGGCGAAACAATTCATGGCTTTTGTGTCACGATGCAGTGCTTGCTCGTGAATTTTTGGCCAAAAACAACACTATAATGATGCCCCAACCGCTATAATCGCCAGATATGGCTCCGTGTGACTCTTTTCTCTTCCCAAAAATAGAGAGAACCCAAAGGGCAGTCGTCTTGCAAGCATAGATGAGATTAAAAGCACATCGCTGGGAAAGCTAAACACTATCCCAAAGATCGAGTTCCAGAAGTATTTCGAGGAGTGGAAGAAGCGCTGGTATAAGTGTATAATATGTAATGAATTCCGACGAATAAATAAAATTCTCTGTAAGAAGAATAATTGGTAAAAAAGTAAGAAATTTTTGACACTAAATGACCATTGACTATCTAATTCGGTAATTGTTATTGGGAGTAGTTAATTTTTAGTAGAAACTAATTTGTATATTTTTTGTTATTTCCCTATTTTCCCAAATTGTGGCGTTATTTTCTTTTAATTTTCATCGCACCTCAACCTTCTGCTCTTTAGTAATGATGACATCGTCTATTTTTCAAATAAACAGATATTCTAATATTACTATTATTATCAGTATTATCACTAACCTTCTTGACTCATTAGCTCTCAGTTCTAGATCTCTCTGTTCCTGCTCCTCGGGCGGGGGCTGGGGAGGTTGGGGATCGGGAGGCGGGGGACCCCCGAGAAGGGGATGTCCCAGAGGTAACGGTGAAGATTGCGTCCTCCCTAACGGCCGTATCACCCCCCGCGGCTGAGGTTCTTGCAGTTCACTGATAGTGTCTAAGGGCGTCTCCTCGTGTTCACTGTCAATGGAGGGCAGAGAGGGGTAAAACGGGAGGGTGCCGGGCAGCATCTGGCCCGTTAGCGGCATACCTGCATAGAATAAATAAAAAAATATAAAGTTTTAATTACCTCCAGATGATGTCAACTTTGTTGGCGAAACGCGCGTCGAATGTAGTGTATGGTGTTTTGGTGTTTTGTGGAAAACTAAGTCAGTGTTAAATATATAGTCTAATAAATAAAAAATAAATAGAATAAATAAACAAATGTAAAGTCATCAGAACAACTTTTTACGCCAGGTGTCGACGAGATCATGTATCAGCCCGCAGTTTTTTACTTTTCCGCACTCCACTATATGCTGAAAAGTTATGTAATCATGTAAAGAAAAATTGAAAAAACAAAATTTTTGTTGGGTTTATTTTTCGTTTTTCGGCCTAAAAACAAAAAAACAGTTTTAAAACCTTAAAACGAACTTTTCTGCACGTAGAACATCTCTATCTCGAAATTGAGTGACCGAGAAAAAATAAACCAACACATAAATGCAGAATATCTGTTTTATGCGACAGTTTTACTTTTTTCAAATAGCCCACCCTCGTGCTTTCTGATAACCACTGAACAGGGTGGGTGTATGTCCTATCTACCTCAAAATCGATAGATGTCATCTGGTAGACGTCTCTAATCAGAATCAGTTGAAACCCGATCGATCCGACACGATTTAATTGAGTGATCGTGCTAACAAAAAAAATTCTCAAGTAGTCCACCATTGTGCTTTTTCATGACCCATGAACATGGTAGAGTGTGTACTATCCACCTCAAAATCAATAGGTGTCGTTTGGGAGACGTCCCCGATCAGAATCAGTCAAAACCCGATCGATGCGACATGATGTAGTTGAGTTATCGTGCTAACAAAAAAAATTTCTCAAATAGGCCCCAGGGAGGGGGTGGTATGTGCTATCCACCTCAAAATCAATAGGTGTCATCTGGGAGACGTCCCCGATCAAGATCAGTCAAAACCAGATCGATCCGACACGATTTAGTTGAGTTATCGTGCTAACAAGAAATTTTAATGCCGACGACAACGACGACATACACACAGCAAAAATTTTTTAAAAACCATTTTTTTTAGGCCGATTTAGACCAAAAAACGAAAAATAAACAAAAAAAAGTTTTTGTCTTTTCACTTTTTCTTTACACGATTACATTACTTTTCCGCTAGTATAGTGGAGTGCGGAAAAGTAAAATGGTTTAATGTTTGCTGTGTGTGTGTCGTCGTTGTCGTTGTCGTTGGCGTTGTCGTCGGCATCTCTTTTTGTTACCACGATAACTCAACTAAATCGTGTCGGATCGATCGGACTTTGACTGATTCTGATTGAGGACGTCTCCTAGACGACACCTATTGATTTTGAGGTGGATAGAACACACTCTACCATGTACATGGGTAATGAGAAAGCACGATGGTGGACTATTTGAAAAATGTAAAACTGTTGCATAAAACACATATTCTGCATTTATATGTTAGTTTATTTTTTCTCGGCCACTCAATTTCGGGATAGAGATGTTCTACGTGCGGAAAAATCCGTTTTAAAACTGTTTATTATTTTTTTTTTAAGTGAAATAAAATGTTCAAATTTCAATGTCAACTGTGAGAAGTGTATAAGGCTTGTCGTGACATATATTGTCGATACCACATCTGGGTAAAAGTGAGTACGAGTAAAAGTGTCCATCAATTTTTAATTTTTAAGTGGAACACTGCGAAGTAGTCAAAAATATGAGAGTGAAATAAAAATAATTACCTAAGTGTCAATTTTCTCATTGTCCTGTTCAATAATTCGCAATTAATCTTGCAAATTTAATGTCAATTGAAAAAATGACAGGCTAATACATGATCTTGTTAACACCTGGTATACGAGTATATACACTCCTGGACAAAATTAACGCATCAGCAAAACTTTGCATTATTTCTTATCATTTTTCGAAGTCTCAAATCCTTAAACGTTTTAAGTAGGTGGCCCGGGATATCCTCTGTCACTATTAATAAATAATTGCAATTGTTTGACAGATGTAAAGTGACATTTTGTAATTGTTTATTAATAATACGCTTAACGCTGTTTAATGTGATTTGTAAAAGGCAATAAATTCAGTTACGCTAGTGATTTTTTTTTTATTTAATGTCATGAAGTGAAGAAACAACTCCGTCTGGGGTTGGTTACCGGGTGGAATGAGTAGCCTGGTAAACTGCCACTGCCGGTCCCAAGCCCGGATAAAGGAGGAGGGTTCCTAGGTCAGGCCAGCGCCCTACCTAGGGTAAAAAAGCACACTGCTCATAGAACCCGAACTTTGCCTCTATGCAAAGAGACGAAGAAAAACAAGTACATTGCTTACATATAAGAAGGAAGAAGAAGAAGAAGAGAAGAAATACTTTGTTCAGTATATGCAGTGTAGAACAAACTGATCGTCCACGCTACTTAAGAGAAGATGCGACAGTGAAAGCGGTAAGTCTGGTTAACGAGAGACGTAGCCGAGAGATACGTGGCTAATCTGTTAGGGGTTAGACAATCAGCAATTAGTCGAACAGTTAAACGTTTCAATGAACTCGAAAGTTACTGTAGAACACCAGGACAAGGTCGTAAGGAGTCCACAGATGCAAGAGATGAGCAATATCCTATGCAAGTCGCCTTAAGGAACAGGCATTCTGCCTACCAGTTTAGAGCTAAGCAGAGCCCTAACAACACCTCGAAATGTAGCAATTTCTGGACGAACTGTCAGGAGAAGGCTTGATGAATAAGTTTGGACAGTAGAAGATTTTTATGTATGATAACGCTCGGCCCCACGTTGCTAGAGAGGTACCGGACTACCTTCGATTTGTTAATATTCCAACTGGACTTGGACTGGCCACCAAGAAGCCCAGATATGAACCGATATCTACCCAACCATAGAGCACCTACGAAATGTACTAAAACTATGAGTTAGGCGCCATATACCTATGCCTATAACGTTTTCATTCACGACGTTCCTCTCAAATGGGAGAACATTCCTCAGTAAAACATTCCATCATCCACATGATCAATAGCATGCCAAGACGAATGGAAGCAATGATAAGAGCTAGAAGAGAATTTACCCGCTTTGCTTCAAATTCTCATGGATTAATTTCACGTCCATTTTTTGTTCTAAATATCTTCATTAATAACGTTTTCATTGCATTTGGCATTATTGTTCCTTTCTTTTATTTATTCATGTTTTTCCCCGATAATACCATTCCAATTTGTTAAACACCAGTTGAAATCATTTAATTATAATATCACATAGGTACTGTGATTTAAATATTCGAAATAATAAAAGTAATAATATGAACTTTTACTGCTGCGTTAATTTTATTCAGGAGTTTATTAGAAAAAAACCTGTTTGGTACAAGATTCTCCAATTCGGGTGCAAAGTTTACCTAGCAAATGTTTTGGATCTAATAATAGACAGTAAAAAATATGGCGCAATTATTCCTAATATGACTTATATGTTACTGACAGAGATCGTATCGATAAAGATGTATACGCCATAAAGTTCATTCAGCATTTGTCCTGAATCGACGTACCGTGTACGGCACTGATGAGAACTAATAAATTCGAAACAGCTGTATGTCATTCGATTCCAATCCGGGACAAATATCGAATCCTACCTGCTGCGGGTTTTATTTGTTGAAATGCATAGTCTCGCAATTAAATATGTTATAGTATATCTTTCTAACCTTAATGTTCGCTTGAATGCCAGGTGGAAAGTATGATTTTTGGAAGAGGTTCAGGAATTAAAATATTTTCGACTCGTAATTAGATAAGATGTTAGAAAATATAGTTCATTCACGATGTTTGAGGACGTGGGTCGAAGGAGTGTGGTAAATAGGGATGTGTCATTTCGTAGGTCACTGTATTAGTGGCGCTGTTGCCAGATTTATGTAATATTTGGAGATTCATGTTTGTTCCAGTAATTTGATAGTCAATAACGAAAAGTCGTATAAAGTGCTGTATCGCTAATTTGACTAAACAACTTAGCTTCAGTTGACTGTTTACTTGTAGTTCAACTTGAATTCTTAATTACACTCTTCAGCTGTCAATCTGAAATTCAGTAAACCTACTACTCAATTCCTCTGTTCTGCATTGCTAGGATTTTGTTTATCGATTCCACACTATCCTCAGCCTTTCAAACTGAAAGAGAACATCCAGAAAAATATGTACCTATTCCTTACGATCCTCAATTCACCCGTGGCATTAGTAAAATTTTTAGAGATATAGGGATGACGGTAGTTCATTGATTAAGAAATGAGTTAAAACAACTTTTAGGCAAACCAAAAGACAAAATTAATACAAATGACACGTCGGGGGTTTACGAAATCAGCTGTAACGATTGTAATCAAAGGTATGTTGGACAGACCAGACAATCATTCAAACCAGGTTCAAAGAGCACATGGCTTATCTCAAATATGGTAGAACAGATAAGTCCAGTGTTGCCCTCGACATGCCTTCGAGAACAACCATAAGATAGCTATTAGCAACTTAAGATTAATTAGGAATGAAACAAATGCTAGACAGCTAGATGCTTTTGAAAGTTTAGAAATTGAAAAGTGTAAAAATAGTATGAATAGTGACAGAGGGCCTATTCCACATAGCCCGCTTTATTGGCCAGGGCTCACTGAGCCGCAACAACAATTTAGGTATAAATAGGATACATTGTTAGCATAAGATTAGTTTTAGTCATCTCCAGATTATGCCAACCTCGTTCACGAAATGCGCGTCGAGCGTAGTGTATAGTGTTTTGGTGTTTTGTGGAAAACTAAGTCACTGTTATGATCGTTAATCATTACCATTAAATTTAGTATTTTGTAGTTGAAAAAGCATTTTTGCTATCTAACCTATACTCACGTATACTAATTGTATATCGTATGTAAAACAAAGTGCTTTTTAACATTTCGTAATAAAAAAGAGGGTTGTCATTAAAAAAGTTCTATGACGTCATACCTCTTACACGAATCACCCTGTATGCATTAATTATATTTTAAAAAATTCACAACTAAAAATACAATTTGACGGGTCCGAGAATTTTTCTCAGAAGTCAGAAGTATATCCAGTAGTGGCAGGCATCATTACCTCCATTGCCTGATGTCGTTTGGAGCAGAAGACAGTAACATTCTTTGAATTTCTTCTGAAGAAGCTGATAGGATGATCAGTCAATATCATATCCCGGAATAGTTTACTAATTGTAAAAGTATTTTATAATAAAGAATAAAATATTTTACATAAAAAATATTTTATATTTTCCGAATAAAAAAATTCTATTTGGTAAATATTGACTTTACTTAATTGCCAATAAACCCAACTAGACATGCTTATAGAAATATATTTTGGCAAACATGTCCTAGCGGTAGATAAACATCAATAATGGTACAACGTTTTTTTCTTGGATAAACAGAATGAATTACCTACTCATTATTTACTGTTTACTTTTTCATTATTTTTCTATATCCCCTGGACTGATGCTCTGGGGATTGGGCGGACTACCAATTACTGAAAAAATCACTCACCTAGTCTGGCGGTACACGCTGCTCTGACCGCTGCCTCCGAGAGGTCCGGCGAGAGAACGTGGTGAGCGGCCAGGGAGATGTTGGGCATCGAGGGGCTGCTGAATAGCATATGGCGTTGGTATTCCTCAGATTCGCAGGGGGGACTCAGTTCTTTGGGAGGCTCTTGAGGGGGCGACTCGCTGGGCGGCAGGCAAGAGCTCAACAGTTTCTTTTTGAGCGATGGGGGAAGTCTTTTACTCATTGGGCTACATCTACGTTCCATAACGCGTTGCTTTAAACGCACCTTGAGGAGGTTAGGCTCGGATGCTGAAAAAAAAGAACAAATCTTTACGCGTTTTATTTTTTTCTAGATTCTACGAATTTTTTAATGCAAAGAGTACGAAATATTCCCACCGCAATAATATAAAAAATGTTACTCCCCCAATAGGCTTCAGACTACTTTGATTTTAATTGTAAGCATACTCTAGAGCCTCTACTACATTATTATAGAGGTAAAGTTCCCCAAATATTCTTTTTATAGATTCTATGAATGTTTTAATGCAAAGAGTACAAAATATTCAGAGCAAAATAATATAAAACATTTTTACACCCCCAATAGGCTTCAGGCCGCTTTAATTTTAACTGTAAGCATACTTTAGAGCCTCTGCTAAATCACTTTAGAGACCAAGTCGCCCAAATATGTCTTTATAGATTCTACGAATGTTTTAATGCAAAGGGTACAAATTATTCAGAGCAAAATGATATAAAAAATGATTACTCTTTCTATAGGCTTCAGGCTAGTTTGATTTTAACTGTAGGTATACTTCAGAGCCTCTACTAAATTACTCCAGAGGCAAAGTCTTTCACAGATTTCTTTAATAGATTTTACGATTTTTTAATGTAAAGAGTACAACATTTTCAGAGCAGAATAATATAAAAAATTATTATTCACCCAATAGGCTTCAAGCTGCTTTGATTTTAACTGTAGGCATACTTGAGAACATCTACTAAATCACTTTAGACATAAAGTCCCCCAAATATTTTTTTATAGATTCTACGAATTTTTTAATGCAAAAACAACAAAATTTTCCAGAATAATGATATAAAAAATTATTACTTCCCCAATAGGCTTCAGGCTACTTTGATTTTAACTGTGGGTATACTTTAGAGCTTTTACTAAATTACTTTAACGACAAAGCCATCCAAATATTTCTTTAATATATTTTACGATTTTTTAATGCAGAGTACAGAATATTCACAGCAGAATAATATAAAAATTACTCCTCCAAAAACTTCAGGCTAGTTTGAGTTTAACTGTAGGCATACTTTAGAGCCTCTACTAAATTACTTTAAAGGCAAAGCCATCCAAATATTTCTTTAATAGATTTTACGAATTTTTAATGCAAAGATTACAAAATATTGAGAGCAGAATAATATAAATAATTATTACTCCCCAATAGGCTTCAAGCTACTTTAAATTTAACTGTAGGCATACTTTAGGTAGGCGTATTCCATCGATGTATGACATCATGAAAGACTTTCGAAATATTATATTTGAAACTTGCTTTTCTTTTTATATCAAGCAAAACATAAGAGGTCTGTGTGATATGACGTAACACTGAGGACAAAGATGGGACCAGAGACACATTCTACTTCTGACATCTCACAGATCTAACGGATTTAACATTATAATTAATGATATAATCGAAGTTCTGTGTATAGAAGTGACTGGAAATTTAAATTCCATCGATTGGTTACATTTGTCGTACCCATGGGGTTCGATCGTCGATAAATTATTTCACGTCGACAGGACAAAAGGTTTTTGAACAAGTGATATCGGAATAAATATTTTCCCATATATTTACATACAGCTTCCCAAGAATAGGAAAAAGTGTTCCTATTCTTGACAAGTGTAGTTGTGGTTAACTAAGTGACTCATTTGTTACAAATGTCATAGTCTGATTGCCAGTTATAGTGTTAAAATAAAAAGGTTCTGTTTTAAAGCTTAGAAATCATGATGAAATTAAGTGAAATTGAACGCATCGAAATTCCAAAAATTCCAGATTTGCAACGTTCTTATGGAAGCGTTTGCCGTGTATTTCCTGCGGCTCAGCCGTATAGATGCCTACTGCGGACAAGGTAGTTGTAAAATTTAGTGGAACGTAACACGTAAAGGATACTAAATTTGGTTGTTCAGATGCAACTAATGAGGATAAGGCTTTAACTGTTTTACTTTTGTTTCAAGAAAATCCTCACACTTCGACTGCTCAGATTGGGTTAGACAATGCTATAAGCCAGAGAACTGTGGTCAAGGTATTGCATGAAAATAGCTACAGAGCATATAAAGTACATCTCTGTGCAGAAGCTTTCACCAAATCGTTGAATTGGAAGAAGAAGGCCTGTGGAATGACCTCCAAGGTTACCTGATCTAATCTGTTGGATTCTTTCGGTTTGGAAAATTGAAAACGATAGTATATAAGGATAAACCAACGAATTTAGAAGGCTTGATTAAGTGTTGCGATTCAAGATATAAAGCAGGAATGGTTTTTAAATGCCATACAGGTTGGGACATTGTCAAGCTGTGGCGGGATAACAGTTTGAACATTTACTTTAAAAATAATTAGTTTACATTGTTTAATTTTGAGTCTTGAGTTAGTTGTTAGTATACAATAATTAAGTTTTAGCAATAATATCACCATAAACCGTAAAAATAAGTAGATTCTATAAAAATGGAGAATTTCTTTTCAATCTATCATACAGCATTTTCCGCTTTCAATATCTGAAAACTAGAAACTTAGCGCTTTATTTCTTTTTAATTGCTCTACGGCTATTTCCCTTTTAAAATCACCTAAGAATTTAGGATTTTTTACATCCCTTTATTTTTGTGCCTAGTGTATGTGCTGAATGCTAACTTTGAATGAGTACCGTTATAGGAATTATTTCCTTAACAAAGCAGTTTTTCCGAGCATTAAAAGTGGATGGTTAGATACGATTAAAATATTTAATAGCATATTGCGTTCTAGCTGCAACAGGTACGAAAGAAACTATTGAAAGGTCGTATTAAATCTATCAATTCAATCCATTCAAGTATTGATTCACTCAAAGCCATCGGGGTTACTTTTTTCAATTTTAACGTTTAAAAAATAACATTAATCAAACGGGCTAACATTATATTTGGCGTATGGAAAAGTGTGGACTATTGACTCATTTCCTTCACAACAGTATTGAATATGTCGACATTATCTAAATTTCCAAGCATATATAACTAATGACAGTCAATCTACAAACTATAATTTTTTTTTTCGCGATTATATCCGTCCCATTTATTTCGTGTAAAACATTTTAATCTATCATCTACATTCTACGTTCTCCCAATTGTAAATAACACTATGTATGTTGGTTAATAAACTAACAGAGCACACACAAAAAAAAAATCAATGGGGACCTGCCACTTTTACATACCTGTCTTCCGCAGGGGAAAGTCGTTGTTTGTTGTGGTGGAATCAGACCCGGTGTCCATACCCTCAGACCTGGAACATAAAATGAACTAATCAATAGGGTGGAATATTGAATGAATTTAGTTTCAAGGATGGTTCGAGGCAGGATTAATGCCTAAAATGTTGGATTGAAAATGTTTCAGTCGAAGTATTTATTATTCATTTGCATATGTGATGTTAACGTTGTTATTTCAGTTGATTTAATATTTATGTCATTGAGAGTGGGTCAAAATCCGTGGAACGTTTTGGAAAAGTGGAACAAGAGTGATTTTCGGTATCCTACAATAGGTTACTTCATTGGTAGGCTTAGCGAGTATATACATCGAAATATACAGCGGGGTGTTAAAGTTTCGTATAATATTCATAATTTTTCTATTATATGATTTTTTGGAAACATCAATTTTATTTTTCTTAAAAACATTGACAAAAACAGACGAGACGAGGAAGGACTGAAAACTTATAAGACAATAAAGTGGGAAATCATTAGAAAGTGTAGAAAAGCGAAAGAACAATGAATAAAGGATAAATGCAAAGAAGTAGAAGATAAGCTCCAAGTAGGTAAGACCGATGAGGCTTACACAATAATTAAGAGGAACTTCAGGGATATAGGACCAATAAGTAGAAACGTTAGGAGTCAATCGGGGGACATACTGATCGGAAGAGAGGAGAAAGCGGATAGATGGAAACAGTACTTGGGAAATTTATACGAGGGTTAGGAATTAGGAGATATATTAGAGGAAAAATCTAGCATCCATAGGGAAGATGTAGGAAAACCTATATTGAGACAGGAATTTGAAATAGCACTAAGGCGGCTAAATAACAATAAAGCGCCGGGTAGACAAAATACAGGCGGAAATTTTGAAAGGTGTGGGACAGAAAGTAGTTAATAGGATGTTTGAACTGGTAAAATACATATACGAAACGGGTGAGATGCCGGAGGATTATAAGAGGAACATTATCGTTACTATACCGAAAAAGAGAGGAGCTGACAAATGCGAGAACTTTAGAACGATTAGCCTAACTTCTCACGCGTCAAAAATCTTAACCAGAATAGTGCAGAAGAGGATGGAAAATAGAGCGGAAGAAATACTAGAGAAGACCAATTCGGGTTTAGGCGAAATAGGGGAATTCGCGAAGCTATTTTAGCGCTAAGAGTAATGTTAGAGAAAACAATAGAAAAAGGAAAGAACGCTTATATAGGATTTGTAGATTTAGAAAAAGCTTTTGATAATGTAAGATGGGAAAAAATTCGAGATACAAAAGAGCGCGGGAATGAAGTATAGAGATAGGAGAGTAGTACACAATCTATACAAAGAGCAAACTGCTGTTATAGAAGTAGAAGGGGAAAGAAGGTAAGTAGGTATTAGGAAAGGAGTAAGACAAGGATGTACTATCACCACTAATTTTTAATCTGTACATCGAAGAGGCGATTAATGTGGTAAAAGACAGAGTGGATTTCGGAATTAAAGTACAGGGACAAAAACTAAAAATGCTGAGATTCGCGGATGATATAGCAGTATTAGCATCTAGTAAGGTGGAATTAGAATCAGCGTTGAACGAAATGGAGGCAGTGTTGACAGAGGAATACGGAATGAGGCTGAATAAAAACAAAACTAAAATGTTAGTGTGCAGAGGGCGTGAGAGCAGAGCAAAAACGAAAGTACAAATTAATAATGAAAAATTGGAGGAAGTTAAAGACTTCACTTATCTAGGAAGTAAAATAAATTGGGATGGAAGAAGCGATAAAGATATAAAACAAAGAATAGCGCAGGGTCGAGTAGCTTTTAACAAAAAGAAAGCACTTTTATGTTCGGGGGTAATAAACTTAGAAACAAGGAAGAGATTTTTGAAAACGTATGTATGGAGCACGGCACTATACGGTTGCGAAACCTGGACGGTAGTGGAAGCAAATAGGAAGAAATTAGAAGCTTTTGAGATGTGGTGTTACGAAGAATGATGAAAATACCGTGGACTGATAGGGTTAGAAACGAAGAAGTATTAGAGAAAGTCGGCGAGGAAAGAAGTATGTGGAAAAACATAAAGAAGAGAAGAGATAGAATGGTAGGCCACTTGCTGAGGCATGGGGGAATAGTCTGCGATATTTTGGAGGCAGAAATAGGAGTGAAGAAAGGCAGAGGTAGTCCTAAATTAGACTACTGCTCGCAAATAGTAAGGGATGTAGATTGTAGCACAATTAGTGAAATGAGTAAGTGAGCACAAGATAGGAGAAGCTGGAGGTTAGCGTCCAACCAGTCTTAGGACTGATGACCTATTCAATGTTTTCATAATGATGAAAACATTAAATGACAAAAAACTTGTATTTTTGCGTTTCAACTACAACCCCTTCGTTTTTAATAAAAATATTTTTTTTTTAAGTTTAACGAGTACAAGTATACGAGACCAAGCTCATAATAGCTCGGCCAGGCATAATTTTACAACTAATATATTTAAATAAAAAAAGAATAAAACACTGTGAAATATATGATATTTTGGACAACATTAATTTTTTTATCATTAAAAACATCAATCATATCAGGCAATGATGTGAAAAGTTTACTTTTCCGCACTGAACTATACCAGAGCGGAAAATTAATGTAATCGTGTAAAAAAAAATGGGAAAGAATTTTGTTCTAGCGTTTACTTTTCGTTTTTCAGCCTAAAAACAAAAAAAATGGTTTTTAAAAAAATTTGTCTGTGTCGTCATCAGCATTTTAAAATGTTCTTGTTAATACGATAACTCAACTAAATCATGTCGGATCAATCGGGTTTTGACTGATTCTGATCGGGGACGTCTCCCACATGACACCTATTGATTTTTCAAAAGTTTTGAAAAATTGTTCTTTGAAAATATTTTGAATATATATTTTAGAAAAATATATATATTTTTAAACGAAATTCATCATTTGGTAAAAAATTATATTTTACATTTTTTCGATAAAAAAAAAATTACTAAAATCGTAATAATTTTGTAATGTCGATTAATTGACCAATATTTATAAATTGTTTTTTTCAATCGTTGCAGCTGAGGTACGGTAAGTTTTGATAACATTTTATATAGAAAAATTACTTTAACTACATCACATTGTATCCTTGTTTACACTCGTATGCTCACACTCATCTAGAGCGAGAGTAATTAATTAAAATCATGGCAACCACTACTTGCGGTCATTTTTTACAGGTCTTACATGTATTATCGTGTACAGCAAAAATTAAACTTTAATTTAGTATAATATTTTATTGAAAAACACGATGAGTGTAAATAATTAACAATAATATACCTTTTCAAAAAATAAAACCCGACACAGGTAGGATTCGACATTTGTCCCGGATCGGAACCGAACGACATACAGCTGTTTCGAACTTATTAGTTCTCATCAGTGCCGTACACGGTACGCCGATTCAGGACAAATGCCGAATAAACTCTATGGCGTATACAACTTTATCGATACGATCTCTGTCAGTAACATATAAGTCGGAAATCGAGAAAGGAACCACCAAACCGCCAAGCGGTTATCACAGTAGTTCCCGAATAGCAAAGCTATTACATAATCGCTCTAGGAAACAACTACTCCTCGGGTTAAACCCCGCCAGGCATTGAATTATACCCAGAAGCGATCCTCGACCCCTTTCTCGTGTTTCTGCACGATCAGATAAGGTTTCAAAAAATAAAACCCACCACAGGTAAGATTCGACATTTGTCCCGGATCAGAACCGAACGACATACAGCTGTTTCGAACTTATTAGTTCTCATCAGTGCCGTACACGGTACGCCGATTCAGGACAAATGTCGAATGAACTCTATGGCGTATACATCTTTATCGATACGATTTAATTGAAAAATGGTTTTTAAAACATTTTTGCTGTGTGTCGTCGTCGGCATTTAATCTTGTTAGCACGATAACTCAACTAAATCGTGTCGGATCGATCGAGTTTCGACTGATTCTGATTAGGGACGTCTACCAGACGACATCTATTGATTTTGAGGTGGATAGGACACACCCTACTCCTGTTCATGGGTCATGAGAAAGCACGATGGTGGACTATTTGAAAAACGTAAAACTGTCGCATAAAACACATATTCTGCATTTATCTATTGGTTTATTTTTTCTCGGCCACTCAATCTTTTACAATCAATATCTCATTTATTTAAAAGGATCTTGTATTTTTTTATCCTTTTAAATAAAGAAAATAGTGAGTGTAAAACACGTTCTGAGACACCCTGTATATACATATATCTAACATATATATTTCAAACTATAAACCAAAAACCATTTTAAATTATATCCAAAACCCTTGCTGATTACAAACTTAAAATCTCCTTGCTTTTTCCAACCCTTATAAAGTCACCCCA
Source organism: Rosalia funebris (assembly GCA_037954035.1). Taxonomy (NCBI): domain Eukaryota; kingdom Metazoa; phylum Arthropoda; class Insecta; order Coleoptera; family Cerambycidae; genus Rosalia; species Rosalia funebris. Next base: position 10,440,528 of record JAZFAV010000011.1, on the reverse strand, counting down.
ATTTTTTTTTATTTCAAGTTATTTATTTTTTTGTACTAAACTTCATTCAGAACCCATTAAATTACGTTTCTCCATCGGAGAGAGAATCATTGTCAAATAACATGTATTAAGTATTTAGAGGTAGGATTATTGAAAATTTACAAAAAAATGGACAATTTACAAACTGATTTATTGAAAATTAGTTACATTTTATAGAATTTTCAATATTTACATTGCAATTTTTATAACTTCATTTTATAATGATATAAAACTCTTCATGTCGTCTTGTAAAGAAAATTTATTTAGGAAATAATTATTGTTTACATGGAGAATTGTAATGAATAATATTAACTATGTTATACAGGGTGAGTCGGTAGGAATGGACCAAACTCCAGGAGTATATTATACGCATGAAAATAATGTAAAAAAGCTCAAATCTTGTTATCCGATTTTTATTTGTTTTCAAGTCATAGCGTAATTAAAAATAAACAAAATTTCATACATTATCGTATTGGTAATCATAGCGTTATAAATGTTCAAAAATACTGCCATTCACCTCTAAACATTTTCTGCTTGTTCTACGAAGGGCGCCTGTAGCTCCCCTGATTGAGTCATATCTTTATTTAAGATCGGCTGCAGCATTTCTAATACGTTGAATTAGTGTCCACTTTTACTTTATACATTTCATCTCTGAACTAGCCCCATAAACAATAATATATAACTGTGAGGTCTGTAGACCTTGGATGCCAACTAATAGGACCAGCGCGACCAATTCAACACCCTGGAAACCTTTCGTTCAAATGTTCCTTGGCCTGACGAGGCGAGATATGCAAGAGCTCCATGGTGCTGGTATACATTTGCATGCTCATGTTTAAAGAAACATCCTCTAGTAGCCCGTTTAAATCATTTTGTAAAAAAATTAAATAGTTGTCTCCTGTAAGGCGATTCTCCAAAATGAAAGGGCCAATTAATAACCATCGACCATACCACACCACACGTTTACCGAAAACTTATGTTAAAAATTACTTTCGACTGTTGCGTGGGGTTTTTGGTCTGACCATACATGACAGTTGTGAGTATTATTAATGCCGTCATGGGTAAATATTGCTACATCTGTAAAAACGATGCGTGATACACCACGAGGATTATCATTTATCCACCGACAAAATTCCATACGTTTAGGATAATCTTCCGGTTGTAGGTGCTGTACTCTCTGTACATGGTATGGATGTAAGCCTTGCTGGTAGAGTGTGTTTATTACTCTTGTTTGTGGAATGCCCAATTGAATACTAATTCTTCTTGAGCTGGTCGTTGCATCTTCTGCTACTACATCCAGAATATCTTCTACCTCTTCTAAATCTTGTCGAGTAGCTCATTCAGACGTTAACACTGGAAAGCTTTCCGGTTTCGCATAGTTTGTTGAAAACTCTGATAAATATATTTTTATTAGGATGTCTGTGATGCGGAAACCGTTGACGATATTCTTCAACAGCAGCTCTAGCATTCCCATTACAAAAACCATAAATAAACACCATATTTGCATATTGTAAATTTGAATATATGTGTGGTATTTTGTAATACTTTAATCGTTCAAACTCTAAAATAAACCTTAAATCACTGTCACAATACATTGACACATTATGGAAACAACAAAGTTACCAAATGTTTTTAAACGTCGAACATGGCATACTAGACTATCACGTGTACAATACACTTCTGGAGTTTGGTCCGTTCCTCCCGACTTACCCTGTATTTGTGTGTTTACATAATGAAGTAGGCGTTTACTTTTAGTGCAAAAAAAACTAGGAATGCAATTTAAAAAAAGTTGAGGGTAGTTTTTAAGAGTTGAAAAAAGCAAAAAGGTTTTAAGTACAATCAGCAAGGCTTTTTATACAATTTGAAATATTTAAGTAATCTTGTCATGTTCTCAATTAACGAAGATACTTATTGTAACAAGCATTCTGGAATACTCTGTATATGAAAAATTAAATAATCTATATTCTAGTAATAATTAAACGATAAAATATTATAATAATAAGTACATAATAAACCGTTTGGTATGTAGTTTTTTTGCACTGACGAACTACTAAAAAAGCATTTACTTCGTAGGACGTGCATATCACGTATAAGAATGCACGCTATTAAATATCAACATCGACAAGCTGTTTAACTTGTTTGAGGAACAATTTTGTGATAGATCTAAATCGCATCCTACGGCAAATTATGCGGCAGAATCCAGCGCGGAGGAAACGTCCGTGTTCTCGGTGCCGCAAAAATATTCTAGTTGCAAGTCCAAATCTAAATTTAACGCGTTATACAACGAGAGTATCCATACTTTTTATTATCAATGTATTTATAAACGAGGATGTTGGTGCGTTATTTTTTTGCCATATATTTATAGCGCTCTGAGGATATGATGATGTTACCCGTAACAGATTTAGTATACAAGTCTATTTTTAAATATGTATGTATACGCCACGCCAAAAGAATATCAGAACACTTGTGTGTTCGTGGGATTTTATATGTTGTTGTATGTACGTAGTATGGTCCTGGTAGGACAACGACTGAATTCGAGAAAGATATTTTTTTCATAACTTTCCCCAGCAGCGTTATATTTTTTAAACTATTTTACACAGAAAAGATAGGGGTTTAAGGATCATATACTCGTCCATAAACGGCTTTTATACGAGTTTCTTAATACTAACGTTTAGTGCAAAACGGACCCATCTTCAAAGCTCTTTCTTACTCCCGGCAACGAATCATGAATCATATCGATAATCGGCAACTTATTTTTGCGGAAGGTCAGTCATAAAGTAGATATTTATGAGTATGTACAATGCATCTATCTACGAGGGGGTGCCCAAAAGAAACAGAACTGATGTTGTAATTGGAGGAGTTTTTGTAGTACCGCGTTCATCCGCTATGAGCGTATAGAGCTGCGAGTACCATTCTCGAGTCAGTAAACCAAGCATCCGTCGTCGCTAAAGAAGGTTCCGTTTGGCTTATGTAAATTTTTTAGTGAGAGTTGTTTTGTGTGCTCTTCGTTTCATAAACAGCACGCGACCGTAAAATTGTGCTTCTTGCTTCTTGAAAAACTGGCACAGAACGTCATTAAACAGGTTACCATACCTGTTTTAAACCGATACACACCTGTTTTATACCTGTACAGACCTGTTTTATACCTGCGCCAAGAGTTCTTCAGATCAACAATGACCACATGCCATCCGCATCTAATGTCCGCGGACAAATCCGAGGGTGGTCCAGAACTGGTTTTGCTATACTACTGGAGAAGTCAAGTGTTTGAGTGGTTTTCACGTTTCACAAGAGGTGAAATGCCAATTGTTGACAAACTTCGCTCTAGTCGTCCGTCCACGGCTTGAACTGATGAAAATCTTGAAAAAATTCGCGAAATTATCCTGGAACATCGACGACGGGCCATTGACAAAGTTGTGGAGCTGCCTGGAGTGACTTTTGTGGCAGTCGGGCGACTGGTTTTTCCACAATGCTCCGTCTGCGCGCCAATATTTGACCAAAAATGGCATCACCCCTCTGCTCCATCCCCCTATTCATCCGACCTTGCCTCCTGCGACTTTTTATTTCCCTGAATGAAAAACGACATGGAGGGAAAGAGTTTTTCTGACGTTGCTGAGGTGAATAACGACAAAGGCGCTGTCGGGCATCACAGAAGACGAACTTCAAAAATGTTTTGAGCAATGGAATAAAAGATTAAACTGTATACTAGTGCCAGTGGAGAGTACGCTGAAGGGGATTGAAAGTTTTTTGTTTAAAGATTAAATAAACAAATTAAAAAAAAATAATTTCGGTTTCTCTTGGATGCCCCTCGTATTGCAGTATTGCAAAAGTTCTTTTGTAGTTTCGCATCAAGTTGTTTCAGATACGATTGCGAGGAGTCCTTACTTTTGTGTACCTTAACCGTTTATTTAATATTTATTAGTTTAGTAATAAACTATTATCGTCAGTTTATTACTGTCATAAACTCTTTATTTTTCCACATGTGGCATATAAATACATATCCTCGGAAGTAGATTTACATTGGTCTTTAAAATAATTAGCAATAATAGCTAGTATTTTCAATAATGCCAATTTATAAATGTCTTTCTATGGTAAGAAGCTTCGCTGCTTTAAAATTAATAAGCTTAAGAACATTGAGAAGGGACATGGACTTGAGATGGGGCAAATGTTTCTGATTTGGGGGGTACACTATTATATAGGTGTAAGTTATATAATCCGAGAGAGACTGCTTTTGTGGAAGACGACATTGCTCACGAATATATTCCTCTTTTGGATACTGATATTCTATTTGTATTTCGGAACAAGCGAGACCTTTACGACGCTGCTGTTTATGCAGGATGTAACTTAACTTCAGCTTTTGTTTTTAGATTATCATAGAGCGATTTTGGTGGCCGCCCAATAGCGCTAAATTACCTCGTCCAATAGCGCCAGTTGATGTAGATTGGCCACCTTATTCCCCCGACCTTAACCTATTCTCTGATACTATCTGAAAGATAGCATTTATAAAAATTCACCGTAAATTACAACAAAACATTGTAGCAATATCTATGACTAATTTTGTTTTTTGGATAGCGCTAAATTACCTCGCCCGATAGGGCCAGTTGATGTAGATTGGCCACCTTATTCCCCCGACCTTAACCTATTCTCTGATACTATCTGAAAGATAGCATTTATAAAAATTCACCGTAAATTACAACAAAACATTGTAGCAATATCTATGACCAATTTTGTTTTTCGGATATGTTGCGAACTCTTAAGGATCTCATTTTAAATACGTATACATATATGTATATAAATTCCTCTACCTATTATGAAAGAAATTGTTTTGCAATGTTTTTTTGTACTTGTTCTTAATCTACATTTAGATAATATATTCTAAATTTAGCCACAGAAACCCATGGAGCATAGAAAGATGAATTAATTTATTCAATTTTATATGAATGATAAATCATATAAATATATCATCATGAGATGAAAGTGAAATAAGGATTACACGGTGCATCATTTAAACACAAAGAAACAAGTTGTGTAGTTTTCAATTTATTTGACACACCCTGTATGCTATATAAAATTGTAAGTATTTTTTCGCCAGGCGATTTTTTTGTCTTAAAGCATTTCCGGACCTTTCCTTGGATGTAGTATCAAGAAAAAAATTAATGATGCGCTTTCGATACGTTCTAATCAAATATAGGCAATCATGAATTGATTTTATGCCCAAACAAATATTTAACTAAAAAAAATAATTCACTATTCCTTATATGGCCAGGGAAACGTATCGAAAGAAAATATTCTAACTTGATGATGCATTGCATAGACCCAATACTTCTAGTTTCTCTTTATTAGTGATATAAATAAATATTCGTAACATTTTTCGAATAATTTACATAAAACACTTCGTTGGTGAACCCATCGCATACGTTATTTTTACCGCCTAAACATTTATTGAAAATATGTTGACATCACATTTTTTTCTGTCCTATTTTCATAGAACATCAATGAAATCGAAAGACTGACTGATTCACGATGTTTTTTTTCGCACTGTAAACATTGTATTTTTCTTGTTGTAGCTCATTCAACAGCGCTTTTATATTCGATCGTCTTTTACTGGTTCCACGAAAACATAGAAATATAAACAAATTTCGAAAATGGAAATTAAAAATAACCTGTCGTGAATAAAAAAAGGAGAGCTATCAAAATTGGGGTCTATGGAGAATTGAATTTTATTATATAAAAGGGGACGACTTGAATATGCGAAAATGCTTGCAATATCCATGTAATATCCATGTTTAAGAATAGTTTTCATTATTAAAATAATTTTTAGAAGTACATACATATAATATTAATTTACGTGACTAAATAGAGGATTAGATTAGGTAATGAAGAAGTTTCACATGATACATTAGACTTTGAATTTGAAGGTTCTTGAATGCTTGATGGGATTTGTGTAGGGGCTAATATTGCGGTATCATCTGCAAATGTAGCGACTACCATATTATTGATCTAGATATAGGTAGATGGCCGCATAGATTAAATAGAGCGTTCGTCCCAGCATACCTCCTTGGGACACACCAGATAGAATAGGATGTAAGGTGGTATATGCACAGTCTTGTCTCATCAGAAAATTCCTATTGCTAAGATAAGACCTCAGTATTAAAAAGTGGAAGGGGAAATGTTTCTTTATTTTATAATATAGTCCTTCATGTCAGTCCTTATCAAATGCCTTTTCTTTTCAAGGTTATTGTTGATTACATTGACGATTCAGTTAACTTAGTCAATGGTGCCGTGCTTGTTGTTAAATTCAAACTGATGATTTGAGACGATGTACAATTCTTCAAACGGGATTTAACTTTTCAGATGGATCTTTTCAAATAATTTTGAGAGTATTGGAAGAAGACTTATTGGCCTATATGGGGTGACATCTTCTGGTAGTTTACCAGGTTTAGGAATCATAATTACATCTTCTACTTTCCATAAATTAGGAAAATGATCGATCCGAAGTATTGCATTGAGGATATACGAAGGTGAATCAAATATAAACGACACTTTTTTTTATTTTTTTTTTATTTGAACTTGAAAAAAAAAAGAATAACAGCTCATTTTTCTACATACATCTCCTGATCTGGAAACACATTTTTCCCAGCGTGTAGGTAATTTTGTAATGCCCTGCTCGTAGAATGAAGTTGGTTGTGTCTTCAGCCCATTGCGCACGTAGGGCTCAACCTCCTCATCGTTGTTGAACTTTGCCCTCTCATGGCTTCCTTGAGAGGACCAAATAGGTGAAAGTCGCAGGTCGATAGCTCGGGGCTATGGGGAGGGTGTTTAAGTGCCTCCCAGCCCAATTCCTCCAATTTTTCTCTGATCAGGGCTGCTATATGGGGACGAACATTGTCATGGGGAAGTTTCACTTCTCTCATCGGTAGGTCACGTCGTTTGCGGCAATATGCAAGTCTAATCTCGCTTAAAATGTCACAGTAGTATGCCGCATTAATGGTCCTACGATCATGCAAAGAATCGAGGTGTAACAAGCCACGCTGGTCAAAAGAACTGTAGCCAATACCTTGCCTGCTGATAGCCTTGACTTGGCTTTCACTGGCCCAGCCTCCCTTTGACATCTCCACTCCTTGCTCGCTTGTTTCGACTCAGGGGTATAGTGGTGCACCCACTATACCCCTGAGGGGTATGGTATCGCAGGTGATAACGTGAGTGAGAAACAAGTCTCCTTCTTCCCTAAATTTCGCTAGGAGACACTCACGCACCTGAAAACGATGCAATTTCTGCTCAGTTGTCAGAAGGCGAAGGACCCACCTTGCGCACACCTTACGAAACCCTAGCTCTTCTGTGAAGATCGAAAAAGTGCTTCCATAACTTATTCCAACCTTAGATGCAATTTCATTGGTGGTCAGATGCCTGTCACCCTCAAGAAGTTGTTGAACGCGAACGATGTTGTAGCTAATGATGATGATGGTGCGAGGTCGGTGGTCATGGCTCTCATTTTTAACTTTCTCACGACCCTCCATAAACTGTTTATGCCATGCAAACACTCTAGCTCGAAACAGTGTCTCTTCCTTGAACTGCACAGTCGATCTCATCAGGATTTCAGCTGGTTCGACACCTTCCGTGGCGAGAAACTTCATGATAACACACTGCGCAATTGACGAAGGCACCTCCTGCTCAGACATCGTCACGACGGGTACTGAAAGGAACGAGCGAGGTCGCCCACCTGCTCTCCCCCCTCATGACATCCCTATCCAACACCCCACGAAGCGGGAACCCTCACGTGTTACTATTGCATGCCCAAGACCAAAAGTCTTGTTTATATTTGATTCGCCCTCGTATGTGATAGGGTTCAAATATTTTTCTGGTAATTCCTGGAGAATTCTACCTATAATTAAGTCGAATCCAGGTCTTAGTTTTAGATTAATTTTCTTAAAAGAAGGATCTAACTGATACGGTGCATCTTGGTATTCCAGTATATCATTTTCTTCTGTTAAGGTTGTATGTGGAAATGGTTTAAAAAAAATTTCAAGGTGTTCAGCGAATGTTTGTACTTTTTCGTAGTCGTTTCTTCTCCACGTGCAATTTACTGTTTTTATTTGGTTATTTAGGTCTTTTCATATTGCTAGTGGCTTTCTAAAGAGAGTCGTTTGTGGTTTCAGTTGGGGTTAGGTACTTTCTAGGTAAGTTTGAAAACCTTGATTTCTATAATCCTGTAGCATTTGTTTAGCTCTTTCACTGCTTTATTTAATCTCTCTTTATTTCTTTCAAACTTCCTCTGTTGTAATTTTTCCTGAGTGTTCTTTTTCCAGAAATCTTCTGTTGGATGAAATGTGGAATTGTTTGTTTCTCGTAGTTTACATCAGAAGGTCGTATTTTCTAAGTAAAAACATATTTATTAGCGCAGTGTTGGTCCATTTCTGAATGTACGATGTATATAATATGTTCGGACTGCCCATAAATCGACGGTCACGGTCAGCAGAAATAAAGCAAGAATAAAATTAGAAAATGTCCACAAATCCTAGTTATAAACGACGCGAGTTAAAAATACGAATGCTATTTTTTTAAACCCACACGCTAAAACTGAACGGAATGCAGTACGGGTGTTTCTCATAACCTGTCACTAATTATTTCGGACGTAATGTTTAATTGGGACAATTCACTGCATGTGAAATGGCACGCTGGCAATTTTAGAAATAATTCACAGAGTAATATGGAAAAGTAATTCATATCATTAATTAATTAATACTAATTCACAAGTTCACTGACATGACATGTTCAGCCTTCACAAAACATTTTTTACGTACTGTTTGTGATGTTGGGACTGGATAAGGGATGACAGGACATTTTTGTTGTATTTTGATATGCTATTTTAATAATTAGCAGTTTTACATTTCTTTGTACCGTTAATTTTTTATAACAAAATGTTCGTGTGAAGGTCACCTTGGCGAAAGGTGATTTTTTGTTTCCAAAAATATCATACTTTACAAATCTCTTCATAATCTCAAATATGACCCAATAAGGACACTATAAGCTTATATTGCTCATTATTAGAAAAAAATAAATATTAGATATATCTCTTTCTCACGGAAGGTCGTTTGAAGGTCGATGTGGTGGCGCTTTCCAGATTTCCCAGCACCGACTTAAAGGAACCTTTCAATTCAATTCACTTTCATACGACCTTGAAAGTGTTGCGCTTCTGGAAGTTCTCTTCTTTTGATTGACTGTTATTAAATAGCGGAATAAATATGGTTTTAATAAGTAATTTTAAGGTGTAATTTGTTATCATTATACTTCTGAGATGTCACAATTTGACAAATCGATACCCAAATAAAAGTAGCTGGATAAAAATAACCATATACAAGTCAAATTGTAAAGAATGATACACCCTGGAATTTTTTGTGTGTCTGGGACACGGATGTATGTATAGTTCGCATTAACATTAAAATTAGTCAACTAGTCATCTCTGTACAATTTTATTGTCACATTTCTATGAATAGTTCTAAAAGATTTCTTAGCACAAACGTGTATTTTATATTTTTACCCAAACTTGCATTTTATTTTTTTCAAACGCATATTTAATTTTTCCATACTTAAAAACACCCTGTATATATAGTTCATAAATTGGTATTGGCACAGCGAGGGTTAATTATCAATACATCGCGTTCACCTTTATTTAGAAGGTAATTAACGGCTGTTAAAATGAAATACACGTTATTTTTCTCGTTCTCGAATCGATATCGAACGACGCATGAATTAAAATGAAATTTAAAATCGATAGTGAACACAACCTTTAAAATCACGTGTAAAGGTGACTTAAAGGTATTCTTGCAGCTCATTCATAAATGATTATATAGAAAGCTTGACGAAGATATAAGCAATACATAGTTTAGATTCCGCGAAGGTCCCGGGACAAGAGAAGCACTCGTTGGGATTAATGATCTTTTTCAAGGCCCTCAAGAAATAAATTAGAATGTGTTTGCATGTTACATCTATTTTGAAAAGGCTTTTGATAAAGTAAAGCTTGATAAGTTACATCAACTATTCCTAAGCAAAAAAAATGGCCCAGACGACGCGACGTGAGAGTAATCAGTAACTTATCTGGGACCAAATGGCTAATAGAAACGTTGAAAATCAACTGACGGAGAAAATGTAGGTTCGACGTGGCATAAGGCCAAGATGCATTCGATCGTCACTCCTGTTCAACCTTTATGGCGAATTTATGTTTATGACACCTTGGAAGAAAAATCACTAGGAATAGTTTTAAATGGATAAGTTATTAATAACTGAGGTATGCTGATGCATACCTCAGTCCTGATAACGAGCAATCTTAGAGACCTGCAACATCTGGGGATTGGTGGAACTAATATGGTCTAAAAATAAATTTTAACAAAACTAATGTAATGGTGATTACAGAATCCCCACAGATCAAAAGCAGATAAACCTAAGAGTAATGAACACCTTCATAGAAAATGTGCGAACTGTTGGAATATTACATTCAACAATAATTATTTTAGGTTTAAAAAATAGTCTTCATGCGGTGCCTGAAATTAAACATAAACATTAGGTCAGCATTTATGAGTTCGGGTAACTCAATATCGAATGTTTAACTGTTCAAATGTCGTTGAAATAAAAATTGATTATTTAGCAAGTCAGTCTGAAAGATTATACGTTAGAATACACATCTTAATTTCTTTGTACGTAATTTAGTTGTTATACAGGGTATCAATAAACTCGTATTGTCCTCAAATTGTATCTTTAATTATTTATTCTCCCAAGTACTTCGAACACGAACATATAGATACCTAGAAACTTGAATAGAAAGATTGGGTGATCAAACAAAGGAAATAAGACCGAGAATAGAAATAGCTAAATTAATATTTATGAAAATGAAAAAGAGTTTCAGTGGTCGGGATATTAATATAAGACTTTTGAAGAGGGTGGGTCGGAATGAAGATTCTGTGTTGTTACGTATTTTCCCCGATTTTCTGTGAAGTTGAAGCATGGACTCTTAGAAAGAATCACATGGATAAGTTGCAAGCCTTCGTGTGCTACTGCAGAATATGGCGTATACTCTGGATAGATAGGATTACTAATACCGAAGTCCTAAATAAAATGTAAAAAGAGTACGATATAATTAATACCACAGAGAGAAAGCTTTAATACCTAGGCCACATAATGGATGAGTGGCTCAAATACACACATTTTCAATTGATAGTTCATGGAACGATTGGGGAAAGAAGAATATTGGTAGACAAATGTGTCCTGGCTCCAAAATCTAAGGGACTGGTTCGACTCCCAGTTTGTTGGTTTGAGTTTGACAGTTGCGAAAATATCCAGCCCGTTCAGTTAACGATCTACGCACCAAATTACAAAAAAATTGGGACAGCACGCTTTCTGAAGAGCGCGCGAAGCTGGTAGATACAATGCCTGCCAGAATTAAAGCTATTATTGTTAATAAAGGTGATGTAACACAGTTTTGATGAAGCGGCCGAATTATTCTGAACCGTGAATCTTAATGTTTTTTACTTTTCCGCACTCACTATAAACGGAAAAGTAATGTAATCGTGTAAAGAAATAGTGAAAAAACCCAAAGAAAAATAAACCCAACAAAATTTTTTTTTGGATTTATTATTCGTTTTTCGGTCAAAAAACCAAAAACAAAATGGTTTTTAAAAATGTTTTGCTGTGTGTGTCGTCGTTGTCGTCGGCATTTCTTGTTAGCACGATAACTCAACTAAATCGTGTCGGATCCATCGGGTTTTGACTGATTTTGATCGGGGACGTCTCCCTGACGACACTTATTGACTTTGAGGTGGATAGCACACACCACCCCCTCCCTTGGGTCTATTTGAGAAATGTATTTTGTTAATACGATTTTGTCGGGTTTTCATTGATTCTGATCGGGAACGTCTCCCAGATGACACCTATTGATTTTGAGGTGGATAGGACACACCCCACCCTGTCCATGGGTCATGAGAAAGCACGACGGTGGGCTATTTGAGAAATTTGTTTGTTAACACGATAAATCAACTAAGTCATGTTGGATCGATCGGGTTTTGACTGATTTGGATCAGGGACGTCTCCCAGACGACACCTATTGATTTTGAGGTGGATAGAACACACTCTATCCTGTTCATGGGTCATGAGAAAGCACAATGATGGACTATTTGAGAAATTACAGTTTGTTAGCACGATCACTCAATTAAACCGTGTCGGATCGATCGGGTTTCGACTGATTCTGATTAGGGACGTCTACCAGACGACATCTATTGATTTTGAGATGGATGGGACACACCCCACCCTGTCCATGGGTCATGAGAAAGCACGAGGGTGAACTATTTGAAAAAAATAAAACTGTTGCATAAAACACATATTCGGCATTTATCTGTTGGTTTATTTTTTCTCGGCCACTCAATTTCGAGATAGAGATGTTCTACGTGCGGAAAAGTCCGTTTTAAAACTGTTTATTTATTAACAAACTTCTCACTGACACATCATAACGTAGTGATATTTCATCGTATTTAAGTTAACAGATACTTTGTTTCTATTACCAATATTTTAATAAAGTAGTTAATAAAGTAGTTTTGAGAGTGTTATTACTGTTATTTAAATATATTTATTGTAAAATTATGCCTGGTCCAACTATTATGAACCTAGGCTCGTATATAAGGCATGTAAACAGTAAATCATAAATAAAACAAAAGTAGCCAACGGCCTACACCGAATTTATATCCGATATCTGAGCCTATCAATTGAGAGACAGCGACGATTCTATTTTTTCCTATTTCCTGTCGAAAAAAAAAAAAGAAGAAAACAATCATGAACGTCTACTTATTACCCACACCTAATACCGTCCCAGACCCTTGCTGTTCACTTTTTTTTAGTATATAATTTACCGAACCTAAATTAACTTTATATTTTTAAACATTACACCACGCCATTTAATGCGAGTCATTATAATAATTTATAATGTATTTCGCAGAACTGAATTCCAATTAAAATTATTTTAATATAGCACATTATTATTACTTTGTACCTGTGTATAAGTTACGAATGCTCGACGTTCTATTAATAATTACGAAATAATTAACTAGTTGGGCGCCTACTACATGCGAATGTGGAATAACGCGGCATTCATGGCAATCTTTATTATTTTCTCGCATCGGACGTAATCACCTGTTATATAAATGGACTGGTTATTTTTAAAGCAGATGAGGGAGACAGGGGACCGTGAATCACTACTTGTGCACCGCTTACACAGTTGGAATAAAATTAGAGTAGCATTGAATAATGAGAGGCTGTCAGACACTTCTAACGAAATTATTGAAGATATGATCGATCACAGTGGTAAAATGCTACCTAAACATAATTATTTCTGACAATATGCGATCGTGAAATCAATCCCAGTTGGCGGGTGATTAGTAAATGTTTTCAATTGTTTTGGTGGTACGAGGTCTGATAAAAAAATACGGTGAATAATTTTATTATGAACAAATTAACAAGCTTACTTTAAATTTGAACTGATCTCCTTCAAAGCACTGCCCTTGGCTAACGATACAATTTTTCCAACGCTGTTTCCATGATTGGAAGCATTGCTGGAAGGCTTCTTTCGGGCTTGCAGTTGCTCCGTCGTGGCCCTCTCAATGTCGGGAATGATGTCAAAACGCTTTCCTTTTAGCACGGCTTTGACTTTTGGAAAGAGTCAGAAGTCGCATGGTGCTAAATCTGGAGAGTCGACAGACAGAAATCTATTTTGCAGCCATATATCATCAGAATCGAGGATTAGACGCGAGATGTGGCATGGCACGTTGACGTGATGAAGGAGAAAGCCTTCGGCTCATGTTTATGGTATTTTTCTCCGTAAATCGTTTTTTGGAATAGTCAATCGCCTGTTTGAACGAATCGGTTTTTCCACTTTTGCAATGTTTTCGTCTGTTTTTGAGGTCGAAGGAAGTTTCCGGCCGTTGCTCGCCTTCAACTGACTCATTTTCGCTTTTAAATCGCTCATATCACTTGTAAACAGTCTTCAGAGTCACCACATTATCACCACACACTGCTTTTAACATCACATGAGATATTTTGTTTTCACTTTCTTGTAACTTAAAACCAGACTTAATGTTATGCGTTATTCAAAATCCATGATGCGCGTAAACACATCCTCACTCTTCCGGCTCTGAAAGCCTATTGACAAGTCACAACTTGTTCATACTGACTCTCAAAGAATCATACGGACTATTTCACACAGACGTAGCATCAGCAGTTTCTGCTATAAAAATTCGTTCACCGTATTTTTTGATCAGCCCTCGTATACATATATGTTTGCCTACTATGTAGACATTTTATCGAGGTTGGGTTTACAGCTCTGGAAATATTTTGGGCAGTGTGCAGATTTCATAAAGCGTCGTTGGACTTTTCTATACTACATTTATGAACTTGGTATGTCAAATTCCAGACAGCCGAAGCAGGGCCGAAGAAACCATGTTGAGTGGTGGAGTAATTGGACCATACTTCTTTGATAATGAAGCTGATAATGCTATCACAGTAAATGGGGAACACTATCGCGACATGTTAAACAGTTTCTTTTTCCACCAAATGGATGATTTGGATTAGAACAACGTGTGGTTTCAATAAGACGGTGCAACGTGTTATACAGCACGTGCAACCATAACTCTGTTGCATACCAAATTTCCTGATCATGTTGTCTCGCGGAATGCTGACAGCAATTGGCCTGCAACATTATGTGATTTAACACCACTCGACTTTTTTCTTTGGGGTTATGTCAAGGGAAAAATGTATATGTCAAGGGAAAAGTGTGTGGGTTTCGTTTCTCCTGGTATATGACATGACATTACATTGTTCTAAATTTAAGTTTTTTAATTTAAGAACACCACTCATTGACGTCTTCTAATACTTCTGAAGTGTCAAGCCATCTTCCAACTTATTTATTTGTGCAAATTTTTTTATATCATCAGCATACATTAAAAAATGATTATGTTGATTATCAATTGTATCGTTAACAAATAACATGAAAAGGAGTGGTCCCAATATAGAATTTTGTGGAACAGCTGATATCCGTTTACATTTTTTTTTTTTTTTTTTTACTGAAAACCCTGGTATTGGATATACCGAACTCTATTTTGCAGGCAAGACTAAAATAAATACGCAAGAGACCGTTGGAAAGAGTAAAATAATTCAATTTCAAATACTGCTTAGCAAATGTAATATCTGACATACTCACATGAGCATATGAGAGCTGATCAAAAAGAATTTCAAAACCCTTACCAACATTACAAATAATTGCTATTGACCTATAATTTTTAATACTATTCCTGTTCCCTTTTTTAAAAGTTGGTACTGCACGTGACAGTTCCGTGACTCAGGAAACTGTGACGTTTCGCCAAAATATATAATGCATCTCTGATAAAAAAAAAACAATGGGATAAGGTCAGGCCCCATCGACATGAATGGTTACCAATATCATTATCAGCGATAACTTGTCTTCTTCTAGGTATATGTCTTTAATTATCTGCCATTATATACAATTGTTTCATTGTCCAAAACAGTTTTCCTTACCGGCCTTAGAAGATCTCCTCTCTACCAACCGAGGATAGGGAAATTTTGAGTTGATCACGATAACTCAATTGAAGATTTCATAACCCCTTTCTGTATTTTTGTTTTATCGCCAAATGGTAATGCAAATATTTTACAATTTTAGTTGTTTAGGTCCCTGAAATTAAAATAATACTATTCTTAGCTCCACAATATTTTTGATCATATACGTTTAAAAATGCTCAGTCCATAAAGAGCACTCAAAATTTAAAAAAAAATCATTTGAAATTCCATACCAACAATTAAGAGTTTTTTATGATATTGGGATTAAAAATTAACGTACTGGAGGATCTTAAAATTGTAAATTATATTGATAACCTTAGCCGCATTACTTTAATAAATAGTAGACTACTATATTTTCTCTTGCAATAGTACCCATAATGGCCATTATTATAATACTAAGTACAGCTCGTCAAGAATAGGAACAAGTCTTAGAACTGCACTGAGACCTTTGTAGAGTGAATATCGATGAATATATATATTGAATGTGAATGTACGCAAAACTAGATCTGACCGCGCGTGCATCCTTCTCCCTCCAAATGCTACCTCATTCTTTCTTCTACGTATGCCTAGAAAATCTCGCACTTTTTCCTTAGTGACGAGCAGTAGTAAGTAAAATAAATCAATTGCATTTTGGGTAGTAACAGTTAGTGTTTTACTTAAAGTTCATATATCATCTACCATAGCCCTTTGATACGATAGTGATTCATCTGTTTACATATATTTCGTTTTAAGTGACACCCACAAAATATGTCCAGTGGGCTTAAATATGGGGAACGTGGTGACCATTCAATGAACCCTCATCTGCGTTATAGAAATAATCTCTAGCACTGTGTCACAGTCTCACAAAACTGAGAGGAGTTCTATCCATTTTAAACCACAAGGAAAAAGCACCAAGGTAGGAATTATCTTGGTTAGAGTCGACAAAAAACAAATTCGACAAAAAAAAATTGTATAAGTTACTAGCCATACTGATATCATCCATATGTGTAAATATGTTATTAATTGTAGTGACAAGACAACTTTTTAACAATAATGAACAAAATCGTGTTCAACTAGCAACCAGTGGCGGTTTTATTAAAGGTGCATTTGTGCAGTGAGTGTCGCCAGCTCTAGAATTTATCAGATTTATACGGGATATTAAATCTGCAACTCTAGATACATAGCGCGTTTAGTTTTCATCTAGCACATATCAGAGGACCGTTTAACCATGTGTTAGAAAGAGAGGACTCGGGCGCATGAAACATTAGATTTCTATACGCATGTATATGAGATTTGCGTGCATTGCACGGCCACGCAAAGCAAAGTTTATTCTGTAAGCTTTGACGCAAGTGTATTGCATCAGGTTGTCTATTGTATTGTCTTATATTGTATCGTATAGCATTGTATTGTTTGTTGAATCTGGGCTGTTTACGTGGTCACGTGTTGTTTGTATTTTTATAACCATAACGAGAGGGAAGAGATTGCAATGGAGGCATATTCAGTGGAATATATAACGGAATTTTAATACGCGAACTGTAGGAACCGTTTCTGAGAATGCTGAACTTTTAAAATAATGCTTAGAATGTATTTTTGACACAGCTTGAAATGATTACAATACAAAAAATCAGGCTCAAATGTTATTGGGTTATTTAAATAACGATGACTTTAAATACTGGCTCGCGTTTTTCGCCAAGGTCATGCCTCAATGTGAAATAATTTTTAAAGGGTTTCAGTCTCGATTATTGGATGATGTCAAGATGAGCAGTTATTTGAATAATGTTGAAAACGCAATTATAAAAATTTGGACAACTAATTTTTCAAATTCGCCTGAAAAAAAAAAACAATACGATCCCATAATGACATATCATTTTCTGCACAAACTAAGGAAGTGTGTGATATATTAATTACCCAAGCTAAAGACAGATTTGAGTTTAGGGAACACCTGTTAGCGTCAAAACTATTTTCCCCCAATAAATTTAGTGACTATGAGAAACAATTCCCCATTCAAGATCTTGACAATGTAACGAAAACTTATGGATTTTTGGACAAAGTTAAGTTGAAAAGTGAATTAACGGTTATATACAGCAGGGAAGATTTTCGTGAAGCAGCAAGTTGCTTAGCAATTTTGTAATTATTTATAGATCGAAACCTGACGGGCTTTTTAGTGATGTTGTTTTATTATTAAAATTAATTTGTACCATACCCATGACAAGTGTTGAGACGCTGTTTTTCGACGCTGAAAAGAATTAAAAACTTTTTGAGAAATGCAATGGCACAAGACAGACTAAAATTCACTTTATATGATAAGTATGAAGAAAGTGCTAATTGCAGCGATTCCAGATTATTAAAATCTGGATTTTAATGATTTTATAATTGACATTTTTGCGAATTCCAAGAACAGACGAATGGATTTTCTATATAAATAACTTCAGGCTTGGATATAAGTAAGTTTATTTTAATTTTTCGTTTATTATTATTTTATCGATTGCACCCCCAGACAAAAATTACACCAGCCGCCACTGCTAGCAAAATTATTTTACTTTAAAAGAGAAACAATAGTAAACCCCAATAAAATAGCCGACTATGATCAACATATACCCAAAAGAAAAATATTAACCCAAGGCCTTAACGAATATATAAACACAAAACTTCAAACTACAGTGAGTAACGATTTTATTAAGTCGCTAACATTTGTCTACGAGATCGCTAGAAGCTAAAAAGAGGACATTAATTATTCCGGATGATTTCTGTGCCAACTAACGCTGAACTTTGAATAAATAAATTAATGGATTATGTGCTATGAGGCTAGGAAGCGAAATTAATTAAAAGACAATTATCATTTCTGAACTTTCACGTAATTACACTTCAACTGGGATTCTTGTAGTTAGTCGGAAAACGGGTTTAATCAAAGAAAAAATATGCGAGATAATTCTGGCTTTCCCCCGCTCTTATTTCTTAATGATATCTTAATTAGTATCGGGAATTAAACAACTGGAATTTCACTAATAATTCGAAATCTGCGCAGGTTATCGGGCGTCATTATGCGCAGAGAAACAATCATTATCATCATTATCCCTTCTATAGCCAGATCAAACCCACGAACTCAGTCCAATGACCAGATGGACGTAATCTCTATTTACTAAACGGCTGTTTTCGTGTGTCACAAAATTTTTAGGTCGATGTACGAAATGTACGATGTTCTTTTCGTTCGAATTTCGGCATTTTGACAAAATCAGTACAGTAAATCGACCCTTGTGAACAACGTGGTAACTTTTGTTTTTTGATCCGAAGCCTCTACAGGCATGCTCCGGAGGTGCCTTCGATATGAGCGAGGATGCAGCGCATTATTATTGCGATTTGCTTACTCGTTTTATAATACTAATCCGTCAGTTTCCAGAAACTGTAAATTATTAACGTAGGAATCCCTTCCAAGTTTATTTTTTCTTGTTCCTTTATTGTACTAATTTGTTCTTTTCGTAGCAATTCCTACAAAAATTTATATACCCTCTTCGTGATAAAACTCTACCCAACCATTTAGTGACTAAAGCGAAGAAGTGTTACATCTTGGCAAAAGGTAACCAGAGCCGTATTCTAGAATTTCGGTAACACTACACACAAGACTTGCACCTAATTAGACTATTGAATACAGTACTGGAGTATTGAAGGCCATCCATTTAAAATTATAGTGAGCTTTGAAAAATTTAAGAGTATTCCATATTATCCATTTCCTCAAAATAATTGTACAGGGTGAAAGAAAAAATGTAATCTATAATGGATGTCCAAAATGTCCTGTCCGCCGCGAATGCTGCATCAGTGATGTTACTTTCGGGTAACTTTATTGCAGCAACCGCTATTCCATCACGTAGACTCAAATATTTGAATCGATGTCGGTACATGCAGTTCAGTTTAGCTTTGCCGTCGTATTTGACTACCTGCTGCAACGGACAAAACAACGTACCTGTTGTTTTGTCCGTTGTATCAGGTAAACGTTTCCATTTCTATCTTGTCTCTGTGACTTTGTATAGGGTAAATGTGCCGAAAGTTAGCAGTAATATGCGACTATTTTTGCACAATGTGAAAATGTTTATATTGGAATTTCTTCTCGTCTCAAATAATATGGTTGATTTGTAATCGACGCTTGTTGATCTTTACCATATTTTCGTATAAATCATATAAATAGTGCGACACGAAAAGTGTTATCCGGATGTAGATGCATTAATTGCGGTTTTAACTACACTAAAGCGGTTTTCTCGAATCTCCCAAACGCACTGGGGAAATTCATAAACAGTGGCCTGGTATTCCAGAACTTTCACACGCAATTCTGACATAATAGGGAACATAGTTAGAGGTCATCGTTAAAGTATCGATGCCAGTCAGCCACCAATAGAGAAAATCAGATAAAACTTCAAGATGCTCAAGAGGAAACAGATTTAAGAACACTGGTCATTTATAAATTCATTCAACAGTTATATAGAACTAGCGGATGTTATAACCAAGTTATAGACTTTAAATGACAAAAGGGCCGTTCGGGTTAGACAAGAAATTGATTGTATAATAATGAAAAATTCTGATTTCGCCAAATTGTATCGTTTTTATGGTAGCAGTGCTGCCAGTGCCCATTAAATAATTTTAGAAACCATTTTTGCTAAGCAAATGTTATATCTTTAGATGCCGGATGGTCGTTTTCTTTATAAAGGGTGGTCCAACCATAATGCACGATGTTAATTGTGAGTCACACCTTAACGTCAAGTTTTTTGCCCAACTTAATTAGACATTTCCTTGTTTCAGTGTTTGACAAATTCAACTATGGAGAGGTACACAATTGAGCAGTGTGTTAAGTACGGTAATTGTTGAAGCCTTTTACGAAAATGGGCGTTCAAATCAAAATGCATTTCGTGCACTTCGTGACTTTTTTGGTCAGCATAATCGACCAAATGTGTCCACAATCGAGAGAATTGTGCGCAAATTTCAGCAAACCGGCTCTGTAGGAAATGTGAAAACACCTGTGCATACTCGCCCAGTTCGTTCTGCGGAAAACATTGCTGTTGTTCGCGATAGTGTAGCAGAAGAGCCGTCAACCTCGACTCGTCGTCGTGCCCTGATCATCAGTAAACATCACTGATACGAATTTTGAATAAAGATTTGAATTTACACGCTTACAAGGTTCAATTGACTCAAGAGCTGAAGCCTACTGACCATTTCAAGCGTCGTCAATACGCCGAATGGTTGGTTGAACAGGCAGAAGTGAATGTTGACTCTACAAAGAACATCATCTTCAGCGACGAGGCACACTTTCACCTCAGTGGATTCGTTAACAAGCAGAATTGCCGCATTTGGGCAAATGAGAATCCACGAGTGATTGTTGAAAAGTCGATGCATCCACAAAGAGTGACTGTTTATGGGCTGGCGGCGTCATCGGACCGTACTTCTTCGAAAATGAGGTCGGCCAAGCAGTTACTGTGAATGGTGTTCGCTATCGCGAGATGATAACGGACTTCTTGTGGCCAGATATTGAGGATATGGACCTGGACGATATGTGGTTTCAACAGGATGGTGCCACTTGCCACACAGCCAATGAAACAATGGCACTTTTGCGCGAGAAATTCAATGGCCGTGTTATCTCACGTCGTGGCGATGTTAATTGGCTGCCACGATCATGTGATTTGACGCCGTTGGACTTCTTTCTTTGGGGATATTTAAAAGAAAAAGGGTACGTCAATAAACCAAGAACAATTCAAGAGCTAAAGGATGAGATAATTCGGCACATTAACGACATTGAACCTCAATTATGTCTCAGTCATTGAAAATATGGACTATCGGATAGAGGTATGCCACCGAAGCCGTGGCGAGCATTTGGACGTAATTTTGTTTCACACATAATTGTCATAGATCCTTCTATCATAATAAAAAATATTAAGAGAATTCTCTGAAAACTTTTTGTTTTATTTACAATTAACATCGTGCGTTTTGGTTGGACCACCTTTTATAATAACGTTTTTTCACCACACCGCCCTAGTTCACGAAACGATTTAGAGGCATACGCAATACTGCAGTCAAACGTATCTGGATTTTGAATATTAATTAGAAAATTATTACATATTATATAAATTATTGTGATTTATACTTGTTTATTTATAGTTGTTTATGTACGCGAAACCACTGATCCAAGTGCTGAGTTCTATCTGTTACACATGTTCAAGCGATTTTTAATACGCCATGTATAATAGAAATTACATTGCAAGTATGTTCCGTGGCATTTTGCTATCGGGATTCATCCCACTCTATACGAGGTTAATTATAAAAATTCGCGAAACTGGTGGGCACAGCGCGGCATTATATATAAAACGAACGACGACGAATTTTTATAATTTTATACAAACAATCTCGCCCAAATATTTACTCTCGATATACTTCCACACTAACTTTATATATGTAACCTTCGCGTAAAAATACAAATTCTAATAGTACTTATTCCCACTCGGCTGTGTGGTCGGAATGCAAACAAATATCGAACAGAAATTAATCGACATAAATATTATTATTTTCGGATTGGCGTGTACGAAACAAATTCTGCCTACCTCTTCGCTCTCAACTAATTCTATTCATTTTTCTTACTGGGATCATTTCGAAGTCGTTCGATTTTATTTTTAGTTTATCGTTTTCAGATTACCTTGTATCAGAATTGCGGTTGTGTTATGGTGGGACTTTAAACGGATAAAGTTAATCAAACGATTCTAAAAATAAACGGTAAATGTCATGATTGTTGTTTTTATGATTTGTACAAGCGCAAGCATATATGAGTATATGAAATTTCATTCACTCGACGATGGCACGAAAACAGACCGATTTTTAATAAATATATCGTCGTTCTTTATGATAAGGTAGATTAAAGGGATTAACATAAAAGTGAAAGGTGCGTTTGTGTCGGTTTAATTGAGAATTTATGCACAATGATTTTTAGCGTTATCTGAAAATACTATTTATTATATTAATATGCGGCATTAGGTGTATCTATAAATCAATTGATCTAAATCGTTCTTAATCGATTCAGTTTTGCAAACAAACGCGGATATCGAGCAATAGGATACATTTCGGGATATACATACATCGAGTGAACCAAATCCTATTTTTTTTTATCTACCGCCCGGTCCAAAGTCCCCACAAGTGAATGGAACCATGACTAGATTCTATATTTTTTTGATGTAGTTATTTTATTCGTACAGTAATATTTTTGGACAAAAACAATTTTGCTCAGAGCATTTTTGTATTATAGTAAGCAGATGAAGATTATTATACATATTATTTACCCAACTAACTTATGGTCTATATTTTATAAAAAGCTATTGTTTTCTAAATGCCTTCTTTCCACAAATCAGTAAGTAATTAATTTGCCATTATTAGTATCCTTATATAGTGTTTTCGTAGAGTAATGAAGTAAATTCGTTTACAATTCAATGAATAATTTTTGAGAAAAACTGTCGGACTCGTCAAATTTTATTTTTAGTTGTACATTTTTTAAAATGGAATTAATAGATACAGGGTGATTTGTGTAGGAGGTATGAGGTCATCAATATTTTTTAATGGCAATCCCCTTTTTTGTTACGGAATGGGAAAGGGGACCTTTTACTTTTCCGCACTCCACTATACTAGCGGAAAAGTAATGTAATCGTGTAAAGAAAAAGTGAAAAAATAAAATTTTTTTTTGGTTTATTTTTCGATTTTCGACCTAAAAACCAAAATAAAATAGTTTTTAAAAAATGTTTGCTGTGTGTGTGTCGTTGTCGTCGGCATTAAAATTTCTTGTTAGCACGATAACTCAACTAAATCGTGTCGGATCGATCGAGTTTTGACTAATTCTGATAGGGGACGTCTC
Organism: Rosalia funebris; assembly: GCA_037954035.1. Taxonomy (NCBI): domain Eukaryota; kingdom Metazoa; phylum Arthropoda; class Insecta; order Coleoptera; family Cerambycidae; genus Rosalia; species Rosalia funebris. The sequence goes on along the minus strand of JAZFAV010000011.1, from coordinate 10,417,055 downwards.
CCAGACGACACCTATTGATTTTGAGGTGGATAGGACACACCTCACCCTGTCCATGAGTCATGAGAGCACGATGGTGGACTATTTGAGAAATATGTTTTGTTAATACGGTAACTCAACTAAATCGTGTCGGATCGATCGGGTTTTGACTGATTCTGATCGGGAACGTCTCCCAGACGACACCTATTGATTTTGAGGTGGATAAGACACGCCCCACCCTGTCCATGTCATGAGAAAGCACGACGGTGGATTATTTAAGAATTTTTTTTGTTAACACGATAACTCAACTAAATCATGTCGGATCGATCGGGTTTTGACTGATTCTGATCGGGGACGTCTCTCAGACGACATCTGTTGATTTTGAGGTGGATAGAACACACTCTATCATGTTCATGGGTTATGAGAAAGCACAATGGTGGACTATTTGAAGACTTTTTTTTGTTAGCACGATCATTCAATTAAATTGTGTCGAATCGATCGGGTTTCAACTGATTCTGATTAGGGACGTCTGTACCAGACGACATCTATTGATTCTGAGGTGGATAGGACACACCCCACCCTGTTCAGTGGTCACGAGAAAGCACGAGGGTGGACTATTTGAAAAAAGTAACACTGTCGCATAAAACAAAATGTCGAATAAAACTGGGTCTCAATTTCGAGATGTTCTACGTGCGGAAAAGTTCGTTTTAAGATTTTAAAACTGTTTATTTGCATACGATATGGTAATAATTACATTAGTGTGAAGATAGGTTAGATAAAAAGAGGGAAAATGATTTTGCAATTTCAAAATGCTAAATTTAATGGCAATGATTATTGCCATCAAACTAATCAACTTGAAAAAATCAACTAAGGCAAATGTTCAAATAGTGCACGGTTGGCTGCTTGGTAGTACCCAAGACGATTAATAAATACTTTTTTAATATTATCCACAACTTCAGGAGATATACGTTCTATTTCGTGACGAATTCCTGCTTTTAAATCTTCTATAAAAATTTTACGGCCCAGTAACGTCTACTTTTCTTTTTAAGTATCTCCCAAGAAGTTGTTATTGCATGAGTTGTGTACAACTCATGCAATAACAACTCATTTTTAATCTTAGAAAAGGACCCCGCTTTCCACGAACATCGGAATATTACGTTACTCGACGCTCATTTCGCCGACCAAGTTGGCATCATCAGGAGTAATTAAAACTGTACAACACAGCAGCGCAAAAGGTTGATAATTGTAATTCCCTACAAACCTTTTGTAGCCCATTTCGCTGCAAAACTTGTAATATATTGCTTATAGTATTAACGGATGTAAAAAAAAAAATCCTAAATTTTTAGGTGATTCTCAAAGGGCTGTAACTTGGAGAAAAATAGTCGCAGAGCAATTTTAAAAAAGCACTTTGAAAGTCCAAACTTCTAACTTTCAGATCTTGAGTTCTAAATGTTTTTACCATCAGCAGTTTTTGAGAAATCATAAGAAAACCATCGAAAAGAAATTCCAAACTTGCTTGCCTTTCAAAAGGTTCACGGACTTCGATAAATGTTTTTCAGTGATTACATCGTAAAAAAAATTAAATAATTTTATCCTCTTTAATTCGAGCGGTATAAAAACCTTGCACGATGAGTTATCGTCGTTCAAAGCAAAAAAGCCATTTCTGACCATTTTTTTCATTTATTTTTTCTTACAATAATTAACAGTTTTTTATAACAAAAATATGGATTATTTCTAAAAACAGTTTCCACCCAAAAAATGAAAAATTCATCCTTCAATTGATTTTTAGCAAAAACGACAGATTCAATCATTTCGAACACAATGAAAAAAAATCGCAACGCTTTGAAATTTTCGGGGTTTCTTTGGGATACTTTGAGGTTGAGCAACAGTTAACATCCTTAGTCAATACATTACTTGCAAAGTTATGCCAAGTTAAGCCAATATCCCTAGATACGCAATTTTTACCTCTTTTCCAATCAACATTCTCGCACCGAATTTTTTTTTTATGAAAAACCAATAACTACGACTTGTAAAGAATACTTTTCAGTTTTTAAAACCGTACTTGAATTTTCTGTACGATCATTATTTCCCGAGTAATTAATTACCAAAATCAAAACTGACTTTAGAATGAAATCAAAACAATTAGACAGCTCAAACTAAAGAGGATAAAATTATGTAAAAAAAATTTAGGATGAAGTCACCGAAAAGAATTTATTGAAGTTCGTGGACCTCATGAGAGGCAAGCTTTTTTCCGATGATTTTCTTATGATTACTCCAAAACAGCTGATAGTAAAAAAAAATTAACTCAATCTGAAAACTAGAAACATGAAGCACAATTTCCTTTTTTTTTTTAATTCTTCTGCGATTATTTTTCTCCAAGTTACAGCCCTTTGAAAATCACCTAAAATTTTTGAATTTTTCTTACATCCCTTAAATTTTGTGCCTAGTGTATTTAAGGTCCTGAAAAGTCTCAAGTCTAGTCAAAATATTGTTATCAATATCATAATTAAATCTACGAGGCGTGGGTTTGTGCATAAATTACATAACATTACAATTATTAACATTCATTGATAGGTCGTTTTCTATACAATAAAATCATAGTCTGTTAATTGTAACCGATAACCTCATGGTATGCCTTTTATTTCCATAAAAATGTTCACGTTACCTCTCCATCTAGAAAATAGCATACATCTAGTGTACCTAGGGATGCACGGCTTGACTTGACTTTCAAGCTACTTGACTTGACTTGACTTGAAATCAAGTCAAGTTCAAGTCAAGTAGTTATATTTCAAGTACTTGAAAAATCAAGTAGTTCTTGAGGACTACTTGATTTTTTCAAGACTACTTGATTTATCATTAATCATTTAATATTATCAAGAAATAATAATAAAGGAATCCTTGCAATAAAGCCTTTTATTTCCAAAACTAAATCTTAAACTATAATCTATATAATAAATGTATATTAACATATTAATAACATAACAAATTATTCTAAAATATTAAACAAAATAATAAAATTGATAACGATAAAATGATTTTCCAATGTATGCCCTCTTTTTCTTCAGTAACATAGTAGTAATAGCAAAATTTAAAAGAAGTCTTTAATATCATCGTTTGCCATCCACGATCTAAGGCACATGAGGCTTCCAATAGAGTTATCGCCTAATCGGTTACGGGTTTTTGTAATAGTTAGAGCAGCCCTGGAAGACTGCCTTTCAACAGGAGCTGAAGATGCAGGTGTTGATAAAAAAATTTTGGCCATTATGGCCAAGTTTGGAAAAACGTTTTTGTGTCTTTTCCACTATTCTAAAATATCTTCACAACTGTCAGCTCGTGAATCAGACATATATTTGTCTATTTCATAGCGTCAAGATATTTCATCTTTTGGGTTGACAGGAGAATTGGACCTAAAATACTTTGTTTTGAATATTTCTTCAAAATGCTTGACTGCATCCATCTGCAAGTCCTTTTCCCAATTTGTTTTGGATAATGTTCCACATTATGTCGGGGGTCTAAGATTAAAACAACACAGTATATCCAGTTACTTCTCTCGTAATGTTTAATGATTTTGTCCCTTGCCACTTAAATGCTATATATTATTTTCTCATGAGTTTCATCTGGTTATTGTCGAGTTCTATAACCCATTTTTCAAGTTTATCCAGAAGCATATTTATACCAATTATCACCATCAGAAGTCTTCAGTAGGCTTCACCTTCTAATGATGTGGAAATCGCGCGTTCTCTTAGAGATGCATCTCTAAATGTACCTATTACGTCATTAATGGATACATTAATAATAATAGCCCCACAACAGAATCCTGAGAGATTCCGGAGGAATTATTGTATCTAATTTGATGAATATCAATTTCAATCAAAAACTTAAATTTTACAAAAATAGTCTTAGGATTACCCTGTACTGATATATTTACCGTACATATTAATTCTGCTATTTTTAATACGAGCTATATTTTAAACAGGAATTTACACTGACCTATAAATCCCTGTCATGACGTCGTATCTAATGTATCGGCCCATTTTGTACAAATGACCAAAATAATTCGTAAAAACGCCCATGAGCAATAAACTTCTGTCCATTTCCGAACGCCAGCGTTGTTGCGGGAAACCCGCGATGTAGCGCGACAGTCTTTTGGCTCGATTTCAAAAAATATTTGTATTAATCAGATTGATACAAATAGAGCGCCGTAGATCTCTATCTCGACAGATGTCTTCATCCGAGGAAAGTTTGGCAATTTATTTAATTTGTTTGGTCGGCCAGATTGCATCTTAATTATTCTTATGTTGCAGATGGTATTTTTATCCGCACTTTTACATCTGACGAAGAAAGTGGCTCTATTGTACGTACAGGGTCTTTCAATAGGGACGCTCGAAAAATTTTATGAACATAAGTATGAATCAAACTAACAACGCGTAATATTAAATAAAACCAAACAAGAGTACAACAAAGAACAATCAAATATATAATAAACTAAGAATGATCTGTTGAGGATAAAACACATAAAACTTATTTTAGTAAATGCTGAAAGTGACTCTAGTCCAGAAATAAATCCTTTTTTAACATATCGTTCATCATTTCTAGTGAAATTTTTCGTATTTCCGTTCTTATACGACACCTTAGATAATCAATATCTTTTGGTCTATTTAGAAAAACTTTGGATTTCAAATAACCCCAGAAAAAGAAGTCCAAAGGGGTCATATCAGGTGACCTGGCTGGCCATTCAATGGAACCCCGTCGGCAATGCCACAATGGTTTGTCTAAGCTTACTATGACTAATACTGCTATTGCAACGACATTGAGATATCGAATTTTTTTCCCACCATGGATTTAAAAACAAGTTCAAGTCAAGAAACTTAATGTAAGAGCAGGCATTGAATGATAAAGGCTTAGGACTGTCTTAGTGTGATTATGTGTGCTTTTTTTCTGATAAAACAAGAAAAAATTATTCTTTTACTGGGAACTAATTTAAGATATAATTTTCAAAATTCAACGGTCTCCATATTGAAACGACACGACAGAATCGCAAAAAAATATAGGAACATACTGAGCAAAACAAGAGCTTTCAAATGATGTATCATTGTATATACTGTCATTTAAGAAAAATATCAACGATGTCATACTTTTGACAGATGTCAATAAAAAACAAATGAATTCTAACAGCATGTGGGGAACTGGAAAATTAAATCGACGTGCTCAAGCGTTTTCCATAAAACCTGACTCCCAAATTATTAGGGATAGCCCATACTTTTTTTTACATTATAATTTTCTCAGGCCTCCATGACCAGTAAAAAATATTTTGCATTTACTATTTATATTGGTGGATTATCGAAACGCTTTTGTCCCATTGACAATTAGAAATGTCGAACAGAAGTGATAATCGCCAATATAATTTATCTGACATTGTTAAAATTAAAATATAAATACACAAATAACCTGTCACCGTCAGCTGACAGTAAATAACGGTATCCTTGTTGCCGATACACGCAACATTCGTAATACAATTACATCGATTGCGTTAATAATAATTCTACAAGGTTCTGAATTTGACATTATATCCCTTCAATTATTAACGAAAGTCCGATAATATTCCCGTCCGGTTCTCTTAACGCGAACATTCCATAATTATATAATATTTGAAATGGAAAGTTCAACTTAATATAGATTTTATTTGTTCTATTACGAAAATGTCATGGTTTTATGCCGATGTTTTATGTAAATATCTATCAGGGGTACACTAAAATAGAATAGCATATACATATGTATTAGAGCAACTGCTTCTGAACTATGTGATTTAACATACACTGTGATCCATAACACTGGAAAACAGAAATGTTGCATTTATTATTTACAGCATTTGTTCTTATCTAATTTGAAGGCGTTGAGTTCCAATCCATTGAAATGAACAGGACAAAATGAACCCCAAAGAAAAAAGTCCAATAGTGTCAAATCACGTGTTCTTGCAGGTCAATTGATGCCAGCATTCCGCGAGACAACATGATAAGGAAATTTTGTATGCAACAGAGCTATGGTTGCACGTGTTGTATGACACGTTGCATCGTCTTGCTGAAACTACATGTTCAAATCCAAATCATTAATTTGGTGGAAAAAGAAATTGTTTAACATGTGACGATAGCATTCCCCATTTACTGCGATAGCATTACCAGCTCCATTTTCAAATAATGATGGTCCAATTACTCCACCACTCCAAAATGCACTCTACTAAACCGTGCATCTCTGTAGATGCATTTCTTTTTCGCGAACGGCATGTACTCGTAGTTTTTCAGCACCCCAAATTCGACCAAATTTTATTTGATGACGTATCCGTCAAGATGAAAATGTGCTTCATCGCTGAACGAAATTTTGTTGCAAAAATCAGCATCACCTTCTTTCTTTTCTAACATTCAATTAACAAATGCATGATGTTGTAAATGGTCTGTAACTTCTGTCTGAATTTTTGTATGCTGACAGATGCAGATCTTTCCTTAAAATCCGATGTGTGGTGGCTCTTGACAGATTCAATTGTTGTGCACGACGTCGAATTGATGTGTTTGGATACTCCCGTACACTTTCTGTCACCGCAACAACATTTTCATCTGATCAGCCACGAGGAGTATGGTTTTATTTACGTTTAAAAATCGAGCGTCTTTATTGAAAGACCCTTTAGTAGTTGATGTGATCGTTAAAGAATACAGCATGTAAGCGTAATATGCACTAATGGGGTTCTATTTTCTCTTATAAAGTGTATTTTTGACTGATCAGTGTAATATCAAAATACATTACAAGCTAATGCAGTTTTCCTTTGAAGAGTCGTTTTATATAGACCGTGGAAAGTTACATCGCTCTCGGAGCATGTAAGCTTTCAAATAAGGTACTTATTAAATTATAATGATACGAGAGAATGTGGGGGAAGGTTCTAGTACAATGTAACTTCGTCTACAAAAAAGATGTGGGAAGACTCAGATTGGGTATTATATCTTATGTCAGAATTTTATTTATTAACCTTTGTGGACGAAAAATTTGTTAGCATTTTAATATTTTGAAAATAGACAAAATTGCAATAATTACGAGTATAAAAATAATCGTTAGATAATCTTAAGAATAGTGAAGTTTATGCTGTTTTCTTTTTTCTATTACGAACGAAAAAAAAAGTTTACATCATTAACATACGTGAATATGGTCGAGGGAAATGATATACAAGATGTTTACGTCGGACAAACTCCGAGGAGTAAATGAGGACCTCAGGAAAGTTAAATAAACATATGTCTAAAATCTTTTTGTTTTCGAAATACTGAATTGAATGTTAAACTTTGAATTTCTTCTTTATTTTTTCAAGTTAAGATTAAGTTAAGATAAATAAACGAAATAGTGTACAATACCTCCTTACAGATCACCACATTTTATGAAAATATTAAGCCTCGCCTGCAACCAGTGGCGGAGTTATAGGGGTTCTATGTCAGTGAAATAAATAAATAATGGATTATTTTACCATTAACATAACGGTGTTCATGAAAAACTTTAGAAAAAAACATATGAAATTAAGTATAAAAATAATCGTTAGATAATCTTAAGAATAATGAAGTTTATGATCTTTTCTTTTTTCTCTTTTCTATTACGAATGAACAAAAAGTTTACATCATTAACATACGTGAATATAGTCGAGGGAAATGATATACAAGATGTTTACGTGGGACAAACTCCGAGGGGTAAATGAGGACCTCAGGAAAGTTAAATAAGCATATGTCTAAAATCTTTTTGTTTTCGATATACTGAATTGAATGTTAAACTTTGAATTTCTTCTTTATTCTTTCAAGTTCAGATTAAGTTAAAATAAATAAACGAAATAACGTACAATACCTCCTCTCATCAGTGCCGCATACCAATCCGCTTGGCGGCTTGGTAGTTCCTTTCTCGATTTCCGACTTATAAGTTACTGACAGAGATCGTATCGATAAAGATGTATAGGCCATAAAGTTCATTCGGCATTTGTCCTGAATCGGCGTACCGTATGCGGCACTGATGAGAACTAACAAGTTCCAAACAGCTGTATGTCGTTCGGTTTCGATCCGGGACAAATGTCGAATCCTACCTGTGGCGGGTTTTATTTGAATTTCTTCTTTATTTTTTCAAGTTAAGGTTAAGTTAAGATAAATAAACGAAATAGTGTACAATACCTCCTTACAGATCACCACATTTTATGAAAATATTAAGCCTCGCCTGCAACTAGTGGCAGAGTTATAAGGGTTCTATGTCAGTGAAATAAATAAAAAATGGATTATTTTACCATTAACATAACGGTGTTAATGAAAAAATTTAGAAAAAAACTTGGAGGTGAAATTAAATAGAAAGAATTTTAATTCAATATCAGGTAAATCCTCCTCCAGCTCTTATCACTGCTTCCTTTCGTCTGAGCATGCTATTTATCAAGTGGTGAATGGTTCCCTAAGGAATATTCTCGCATTCCCAAGAACGACGAGTTCCCTTAGAGTCACAGAAGCAGGTATGTGGCGCCTAACTCATCGTTGCAGTGCATCCATATATGTTCTATGGGGTTCATATCTGGGCTGCTTAGTGACCAGTCCATAGTTGGAATATTTACAAATCGAAGGTAGTCCAGTACATCTCCAGCAAACTGGGGCCGAGCGTCATCCTACATTAAAATGAAACTGTCCCCGACAAACGGAGAAAATGGTATCACATGTTCTTCCACGAAGTTTTCTACGTAGAAATGTGCAAGCATGGATCTCCCCCGTACAGGAACCAACTCCGACCGTCGAAACAAATTCCTCCCCATACCACCACGTCCATCCGCCAAAAAAATGGGATTATCGGAGAGATATTGCAAGCAACAAAACTCTCTCCTGGTTTCCGCCAGACTCACTGTCCAATCCTTCTTCATTAAGCCTTCTCCTGGCCGTTCGTCCAGAAATTGCTACATATGGAACAGCTGTTAGAGCTCTGCTTGGCTCAAAACTGGTAGAATGCATATTTCCTAAGGCGACTTGCGTTAAGATATCGGTCATCTTTTGCATCTGTAGACTTTTTACGACGTTATCCTAGGGTTCTACAATAACTTCCAAGTTCATTGAAAGGTTTAATTGTTCAACCAATTGTAGCGACATATCGTTAGCTATGTCCCTCGTTAATCAGAGTTCACCGCTTTCACTGCTTCATCTTCTCTTAAGTTGCGTGGACGATTCATTTCTTCAACTCTAAATCCCCTGTCCCACCAAAGCTGCGCAACAGTGACGCGACAGCGACACGATTTCGACATGACACAAACAGGAGACATGGAGTTGTCCCATCAAAGCAACGTGTTTTCTACATTCAGTTCAGTGAACAAGTGTCATCAAGTGAAGACGACGATGTGATTGCAATGTACTGTACTTAGGAAAGAGATAAATTCTAGAAAGTCTAAGAAAATGAAATGGTGGGTGCATCATTTTTTTTGCAAGAAACCAAAGAAACAGAATGTTTGTTGCTGCTAAGGAAGCAGTTCCTTAGCAGCAACAAAAATTCTGTTTGCCCAAACTTTTTCGGTCACATCTTTTCGAGAATATTCTGCTTATAATTGTATAAGCAATAATATTTTTCTACAGTATCTACTAATTTTTCATTAAATTCCTGTTCATTTTTCTGTTGTGCCGTGATATTCATTTCCCTTTTCGTCATTACACGCAAAATACCACCGCACACACAGCTTGAATGTTGCTTCACAACTGACCACAGATTACCTGCAACTGACCTGTCGAGTCGCTCGGCAACAAGAAGCCAACACGCAGCTTGGATGTTTCTTTGCTGGAGCGTTGGTGGGTGTACGGTATATACAGGTATAAACCATGGGTTAAACACGAAAGATACACGCTGGCAACATCGGGTCGTTGTCGCGTCGCTGTTGTGCAGCTTTGGTGGGACAAGGGCTTAAGTCTACTAGACAAAGTGTTTCATTCACTTGATGACATTAAATTTAAATAAGTCACTAGCGTAACTGAATTTATTACCTTTTACAAATCACTTTAAACAACGTTAAATGTATTATTAACAAACAATTACAAAGTGTTACTTTACATATAAATAATAATATGTCAAACTATTGCAGTTATTTACCAGTAGTGATTGGGGATATCCTAGGCCACCTACATCAAATATATAAGGATTTAAAACTTCGAAAAATTGTAAGAAATAATATAGTTTTGCTGATGTGTTCATTTTTTCCATGAATGTAGATATAGAATAATGTTTTATAATGTATTGATAATATAGCATACCTGGTTATTGCAACTCAGAAATTCGGAAAATTATATACCCTATAAATTTATTGTTCAATTATTTTATGCTCGACACTAAACTTCCTAGGATTATCATTAATACATACGTCCACTTATATTATCAATTTTCGTTTATATAAAAGTAAGTTTCGTGTTGGCTTTAAGCCTTAATGTTGCTAAGTTATTCTAAAATGAATTCATTATTATTTTATGTAAACTAATGCGAAATTAAAACATTAGCCTTTACAGAATTATAATGCACAGTAGCATTTTGACATGGCAGGCTACAGGAAAATTAGTCAATTGTGATGCTTGAATTATCTCACAAAATAAGTCAAACCTCCTCAAACAATGTGGGTGTTTTATTTTTTACATTTGGGGTGTTTACATTTTTAAGCAACTGTTTCTATATTAATGTATATGCCTTCTTAAATCTTCAAATTTATGAACATCCTTTATAACGATTTTTATATTCTGTTTTATACAATATTCTAAAAAAAATCTCCACCAACTGATTATTTTCGCTCGATTTACGAATTATTCAAATACCAACTCTCTCGCCCACTCGTTCTTTATATTTTTCGCGCCCTATAGAAGATTCCGTTTTATAAGCACCTTTGACCTACGCACATACAAGGAATTATACGTCTAAAAGAAGGCTTCCCGTGGTTTCCTGAAAAATCAATAAGGCACTTGATACGAAAATGGATAATATCGCGGGTAATGTCAAAGTAACAAGGTGAATCTAAAAATAGCTATAATGTAAGGTCGGCTTATGTTTTATACATTCAGGGAATTATTTAAATAATATATTATTTCGGACAGTTATTTACTGAATACTAAAATTTATGTTATCCGAAACTGGCAGATAGAAGAGCTATTCGCACACCTTCCTTACGAATATCTGGCATGACTCGAGATAAAGTTTTTATTTCGAATTTTTCAGCGGCACGAGTAAGTATGCGAAATAGTTACATGCTGGCAATATTCTGAATCTGAATGTAAACCTATATTTTACACTGAAAGAACAGTTCGTTTATCATTAATCAATTACGTCTGTGACGAATAAATGAAAACAAATAATAATTTTGATCATATGTATTTGAAAAATCCTAATCTATGTACATACCAGGTATATAAATATGAAACCGGAATTTGCCCATAGATGGCCTAGCTGCTAATGTAGTTACCATCATACCGCGTCATTTCCGCCATTTTCTTGTCTTGACAACTGATAAAGGTTTTTATCTCACAATAATACACGTTTCATACAACAACATCGTTTTTAATAGCGTTCAACATATCGAATTTTGTGCCTGCAAACTACGATTTGCGGACAGCATTAATTTTCTGTTACCATTTGAAGAAAACTGCTGCAAAATGGCATCGAATGCTTGTCGAAATCTACGGTGAGCATGCTCTTGGTAAATCACAGTGCTTTGAGTGATTTAAAAAATTCAAAAGTGGCAATTTTGACATGAGAAATGAAGAACGTGGAAGATCACCGAAAAAGTTTGAAGATAGTGAATTGCAAGCGTTGTTGGATGAAAATGATGCTCAAACGCAACAAGAACTCGCGGATCAATTAAATGTTATACGAGAAGTCGTCTCCATGCGCTTAAAATCTATGGGAAAGATCCAGAAGATGGGAAAATGAGTTCCACATTAACTGGATGAGGCACAGCAAGAAAACCGAAAAACCATTTGTGTAATGTCGCTCGCCAGATACAAAAGAAGTCAGTTCTCCATCGAATTGTGACTTGTGAAATGAAAAGTGGATATATTTCGAGAATCCTAAGCGTGAGATCATGGGTAACTCTAGACGAACCATCGACATCGACTGCAAGGCTAAATCGCTATGGACCAAAGACAATGCTCTGTGTTTGGTGGGATCAGAGGGGTGTGAACTATTATGAGCTACTAAAACCTGGCCACCATTAATATTGAACGCTACCGATAACAAATGATCGATTTGAATCAAGATTTGCGTGGAAAACGACCAGAATATCAAAAAAAGCAACACAAAGTGATTTTTCTTCATGATAATGCGCTATCAGATACAGCAAAACCGATCAAGGAAACGATTGAGGCACTTAGTTAGGAAATACTTTCGCTTGCAGCTTACTCACCAGACTTGGCTCCGTCCGATTACTACTTATTTTACTTCTACATCGATAGGACACGCACTTGCTGAGCTTCACTTCTTACCAAAATATACGAAAATGGCTCGGTGACTGGTTTGCCTCAAAAGAGCAAGAATTTTTTTGGCATGCAATCCACAAAGTATCAGAGAGATGGGAAAATGTATAGCTACCAATGGGGCCAATACTTTTCCCATTGCTAATAGATAAAGAATAAAATATTTTTATTATTTTTATACAATAAACGTGTATTTTCTATACAAAAAAATCTTGTTTGATATTTACATATCTGGTATACTACAGTGTTTGAGTAATAATTTGACAAAGCAAATGAAAATATTTAAAACAAGAAAATTAATTTACACTAAATGTGCTGAATTGACAGCTGGGCAATGTCCAAGATGGTAAATAAATTGCCTTCGTACACTTTCAATAATTTCCAGTGTTAAGAGTGCTTCCCCAGTACCAGTACCCTTCAGATCCTCCCTAAATCTTCCAAATTGTCAGGTTTGTTAACGTATATGTAACATTTGAAATAACCCCACGAAATCAATCAATCAATCAGGTAACCAGTCCTTTAATTTACTTTGTAGTACGTAAAAAACAGTTTTTGAAATGGCGCAATAAAATTTTTAATGGGGCTTCCCATTAAACAATATCCATAAGGTCTTAACTTTTAAAAATACGGCTCGAAAAAATTAGTGGTGGCATTAAACGATTATGTGGTATTTTAAATACATCTTTGACATTTTCGAATGATCATTAGTATCTACCAATTTTACAGAATCTATATATGTATATCTTTTCGAACTTATTCGCTGGGGAACAGTAAATTTGTTGCCACGAATTTGAAGTCGATTACGAGTGCATGACTGCCCCCGATGTTGAAAATGGCGTTACTGTAAGCAATCATGATACATATTAATGCAAAGTAAGAAAAACAAAATAAAATAAGCAATTTCTCTTGTTTTGAATTTTTTTATATATGAAATATAAACAAGAAAATAAAGAATAATTGATGCAGAAAATACTTATTAAAAATTATAAAAAAGTTTTTTTGTACGACTTTCTTTTATATTTCTGCTGCGAAAAGTCCCTCTGCAGACTCCAACAGTAATCGGCCATCATGTGACAATTGCACCTTCTTTGATACTTTTCTCTCATTATTCGGATATCCTATATGATCTCAACGGTCATATATATCTGACATTTATAACGGATATATATCTGTTAAAATTTGAATCTTTTATTAGTTTTCGAATTTGTGGACCGTCAAAAATCCCTGCTTTTAATTTTTCCATTCTCAGTGCCGGAAATGCTTGGTAAATGTATTTAAAACAAACATCTGACTTGTGCAGTGCTGCTACAAACTGTTTCATTAAACGCAGTTTGATGTGAAGAGGTGGCAATATTATTTTTTCTTTCTTTATTAATGGCTCGTGAACATTTGAACATGTGAATCGTGTTGGCTTTTTTAACGGACATAGGCATCTCTCAAAAGCCAAACAGTTTGCTGCTAATGCTTTTTCTTTTGCACGACTATCCCATAAACAGAGTAGTAGCAAAGATATTTGGTATATTCACTTTGCTGTCCAAGAAGTACGGTGACCATTTTTAAATCGAAACAAACAAACCACTGATGCTAGGAATAAGCAATTTTTTCTAATACCAACGTAATATTTTCATATGGTTCTGTAAGTGTTTTGAATTGGAATCAATTCAAACTTATTTTCCATTGTGCAGTAATACACACTGCAACCTCTTTTTAGAACTATCCACGAAAAGCCCCCAATCGTCTGGTAAATTTCAGGAGTATCGTTTATTTAATAAACCTGGTCAATTTAGCTAAACTGAAGATATAATGTGAAATTAGGGTCCTCGTGTACTCAGAAACCAATCTTAAATTTGTGGTAACATAATTTTATTGTTCCCCAGTGTTATCATAGTTACAGCATTTAAATTAATCCTAAATACTCGAAGACAAGAAACTTTATTGAAATAACTGAATCATTTAGGAGACTATAGGTTTCATAAGGTATTTTTGAGAACCAAATCGGTTGAACCAATCACAACGCGGTCGTAAACTTGGTTAAAACAAGGGATCTATTTATATTGTCTATATCGTATGCATTAATATATTCAACTGTAGATAGGTTGTAATATTAACAGTAATTCAAAATTCTCTAGCTAAGCCATTTTAATCCTATGGAAACCGACTAATTCTGGCAATGTATCCGAGTCACGAACTCGTCGTTTCGTGTAAGGCAATCCAGGTGGTCGAATTCGAACACAATCACGTAGTGGAATACCCTACCCTGCCCTCACATAAGCGTCCGCCTCATTAAAATATTTAAAATAGATTGCGTACGTTTTAATAGAAAAACATATCCTTGATTTCGTTATATAACAATTCTGCCTGATCGACCGAGTGTGAATGAGAGTATTTTCGGACTGTCTATATTTACTATCCCATAAAGCATAATGGATTTAGCGTTCTCCGTTGTTCGCATTTTATTATACCGGCATTATTTTTAGAAAAAGTTAATTTTGTTTCGTGTTTGCTTTGTCTATTTGCGTTACTTCTGTTTAATTAGCCTCGTTTCCTATTTGGTCTTGTACATACGCTTACGTATCTATGAATATTTATCCGCGACCTTGGTCGTACTTAAAAACGTATCGGTCGGAAATTTATGCAAATCGTATTCCTCTTTTACAGGTATACACTCTGTATGTGCTAAGACAAGGTTTTTTCACTGCTAACGATAAATTAACACCGATACTGAAAAGATGCGGAGTCGTAAGGAGATCAAAACGTGTGTAAATCTCTCGGGAAACGTTATCCTTTATTGAAATAAAATAAAATCCAGATGAATGATAATGGGAGAATAATTATTTTCTTCTTAGGCATTATTAGGCATCTTAAGTATCGTACATGTGCTGTTACTTTGAAATAGGCACTAATTTAGCTATATGACAATTCGACAAATCGAGCAGGACTATTGCTCCTTATCCATTTGGACCCAAACTCGTCCTACTCAATTACGATCCACATAAAATATAGGAAAACGCAGATCTCACGGCCGTTTTTCAACAAAATGAATTACGTGTTCAATAAAGAAACTTCACGCTTCGTTGATCATCTTGTCAGCTTCAGACGAAATCCGAAGATTTCATTTCTAGACTAAATAGTTTTTTGACGGAAGATGTTAGAAAATACTTAGTACATTAAATACAGTTAATATATATGCTATAGACACAGCAAAACTTAAATATGTTATCTATTTTTATGAAACGCAATCTTTGGATAGAATTTTCTAGAATTATCTTCTTTTCGATAAAATCAAGGACATTTCTTTTATTTCTGTTTTTTATATTTCTATGGAGACCTACTATTAAACATCAATGTGGCTTTTAATTATAACGAATGGATTGGATCGAAATCACAATGAAATCGAAAAATGATGTATATAATACATGTCAAAAATGTCCAGTTTCGTATTTTCGTTCAGTACTCAGCTACCCTGTATTAGGTAGAGCATATTTTGATCACTTATTTAAAATACTTCCCGGATTCCATAAAAACCTTTCTTCTCATTGCGCCTTTCATTAACAAAAAATATTTTTCATTATTTTGGATGAAAGGAAAACTATCCGTGTTGATTCGAAAACTTCCAAATATGCTATAGAAGTCCTAGAATAGAAGGCTCGAGAACAATTGTATATTCAGTTAGTTGTAGGATATTCTCGAACTGCACGAGAGCAATGCATGCAATCAAATGAAATACCTGTACGATCTTAAATGGTTCAATTGAGAATGTGTATTTTAAAAAAATGTTCCACGTAAAGGAACTCGAACTAGTGGAGCCTGTAACGAAACTTTTCTTGTGTCAGTGAAAATAAAGAAAATCGCCTACAATATTGCATACAGTTCTGCAAGGAGCAAGATCCTGATAGTGCTATGAATGCACCCAGTATTCCCCGATCTATTTCAGATCCGTCTGTGAAGATCGTTTAGCTTTCCTTGTATCGTCTAATTGTATAATACACGTGGATTTATAGTCCAATCAACCTGTCTGAGCCCCTATGTTAAATGGTCAATAATTGTAAACAGCAAAAAAAAAAATTTAAGCATATAGAAAATAAAATTTTAAGAAACTTACAGTTTTTTACTCTCAAAATGGCGGCCGCTAACATAACCTAAAAAATTCGCAACAAAATAAAAAATAAAAATTCGATAAAAAATTATCTACAACTTTCTCATTCAACATTTCCAATCCGAGCACAACTTTTTTCTTCTTATTCGCGAAAAATCGTTTTTTTGATTTTTGCGAATTTTTTAGGTTATGTTAGCGGCCGCCATTTTGAGAGCAAAAAACTGCAAGTTTCTTGAAATTTTATTTCAATCAATTTTTCTTTTTTTTTGCTGTTTACAATTAGTGACCGGGTCATTCCCTATTGATTGGACTATTAGTGAATATAAATGTCTCAGAGAGTCTTATACTGACTAACTTGGTTATGATGAAACCATCCTCATATACGGATCTTTTCTCGTCTCGAAATAAAAGAGCTGTCTGAAAGACTGATCTGAAAAGGTCTCTCACACAAAGACCTGTTAGGGCAATGTATTCGTCGATGGTTTATTGGTTGAAGCCATTTAATTCAAATAGCTCCTCAAGATACTTCAAAGTTTGTGATATTGAAACGATTGGAAACAATGAATAAACATTAAAGGGGATTAATTAACTTTACTTTTTTACAATTCGCAGTAACATTTTTCAAAGTAACTATAATACAAGTTTATTTAACGTTCGGAATATTGTTCTAAATGATATTCCGATTATACACTAGGCACACAAATTTAGGGATGTAACAAAAATTTTAATTTTTAGATAATTTTCAAAGGGCTGTAACTTGGAGAAAAATAATCGCAGAGCAATTTGAAAATACTTGGGAAATAATAATCGCACAGGAAATTCAACTAGGGTTTTAAAAACTGCAAAGCATTCTTCAAAAGCCGTAGTTATTGGTTTTTGATAAAAATAACATTCGGTGCGAGAATGTTGATTGAAAGAGAGGTAAAAAATTGCGTATTTAGGGATATTCGCTTAACTTGGCATAACTTTGCAAATAATGGATAGACTAAGGATGTTGACAGATTCTTTTCAACCTCAAAGTATTCCAAAGAAACCCTGAAAATTTCAAAGCTCTGCGATTTGTTGCATTGTGTTCGGAATAGTTGAATTTGTCGTTTTTGCTAAAAATCAATTTAAGGATGAATTTTCTATTTGTTATTCATTTCTTGAGTTGAACTTAAATTGACAATGTTTTTTAACAGGAATCCATATTTTTTATCAAAAAATGTTAATTATTGTAAGAGAAAAAAATGAAAACAAATTGTCAAAATAGACTTTTCTGCTTTGAACGGCGATAACTCAACGAAAAATCATGGTACAAGGCTTTTGTATCGCTCAAACTAAAGAGGATAAAAGTGTCTAAAAAGGTTGTATGATGAAATCACTGAAAAAAATGTATTCAAGTCTGTGGACCTTTTGCAAGGCAAGCAAAAATTTTGAAAATTTTTGCGATGGTATTCTTATGATTACTGTTGGAATATTACATTCAACAATAATTATTTTAGGTTTAAAAATAGTCTTCATGCGGTGCCTGAAATTAAACATAAACATTAGGTCAGCATTTATGAGTTCGGGTAACTCAATATCGAATGTTTAACTGTTCAAATGTCGTTGAAATAAAAATTGATTATTTAGCAAGTCAGTCTGAAAGATTATACGTTAGAATACACATCTTAATTTCTTTATACGTAATTTAGTTGTTATACAGAGTATCAATAAACTCGTATTGTCTTCAAATTGTATCTTTAATTATTTATTCTCCCAAGTACTTCGAAAAGGTTATGGGCCCAGGTGCGTCGCGTAAGCTCACTTGTAAGGGAGAATAATTAAAAGGTACATCGCGAGTGATAACTATTGTTGTATAGACAACTGGAAAATGGCGGAAAGTGCTAAGTATAACATCGAAAAGTTGAACGGGCAAAACTACCAGTCCTGGAACTATTTAGTGAAAATGTTATTAATAAATGCGGATTTATGGGATGTAGTTTCGACTGAATTACCAACACCGGAGGAACGAAACGGCACCTGGCAGAAGAAAAATGATAAGGCCTTATCAACCATAGCCTTACTTGTCGATGTTAGTCAACTAGTGCATATCAGAAATAAGGAATACGCGCATGATGCGTGGGAAGCACTAAAGGAGTATCATCAAAAATCGAGTTTATCTAGCATGGTTTTTCTGTTAAAGCAAATTTGCAGGCTATCGCTAGATGAGAATGGTGATATGGAAGCACACATAAGTTCATTCTTGGAATTATTGAATAAACTGGCCGCTTTAGGGGAAGAAATTAAGGACAGGTTTGCGGCAGGCATTTTGCTGGGAAGTCTTCCAGACTCATACAGTTTTTTAATCACAGCGCTGGAAAGTAAGTCATCGAGTGAATTCACGCTTGAATTCGTAAAAAGTAAATTAATCGATGAGTACAGGAGGCGTCAAGGAGCTTTGAAAAGTCAAAACGAGTCAGCCATGAAATCAGTATATTATAAAAGGATCCAAAGTAATCAAACTGCAAGTACAGATGTAAAGCAATGTTACTTTTGCAACAGGAAAGGTCATTTTAAACGGGACTGTTTCAAGTATAAAGCGTTTAAAAGAGAAAAGGCCAATAAAGTTACTGAAATTAATACTGGTGACAGTGATGATGCGTGTTTTATGGTAAATTCAAGCTCAAATGACGTAAACAGGGATTCTGCTTCGTGGTATGTGGATTCAGAAGCTTCGAGTCACATGGTAAACTACAAAGAATTTTATACCCAATTTGACGGTAGCAGAAAAGGCGTTGTGAGGTTAGCGGAGAAAGGGCAACACTCCAAGGTTCAGGGTATAGGAACAGGATTCATCAAGTGAGCGAATAGTGCGGGAGTGAATAAGCTAAAAATCGACGACGTGTTGTATGTGCCGGACTTATATTCAAATTTACTTTCTGTGAAAAAGTTAACTAGTGCGGGGTATAACGTGCAGTTCGACAACAATAACTGTAAAATTGTCTCAGGCGGAAAAGTGATTGCGAGTGCGAGGCCGGCGCCCGACTTGTACAAGCTGTCAACTGTAGAACAGGCACTGAGCATCGTGAATGAACACTCCAGCAACTGTCAGCATACGTGGCATCGACGTTTTGGGCACAGGGACATAGAAGCAGTCAAGCGCTTGATGGAAAGAAAAATGGCAATCGGGATTAATATTAAGGATTGTAGGATTAGGGAAACTTGCAACTGCTGTGTAAAAGGTAAAATTATTCGTAAGAGTTTCCCGAAATTTTCTCAAAGCAACACATTTAATATACTTGATTTAATACATACAGATGTTTGCGGTCCCATGAAGACTGTTACTCCAGGGGGTAAACGGTACATTCTTACTTTAATAGACGATTTCTCAAGATACACAACTGTGTATTTACTGAAACATAAGAATGAAACTGAAAAATATATTAAAGAGTTTATCGAGTTAATGAGTAATCAGTCAGGCAGGGTACCAAAGGTTATTAGGTCAGATAGGGGTGGCGAGTACGTAAATAATGCGTTAAGGGAATATTTAAGCGGTAAGGGCATAAAGATACAGTACACGGCGGGGTACTCTCCAGAGCAAAACGGTGTTGCAGAGAGAAAGAACAGGTCGCTAGTCGAAATGGCTAGGTGCATGTTAATCGATGCGAATTTACCAAAGAAATTTTGGGGGGAAGCAGTTGTTACAGCCAATTATCTGCAAAATCGACTACCTACTCAGTTAAAACAGAAAACACCGTTTGAGTTGTGGCATAAAGTCAAACCTGATGTGTCGAATTTGCAAATATTTGGATCTAAAGTGTATAGTCATATTCCAAAGGAACAAATTAAAAATAAATTTGATAAAAAGGCAGAATCACTAATTTTCGTAGGATATTCTGATGAATCTAAAGCATATAGATTGTTAGATTTAGATACAGGGCGTATAAAAATTAGCCGTAGTGCGATATTTCCTGAAAGAAATATTCGTGTTAAAGAAAAAAAGATAAAAGATGAAGAAGTGACTATTGAGTTCAAAAAGGAGCAAGAAAGAACGGAGCCAAATGACACTGGGAGACATGAGGCCGCAGATTTCGAAAAAACTGAAGAACTAGAAGAAGCTACGGAGGAATTTAATGTATATGAAAGTTCAGGTACAGAACAATCTTGTGGCAGCGATAACAGCTATCAACCAAGTGAAGAGTTCTACATAGAGCACGGAGGTGATCGTAGATCAAATAGAATAAATAAAGAAGTTCCACCTGAGCGCTACACAGCAAAGTTAGTTGAACTTCGGGAAATAGAACCTAAAACATTTAAAGAAGCTCTTGCCAGCAGTGATAGCGAAAAATGGAGGAAAGCTATGGAAGAGGAAATGAAATCTTTGAAGAATAACGAAGTATGGGATTTAGTACTTACACCGGAAGACAAAAACATCATATCATGTAAATAGGTGTTTAAGCTAAAGACAGGTGAAGATAAGATCTCGAACAAGTACAAGGCACGATTGGTAGCGAGAGGTTTTAGTCAGAAATTCGGTGTGGATTACGATGAAGTGTTTGCGCCTGTAGTGCGGCAAGCAACTCTTCGAATATTGTTAACAGAGGCATGGAATCAAAAACTAATAATAAAACATCTAGATGCAAAAACAGCATTCTTAAATGGAGAACTAACAGAAGAAATTTACATGGAACAACCCGAAGGATTTGAAGAAAGAAACAAAAATTTTGTTTGCAAATTGAAAAAGAGTTTGTACGGGTTAAAACAATCTGCTAGAACTTGGAACCAAAAACTTGATGAAGTATTGACAAGCGATAAGTTTCGTAAAAGTAATATAGATGCATGTTTGTATATTAAGGTTATTGATGATCAAAAGGTTTACATAATAATATACGTAGATGATATATTGATTGCAGCAAGAAATATCGGAATTATCGACTTGTGTGCAGAAAAACTTAAGCGTCATTTCGAAATAACAAGTTTGGGGTTACTGAAAAATTATTTAGGCACAAAGATTGCAAGAAACGATCAAGGAATATACAGTTTAAATCAAGCAGAGTATATAGACAAGCTATTGCATAAGTTTGGAATGAGAGATTCAAAAGAATCAAATATACCATTGGATGTTGGATATTATAAACTTAACGGACGGGAGCCTATGAAGAACAGTGAAAAGTATCAACAAATTATTGGAGGATTATTGTATATTGCAGTGAATACGAGACCAGATATATTAGCTAGTGTAACCATATTAAGTCAACGCAACAAAAATCCGAAAGAAGTAGATTGGAATGAAGCAAAAAGGGTGTTGAGATATTTAAAGAAAACAAAACACAAAAGGCTAATATTAGGAGAACACAGTACAGATAATGTATTATATGGGTATGCAGACGCCGATTGGGCGGAAAATAAAGAGGATAGAAAGTCAAATAGTGGATACATATTTATGTTTCGGGGTGCACCTATTAATTGGGGATGCAGAAAGCAGAGTTGCGTATCACTATCATCGACCGAAGCTGAATACATAGCACTGGCCGAAGGATGCCAAGAGGCAATCTGGTTAAAGCAGGCGATAAAGGAGTTTACGAATTTAGAACCGAAAGTGGTTATGTACGAAGATAATCAAAGCTGTTTAAAGCAGCTAGCAAACCATAAATTTAGCAATCGAACGAAGCATATTGATACAAAGTATCATTTTTTAAAAGAATTGTATGAAAATCAGGTTATTGTATTCGAGTATTGTCCGACTGAAAAAATGATAGCTGATATGTTAACCAAGCCGCTAAATAAAGTAAAGCTAGAACATTTAAGTACCAAGGGTGGTCTGGTTGACTGATTGAAAAATAATTATAGTTGCGAGGGGGTGTTGGAATATTACATTCAACAATAATTATTTTAGGTTTAAAAATAGTCTTCATGCGGTGCCTGAAATTAAACATAAACATTAGGTCAGCATTTATGAGTTCGGGTAACTCAATATCGAATGTTTAACTGTTCAAATGTCGTTGAAATAAAAATTGATTATTTAGCAAGTCAGTCTGAAAGATTATACGTTATAGAATACACATCTTAATTTCTTTGTACGTAATTTAGTTGTTATACAGAGTATCAATAAACTCGTATTGTCTTCAAATTGTATCTTTAATTATTTATTCTCCCAAGTACTTCGAACAATTACTCCAAAACTGCTGATGGTAAAAAAAAAATTCAACTCAACATCTGAA
This sequence comes from Rosalia funebris, assembly GCA_037954035.1. Taxonomy (NCBI): domain Eukaryota; kingdom Metazoa; phylum Arthropoda; class Insecta; order Coleoptera; family Cerambycidae; genus Rosalia; species Rosalia funebris. The sequence goes on along the minus strand of JAZFAV010000011.1, from coordinate 10,394,319 downwards.
AACTAGAAACTTGGAGTTTCAATTTCCTTTTTTAAAAATTGCTCTCCGGCTATTTTTCTCCAAGTTACAACCCCTTGAAGATCACCTAAGAATTTAGGATTTTTTACATCCCTTAATGTTTGTGCCTATATATACAGGGTGATTCAGTTAACCCGTTCATTAAAAGTTTATGAACTTCCCATTGGAATTCATTTTTTATAATTTGGAATCAGGGGTTAGCGAGGACGATCTATTCAACTAAAGTATTTTTGCTTTTCTGACACTTCCGGTTATACCGGAAGTAGCTATCAACTTCCTTATTTTAAATAGAGCACCCAGTATATAATTACATTTTTGTATTACACTGCTGATTTTAAGTCAACTCTCTTAACAATTCCCTATACCTATCTTCAGCAGTTTTTGAGATATTTTAATTTTTTTGAAAAAATTAGGTTTTGTAGTATCCCATTGGAATGCTCGTCACTTATTCAAAACAAAAGTTATAGTAGCAAATTTCGGGCTGTTATTAGGCGGACTATTAAGCTTTCAGGTGATATGTAGCTTGATTTTTTATTATTTACAGGGTGTCCAAAAAATTGAGTTCATTCTGACAAACTTCAACTGCTCAAAAGTCATTTTTCTTAAATGGAATACCCTGTATTTTATTGCTTTCTGTGATGGAGAATTAAGTGATATTTCAATCTGTATTAGGATTCCCTATACCTATCTGCTACTGTTTTCTTGCTATCGAGGTATTTTTTATTCGATACCATAGTTTTCCATTTTATTAATTTACTTCTGACCAGCGGGCCATGAAAATAATACGCATTGTAACAATTACGATAATAATTACGATTTGGAACTGAAGTTACTAGAACACGCCCGAAAGATGTTACTGGTGATGAAGGCAACCAATTAAATATCTTGGCATATTTCAATGCAAATCCACATACGTCGATTAGAGCTGCGTCACAAGATTTGGGACTATCTTACTCGTCAATACAGAGAATTCTGGAAAAACATAAAATGCATGCTTTCTCCATTTTAAAACTGCAAGCTTTCCACCAAGGTGATGAGGTACGACGTGTGGCATTCAGCAAAAGCATTTTATTAAAAACGCAAGAAGACCCACATTTTTTGAACAAAATTATTTACACCGATGAGTCAAAATTTAACAGAGAAGGGATAATAAATAGGAGGAATTGGCATGTTTGGGCAGAACAAAATCCACGAATGGTGCGTGAAGGTAACTTTCAAAATACATTTAGTTTTAATGTTTTTTGTTTGATGATGGATAATCGCGTGTGTTTTGAAGTGTATGATGAAAATTTAAATTCTCGTAAATACCTAGAAATTCTTAGAACGGTGGTTTCAAATTTTTTGGAAAATTTGAAACCACCACTAAATATTCTAAATACGTGTTGGTACCAAATGGAAGGCGCTCCAGTCCACTCAACCCATGAAGTTTACCATGAGTTAACAAATATGTTTGAAGATCGCTGGTTTGGGCGTAATGGTCCGGCTCTATGGCCTCCCAGATCACCCGATCTAACACCCCTTGATTTTTTTATGGGGCCATATCAAGAGTAAAGTCTACTCAACGCCCGTCAATACCAGAGATGACTTATTACATCGAGTTAGAACTGCCTTCACCGAACTAGATTAAGGAATGGTATTGAAATCTACGACCGTTGAGATTAATAAACGAGTTTTATTGTGCTTAGAACACAACGGACGGCACATAGAACAGTTGTTACACCAATAAGACCCAATTGTTAACATTTAGTTATTATTGTTATTGTTTTATTGCTTAGGCTAATGTAAGTTCCAAATCGTTTAAAATATGCTTTTTATTTCATGATGATTTTTTTTTGTTCAATAATTTTGCACCATTGTTTATGATAAAAAATTAATATAAATGTTACGTTGTTTTAATTTTCATGGCCCACTGGTCAGAAGTAAATTAATAAAATGGAAAACTATGGTATCGAATAAAAAATACCTCGATAGCAAGAAAACGGTAGCAGATAGGTATAGGGAATCCTAATACAGATTGAAATATAACTTAATTCTCCATCACAGAAAGCAATAAAATACAGGGTGTTTCTTTTAAGAAAATTGACTTTTGAGCAGTTGAAGTTTGTCAGAATGAACTCAATTTTTTGGACACCCTGTACATAATAAAAAATCAAACGACATATCACCTGAAAGCTTAATAGTCCGTCCAATTACAGCCCAAGATTTGCTACTATAACTTTTGTTTTGAATAAGTGACGAGCATTCCAATGGGATACTACAAAACCTAATTTTTTCAAAAAAATTAAAATATCTCAAAAACTGCTGAAGATAGGTATAGGGAATTGTTAAGAAAGTTCACTTAAAATCAGCAGGGTAATTCAAAAATGTAATAATATACTGGGTGTTCTATTTAAAATAAGGAAGTTGATAGCTACTTCCGGTATAATCGAAAGTGTCAGAAAAGTAAAAGTACTTTAGTTGAATAGATCGTCCTCGCTAACTCCTGATTCCAAATTTTAAAAAATGAATTCCAATGGGAAGTTCATAAACTTTTAATGAACGGGTTAGCTGAATCACCCTGTATATGTAGGTATATATTCAACCAAAGGCGAATGTTCCGAATATTAAAACTGTCCGATTTTGCCTATCACTAATAAGATCCTACATCTAATGCACATTAGTGACCTAATTCCGATCGTGTAGTAGCTTACGTCAGAAATCAGGGCTCCAAATAATTAGGATGATGTAATGCCATACTCGGTATGTAATATTATTATGAAATATTTTAAGCCCTCCAATTATTTTTTTTTTTTTGCGAAATTCACTCCTCGAATAAGCTTCGCAAGTGGGCGGGCGCGCAGCCTACGAAATCTCTTCGATACCGAGAAGTCTGATTGCAGTTTTACATCTATGCGCAACGAACACCTCTGATAATAGATCTATTTTTAGCATTCTCGTTTTAGCCGTACCCGAAATGTGGGCAGACGTTCTCTTGTTAAATCTACAATTAAGTGAGTCACATTTATAAAAATATCCCGTAGAATTATGAGTTCCTTTGTGACCCTCTCCTATTGCGACCAAAAAAACAGGGCACATCGCGCTAGAACTAGATCTGTAACGGCGATCCAAGAACCGATTATAAAATAAATAATCGAGAATGATTGGTAATTGTTGGACGCAAAATAAGCGGCGATGGATTTTATGTCATGCTTCATAGTCACATGTTCTAAATATTTATGATTGCAAACGAGATAAAACACATGTAAATATTTTGTTAAATAGGGAGAGAGAATCAGATGTCTATTATCATTTTCAATCGAAGCTCCTAGACAAAATTAACGCATCAGTGAAACATCACATTATTACTCTTATTTTTTCGAAGATTTAAATCATAGTACATATGTGATATTATAATTAAATGATTTCAACTTATGTTCATCAAATTAGAATGATATTATCGGGGAAAAACATGAATAAATAATAGATAACAATAATTACGTCATATGCAATGAAAACGATGTTAACGAAAAACTTTAGAAAAAAAAATTGGACGTGAAATTAAATCGTAAGAATTTGGATTCAGTAGCGTGTAGATCCTCTAGCTCTTATCGCTGCTCCCATTCCTCTAGGCATAGTATTGATCAAGTAGGGAATGGTTCCTGAAGAATATACTCCCATTCGACAAAACGGCTTGTTCGAGTTTCCTGAGAGTCATAGGGGCAGGTACGAGGGTTGTCTCAAAAATAAGGTTCCCACATTTTTTTTTAAATAGACAGCATTGTGTATTATCAAAACTATTTACATGGTTGGAAAGCTTGAACATTAACCTATTTTTCTACATAATCGCCATATTTTTCGATGCATTTTTGTAGACGTTCTTCCAACGTTTGTATCCCCATGTCATAGAACTGCACCGCCAACCCGTTGAGGTAGCAATTAACCTCTTCTTTGACTTCATCGTCGGTTCGGAATCGCAAGCCACCCAAGTGTTCCTTCAGTTTTGGGAACAGGTGCTAGTCACTAGGTCTGGACTGTAGGGAGGGTGGGGAATGACAATCCAGCCAATTTGCTCAGGAGATCCTGAGTTTGCCGAGAGACATGGGGACGAGCGTTATCGTGCAACAGATTCACACCTTTGCTCAGTTTTCCTCTCCGACGGTTCTGGATGGCTCGTCTGAGTTTCTTTAGTGTTTCACAATACCTGTCTGAGTTTATTGTTGTTCCAGGAGGCATAAAGTCGATGAGCAATATTCTTTGCGCTCCCAAAACACAGTTGCCATGACACAGTTGCGTTTGCTTGAACTTTTTCGGTTTAGGCGAACTTGAGTGGCGCCATTCGCGTGATTGTTCCTTTTTTTCGGGGGTGAAATAAAATACCCACGTTTCGTCGCCTGTGACGATGGAGTCCAGCAATTCCTCCCTATTGTTGCCACATTGTTGAAGAAGTTGGTGAGCACAGTCGATGCGTTGCTGCTTGTGCGCGTCTCTGAGCATTCGTGGGACCCACCGCGCGGACACCTCGTGGTACTGCAATTTCTCTGACACTATTCTGTTAATTGAGCTGGCAGATATCTCAGGAATATGATGAGCCAGTTTACGGATGGTGATCCTCCGATCTTCCAGCGGTAGACTCTTGATTTTTGCGACAGTCTCGTCGGAAATCGACGGTCATCCGCTCCGGTCTTCGTCATGGATATCTGTACGACTGTCCGAGAACTCCCTACACCATTTGCGGACATGTTGAACGATAATACACTTTTCACCATAAACTTCACACAACTGACGATGAATGTCTATGGGTGGAACCTATTTTGCGTTCAGAAATCGGATCACTGCGCCTATTTCACACCTGGCGGTGACGAAAATCGGGAGGTCCATCGCAGACGGCTGTCAGTCCAACACTGCGCGGCGTAGCTTGACAGCGAAGGTGAGGACCAAGAGAGGAAGAAACGGCGCACACGACAGTGTTATCAGATTTCACCTAATACTTCTCCTTGTGGAGCTATCGCGATGGGAACTTTACTTTTGAAACAAGCCTCGTATATGGCGCCTAACTAATCGTTTTAGTGCATCCAATAGACGCTGTATAGGAGTCTTCATGGCCAGTCCATAGTTGGAATATTCACAAATCGAAGGTAGTCCAGTTACCCCTCTAGCAATGTAGGGACGAGCGTTATCCTGCATAAAAATAAAATTGTTCCCAATAAACAGGACAAATAGAATCACATGTTCTACGATGTTTTCTACGTAGAAATGTGCATTCATGGATCTTCCCCGTATAGGAACCAAATCCGTGCAGACCATCGAAGTTCCTCCATAAAAAAATGGGATCCTCGAAGAGATATTACAGACAACAAACCTCTGTCCTGGCCTCCGCCAAACTCATTAACGTCCATCTGGTGAATTAGGTCTTCCTCTTGTTTCGTCTGAAAACAAAATTCGCTTCCAATCGTCAATGGTCCGTCAATTTAGGTGTTTTCTTGCAAGACGCAGTTTAATAACTCTATGTTCTCTGATGAGCAGTGATGGGGATAGCCCGATTTTACCTTATATTCTTCTTTGGGGCTACCTTAAGCACTGGGTGTTTATGAATAAACCTCTAACTGTTAATGATTTCAACACGAATATACGAGCGGAAATGTTGCAAAGTGTCATGGATAATTTTCTTAGAGATTTAGAAGAGTGCATTACGGAAGAAGGTGGGCATTTTTGGCACACTATTTTTCATTAACGAATCTCCCAATGTTTTGAAATATTATGTTATTTGGTTCCTGTTACTATTATCATTTTTTTTTAATAAAGTTTAAAATTATTAATAGACATTATCTCTGCATATTGACACCTCTTCTCTCTCTATTTCTAAAGTTCTAAAAAAAAATAAATTGAAATTTTTAAGTTGTTTGTGTTATATTTTTTTACATACAAACGAAAAGGATAGCCTGCATAACTCAGATGATATAAAAATAAAGGTAATTTGTACTGTATAATTTCTATATTTTCCTAGATCTCTTTCACATTTCATATTATTCTTATTATTTTGTATTGTTTCAACGAAATAGCTTACGCAGAAGCAGAACGTTGTGGGATATTTTCCTTTCACGTAAAATAATAATAATAATAATAAATAAGTAAATAGAAAAGAGGAAAAAGGGACATAAAATACTATGGGTAAAAACTGTTCCGATTATTCTTCTGTTGTAAACTGTCATCCAGTCACCAATTTTAGGAAGATATAATGGAAATTGGTCGGGAGCATTTGAATAGTCATTTGGATCCATTCTATAGCCACCAAATAGTCCCTATTTTACACCTTTAGATACAGGGTAGGTTTATAAATAACGAAGTTAGATAATTAGGAAACTAATGTAAGGGAAATCAATTATACCAGGACAATATTTATTAGTTAATATAATGTATCTATACAGTTTTATTTTTTAAACACTGAAAGTCATTTTGAACAATTTTGGTAGTTAATGTTGTAAACTTTTCTGCGTCCTCAACCCTTATATAAATATATATCAACAAACAGGGTATTTTATTAAAATTCACCTTCACTTGTTTATTAATGACCTATACAGGCTACTGTTTTTTGATTGTAATTAAAAAAATATCGTTGCAAACTGCTATGCGTTGAAGGTCAAAATATATTGAATAATCCCGTACATTATTTCTCTAGACACGATTTCGAGTTGATGACCGAAAAATTACGGAATACGCCTATGTGCATGGTGCGTTTGTCTAATTTCAAACCCAATTTACTTGATTCTGACAATAACTTTATTATTTACAGCTATTATATTATTGTGTTATTAATTTTTATTTGTGATGCTCAGTGTTATACTTACATATGTATTAAGGGATGTCGTACTTAACCAAAACTTACCTGAAACAATGAAAGGAATTTAGTATACAAAAATGTAAAACATGATGTAGATTATTCGCATAGCAACAATGAAATCTTAATTTTTCATCGCATTCAAGTTATTGAGTATGTACAAGAAAACGTAAGAAATTTTTGAAACAATTTTGCAAGATACTATTTTGATATATGCTTTTATGCAATTTCAACTATAACAAGAAAATAGTTAAGGGCTAAAACAGGTCAAACGGTTCTCGTCGAATCGACGGTCAATTCGACACAGAATGACAGACATACTCGCCGAGTCGACACATAAGTCTAGATTTTTTGTGCGACAATTTAGGCGCAAGAAAATTATCAGTCCTAATAAATACCTCAAAATGGTTATTCATTCTGTATATAATAAATAAAATTATCGTTTAATTTGTAAGTAATTAATTGAGTCAAAAGAACTAGTCAAAAATTATTTTTGTTTATTCAATTATTTCAGGCATTTTCAACATTCTTCTTTCACAGATTCAGCAAGGTGCGTTTTAAAGTAATATAGATAAAAATATATACGTAGAATTATTGGCAAGTGATGAAAAGCATCGTACAAGGCCGCCTTTACATATTCTTTTACAATTTAATATCTCATAATTCTTGTGATTCTCGAAGAAGTTAAAGCAAAATAACGCGAACATTTTGTGTTAGTTTATTGTTGTTTTCTCCCAAATCGGTCAGTAATTCATTTGTTACTTCATATCAGTAGTATTTCACCTTGAGTGGTGCCTTATCCGGATTTCGAAAATTGGTTCTAGTTACAACTAGCTTTTATACTCAAAACTGCTTATATAATAGTTACTTAGTGTACATTTTCGGTTACAAAATCCTACTATATCGTGTATAAAACCCTATTGATAATAAATTGTGCATAATATTAATTGTTTAACATGTGGAAGACATGAAGTATTAATTTTATTATAGGAAGATTATAATAACTGTAACAGGCGTTTGAAAAATCTATTCTATTTCTATGCAAGTATGGATCATAAAATAAATATAAAACGCTATTCATGTCGCAATATTTTCAATATAGTATTTACAAACTTCATGATATCAAAGTTAGAAATGGTTTTTATTAAAATGGCTTGGAAGATTTCCTTTAAGACAGTATCCTTGTTTAATTAAATATAGTTAATCAGCTATTTTGTCTATAAATCATAGGTACACTCGTAGGTAATACCGCCATTCGTTCCCTAAGAAGATGGACCAACTTCTATATATTATGGTGATCAAGATTGGGGTAACAGGAAACATTGAAGTAAAAATCCTTCTTGCAATTCAACTATTTGATGTATTTGATGGCGTGGTCATTGATGGTGGATGGTAGTGTAGTATCTTTACGGTCTTTATATACAGGGTGGGGCACAAGAACCTGATGCTTTTTGAAATGAAATAACATTGAAAATATAAAAGAATTTATTCAGCGCTTTCTGTCATGGTAAAGGTAACTCCATACCATTTTATGTTTTGAATAAAGAAGATAAGCTTCGTTATTACGTACATATTGTTCTAATCAACTATTACTCTCTGTATCATTGCATGAATAATCGATGCTACTTCATCTCTGCTTCGTTGATGTGAATCTTCGTGGAGATTATTGAAGGGTCGAGGAGAATGCACCTTGCTGTTGGAGTAACGTGATAACTAGTAATTACAAAACGTCAGATCCGAAGAACGAGCAGGATAAGAATCCGGAGAAGACCCGGTGACTTTTTTCTTAAAGCAGATCCACTCGATCTGATAACTGTCAGATAATGTTATCATTTCTTTAAAAAAACCTGTTTTATCAGGAACGTTTACAGCCTAGTCCACAGCCTCATGTCGACTGAAACGGCATTAGGTGAGCTCTCTCCTCCCTTACACAGGATCAGTTCACGCAATCACCGGTAAACGATAATTAGAAGTCGTCAGGTTTCTATGCCCCACCCTGTACAATTGACGACACAAATTCTCAATTAAATAATTCGTTATATAATTTAAGTTGCTAGTCACTAGATAGCAGCACTGTCATCCCTATAAATTATGATTATATTAGGTTGTACAACTAGAGCTTTCTTAAACAATGATCATAAACCAGTTTCATTTTATAAATTACTTGCTGTACATCTAAGTTATGATAAGAGATTCCAACCTGAAACTATATTTTTGTAAATTTGTTTGATTTAAAGCAAATTCAACGGGACAGATAGGCGTAGCCTCTAAAAGAAAAATGGATTATAGTTTATTTAAAAAAACTTCAGTGAAATTAACGATTATTACTATACAATCGTTAATTTCATATGTTTAATAATGAAGATATTATAAGCTATAATTTTTGTTTGTTTGTTTAAATGTTATGATATACGAGGGATACCCAAGAGAAACCGAACTGATATTGCGGTAGGCGGAGTTTTTGTTGTACCACGTTCTGCCGCTAGGAGCGTACAGAGCTACCATTTTCGAGTCAGTAAACTAAGCGTCGTCGTTAAAGAAGAAGGTTCCATTCGACTTGTATGATTTTTTTAATAAGAGCTGTTTTGTGTGCTCGTCGTTATTTGATTCTCGTTCAACAGCGCCTGGTCGAAAAGTTTTACTGCCTGCTCGGGAAAACTGGCACAGAAACTCTTGAAATGTTAAAAGAGGCCTATAAGGATGATGCTATTGGGAGAACTCAAGTATTTGAGTGGTTTTCCCGTTTCAAAAGAAGTGAAGTGTCAATTAATGACTAACCTCGTTCTGGTCGTCCTTTCACAGCTCAAACCGATGAAAAAATTCGCGAAATCGTCCTGGAAGATCAACGACGGACCATTGACGAAGTTTTGGAAATGTTTGGTCGAAAATTGGCGTACAGACAGGGCTGTGTGAGCAGGGGCGTTATCGTGGTGGAAAAACCAGTTGCCCGACTGTCACAAATTAGGCCTCTTCTGCCGCAAACTGTTGCGCAATCTTTTCAAAATTTCCAGGTAGAAAGCCTGGTTAACTATCTAACCCTGTGGAACAAACTCTGAATGGATAACTTCTCTCACATCGAAAAAAAAAACGACGAGCACACAAAACAACCCTCACTAAACGACGACTCTCGGCTTACTCAGAAATGGTGTAGCTCTATACGCTCCTGGCGGCAGAAAGCGGCACTACAAAAACTCCACCCACCACAACATCAGTTCGGTTTCTTTTGGGTACTCCCTCGTACATATAGATTATAACTGATTCTTGTAAATGGATAAAAAAAAATCGAGTCAGTATTTCATCAACTTTTTGCCCGCTAGAGGATATGAACGATGTCTATTGCTACTCAGTCAATAAACGGGTGGATCTACTGTCAGAATAACGTACAATTCTGTCTTGCCCATTATCTATTAGAGAGAAGAAATATTTTACTGAAATATTGCCTGACTGTACTGTTCTCTTGTAGTAAATTGTCCAATAATAAACTAGAGGTGCAGGTATTAATACAAATGAATATTAAACGTTTGTGTTAAAAAAAAATAATAATCCATATTCAGGTTTCAATTATATTTGTACACAAACATCAGAGAACTTTGACAGTGTTCAATTATAATGAAAATATTATTTTGTAATTTTTTACGAGGCATCTTGTTTTATTAATATTAAGGAATTTCGACAGAATTTGGCAACTACCTGTACATTACTGTTGAAAAGATTAGGTCAAGTCCACTTGCCCGTAAAATTAAATCTGAGGCACCCGATAAATTCCACAAGAAATATACGCCCAAATCCACTAACGCCTTTGAAGAAATTTTAACCGAATTATCATGAAATCAAGTTAAATCCGCTAACTGTCTTCTGTAGATTATTTATATAAATACTGACACAGTTTTATTGTCGACGGAGTAGAGCAAAGCATCAGTGGACTCCGCGCCAGGCCCCATATTTTATATGATTTTCCACACTGACGTAAATTAATTTTCCGGCGGTGCAAATTTCGGATTTTTCGCGACTTTAAAAATAAAAATTCGCATTTAGTCAGCAACAGACACATAAGAAACGTACACACACACACATCAGCGGTTCTAAAAATACTGTAACTATTATTAGTCGGTTTTATTTTCATGCGTTTATTTTTGCTACAATTAAATCGTTAGCTGATAATTGTGTCGGGAGAAAATGTACACCTAAGAGAATGCTAACTGCCCTTTGCATTTCTTGTTCGCTGTACTATAAATTATACAAGTTACCCCGAATTGCATAGACCGAAATCAGACCGACCAATAGATCGTTTGCAATCGATCGTATTCCAATCGACCAATGGATCGTATGAATTGTTTCTACGTAAAAAATAAAAAACTGGTTTTATTGAATGTTTACAAAATATTTAAATATAGACAAATGAAAATTTGTACAAATAAATCGCTTTTTACGATTTGTAAGACAAGAATAACAACTATTACCTAAGTTGTAAAAAAGATTTTTTTTTCTTTCAAGAAAGCAAGAAAGCTTTTTGCGTTTTTCTCTAAAATTATTAACAAGACATAAACCATCCTTAATCATTAAAAATAAGCATTATTACAATATTTTTTGTTACATGTATTACAAGTTTAAGGGCAATGGTATTTCAATGAATATTATTAAAAAAATTAAAATGCAAGAACGCGTAGCTGCATTTTTTTGACGCACTGAGTTTCATCAAAATTTTTTTCATATTTCGGTTACAAATTAATAAAAGCATAATATACAGTGATATGAAAAATTCTCTTATAAAATCTGAGTAAATTTTCATTTATTTATCTTCAGACTTTTCGAAAATATTCATAAAAACAATTTTCGGAAATTTTTATTTGAATACTATTATTCAAAAGTCCCATGACTGGGTTTATACTATTTGGAATACCATGATTTTGGACACATACATAGAAATCGATTTTCCCTCTAAAGAAAGTATTTCCGCAGAATGCAGAGAGGAAGGTTACACATATAGACGAGGACAAACACACTCACGCTCAGGGAGAGGTGGCAACTTCCTCCCGTTGGGATTCGAGCCCAAACATACAATGACTGTCCCTACTGGCGTCCAGTTCGCCACCTCAGATCGCAGTACGAATGACTTTTTCGTAACTGCCTCTATGAGAATGAATCCATGTTGTGAACGCGAAACAATGTGCTTCACTTTTATTAGTTCTGCGTAGGGCAACTGACCTGAATGCCTACCGTATTCTCAAATAATTGTCAAAATAAATGTTTGTCACAATAAATACACTATATATAACACTAACTCAGTTTTCCACAAGACACTATACACTACACTCGACGCGCGTTTCGCCAAGAAAGTTGGCATCATCTGGAGATAAAACCTCAGTTTTAATCATATACTTCTTATCTATACTTCTTACTACTTATATACTTTTAATCTAAGTCTTAATCATCTCCAGATTAATCAGATCTCCAAAAATATAGAGCTAACTTTGTTGGCGAAACGCGCGTCGAGTGTAATTTATAATGTTTCGCTGTTTTGTGGAAAACTAAGTCAGTATTATCTTCACAGTAGAGGATCCAACCTACTCCAGTAACAATAAATACTGTAAATGTTGGCAAATGACTAGGACTTAACTTTCGAGAGAGGAATAAAGTAAAAAAAAAACGTAGAATATTACTTATATATTAGAGAAATGGAGTATAGAAATTTATTTGAATTGTCATGACTTTATAATTTTAGAACTGAGTGATTCCAATTCAGTGTCAGAATTTATGATAACACAGGCTTGAATCCAGATATTGTTTAGGGTATAAGGATTTTAAAGCAACGATATAGAAGTTTTTGCTTTCCCAAATCCTGAGGAATGGGAAATGAAAAATAACAGCCCGAAAATTATTTAAACAAACATTAAATACAATGTGTTTTCACGCGTGGGGATTAAAAACAAACTGTTAATGTGGTACATTTAAAATTACTGTCTAAAATTAAATCGCATTTGTTTTATTTGTATTTTTTTTTTAAACACGATGTATCCTGTAAACAGTAAATAGGAAATCCTTAATATAGGATACCGTAAGAATTACTGTTTGTCAAGAAAGAGGGGTTTGCAAGTTAAAAAAAAACTACTAACGAATGTACCTTTGAAAATGTAATAATATGCATTTAAAGGAATCCAACTTTTTTTTCTCTAAACCAGAAAAGCAAATTAAATATCAACCAGAGTCATATTTTCCCATGTAAAAAGATAAAATTGATAATTCCAGGACTTCGTTTTAACCCTTTATATTTCATAGTTCATTATTAATATTAATAACAGTTTTTATAGTACCTATAAAAAATGATTACCAAATTGATAATCAACACTCTTCAAACAAAACTCATTATTAACAACCTTAAAAACAACCAATCTACTTCCGGATTCGCAACAAAACAAATTTCAATCTGCGGCGGCGGGTAAAAAACCCACTGACGATGTCGTCGAACTCTGGAATAATAGAAATAAGCACAATATTATATTTTATAGGATTACGGAAAAAAAGTAATAAAGGAAAGTACTGATTTCATCAAAAAATGACCTTACAGCAGTTGTTATTAGGTAACTACAATGGCTGTGTTTGTAATCGCGTGCCCATTGCGACCCTGAATTTTTTTTAATCTTCTGATGGTAATAAGCAAATAATGATCCAGCTATTTTTCCAAAATCTCAAATCAAACAAGATGTTTACTCCGATTTCCACTTAGCGTATACCGTTCTCAGCTTTTGTTAATAGTATTCTGATACCCAATACATCTCTTCTACATTAATCCTACACAGGACACTTAAAAAAATATAATAATTAGGCTTCAATTCAAAAATTACCTCCTGGACAAAATTAATCAGTAAAATCAGTGAAACTTTTATTACTTTTATTTTTTCGAATATTTAAATCTTAGTACCTACGTAATATTATAATTATATGATCTTAACCAATGTTTAATAAATTAGAATGGTATTATCGTGAAATATGAATAAATAACAGAAAAGAACAGTAACGTCAAATAACTGGAGGTAAAACTAATCATAGAACTCGAATTCAGGAGATTGTAGACCCTCCTCTTAGCTCTTATCACTGCTTCCATTCGTCTGGGCATGCTATTGATCAAGTTATGAATAGTTTCCTAAGGAATATTCTCTTCTTCGACAAGAACGACTTGTTCGAGTTCCCTGCGTATCACAGGGGCAGGTATGTAACGCCTAATTGATCATTTTAGTACATCCCATTGATCCTCTATGGGGTTCATATCTGAGCTTCTTGACGGCCAGTCCACAGTTGAAATATTCACAAAGATAATCGAAGATATTCGATATTCGAAAATAGTCCAGTACCTCTCTAGCAACGCGGGACCGAGCGTTATCCTGCATAAAAATGAAATTATCCCCGACAAACCGAGCAAATTATATCACAAGTTCATCTTCGATATTTTCTACATAGAAATGTGCATTCATGGATATCTCCCGTATGGGGAACAAATCAGTGTGAAAATCGAAACAAATTTCTCCACAGAACATTATTGATCCACCAAAAAATCGAATCTTCGGAGATATTGCAGGCAGCAAACCCCTCTCCTGGGTTTCGCCAGGCTCATTGACGTCCATATGATGAATTAAGACTTACTCTTGTTTCGCCTGAAAACAAAACTCGCTTCTAGTCGTCAATGGTCCAATTTACGTGAGCTGCAGTCTAGTAACTCTATATTCTCTGGTGAGCAGTGGTGCAATAGCTGATCTTCCACTATCCAATCCTCCTTCATTCTTCTTCTCAACCCTTCTCTTGACCGTTCATCCATAAATTGTTACATTCTGAGTTTCTGCTAGCGCTCTGCTTAGCTCTAAACTAGAATATCTATTTTTTATGGCAGCTTACATAAGATATCGTTCATATCTTGCACCTGTAGACTTCCTACGATCTTGTCCTGGGGTTCTTCAGTAACATCCAATTTCATTCAAACGTTTAGTTGTTCAACTAATTGTTGGTTGTCTAACTCCTAACAAATTAGCCACATTTCGCTGGCTACGTCCCTCGTTAACCAAACTTACCGCTTTCACTGTTTGATCTTCTCTTAAGTTGCGTGGACGATTCATTTCTTTTATTCCAAGTGTACTGGATAAAGTACTTCATTCATTTCATACCATATAATTAAAAAAAAACTTTAGCGTAACTGAATTTATTCTTTATCAAATAATTGCAATTGTTTATCAGACATCCAGAGGAATGTGAAAAAAAATATTGAAAGAATTGTGTGAAAGGTCCAAGGTCATTTCCCTTAATGAAAAAGATTTTTTTTGTTATTTTTTTTTTACAGCGGCAAGTACTGTTTCTGCAGAATTTAGTACAGTTGCATTTTTGGTAACTTTACATAGTATCAGAAGCAACTGTAGCTGCTTTTCTAAAGGAATTTGTTACATTTGGCACATCATTGAGATGCAAGAAGTCCGAACTTGAACAAGCCTCAAACTGAGATTGCTTGAACTTTTAGTTATTACTAAAATTTCAATATTTAGTTATTATTTAGTCTCTAATATTATGCATATTCACTGATGATATTAGTATTTATGCATAATTGCTAATGTGCTCAGTTACTATGTATAATCACTGACAGTGTCAGTAATTACGCGTAATTCCTAAAATGCCAAGTTATTATGCGTACTAACAGTTTTCAGATATTAGCGGTAACAGACTAGTCATCTATATTATTTAGAATAACTCTTACATGCGCTCTCGACATCACATTCTAAATCTCGAAATGTCTATAATAACTGTGACACAAACTGGGTGAAATTTATAAAAAATATAAGTCGCATAGAACACACAGCGCCTTGGTAATTTCAAGGCAAACCTATTTTTAACTGACCTCATAAGAGACTTCTTCTACAGGTTGTACTTTTATAAATTTTTACTTAAAATTTGGCACGAGTTGTTGATATGAAACATATGCAGCAGCTGATTCCTGATGATATGCAATTACTAACTTTCGGATTCAAGATTTGAAAACGCAAATCTGAGTAATTCAAACTGTGTGTATATACACTAGACACAAAAATTAAGGAATGTAAAAAAATACTAAATTTTTAGGCGATTTTCAAAGGGCTGTAACTAGAAAAATAGTCGCAGATCAGTTTTAAAAAAGCAGATTCAAGCTCCTAGTTCTTAGACCTTGAAGTCAGTTCAATATGTTTTACCAACAGCGGTTGTTGAGTAATAATAAGGAAACCATGGGAAACAATTTTTTCCAAATTTTTGCTTGCCTTTCCATCGGTCCACGGATTTAATTTTTTTTCAGTGATTTCATCATAGAGCTTTCTTAGATAATTTTATCGTCTTTAATTTGAGCGGGCTAAAAACCTTGTACGATTTTTCACCGAATTGTCATCATTCTTATTTCTAGTAGTCAGTAAAAGCGATATATAATCAACTGTTTGTTTTTAATTTGCATTTGATACAACTACACTGATTTAGGTTAGCTTCACGACTCTAGAGTTCTTCTATGTTCTTTGAATTATTTTTACTTAACTTAGGTACTTTCGCTTCGAAACAAAAATCAACATTTTAACATTCACATATTTTACTTGTCTCTTCGTTAGAGCCTTTTTTTATTTCATCATTACCCGTTCTTTCAAAAGGCTGGTAACTCATCCAAATATTATAAAAATATGCCAAATCGAATTGCAATACACTGTCAGTTTTCATGTTTAATATACTTTCGTTACTTGTTGCAGCTCTAATTATTCTGATAAAGGCTTCATGAGCATTTGTGCAATCCTCAACGTATTTTTTATGCTATTACTTATTATGTCACCTAATATCATTGACCGTTGGCTTTAGAGCGTGGTTGCAATAATCTAAGAACTCAGTTTAGTTTACTCACTTCTAATTATACGGTTTCACTTGTCATCTTTTTACTTTAAGGGGGGATTCGCCTTTTTGAGGAAAAAAAAATCGATCTTTTGTTTTTGGCGGAATTGTGTCATTTACACTCTTAAGAAGATCCCTACAAATTTTTAGTTTGAAATTCGTAAAATTGACGATGTTACAGCCTTTACGTCGAGTCGATGCGCGGAGGTAAATTTTCGAGTACGCGGAGATAGATTTTCGAGCGCGCGGCAGGTGTTCGCATCCCCTTGCTGAGCAGGTGAATAGATAGTATTGTTGAGTCAGGTTTAGGGTAACACAAATTTATTATTTATTCCATTGTGAAATTTCGTAGAGTGCAGACGTGTCATTAGTAGTGCCATACCATGCATAGAAAACATAGCAGAAGTTCTCGAGGACATCGAGGTCTTCGACCTACCAGCAGGTCGAAGAAGAGGAGATTCGCTGGTAACAGATATAGTCAAGAAGCTGAAACTTCGTTTGCAAGTACATCTGCAAAAAATTAGCCACAAATAGTTATGAAGAGTTTATTGTGGACTCCAGTTTAGGAAACAGGCCATGTTTACAGAATTATAGCTTTTTTATCAGTGTTTTCCACCATTTCTCAGTTGGTTGTTTGCAAAGAGTGCAAAGGGGAAATCAAATTTTGTGAGAGTAGCGCCCGTGGTTTGGGTTTTAAAATTGCAATGTAATGTAAATGTGATGTCCATAAATTCATATGTGGTGTATATAAATTCATGCCCTTTGATCAACAGAGCATATGAAATCAACAGAAGAATTGTTATGGTTATGCGACTGTTGGGAGTTGGTAGAGAGGGCATAAATTTATTTTGTGGCCTGATGGATTTGTGTCAAGGATTTGGTACAACTATTTACTATGCGTCTTTAGAAAACCTTTACTGTGGAGCTAAAGCAGTGTTTGATCTTCTGAAGAAAAAAGCAGTGGAAAAGGAGAAAAAAGCAAACGAGGAAAATGGAAACCCAACAAATGACATTACAGTGTCTGGCGATGGAACATGGAAAAAGAGAGGCTTCAACTCGCTATTTGGCGCCATAACTTTGATTAGGAAGTACTCCAATAAAATTTTGGACTTGGATGTGAAATCTGCATATTGCCATGCTTGTAAATTGTGGGAATCAAGAGCTGGGACTGTGGAATATGATCTTTGGATGGAACAACACATCGAAGAGTGTACTGCAAATCATACTGGATCAGCTGGAAAGATGGAAGTAGATGGTGTGAAAGAAATGTTCCTAAGATCTTGTGAAAATTATGGAGTACGATATGTAAATTATATTGACGATGGCGATACAAAAACATTTAAAGCATTGTTCGACGAGAATCCATATGGCGAAGATTGTCCTATCAAGAAAAAGTAATGTGTCGGACCGGAAGAATTGACCGTTTATTATGGATTAGCTATTAGGAGACATCCAGACTCGGTTGATGCCATGTATGAAGGTGTCTGGGCAACTTACTATCATAAATTATCGACAAATGATAGACTACAGCATATGTACTGCCCACAAGGAGTTGATAGCTGGTGTGAATGGCGTAAGGCGGAAGCAGAAGGCACCCTTGATGAATATAACCACAAGCCACCTCTTCATAAAGAAGTCGCAGATGCTATTAAGCCCATTTATGAGGATTTATCATCGAGAGAACTGCTGGAAAGGTGTTTGGGTGGCGAAACACAAAATAATAACGAATGTTTCAATTCGACACTTTGGCGACTCGCCCCTAAACACCTACACTGTGGATTGAAGACAATTGAATGTGCGACCTTTTTAGCAGCAAGTATATTCAACGAAGGCGCCTCTGCTATTTTAAAAACTATGGATTCCATTGGGCTTATCATTGGTAGTAATTGCCGCATTTACGCCGAGCAGAGGGATGAGGGGCGTTTGAAGCGTTCAACACGGAGGAGTCTCGAAACCACAAAAGAGGCTCGTACTTCGGCTAGAATGGAAAATTTAGAAAAAAATCAATTTCACGAGCAAGAGGAAGGAATATTGTACAGCCCTGGAGTCGCGGACTAGCTGTAAGTATTGAATGTTTAATTTATAACTGTACTTGAATCTTTAAACACGTTTTTCTCGAAACAGCTTTTTTGCGATTGGTTTACACAATAACTAAAAAAGTTTTAGACGGATCAATACGAAATTATAACTGTATGTTCAGATGAGTTTCGTCTATCATTCGGACTAAAACTAAAACGATACGTTGCAATTTTTTTTTTACTTCATGATTTCCGGTCATTTTTTTGAGAGAAATCCTATGTTGAACTTTGATCTGTCACCATTTTTATAAAAAAAAAAATTTTACCTTATCTTAGTTCACACGATAACTGCACGTATTTTAAATGTAATGCCATGTTTTTTTTCATTTCAGATCATTTGATGAAGAGATATCATGTAAACCGTTTGGAAAGGAATTTGCGTGGAGCTACGTTCAATGGGACCCACAACGCAGAGTAGTGAAAAAATAGCATCAATAAAATTTATATAAACAGATAAAACCATAATAAAAACATTGTATAATACACAGATTTAAATTTATCACCAGCGTATTTTTTTATGCTGAAAAATTGGCTGTTTTTCGACCCGCCAAAGACGAATCCCCCCTTAATACAAACCTAAAGGAAAATAAACGTGTCTTTATTAAAACTCAATCTTGCCAGTGTTTTTCTGATAAAAAGAGGGAAAATTCGCGCGCAGCATTTTTCATCGTGTGTTTTCTTCATTCTTCATATTTGTTATTTAATCTTTCATATTTTCTAATATCTTGTCATCCTTCTCGTTGCACTGCATTAATTTCCTGTTCGGTCTTCACTTTAAGTAATTGTTTACTACACATATTTCCTACATACATTCACTATATATCCGATAATCTCCTCTACATCTCTGGAATTCCGGACTTAGCGTTTACATAGATACACTCCATTCTCACGCAAATTTCGCTTGGAATCCCACTTCTGACATTCATCGTGCCATTTACGTCACTAATTTGCTGTTAAAAGCACCTTCGAGTTCATAACCATGAAAACTCGGGAATAAACAAAACTTAAGTATCATAAAGCAAGTATATGGCAAAGCAGGGAATTACTGACAAATAGGCTAATTTGGTATGGTAACATGTGATATAAGATTAAAGATATAAAAAGAAAAGAAGTAACTTTTCTTTACGGTATGCAATGACTGTCAAATTAAAATTATTTGAGAGATTGAATATACCGAGTGATTTTTAATTCGGAAGCAAAACGTATTGTTTCAAAATGGAATCGTTCATAACAAAAAACATTATTGTTCATAATGTGTGAGACTTTTGGCCAAAAAATCCAAGATCCAAATTGAATTTTGGTCGATAAATGTTAAGAGTTCTTAATTTTAATTAAACCAACACTATCGAAAATAGCCATGTTATATACATATATATGAACATAAATGTCTGTAGTCCGGGTGTATTTTCGTACACTTTCGTAAGAAGTCACACTCAGCGTATCACATCGACACAAATAAGTAGTAATCGGACGGAGCCAAGTCTGGTGAGTAAGCTGCATGCGAAAGTATTTCCCAACTAAACGCCTCAATTCGTTTCCTTGACCGGTTTTGCTGTATGTGATGGCGCATTATCATGAAGCAAAATCACTTTGTGTTGCCTTTTTTGATAATCTTGTATTTTTTCACGCAAAATTTGATTAAAATTGATCATTTGTTGTCAATAGCGTTCAGTATTAACGGCTTTACCAGGTTTTAGCAGCTCATAATAGATCGTACCCTTCTGATCCCACCAAATGCAGAGCATTATCTTCCGTCCATAGCAATTTGGTCTTACAGTCGATGTCGATGGTCCGCCTGGAGGTATTCATGATCTTTTACTCTTAGGATTCTCTAAATATATCCGTTTCTCATCGCCAATCACAATTCGATGGAGAAATGACTTTCATTTGTACCTGACGAGTAGCATTTTGCAAATAGTTTTTCGACTTTCCTGCTGCCTTTCATTCAATTCATGTGAAACCCATTTTCCCATTTTCTGAACATATCCCATGGCTTTCAAACGTATGGAGACAGCTTCTCGTGTCACATTTAAATGATCCGCGAGTTCTTGTTGCGTTTGAGCGTCATTCTCGTCCAACAATGCTTGTAATTCACTATCTTCAAACTTTTTCGGTGATCTTCCACGTTCTTCATTTCTCACGTCAAAATTCCCACTTTTGAATTTTTTAAACCACTCAAAGCACTGTGATTTACCAAAAGCATGCTCACTGTAAGCTTCGACAAGCATTCGATGCGATTCTGCAGTGTTCAACGCTATTAAAAACGATGTTGTTGTATGAAACTTGTATTGTTGTGAGATAAAAACCTTTATCAGATGTCAAAAGAAGAAAATGGCACAAGGACTCGGTATGACGGTAACTACATTAGCAGCTAGGCCATCTAGGCAAATTCCGGATTCCTACTTACATACTTACTGTTTAAATACAGTTTACAGGTAAATACAGTTTTTCCTGGGTGATTTCACTGGTACATAGGGTTGAATAGAATGGCCCGCTAGATTCCATGATTTCACCCCGCTATATTATTATCTGTGGGATTATCTCAAAAAATACAAAGTGCACAGCAACCGATTAAATAATGTAGGTCAAAAATCTATTAATAAAACCTCAATGTGTTCATGATCTGTATAAATTCGAAGATGACAATTTGATATTTGGTTTGAAGAACTTATTCCCATCTTTATGTGCTCATTGTATTATTATGTCAATACGTAATAGTAGGATTCACGACTACCTTTCTAATGTTTCATAAATATTCATAAAAGTTCTAGGAAAAAAAATATCATGTGCAGCACAGTACACGTGATAGAAGTGAATACTTCTTTAGAATAGAGAATGAGAGAGATTAAGAGTGAGAGATTGAAAGAGAGAGAGAGAGAGAGAGAGAGATAAAGAGAGGGATAATTTCAAAAGAAATATAACAATATAAAATTTGTGTAAAAAATATTCCGTTTATTCATTATCTACACTATCATCGACTGGTGATTCAATTGGTAATACTGATATGATTGGTTTGTGATAACTAAAATTTGAAATATATGTTCGTGATTCGATATTTTCTAGATAACGTGTAAAAATTGCATCTATTGTTGTTTCAGATTTTGTTGTTGATTCTTTGGGATTGTTATTTATAAGCAGACCAAATGTTTCTCGAAGAAAGTTAATCAACGTCAAAGAATCATTGGATCCGAAATTTACATTGAAATCTCCCCCAAGAATCAAAGGAATTTTGCCTTCGCCTCTTCCAAGTGCATTTGCACCTGTGTGGCTGTAAACCAGTAGGGAGCGGTGAATGAAATATATTATATCTTCTAGATTTTAACAAGTTAAACGGTTCAAAGATATTATCAAATAATTACGGAACACATATGTAAATAACGTAAATAATTACAAAACACAATGATAAATATTCGGTACACACGCGTGCTGCTTCATCTGTTAATATATAGCGTCTGGACGCGTACATCTATGACGCGCGCATGCGCGACAATCTATCTATCCTATTATATCGCTTCGTACTGAGTTTATATCGCTCTCTCTTGCTCCACTCCCGTGTGGCGTCAGAGTTGTACGTACTCGCGCGCATGCGCGTCATACTATATTTTCTTCTATTACCTAGTATTCAATGAATACGTGGCTTTCTCTCTTGCTCGTACGATGCCTCCTAAACTATTCCCCCATCAAACAACTTAGACCTTGGACTTAGCGTATGAGTGGGCGTTAAAGACGAAGGACCGCACAAAAGGGAGACGCGGATAGCCTAAACTGATATATATGATGTATAGCTCTCTTTCTCTTTCTCTCTATGTTATATATCTGTGTACTCTGTCTTGTAACGAAGCCTGTGTTTTAGGTATACCAAATGTATAGTTCTCTTTCTGCTTCTCTCTACGTTATATCTTTTTTCTCTCTCGTGTAACGAAATCTCGAAACGTTACATTTTTTCCAATTCACTCTCCATTCTCGTCAAATATCAGAACGCCGCCAAAGAAGTATTCACTTCAAAAGTTATATTTTTTTATAAATGTCCTAACAGTTATTACGGGCAGTTGTCTTAAAAATGATTTATATTACTTGTCCATTATCACTATATCTGTTAATTCTTGACATGCTGATCTATAACTAAAGAATATATTTTGGCCTGATAATCGACAACAACGCAGACGATCAATCTTTGATTTACTCGTACAAGGATTTTACGTTCTATCCTCGATAAAACAGGCATAAATGAACAATTGTCATAGAAGTAATTATCAGATGTCATAATAACATCATGTTAATGAAATACAATAACAGAACGATGCGTCGATATCAACAGTAATTGTAATAGACGGCTCATATCTCTGTATATATGTACAAATAATATTATCAAGGTTTACTGATATGGCTGATAAAAATTAATGACTTGTAGTTTATTAATGGCAGTGTGAATCTACATTTTATCTGAAAATCATGCTCGGATCCTTAGAAGAATCACGGAGACTTACAAAAAAAGAATATGAATAGGTACGTTTGACCACACTACAATTTCGTAGAAATATAGTGTATGCTTAACGGACGATATGGATAAACTCTGGATCTATTGCCACAAATTTATATAAAAAACAGGAGAACAATTTCATTAGCGTTTCGCCAACCAAGTTGGTATTACTAGCAATCGATGAAAACCAGTCTATGAGACTGATGGCCAGTTTTAATCACCTCTTGATGATTCCGAGTTTCAGAACATAATTTTAAAATAAAAAGTACCCCGAAGAAAAAATTACAAAATAAATGTACACGTTGCATATATATACATCAGCACCGTTAAGAATATTTTATCGGTTTATTTTCTTTCTTACAATATGACGAAGAAAATAAAAGTAATGTCCACTGAGACGGTTCTGAAACTAGCTTTTCAGACGTAGTGCTCACGATATTGTTCCTGTGACTGCACTAAATATACAGTACGTCCAAATTTGTCAAGTGACAAATGTGAAAGTTAATAAAGAAAATGTCTGTGATAACAATTTTATCAATGTTATTAATTTTATATTAAGTTAAGGTCTGTTTTGAACCTAGATATGTCTCCTAGGTTGAAAACAATATCGTGATTTTATTTTTTGATGCAGTATACTGAAATGCAAATGCACACTAATACAACGTATCTTTATTTGTTATTTTATAAACATATTTCAATAACAATTGGAGTACGTAATATTTTATTAGTTTTATTGCCTGAACAAATTAAATACATGAATTTCCTGTTTATTCCCAACTTGAAATATCCGTTGTGACTTTCCTTGACAGTAGCTTCCTCTTTATGATCAAATTATTACATTACAGACTTGCTCAAAATAATAAAACGATCGTAACCATGCTCCCCAGCGAGTAGGAATCGGCTGTGGTGGTTCAAGAGGTTTCGTGACACTGTCTATGAAATTCTCGAATACATTTAGGAAATTTAAGAAACTCTTGTTTGAGAAAACGGCCTATAGAACACATGGTTGCGGCCCTATCAGTCACCAACATGAACAATTGGTTTCTTTAAAGTTGAATTTTTTCTAATGCATTTATCACTACTCTCGCAATTGATTCACCATATATATATATTCTTACCATAGATATATTCTTCACCATAGATATATTCTTATACTCATTTGCTAGTAATTAGGAATGAACATACTGGCTATAAGTTCCAGTGTACATAATAATTTTTTCTTTTTCAGTTATTTCATCATGAAGCTTTTTTAGATGATTTTATCCTCTTTAATTTGAGCGGTTTAAAAACCTTGTACGATGATTTTCGCTTAGTTATCGTCTTTCAAAGCAAAATAGTCAGTTTCAACTTTGGTGATTAATTACTCGGGAAATAATGATCCTACAGAAAATTCAAGTAGGGTTTTAAAAACTGCAAAGTATTCTTTACAAGTTATAGTTATTGGTTTTTGATAAAAAAAACATTTTTCAGTGCGAGGATAATGATTGAAAAGAGGTAAACTATTGCGTATTTAGGGACTTAGCATAACTGCAAATAATGGATAGACTAAGGATGTTGACTGTTTCTTTTCAACATCAAAAAATCCGTAAGAAACTCTGAATATTTCAAAGTGTTGCAGTGGCGGCTGGTCAGGGGTGGCAGGGTGGGCAGTGCCCACCTAATAGCCCACCAGGCCTTTTGCCTTTCTGGCCTTTTACATACGAGAGAGCGCAAGCGCCTCGCACAAATAAAAAATTATATTTATTGCTTTAATAAATAAATACAAGTAAATAAGTATCTACCAAGATTAGTTTTAAAATTAATATTGATATTATTAACATAGGTATACTTTCAACATCCCTTGAAAGTTTAAATTATTTCACAATAATATAGAAACATGGGAATCTGGAATATAAAATTAAATAAACAGTAAACACATGAATAGAATTAATTAATTAAAAAATTACGAATGATTTGATTGATTTGAAGACATAAAAACAAAATTATACGCGTGTAAACTATATGAAACAATTTGAAACACGAGCACAGCTTACTCGAGCAAGCTGTGACACGGGTGGGCTAGACCACCCTGCTGAGAGGCCTTCGGCAAAGCGGGGAAGGAATCGAGAATCTCCGATGAGTCCGATTACCGAGTTTAGTTTTCAGAGACGTAGAACGTTGTTTATCTCAGCGAGGTCTGTACTCTGTAGGTTAGGGTTTTAAAAATTTTAACGGTTCTTTAACAATAATCACAATAAATTAGTGCGGCAGTCTGTCTGTGGAAGTTGGTACTTTACATTTGTGTTTGTTTAGTATTGTATTTATTTAGTATTTATACCATGGCGAACGTGAGAGAAATAGTAAATACTAATACTTATATTGTTAACTTTTTGTTAGACCGTGAATTTCTGTGTAGCATTTATAAGGGTCTGTACTAGCTTTATCCAATTTTAGTGCTATGCATTTTCAACTTGAAAGCAGAAAGAATTTTAAATCTTAACATATACTTGTACAGTGACTAACATAGAGTGATGAGTCAAAGTTTGTTTTACCATATTTTACTTCATTATTTTGCACTATATAACCTACCAGGTAGTTGTTGCTCACCCATGACAAATCACCACGAGCCGCCACTGAAGTGTTGTGATTTTTTTTATTGTGTTCGGGATGATTGAATTTGTCGCTTTTGTTAAAAATCAATTTAATGATGAATGAATTTACGTTCACTTTTTTGCCATTTTGCGAAGTTGAAAATATTTTTTAGCAGTAATCCATTTTTTTTTATCAAAAGATGTTATGTATTGCAGAAAAAAATTAAAAATTTCAAAAAAGAAAAGTTAAAGCTAACTTTTTTGCTTTGAACGACGATAACTCAGCGAAAAATTATCCTACAAGACTTTTAGACCGCTCAAATTAAGGAGGACAAAACCATCTAAAAAAACTTAATGGTTTTCTTATGATTACTCAAAAACTGCTGACGGTAAAAAATGTTGAACTCAAGGTCTGAATACTGGAAACTTGGAGCTTCAATTTTCTTTCTTTTTAATTGATCTGCGACTATTTTTCTCCAAGTTACAGCCCATTATCACCTAAAAATTTAGCATTTTATTTACATCCCCTTATTTTTGTGCCTAGTGTATTAGTGTGACAACGTTCAGAAAATTATAAGGACTGTTCCAAAGTGTTGTTGTTCCAAACTGTTGCACTAATTTAATTATTAGGAAGTTTTGAAAGTAAGAAATAGCATTAAACTGGGAACTTTATTTAATATAAAATTACAAAATATCTACACGTTTTATACAAATTTCTCGTACATAATGAATTATTACGTTTGTTAACTTTATCTGCACAGGATCTGTGCGCTTCGAGTTTTACTTAAAAAAATAGGAAGACGACACTTGGCGACATAAGATAAGAAAAGTAAGCATTTGACACGTATCGTGTAGATACTTTACCTGAGTAAAAGATGTCGGTTGTATCAAATAGTTGTACATGTGTTTATATGAACGTTACGTTATTTTCCACACGATTATTCAGAAATGTATCGAAATTAAACACTGTTTACCCGGAATATTTCTTTGCTAAGATTTGAGGGTAAAGGTCGGATGAGCTGTTGCGCTTGATGAATAATTTAATTTAAATATTACTAATAGGATGGTATATTTAAACTGTAAATGTTTGCTTTCCCTTAGATATTCATTTTAAATCCTACTATAGATATCCCTAAAGTGAAACCAACAAATCTAAACAGTGCAATGACCTAAAAAGCTGTTAGGCGTTATTGTCATATTTAATTCCTAAATTTCTTATATATTCTACATTAATTCGGAAATATTAAATTTAATTGCAATTTATAATCAAAATTAAACAATAAATGTTATAATTGAATTGTATAATGCCTATCTGCGACATAGCGCATGTAAATTTATGTCATGTTTGTCAAATATAAAAGGATTACTTCTTTCATTCTCATACTCCGCTCATTTTCTGAAAAAATGGCAACGTCGCTTTTTCAAGTTATGCGCGTCTTCTCATCCTCTCTGTTTCTCTCATTTGAAGAATATTATTTGTTTCACTCATTTACCCTATTTTAGGTGCGCGCACCGTCAAGAGCTGACGGCAATTGGACGGCAGTGGCGGCTAGCGGGTTAGAAAATAGGCGAAGAGTGTAAATGTGTAAACATTTAGAAAAAAGTAGATTGATTTGTTACGACTTACCTATAGCCGAGCTTATAGCTAATTAATTTTTGTACACCCAAATCAATTCTTCGATCTTTTAGTGAGGCGTAGTTATCTATACATCTTTATAAAATGGCTGATTCTTATTTTGTTCTAGCAACAATTCTTTTTCGATAGAAATAGTTGCTAAAGATAAAAGACTTTCTTGGGAAATGATATTTATTGAATAAGCCTTTATACGTTTAAGACAATGTTGATGAAATAGTTAAAATTATATAAAAGTTTGTAAGCTTCTGTAAAAATGTCTTTGTATTCATTCAGTTTTTTGAACAGTTGGGCATAGGATTGCTTTGCTGAATGACGGAATTTCACTGAGACGCAAAAGTCCATTTAGGTGGCCACACATGACGCTCGAACCATCATAACTTAGCCCAATTAACTTATTTTTATAATCAAATTGATTTAAAATTTGATCCAACATGGTATAGAAGGCCTCTGATGTTCTGTCGGCACTTACATCATGAAATACTAAAAAATATTCTACTATTAAACCTTCAGAATTAACAAATCTTATTATTAGGGAACATTGAGAGGCTTGTGTGATATCAGTAGTATCATCAACCTGTATAGAAAAGAACAATGTCTTCATTAATGTCTTTTTTTATATATTCATTCATATAATCAGAAATGCAACTGATTTCATTTTGAGTGGTTTTTGAATGTCCACCGAAAACATTTTTCATTTTTTCACAATGATTTCTGATTTTTAAAGGACACCTTAATGCAATTCTAAGAGTTCTTTGAAATTTCCACGGTTTACGGAGCTGTGCTTTCGTCGTGGACGCGAAATCCTAATTATTGCTTGCCAAGATACAAAACTGCGCCAATAACCGTCATTAATAAAACTCCGTTTAAACGGACGTTTTCATTAAATTGTAGTTTATAAAGTTCAAGCGTCGGCTATAGTGTTTCATCGGTTATAGTGTGTGTAGTGTAGTGAATAGTCGGCTGTCTTTTTTTTATTTTTTAACAGTACTTCACATTTTAAATGCTCGGCAGAATCGATATGTTTATGTAATGCCCTCGTAATATTTAAAATATCTACAAATAGTATATAGAGCTAGCAGTATAGTTTTTGTAACATTGGGCTGCTACATAACTATTTATAATTATCTGTGAACCAAGCAGACTTGAAATTTACGTTATAAGATTCACAAGATTTCTTAATCTCTTTTTTGGCAAATATTGATAAAATAGTCGTAGGTCTTCCTCTCAGTAAAACGTCTCTTTTATCTTCGTCTTGCCAGCGATATGTTTGTGTTTCAATAAATTACAAATAATATCGTTAACTGGATTCGTTATAAATAATGTAAATTATTGTTTCATGTAATATTGTCACTATCAAAGTTGAAAAATCACTAATTGTGCGATCACTCAGTCGGTCAATCAACACATTAAAATCAAAAAAGCAAGTCTAAAAATGACGAAAACAACGCAAATTCAAAAAATCTCTCAGATTCGAAAACAGACTACACTTTAGTACATTAAATAAATGCAAATGCACTGTGCAGATGGCCGATAAAATCAGTCAAATCAATAATTGTAACAGTACTTGTTACTGACCCCGCCAAAAAATAAAAATATCTACGCCTCTGTTCCAGATCCAGTTCCACTCTTTGGACTTCTTGGTTTCACTATACATATTTAATAATTCTTATTTATATACAGTTAAGGTAGCTTTTCCGGCACCGTCCGGTTCACAAATAAATGCCTGGGTAAACGTAAAATAGTCGGAATATCAGTAGTCCAGTGTTCATTATTTTTGTTAAGAAACTGTACTCTATATCTCACTGCATGCATACGTATACACACAACTACATGTTTATTAGTTGAAACTAAATACATGGCAACGTTGGGTTGTGTCGTATTTTAATCTATTGTGATTTGATTATGTATGTCATATACTTAACCTGACTTTGTAAACATTTTCGGAGCGTGAAAGAAAATTTATAGAAAAATTAAAAATGAATTCTTGTGATCAGTTGCAGGACAATAAAGTAAAATTTGCGAAGCGGAAAGTAATACAGAAAGTAATACAGAGGTTGCGCGACTGGTTGGCTGAAAAGGATTTTGCCTGGGTACTCGCCCACCCGTGCCCACCCCTGTCGCCGCCACTGCTGGTAAAATGCATGCCGCTGTGTTAATTGACAAGTTCTCGACTTACCGAGCAAATCTTAAACTGGAAATATTTAAAAACGTTTCATCATCATAAGGTCATCAGCAGTAGTCTAATCTAGGCCTACCTCTGCCTTTCTTCACTCCTATTTCTGCCTCCAAAATATCGCGGACTATTCTCCCATGTCTCAGCAAGTAGCCTACCATTCTATCTCTTCTCTTCTTTATGTTTTTCCACATACTTCTTTTCTCGCCTACTTTCTCTAATACTTCTTCGTTTCTAACCCTATCAGTCCACGGTATTTTGATCATTCTTCGGTAACACCACATCTCAAAAGCTTCTAATTTCTTCCTACTTGCTTCCCCTACCGTCCAGGTTTCGCAACCGTATAGTGCCGTGCTCCATACATACGCTTTCAAAAATCTCTTCCTTGTTTCTAAGTTTATTACCCCCGAGCATAAAAGTGCTTTCTTTTTGTTAAAAGCTACTCGACCCTGCGCTATTCTTTGTTTTATATCTTTATCGCTTCTTCCATCCCAATTTATTTTACTTCCTAAATAAGTGAAGTCTTATTATTATTAACTTCCTCCAATCTTTCATTATTAATTTGTACTTTCGTTTTTGCTCTGCTCTCGCACCCTCTGCACACTAACACTTTAATTTTGTTTTTATTCGCCCTCATTCCGTATTCCTCTGCCAACACTGCCTCCATTGCCTCCATTTCGTTCAACGCGGATTCTAATTCCTCCTTACTAGATGCTAATACTGCTATATCATCCGCGAATCTTTTTAAAAAATCGGGTAACAACCGATTTTCTTAATTCAAAATATCCGAGTCGTTTTTGGAAAAAATGTATAGAAAAGCTTTCAAGTTATGATGTAAAATATGTAACTTTTAGTCAACTGGTACATTCAAACCACGCAAGAAGTTCCAACTTAGATGGTGAATATCTCCTTTACTGTACGGGCAAAAATTTAGCATTTTGCAATTTCCTTCGGGCAGTTTATTCTTTATAAGTCTACCTACTCGAAATTTGATGAAATTCTATAGAAAAGTGGGTTTCCGGAGAATCTACCTTAAATATGTCGTTTTATTGCTTACTTTGCGGCTAGGGAATGCCAGGCAGCCAGCATTAAACCTCGCGGAACATCATTTAAATCAAACTAAATAAATCGTAATTTTAAATGAAATTCGCAACACGTCTACTAAATCTTTTTTACAATTTATTTATATTTCGCATAAAACTTATAAACATCTCAATACTAGTCTGTGTTTTGAATTAATTTATATAAACAGCTGATTATCGATGTGTTTTATTTATACACGATTATTAATTATAAAATAATTATTTATTAATCCACCGATAAACTTGTATGCGTGCTCTAACTTCGATTTAATTTGACGGTTCGTTATTTTTTTTTTAATTTACCATTATAAATGTTTTGTATAATTAATAGATTTTCAAGGTAACCTCATAATTCGACGATAGATTACAGCAAATTGCTGTACGTATACACGCTGGCATTTTAAAAATAGACAATTTATTTTCGTGTGGTATTTATAAGTGTTATCGTTATTCGCGCTTATCATAACTAATTCGTTTTAAATGCATGTGTTTCAAATATTCCTTCAATACGTCCCACTTATACGCCCGCTTAGTTGTCGGAATTTATTTGAATATATTTTGGCAGAATCCAGTAATGCATTATACAGCGTGTCCGATATGAAGATGGGATAGCACTGGAACCTTGGACACGGTAGGGGTTGGACAAAGTTGATTAAAGTAGGAAAAAGTGGCGCAATTTTAATATATCTTGCATGAAATTAATTACCGAAGTTAGTTTTCTTGATTTCGACATATATTTTTTTATTGAACACCCATGTAAGAGGCATTTATGCAGGGGCGTAGCGTGAGAAAAGAATCTAGGCTCTCCCAGTTTCCGGCTAGTTGCTCTGACCGCTGAGCTATCGAGGCACACTCATTACCCCTGCTAATGCGCCAATGTAATGCGTCACTATAACGGTAAAAATAAAAAAAGACACTAACCGAAAATAATTATGTCGAGGTATGTATCCTAATTTTTAAAATGAAGATCAATTCTTCGGTTTTTGTTTGTCCCGCGAAAACGTCTATCACTGTTTCTTCAAATGTTGGAGACGATCTTGTATCTTCTAACAAGGCACTTTCAATATTTATTAATGCTAAGGCTGACAAGCTTTCTTGATTTTGAGAATTTCGCAGGTAAGTCTTTATTCTCTTTAAACATGAAAATGATCTTTTCGCTGAACTGCTTGTGGTAGGAAACATCCAAAATAAAACAATCATGCCTATATACGGTGGGACCGTATGGACAGATTTGTATGTCACTAAACTCGTTTCTCATTTTTTAAATATGTGATTTGAAATCGGCGATCTTTTTATTGCAGTAACTAATATCTGATATTTTTGTCTGTAGAATTTTAAACAGACTCTCGGAATGTGGAGATATTGCAGAATAACACTGCTCAGAAAAAATTAAAATCAAAGTCGCGCAATAAAGTTAAAAAGCCTCTAGCACAAATAATGGTTTCTCGATCCCTTTCCTCATTTTCATTTTCCACATTTACCTGAAACGGCACTTCCAAATCTTCCTTATGTTATGGCGACAGTCGTCAAGATGCGTTCACATAATCGCATAACTGAGTCCGGAAATAACGGCAACACCCACTCGAGGTTCCGCTGTTGACTGCGTAAGATCGCTGACCTTTTCCGCCGGCTAACGCAGCTTGGATGTAACGTGGATCATCGCATTTCAGCACTGCAGCAAGTAACGCGGGAGTCCAATAATTTCGGGCGCCTTCACGGCCGATGTGAAATAACATCTAGCGTTAAATAACAGGTAGCGTTAGAAGTAAACAATGTATGTTTGCAGTCGGTTTAAAATCATTAAAAAACTGTAATAATTGAATAAATCAATTGAACTTTTAAATAACACTAATATTCCAATTTTTTAAGAGATGCGACGCATCATTTGCATCTATGTACGCTACGCCCCTGCATTTATGTATACTGACTTTTCGAAGGCTTTGACAAGGTGAATCATAATATATTAGGAATAAAATAGCATTTAATAACACTGCTACCTCAAAATCTTTATATTTTGCGTTAGTTCATTCATAACGAGAATAGTGTAGCCTTACTTGGTATCTAAGTCACATTAATCAACTTGAAAATATTCAACGGCATTTCTTAAAGTATCTGTCATTCTGCATCGCTAACTATTTTCTAGTAAGAGGTTACGATCATACTCTGCTTCTGCAAAGATTTGCCATTCAGACATTAGAACAGTCATTAGAACACTAGAAGGGTGCTTACTGATCTCTCATTTTCATCCATAATACAATAGATGCACCCGCATTACTAAGCATGTTTGGTATACGCATACCTAAACTAGTACTACATACAAGACGACGCATTTCTTTTTCGCGAACAGCGTGTGGATTTTCAGCACCCCAAATTTGACATTTTGTTTGCTGACGTATCCGTCAAGATGAAAATGTGCTTCATCGCTGAACAAAATTTTGTTGCAAAAATCTTTTTTCTTTTCTAACACACAATTAACAAATATACGATGCGACGTTGTAAATGGTAACTTTTAATTGTTGTGTCCACTGAATTTTGTACGCTAACAGATGCAGATGCGCGTGGTGGCTCTTGAAAAATTCAATTGTCGTGCACGACGTCGAATTGATGTTTGAATATTCGCGTACACATTCTCTCACTGCAGCAATATTTTCATCTAACCGACCACGACGAGGACATATTGGTGTTGCCCTATCAATAACAGAACCCGTCTCTTCAAATTTCTTGATTAAGTTCTGAACTGTTAACTCTGTAGGCGTTTCATTTTGTCCTAATTTGGTGCAAATTTTTCTTAATTCAACTGTAAATGATCGCTCACTTTCATAAAACAGTTGTACACAATTCATTCGTTGTTAGACTATTAATCGAGGCATGTTGTCATCTTATGCTTTGTAGATGACAGCCGTTACATGTTGACGCCCTATTCTTGACAGAACACAAATTGCGCGCAATTCAAATCCTATAGTACCGACTGAGACACCCTATACATAACAAAGCGAGCTATTGCTTATTACTGCTCAATCATTCAAAAATAATGTTTTTTACATAGTGTGGCTTACAGTAATTAAGTGTATTATATAGCCCACAGTAAATTAACGAAAACAAATAAATAAATAAAATTCCATATTGCCTTGATATCTCGTCTCTTTTCTATGGCTTCTTCATTACGCGCCAGACAAAGCATCCCGCCGAAAATCTGGAATACTACCTAATGCAATGTTACGTCTGTAAAAGAGAACTGCCTCAGAACATCAGGGATGCCTTGAGCGGGTATTATAGACCCAAAGAACCATAGCAACATATCGATTGTCGACTTTCTTATTATATTCTCCCCTCGTCTACTTCGGATTATACGCACACTGTATTTCAACAATTAACGTTGTTATTGTGCTTGAAAAGATTTGAGTTTGGTATTATGTCTTATGATGTGTACATACTTCAATAACATGTTTTCGATTCAATTTACGAAATCATCTTAGATCAAGTGGCTATTATTTCTGTATATTCATTTTTAGACCCATTTAAAGATATATCGATGAAAATGTTGTAATACGTACGTTTTTGTTGCGATTAGTATGTAAAACATTCAAAATAAATAGAATAATAATAAAAAAAAAAACATAAAACAATGTCAGCTCGTGAAAAGGCACGAAGTCTAGCCTAAGCTTCTCCACTGAACCTCAAACATAGTATAATTTGATTTACAACATTTCAATGACATTAGTAACAATAAAATTTTAAATACAGAAGTATACATACATATAAGTATACATACATATATCCATAAGAGTGGTCCAACCATAATGCACGATGTTAATTGTGAGTCACACCTTAACGTCAAGTTTTTTGCCCAACTTAATTTGACATTTCTTTGTTTCAGTGTTTGACAAATTCAACCATGGAGAGGTACACAATTGAGCAGCGTGTTAAGATTGTTGAATCCTTTTACGAAAATGGGCGTCCAAATCAAAATGCATTTCGTGCACTTCGTGACTTTTTTGGTCAGCATAATCGACCAAATGTGTCCACAATCGGGAGAATTGTGCGCAAATTTCAGCAAATCGGGTCTGTAGGAAATGTGAAAACACCTGTGCATGCTCGCCCAGTTCGTTCTGCGGAAAACATTGCTGTTGTTCGCGATAGTGTAGCAGAAGAGCCGTCAACCTCGCCTCGTCGTCGTACCCAACAATTGAACATCTCACGAACATCACTGATGCGAATTTTGAATAAAGATTTGAATTTACACGCTTACAAGGTTCAATTGACTCAAGAGCTGAAGCCTACTGACCGTTTCAAGCGTCGTCAATACGCCGAATGGTTGGTTGAACGGACAGAAGTGAATGGTGACTTTACAAAGAACATCATCTTCAGCGACGAGGCACACTTTCACCTCAGTGGATTCATTAACAAACAGAATTGCCGCATTTGAGCAAATGAGGATCCACGAGTGATTGTTGAAAAGCCGATGCATCCACAAAGAGTGACTGTTTGGTGCGGTTTATGGGCTGGCGGCGTCATCATACTTCTTCGAAAATGAGGTCGGCCAAGCAGTTACCGTGAATGGTGTTCGCTATCGCGAGATAATAACGGACTTCTTGTGGCCATAAATTGTGGATTGTGAACCTGGACGATATGTGGTTCCAACAGGATGGTGCCACTTGCCACACAGCCTACGAAACAATGGTACTTTTGCGCGAGAAATTCAATGGCCGTGTTATCTCACGTCGCCGTCGTGGCGATGTTAATTGGTCACCACGATCATGTGATTTGACACCGTTGGACTTCTTTCTTTGGGGATATTTAAAAGAAAAAGTGTACGTCGATAAGCCAAAAACAATTCAAGAGCTAAAGTATGAGATAATTCGGCACATTAACGACATTGAACCTCAATTATGTCTCAGAGTCATTGAAAATATGGACCATCGGATAGAGGTATGCCACCGAAGCCGTGGCGAGCATTTGGCCGATATTATGTTTCACACATAATTGTCATAGATCCTTCTATCATAAAAAAAGATATTAAGATAATTCTCTGAAAACTTTTTGTTTTATTTACAATTAACATAGTGCGTTTTGGTTGGACCACCTTTTATTTCCAAAATACGATTCTGAAAAATGAACACATGTAACGTGGACCATCGTGTGATATGCTTTAGAACATTTTCATAAGAAAGGGCATTCGACAGACTGAAATCTAGTCATCATATTATAGCATTACCATTTACCATCAATTAACATCAACAAAGCATTTATTGCCACAGAACCTGAACGTTTGAAGTCAAACTGCTTTAATTTATGAAGCATAGTATTCTAAAATAAAGACTTAAATAATAACTAAACATTTTAAATCATTATTTTCTTTTGAGACTTCTGACTTTACCCTAACAAAATCCTAATTTTAAACTGATGTGCGCTACTAACCCAGGAGCGACTCGTGGTCGCTGTGACACATTAAAAATTCACTACTAACTAATCATCTAAATATTTCGTTATGCAAAATGTTCAATAATGTCAACTGCCGTTTTTTAAATTTGGATCTATTTTTGTTTTCCTAAAGGTAATATACACGTAGAGGAAATTCTCAAGGAAAAAGCCTACGAGATTTCCTTAGGGATTTCCTCTACCAAACCCACACCCACACACGGAGAAGATTTCCTTGTGAATTGAGATTTTCTCCAGAAGGTTTTTCAAGCTTCAGTGTTGACTGGTGGCGGTCGTTGGTTGTTCTCGCAATTTTGCAAATCTAGTTTGCCATCATGGCATTAACGAATGATTATATTTTGGTCACCCAGTTCACTCCGGGGACTGTACAGCCCACAGGTGGCCCCCAAGACGGCCTCCACACACAATAGAGGATTCTCTTTGGTCGGGACTACTCAGTCCACCTCTCAAGGTTTTCCTGTACATACGTGTAAAGTATGTAATTATCAAACAGTTGTCTTGTAAAAATCAAAGGCTAGAAGTTACATCGTTTCCAGAATAATTGCTCATCAAAAATTGACTTCACAGAATGTCCAGATCTTTAATATATAATTTATCATCATCACGACTACAACACGAAAATGGTGTAAAAATTATATATCACTACAATTTCTTATTTGGTTCATTAAACATCGCGAGCTATTCTTAATGAAAACCGGCACAAATATAATTAAAATCTCCACTTGCCACAACCGCAGGATTTAACATAACAGACACCCATTGTGTCATAGCATTTAGTACTTAGTATTTTAAAAAGTAACTTAAATAACTGCTTAAAGTTCCATGTCGGATTAATTTGAAACAAATGAGAAGCTGCTTACGTCCTATATTTTAAATCCCGCGGTTTATTAAACCAATACAAGGAAGTGCATCTCTCATTCATCTTCGTCGAAATTCGCAACCGCTCGTGTCATACCATCGGCGCTAGATGCGCTAGAAAATCGCGAATACGTTAATGAATTTAATACAAAACATGATTTAAATGCATACCACTGTTCGCTATTCTCTCTGTACCACATTATATTAATTCAATACTTTATGTATGAGATATTAAATGATGAATGGCAATTATGGAAAGAAAAATAATTATTTACTCTCTGTTCTTATTTGTGAGACAACGTCTCATCTGTCTATCTTAACGAGAAGAAAACTTATACCAACCTTGATCGTGAGCAATTAAAAATCAAACTGTCAAACCATCTGATCTCGTGAAACCCACTACATGTGTTTTATGTGTTATGAACGTGTGTTCAATGGCAGTAAAGGCCGGAAATAGTTTCCCAACATAGCTGTATTCAAGCGACCTTCGGAGACAGCTTGAAAACGTAGGTACGATAGTAGTTGGAAAAACTTTTCCCCTGTTCCTCACTAAGGACCCTTAAATTTACGAGGAAAAACTTAAATGTGACTGTAAGAAATCTATGTTTAATGACGTTGTATAACCTATATTTTTAAGAGGTAAACTAATAGCTCAAAATTTTCAATTCGGTAATTTCCTAAAAACTCTATTACAAGTATTTGCGATGCCCAAGCTTATAGTTCCGGTATCTCTTTGAGTTTCGCGTCCGTAAATTTTAAAAATACAGATTTTGAATAAAAAAATTCTTCGCCATTTTTATCCATAACTTTTATGAAATTATGACTGTATTCTAAATAAGAATCAGTTCAAAAATGAATCTAGGGTTACGAATTTTACTTTGCTAAAAAGAATCAATACAGGACGAGTATTACCCTGAAGAAAGCTAAATTTCCAGGAGGTAAATATCAGTGAAACGTTCCCACACTTCATGTGTGGCGCATACTTGCGCATGGTGCAATTTTCGAGAAAACGAATCCTTTTCTAAACCGCATTCACGCGAATTGCATCATTAGATACGGGTTTTCCTGCTGATTTCACGCGATCTCGCAGCACCTAGCACCGACCGCTTATCTAAAACTGGTACGTATGCTGGCGGATATTTGCATGACGATTTGTCATCGTCCGCCGCGAATTCGTTGCAACGCGGAAGGACGCCGCAGGAATGCGATTTAATGCAGTCGAGCCGCCGCAGCAGGAAGAGTCCAAGCGATCCGGCGAGGGTTGGCACTGTCCGCGATGTCGAAAGGGCCCTGTAGACGACCGTGTTTACAAACAGGCGGGTTTTATAGATAGAACGGCCGGAGGTACACACGCATGGTCGGCATTTCGAAACCGAATTTATTTATTTATACATATAAATAAATATTAACGAAAGTATCTTCGAGGAGACGCCGTCGGCCTGTCTCTTGTCTCAATTAATTTTAAATTGGATTAATTAGTAAGTGAGAGGGAATTTCGGTTATACAGGCACTAGGCCAATTAAAAAATTTAACTGTGTAAGAGTTGTTTACGATCGGAATTAATCGCCTTGATTTTAAAGCGGGCACCCCTTGTACTTCGTTCACTTCCAACTTGCTCCCCTGCAAGGCCGTTACAAAGATCGTTATTTATTCCAGTTTAAAACCCTGATGAATGACCGGCTCGTTTTCTTTACTTATTATGCGGCATAATCAGCTAGGTCGCGCAAGTTCAATATCTTCGTTAACAAAACATGTACGGTGGTAGAGTTTTATGCAATAATACATAGGATGTCCCAGCGAGAGGTAGCCGATTTAATCTTGCCGCCATTACTCTTGCAGCAGATTTTGGAAGTTGATACTTCGTAGTTATTACGAGAGTATGCCACTAGAAAATGGAGCACTATACTGTTCAGCAATGCATACTTATTGTCAAAGCGTACTACGGAAGTAGTGGTTCAATTGTGGGCACTGAAAGAAAATTACGTGCAATTATGGGTCGTCGTGAGGCATCTGCTAAGCGGACCATTCAATACGTCACGGCGAAATTCAGGTAAAGTGGCTCTATGTGTGATAAGTATATGCCAATAATCCCGTTACGATTGAACAGCTGAAAAATAATATTAGCGAAGTTATTGCGGACATAGGGCCACAGCTATGCCGCGAAGTGATGGAAAACTTCATCAAAATAATCCACTGCTGCCAGAGAAGCAGAGGCGGTCACTTACAAGATATCGTATTCCGTGCCTAATGGCATAGTTTAAATAAACAATTGAACTCCAAATTATTGTAGAAATGTTATTTATTTGCCCAATAATAATAATATTTGCTTTATCTACTTTTAGTAACCTTCTCCTTATTGAAGAGGTGCTGATGGATAGGTTTAATTCATAATTCATAGAGATTCTCGTACACTCTCCCTTACTGCAGTAATATTTTCACCTGACCGACCACGACGAGGACCTATTGATGTTCTCTTATCAATAACAGAACCCGTTCAAGTTTCTTGATTAAGTTACGAATTGTTAACTCTGTAAGCGCCTCATTTTATGCAAATTTTTCTTATTACAACTGTAAATATCCCTCATTTTCATAATACAGTTATACACAAACTAGTCGTTGCACTATAGGAACATTTGGACAACCAGAAAGTTTGCGATATAGGACCTTGGACACAATCAAGGGACATGAGTTCCAGAGTTTCTCCTTTCTGCAATTGGATGTCATTGATGTTATTAATCAAATCTGTCGTCTTATCAGAAATAAATTATTTTATCTTTGTACTTCCAATCCATCAATATTTCGTATAATGATACGGATCTACCGTGTATATATTTGCATGCAGTTTTAATGCAAATTATTAAAAGTTGTTATTCTCAATATAATTAATTACCCACTAACATGAAATTATGATAGGAAAAATATTGATTATCAACTAAAAAAAAATTCAGTCATCGTAGATGTGGCATTTCTTCTTCAAAACATAATATTTCAAGGTCACCCAGTTGTGCAACAGTCAGTTTCGAATCGTACCAAATTATTATCTATAAGCGTAGTTTTTGATAAAAATTATATTGCGATCTTAGATATACGTACCTATAACCATAACCATTACGTTATTTGCTAATTCTAATGTCAACAATAATATAAACTGTCTAAACATATGAAGCTTGTACGCTTACATAAATATTACGAGCTGTTCAACTTATCATTTATCACCCAATGCTTGTACTAACACTGAAAAAAAAAATTCTGTTGTGTGTTGGATTAACGAGGCGCTATAAAATTCGGATGAAAATATTATCACCGTGTTGTAACTTGACAAGGCAAGCTCTTTCTAGGCTTTAAAATGAATAGTACTTTGATCAAACATCTGCATATATTTCGAAGGGGTGCATAAGATGTATTCCTAATCCAAAACAAATAACAGGTGTCCCAAATAAAGTCCTAGGAGTGTCAGTCTACACTGTACACCTTAGAGTTTATCTCAGAGTTGCTCAAAATTGGATCGAATTGAATATTCAACTTTCAAAGTTTGCACCAGTTGAATATTGTAAGGATGAAATTTCAAATCGTTTGCCAAGATGTCGTGGATTTGAAGGAGCTTGATTAATGTCGTGAAAGAGGTAGTGTGCTTGATACAGATGACGAAGTATTATAAGAAAACGATGGTTCTCGTAAAAGCTTCTGTCACACATGACATATTGCTCGCCGATGAAACGATCCATTGCCAGTGAATTTCCATGGCGTGATGCCATAACAGAACACGTCTTTTCAAATTTTTTGATTAAGTTACGAACTGTTAACTCTGTAGGCGCTCCATTTTGTGAAAATGTTTCTTAACGCAACTATAAATGATCGCTCACTTTCATAAAACAGTTGGACACAAAGTATTAGTTATTGAACTGTTAATCGCGGCATGTTGACGTCGTATGGTTTGTAGAGTCGTTAAATATTGGCGTCCTATATTTGAACTAAATGGCTTCAAATTTCACATACGAAATTTAAAACAATGAACGGTTACCATTTCTAGATGCATTAATCGTAGAAATGGGGAAAATTTATTAGATTTATATACGATTTACGTCTAATTATAAATAACTTGTGCCCATTCGTACCAACTACAATTTACCAGATGACTCAAAGAGTTTTCAAAGATGTCCATCTTTAATTAAATTGCTACTTTTAGAAAATATCAAAGATACAATTGAAAACAACGAAAGATGAGGTGAAATCAGTTGTGGATAGAATATTAGTGCCTTATTCTACTGTCGGTGTTTAAATAAATCCTAAAGACACTTTCTCACTAACTGGCCAACCAACTCGCTGGTCAACGGACAGAAATAAAATACTAGGTTTAATTGACTTTTGTGTTACAAAAGGTATACAAGAGAAGTAAAAATGGAATCATATCTTAATCTCCCCTCTAATTGACAAACATTCTGTCATCAAACATCAAAATGAATGTACTGACATTTACCCCATTCAGTCTGGAGTACCACAAAGCAGTGTCCTAGAACCTATTTTATACTTACTGTTCACATCTAACTTATCAACAAGAGCGACAATAATTACCACACTGACTTAGTTTTCCACAAAACACCAAAACATTAATATTATATTAATAGTAATAATAATAGTATATATTATATTAATAGTGTTTTGCTGTTTTGTGGAAAACTAAGTGTCAGTGTTATCTTCACATCAAAGGTTGCAACCTATCCAGTAATAATTACCACGTTTGCTGATGATACTGCAGTACCAGCATCTCTCAGAGATCCAATATCAGTATCAAGGAACCTACAAACTAACTTCAGTAAAATACAAGACTGGCTTAGGCAAAAACAAAACCAAACAGTACATATAAAATTTACGATGAGGAACGATTCGTTGTCGCTAGTTCGATAAAACAGTTGTCAACTACAAACAAAAAAATGTAAAATATCTCGGCATTACATCTGGACAGTAAACTAATATCACGCAAACATGTATTTACTAAACGCAAACAGCTTAGACTAAAACTAAGACAGATATACTGGATAATTGGACGAAAATCCCAACTCCCTATAGACAGCAAAGTACGAGAGTGAATCAAATATAAACGAGACTTTTTTTCTTAATTTTTTTTATTTGAACTTGAAAAAAAAAGAAGAATAACAGCTCATTTTTCTACAAAATCCCTGATCTGGAAACAGATTTTTCTCAGCGTGTAGGTAATTTTGTAATGCCCTGCTCGTAGAATGAAGTTGGTTGTGCCTCCAACCAATTGCATACGTAGGCCTCAACCTCCTCATCGTTGTTGAATCTTTGCCCTCCCATTGCTTCCTTGAGAGGACCAAAGAGGCGAAAGTCGCAGTGCTATAGCTCGGGGCTATAGGGAGGGTGTTCAAGTGTCTCCCAGCCCAATTCCTCCAACTTCTCTCTAGTCAGGGCTGCTGTATGGGGACGAGCATTGTCATGGAGAAGTTTCACTTCTTTCATCGGTAGGTCACGTCGTTTGCGGCGATATGCAAGTCTAACCTCATTTAAAATGTCGCTGTAGTATGCCGCATTAATAGTCCTGCGATCATGCAAAAAATCGAAATGCAACAAGCCACGCTGGTCAAAAAAAAACTGTAGCCAAAACCTTGCCTGCTGACAGCTTTGACTTGGCTTTCACTGGCCCAGCCTCCCCTTGACGTCTCCACTCCTTGCTCGCTTGTTTTGACTCATGGGTATAGTAGTGCACCCA
This sequence comes from Rosalia funebris, assembly GCA_037954035.1. Lineage (NCBI taxonomy): Eukaryota > Metazoa > Arthropoda > Insecta > Coleoptera > Cerambycidae > Rosalia > Rosalia funebris. The sequence continues at coordinate 10,351,567 of JAZFAV010000011.1, read as the reverse complement.
CCCTTCATCGTAGGTGATAACGTGAGTGAGAAACGAGTCTCCCTCTTTCCGAAATTTCACTAGGAGGCGCTCAGACACCTAAAAACGATGCAATTTCTGCTTAGTTGTCAGAAGGCGAGGGGCTCACCTTACGCACACATTATGGAACCCTAGCTCCTCTGTGATGATCGAAAAAGTGCTTCCATAACTTATTCCAACCTTAGATCCAACCTCATTGGTCGTCAGATGCCTGTCACCCTCAAGAAGTTGTTGAACGCGGACGATATTGTCACTGGTGATGCCGGTGCCAGTTCGGCGGTCATAGCTCTCAGTTTCAACTTTCTCACGACCCTCCACAAACTGTTTATGCCATGTAAACACTCTAGCTCGGGACAGTGTCTCTTCCTTGAACTGCATAGTCAATCTCGTCAGGATTTCAGGTGGTTTTACACCTTCCATGGCGAAAAACTTGATGATAACACGCTGCGCAATTGACGAAGGCACCTCCTACTCAGACTGACGGGTACTGAAAGGAACGAGTGAGGTCGCCCACCTGCTCTCCCCCTCCTGACATCCCTACCCAACACCCCACGAAGTGGGAACCCTCACACGTTACTATTACATGCCCAGGACCAAAAGTCTTGTTTATATTTGATTCACCCTCGTATTACTTCGACAAAGCCATACTCAAGCCAATCTGGATTTATGGCATACAGCTCTGGAAATCAGCAGCAAACTCTAACCTGCACATACGACAGAGGTTTCAAAATAAAGTGCTGCGAATGATTATGAATGCGTCATGATATAAGCCCAACAATGTCATTCAACGTGACCTCTATTTGGCTTTCATCGGGGAGGGGATTAAACTTTTTCGTGTTAAATACCGTCAAAGACTTGAAGTGCACCCTAGCGTACTAGCTAAGCAAATACTTATGCCCAATGATATAGTGCGCAGACTCAAGAGGTTTAAACCCTCAGATCTTGTACATAGATTTAATTAAATCAGAGATTTACTATAAATGATAAGAACTTTAAGTTATGATAAATTGCAGAGTTTTTGCTGAAATTCGCTGCACATGCATGTCATTGTGGTACGTTGAACAAGGACTTGCTCTAAGAGTTACAACAAAAAAAAAACTTTTTTTTTATCTACAATTTCGTTCCTTCACTTAACAAGACCCAAGTACGGCCCTAACATCCACAAACATTGTTTCACTCTAATACCGAATAGTAATATGATGCTTAACAATATACACGTTTTCCTAACTCTGTATGTTTCTCAACTATATGAATTCGGACAGTGTCCGTCCCTCTATCAAACCGAAGGAATGCCATTAACTTCCAGGTTTGAATATCATGTTTTAGATATCTACCAAAACGCCAATGGAAAAATTCGTCTGTTCACACGACACTTTTTTATCTAGCCAACCTAATGACACGACTCCGTTACAAGTGGTTAATGTCGCCTGTGCCTTGCCTCCAAATGTTTACTGAATTTTGTTTGCATTGAAAGCCAGATACTTGATCTTGATAATGAGATAAGTGGCAAGCTAGATCATGGAAATCGTGTGTTTCAACTGTTTGCCTACGGGATTTTCTACATAGCTCGTCACAATCCCTATCATAACACCGTTCTACGCATGTTAGTAATGACAGTAATGATACTGATGACTTACAATTAGATAATGTATGAACACTATTAAGGTCGATTCACACTATACGGACTTCAACGTCACGTAACGGGCCGGCAAGGTCACGTCAAACAACGTCACAGACCGTCGAGATGCCTGGAAAGGAATACTTCTACGGTTAGTCTCTTGCAGTTTCGTAACGTTACCAACAATCCTAGACATGGACGACGAAGCACTGAGATGTTTTTCAATTTTATCCAAAAGCTGGTAAAATTGATTTTGATTCATTCTAAAATATTTATAGAAATATACTTTTTCTTCTTCTAGCTCCTTAAACGAAGCATAGTACTGCCCTAAGTATTTCCTTGTCAAAAACATTTTTTTTTATCCACATCCTTCTTGCCCGGTTAGCAATAATCTTCTTTATCCAATATAAAGCGATCATCGCCAACTTTTTAATAGGGAAATGTACCATGACTGAAGTTTACAATCAGACTCAAATCAGAAGTGGCTTCTTGTTGTAGTATTCGAGCCGTTGACGTTTCGTAGAGGTGTGAACTACAAGTAAATCTGACGTGACGCTGACGTTCGTATAGTATGAATCTACCTTTATACTGTTCACCAGCGCATTTGGCCTGCTTCGATAACGAATCGAATCCAGTAAAATTGTTATTCGGATCGATAATTCACATCAGGTCCCATTCCATCTTATCTCGGGAATAGGACCGTGATAACCGATAACAGTGATAAAATTCGGGGTATAATAATAGTAGCAGGTATGCTAATACGTATTCACGTGTTACACTTTATCTTTCTGTTTTTTTTTTTTTTTCGGTTTAAATTCGGTCGATAAAATGGACAAATAGGTGGAACATATCCAAGATCCGTGAAAATGAAATAGATGTACTGCCATGTAGAAATGCATATGATAAATTGAAAAACGTAAATGTACGTGAATTATATATGAAAATTTTGAGATAAGAATGTTATTTTTTGTTTGTCTATCATTGAAAACAGACGTTTACTTTTTTTTATACTTATCTTTTTATGGCACACTATGGTCCGTAATCCGTAGTACACAGGGTGATTTCTTTAAAAGGAAATACGTTTTTATTTTGGCAAAGATGTCTTTGTTTTTTATATAGAGAGTCTCGGTTAGAACTATAGGATTTCAATTGCACGTCTTGTGTTCTGTCAAAGATATAGCGTCGATATTTAACGATTATCACGTACTGACCATACGACGTCAACATGCCGCCATTAACAGTTCAACAACGAATAGTTTGTGTACAACTGTTTTATGAAAGTGAGCGATCACTTACAATTGCATTAAGATGTATTCACACAAAATTAGGACAAAATGAAGCGTCTACAGAGTTAACAGTTCGTAACTTAATCAAGAAATTTGAAAAGACGAGTCCTGTTATTGATAATGCTACACGAATACGTCCTGGTTGTTGTCGGTCAGATGAAAATATGTTGCAGTGAGAGAAAGTTCACGGGAGCATCCAAACACATAAATTTTATGTCGTGCACAACAATGGAATCTATCAAGAGGTGTAGATATTTTATTTTGTCCTAATTTTTTGCGAATTTTTCTTAATACAACAATAGATTATCGCTCGCTTTCATAAAACAATTCATAAACTATTCGTTGTTGAACTGTTAATGGCGGCATGTTGACGTCGGTATGGTTTGTAGATGACGTCGTAAAATTTTATGCCCTTCCTATTTTGTGACAGAACACAAATGGCGCGCAATCCAAATCCTATAGTTCCAACTGGAACATCCTATGTATCCATGCACATAAATAAGTGAAATTTTAATAATCAATTAATATAAAATTTTATCTGACATGTCAATGTCACATGACATAAAATTGAGTTATTCGCCCAAAATCATCTAGATGCTCCTAAACTAAAGTTACTGGAACTGAGTACGTGGGCTATATTTTTATTTATTTTATTTTTTGACTGTTCTAAGAACGTTGCGTGATGTTTATCATAGTCTTAACTTAATTGCCTTGAGGTATCATGAATATTGCGCTGAAATTCAAGAAAACTTTTTTGGTCGTCAGGAAATTGTTTTTTCCATCTTTAAAAAAAAAGGTATGCAAGGTTAGTCTGCAACTTTTGTTAATTGTTTTCTTAGAAACAATTTTTTTCACTTTTGTTGACCCAGGAATTAGGTTTTAGTTTAGATACTTATTACTAAAGAATAATGATGTCGTTTCTTGTTCTCATTGTAAGCCCAGAGCTAATAATAATAAAAATGGTTATAAAAGTCTTATTAAATTTGATTATGTTATTGTTATTAATAAATGAAATCAATAAATAACAGAATTTAATACTGTTATATACAGTGTATCCTAAAAGACATATCTACGTTATTTGAAGATCAAGAGATGACGAAGATAGATTTGAATCCTATCGAAAATTCTTTCGGTTTGCATCTGTAGAACTCCGTTGATCGTTGGAACCCCTTCTTATAAAACTGGATCTCCTTTTTCATTATGATTACAATGGTATATCTAATTTATTAAGTATATTACTTAAAATTTTGTGTAGAAAATGTATTTACCTGCGAAATTATAATTATTTTAGACATCTATACAGATTTGATCCATTAATGAATCATATAAAAAAAAACTATACTAAGGCTAAACATACTAACATAACTATAGCACATTATGATTCATTGAAAGCACATTATTCAGGGTATGTATAACTAAATACGCATTTAAGCGAAGTAAGCTTCTTAACTCATAGTTACTCCCTTCGACATTTAAGTTGAAGCACAACTAGGGACCCAATTAATTAGCCAGTTAGGTTTCCAGACCTTACACCATTAGACTTTGCGTATAGGATTTTTATGGATAACGGTGGACTTCCAACCACTTCCACTGATTTTTATTTTATCATATAATTTTTCAAATAATGGAGATAAATAAATAAATTAAATTCTGTAACATCTTCCCCCTATTATGTTATTTATCAGTCATAAATAAAAACAAATATACACTAGGCACAAAAGTTAAGGGATGTGTTTCATAAATTTGTTTTCAGTGATTTCATCATAAAGTTTTTTTTAGAATATTTTATCCTCTTTAATTCTAAAAGAGCCAGTCTAAAAGCCTTGTGCGATGATTTTTCGAGTTATCGTCATTCAAAGCAACAAAGTCAGTTTTGGCTTTTTTTTTATCTTTTTTTCATTTTTTTTCTTACAATATTAACACTTTTTGATTAAAAAATATGGATTATTACTAAAAAAAATATATGTTTAACCTCAAAAAATTAATAAGAAATTCGTTCTTAAATTGAGTTTTAGCAAAAACGATCAATTCAATCATTCCGAACACAATGAAACAAAATTGCAGCGCTTTGAAATTTTCAGGGTTTCTTTGGGACACTTTGAGGTTGAAAAAAAACAGTCAACATCCTTAGTCTATCCATTATTTGCAAAGTTATGTCAAGTTAAGGGAATATCCCTAAATACGCAATTTTTTACCTCTCAAAAACCAATAACTACGGTTAACATCCTTAAGTCATTCATTACTTGCAAACATTATTTGCAAAGTTAAACGAATATCCCTAAATATTCAATTTTTCATCAACATTCTTGCACCTAAATTTTGTTTTATTAAAAGCCAATAACTGCAACTTGTAAAGAATACCTTCGATAACTCAGATATTTATATAACTCAGCGAAAAATCATCGTACAAGACTTTTAGACCGCTCAAATTAACCTTTATGATAAAATCACTGAAAAAAGTTTATTGAAGGCCATGGACCTTTTGAAAGGCAAGCAAAAATGTGGAAAAAATTTCCCGATGGTTTTCTTATGATTACTCAAAGACTGTTGATGGTAAAAACATTTAGAACTTGGAGCTTCAATTTGATTTTTTTAAATCGTTCTGCGACTATTTTTCTTCAAGTTACAGCCCCATGAAAATCACCTAAACATTTTTTACGTCCCTTAATTTTTGTGCCTAGTGTATAATTGCATTTCGTACGGTTTTTGGCTATATTTGCCTTTATTTTTTTAGTTTACAAAAATCTTGGTACATTTTCTGGTGTTTATTACTTTCGTCACTCTGTATATTCAGCAAATATTAGTATTATTCGGTTATATGATTTAGTGGTATTAAAATCGAAAAAGTAAACATGGGTAATTAATATTACCCATTAAATAATAGTATGCGAGTGTATAAAATATTGCCCCATACCAATTCATATCATGTATTTTTTTTATAATACCAACGCTTCAGTAGGGCCTTCATTTTTAATTTAAATATATTAAATTTTTCTGCTAGACGATTACAATTATTGACAGAAATTTACATTGTCAGAGTATGTGTATCAGAAAAACACATTATATGCCAATAAAAAGTGTTTTAATGAAAACTCTACTTTTTATAGCAACTAAAAAGTATATATATAGAGTAAAAGAAACGCTAACCTAAAAAAATAACGATATCGTATCGATCGTAGATTGCTTTGCCACAGTTGTAAAATAATTTGGTTTATTCCTCCAATAATTAGGTATCTTTTATCGAAACTATTTATCCATTGTACTACATACATATATGGGGCGAAAGTATATTTTCAACCCCTAAACTGTAACAGATTTCGATAAAAGAAAATCATATCGGAAGTTGCCCATTTTGCTATGTTTTTATTTTATACCACTTTATCAGTTTATGTAAAAATCAGAACTTAAAATTATTTTAAAAAATCATGTTTACACTCTTCTCAAGTTTGGAGAAAAATGTATCTCAGAATTCAAAGAGTTTTTGTCATTTTCTTCTCTAAATTTAAACTATTCATCTGCGTGGGTTTAAATTCCGTTCATTTAGATTTGTTGAAATAAAAACATTAGACCAAATTTTGATTAATTATTAGGTAGACCAGATATTAATGTTATTACTGGTATCATTAAAAACAAAGATACTAAGAGAATATCAGCAATTTCTGAATTTTTATAAAATTATGTTTAATTTTTATAAAAGTATGTAAAACTAAAATAACGATTATATTGATCAATTATTAGTTTTCATTTGCAAGGTATGCAAAATGAGTTTTAAGATAAATGTTGTAGTGGGTCGTAATTCTAGTCTTTTGTTATTGCTACAGCATATTGGTTTTTTGTGGAAGGGTAGGTACGTGAAGTTACTTAGAGATACGGTGGTTATTCTAATTACGATTTTTAAACGATTTGTAACGTACATCCATATTCCCGCAACTCTTTATTTACTATCAGAGAAAATGTACCCTACTAACAAGCAACAAGTTATCTGTTGTTTCTACCTATCTTCGCTCGTCCGATGTACATATCTTCGAAACTAGCTTTTAAAATCAGAATTACAGTAATAAGTATAACCTCACACATGATGACATAGATGTTGTCTCAGTATATCGAAGTAATTACAGCCTGACATTACAGGCAGGACAACTGCTTAATGAATAATAAAGTCAATGTTGCAATAATAAACTCGGCTATTGTGAAAATGCTCGACAGACTGTCCAACTTAATTTCATCGGCAATAGATGCTGTTCATCGGTCAGGAATGCACCGTAATAAATACAAATAGAACGTGTCGTAGTAATGCATGTAAAATGGATAGGAGACTATTTTCGCTGTTATCTTACGTGAGATCTTCAGGTTAATTGCGAACGCGTATCAGTAGCACATCCTGTGCAAAGGTGAAAGAACCAAGCCGAACAGAAAAGTCGGTTGTTTACAAACATAACACGGTTGGCAGTAATGGTACAGAAATCAGCTGATGGCGCTTTTCGAACGTCCACTTACCAGCACGAGTTTTCGGGCCGCGACGTCTTGCATCCCGACGCCCGCTGCCTGAGGAACACCTGCAGCTTCTGCTTAACCTCCGTGGAGGCCACGGCGCTCTCCTCATGCTTCTCCTTCCTCCGGAGCGCCTCGAGTTGTTCCCGTTGACGAGCCTCCTGCAGCTGCTTCTGCCTGTCCCAGAACTCCTTGAGGTGCTGCCGCAGCTGCTGCTCGTGCTGCTCGACGAGGTGCTGCTGCTGCTGCTGAAAGTGCTGGAGTAAGATCTGGTGCTGGAGTTGGTGTTGCTTTTTAATCTGCAGGATTTGCTGCTCGAGCTCCCGTTCAGGCGCTTCCCGCTGCTGCTCGGCCATAATCCTATCTGTTCTTTTTACAGTCCATGATACTGGCACCAAACATCACTTCGCACCCGCGTTTACACCACTAAACACTGCTGCTACGAACTAAAGCAACTGTCAGAATTAATTCATTAATTGTGTGTGAGGTCATTTCGGTCGCAAGTTACGCTGAATATAGGAACACACCGCAGCGCGGACTGATGCGCTGTTGCCGATTCGCAGCGTATTGATAAGGCGGCCGGGAGCCTCGACGACGACGACGGCACCGTCAAGCCTGCAGCGCCTCCACACTTTACGAACGAAACGCGCTCTAGAAGCGGTCGCGATCAGCGATTCTCACTCCTGCTGCGGCCCTCTCTTTTCCTGCTGCCGCGGCAAAAACGTGCTTGGCCTCTCACCAGTGGCGTAACGTGAACTTGGCGTACAGCTCGCCTCGCTAGTCGTCATAATTCACGTTTTGTTAAACTATTAATCTTCTATATACGGATAACCCCTTCAATGAACGTGGAGCTTCTCTTCAAAACGCAATTTCTCCAAAAGCTCGAATAATTGGTAATTATTTACTTTAGACTCTTTAGGGTAAAATTCTCAAATCCTCACCAAACTTTGACTACTCAAATATTTTCGGTGGCGTTGAAAACGAATCTGACTTCAGTTTTTTGCGGTCGGATACAGTTTTCGAACAAATGAATTTTCAAGTACTTTGCACTTTTTAAAACTTGTTGGGATTTACCAAATTAAATATCAACTTTCCGTACCCCTCTCAAATGTAACTAAATATTATATGTTTGTTAAAGACGTGATTATTTTACAATGACGTAATGTAGTTTAGTATTTGATGAATAAGCAAAACAATTATTGGTGAATATTAGATTTTATTGTATATACACACTGAACCCAAATATAATTAATGTACTGAGAGCTTTTGAATTAAACAGACAGAAGAATAAATAATTTGAGTTTAAAACATCAAGCTTGTGTTTTTATTAAGTTTCCCAAAACCTGACATTAAAACTCTACTTGAATTTTCTGTACGATCATTATTTCCCGAGTAATTAATTACCAATGTCAAAACTGGCCTTTTTGCTTTGAACGACGATAACTCAGCGAAAAATTATCGTACAAGGCTTTTAAACCGCTCAAATTAAAGAGGATAAAATCGTTTAAAAGCTTTCAGTGATGAAATTACTGAGAAAAATTTATCGAATGAAAGGCAAGCAAAAATTTGGAAAAATTGTTTCCAGATGATTTTCTTATGATCGCTCAAAAACTGCTTATAGTAAATTTCTAACTCAAGATCTCAAAACTAGAAGATTGGAGCTTCAATTCGTTTTTTTTTTAGTTGCTCTACGACTATTTTTCTCCAAGTTATAGGCCCTATGAAAATCACCTAAAAATTTAGGATTTTTTTACATCCCTTAATTTTTGTGTCTAGTATACATGTAAAAAACTACTTAAGACATGACACCTTCAGACTTTCACACAGACGACGTGAAAAATACAAACAGAATAGAAACATCGGTTCCAAGTACGAAGTGTTTGGTTCGGAAAATTGAGAGGACAAATTAAAGAATATCGATTGAATATAAATTTGCATGTAAAAGGGGGGTAGCTATAGACTTTTACAGACGCATCAAAAGCTACTACCAACCATTACAAAAAAAGAAATCGACGTTTGTACCTGCCTTCACATTTAAGTATAAAAACATCGAAGAAAATGTATTAAAAATGGTAATAATTTGTTTACTAATTCATTTATTTTCAGCTAAATTCAATTGCCAAAATTTCCAGCTGCAAAGGCACATTACTTGCGTCAGCTTTCATTTAATAATTGTTGCGCTACCGTAAAACAAAATACTGACTAGAAAATCAAATCCCCGATGTTTTAGGGATGTTACAAATCTACAGATTTCTTATGTTTCTTACAGATGAATTTTGATAATATTTCTCGATTTCATAAAAGACCTCAGGAAATCAATCAGCCAGTGAATCAAGTGGTAATTTACAAATCCCATTATCGAAAAACTGACCAAATCTGAATCAAATGGATTATTACAAAGATATATTCTGCTGTGGTGTGTGAATTTTAATTAAAATAAAACTAGGTATGCACATTTTCTATTCTAACGCCCGAATTTCTGTTATTACGATAAAACGGAAGCTAATTGTTTAAATATTTTAGAAGGATTTGTTTGAGTATATTATTGTAATTACTGTAATAAATGATAAATTTTAATCGTTAATGACGATAAAGTTCTATTTCTGGTGTTTCCTTTTAAATTATACTGACATTAAGTATATTAAATGTATCATATATCAAATACATATGTAGTTCTTTCATAGATAAGATTTTGTGGGACGCATTTCCAGACTAAAAATTTCTTATTCGATACGCTTTATCAGCTGATTCAGTCTCGTTTTTATTTACATGTTTTTTTAGGTATTCTTAACTACGTAAGTTTTTTAAATTGACGACTTAAGAACTGTGACCCTTATATACGAGGAGCACTCAAAAGGATTTCGAACGGGCGGTGTTGGAAGAAGCAGGATTGGGTGGGGTACCGGTAGAAAGTGTAGGAGGGGGTAATGGGAGGCGAGAATTGTAGTCGATGCAGCCCTGAGAACGTTAGTGTGCTAGTAGCAAACCGAGAGCAATGTACGCTCATCTGTACATTTCTCGAAGCGCCTTTCGCGAGCCACGTTGCCATCATCAATTTAAAAAATAAATTAAAGATTAATATTAGCAGAAATATCGGCACATTGAAACCAAGTACTTTATAAATTTAAGCAACGTGGAAATATTGCATAATGAAAGTAGATATAAACATTATTTTCTAGAATAACTTGGTTTAACCAAATGTATGTCGTGCGCTTTCTATTTATTTTACACAAAAGAATCAGTAAAAGACCATACATATTCATCTTGTTTTCCGATTCTGCTGCTACTGATGACAAATTATATTTTTGGAATTTGTTGTCAACGTTTCGTCATCCATTATAGGTGACTTCCTCAGTGAAATTTTATTGGAGAATTAATGGCCAAGACTGGTTACCTATTCGGGAAATAGGAATTGGACTCGACACGTGGCTACTTCTAATCAATAATAATAGAGATACTATAGCAAGCGAACCACTCTAATTGTGGAACAGTACACAGTAACTATAGTTAAAAACATTTGACAAAACTAGTGATTAGGTAATGACCACAACTAGTGTTATTTCATTCCCATTTACAAGATATTTATAAAAGAAAGGGAGACGACTGAACAAAAATTATAATCGACCCCAATAGTACGCAGAAATTGAAGCAGTTTAATTTTTATATAGTATACACTGTATACATACATATTTATTTATGCGTAACGTTTTACTGTAGATACTAATTAAGATAACATCGCTGTGGTATGTACCATTGAAAAATAAAGTAATGATACATTTCCCTTACATATTCGCATTATTAAAGTAATATTTAAGTTAATGTTGCTTTTCAACAAGGACATGTCTACTCTTAGATCAATAATGATTAAAACATAATTAACCCAAGAAATATATTTATTATTGCTTATACAAGGTTTTTCAATAGGGACGTTCGAAATTTGTTAGGCTATAGTGGCCATGCTATTAAAGAAACATCTGTAAAATTTGCTGTAAATTATTTAGTAGTGTATGGCAAATCACCATGAAGGATTATAGCATTCAATAACGCCTGTAAATCATCAAATTTTAATTTCAAAATCAGTTCTCCATTCGAGAAATGTTCCAAGCATTACGTGATTTTTATCCTCGCCACAACCGTCCCGCCGAGTCGACTATTCGACATTTGGTAGCCAAATTCGAGTTTGATATATAATCAGCCAACACCCATACGTCAGCGAAACGTAAGGTCTGCTGAAAACATCGCTGCTGTGCGTGAGAGGGTACGAGGAAACTCAAGGTGGTCAATTTCTCGTCTCGTCGCCTTTCTGAGACTTCAACTTGGCGAATTTTGCATCGGGACTTGCGTCTGCACCCGAATAAAATTCAACTGACCCAGAAACTGGGTCAGTTGAATTTGGGACGATAGCAATCCACATGAAATACACCAGCACCAAGTGCATCCCGAAAAAGTCACTATTTGGTGTGGATCTTAGTCTGGCGGAATCATGGGTCCGTGCTTCTTCCAAAACGAAAGTGGCATTGCCATAACCGCCAACAGCGAGCGCTACAGATCGATGATAAGCAACTTCTTGTGGCCTAAACTGCATGATATGGATAGCGACGACATTTGAGATCGAGGTTATCTAGCGCAGCTGCGACATGAACAGGCCACCGAGATCGTGCGACTTAACGCCTTTAGACTTCTTCCTTTGGGTCTATCTTAAATTGCAGGTCTATGCGAATAAACCGGCAAATAATTGATGCCCTAAAAGTCCACATAACGAACGCCATTCAGCAAATACAGCCAGATTCGTGCCAAAAAGTTATCGAAAATTGTACCTTCTGAATACTTGCCACCAAGCAAAGTCGCGGCGGTCGTTGAACGACATTATATTTCATACTTAATGTCATAAAATGTTCTCTCAAATCAAAATTGAGTGGATATCTCACACACAACTTGTTTTATTTACATTTAAAAATCGAGCGTCCTTATTGAAAGACCCTTTATTACAATAGAACGTATCGAAAGTCTCTCATTGCTTTTCTTCTGATGGTACATATGTTTTCAACTACTAGTTTGCAATCATGAACCAATATTGAACTCAAAATATTACTAAACATTTTTTTACTTAATTAGTACTTTTAATTTCAATAAAGTTACTGTTAGATTGATTTGTTAACTATGACTTAAGTCTACGTCATAGTTAAATAACACAAAAAAAAATACAATACATATTATTTACTTTTCTTACGTATTCCAAGGAACATTAATCGAACTAATCAACAAACAAATAAAACGAAGAAATAGGTTTATCGTATTTGTCATATGTAGAACTTCTATTAATTATCTTTATTAGTGGCCGGCTTGTTGGATTTATTAATTTTCGTGTCACGTTTCTTATTTTTTATTTATTTAAATTATATCCTAACTTTTCCTATTTATTGAACATAATACAAATATAATTCTACTTTCATTGTATAAGGTCACATTATGCAAATATGAATGCAGAAAAAAATGTGTATGTATTGTGTTATGACAACATAAAATCCTGTATGTTCACTAGTTGCGGCCACCCTGTATATTCCCCTTTATTAACATCAAAATGCTAAGACGAAAAAATAAGAGGCGTGCTCTTTTATAAGAGCGTGTATAAGGTACAGGGTGGTACAAATTCGGTGAGATTAGAGGTTTTCTCGAAAACTATTTTCATTTTAGAGATACGGAACGTATCTCACAAGCGTGTACACTTTAAACTTGCCTCTGTATATCAATATTAAAGTGTCGAATAAAATAAATTACAAAAACAATGTTAATATACCTCTTTAAGTAGGATTCAATAATATTAAAATAAGAATACTGTGGGATATATATTACAACTTTTATTTTATATACCTATAATACGATAATAAATATAAGAGACGAGGCTACAAAAACAGACGAGACGAGGAAAGACTGAAAACTTATAAGTCAATAAAGTGGGAAATCATTAGAAAGTGTAGAAAAGCGAAAGAACAATGGATAGAGGATAAATGCATGGAAGTAGAAGATAAGCTCCAAGTAGGTAAGACCGATGAGGCTTACAAAATAATTAAGAGGAACTTCAGGGATATAGAACCAATAAGTAGAAACGTTAGGAGTCAATCGGGGGACATACTGATAGGAAGAGAGGAGAAAGCGGATAGATGGAAGCAGTACTTAGGAAATTTATACGAGGGTCAGGAATTAGGAGAGATATTAGAGGAAGAATCTAGCATCGATAGGGAAGATGTAGGAAAACCTATATTGAGAGAGGAATTTGAAATAGCACTAAGGGGGCTACAGAACAATAGAGCGCCGGGTGTAGATAAAATACAGGCGGAAATTTTGAAATGTGCGAGACAGAAAGTAGTAAATAGGATGTTTGAACTGGTAAAATACATATATGAAGCGGGCGAGATGCCGGAGGATTATAAGAGGAACATTATCGTTACTATACCGAAAAAGAGAGGAGCCGACAAATGTGAGAACTTTAGAACGATTAGCCTAACTTCCCATGCGTCAAAAATCTTAACCAGAATAGTGCAGAACAGGATGGAAAATAGAGCGGAGGAAATACTAGGAGAAGACCAATTCGGGTTTAGGCGAAATAGGGGAACTCGCCAAGCTATTCTGGCGCTAAGAGTAATGTTAGAGAAAACAATAGAAAAAGGAAAGAATGCTTATATAGGATTTGCAGATTTAGAAAAAGCTGTTGATAATGTAAGATGGGAAAAAATGTTCGAAATACTAAAGAGCTCGGGAATGAACTATAGAGATAGGAGAGTAGTACACAATCTATACAAAGAGCAAACTGCTGTTATAGAAGTAGAAGGGGAAAGAAGGGAAGTAGGTATTAGGAAAGGAGTAAGACAAGAATGTACGCTATCACCACTAATTTTTAATCTGTACATCGAAGAGGCGATTAATGTCGTAAAAGATAGAGTGGATTTCGGGATTAAAATACAGGGACATAAACTAAAAATGCTGAGATCTGCGAATGATATAGCAGTATTAGCATCTAGTAAAGAGGAATTGGAATCAATGTTGAACGAAATGGAGGCAGTGTTGACAGAGGAATACGGAATGAGGGTGAATAAAAACAAAACTAAAGTGTTAGTGTGCAGAGGGCGCGAGAGCAGAGCAAAAACGAAAGTACAAATTAATAATGTATTAAGACTTCAGTTATTTAGGAAGTAAAATAAATTGGGATGGAAGAAGCGATAAAGATATAAAACAAAGAATAGCGCAGGGTCGAGTAGTTTTTAACAAAAAGAAAGCACTTTTATGCTCGGGGGTAATAAACTTAGAAACAAGGAAGAGATTTTTGAAAATGTATGTATGGAGCACGGCACTATACGGTTGCGAAACCTGGACGGTAGGGGAAGCAAGTAGGAAGAAATTAGAACCTTTTGAGATGTGGTGTTGCCGAAGAATGATGAAAATACCGTAGACTGATAGGGTTAGAAACGAAGAAGTATTAGAGAAAGCCGGCGAGAAAAGTAGTATGTGGAAAAACATAAAGAAGAGAAGAGATAGAATGGTAGGCCACTTGCTGAGACATGGGGGAATGGTCCGCGATATTTTGGAGGCAGAAATAAGAGTGAAGAAAGGCAGAGGTAGGCCTAGATTAGACTACTGCTCGCAAATAGTAAGGGATGTAGGTTGTAGCACAATTAGCGAAATGCATTGGTTAGCACAAGATAGGAGAAGCTGGAGGTTAGCGTCCAACAAGTCTTAGGACTGATGACCTCATGATGATCTATAATACACTGACTAAAGAAATAAGAAATACAATATTAATTTGTAAATATGGCCGGAGAGAAGGAAAAGCTGCTGGTTATTGGTCAGTTATAACATAACATCCAGGAGCTTTTAAAAACATTGCTGTGTATAAGCTGTCTATCATATGAAAAAGTAATGAAAACGCTTGGATGGTATCTGTAATAATGCGATAATGGTTGAATAGTTTGATGGAAAAGTAGGAATTGAAAGTAGAAAAGTTTTGCTATTTTTGGATGATGCCTCCTCCTGTTCTCGTCCTAAAGATATTCAGTTAGAAAATTGCTCTTAAAATTGTTTAAAAATTGTACACAGCTATTTTAATAAACAATTTTGATCAAAAGTGAAATCTGTTTATAATGTGCTCAAAGTCTTATCACAACTACAATCATGCCAGATGCTGTTTACTTTATAAAGTCTCCGTAAAACGACAAGTATACATAGCTCCTCAAAATGCCTCAAATATACTTCAAGAAATGATGATTTCTCAGTCTGCAGAAGGTGTACGAAGGTCTACGACGCGACGCTACGAAGGCTTAAAGGCATTGTATGAAACAAATAATGTACGTCTAGACAAATATAATTTTACTAAGTGAATAACGTTACTACTGAATCCATATAATTCTAATTTTGATATTAATATATTATGATTCACTTTGTCACAGGCCTTCGAAGAATCAGTATACACCACATCGGCTTGACCTTTATTATCTATGTGATTTGCAATAATATGGGTAAATTCTGCTAAATTTGTGACTGTTGAACGTTCTGCTACGAACCCATGTCGAATAGGGGGGATAAAACGGGTAGCACACCAAGATAAATATGGGTGTATAATGACATTTCTAAAACCTTTGCGAGATTTGACAGAATAGTAATTGGGCGATAATTTCTTGCTATCACCCTTGCTACTTTCCAACCCTCAGGAAAAGTGTGAGTAGAGAGCATTAGATTAAACAATATAAGACGTGGCTCTATTAAAGCCCCTGAGTAATCTTCAACAAGAGAACTCGGGATCTGATCATCCCTACATTATTATGCATGTTAACCTCAAAAATGCTATGGAAAATGATGATTTTTCCGTCTTATCAAAGCTAGAAACATACTGAATACTGTTTACCTTATAAAATCTGCATGGCCGAAAGTTAAAGAAGATGCAATGATAAATGTCTGCGTAAAGCAAGAATTATGCATAACAACAGCCTCAAAAATGTTACAGAAAATGATGATTTTTTGCAGTCTTGTCAAACCCAGAAATATACCGAAAACAAAACTGCGCCAAATTCTATTCGATTTTTTCAGTACGGCCTAAATTAATATTTATATTATTTTATGTGTATATATATATATATATATATATATAACATTTTACCACCATTTTAATTTTTTTTACCATTATCGAATTCTAATTAAAATGACGACTTAATATTCTTATAATTTTTTAATCTCACACTTAAATATTGACATACAGGGATCAGCTTAAAGTGTACATTTTAAACGTTTTGTATCTTTAAAACGTAAAGAGGTAGAAGGCTGCAATTTACGCTATAACATTTTCCAAAAATCGACCCCAGAAACCGTGCGTCGATGTTTCTGTATCCTATATAATTTTCGAGAAAATCCCAAGTCCCAGCGAATTTGAACTATCATCCTGTCGGTGTTACTAGGACAGTAACATTAATTGGTAGGTTATAATAGGTATACTAGTTGTATTCCTATACATACAACATACAATTTGCATAATGGATCTTTGCGCGTGTATCAATTTAGTGACGACGCACGGATCAGATACTACACCATTCGTAATTGTTACTAATAATTACCAGCACGTATGTCTACCAACATATGTTTAAATCAACTACGTACGGCATAGACAGTTAATAATTTGCCGAACAAAATGCAATTATGAAGTCACGTCTTAACTTTATTGTATAATTTGATTCATTGGCGTCTCAATCTTTCTGTAAAATTTATTTAATTTTTATTTCATTTATTATGATTTTTGTTGAATTTATTTCATTCATTTTGATGAAAATATCACTTCCATTGAATGTTTTTGTGGAGAACCTTTTCATTACTCTGTTATAGGTTGACGGATTTGTATTGTACTAACTGTTATCCTAAAATGTGTTTTCGGCACGACACTGTTCAAAAATGTCAATTGATTGATTCATACGATTGTTATCTGTGACGCACACGCAAAGAATCATTACACAAACCATGTACGTGGATTCAATATAATTAATATATAGAAACACCAGAAATAAACCATATCATAAATACGATCAAAGATCACAGACACAAAAAGACTAGATTGTGCTAGCCGATGATAATTAAGTTTACACAAAAGAATCGGTCGTGCATCGAATCGAGAATCTATCGAAATTGTATTAATAACAAATAGAAAAATTGAAAAAAAGAACTAGGAAGAAAACAGATACAATAATATACATAATTAAATTCAACGACTTGGTCGACAATGATATTTTAAAGAACCGAAAAAGCATAAACATACCGTTAACTCGAAATAGAACAAACTGGTTTTGTAAAGGTGCGTCCAAACATGTAACACCGAAGCGTATCGTAACGCTGACGCGTAACTTACCATCATGACAAAATATCGCAACAGGACACATACTTTTCATCCGCAACAGGACATCGATACGTGATAGAGGTTCGTAACACCACGCCGTTCCATCCATCGTATTTGTTGTAATCCCGTCCAGACACGTAAGAGGGGTGCGTAACGCCGCCGCGGTACAAGCCTTTGAAGTGAAGCTGAAAAACCGACAAGCCACGGAACGATGCACGCTGTGAACCCTTTAAGGCTCTGCCACACAGAACGCGATCTATCGCCGCGGGCAGCAGTCGTGCGATCGTCGCAGCGGTCAGCGATATGGCACTGTCACATACAGTGCGATATCTTTGTGAGTGATCCAGTATTGTGTTTGCTTTCGGACAAATGGTTTCACACATCCTTGTTGCTTTTTCTTCTTAATAGATTTTGGGACAAAATGAGTAGTTCTGACGAGGATCAACTCCTTCTATTAACACTACGAAATAATAGAAAAAAAAGTCGATATTGGGTGCATGATATCAATGCGAGGGGAGAACAATTTGGGGAACACCATCGCTTGTGTATTGAACTGAACTGGAATCATATGAAGATCGGTTTTTTTAATATTTTCGTATGTCGATAGTTGATCCATAATACAAGTTTTTTTGATATAGGGAGTTATGGACCTCATAGCGACAGCGCAATTTTTGAAAATTCTGCTTTCTACCGAGAGTACATTGATGAAAAAGTTATTCTACCTTCGAAACCACTTCCGGGTACAAGCACCCCTCTTCCTCATGTTCTGGTAGGTGATGAAGGATTTTCACTTCAATCATTTTTAATGAGACCATACCCCAAAGAAGGAATAATCAATAATGTAAGAAAGAAACAATTCAATGCACAGCTGAGCCGAGCACGTCGTGTAGTTGAAAATGCGTTTGGCATAGTGGCTATGAAATGGCGTGTATTCTTGAGAGTTATAAAAACTGATGTTGAAAGCGCAGAATATATTGTAAAAGCAGCTTGCTGTTTGCACAATTACATGATATCAAATAAGAATAATAAGGAATACACATCTACTGAAACTGGAGAAGACTCTAGGTCTGTACGTGCATTCATGTCAACTAGGTCAACCAATCGAAGGTCAACTATTGCTGCAATTGAAGTTTGTGAACAGTTTGCCAGATTGCTTTGCCAGAAAATGAAGCATGCAACAGAAAATTAAATTTTGTTGCTCCTACTTTTAATAAAAGTCAAGTATTCCAAGTGTGTGTCAAGTGTTATAGTAATTTTAAGGGTCCCTGTTATAATAATTATTATGTATCCCTGTTATAATAATAAATATAAGCATCACTGCTATAATAATAATTATTATAATAATTATTTTTAATTAATTATTTGCAATATAAAAACGCGAGACAAATCTGATTGGAACTGACCGCTCAACTGCGCGATATTTTGTAATTATGTACAGCTGTATCGCTGCATGTGCTATGATCTAGATTGGCCCGCTGCGACAGACCGCATTCTGTGTGACATGAGTGATATAATATCATATCATACAACTAGATCGCCTGACTGACGCGGGCAGAGAACGTTTCTCGCGACGGTAACCGGCTCTGTGTGGCCGAGGCTTTAAGTTGTCACGGGGCGGCGTTACGATACGCTTCGTTGTTGCATGTTTGGACGTACCTTAAGGTGCTTGAAATAATACGACTGCGATTCTGACGTACAAGGAATTAAATTAGAGGTTTACGGAAACCTCCAAGTTTAGAAAAAAGTCGATTCCACAACCGGCCAAAATTTTAATCGGCAAAAAATTTCGCCAATTGTGTAAGTCTTATTTATATGTTTTGTTTATTCTCATTTGACATCGCAAGGTTACCATAAGCAGTCGTTCTTATAGACTTAAAAAAATACCTAATTAACTTTACATTGTTAGAAATTATTTGCTTAGAAATCAGTAACTTTTAGATTATATAATAAATAAATCTAATCGGATTTGATATATCATATTGGAATGTATTATTGTTTCCAAATGTTAGTTTAATAAATTCGCCACCACTGTCACCTGACTTGAACCCACGTAATAATTAAATGGTGTGTAAAGGTATTGGTATTTTGAAATAATTTTTCTACAGAATAGATATTTTCTATACGAGAGTGTGGAAAATACCATTTCTCCAGTTTACAAAGATGCACTTCTCCGCACTAGTGCGGAGAAGTAATTTTATTTTACGACTATTCGCATATATGGACCAAATTATATTAAATTATATACGTTATAAAAATTATATTAGATTATATGTTTTGAAAATGTTTTAGTTAATACATACAATGTCTAAAATTTTTCTTTTATGTGTTCCTGGTTTATCCAAATTTAGTGAAATTGGCGCAATTTTTATTTACATCAAGACTTTTGAACTATAATTTTTTTAGCTTCTATAACACTGAGAAACAAAAATGTTGTTGCATTTATTACAGCACTTGTTCTGGCCTAATTTTACACTTCGTATAATGACACGGTGACAAAAAATCGGTTGCGCAAAATAAAATACATATAGCAGCCCAGTCTCATAATAGTTCGTCCAGGCATAATTTTACAACTAATATATTTAAATAAAAGTAATAACACTCTCAAAACTATGGTATTGAAGAAAAATATTAGTAATATTTTTCAACAGTATAAACTTTTAAGTTAAATACGATGAAATATTATTATGTTTTGATGTCAGTGACAAGTTTGTTAATAAAAAAACATTAAGATTCGCGGTTTAGAAAAGTTGGGCCACTTCATCAAAACTGTATTACATCACCTTTATTAACAATAACAGATTTAATTCTGTCAGACATTGTATCTACCAGCTTAGCGCACTCTTCAGGGAACGTGCTGTCCCAAATTTCTTGCAATTTTGTGCGTAGATCGTTAACTGAACGGGCTAGATGTTTGTGCAACTGTTTTTTCATTTTATGTCACAATGTTTCTATTGGCGAGAGGTCTGAACTTCTAGACGGATATTCCATAACAGGAACTTTATGTTCTGTAAACCAAACTTTGACAGTTTTTTCTGTGTGACACACAGCACCATCCTGCTGGAAAATGTACTGCGCCTCAGTGCCTTGACTTATTGGTATTGACGGCAATTCACTGTCTGTCAAAATTTGTTTATATTTTTCTACTGTCACAGTACCATCTACGAAATGCAATTTTCTTACTCCCATATCACTCATGCACCCTCCAGATCATAAGAGGCGCAGGGAACTTCACTTTCCTAACCAAACAGTCAGGACGATAAGTTTCCTGTGGTTAGTCAAACAGATTTCAAATTTGGATTCGTCACCCCAAATTACCTGGCATATGCTGTAAATTAGTGCCATTGTTGAAAAGGCCAGTGCATATGTTCTCTTCCTGACGGCGATTCAAGCGACGAGGTTCGTCCACATTGTCGTGGAAGATCGCCTGATATAAACCAATTCGGGGCGTCATGTTGGTCGCGGCGCCCACGGCAAGACACACCCCGGGGGGTTGACGCTGGCGAAGTGATGCGGCAAAATAAGACGGCCAAAGACTAAGAAAGAGCCGAAAAGAAGTCCCTATCAACGGGACTTAAAGGCATCAGGACCAAATTAGGTCGAGGGGAGTGAACTGCTGCAAGTCGCGCGGGTCTTGTTTGTGGGCGGTACTTGCCTCTCGCGTAGAGACCCGCGAAAGCGGAAGCAAAGCTCGACCTACCTTCGTACGACGGTCTCGGTCTATACGATGGGCTAGTAAAGAGCGGTAATCTCGTTCGACTTGCCCCCAAAACCCATCAAGGCCATTACGCCTGCCAATTAATATTGGTGTATATTCTCTAGCTTTTCTCTGGATTTTCTGTCATTTAGTTAATAACGGCTTTTCTTTTGTCTGAAAGAGAAATCAGTAAATTCAAAAGTAAATTGTAAAAAATCAAACTTTACCTTGTAGAATTTGTATCCTATTTCCTTTATTGAGCGTTTAGTTGTGGATACTAAATATAGGAAAGGAAATATAAGGACATAGATAGGAAATACAAGGATTTTTTTTTCCAATAGCTTGCCTCCATAGTAATATAATTTCTTTTGCACTAGATCGTCGGTTTGTTGTTACAATCCTCTTCAGAGCATGTTGATTTAATCGTGAAATTTGGGATGGTCGTCGGTCAACCAGTTTTCTTCCTTTGGACTGTGCATCCAGTTTTTTATACAAGTTGATAATGCCTTGCACTGTACATTTAGCCAGTCGCAATTCCCTGTTCATGAGCATTAACAATTGATTTTCGCATATCGTCACTTAATGACACGCCACGTGCCAATGTTTTCTTTTTTTTTTGAGAAAAGTTTTACAGATACGCCCAAAACACACATTATAATATCGGTTTCCCTTTGGAACAATTAAGATTCTATTTGTTTTAAAACGCTACAAACGTTTAACCTAACATGCATTTCAGCAACTGACCAAACTATTCTGAACCACAAATCTTAATGTTTTTTATTAACAAACTCATCATTGACACATCACAACGTAGTACTCATAATATTCCATCGTATTTAAGTTAAAAGTTTATACTTTGTGTCTTACCAATAATTTGCATTAATAAAATCATTTTGAGGGCTGGAATTACTATTATTTAAATATATTAACTGTAAAAATTATGCCTCACCGAACTGTTAGGAGCCTGGGCTCGTATATTTACCCACATACACTTTCAAATATGTAATTCAAACTATTTACCCGCAAATAATCGGAGAAGAAGCAAGAGTGTTATAAAAATCAAAAATGATCTAGATATCAGTAAATGTTCTAGACTAACATCATATCTTAAGTAACAGATTGTGGGAATTAGACTGAAAAAGGCAAAAGTGTTTAATAAAGAAGAAATAGCATAGTCCCTGATGAAGCACCAAATGAAGTGTATTTGATGATGAAAATGGTTATCATTTTCGACTGGAGCCTGTTGCCAGGACAAACTTACAAAAATTATTCTGGATGATCCTCGATCAGAATCAGTCAAAGCCCGATCGATCCGACACGATTTAGTTGAGTTATCATGCTAACAAAAAAAAATTCTCAAATGGTCCACCATCGTGCTTTCTCATGACACATGGACAGGGCGGGATGTGTCTCATCCACCTCAAAATTAATAGGTGTCGTCTGGGAGACGTCTCCGATCAGAATCAGTCAAAACCCGATCAATCCGACACGATTTAGTTGAGTTATCGTGTTAACAAAAACAAATTCTCAAATAGTCCACCGTCGTGCTTTATCATGACCCATAGACAGGGTGAGGTGTGTCCTATCCACCTCAAACTCAATAGGTGCCGTCTGGGAGACATCCTCGATCAGAATCAGTCAAGACCCGATCGATCCGACACGATTTAGTTGAGTTATCGTGCTAACAAAAAATTTCTCAAATGGTCCACCATCGTGCTTTCTCATGACACATGGATAGGGCGGGGTGTGTCCCATCCAGCTCAAAATTAATAGGTGTCGTCTGGGAGATGTCCCCGATCAGAATCAGTCAAAACTCGATCAATCCGACACAATTTAGTTGAGTTATCGTGCTAACAATAATAAATGCCGACGACAAAGACACACACACACAAAATGGTTTTAAAACCATTTTTTTTTTGTTATTTTTAGGCCGAGAAACGAAAAACAAACATTAGAAAAAAAAATTTACACGATTATATTACTTTTCACGTATAGTGGAATGCATACAAGTAATAAACCAACACATAAATGCAGAAATATGTGTTTTATGCGACAGTTTTACTTTTTTTAAATAGTCAACCATCGTGCTTCCTCATGATCCATGGACAGGGTAGGATGTGTTCTATCCACCTCAAAATCAATAGATGTCATCTGGTAGACGTCCCTAATCAGAATCAGTTGAGAGCCGATCGATCCGACACGATTTAATTGAGTGATCGTGCTAACAAAAACAAATTTCTCAAATAGTCCACCATTGTGCTTTCTCATTAACCATGAACATGGTAGAGTGTATTATATCCACATCAATATCAATAGTTGTCGTCTGGGAGACGTCCTCGGTCAAACTCAGTTAAAACCCGATCGATCCGACACGATTTAGTTTAGTTATCGTGCTAACAAGAAATTTTATTAATGCCGACAACAACGACAGCGACGACAAATACACACACACACGCACACACACACACAAAATAGTTCAAAAACCATTTTTTTTTGTTTTTAGACCGAAAAACGAAAAATAAACGCTAGAAAAATTTTTTACACGATTACATTACTTTTCCGCGTATAGTTGAGTGCGGAAAAATAAAAAGAAAACCTATTCATTGTAAGAATTTCTTACACTGAAAATCACGATGTTTTATGAGAAATTTGTCAATTCGTCGGTGATAGATCTTCGTAGCGTAAATAGGCTACCAAGTAGATAAATTATTATAAAAAAAGTAAAATTATAGTAGATAAATTATTATATAAAAAACATTTTATACTGTTAAATACTGTTAAACAGTATAAAAACGAATTTAATTAAACTCTCTGTTCTCTCGGTGTAGTTATAAGTTTGCATTTTAGCTGGTTAGAATACGATAATTTATGGGGAAATAATATCATCAAAATTAATAGAATTCTATGAAAAACGATCATTATAAAAATGCATTTCGTTGTTCCTACAATCGTAAAAACACTTGTGGAACGAAACAAAACGTTAACAGAATTAGGAAAAGCTTTCAACGCATGACAAAAATTCCACCGAAATCTACGTCCAGTATATATTTAAGCACCGTCGTTTATTTTTATGACTTAGACCATTAAATCCCATTACCTACATCTCTGCTCCTATAAACCATCTCATATTATTTCCCTTTTCGTAGCAAGCAGCACGAATTACCTACCGCTCACCGGGCTATATTTATCCTCTTCCGGATATTTTTGGATGTCATCTTGGCTATTTTAGGTACCCGGTTAATTTGAATTGCTTCTTCCTCGGGTATTTTTAGAAATACAAGACAATGAGTTTCTATTTCCGCCGATGGTATCACCAGAAAGTCCCCCGGTTTAAAGTTAGTTGACTGCTATGATTAGTTCCAGTGATGTAAAGTAATGTACCGTGTATATAATTCATTAATAGAGTAAAATGGATCCGCTCTTATTTTAGAATAGTGACAAAAATGACAGGCCTAAAGCTGGCACCAGACGGCATCTAAATTTATTGTCAACAGTGACTCACCCCCCCTTGGGAAAAGCATAATGAGGCAATTCTGTCGGGTTAAGTCAATTATGTTTATTTGCATTGTGTGAAAAATATAGGATTAAATAAATACGAGGGGGCGTCTTGATAAATTCTCCTAGTCTAGCACAGAACTAATTAAGATTTAATTAAATTCAATATAATCAACTTTCAAACATACACTAGGCATAACAATTAAGGGACGTAAAGAATTCTAAATTTTTAGGTGATTTTCAACTTGGAGAAAAATAGTCAAGTTTCTAGTTTTCAGATTTTGAGTTCAAAGTTTTTACCATCACCATTTCTTTGAGTAATCATAGGAAAACCATCGGAGAAATAATTTCCAAATTTGTGCTAGTATTTTAAAAGGCCTGCGGTCTTCGATAATTTTTTTTCAGTGATTTCATCATAAAGCTTTTTTAGCTTAATTTTATATCTTTAATTTGAGCGGTCTAAAACCTTGTACGATTATTTTTCGCTGAGTTATCGTCGCTCAAAGCAAAAAAGTCAGTTAACTAATAATTAATTACTCGGGAAATAATGCAAACTGCAAACTATTTTTTACAAGTCTTAGTTATTGGTTTTCGATCATCATAATGAGGTCATCAGTCCTAAGACTGGTTGGACGCTAACCTCCAGCTTCTCCTATCTTGTGCTAACCTACGCATTTCGCTAATTGTGCTACAACCTACATCCCTTACTATTTGCGAGCAGTCTAATCTAGGCCTACCTCTGCCTTTATTCACTCCTATTTCTGCCTCCAAAATATCGCGGACTATTCCCCCATGTCTCAGCAAGTGGCCTACCATTCTATCTCTTTTCTTTTTTATGTTTTTCCACATACTTCTGTTCTCGCCGACTTTCTCCAATACTTCTTCGTTTCTAACCCTATCAGTCCATGGTATTTTCATCATTCTTCGGTAACACCACATCTCAAAAGCTTATAATTTATTCCTACTTGCTTCCCCTACCGTTCAGGTTTCGCAACCGTATAATGCCGTGCTCCATACATATGTTTTCAAAAATCTCTTCCTTGTTTCTAAGTTTATTACCCCCGAGCATAAAAGTGCTTTCTTTTTGTTAAAAGCTACTCGACCCTGCGCTATTCTTTGTTTTATGTCTTTATCGCTTCTTCCATCCCAATTTATTTTACTTCCTAAATAAGTGAATTCTTTAACTTCCTCCAATCTTTCATTATTAATTTGTACTTTCGTTTTTGCTCTGCTCTCGCGCCCTCTGCACACTAACACTTTAGTTTTGTTTTTATTCACCCTCATTCCGTATTCCTCTGTCAACACTGCCTCCATTTCGTTCAATGCTGATTCTAATTCGTCCTTACTAGATGCTAATACTGCTATATCATCCGCGAATCTCAGCATTTTTAGTTTCTGTCCCTATACTTTAATCGCGAAATCCATTCTATCTTTTACCACATTAATCGCCTCTACGATGTACAGATTAAAAATTAGTGGTGATAGCGTACATCCTTGTCTTACTCCTTTCCTAATACCTACATCCCTTTTTTCCCCTTCTACTTCTATAACAGCAGTTTGCTCTTTGTATAGATTGTGTACTACTCTCCTATCTCTATACTTCATCCCCGCGCCCTTTAGTATCTCGAACATTTTTTCCCATCTTACGTTATCAAAAGCTTTTTCTAAATCTACAAATCCTATATAAGCGTTCTTTCAGAATCTACATCCGGCGCTATATTGTTCTTTAGCCCCCTTAGTGCTATTTCAAATTCCTCTCTCAATATAGGTTTTCCTACATCTTCCCTATCGATGCTAGATTCTTCCTCTAATATTTCTCCTAATTCCTGACCCTCGTATAAATTTCCTAAGTACTGCTTCCATCTATCCGCTTTCTCCTCTCTTCCGATCAGTATGTCCCCCGATTGACTCCTAACGTTTCTACTTATTGTTCCTATATCCCTGAAGTTCCTCTTAATTATTTTGTAAGCCTCATCGGTCTTACCTACTTGCAGCTTATCTTCTACTTCTTTGCATTTATCCTCTATCCATTGTTCTTTCGCTTTTCTACATTTTATAATGATTTCCCACTTTATTGTGTTATAAGTTTTCAGTCCTTCCTCGTCTCGTCTGTTTTTGTAGCCTCGTCTCTTTTGCATTAAGTTTAAGATTTCGTCCGTTATCCAGGGCTTCCTAGCTTCCCTTCTATCGTGTCCTAAAACGTCCGTAGCCGCGGAATCTAGACTATTCTTGATACCCTCGCACTCAGTTTCTGCGTTCTTGATTTCGTCATTACTCGCTTTATTTATTAATTAATCTGTTTTCTCCTGGAACTTATCTTTCATATTCTGATCCCTCAATATGTCTAGATTTATACGTTTCTTATCCTTCCGGGTTTTCAGATTTTTGAACTTTAATCTAGCTTTCATGACTACCAAGTTGTGGTCGCTGTCTACATCTGCTCCTGGAGAACTCCTCGATAACAAAAAAAAATTCAATACAAAAATGTTGATTGAAAAACAGGTAAAAATTGCGTATTTAGGGATATTCGCTTCACTTAGCATAACATTACAAATAATGAATAGACCAAGGATGTTGACTGTTTGTTTTCAACCTCAAAGTATCCCAAAAAAACCCTAAAAATTTCAAAGCGCTGCGATTTTTATTTCATTGTGTTCGAAATTATTGAATTTGTCGGTTTTGCTAAGAATCAATGCACGGATGAATTTTTCACTAAAATGTTTTCATCAAATCAGAATTTTTTTATCAAAAAAATGTTAATTATTTTAAGAAACAAAAAATAAAAATATTTGAAAACTGACATTTTTACTTTGAACGACGATATCTCAACGAGAAATCAAGTACAAGGCTTTTAGACCGCTCATATTAAAGAGGATAAAATTATTTAAAAAATCTTTATGATGAAATCACTGAAAACAATTTATTAAGTCCGTGGACCTTTTGAAAGGCAAGCAAAAATTTGGAATTTCTCTTCCGTTGGTTTTCTTAAATGATTAATTAAAAACTGGTGATGGTAAAAATAATTGATTTCAAAATCTAAAAACTAGGAATTCGAAGCTTCAATTTGCTTTTTTTAAAATTGCTCTACGACTATTTTTCCCCAGATTACAGCCCTTTGAAAATGGCCTAAAAATTTAGAACTTTTACGTCCCTTAATTTTTGTGCCTAGTGTATATTTACTAATGTGTACTTTTATTTAAAACAATATTCCTAAGGACTCATTTGAATTGTTTCCTTCCAGTATTTACTATGCCACTCAATGAAAATCTCTTTGCTTTGAAATGTTGCTTTAGTTTCAATAATCAGAGAGAGTAAAATCTAGTGAATAGAGGGATAAGAAACTAGCTAGGACTAGGCTCTCCACAAACATTTCGGCAAAATATTGTACTTCGCGCGACGCACGTTTCAGCAAAGGCACTGATTTCATCAGCAGATTATTGAAGTTGGACTAATTTTAATCATTATGGTAGCGTCAAAACGTCCAAATCTAGTTACTCTCTCCCCAAAGAAGAGGATGATCAATTAATTCAAAACTCAATCCTTACCTGAGTCCTAAATCCTACTCAATCCTGAAAATTATTGCATATTTATAGGTAAGGAAAATATCCAATTAAGGAAACCATCTAAAGACGTCACAAAAAATGGACTGAGGTGAGCTAATGGACCTCATTTTATAGGAATTAGCCTTGGTATGAGCCATTTTCGAAAAATGTTCATCTTGAATATATCTAGCTATGATCTTTAGATAATCGTTTAATTCCATAACGGAATTAAGGCAGACTACTCGTATCAAGTTCACTTTTATTTTCCGAACGATTATTTGCAAACCGAAGATAACACACAATTGTTTTTGAGGCCTATATCGCGAGGTCGCGGTAGCCTTTTTTGCAAGTGATATTCCGTTACATTACGCCAATTTCTATAGCGTAAATGCGCCAAGAACTCCCTAATCCATCTGCATTGTACTGTACAAGAAACATATATGTTGATCAGATATACGAGGACGTATTGCAAAACATTGGATCTCATGTTCGGGAAATTTTTCGTACTTCATTGTAGACGAAGGCACTGACGCATGCGGACATTCTGTGGCAATTTTTTTTACTTGTGCATTAAAACCTGACAGTGTTAGTGACAGCCATTTAATGGCTTCTAAGATATTAGACAGAACTAACCATAAAACAATTGTAGATTTTGTGCAATCAAGGCAATTGTTGAGGATCTGCCAGGCATACCCTTACCTCCTGAGCCAATTGTCACAAAGATGGAGTACTCGGTTAGAAGTTGTAGCTTTATTATGACAAGCTTTTTAAAGAACTAAAGCGTGTTATCTTTAGGTTTGATCCCAAGGAAAGCACACAGTGCAGAACTTCTTGCAACTACAAAACATGCGAGATGATCTCCATTATTATTAATCGTAACTATTGCGCCTTAATTACTGCAATAAAGGAACTGGAACATGCATTATCGTGACAATAATAATTTATGGTATCAGTTGCTGCTAAACGAAAAATAAACAACCACAAGACACACGTGAAATCAGTACTGTCAAAACTTGTTTTAAGCAAATCTTGATATATTTTCGTAATACGAAAAATCCTGAATTTGGAACACATACATTATGTATGTTCATTTCTAATGAGTAAACATCAATAATTATCTCCTACTTTACTATAATATAGTCCATACATAGTTTGGTGACGATAGACGCTGAAGGGATTTTTTATTGCGTAAAATGTTGTAGTACACAAGTAATGAGCGTCGAGGTTTTACTGGAGAAAACTTTTACTGGAAAAATACCTAGTACCTGCTTATATTTAATCAACGTATAACACGATTTGAACCAATATAAATAACGACGTTCTGTTTCAAAAAAACTGTTAAACAATTTTGAATAAAGCTGTTTTGTTAAAAATTAAACAGTTTTAAAACCTTAAAACGGACTTTTCTGCACGTAGAATACCCCTATCTCGAAATTGAGTGGCCGAGAAAAAATAAACCAACACATAAATGCAGAATATGTGTTTTATGCGACAGTTTTACTTTTTCAAATAGTCCACCACCGTGTTTTCTCATCCCCCATGGACAGGGTGGGGTGTGTCCTATCTACCTCAAAATCAATAGATGTCGTCTGGTAGACGTCCCTAATTAGAATCAGTCGAAACCTGATCGATCCGATACGATTTAATCGTGCTAACAAAAAAATTTCTCAAATAGTCCACCATTGCACTTTCTCATGACCCATGTACAGGGTAGAGTGTGCTCTATCCACCTCAAAATCAATAGGTGTCGTCTGGGAGACGTCCACGATCAGAATCAGTCAAAACTCGATCGATCCGATACGATTTAGTTGAGTTATCGTGCTAACAAGAATAAATGCCAACGACACACAGCAAAAATTTTTGTTTTTAAGCCTGTAAGACGTAAGTTTATTTCCTTAGTCTAATTTATGGGCCCGCTGTCACACCGACGCCGGTGACACTACTCCTATTAAGATAAGACCGGTTGAATATGAAATACACAGGCCAGGCAAAGAAATGATGTCAGCAGGCACATATTTTATAAACAAACGCCTGAAGCCAATAGTCCCTACATCGGTCGATTCATTATGTATATGGAGTGCCTTTGTGCGTGCAGTTAAAAATAAAACTGAATTGTATTAAAAATTGTGTTCTTTATAATAATTCCTGGATAATCATCAATTGGTGAATTTATTCGCTGAGCATTCCATTATCTCCTAAATATCAAAATTACTATATCTTGACTGATTTTACGTTTAATCACTTAAGTATTTCATCAAAATATACAGGTCGAAATAGTATAACTTTAGGATAGCTGAGCTACGCAATCCTTTATTTCTATTTATCGCTATTACGGAGTGCTTGAGCCGTTTAGCGTGACCCTGGGATTTGCTCTGCGGAGTGCTTGAGCCGCTGGCATAACCCTTTCCTATTTTTACCTGACGGAGTGCTTGAGCCGTTCAGGTTGCTGTGGAGTGTTTGAGCCACAGTGCATCCTATATTTTTATCCGTTACCTCGCTTTCTATTCTATAAGTCTTTGCACAACTTAGCGTATCCTTAATTTTGCACTAGTGGGTGACAGACACGAAGTGCCTTATAACGATAAATTAAGCTTTAGAAATAATAAAACTTTTAATGAAGATCTATGTAATTATATTAAAGGCAATTTTTGATAAAAAAAAAAAAAACATATGGCGAATTGGTTGCTCAGACTATTGTTTTGTTCCAGGTATCTCACTTGTCTTGTCGCCTTGCTCAGGAGTACCTTCATCTTTAGAACATTAATTAAGTACATTTTTTTGAATATTATTACGCTCTGCTTATTCTCAAACCTGACATTATAATTGGTTTATTTATTTAGTTATTTTTTTACATTATTATTTAATTCCTTGGCTCTTAACGAAATATGGCTCACACATTATAATTTGTTTATTTATTTTTTTTTTTACATTATTATTTAATTCCTCGGCTCTTAACGAAATATGGCTCACAAGCCGAGAAACGAAAAATAAACCCAAAATAATTTTGTTTTTTCACTTTTTCTGTACACGATTACATTACTTTTGCGCGTACAGTAGAGTGCGGAAAAGTAAAAAATGGTTCTTATAAACCGTGCTGCATGTCACACAGGCTGTACGATTATTCGTACGGCTATCAATATTCGAGCAACGATTGATTCGATTCACCACGAGTGGCTGGTATCCAGTTGCGGCCTTCTCTTCTTCGTAGTGGTAGATTTATTTCGGTCGGAATAGGCAGTAACTGAGGTTAATAATAAACTGGAACATTCTATTTGGGTCTAAACAGCCCACGAAAACCTAT
Organism: Rosalia funebris; assembly: GCA_037954035.1. Taxonomy (NCBI): domain Eukaryota; kingdom Metazoa; phylum Arthropoda; class Insecta; order Coleoptera; family Cerambycidae; genus Rosalia; species Rosalia funebris. The sequence goes on along the minus strand of JAZFAV010000011.1, from coordinate 10,319,753 downwards.
ACGCAACATTGTGGAGCACATGTGCAACTCCGGTCCAACTCTATTTGTGAATCGCTATGAAAAAAATGGATTTATTTATAATAAAGATTTTCTATTTTCGTCACAACCTTGGCGTTTAACATTCCGCTCCGTGTTGCCACATGTAGCTCGCCCGATAAAAACAATGGAACTGTTGCATGCAGCGGGGCAGAACTACACGTGACGCCGCCGGCCGCCTTCTTCGTCTGTTTATCGCCTGTCTCCTGCTAATTAATACGTGAAAATGCCCCGATTGAATTTTTCGGGTTCTGTCAGCCGTTTGGACATCGGATTGAAGTCGAGATTTGAAACTAGAGCGATTACATTTATTTACTTCCTTGCCAAGTCTTATTTAACCCGTCGCCAGTGGCGTACCGCCGAGGAGATACGTTTATATCGCGGGAAGGTTATTTTGGCTCTTACAAAATTAATTATGGTTTGTATAATGATTCCTTGCGTGTGCGTCACAGGTAACAATCGTATGAATCACTCAAGTGACATTTTTTAACAATGTCGTGCCGAAAACACATTTTAGGGTAACAGTTAGTACAATACAAATCTATGACAGTCAACCTATGACAGAGTAATGAAAAGGTTCTCCACAAAAACATTCAATGGAAGTGATATTTCCATCAAAATAAATGAAATAAATTCAACAAAAATCAATATAAATGAAATAAAAATGAAATAAAATTTACAGAAATATTAGGACGCCAATGACTCAAATTATACAATAAAGCTAAGATGTGACTTCATAATTACATTTTGTTTGGCAAATTATTAACTGTCTATGCCATACGTAGTTGATTGAAACATATGTCGCTAGACATACACTATCGGACAAAAGTAAAGCAACACAGTAATGCAACAATAAATAACATTAATTATTTGCGAGCAGTGCATGCAAACCTCAGCATATCGCATTGCCATAATACGTTGCCATAGATTTTTTTGCTTTGTTTATTTTGACAGTTCATGGTGTTTTACAGAAAATTGTCGAATTGAGCTTATTCACAAGCGACAAAAGTAAAGCAACAGTGTCAAACTTTGATCAATAAACAGTGTGTTATCGTTTTATTGTGGATTTGTGGGCAAATAACATTTGACTGCATTAACTTTAGTATGCCTAGTGGAAAACCAACGTCTCTTGATTTGAGGGAGAGTATCTTAAGTGCTTTTCAGAGAGGCACCTCAATGGGTGCCATTTCTAGGCAACTGTCGCTATCGAAGTCAACCATATCGAGGATAATATCAAGGTACCATGCAAGAGGACATTTGAATAATAATCCGAAAAGTGGAAGACCCAGTAAAACAACCGTACGTACAGACCGGCTCATAAAAAGAATGAGTGAGAATGACCCTTGGCTGTCTGCCCCTAGGATAAAAAGCCAATTTGATCAATTGAATATCAATATTAGAACCATTCAAAGAAGGTTGGTAGAACTATTTAGTAGAAGACCTGCCAAAAAGCCTCTGATTTCGGCTAGAAATAGAGCGGCCCGGCTAGCATTCGCTCGTGCACACTTGAACTGGATTGCAAATGACTGGCGGAAAGTCTTGTTCAGCGATGAAACGAGATACAATATTTTCAATTCAGATGGAATGAGGCGTGTTCGACGTCCAGTGAATCAGATATTCAACCCAAAATACACTACGCCTACAGTGAAGCATGGAAAAGGAAACGTCACTCTTTAGGGTTGTTTTTCGATGTCTGGTGTGGGTCCTATCCATTTCATTGAAGGAATAATGGACCGTTTAGTATACAGAGATATTCTTCAAAATGTTGCCATTCTTCATAATGCTGCCATATGCAGAATGGAATATGCCATTACGGTTCGTTTTTCAACAGGACAATGATCCGAAACACACATCTCATTTGGTAAGAGATTGGTTTCACGACAATTGTATTACAGTTTTAGACTAGCCATCACAATATCCCGACCTCAACCCAATAGAAAACCTTTGGGAAGAGGTCGAGAGAAGAATAAGAATACAAACGCAACCTAATAAACAAGCTTTAATGGATAACATACAAGAAGTATGGTCCAATCTGCCAGCTTCTGTTATTACGAACTTAATATCGTCTGCCCAGAAGGTGTGCTAAAATCATCCCCAATCGAGGCTATCCCATTAACTACTAAATAAATATAAGGTTCAGTGTATTGTTAAAATGTTTATATTGAACTGAAATAAAATATTTCTAAGGTGTTGCTTTACTTTTGTCGCATTGAGATTGTACACAATTTTGAAAAAATAGTGTCCATCAGCCACTACCATATCACGAAAAGATAATAATGCACCAAACTTGTAAAAAATAATATCTTACATGTTCTATTTGTATAGCAGCAACAACAACATAATCAATAGTCACAGAATGACTCACTGAATTCCAAAACACAGCAAGATGTTGCTTTACTTTTGTCCGATAGTGTACGTGCTGGTAGATAATTGTGGCATATTAGTAACAATTGCGAGTGGTGTAGCATGTGATCCGAGCGTCGTCACTAAATTGATACACGCTCAAATATCCATTATACATACAAGTTGTATGTATTGTAGCTTCGTACATATTGTAACTTCAACAAAGGTGTCAAACAAGGAGATTCATTGTCTGTGCTGCTTTTCAATAAGGCAATAGAACATATACGAGCAATAAACAAAGGTACCATAAGATCGAGAAGAGGCCGACTAGTAGCGTACGCAGATAGCCTAATACAAATAATTGCTAAAACAAGAAACACTATGGTCAGCATTTTAGAAGAAATAGTGGAGTGAGGTAAGAAGATTGAAGTGAAAATAAACAAGTAAGACGAAAGTGAAAACGAAAATAATGAGGATAGGAACGGAACTAGGAAGTAGGCCAATTAAAGTAGAGGACTATGAATTTGAGGAGGTGGATAGATTCACATATCAGGGAGTCGTACTGTTCACTAATCGATATAGATCAACTGAAACTAAGGAATAAAATATATCTGCCAATAAAGCTCTGCAAGCAAACAGGGGGCTACTAAAGAATAATACATTAATCCGAAAAACTAATATGAGAATATATAAGACCCATACAGAGGAAATAACCATGACATGAAAAGAAGAGGATAGAAAGAAAGTCGCTGAAAGCAAACTCATGAGAATAATATTATGCCCAATACATACGGCACATGGAGAATACAAAAGGAGAACCAATTAAGAGGAGAGAATATAATAGGAATAATTAAGGAACAACTTCCAAAAAAATGGCTGGAACATGTGTGGAGAAGAAACCGGTAAGATGTAATAAGGGTAATAATTAGAGCTGTATAATCAACGCCGCGTACATGTGGCTTGCGTTTGGGAAGGTGTAGCAGGGGCCTCGAGCACGTGAGGGAGAGTTCAATTCACGCTGTAAACAAATTAGGTATCACAAAACATTCGATTTGTCCTAGGTATCCAGTTACTGTTTAACATTGAGACCGTGTGCGTCTGCTTCGCGAAAGAACTAAATTACTTTGCGATCGTAATTATAGTCTGTTTCATCTCTATTTACCAAATAAACTGTCTTATCTTGCCGACAGACCGAGCCGCCGAATACATACGGGACCGCACTTATGCGTTTTCATGTGGGCAGAATAATAGGAACACTATATTTTAAATCAAAATAATATTTTATACCTTGTCTGTGATTTATTAGGTATGTGCTCAGTCTAGCCAACCATTCTTTTTAAATAAAAGTGATTGTTGCCCAGCAAAGACCACGGGGAGGTATGAGCGTATTCCTGGCCAGGAAGGGAAGGGTCGGATTTGGGTTTCGTGTAAGCATAAGCACAAGTATAAAATTTAACAAAAAATATATTCTTTAATATAGTAAAATAAAGTAATATTAGTAAAATAAAATAGCATTTCTATGTCTTGCTTATGTGGGGTAAAACAATCGATGGGATTATAAAGTAAGATATTTCTTTTACGAATAAAAAATATACAAAATTATAATAAATTTGCATAACTTATAACTCAAAATAAACTTCTTTCTTATAAAGTAAAAATATATAATTGAGAATATTAAACAATATATCAAAACACAAATATAATTATTATTGGCACTAGAACATGCAAATGCATTATAGATTGGTTAAAAAACAAATCATTTATTTACCTATTCGTCGCCAAATTATCACTGGCTCAAAGGTCAGTATCACTACTTTCTTCACCCACATTTGTGATAAACCGGTCTTGATTAGGGTTTATGGCTCTTCCGAGTTCAATGTACTCATCTTCAATTTTTTTACATGCTCTATACATTTCTTCCAGTTATCTGGTGATACATTCTCTACCTCCGATTTTATAATATCTATAACTTTTTTTATCAAATTTAGGAAACTTATTGTTTCTTCGAATTCCATGCTTTAATTCACTCCATATTAATTCAATCGGGTTAAATATATAAAAATACGGAGGTTATCTTATAACAGTGTGTCAATGAGCTTTAGCCATCTCATCGATAACATATTTGTTAGAAAAAATATTATTTTTTACTATTTCCAAAAGTTGAGCCTTGGTAAACTTTTTCTCAAATGCTAAGTTATGATTTTTTTTTAATTTTTGAATTTCTCCTTTCTTAGTGCTTGTATTTGGAATCTTATCTAAAAATCTTGAGTGGTATGGGGCGTTGTTTAAGACGATAACGCTATTCAACATTCGAAAGAAAGGTATCTCTAAACCATTCCTCAAAAATGTCAGCATTCATATTTCGATGATAGTCTACGCTTGAATTCTCCAATTTCATTTCACTAAGATTGAAGCAAGTAGGAACCCATCCATTCTCAGTACCACAATGTAGAATTAATAATATTTTTCCTCTACTTGGAGGCATATCTACTTTACATCTGTCTGAACTATCCGTCCAGCCTCTTTTGACTGTATCATGTGTGTCGTACCAAGTTTCATCCAAGTAATAAATCGGTCTTTGTTCTTCTCTAAATTTTTTATGCTTTCGAAGTATTCCATACGCCACAAAACAATTCTACGACTTTGCATTATCGTCGCCCTTTTACTGATCATTTTAAATCTAAATCCTATCTTTTTAAGCCATCGCCAAAGCGTTGTTTTACTAATATGCAACATACCATTTTCCTTCAATTCCATATGTAATAAATCGACAGTTGGAATATCGCTTTTTTATATTTGTCATAAATTGTGTCTCGTAGTAGTTTTACCTGTGATGGATCAATTTTCTTTGGTATTCCTGCGTCGTCTCGTACTTTTATTTCCCTGGCTCCCTTTTGAAGTATTCTATAAATAATTCATATCGATATTTCTGTCAAATATGACGTTTTCTCTACAGCTCCTTTCTCTCCCTCGCTGGTTACTATATTTTTGTATACATTTAATACAATTTGTTGTGCTTGTTTTCCTAAATGTTGTACACCTGTTTTGTTATCCACTGCCGTCGTATTAAAATCTTCGTGAATTTGACTCGTGCTAGGTTGAGGATCTTCCCACGGTTTGAACATTTTACTATATTTAATAACCACACTTATTAAACAAAATTATTATTGAAGGGTACCATAAGTCACAAACTGTTAAATAGGTACCCACTAAATCACAATATCTATCCCCCAAAATATAACCACTCTAAAATACTAAATATACACCACGAAAACACGATATATTAAACAGCACAAAAGTCTCAGAGTTAAGTTTAATCAAAGACGCGTAAAAATTGAATATTAGAACTCTGCATCATGTGCTCGAGGCCCCCGCTACACCTTCCCATACGCAAGCCACATGTCCGCGGCACCGATTATACAGCTCTAGTAATAATGGAATGAGAACCAGCATGTAAGAGATGTGGAAGCAGATCAAGATCAACTTTGATACAAGAAGTTAAAGACGACCTCAACAAAATAAGAATCCCAAAAAGTGAAGCCAGGGATTAAAAAAGCTGGCATAATATACGTAAGAAAATCAAAAATTTATAGGGAATTGACCATCTCTAGAAGTTAGATCTAGAAAGCTTTTATAAACGGCGCTATCCCACTTGTAGTGTTAAGCCAACTATACAATATACATGCATACATATTGTAGCTTAATTAACTTATTATTTAGGTACAAAATAATATTTTTTTAACATAATACAAAACTATTCTAAATTAAATTTGTTCAGAGATACCCAATCATTAAATTGACTAATTACTATGTTACTACTACTGTCCAGTTGAATTTGTCAGGCAACCAGAGCTATTTAAACTAGGCAACTGGGTTTAAACATCAACCTCAAATTGCTGACATGTTTAAAATTGGTTAAGGGCTTGTATTTATGACCTCACTGTACTGATTTAATGTGAGATTAATTTAATGGATACTAAGACTGTTATATTATGCAGGCGAGATAAACGAATAGCACAATTCAAACACCAACCAAAATTAAATCAACTTAAAATTAAAACTAGCCTTGGAAATCTAATTGCATATTTCCAATTTGCAGCTACACTATTTTCATTACGTAAACAGTAAAGTAACAGCATATCTGCATGTTCCTGGTGAGTAAAGTCTGCTTTGTCTGCTACCTAAAACTTCCGTGATCGATCTACTAAACATTATACTATAAAACTATAAACGTTTATAAATGGGTCGCACTATCTAGTGACATTACATTGAAAATATTTTCAAGAATATTAGAAAAGAAGATTAAGTTGGAAATCTATCTATAAAATTACGTACGCTAATATCCATTTGAATGTTCTGTTTTAAATACTTAAAAAGGAGAATTCATATAAAATAGTCATGTGGTCACCGAATTTGAATACTCTTAATATTTCTTTCCAGTTCAAGTAATCCCATCAATTCAAGTAATACGTCAACAACCGTCTAGAATCCCATTAATTTAAAAGCTTACATCACAATCAGACCAACATCGTTATAATGTGGGATAAAATTAATATCAACATTTCAATTACCTAATAAAACGAATAATAAATAATCAGAATAGTTTCAGTAACTGGTGCACTAGGTATACGCAAATAAATTACTCGTTCTATTCTCAACCCTAGTAAACAAAATATTAATTTTGGTGACATAGCCTATGTATCTTCCTCAGGATTTATTTTTGTTTTAAATTCGCATGTGTCAGTCGAATATTTCTACTTTGATGTGCCCTAAGAGTGATGTGAATCACTCGCGAACGAATGAGTCACATTGTAAAACTGTACGTGTTGCCACTCACGTGTTTTCTTTTGTTGCTGGTGGTCTCTATGACGGGTGTTAGATTTTACTTTTATAATGTATCTGTCGTTTAAATCTGATCATGGATGTTATCAAGAAAAGGTTAATAGCATTAATTGAACGCGAAGCAAGTCTGCCCACTTCATTCGATGGCTAATTTCGTTTTATCGTGTTATCTGCAAGATACAAGGAGTCAAAAATTATCCGCAATATTGACATAACTCTTCTTACCTTGTTCATACTGACCTCTGTCCTCGTTTACTTTATTGTTATGCTGTTGTGGTCGTGCTGTGGAATTTCGGTCCTAATTCCTCCATTTGTGTTCCTTTTATTGCAGATAGATCATGGCCTCTCCATTAGAAGTTAGCACCAAAGAGGAACAACGAGCAGTGATCCGGTTTTTGTGGTGGAAAGATGTATCAAGGGCCGCAATATATCAAAGACTTTCGGCACAATACGGGAACAGTGTCTTGCCGCAACGGAGTGTCTACGAATTGATTGAAAAATTCAAAAAGTGTCGCACGAATGCTACGCATGACGAAGGAGCCGAACGACCATCTACGGCTACAAATTATGACAACATTGAACGTGCACGTGACATGGCTCTGTTAGACAGACGAGTAACTATTGATGAAATGGCACATCGTCTGCAAATTAGTCATGGTTCTGCTTACGAAATCATCCACAACAGACTTGGGTGTTATAAAGTCTGTGCAAGATGGGTCCTAAAACAATTCACAGTGTTGTATAAACAAACACACTTGGACATCTGCCAAAAACATTTGGATCGCTATGGTAACGAAGGTGACGACTTCTTAGACAGAATCATCACTGGTGACGAAACCTGGATCCACCATTACGAGCCGGGAGTAAACGGCAGAGTATGGGATGGAAACATCCACAATCGCCCAGCAAGAAAAAGTTCAAAACCCAACCATCCGCAGAAAAACTGATGCTTACCGTTTTTTTGGATACAAAAGGCCCAGTACTGCAACATTATCAGGAGAGAGGCACAACAATAAACAGTGCGCATTATAGTAAGATGCTTACTGACAAGCTAAAGCCTGCAATTTGAAGCAAACGCCGAGGACTACTGTCGAAAGGTGTTGTGTTGTTGCACAACAATGCCCGTCCACATACTGCTGCCCACACTGCTGAAACGCTCCGGAAACTCAATTTTGAAGTAATGGCTCATCCTCCGTATAGTCCTGATCTTGCCCCTTCTGACTACCACTTGTTTGGTCCACTCAAAGAGGCATTAAGGGGCCGTCGATTCACCTCGGACCAAGAATTCGAGGACGTGGTGCATGCGTGGCTCGCAGCTCAGCCGAAAACCTTCTCTTCTGAGGGCATTAGGAAGCTTGTGCAACGATGGACCAAGTGTGTTGAGAAGCAAGGGGACTATATTGAAAAATGATGTTAAGTTCAGTTTCTTATTTGTATTGCAATAAAAGTTATAGCTACATTGCGGATAATTTTTAACTCACCCTCGTAAAAGCGACGGCAAAAGGGTGGCGAAACTTTGTTAATCGCTCTGCTAAATGTGCCCAGGAAAAATTGTTATAGGTAAAACTCCAAGGGGCAGTGATTTTGTGAACGAATAAATTCTGATATGAAGTTGTTCTAGATTTATGAAGTGTCAGCATATTAGACTGGACCCTTTTAGTTTACCATAAGGACGTATCAATAGACCATTAAGGGGTAATGAAGTGTTAAGACTTGTAATCACTTCGAGATCTTGCGTGATCTTGAACATGCCGTAATATATTTGTGAAGGAATGTCCGATTATTTCCTGATAACATTTTCTACAGTTCGGATCAAAGACGTATTTCTAGAGCTTCCCCCCTTCCAACTGTGGAACTTAGGGACTTAAAAAAACGAAAATTGGCACACATACGAGGTCTAACCAAAAAATTAGTTGAACGAATTTTTATAGAACCTGCTGACTGCTACATCTGTGTGAAGTAATGCGTCCGATAGCCTGGTCCTTTGAAATAGTCAGTGTCAAGTTTGAACAAGTCGTGACATGTCAATTAGCTTCCAGAGCCGGAAGAGTGAGGACGTGTTTACCGTATCTGTCGCATATCATGGTTTGCGAACACATTAAAATTATGTTTTGTTTTAAGTTACAAAAAAGTGCCAAAGAAGCTCATAAAATGTTAAAATCAGGGTATGGTGATAATGTGGTGAACTGTTTACAAGTGGTATGATCGATTTGAAAGCGGAAATGAGTCGGTTGAAGACGAGCAACGGTCGGGACGTTCTTCGACCTCAAAGACAGACGAAAACATTGCAAAAGTGGAAAAAATCCTTGAAACAGGCGATTGACTATTCGAGAGATTAGCAAGGAACTGAACATGTCGGATCAATAGCTTCCTTCTTTATCACAACAACGCGCCGTGCCACAACTCACTTCTGATCCGCAAGTTTTTGGCTGAAAAAAAGATTCCTGTCTATTCACATCTGCCTTACTCTCCGGATTTAGCACCATGCGACTTCTAGTTCTTTTCAAAAATCACAACCATGCTAAAAAAGAAATGTTTTAACACCATTCCCGACATTCAAAGGACCACGACGGAGCAACTGCAGGCCCTTCCGAAAGAAGCCTTGCCTTCCAGAAATACTTCCAATCATGGAAACAACGTTGGACTAATTTCATCGCTAGCCAAGGACAGTACTTTGAAGGAGATTAGTTTAAATTTGAAGTAAGCTTATTACTTTGTTCATAATAACAATATTCACCGTATTTCTTGATCAGCCCTGGTATATTAAATTGTAAATATAATGTTTCAGTTAATAACTAGTGATATCATCGTCAAAGTTGGCGTTGTGGCGTCATTTTTAAAATGATTTTTTAATGGCAACAGTGTGCATGTATGTACAACTTCATGTAGCTGCTTTAAATATCTACAATAATAATAATAGCAAAGGCCTTTATTAACAGTTATTAAACAAATTTAAAACAAGTAATAATACAATACGGTAAGATTCAGTCTAGTAACCTAAACCAATCTGGTAAAATTACCTAATGATGCTGGCACCTGTCGATTGTTCCATCTAACCCCACAAAGGATTTATAATTAAGTATTTCAACAGTAAATTCCACATTACTTAATCCATTACAACAAAAACAAATATTTTTAATTTTGCCTTTCTTTTCAGAAAACTAGCAGGACTTAACAGGAATGACGGTAACTCGTTGGTGTATTTATAAAAGTTATATGAAAAAGATCTCCTGAAGAACTATCTATTCTAGAGGGATCTATTGAAACGCTGTTTTTATATTTACAGGTCTTGTAGTTCTTGAAAAAATCGATCAAATTATATATTGGCCTACCAACTTTTACGCAGTACCTCTATGCAAAAGCTGACTGTCAGGTTTTTTCTGACATAAATCACGTGAAAAATCACTTAGACTTTCTGAAGTAAATTAACCCAGCCTTCTTCGACAGATTGTGACGGTAATTAGCTGTTTAATTAAAAATTAGATATATACATGGCAGCTTTAGATAAAGTCCTTTAGTTTTAATTGTATTAAGGGTTGTTCTTGACTATCGTTTCGTTTTCGTTATCGTAGCTGCTTTTAAGTCGGTAGCTTTCAGGTGTCATTAATTTTTAATTCAGGTCACGGTCGACCGACGAATATACTACCCTTGTTTCTAATCCGCGTAATTGACATTTCATTTTATTTATTACTGTATTTGTTACTTTTGTTGTGGTGTTGTTGTGGTTTTATTGTGTTTTTCCTTGAGATTGATGCTTTAATGGTGCCTCCTCAATTAATCTTTATACGGAGTGTCCTATTTAAACCGAAACGCGTGGTGTTAGCGACGCATTCTTTTATACATCACTACATCTAATATTAATTATATGTATTCTGGAATTACTTTAAATTGTGAACTGTAGTTTTTTATTTTTTATTATCTTTGTTATACTCGTATATTAGGATTAGGAGTTATCATTCACTACACCGATCACTAATTCACACATTTATTGATAATATGTACACTAAATTATTAACTTATTTTACTGTACAAAAATATGATGCCGTTGGGCACGCTGTTAAGTTACATACAGGGTGGTTTGTTTCCCTCTATGACTTCACCCAAGATGCGTACATGCGCACTGGATTCATTGATTTGATAACATTGCCTTCTACACGCAGAAGCAAGTGCTGAAATATTTTTTAAAGATGCAGATTTAAAAAAAAAACTGAAGATGCCTTCAGTTTTTTTTTTTAATTAAAGCTGCATATCTTAATAAAGGGTTTTTCCATAAGGGCGGGTCGATTTTGAAATGGAGTAAAACAAGCTGTGTGCGAGGTATTAATGAAATTCTTTTTTATTTGAAAGGCCCATGTATACCATTATGTGTGAAATATAACATCGTTCAAATGTCCGCCGCGGCTTCTCGCAGTGGCACGGATCCGAGAAGTCCAATTTGCCTCTGCCGTATAGATGCGGCTGAATTTGAGCGATGGCCTGGGTTATGTTTTCTTTAACGGCATCGATCGATTGTGGCTTATTGGCATAGACCTGCGACTCGAGAAAACCCCACAAGAAAAAGTCTAGAGGGGTCAAATCGCACGATCGTGGTGGCCAATTTACGTCACCTCTACGAGAGATAACCATACTCTTAAATCGTTCATGCATAATGTCCATCGTGGCATCCGCTGTGTGGCACGTAGTGCCGACCTGCTGGAACCACATGTCGTCCACGTCCGTATCGTTCAATTTGGGCCAAAATAAATCGGTTAACATCGTTCTGTAGCGCCCGCCGTTGACGGTTATGGCCTCGCCAACGTCGTTTTCGAAAAAGTACGGGCCAATGACGCCGCCGACCCAAAGTCCACAACAAACAGTAACTTCTTGTGGATGCATTGATACTTGATGAACCTCATGTGGGTTGACGTCGTTCCATATACGGTAATTATGCTTATTAATATTTTACATTAAATTTGACCCAATTTTGATCAAAAATGCGCCTCGTCGCTAAAGATGATTTTTCGGTCAAAATTGGGATCCTCTTCCAAATGCTCTGAAGCCCAGTCAGCGAACAAACGGCGTTGTCTATGGTCATTAACTTTGAGCCCCTGGGTCAGTTGGATCTTATACGGGCCCAAGTCCCGACGCAAAATTCGCCAAGTTGAAGTCTGAGAAAGGCCGAGTTCTTGTGCAAGGCGAGGAATTGACTGCCTCGGGTTCTCCTGCACACTTTCACGGACAGCGGCGATGTTCTCGGCCGATCTGGCGTTCCTTTGACGTACGGGTGTTGGCTGATTGTTTACCAAACCGGTCGTCTCAAATTTAGTCACCAAACGTTGGAGAGTCGACTTTGAAGGACCACCGCGTCTGCCGTAAAATGGACGCAACGCACGCAACGTTTGCACTAACGAACACCCATTTTGATAATAAAGTTTTATCATTTGGGTGTGCTGCTCAATCGTGTACCTTGTCATGGTGATTTGGCATCAGTGACTGAATAATAAACAACAGGTTAGACAAACGCCCCCTCTCTCCGCAAACAATATTCATTTCCAGTTATTCCGGATGTCTTGTTTTGCATAGAATACGTAATGTTTTAAATACACCCTGTATTTGTTTTATACATACCTTTAGGTTTCACAACTGTAGATGACAATTGAAGAGTGTAATTAAATAACGGTCTAAGTGTCAAAACCACCAATCCGAGAAAATGCACAGTATTGTTCCATTAACTTTTTCTTTGCATAAATAAAACAAAATTGAGTTATATTTATACCATTTAAATATACAGTAACAGTTTTTACAAAAAAAAAAACAAAACTTTACGTCAATACAACTTAAATGTAAAGGTAACATATTTAAGAACGTTCTAAGTCAACAAGTAGTAACACTACTAATAAGTTCTTCAGAAAAAAAAACGCTTATGGTCAGAATCAGGAAAGTAGTCAATCATCACAAAATCATCATCACAGTCACGTATCTTTCCTTAGTGGTTTGAAACTGAGATTGGGAAATTTTCTTCGAAAAACCTGGTAATAGAATCGATAAGTCAAGTTACTGTCAGCGAACATCTCTTTATAAATAAGTTCGATACAAACGATGTACGTTTAAGTCGGAGCTGAGGTAATTCCTTTGAAATACGGTTCCATGTGTAATGGCTTATTTCACGTGGAACCAGACTTACATGATCAACAACTTTCTGTTCATCTTCTTCTGTATATTTTCTGTGCTTATTTTTATTGCCTCTATTCTCTTCGTACATCAGGTCCCCACACTTTTTCTTCTCTGTCAATGTTTGAACTTGTCTACGCGTTAAGGCAACAATCTCTTAAAAGGTTTCTCGACACACTTGAGTTACTCCTCCATCTCCTTCTGGTACAGTATAATAAACCACATTTGTTCTCCTACTGTTCGCAGGATCTTCATATGTTCCATGTCTTCTTCTTTTGATTTTGCAAATATGTATTAATCCCATTAAGTGCGTGGACTGCTTTTCATTACCACCCATTTAATAGAATGCGTGGAACAACTTACATTTCTGCTTAAACGAAAGGGCTTTGCCACTCAATTTGCATTTGCAGAACACCTACAACGAAAAAAAAACCACAATAATACATGATGTGACCAAAGCCTGAATCACTTGTTCATACCATTTCTTTTGGAGGATTCTACGCATCTTTTACAATACCTCTGAGTCATGTATGATTTACGACTGTTTCTCTTTTGCTTCCTTTCTCGAATTTCACTGCCTCCCCTCTCTATCGCTTCATTTTGGTATAAAATCCACAACAACTCGTTCAGCACGTTTGTAAACAAAGACCGCAGTAAGAATATAAGCACAGAGAAGGTTATGGCATATAGACCATTAATAACAGAAAGTGGTGTGGGACTTATAATTTCTGCCATTTAGCGGAGAACAGGTGAGGCTTAAAAAGCTTTATGGACACAGACCGATATTTATGCAATTGGCAAAGCCACATAGACCACTTTGTAATGATTAAATCGAATTCATAATTTTTGGCAATTAGCCCGTTATTTAATTACACTCTTCAATTATATCTCTTATTTTGTTGTTGTTGTATTGTTCATTAAAATAATAAAAAAACATGTTTTTGCTCTTACGTTTCGGTTTTGTATAACCGTCTTCAGACAATTACATACAATATTTACAATATAAACTAATTATTAACTTATTTTTAACTACTTACACTTCTGTCTTTGTATTGGTGTGCTCTGTGGTGAAAAACATAATTCTGGAAGTGCATAAAATTACACCTACTACTGCACTACGCTACCTCCAACAGTTATATTAAACTCCATGACCGCCTTTGACCAAGATAGTTTTTGGTCGACATCAATATCAACATCAAATGTGTTTTTATAAATAAAAGCCACAAAAAATTAGTCATAATAGAAACTTCTTTTAATCGTTTATCCAAATCCATAGAAGAATACAGGGTGTTGCTTTTAAAATAGGGAAGTTGGTAATACCTTCGGGAAAACTGGGAATAAAAGTAACATACCGTGTGATTCAAAATACTGAACACACTGTATACAGTGCTTTTCGTAAAATAATGAGTAAATTCATTAAAAATTCAAGCATTAACTTTTGGGAAAAACTTTCAGATACGTAAAATTTATTAATTATTTTTAGTTGCGTATTTCTTTTAAAATATAATACATACAGGGTGATTTTTGTAAGAGACATGACATCATCTATATTTTTTGTTAAGGACAATCCTCTTTATTGCGGAATATGAAAGAACAATTAATACATAGGATACAAGAAGCAGCAATAACTCTACGAAATAATTTTTCCACCAGGATTACCAGAACCGAAATAAGGAAACGGTCTCGTTTTTGCATAAGGAGTAGAGGTAGTCACTTCGAAAATATGTTATAAACGTGATCAAATAAAATGTATAATAGATTTATGGACTTTTATTTACTTTCCCAATTTTCTATGAAGACTAAATTGTGTCTGCGCCTACTATTTTTGTATTATTCCTGGAAGTAACAGGAAATTTTTTAAAGCTTTATACCTAATTCAAAAGGCGATGAAGCATAGGAGTTTTTCAAATTATTTGTAAGTACGTTTAATGTATTCATAAATTTTTGAAATAAATCCTGGTGAATGTGCAATTAGGTTAAAGTTTCTAACAACCCTTGCAGGTTTTAGCTCCTATATTTTTGTCATATCAAACTATTTAACATCATTTTTGTTACATAACATGAACTATTATGTATATTAACGGTAGAAGCACAGAAAAATTACAAAAAAAAACTATCCTTTTTTTATTTTACAATTAGTAGTATCACGTAGTACTTCGGGAAATTAAGAAAACACAAAAACTGAAATATCTCGAAAACTATCGACAATGGTATTATGCATATTATGGTTCAACTGACTGCAAATTGTCTCTACTAACACCTTTTCAAAGGAATACGTCGCGGTACCCCGGTCGCCCTGTATAAAATTAATTTTCTTAGTCGCTATATTTTGTAACAAAATTGCCTTGTTCCTAAAGGCACACATCTATTATTAAATTTAATTTACAGAAAAGCCATGTTTCCCGAATGACTAATAAAAACCAAATTAAACATTTACAATATATTTACTCTAACAATTATAATTATGACACATAATGGTGTATATTATTTAACATGTGAACAACAAAACCAGTTAATTAATTTGGAATCTATAAATAGTTTTAACACAATGGATTTCTTATAATAATATCCCGTTCTTTACAGGCATAATTGGTAAAAATTCCGTGTCCTATTCGGGGGGGTATTATCGGGGAAGATTTTCAGTTTCTTCAGGGTTTGCAGTAAATACGTGGCCTGAAACGTAAACGGGACGTTACTTTCGGGAAATTAAGACGTCCCCGCGTCAAATTGAAAGTAACGGTTTACTGAATAAATCATAAATCACATCCTTGTTTTGTAATTATATTTCATTAGTGGAAGATTTCTCGTTAACATTTAGAAATATGTAACCAGTCGTGGCGGTTTATGAATGATAAAAATAAACAAGATTTATATTTCTAGGCGTTATTTTAATCTGCTGTAAATAAATAAGCGGACATAATTTTGGCATTATTAAAATTGTTATGCGTTAAATTCCAAATATTTTCTACTAGTGGAAATAAAATTTTAATTTGAAGACTCAAAGCATCATGGACCATGAAAAAAATAATCAATATTCAGTGTATTTTTTTTTTGCAATGTTTAGTAGATCACACCAAATTTATTGTGAGCTACAGTCGAGTAGACCAGTGGCGCGACCCCTCAGGGGATCGCGTGTAAATTTTAATGGGTCGCCAAATCGGTGTTTCAGTTAGAATTATAGAATTCAAATTGCGCGCCATTTGTGTTCTGTCAAAGATAGGACGTCAATATTTAACGACTGTCATCTACAAACTATACGACGTCAAGATGTCATGATAGCGACCCCCATTTACTGTAATAGCATTACTTTCCAAAGTATGGCCCAGTTACTCCACCGCTCCAAAATGCGTACCAAACCGTGTATCTTTGTGGATGCGTTTCTTTTTCATCAACAGCATGTGGATTTTGGAATCCGACGAAAAAGTGTTTCATAGCTGAATAAAATGTTGCAAATATCAGCATCACCTTCTTTCTTTTCTAATACCCAATTAATAAATATACGATGTTGTAAATGGTCTGTAATTTTTAATTGTTGTGTCAACTGAATTTTGTATGCTGACAGATGCAGATCCTTCTTTAAAATCCGATGTGTGGTGGCTCTTGATAGATTCAATTATTATGCACGACGTCGTTTTGTCGTTGATGTGTTTGGATACTCCCGTTTACTTCTTCTCACTGCGGCAATATTTTCATCTGACCGACCATCACGAGGACGTATTGGTACAGCCTTATCAATAACAGAACGTATTTCTTCAAACTTCTTGATCAGATTACGAACTGTTAACTCTGTAGCCGCTTCATTTTATCCAAATTTTATGCGAATTTTTCTTAATAAAGCTGTAAATGATCGCTCACTTTCATAAAACAGTTGTACACCAACTATTTGTTGTTGATCTGTTAATCGCGGCATGTTGACGTCGTATGGTTTGTAGATAGCAGTCATTAAATATTGACGCCCTAACTTTGATAGAGTACAAATGGCGCGAAATTCAAATCCTATACCTCTAACTGACGCACCCTATATAAACAACTTATTTGACTATGCATTGTTTTGCCTATAAATCAAAAATAATGCGCTAGTGTTTTTTTCATTCGCACAAGGGTATTACAAAAAAAAAATAAAACGGTTTTCGCCCTCTAGTGGCAATACCGTGCGACTTTAAAAAAAATAAAACAACAAAATGCGTCGGAAATTTTTATATCTACAACTTTGATCTCTTGATATTTTTCTCTACAATGCATAGTTTTGGCTTAAAATCGAAAAACAGCTCAAAAATACTTCAGCGCGCTCTAGCGGCGCAACTAAGCAGAATTTCGAAAAAATGAAAAGAACAAAAATTGTGGAGAATCGCAAAATATACAACATCAAATCAGATCATGTTTTCCCAAAAAACGCAAAAAACGAAAAAACGGCCAAAAACGCGTATATATATATATATATATATATATATATATATATATATATATATATATATATATATATATATATATATATGTATATATATAAAACAACCCTTTTTTTTATCATGCGCTAGTTGAAAAATATGTTGACACAACCCCAACACAACTTTCTGTATCGGTCGCTTAGCTGTAGGAAAAATTTCCCTCAATTTTCCTAATTTGAAGGAACTAAAATGTAGGACCTTTAATATACAGTGTCCCATAATTTTTTCAACCAATGTCTTCGCTATAAATAAAGCGAATTAAACATTGATAAGTTGATGAAAGGTAATTAAAGTTTTTTATACAGGGTGTCTTCCGATGCTGATGCATGTCGCAGGGCTTTGTGACACACTTTGTGGCACTTTTTAAAAAAGAATCTGTATAATTATGTCAATTAGTTATTTTTTGTTTTCATGTAAGTCCATAATATATTTTGTCAGAATAATATCAATTACGATTATACAAGTATTTTGAATATTAAATAAATATAAAATTAATTATTTGTACATATAGCAGAGTATTTTTTTTAATAATTAAAAGTAATTTTTTTTCAAATCACAATTTTTTTTATAAAAAAAAATTTGGGACATATATAATGTCACTATCTTAGTAAGAAAATGAACTTCGTTAAAAATTTTAATGAAAAAATACGGTTAGTAAAATTTCATAAACAAATATTTGTTTGTTTTCTTTCTACCACCAGTTAAGTTTATAAACTAAATAGGACAGCAATCTCACCCTAGTTTGCGAAATAAAATCGGCCCTCTTCAAGTAATTCGAAATAGCCCTCTTATTCGGGACGCAGTACATCTCGTCCCCAGGATCTTTTTTCAAAATTTTCATCCAGGTCGAGAGAAACAACACGAACTCTGGTCCGGATATGGCGTCTACTCGAAGACTACATTGAATTTCCACGAATAGACACGTACTATAAACCTTGGCTAACCACTCATACATCCTGAGGATGCCCACGAGACAGACGAAACTTCTGACGGAGAAATCCGGATTTTTACTTAAAGAGAATAGGTTGAAAAACGTGTTTTGAATGCTCGATTCTTCGAGGTTCATCAGGACGTCTCTGGACGTTACGACGATCTGGATGAGGTCGAGGCATTTTTCTACTTTATTTTGGGAACCTATCAGGGATTGGGATAGATCTGCTTCAACTTTTTCTTCAATTTTATTATGATTGCGTTTCTAAAATATCAAATATATGGTATAAATCTTGCTAAATCTTCTAATCGGTGTAAAATTTTTAAACAATTTTAATTGTCACGTACTATTTGATTCCCATATCTAGAGTAAACGTACAAAAAATTGGGAATTCAATTTCTAACGAACGGTTGGCACGAAATTTGTAATACAGGGTGGAACAGAGCAACATGCTAATTTAGAAATTCGATTTAAAAAAATAATGCAGAGATATATGTACTTAATTTGAACAGCATCAAGTATAACATTTAAATTTTATGTTTACACAGTTTTAAAGATGATATCAGGCAGGTGGCGTCCATTATTCTGAATACACTGCGCTAATCGAACTCGGAAGTCTCGTTCAACTCTTTAAAGCATTTCGACGGGCATGTTGGCGACAGCTTGAGGAATGTTCTTCTTCAAGTGAGCCAGAGTCCTAGGACGATCGTTGTAAACAAGTGATTTTAGATAGCTCCATAAAGAATGACGCAGGTGATTAAACCAGGCGACAGTTCTGGCCATTGCATTGAGGGGTGATCTCAAGAGGATGAGGCGTCCTGGGAAGTTTTACTGCAAAACAGTCATTGATACACGTGCTGTGCGTGCCGTGGCACCGTCCTGCTGGAACCATACATCTCCCACATCCATCTCGTTGAGTGTTGGCAGGAAAAACTCCTAAATCATGTGGACCTAACGGTCAGAAGTCATCAAAACTGCCTGTTCGTTTTCTTCAAAAAACCATGGGCCAATTATTCCAACTCGCGATAGTGCACACAACTGTTACACGTTGTGAATGTAGGGGACGCTGATGAAGTTGTATGGGGTTATCAGGGCTGCAACAGCGCATGTTCTGCCTATTCACGGATCCCGAAAGATGAAAGTGAACCTCATCACTGAAGAAAACAAGTGTGTCGTGAGGCATGCCAAGAAGCGCCTCACATGCATTTTCTCGGGCAACAAAATCGAGTGGATTAAGTTCCTGCACCACAGCTAATTGGTAGGGATAAAATTTTAGTTCTTCATGAAAGATTCGCCTCACAGAACGAGCAGACAACCCAACAGCAGCTGCATGTTTGCGGACAGAGCGCCGATGGGAACACAAAACAGAAAACCTTACCATGTGAATGTTTTTTACCATGAGAAACTTTCTTTTTCGCCAAATGCAGTCGTTTTTTCTTGATTTCATCACTCAAACGCTGCAATAAGTTCACATAATACTCGCCTTCTTTGGAGTCGATACACCCCTTTCAGTCCATTGTTGTGACTATTGCTTCTTCTCAGGTGTGAAGTAATGGACCCGTGTTTCATTCATGGTTATGAATCGAGGCAAACACTCGGCTTTATTCCTCTAAAACTTCGCTAAACACTCCATTGAAACATCCTCACGAAGCTGTTTTTGTTCCATTGCGAGCGAGTAATCGCGACACTCATCTTGCGCACGGCTTTTTCATGTTCAAATTTTCAGTCAATATGCGATGTACAGCATTTTTTGAAATGTACAGCGCACTTTCAGTCGACGGTCGTCCAATACCATTTTGTGGATTTTCTTCGCCATTTCTGGCGTGGTCACCTCATTTTGTCGACCACTGCGATGTTGGTCTTGGTAGCTCATACGGCCTTGTTTACACTTTACTACTCAATAGTTTACTGGTGTAAACGAAGGAGAAGACTTCCCCAGAGTAAAATCTAGCTCGCTTTGATATTGGTTAGACCATCGCACTTCGAATGAAAGTATTGTATAACATAACGATGACCAATTTTTCCATGTTTACAAATTCTCTGAGAGCGTTCACTATTCATGGCTGCCCAACAAATACTGAACAACGTAGCGTCGTCAAATTTCAAAATTAAGCTTTATAAGGTTGGTACTTTCTGCCATAGTCATTATTTTCAAACAACAACCGCCATCTATACGTCAAGTCGCGTACTTCTAGGACTACCCTCGTATGATCTGTAGCCTTGTACCTTGTACATTGATAAATTATGGATAGAGAATGTCTTGTTTGGTAAAGATTTATGAGAGACTCCTGATTTTAAAGATGAACCCAAGAAAACATAAAAAACAGAACTTTGTAATATCATGAGACTTGAAACATATTCCATTTACTTCGTTATATCACATTCATCTTCTGAAATACACTGGAAATACAAATAATTCAGGGGTTAATTTTTGTTTACCAAATATGAATTTATGGGATTGAAATCCATCGAAATAGAATACCGTCGTATTGAATACCAAAGTATCTTCCCTTCGTATGTCCATTTTTATTTAACTCGCTCTGTATATTACATGTACAAAATTTAATACTTTTGTTACAACTAACTAAATATTCTGTAATAATTATTAACTTACCTGTATCAGTATTAAAACCTTCAATAACCTCAAAATCTCGACCGCAGTCCCGTCGCTCACGTACTTAACTTTGATCGCCAGAAACCGTATGTTGTCCATATCCTGACAAAACAGGGGTACGACATTATTTTCCCTCTTTAAATTCGTTACAAATCGTTTGCAATAGCTACAAGCCGCCTTGAGCACATTTTCGTCGGTGATTGTAAATAAAATCAGCGACATGAATTCGCAAATTTTGAACGCAAATTCTAAGTCATCCGGTAGTCCCGGATTTGAGAGAATCAGTCTGTGTAACAGCTTTTCACGACGAAATGCCAGGGGAATAAGCACGGCAATGTTTTTCGACAGATCATCGTCTTGTATTTTGTGAGACATTTCCGTTGCTCTAAAAGCAAAATAAAATCAAATAGAAACCCTTACACGTACATATACGAGCCCAGGCTCATAATATTTCGACAGGGCATAATTTTATAACTAACATATTTAAATAAAAGTAATAACACTCTCAAAACTATTTTATTATAGAAAAATACTATTAATAAAATAGTTTTCAGAGTGTTATTACTTTTATTTAAATATATTATCTAATTGTAAAATTATGCCTGTCCAAACTATTATGAACCTGGGCTCGTATACACTCCCAAAACGACCTCCTGATAAGATTTATATGTTTATAATTATAAAACGTGATACATCGCAAAAGAACCTACTAGACTTCCTGACAGCACAATTTGAAACAAATCCATTAGGCACTCTCAGAATATCAACAGCCTAACTTACTTGTCTCTGGCCTTTTCATCGACATTTTGATCTATTATGATGTCCAATAACACAGATCCAGCGTTGCACTGCGATATGGCCCGTCCTAAAATGTCCAAATCGGTCTCCTCCTCTTTCAACCATTGACACAAGACCAATTTCTTAAGGGCGTAATCGCCCCTTTTCAAGATCCATACTAGTTGGGCTACATGGGGCGTGTGGATTTCATCGAAAGCCCGAGGCCATTTTGACATGATTACTAGAAGTTCGTCTCCCAACAGTAAGGTGGTCTTATTCAAGACATCCACCATCAGTATAGGGTATAAGTAGCATAAGGTTTTTAGGAGTTCCAGGCTTATCGAAAATCGCTGATATGAGTAAACTAGTGAAGATATACAGGATAGGATTTCTTGAGTACTCCATATGAGCCTAAAGCCGACATGCGTTAGGATATTACTTAATACCAGTTTGTACATTATTTCACTCACATAATCTCGACGCTTACAACAAAAACCTTAATTGACAAATTGCTTAATGATAGAATTTACGGACAGAAGGCTGTGGGATCCTGCCGGAAGGATGCATCTTTACCTGTGTATGGTGGTTTTTTCGTCCTTCTGGCAGGATTGCCGGTACTACCACCAGAAAGATAAAATTTTAAGCTAGCGCAAAAAAAAATAGTCAAAAAATTCCAACTGTAATTTTACAAATGTTTTAATTTTTTTTATTTTGCTAGGTTTTGGAAGTCCGTTTAGCGCTAAAAAAAAACCATCCGCAGTGCTCCAGTGAGGTGTTTTTAACGTTTTTCACGTATTTGTTCATCATATTGTTAGTTTGGAATTCGGTTTTAGCGGAAAAAATTAGGCGGGAACAAAAAAAAAGCCGTAAAAAATACCTCGAATTTCCTAGTACTCCTAAGTACACCCTCCCAAGTACTCGTGGAAGGACGCGAGTCCTTCCAGCAGGACGTGGAATACGGCGGATCGCTCATGTACAAAAGTTCCTGCGGAAGGTCCTTCCGGCAGGACGTAGCCCTATACACTCTATCATTAAGATTACAATAGGAAGAGAACTTCATCAGACGTGCTGAACAACAAGAAATTATTTCCATAAATGTGCGATACTGCCCCCAACAATTGTTTTAAAATCCATGATCACCTTCGACCAAGATAATCATTGATACCTCATTACATAATTATATACATACCTGCTATGTGCCGCTAAAAATGCACAGACATGAAAAAATATATTCGACCCAACCTTTGGCCAATCTCCTACGTCTAGTGGAAGTTCTAATAGTTTATTTAACACTACTGCGTCTTTTTCTTTGACGCACATTGTTGCACCCCTCTTTTCGCAAAACAAAAATGAAAACAACCTCAAGCTAGTTTCTCTTAATTTTTCCTTGCCGGCCATACTAATGATTTTATCAGACATTTGTGTTAAATTTAAAAGAAATTCTTCAAAGGCTTCCGATAAGTTCGTCTTCAAGGGCCTCCGTCTATTTTTTAAATAACCGTATTTTGCATAAAATTCGTTCATTGCTTTTAGTATTTCATGTAGTGCGTCATCATCGTCGTTACCCTACGATTATATAATTTTAGATATGTCGTAGTATATACGAGTGTATATACTACGACAGTTCTGATAACGTTATCGTGAGAACGATAAGTTCTTTACCTCTCGCAAAAAGGAAGGCCCGTAGATCAGTAACCATGGCATGCATACATTAAATACCTCGGTGGAAATAGTAAATCTTTAAAAGATGTATAGGTTAAAAGATGTATCCAAATTTATAATAAGAAGTTTCTGTACTGGAAAATTTATTCATACCAAAGTTAAAACAAGTTATTAATACCCAAAAATTTTAATCACTTACACATATTTATTATTAATTATGTTTTTAATACCCAAAAATTTTAATCACTTACACATATTTATTATTAATTCTTTACAATATAAACACCCAATTTTGTTTCACGTAAATGTCTATAATTAGATTACACAGGGTGATTTTTTAAAAGGACGCACCCTGAAACCTCGGTTTTTATAAATTCTGGAAATAGATCAATTTTCATGGTTTTGATGGAAAAAGGACGTAAGTATGGCATGAAATAAATATAAACAATTGAAAATCGCGGTTTTCACTTGTTTATAATTCCAAAATTAGTCAATCTAAACCCCGAGGTTGGATACCTGTTCAACTGTTGGCTATTTCTGCAACGGGAATTAAAGATCACTTTAATATGAGTTTTACTCGACCCTCATACCATATAACAATTAGTGAAAGGGTGGTCACCACGCTCAGGAGATTAAAATTGTGTATTTAAATTTATCATATCTACTTATATGTCCTTCCCAAAACAAAAATTGACTTATTTCAGAAATGTGCCCTTAAAGAAACAAGTTATTCAGTGTGGGCCCTTTTCAAAATTCGCCCTGTTTTTATGTTTAGCCAAGTATGCTTCACCTAAAATCGGGATTTTCAACACATTTACTTAACCCTGTATAACGAATATCGTGTCTAACGAAGAAAACTGACAGTTTATTGTACCCAAAATGATTTTTGTTTTTCGACTTTGCAAATACAAAAAATATTCTAAATTCAGAATGTACCCCGTGATTTCTCGAACGGCGTAAAGATTTTAATAACAAAAAATAAATTAAGTATTTACTTCTTTAGCACCAGGTTACAAAAAACAGCCAGTTCGTATACGGCTTTCAGTCCCTTGAAAATCTCTGAAATTTCCGCTAAATTCCTAGAGGTCGTAAGTGGCAAAGCTCCACCCATTGTTAAAAGATGGCACAAAATCTGTGTGCAATTGCCAACATGGATTTTTCCGAATATTTTCAATTTTGTTGTAGACGTCAAGATATCGAATATCCTTTCTCTGTCTCTTGCGATGTCATGTGCGTACTCCTTTATTGTTTTTGCCCTTAAATAAAAAATTAGAAGAACCAAATGGATTTTAAGGTGAATATAATTGGCATAAAGTATGTTTAGAATGTATGCCTGTATCATAATATTTACATAATAACAAAGAAAAGGGTTTAATGAAATAACTAATTTTGCTACTACTCGTATGTATTAACACTTTTAACATTTCTTTTTTATTTGTTAACCTAATTGCTTCCACGGTACTATATACGGATTTTGACACAAAAATATAAAGCAGCTTCAGAAACAGATATTAAATTTGTAAATAAATAGTTCCTAAAAAACAAAATACGGAAGTATTCAAGATTTGAAAAGATACAGCTAGCAACAAACATTTAAGAAATAGCAAATATCGAGAACTTACAATGTTTTCAGAGTTTATGTAATAACCGACAACATAAATAAGAAAAATTAAAGAAAAATGATAATATATCTAATGGCGATTTCCACATTTGATTTTGTTGTCAATTGATAATAACTTTGGTAAATGCAATATGTGCCAAAGAGTATAATTTTTTTAATCGCCTTATTAATACATCAGGTAACATAGTTAAACACTTGATTAAGAGGCTTTAAAAACAAGTATCACAACTACTACTGTATTAGCTTATTACTACCAGTGGTACTGGTGTATTAATTTCAACATGTAACCATTTGGCTTACCTCATAATTATTTGTTCCAACAATTCTAACAAATTAGTGAGCATATCATCAACGCAAACATTCTCCAATAATGAAAGATTAGTTAGTGCGAATTCTAAACTACGTGTAACTGCTTGCGCATTTTTGTAGAACAAATCGTTTTTCCCAAGCTTTATTAAAAACAGTAAATGTAATCTAAAAACGCATAAACAGCGGAATAGAAACATTTTATTTTACCCATAGTACGTACCTCATCGATTCGTAATTTAAAGGGCTGATGTTAATTAGGTTTTGAAAAGGAAAACACTGAATTAACTCTGCAAGATCATGCGGATTCAAGTTGTCCACTCCATTGACTAATATCTGGAGCTCTTGGGTGGAAAATATTTTACTCATTTTCAAACTCCTAATTATTGAATATTTATATAAACATAACCACAATATAACACGCTTTGTTAAATTATAACAATGAACTTGGCTTCGGTTAGCATTTGTTTGCAAACTAATAAGTTCATAGACACCTTCGATTATGTAGGTATGGATGTTTTGTAATTGTTGACCTTCAGATATGCCACCAAAACGATACTTAATATTTAAATAACATTTAATACTTAATATTAATCTACATATTTTTGTCTAAATAATATAATAGAGTCCGAAGATTTGAGAAATTTGTACAATAACTGTAAAATGTATATTAACTTGAATATCTTTATATAGTTGTCACATTGTCGAGAAGCCTCCGGGTTTTACTGGACGTCTTGATTTTTTTGATTTAAATATCTTCCTAGGGGATAAAATTGTTTACTCGGTTTGAGGTGCGCATTATCGATGGCGTTTTTTTTTTTTAATTCGGAATATAAAACGTTAAGATATGTATATTTTTATAAAATCCTTATAGAATTATCATAATCCAATTGGTGTATGATTTCTGCTCTGTTTTGGAGGATTTATGTGCCTACTGACTGTAAACATACAAACGCAGATTCTAACAGGTGTTGGTGTAGGCTTAAGCTTGATATTTTGCATAAACTAAGGTATATTGTACCCATTTTATCCCTATGGTTACGTCCCTGTTTGATTAAACAGGTACCAATGTTGCTATGATAATCAATGTTGCCAACAGCGAAATACAAATAGAACCGAGAAATCCTTGAGTCGTAGATATGCTCATTCTTCAAGGTATTAATGCGCATGCCCAAAGTGTTTCGTCATTAGTAACCAATCTTATAATCCAAAAAATATAAATTGGGTGCTTACACTATTAAAACAAATTGCAATTTTACAAAATAATATAAAATGGTGGTATACCTATATCTAGAAATAATTTTAGTATCAGTATCAGTAGTGTCAATGGGTATGATAGATACTCTGTATAGGCAACATTGGTTACTGAATCAGATAATACACCTATACCAATGAATCTCAAGATATGTGAAGGCTAACATTTACATACCGAGGTAATAGCGAAATTGACAAAATTAAACAGTATA
This sequence comes from Rosalia funebris, assembly GCA_037954035.1. Classification (NCBI taxonomy): domain Eukaryota; kingdom Metazoa; phylum Arthropoda; class Insecta; order Coleoptera; family Cerambycidae; genus Rosalia; species Rosalia funebris. The sequence goes on along the minus strand of JAZFAV010000011.1, from coordinate 10,292,560 downwards.
TATAAATTGTTTATTTATTTAATCAAATAACTGTACTTTGATATGAGGATACATAAGTACCTCTTTCAAAATATCAATTGTTTCCTTCAATTAATCTCTTCTCAAAGACCAATAATATAGATCAAGCCTATATTGAGGCTAATGAAGTTGGTTCATGAAAAATTCATAACTATGAGATAAATAAGTTCTCATGGTAAAGCATTCGCTACCCGATTTTGAGCAGATAAGTATTTCCAAATCTTATGTTCAATACGAAAGATAAGAAATAAGTTACTGGAACCATCTACATATATATTTTAAAATGTATATGGTATAAATTTTATTCATTGTAGCTTACGTAAGTTGTACATTCTAGGACATTTTGTGAACACCCATATTCCACAGAAAGGGCATCATACAGAGTACGGAGATAAAGCCCAGATTCAGATGGCATTGAATTTCGATTTTCTTTGATTTTTGGATATGTATTCATAACCATAAACTTCCTTCAACAATTTGTACTTTCTAATACGTGATTGTCCAAGTTTCACAAACAAATGTACAATTGAGAAACAATGTAATGAGACATTTTAGGTACATTCCTCATGAAATAGAATTAACGAATATATGAATGACTGCCTTGGTCTTGAAATGGTTAATGCTGTTAATCGACCAAGAGCATAGTTAAGATTAATTCATTATTGCTGTAGTGACGCATTAAACTGGCGCATTAGCAAGGATAATGAGTGTGCCTCGATAGCTCAGCGGTCAGAGCAACTAACCGGAAATTGGGAAAGCCGGGTTCGATTCCCGGTCGAGGAAAAATGCACTTTTATCCTTGCTATCGCCAAAGTGGTGACCCCGACGTGATGTGATTCATTCCAGTATATGCAACCTCCCTTACATCTCAAATTCGCGGATTCGATTCCCGTCCTATCCATCGCCCTATAGTCCCGGGGGTTACCGAACAACGGTTCGTAAGAATGGCGAACGCGATCATATTCCGTTAAATTGTATCGAGACAAACCATGTCTCTAGGGAGGGAGTACTGTAGTGACGCATTAGCAAGGATAATGAGTGTGCCTCGATAGCTCAGCGGTCAGAGCAACCAACCGGAAATTGGAAGAGCCGGGTTCGATTCCCGATCAAGGCAATAAGCACTCTTTATCCTTGCTATCGACGAAGTGGTGACCCCGACGTGATGTGATTCGTTCCAGTACATCCAACCTCCCTTACATCTCAAATTCGCGGATTCGATTCCCGTCCTATCCATCGCCCTATAGTCCCGGGGGTTACCGAACAACGGTTCGTAAGAATGGCGAACGCGATCACATTCCATTAAATTGTATCGAGACAAACCATGTCTCTAGGGAGGGAGTACTGTAGTGACGCATTAGCAAGGATAATGAGTGTGCCTCGATAGCTCAGCGGTCAGAGCAGCTAACCGGAAATTGGGAGAGCCAGATTCGCTTCCCGGTTGAAGAAAAATGCACTTTTATCCTTGCTATCGCCAAAATTGCCAATATTTCAGTGCAGCACATTGAAAGTCTCATTACGTTGTTTCTCCATGGTACATTATATCTCGTACTTATTGGAAGTACATAAAGATTTCATTCTTTTGAAATCTTCCGGGCTGGGCTGGTAGATAATATAATTACTTACCATTTACTTCAGAAAAGTATATTTTCTGAAATTTCTTGCTCTTATACTTTCTAACTTTATCATATTGCATTTCAACTCCACGAAGTTCGAACGCGGATTTTTCTTATTTGTGGATACACGTTACTTACAGCATTGTCCGTCTTAATGCCATTTACAGAATTTCTCTTAACGAGAAAATATGTTTGCGGCAATCAAAAATATTACTAAAAACGGAAAACACCCAGAACCAAGGTACAGCAAACATAACCTTAATCTACAATCATGACTCGAGTAAATGTTTAAAATAAAATGAAAAATATATAAAAGAATCTGAAAATATACCCTTCCTAAAGGTGCGTATACATTTGAGAGCCGAACCGTTCGCGAACCGCTTGTAAACCGCTCGTGACGAACCACTACCTGTCGGGTTTTTTTGACAAAGGCAAAGGCATTCGCAGTTCACATTGAGACGGCGTCATTTGCAGTTTGTTGTTTTACTTCTGCTCGCAAACAACGGGGCTGGCTCTATTTATTTATTGTGTTTTTCTGTATGATTTTTTTTCTCTCGGTTGTTTATTTAATAATCTGTGTACCATTATAATTTTTATATTATAATAATTATTATAGGGAGGTTATGATAGTAGGTTAGCACAAGATAGGAGAAGCTGGAGGTTAGCGTCCAACCAGTCTTAGAACTGATGACCTAATGATGATGATGAATAATTATTATAATAGAGTGGACAGAGGAAAATGTAGTCAAACTAATTGACATTTATAAAACGAAATCGTTACTGTGGAATCCTAAACACAAGGACCATTATAAAAAAATTTAAAAAGATGCTTAGAGGGAAACAGGTCTTTCTTTCCTCTTCTTTTTGCACTAACTTTCTGCTATCATCAAAGTCCCACCACCCATAACTAAAATCGTATAATTTTCCTCGCACGAAGGCATTATTTAATACAAGCGTACCGAGCAAGACTGCTGGTGGTTCGTGGTTAGTTCCTTCTTTCCCATGGATCGTGTTTAGTTGAGTAGATGTTCGCTGTAAAACTAATTTTAATAAATGGTTCACAACCAGTTCGGCTCGCAAATGTATACGCACCTTTATGCTACATAGGTATAAAATAAATCCCTGAAAATAATGACTGAACTTCCATGCTGGGCTGGTGTTGGATATAATTATTTACCATTTGCTTTAGAAAAGTATATTGCCTGAAATGTCTTCCTATTTTGCTTTTTAACATTGTTACATTATATTTTGGCTAATCCACAAATTAAGTTCCGAAACATTTTTTTTTATTTGCAAATTTACAAAAACATATTTACAATAACAATTTTTTAATGTACAGGATGTCTAGAAGTTGATAAAAACGAAAAACACTCAGAACCGAGGTGCCCTTATTTTTAGTTTAGAGAGTTAAAACACCTGAAGTTAAAAATTTGGCTAAAAAAATACAGACATCCTGTTTTCTGAGATGCCCTGTATATAATAAACTATTTTTGGTGACTTCAAATCGAATTTTCCTAAGTTGATGATTAATTTTCTCGACTCAGCCGAGCCCATTTGTCCGTGAATCCACAAATAAAAAAGGTTTTCCTTCTACCAAATTAATTCACGGACACAGTGTACACATTATGAATGCGGTTTAGGATCACCATTCAAACAACCTTCATAGTAATTACTGTTATCATTTCTTTTTTATTTTTATTATTATATTTCTCACATACACAATCATCACTCGCATCATCTGAGGAACATGTTAAACGAGAAACAATGTTAAACTAAAAAATAGAATCAAAAAATGTACAGTTTGTATTTGTGCTTGTCAACCTTTTTCACTTTACTGCTTTTATTCATAAAAATGTATCGATACAATAGGAGATTCCGTAAGTGTCAGAATAAGGTGATTACCGGGTTGTAAAACTGAACAATACAATAAACACAACCGAAAAAAAAAAATATTTAAATGGGATGATTTGTACGTGTATGAGATATATACAGCGACTAGAGAAAATTGGCTTCAATTAGTAGGATGCATTTTCGGTAGTGCTGCGTTAACATAAAAGATATCAATGATAATGATTAAAAGTTATTTCACAATCATGTCGTAAAGTGATTACAATATTAAATATCAAACGAATAACTTAACTTATACAATGGAGAGAAAAAAAACGTCGAAATAAATAAACCGGGTAAACAACGCCATACCCTGCAATGAATATAAATCATTCATACTTGCAGTTTAAGTTTTGAGGTTATATTTCGCTGTCGAAATGGCACCAAACTTAACCTCAATTTCCAATCATGATTTCAAATAAAAATGGTTAAAATAAAATAAAAAATATATCGGGGAATGAACTGAAAACACACCCTTCCTAATGTTACACAGATATAAAACAAATCACTGAAAATAACTGTACATATCTAGAGAGCTAATTATAGAGAGAATATCGTCGATATGTAATGCAGACATATAACGCCTGCCTAAAAATCAAGAGTATCAAAATATAGAGCTAAATAGAAAAACAAAATACAATAAACACGAGGGAAATAATCGGTTTCCATTGCACTTATACTTAATTGTCATTTTTGCTCCTATGCTTAGTAACGTATCAGATCTAAGGCAATTATAAAACTTTTATACATAAACATTATGTACTATTATTTCTACCAGTCAAATTATACATTTTATCACCTAAGACTAAAGTGGGGTGAACTAAACTAAACAAGACATTTCTATCGGTATAATATGATCTAATACAAAATTATACATATACATATATATGTATATTACAAGTCCATTGATGCCTCTGCAGCGTTACGTGCAGCGTGTTCAAGGTTCATGGAATAAATTCTTACATATTTTCTTATAAATGTACACTAAAATGTTTACAGTTAAAATTGATATTTGAACTACTGGCCTTTTATAATATCAGGAGCTGAAATCTGGGTGTATAATGTTCAAATATTTTGTGCAAATTTTTATATTGAAAACTAGTGTCTATCCATCTCATTCTGTTAATCCATTTTTTGACTAAATCGTAATACTTTGTCAATTAACGTGTATTAATAAGTTGGAAGTATTTTGACATCCAGTATTTCCCATTCCAAACTATTCATTCTGAATAATTTTCTAATATTTGCAAGTTCACGTAATTACAATACTAAAATTTAGCTGATTTAAGTCAAGATAAAATGAGGAATGTTTTAAATAGATTATTTTTGAATAAATAATATTTTTATTACATATATTCACACTGATATTTTGTTAGTGGGATATTTTGTCGTCACAATTATTTTTCTAAAAATGTGATTTAATCATAAGATTTTCATTTTTAATGCTGGAAACGTGGCATACATCTATCGTCTAGCCATTTTGAAGATTTTCAAACTAACGTTTATAAAAGGAAAAATTTTAATATTGTTTAAAATGTCGAGGTTTTTATTAAAATATCGACTTTGTCTGGAATTCTGACTTTTAAACTCTGAATTCCAATATTGAACTTGTTTTTCAGAATTGACAGCTTACTTCCTCACTTTATTTATTATTCTGCTTTCTAAATTTTATGAATCCTATTAAGGCAGGCAATCCTATAACAATCTGAAGGAGGAGTGAATTTACGGCATAGTATATCAGGTTGTAATTTTGATTTTAAATCAAAATACCAAGTTTAAAGTCAGAATCCAAAGTTCATCACCCCCATTTCAGCAATATCGCCTAGTTTCTAAAATTTGAATTGCAAGCCTAAATTTTGGGTTTGAAAACAACGAATTACCTGTCATATGTCACAGGGATACCAATTATAAAAAAAGTAATGAGAAAAATACTACAATTATCTCCGCTACAAAAGCATTGGAATGCCTTTGAATCATTTTATTGAAGTTTCAAGTTTAAATTGTAGAATTGAAGGGGTGGCCGCAACAACGTTATATCTACAGATTTTGTGAAACCCTGTTCCTGGTGAAACAACATTGTCTAGGAATCCTTTATCTGGGAACTCGGAGTTGCACGTGCCATTAGATAAATGATAATATAAGTGAAAAACTATTTTCCTTAAAAATGGCAGGAGGAACACATTTTATTGGGTACTGAAAAGTAGGGATTTTGGAGGTACAGCATTGTTGCGGCCACCCCTTGAATCTGCAATTTGCCTCCTGCTTTATTTAGCTTTAAAAATTATAAACTTGATAACTGAAGAGAAAAGAATGGACGATGATGTAGAATGGAAAAGGCCATAATGTAGTAGGAAATATCAAGTTTTAAGTCGGAATTTTTGGCTGCGATCGCCCCCATTTCAGAAATATCACATTTGGGTTTCAAAAATTTTAATTGAGCCAAAATTGTTGTGGCTTAAAAACAACGAAATGGTCAAAATACATTTTCGTATATCACAAACTTTATTTAAAAAAAGAAAAGAAAAAATAATGGAATGAAAAAACTATATAACTTCAAACTTTTTGTTATGAGGGTGTAAAAGGGCCACCATATAATTTTACTAAAATGTTGACTCTAAATTTGGACTTCCCACTTTAAACTCCTATCTCATAATTTACAAAACATACTGCCAGTTATGCACAATTAAATTTTCAAAACTTAGTATAATTCATAAGGTCATAGTTCCATAGTAAAAAAAAAATGGACTGTGGTGTAGAGTAGAAAAAATCATAATTTTGATTTTGTTATCGAGATCCAGAGTTTAGGGTCGGAATTCCACGCTCAAAAGTAGAAATCCAAATTTAAAATCTATGTTTCTATATAACCTGTATGGTGGACATTCTACACCTCACTCTCAACATTTTCGTATTGGACAACTTAAGGATTTCCATATATTCCTTAAATTTAAGGCTCTATACATCCACATTTCATCTGATATTTCAAAACTGAGAAATGCCAATATTAACTGAGTGAATCGACACCACAGAACACCCTGCACCATGTGATGTTTGTTTTACAAAGCCCTAATGTAACCTTAAAATTATAAACATTAAGCAATAATTCCTTACTTTAATAATATTTCTATAAGATTGAAATTTTTTGTTTTTTTTTTTTATTTACCATGAAACAGTCAAAATATAACATTTCGACGCAGAATTCTGTATTGGATAAACATGTGAGAAATATAATTGTTAAATCCTATAGTTTGTGTCATTTTCTAACAATGTTCTAGAGATGTCAAATTGTAATTCGAGAAACCATTACACTGTAGCTAAATTTAAAGACTTGGAATGCTATTTTAATGTTGCGATCAAATGTGAATAACAACATCAATGTTATAACACAGTAAATGAATTATAACCTCCAAAATCTCATAAAACTGTCACAATTGGGGTTTTATCCAGTACAAAATTTTATCAACTATTATCGCGAATTGAATTCGAGATATGTTCCAATACGTTGCAAAGTTGCCAAACTTACCGAACCTGTAAAAACCAAGTAAATAAATATCAAACTAAACGTACGACTAAAGTAGTTATGACCTACAGCTACGCACCACAAAAACGCAAAATCAAATTCAACGTTGGGAAAAGAACTACTCTGTACTGGCCTACGCTAAGGCCTACAGTTGTGGTCCATTTTAAAATACAACTGGTCCATTACAATATCCCACAGGGCCGACCCAGCTTGGGTTGCCGGCAAGGCATTAACCGGGTGGTCCGTGGTACGGGACAGGTATAAGTGCATGGAAACGGGCTTACTTAAACTAAAGGCTTAACTAAGTTAGAGAGCTGGGTTAGCTGGGCTATCACAAGGGCTTACGTTAGTGAGTTACAGCTCTTTGGCTCTTTTTTCTTATTTGTGCTGCTTTGTGCTACGTACACAAGACAAATAACAATAGTTTGAGTATTTATTTTATGTTTTGTAGGCCTTATGGAGCTGCTGATATGTTCAGTAGGGCGTGAAACGGTTGTAACCACTACGATACACAGCGGCCTGCAAAAGAAACGTTTCGATTAATATTAACTGAAAAAGAAATAATAATAAATTAAATTCTATTTTAAGTATTATGCAGCATCCAAACCGAGAACGGTTTTCATACCAATAAATTTTTTTTATAGATGTTTGTGTCACGTTATACAGTGACCGCATAAAAGTTGGAATAAATTTGTGTAAATTATAATACAACCCTGTTATATAATTACCACACAAATTCACGCTCTATCTTATTATATTAACATCTTAATGCTTGATGATAAGAAAATAGAAATAGAATGGATGTATTCCACAAAAAAATACTTTAACAGAACTGAAATAACGTAAAACAAATGCATACCTTTGCATGCATAAGAGTATCTTTCCTTAACACCAAAAGCATCACAAAGTGCAGTCAGTCATATGAAAATTGTCACAATCAATACCTATATGCAATTTCAAATTGACATATATTTTTTAAATGCAGTTTATCCAGGCGTTTTTCACTTACAAACACGATTAATCTGTAACGTTTCTTATGAATTATAATAGGGAGATATATAACCCCTAAAAATTTGCCACCTTAGTATCTTAATGTTTAAGACACAATATAACTTCATAATTTAAAAATACCTACAAACATGAACATATCGTTTTATTAGACAGTTAAATGTGTGACGTTTCTATGAGAGGCTAATTTGCACAAACTCCAAGTTTTTGGCTATCTTAAGGGTATGGCATATCATTAATGCAAGTTATATACGTAATAGAAGACTAAAACATATGGAAAGAATATAACCGGGCACTTCGGTATGTTCTCCTGGAATATAGACAATAAACCGGGATCATATTAAGACAAAGAGGCAATTAACTAAAAAAGTAAGTCATTATATCCTATATTTCAGAAGAATGTATCTAAAGGTGTTTCATTACATTCTTTCTCAACACGGTACATATGGTGTGTAAATTCTAAGTGATATCACAATTTCCTCAAGTTAACAAATTGTATATATATAAAAAAGAGTATGCGATAAATAAACTAAACTCAGAAATTTGATTTAATCAGTATATGGCTTAAGAATTGTAATTATGAAGTGATTCAACATATTATAAGAAGTGCACCCAATAAACTTGGAATGCAGATGTACCATCAAGAAAGAATGTAATGTGACACTTTTGATACATTCCCCTGAGATATAGGTGATTACAATTTAGTAGAGTTAATCGTGCCCTTGGTCAATTGAGGTAAGGAAAAAGTAATATTAGGCAGGATTACAGGAAAAAGTAATATATACGTACCAAAATAAATAGATAGCTATATTACGTACCAAAAGTGTCACATTACATTGTTTCCCTATGGTACAATACTTTACTATTAGTGTTGCATGACACTTAAGAAGGATATGTTTACCAAATCAAATAAGATCTGATTGGGATAAATAAAAGTTATAATACATCAAAATCCTGAACAATTCTAAAGTACATAATTACTTATGTTTCAAACTTGACAAATAACGAATAAAAGAATTTTTATTGCAAACATTAACAGATGTTCTTGTTATCATGATATATCAAGATTGGTTAAAGGATGGATATCCTTCATAAATGACAATTACATATCTGGAAGCAAGATAGTTTTAAAAAAATACGTTGAGGCTAATTGAAATACAATAGAATAGATTTACTAGAGAATGCTACAATGAAAAAATAAGAAGTTCTCCATGAGCATTCATGCACAAAGCATAAATCCTTGTAATTAGTTGTACTTACATTAAATAGACACGATAACCTGGAGTAAAAAGAGCGTTCACACACATTTAACTATCTTTAATTATCACTATGATATGAAAATGTCGATTCTTTGAGTTGGTTCGAAATCCAATAAAGTATTTAAGCATTTCTGTATGTAATTTGTATTTTGATTTTAATACATATTTACAAAGAGAAAACAAATTTAAAATTACTTTTATCATATTAGTATTTTAATGTTACATAGGTTCTTTCAAAATGAAATTATAGAACAAGAGTCCGGCATTTTGTATATTCCAGAACAGAAAACTAAGATATATACGCTTGCCCTATTTTAGATATATAAAAGAACTTCCTTAATCTCTGGACACTATTATTTATCACTTAATATAGGGTGTCTCAGTTGGAACTACAGGATTTGAATTGCGCGCCATTTGTGTTCTGTCAAAGATAGAGCCTCAATACTTAATGACTGTCATCTACAAAACATACGAAGTCAACATGATACGATTAACAGTTCAACAACGAATAATTTGTGTACAACTGTTTTATGAAGGAAAAATTAAAAAAAAACTAGGACAAAATGAAGCGCCTACAGGCATAACAGTTTGTAACATAATCAAGACATTTGATGATATGGGTTTTCTTATTGATAAGGCAACACGAATACGTCCTCGTCGTGGTCCGTCAAATAAAAATATTGCTGCAGTGAGAGAAAGTGTATGGGAGTATCCAAACACGTCAATTCAACACCATCCACAAGTGAATATGTCAAGAGCCACCACGCATCAGGACTTTAAAGAAAGATCTGCATCTGCCAGCATAGAAAAATGAGTTGGCACAACAATTAAAAGTTACGGACCATATACAACGTTGTACGTTTGTTAATTGGGTGCTAGAAAAGAAATAAGCTGATGTTGATTTTTGCAACGAAATTTTGATCAGGGATTAAACAGTTTCAACTTGACGGATATCAGCAAAAAAACCTGTCGAATTGGGATGCTGAACATCCACATGCTATTCACAAAAAAGAAATGCTTTGAAGATGAAGTTGGTAATGCTATCACAGGCATGTTGACGTCGTATGGTTTGTAGATGACAGTCGTTTAATATCGACGCCCTATTTTTGACAACAGAAATTGTGTGCAATTAAAAGTTTATAGTTCCAAGTGAGACTATACGAGTAGTTAGTATAATTTATATAATGAAGTAAAAATATTGCAAATTTTTAAATATAACAGAGATCCTAAGAGAAAAAGAACAACTTTTCTGAAATAGTGAAGATTTCTATTGATCGTTATAAATTATAATTTGGAGAATATAAAACTTTAACAGTATTAACAGGACCATAATAATAATAGAGATTAAAACATGTAGTTTCTCAGAATTATTAACTTGTCATAGAAAAAATGCAAAAACACTTATTTTGGATTATAAAACAATATTTCATTTTATAAATATTTTCTCGCCAAAAGAAAATAAATAAAACAGTAATCTTCACAAAGAAAATTTTCCTTCGTCTACTATATCTTGAACTCAAAATCATTGGAATATTTCGTTAAAAGCATAATTTCATTACCTAGATGATTTTGCTACAGGTTTTTGTTGTTTGACAAAAAAATTAAGAATTTTCATTAAAAGATGTTAGTTAAAAAAATCAATATTGTTTGAAAATGAGAATGGTCAGAGCACTTGGGGAAAAGTTTCTTTTATACAAATTCTCTGCCACCTGTTTAGTGGCAAATGCACAATTTCGCACAATGTCATTAAACTATACTATTTATAATAATTTTAAAAAATAACGGAAATATCAACTGTAAGTGAGAGACTATATTTCCTAAGTACATACCCCATATCCAGCCATAGGCCCTATTCCGTGTCCAAGATAGGGATCAGCGTAGTCTCTGCCGTAGCCGGCGACAGCAGCGTACCCTGCTACAGGCTGAGCGGCCCCGTATCGTGCAGCGACCGCAGTGTACGTCGCAGCCGCGGCGTAGCTAGCCTGTTGGGCAGTCGACAGAGGTGTTTTTAATAGAGGTGTGGCGGCAGCTGCAGCCTAGAACAAATAGAGCCATGCACTGCCATGCACATCTAAAGCCACTAGATGCAAGAACATCGAGGCTGTGCTATATACATGTTCCACAGAAACTCCCATGGAAGTTGTCTATAGACAGATGAGCGTGTATTAGTAGTTTGGATATTATGGTATGAGCGGTTATATCTAGAAGTATATTGTGGTAGATAGTAAAGTGGGCTACGAGGGGTGGAATATTAGTAACTATTTTCTGTCACTTGTCGAAGAAGTGGCCGATAACTTGAACAATCGATTAACAAAACCACAATTTTTTTAATGTGACCGTCTGTGAAGAGCATTCTTGTTTTCTAGCTTTTATTTGGACTTAATATTTGTGATGGACAGTACAATTAGATTATTTTATGAATCGATGTAGTGCCGATATCGACATCGATATAAGAATATGAAATACGAAGTGCAAAAAAAAAACAAGTATTACTAATTTAATTTTTTTTAATTTAAGATAGCTTCTTGAAAACATCTATTTCGTTCAAAATAATGTCCAGTACATGATGTAAGATCATTAGATGTGAGTTGTCTATTCGAATGGAGTTCATCTTTTCTCTCGAAAGTAACATTTAACCAATTATGAATTGGGCAAATCATTTGTACGTTCTTGCCTGGCTTAGAGCTTTTTTCCCTTAAATTTCCCAAAACATTGAAATTGTATCTGCCGTTATGTTGACCAAAAAACAGAATTTAATATTGGTATTATAGCAACGCGTTAAACTGGCGCATTAGCAAGGATAATGAGTGTGCCTCGATAGCTCAGCGGTCAGAGCAACCAACCGGCAATTGAGAGAGCCGGGTTCGGTTCCCGGTCAAGGCATGCACCTTTATCCTTGCTATCGCCAAAGTGGTGACCCCGGCGTGATGTGATTCGTTCCAGTACTCGAACCTCCTTTGACATCTTAAATTCGCGGATTCGATTCCCGTCGTATCCATCGCCCTATAATCCGGGGGTACTGAACAACGGTTCGTAAGAATGGTGAACGCGGTCACATTCCGTTAAATTGTATCGAGACAAACCATGTCTCTAGGGGGGGGGGGGGGGAGTAGTGTAGCGACGCGTTAAATTGGCGCATTAGCAGGGATAATGGGTGAATGCCTTGACCGGGAATCGAACCCGGCTCTCCCAATTTCCGGTTGTTTGCTCTGATCGCTGAGCTATTGAGGCACACTCATTATCCCTGCTAATGCGCCAATTTAACGCGTCGCTATAGTATTAACTCCTTAAAGTTTGCCAACGCAAAATTACCGAAAGTGCTGGGACGGGCTTAAGAAAAACATCACTGTCCGCTGCGATGGGTTAACATGTACAATACTTGACCAACAAGTAAGAGGAGTGTAATAAACGTATCTAACATGAGAGGACGGACAACACTACCAATCCACTTGTCTACAGAAAATAACTCATTTTCTTTTTTTGGGTACCCCTCGTTGTTTCTAGAAAACTTTAATCCACAGTGAAATGTGAAATACTGTAAAATTACTTTTACCTTACATTGGGGAACAAATATATTTAGGATTATTTAAAAGACAGGCTCACTCTGAAACTTGACCATTATTACTATGTAAAATTATTAGGTTGTAGCACTTATTACACTTGAAAACTCATGTACTAGTAATATTGTCCGTGTCCTGCTGGATATTTGTCAAATACGTAAATTTATTTTGCGTATCTTTATTTAAAAACAAAAATCATCTGGAGGTATGTATGTTGATCTGTGAGTTACAACATAAAAAAGGGATAGCCTAAATTTGCAATTATGGCAAATCGGGAAAAGTAAATCTATTTTTTTAACAACAGTAAAAAAGGTGTGCAACAAAATATACAGTAAGTAGTACATTCAAATACAATTATTTGATTGACACACTTTTCACGATATAGTATTAAATCAATGGAAGAAAAAGTTTAAAATGCAGATATGAATTACAGAACAGATAGAAAATATGTGAACAATGATTTGTCTGCAGCCAAAAAAGTTTTTTTTTCAAACTTTGTAAGTTCAAAGTTACAAATTATTGTTGTAGAATATTAATATTGAAAGAAAGCGTTTTAAATTTTTCCATGCAGTTTCTCTATACGTAAATATTTTGAGATATGTGTAAGATTGAAAATAGCCACAGAAAACATGGAATCGCGACAGTTTCATTTAATTATAATTCTGGATGAAAACACAAGCAAAATCATAAAATCTTATTTATAAGGACATTGATATGCCTTATTTCCAAAGCTAATTCACCTGCTATATAATGTCTAATATTTATCCCCATAAACTGTTTTACATTATTGAAAATATGTAATTTATAGCAAACATTTACAAAAACAATAATAATAATTTACCTTACCATACTCATCAGCAATTGCTTCAAATGAAATTCAATCTCAGCTTTAGAGAGAATTAAAAATTATTTGTGGAATTTAAGGTCAAACTGAGATGTTTATTAAATAAAATAGTTAAAATTGCCTACAAACTAATGTGGGTCTATTTTTTCCACATTTATGCAAATCTTTGGCAAATACTGCACACGTAATTGCTTTATAGCCTATCATGATTATCAACAAAAAAAAAAAAATAAATAAATAAAGACAATAGACTAAGCCCAGAATAGAATATAATCTAGACCATTATAATATTAATAAAATACATCCAAACTTTGTAAATCTAAATGTTGTTTGAGCCGTTATTGTAAGATAAATAAATTTTAAATAAAGTCAAATTGACAAAAGAAATTTGTGTTAAGGTGTTTGATTTTTTGAACATGGCTCTTGTATGTATGTGTTGGGCATTCTCATTATCGCTGTGTTAAGGCAATATATTTTTTAACCTATAATGCTATATAGTTTAACCGAGAATATTTTAATTTAAACAGACAATATAAATACTTTTATATATGAAAAATGATGCAAATTGAATACAAAACTGCAATAATAAAAAGAAATGCTTCTAAAATATGTGCAAATATAGTTTTTGCAACAATTTCCATCCTCACAAATTTTTCGTTTGTAACCGAGGACGTTGCAGCAAATGAGGAGAGAGAACAACTTAAATTCACCAAGTTATTACTGACAAATAATGATGACGACCGTCATGCTGAGAATAAGTAACGTTTTTTAAATCAAACAATCCGTATGAACAAAATAAAAGGATGTTTCTAATATTAGCGGTAAGTTCTTGATATCCAATAGCGTTAAATTGTAGTGCAATATGGTTTAGTTAAAACTAAAGGCCGAATTAAGATTTTGAGTTTTGTTTTTATGTAATCATTGTCTCAACACATTTTTCTCAAAATCATAATTTAACAAATAGATGTTTATTTTAAAATTTATTTGCACAGCTTTAGCTTTAAGTTAATAAGTTAATGTCTATGAAAATGATAACTAACACTCTACATAATCAAAAGTAATGTACCTAAAACTGAAGTGATGCAAATAGCCATATTTCAAACATCGTAAAAAAAACTAGTTTTTTAATTAAATTATGCATGTATATGCTTGTTAGAGAAAGATGCAACTGTACCTGCTTTAAAAGTATTTTTAACGATAAACATATTGAATTTACACTATAAAGCATAGCATATATATACTACACTAAAGAGCAAATTCAAACTTTTGTGTTCAATTCACCCTTTCCTCTGAAAACTATTTTAAAATTCCGTTAGCTTTATACCTTTATTTTATTGGTATATTGAATTACGGGAAAAGGAAATGAATATGATATAACAAAGACTTTACTCATACAGTTGCATCTTCTGTACCTGACACCATAATATGTAACATTTATTATGAATATACAGGGTGTAATATTTTTATGAACTTGTGAAAAATGTATTTTTAATTGAAAGGTATTTTTTCATACATTGATTGTAACAAAAATTTTTAGCAAGAGGCTTAGAAATGGCAAAAACAACTTATGTATAAAATAGGTTTTTTCCATATTTTTTTTTCTTTATCAAATAAAACCCTCGACAAAATCCTTTAAACTAACTGTACAAAGAAGATTCATGAGTGGTCTCATCCCAAAAAAAAAAACAGGTACTTCATTACATTTCCCTGAATTGTAGGCAATATTGAACCTATTTATTATGATTTTGTCAATAGATAGGACCATTGTAATACCAACAGTATCATTAACGTCAAAAATTAAATTATAATTGCCTGTATTTCAGAGAAACATATCAAATGTGTTTCATTACATTATTTCTTTATGGAATCCGTGCCATTATTTGCACCTCCAACACACATAAGTGTTTTGTTCGTTGATGTAATGTGATATCCTCATAATCACAAATAACTATTCATTTAAAATTAATGGAAATCAATAAAGCTCAGTGTTCAATACACTTTATAACAGGATAAATAACTTATATCCTATCATTTCTACAAGTTTTTTTGTTTCGTTACTGCTCAATAAAAAAAACAGGATATTTATAATATTAAGTCCTTTAACTTCTACTTCGGTAAAAACGCGCTATTTGGTTCTGTTTTGCACCATGACTTTGGCCTCATTCCATGTCCTTCCTGCCCTTTTTAACTCGTCCATCACTGTTCTTCTCCATGCCTGGACCGGTTTTCCTACTTTTCTAGATCTCTGTGGATTCCATTCTAGAGCCTGTTTCGCAACACTATTGTTGGGTCTGCGGAGTGTGTGCCCCACCCAACCCCATTTTCTGCTTTTAATTTCAGATGCAATTTCCTTCTGCCCTGTTTGATTCAGAAGGTCGTCATTTGCTATGCGGTCTGGCCAGAATATACGAAGTATTCTTCTTAAGCACTTGTTGACAAAGACTTGCAGTTTATGTGATAGTGCCTTTGTGGCTTCCCAGGTTTCACAACCATATAACAGAACTGACTTGACGTTTGATTGAAAAGTTCGTAATTTTGCTTGTGTGGAGTATTGTCTGGAATTCCACACTGGGCCGAGTGAGCTGAAGGCTTGCTGTGCTTTTCGTATTCTACTACGAATGTCAGTTTCTGCACCCCCACTTTTTATAATGATACTTCCCAAGTAGGTGAATTCCTCAACATCCTCTATTTCTATGTGATTTATATGAAATGGGGCATTGTATCTGGTGTTAATTCTCATACATTTTGTTTTATTGATGTTGATTTTTAGGCCGATCTTGCTGGCTTCTCTTGAAAGTAACTGCAACCGAGTTGCTGTTTCTTGAAAAGTTTGGCCCATAAGGCACACATCATCTGCATATTCCAGATCGCCCAGGCTGGAGGTTAAGGTCCAGCGGATATCTTGTGCATTGCTATTGACTCTAGATAGAATATGATCTAGCACAATATTAAATAGGAAGGGGGAGAGCACGCATCCTTATCTGACCCCAGAGTGTTTCAAATCCTTCACTATTGGTTCCACCTTGCGCTACCCTGCAGTTAGCTTCTGCGTACAGCACTTTTATGAGGGATATCACTTTTTCAGGAACCCCTCTTAGCTTTAATATTCTCCAAATGGCACCATGTGAAAGGCTATCAAAAGCACGTTCAAAATCGACATATATTAAGTATAGTGACGTCCGCCACTCTACAGATTGCTCTACTATCATTCTAATCGTATTTATGTGGTCTATGCAGGAGCAATTTGATCCAAAAGTCTGCTTGATTAGGTCGGAGCTCTGGTTCGATCACATTTGTGAGTCTCCTAAGTACTATTGTGGCTAAAATTTTATTTACTGTATTTAGCAGGGTTATACCTCTCCAGTTCTGGAATTGAGTGAGATCTCCTTTTTTGGGTAGTTTTATTATTATTCCTAGCTTCCAGCCAGCTGGAATGGTGTTTGTTTCCCACACTTGCCTGATTATGGGCTCTAGTAACGTTGCGCTTAACTGGAGATCTGCGTTCAAAAATTCTGCCGGTATATTGTCCGCCCCTGGGGATTTGTTATCTTTTAGTGTCTTTATGGCACGCTGTATCTCTGCCTTAGTAGGCGGTTCATAATTGATCGGCAATTCCTCTGCATTTTCTTCGTTTTCTATTATAATTTTGGTTAGCACAAGATAGGAGAAGCTGCAGGTTAGCGTCCAACCAGTCTTAGGACTGATGACCTAATGATGATGATTATAATTTCTTCGTTTTCTATTATATAAGCACTAATTATATCATATTTATTGATACTATTTTTCAAATTTACATACTCCATGTGTGTCTAAGGCTTGTTATGTTATTAATGAGTCATCTGTACTGCAATTGAACCAATTAATTTTAATATATTCTTAATATGATAAATGCTGCTACTCATGATATTTGTATGTGGCATATTTTTGTATTTTAAGAAATCGTGTTGAAAAAATTTTAAATACGAATAAGAGTCTCAGCCCTATTTTTTCTGGAACATTTTTTATTGTGACAGCTCAATATTAATTCATATTTATTGTTTGACAAAAAAATATATCTTGAAGTTAACACAAAATTTTGTTTTGTACATACAAAAATTCACATTACGCATAAAGACAAGGACATATAATAAACACCCACTTTAAGATACAATTCCTTACATCACTTTTTTTCTTGTCAGGCAGGATATTTTTTTACATATTTTTTATTATGAAATAACAAATATGCTCTTTAACAGTTCGGTAACTACCGATATAAAATAAAATTCTCTTATATTCATTCTCACGGGCATCAATCATTGCAAATGTACTTATCGTAGATCGAAAAACTTGATCCACTACCCCGATCTTATGTTAAATTATGGTGTCAGTGACAAAACAATAAAATAAAAATCAAATATCGGCTTAAATCTATGTATATACCTGCAATCTTGTGTAGTTGGGATCAGCTGCGTGTGCAGCTAAGAAAGGGTCGTAATACACGCTCCCATCCACTGGTAATGTGTTTAGAACGGGCGTGTAACCATGGAGTGTCCCTGCCAGAGGTGTGGGATGCCTCGCAAACGCCGCCGCCGCTGCTGCTGCTGCCGCTGGGTAGGCTGCCCGCGCTCGCCCTCTTTGTATTGCTGCCACGCCTGCCCGTAATGTCGCATCCGACCACTGTATTACTGGGACTATAATACAGGAGATATAAGTTGAAAATTATACGCAAACTGGTTTTAATCTAAAATTTTACTTGGTTTGTAAGAGGTTATCCAATTCGGGTTTCGGAAAGTAAGACCCCGCTGTTCGACAGCTGTCAATTGTATTTGTCTGTCAAACTGGTTTTTGGTTAGTTAAAGGTTTGCCATTTTACAATATGGAACATTATGCGACAGAACAACGCGTTAAAATTGTTAAATTGTTTTACAAAAATGGTGATTCTGCTGTTTCCACTTTTCGCGCGTTACGAGCAGATTATGGTCGTCATAATCGCCCAAATGAGCGAACAATTGCATACACAGTGAAAAAATTTGAAGAAACTGGATCGGTCACTGATATTATAAGGCCTGTGCATCATCGTAATGTACGCAATCACGAAAATATCGCAGCTGTTGCTGAAAGTGTGGCTGAAGACACAAATTTCTCAATTCCACATCGTGCTCAGCAATTGGGCTTGACTTATGGCTCTTTATGGCGAATTTTGCATTTGGATTTGCACCTTCATCTTTACAAAATCCAACTCACACAGGAATTGAAGCCTGCGGACCATGCACAGCGCAGAATATACGCCAATTGGGTACTGGAACAACAAGAACAAAATGCCAATCTTTCCAACAAAATTTTCTTCAGCGATGAAGTCCATTTCTGCCTCGGTGGATACGTGAATAAGCAAAATTGCCGTATATGGGGCTCTGAAAACCCTAAGTGGTCGAAGAGCAG
Organism: Rosalia funebris; assembly: GCA_037954035.1. Taxonomy (NCBI): domain Eukaryota; kingdom Metazoa; phylum Arthropoda; class Insecta; order Coleoptera; family Cerambycidae; genus Rosalia; species Rosalia funebris. The sequence goes on along the minus strand of JAZFAV010000011.1, from coordinate 10,273,436 downwards.
CCAATGCATCCAGAAAAAGTCACTGTCTGGTGTGTGTTGTGGTCTGGTGGTGTTATCGGTCCATTTTTCTTTGAAAATGACCAAGGAGCTACCGTTACAGTCAATTCTCAACGCTATTGCCACATTTTAACGCAATTTTTTTGGCACGAAATTGAAGATATCGATACGGACGATATGTGGTTTCAACAAGATGGGGCCACAAGTCACACAGCATGACGAAGTAGGGCTCTATTGCAAGAGAAATTTTCAGGACGAGTAATTTCGAGATTAGCGGACGTAAATTGGCCTCCGAGATCCTGTGATTTACCACCTTTAGACTATTTTTTGTGGGGCTACGCAAAAGATCGTGTTTATGCGAACAATCCTCTAAGTTTGGAGCAATTGAAAACCAATATTCATGGCCGAGATATTGCCCGAAATGTGCGGAAAAGTCATCGAAAATTACCTCAAAAGGATTGAATCCTGCAAAAGGTCCCGTGGAGGACATTTGAATGATGTTGTATTCCACACATAATGGCAAAGACCAAACTTTATAATGAAATAAAAATTTCAACAAAATCTGAATTATTTGTTTTTTTTTTAATTTACTTTCCGAAACCAGAATTCGATAACCCTTTATTAGCCTTTCGCATTATTTTTATCCAAGGGATCAAACTCTTTTAAAAATTTTACTCAAAATTATGTTGTAAGTTTAAACATTTTCCTTGGGTAACTATACATTTTCATATATTTTTATTTACATTCATTTAGTAATTTGGATCCAAATTGGTAAAACTGACATTTGACATTCTTGGTAAAAATAGGTATACATATAGCTACAAATAGATAATTGGTATAAGTATATATACATAGGTATGAGCCCAGGCTCATCATAGTTGGGTCAAGTATAATTTTACAACTAATATATTTAAGTAAAAGTAATAACACTCTCAAAACTATTTCATTAAATAGAAATATATTGATAGCAGAAACAAAGTATACACTTTTAACTTAAATACGATGAAATATTACGTTATGATGTGTCAGTGACAAGTTTGTTAATAAAAAACATTAAGATTCGCGGTTCCACCTAACCCCTGACATTCACAGGGACACACACGTCCAGCTGACTTATATGGGAATCCAACCCACGCCTGGATTGACCAGTATATATTCTGTAACAGTCCTCTAAAACTAATCGGCCTTTACTGGTTCTAGTTATTTTGAATATAAACTACAAACTATTTTCTTACACAGGAAGATTTTTCATTTTACTGATATTTACTATTATTCATTGCAAGCATTTAAATCCTCATCCCTAGAACTAACCTCACTTTTCATACATTTGAGATACTTCCATTTAAGAATATTTTTTAGTCATAAGTCCATTACATTTGGTTTAATTGATCTATTCTGTATAGGTTACTACTTTAATCACATTTAACTCATTAAATATGAATATGCACATATCGTTAATATTAACAGCCACTTTGACATTTATATTACATTTTACTACCCCGCAGCTCGCACTGCACTGAGTTTAGAGAACTTTCCAAGTAATTAATAACAATTGTGTAATATTGGTTGCCTAAACTTGAAGGCAAATTTAAAAGGGGAAAAATTGTGTTCCCGTAGGGACCTTCTAGAGAAATTTTGTGACAATCTGTGATAATAGGATTTTATACAACTTATATTTTATTTTCAGTTTTTATTACATAAAAAATTTTGTTTTACTTAATTTTAGTAGCATATTGTACGATATGTTATACAAAACACGTAATATATAATGAAATGGTCTCAATTAATAAAAATTTATGTATAGAAAAATATACTTGTCTGTTTTGAAATCTTTTAAATTAACTGTAATGGATACATTTTTAATAAACTATATTATACTTAATAGTAAATACTAACCTGTTGGTAGCGCTGGCGGTTTTTTAGTTTGTACTCTAGCTGTTGCATTGTTTACCTATATAACAAAGGCATAAGCGTTAATAGGTTGTCCATTTTAAATCTAATAAAACCACTTGTTTTATGCGTTACAATCAAATCATCAGAAATATCAAAACAAGTGCTTATATTAGATATGGTAAGGATACGCCTGTTCAAAGCGATCCTTACGTACTGCCTAGCATTTACATGTCTAATTTGTGGGAGAAATTTCACCTAATTTCATATCGACAATCTTTTCAACATTAAAACGGTTGCTAGGTCAAACACAACGCCTCTGCCAGCTGGCGGTTTTGATTTTGGCATTTAATCGAGTAAAGTGACACCTAAATAAGATGACTATAAATACACTTAAGCAGATAAATATCAAGTTACACAAAGTGTGTAATAAATGTACATTACTGATTTAAACAGCTATGCAAATGCATCCAATTTTCTATGGATATATTCCTTAAAATATATATAAAAAATGTTACAGGATGAAATAGCATCTGCTATCGATTGAAATTTGGAATAAGAGTGACTTGAACAAGAAGAAATATGAAATTGGCTCACATACTTAGGAATAATAATGTTAAACATATAAATGATTAACATTTTCTAATATTTTGTTTCGTTTTCCTACAGAAAATACATTACTATCAAATTAACATGAAGCATTGAGTGCCATGGACATTTTATATGTAATTGACACTAAGCCAACAGTAAATACCACTAAGTGCTCAATAAGAATATAATTTCCAACTATAACTCCATTAGAGGAACTGTGTATTCTAGTGTCAAAAGGAGTATTGTGGATTTTAAGTTTCCACTTTTATTACAAGACTAAAATAACCAAGGTCAAGAAAGTCATAAATATAATTCTAAAAATTATCACTGTTAATTTTAGAAAACTGTATAAAATATTAAAAAATGTTACATATTTATGATTTAATGTATCATAGTAAAACAACGCAATCCAACTATTAAAGTAGAAGTTTTAAGTTTCTCAAAATGAAAATCATTTTCTCGATTACTCGTTATTTATTTTCATGACTATTAGCCAAGCGTGAAGCTGAGCTATATCGTTCCGCGAAAGTTATGAAATCTTGTGCAAATAAATATCAAAATTCTTTCAAGAAAAACAAATTTGTTATTTATTACTAATACCTACATATTTTATACGAATTTAAATGTTGCAAGCTGGTTTCGCGTTTACGTTTCTCCAGGATACAAGCTTAATCATATGTATGTGTATATTTTTGTTTTACTATGCTACACACTGACTGAATGTTTTACGTTTTGAAGGATTTGGTTTGGCGCAACACAATATGGAAATATTTATTTTTAATTTTATAAGACTATAAAGTTGCCTCATCCGGAAAACATTAAAATATTCTACTATTACTGGAACTAAAATATAGGTACGAGTATACTCATCCTACAACTTACACGATTAATCATAAACCACTTGACTTATTTTTTAAAACGTAGTTTATATAATTTTCATTTAAAGCGATATGAGCTAACTGGTAAACATTTAATTACCGGGTATGGAAATATGAAACAGGATTTCTTTATATAGAAAATACATGTTTATTATATGAAGATGATAAAAAAATATTTTATTCGAAGTCTTGTCCATTGCCAGCTATATATATTCTTACCATCTCTCTGACAATTTGTGGATTCCATGTCAGGAAAATTCTTGGTCTTTTGCGACAAACCAGTCATCGAGCCATTTTCGTAAGAAGTGAAGCAATGCTTAGCATGTGTACATATGTCCTATCGATGCAAATAAGTAGTAATCGGACGGAGCCAAGTCTGGTGAGTAAGCCGCTTGCTTCGTGAAACGGCATGAATGCCGTATTTCCCAACTAAATGCCTCAATCGTTTCCTTGACCGGTTTCCTTGAAAAAATATGTGTGATGGCGCATTATCATGAATCAAAATCACTTTGTGTTACCTTTTTTTGATATTCTGGTAGTTTTTCACGCAAAGCTTGACTCAAATCGATCATTTGTTGTCGGTAGAGTTCAGTATTAACGGTATGGCCAGGTTTAAGCAGCTCATAATAGATCACACCCTTCTGATCCGCATTGTCTTCCATTCCACACATAGCATTGTCTTCCGCCCATAGCGATTTGGCCTTGCAGTCGATGTCGATGGTTCGCCTGGCGTTACTCATGATCTTTTACGCTTAGAATTCTCGGACCATTCACAATTCGATGGAGAGCAGTACTTCGCAAATGATTTGTCGTATTTCCTGCTATCTTTCATTCAGTTCATGTGTAACCTATTTTCCCATCTTCTGGATCTTTCCCATGGCTTTCAAACGTATGGAGATGGCTTCTCGTGTCACATTTAATTGATCCGCGAGTTCTTGTTGCGATTGCGCGTCATCCAACAATTCTTGCAATTCGCTATCTACAAACTTTTTCGGTGGTCTTCCACGTTCTTCGTTTCTCACGTCAAAATTGTCACTTTTGAATTTTTTAAACCACTCAAAGCACTGTGATTCACCAATAGCATGCTCACCGTAGGTTTCGACAAGCATTCGATGCAATTCTGTAGCAGTTTCCTTCAAATGGTAATAGAAAATCAATGCTGTCCGCAAATCGTAGTTTCCAGGCACAAAATTCGACATATTCAAAGCTATTAAAAACGATGGTAACTACATCATTACATTACGTTCGTATCTAGGCCATCTATGGGCAAATTCCGATTTCATATTTACATACCTGGTGTAACCTTATCTTAGTTTATCTGTAGATTTCTTAAACAATATTCATAAAAAGTCTGCAACCATTTACTTATTCATTACTTCCCAATTATAATTATTCTATAATGAGTAGATGTTATTTTTCGTTGAAGTCGTTTTGATCCCACTAAACCAAATCCCTCAAACGTCCTTCGCTTAACAGAACTTAACTATCACTTAGAAGCTAGGGGGAACTTAAAACCTAGGAATTTTTATTACTTGGTGGCGTGGAGCGGCACCATTGCCCCCGCCCGGCTCGGGGACGGTGGCGTCGCTCCTCTGGCCTTATCCACTTACCTCCTCGGCGACCCGAGTGCGGGAGGGAGGGGAATCGGAACTACAACTGTCGCGTCATCATCGCAAGCCATTAAATGGCCGAAACGTTCTAGAGACAACGTACACACATTGGAGAACCGACAGCTGAGATTCACTTACAGACTGAATTCGTAGTACGGGAAGCCAAGATTGTCTTGTCATTTAGAAAAAAAGGCCGTTGCAACCCCTCAACAGGCCACAGTTGTTTGTAAACTTATTTTTACTTGTCTCGAGTAGTCGTTACAGATTATTGGAGTAAACGTTAAGAAAACATGGATAAAGCTTTGTTTTTTTTTTTTTTGAAACTCAACGTATGGGAATTGTTGGGGGGTTGTTGGTCCGGCGAAGCTTTCCCGTATTACTAAATAAAGATAATTGCTGATACTGATAATAAACTGATAGTGTGTGCGGCAAAAGAACGTCAAAACAACACGTGTGAAGCAGGGAGGTGCTACCGGTTAGTCACTAAAGCCAGCAAGCCAGCCACACGGGGTTTTGACCTTGTTTTACCGGGGAGGGACGGGACAGGCCAGTGCTACACGTAGAGCTATAATCATGCACACCTCTATTTTTCTTCCCTCAACCACGGTGCCGTGTAGTCGGTCTCGTGCGCGCTCCGCATCAGCACTATTTGCGAATGTTACAAAACCGAACCCCTGCATGCAAAGACAGACAAGACATGCATTATAAACAGCTCTTCAAACTCGTGCAATGACATGATGACGTTAGACATTAGACATGCCTCTGTCTAGAAGCCTCATTCCACACACGCTCACTAGTCTCGGCTCTCGGGTTAGACTACGTTACACTTGTTAAGCCTCAAAGTGGCACCGGCGGCATTCTCGACATGTGGCGGAAGTGCGCCTAACTATTTACACTACCACACGCCGCCTCTGCTCATATCCATCTACTGCCCTTTGACCCTGTGACGCCAACATAACCTAGTCTACACCCTCCGACTCATTCATAATAACCACAACTAAATAGAGGCCACGATACCGTGCCCTGAGGCACGCCAACTTCAAGAATCACCAAAAAAACGTCTGTCTATCTTCTACATTCATAAAAATAATTCTTTAATAACATCATCAACAATTATGCAGTGTAATAGAACATTACGCTCTCAATTGCTCACCTATTTCCTTTTTTCATATTGCCAAAATAAAAAAGATGAATAGCACTTGAAAAAAAAATGTCCTGGCTACGCTAGTTAACACCGAAATTCACTACTGATTGATTGTAAGATTCCTATTATAAATTTCTACCTTTATAACAAAAATTGTAAAAATTGGGTGTTGTACATTAACATAACCACTGTCCCAATTTATAACTTAGCCACCCTTAAACATTTCTTAATTCTACAAAACTGGACCTTTTTCATTTAAATGCTACACAGGGTGATGCTCGATTAATCTCTTTTAAGAAAAAATCCTGAAACAGGCCAATTTTTTCTCGATTTTATACAGGTCTTACGTAAGGGCTTTTTTATTTTACAAATTGGCCACTTTAAGCCGCTCATAATGGCACTTGTTTATCTAAACATTTCTTAACGTAAATTTTCGGAAGGGTACTCTTTAGTATAGTTTCAAATCTTAGCTCTCATAGCATCAAACTTTACACAATTTTCTTTTGCGATGATTTAAATGACCAGTGAAGGGAAAGAACTGACAATTAACTGTTTCCTTCTTGTGTGTTGTTTAGGACTAGACAAAAAGGAACTTTCCCACTTTGATTATTGTCGCATTTGAATAATTACTGTACCTCTTGGTTGTAAGAGGAAACCGAAGCATGGCACTAATAAATCACTTGGCAGAATGATAAACTTTTCCCCTAAATAACTTTGCTAATGTTAGAATCTATAGGCGGAATGTTTTGCAAGCACTGGAGTCCTGTTCTTACTGTATTTTAAGGCAGTGGCATTTCCTTTGTAATAAAAATAAATTTGAAATAAGAAATATTTAATCAAGTCAGTTTATAGAATTAAGGAATTTCAAGGATGACTTCAAGGTGAAAATTATAAATGTGAGAATATTAGACGCATAAAAAACGTCTTCCTTTTATCTTATATAAAGAAATTAACCAGAAATGGTATTTTCATAAATTCTTAAATTTATTACTTCAAGATTGGTCAATCGAGAACTAATAAATCGTACGGTCGATAAAAAAAACGATAAACATTGATGTCATTTCTGTACAATTATAATGAATATCATGAAAAAGGTGGAGCAAACAAAAGATAATTATTATATTGTTTGTTTTTAAGTTTTACGGAAATGTAGAAACTGTTTTAGGCAAGACTTTTTCTATAAGTTACTATTATTGAATAGGAACAGGGCTCTTGAATTTTCAAATATGTAATATAATGAAAAATAAGTTTAAAAATAATTCACGATTGCTCTAAAATTATTATGTTGGTGTAATTTTGTTGAACGTTGTAAAAACTTGGTAATAAAACTTGTTTCGTTATTTGTCAATTTACAAATTAAAATTAAAAAGTTAAAAATGCATTTAAAATTAATAAAATATTATGTATTTGATTCAGGAACCAAATGCCATATTTACAAATCTACATTATCTTTTATTAGTAATAAATTTTACAGATTGCTAAAAACATTTAGAGTTTTTATCACAGATTAGGCTTTACGCAAGAAGTTACGAAAAAATAGTCAAATAAGCAGTATAATCACAAGCAAAGTACAGCGTAAAGTACAATTTGGAAGAGATAGAGTAATATTTCCAGTATGATTTTTACATATATATTGAAGTCTGAATACCAAGCTTAAAATACATTTAATTTTAAACAACTACTAATCATCAAAAAAATCCGTATTAATTCATGCATAGTAACAGTTTTTTCTACAAGCTCTAAAACGTCAGAATTGATCGCCGAAGAAAACAAACTTACAAATTTAACATCAACAGTTGCACAGCTTCAAAATTGATTAAAACTCGAAAATGGCTAAAACAAAAACCGTGAATTTTTAGTTAAGCATATTACAAAGCAACTTTTCCCGGTGTTCCTTGTCCTGCCTTTTTCACGATATTCATTCTCCAATTTCGTGTTCATTTCCTAATTAATTTGTTCATTAATCTACTTATGCAGGCATAGATTAGGTATGTTTCTGTAAACAGGGCTCTAGAGGCTTGGTTTTAAACGATTTTGGGATGTGTACTAGGAGACCCTAATTGAAAAAACTTTTATTCTGGTAGGGACATGTTAAAGCACAGACTTGATACCTTCAGATTGGTCAAACCAAAAAAAATATTTACATAGAGGCGATGACAGATTTAGGGAGAATTCGTAGACAATCACTATTAGCAAACATCTCACTTCGTTTTTCATTCGCACTTCACGTACACAAAAAGTTAAAAACACCTTAATCTAAATCTTAAAAATCTAATGGAGATTATTTAATTCCTACATTATTAATTAAATCATGTAGACGTCATTAAATATACATTCAACATTGTTATAAACTATTTCTAAACAATGTGAAAAGAATACACTACGACTCAACGACAAGGTATCATCAGTATCTTTCCTAATGACGAAGTATTTTACATCTTCAATACGGAACTGTTGATAACGGTGTCGTTGATAGTAATTATTTAGTTGGTTTGTGTACTATTTTTTCAGCAAGTGTAGTAGTAATGAGTACAAAGCTGACTAAAATAAAAATCTAGAGCACACATCCCAAAGCCACCGTTCAAAAACCAACACAAAAACAGAATAACAAACATTACGGGAAGTCCACAAGGCAGAAGGAACTAACAGACCGAAACTGCACCCCTCTCGGCTAGACACTACAAGCTTTAAGGTGGAAGGTTTTAATATTAGCAGGGAACTTATATCGGGATTAACGTTTTCATACTTAAAAGTTCCGTTAAGAAAATTTCTTGTATACGATTTTCGTACGTCCAGTGGTAGTTGGTAGAATTTCAAATTAAGCAAACCCGGTCAAGTCAAATAGCCATCATGGTAAAAGTCATAACTCCACAGTATATCAAGGGCTAAATGCTTCTCAGCAGTATTAAATTCAGTATGTTCAAAACAATGTGAGGGCTAATTAATTTGTAAAATGTATTTAATGACAGTTCTTAGAGGTGGGTTAATTAACTTTAAGATTTATTTTTCTCAATCCTCTAAGAAGCTCTTAGAGGATATTTTTGAGATGTCAGTTCACCTATTGCAAGTTTAAGTTTGGGAAGAAAATGATGTAACACTGGAATATCAAAAGTTGCTTGGGAATATCTTAGGAGGCAATAAATGCGGGGAAGCCCCTACAGGCACAAACATTAAGGGAAGTAAAAAAATCCTAAATATTTAGGTGATCTTCAAAGGGCTGTAACTTGCATAAAAACAGTTGCAGGGCCATTTAAAAAAAAAGCAAATTGAAGCTCCAAATTTCTAGTTTTCAGATCTTGAATTAAAATTTTTTGTACCATCACTGTTTCCAGAGTAATTAATTGCCAAATTCAAAATTGGCTTTGAACGACGATAATTCACCTAAAAATCATCGTGCAAGGCTTTTAGACCACGCAAATTAAAGAGGATAAAATTATCTAAAAAAGCTTTATGAAGACATCACTGAAAAAAATTTATTAAAGTCCATAAACCTTTTGAAAGGCAACGAAAAATTTGTAAATTGGATTTGGCCGATGGTTTTTTAAAGATTACTCAAAAACTGCTGATCGAAAAAAAATTTAACTCAAGATGTGAAAACTAGAAACTAGAAAGGAGCTTCAATTTGCTTTATTTAAAATTGCTCTGCAACTATTTTTCTCCAAGTTATAGCCCTTTGAAAATCACCAAAAATTTAGGATTTTTTTACATCTCTTAATTTTTGTGCCTAGTGTATAATGCTGAATGACGGACAATATCCATGGATAAAATAGCAGAAAGTGAGAGAATATAACTGTAATAACTATTCTACCGACGTCCACTACTCAATAACTTTTTTAATGTTAGATGCATGTATAAATGTATCCAAGCAAGGTACCTCCACCGTTATACCTCAATAATTTTGGGGCCTGTTCAACGAATTTAGAGAGTTAGTAGTGTCCAGCCTGTGTGCAGTACAAAGTAAATGGATATGAATTCGGACAGAACATATCAATAAAAATTAGACGAACTGAAATAGCTTCTACAGCACAATCATTATATGAAAAAATAAAAACCAAAATCTCACTACGCCATCATATGTCATATGTTTAGTAATATAAAAGTCATCAAATTGCACAAATTTAACAAATGTATGTATAAAATATATAGACGTATATGTATATAATAAGTAGAATAACATGCATCATATAATAATTACACTGTATATGAGTATAAATAGGTGAAGAGCCTACACAGCTTTGCTGCTATCAAATCTAAATGTGACATTATGTTATACAGGGTGTTATTCACTAAAAAAGCCCATAGATAAAGTGCAGTCAAATGCCCGTTATAACTCAAACAAATGTGCCAATAAATAAGGGTGTTATGTTTACATCTAACTTAAAAACATATGCTAGAATGCAGTGAAATAAAAATGTGGATATGCTACTAGAATTTGCTTTATCACCTAAATGTTCAGTACAAATACATCATTGTGCTATAGCTATGGAGAATATGATTTATCTCGAAGTATGTACCAATTTTGCGAGACTTATTCCCCTAAGATCACTGACAGTATTTTGTTTGCAATATTTAATCTGGAATTTGTTGTACATAAAGCAATATTTAATTCCGTCCCCAAGGTGAATTTTTGACAAAACGGAAACTGGTAAATATGGGCCGCTCGCCAAAGAACGGATGAGTAAAAAAGTTGTAATTTAATAAAATTGTACGAAAGAATGTCTCAATAATGGTCATTATCTTGTTTTATAAAATTTCAGAATTAAGCAACTCTATTTTAATAGATTGAGATTTGCATTTTAGCAGACTGTAAATAAGAACATTTTGAAATTAAATATCGCCTTATTACAAACAACGTTTTTTCTTAGGGGTACATTTTAAAATTAAAATATTATATATCGTCGGTCAAGAAGAAGCGTGGCATGCCTTACTCACAATCTGTAATGCATTGCTCTAAATTTTTCATGAGTCGATACGGGGGAACTTTTGTCCTTGATGCACTGTCATAAAAGATTCAATCGTGGTTGATATTTTGTAAGAGAAACGCGTTAAACGCTATGAGTGCCAAATACGCGTCGTGCTGAGAGGCTGTGGTCCTGTGCACCCACCCGAAAGGTCCAAAAATGTGGCAACTAGCGGCTGCTAAATACATGAAAACGTCGAGATCATTCGTACAGAAGTGGGTGCAGCGATATGATGATATGATGATTTACCGGAACGTGGCTCTATATGTAAATTGGAACTAAAAAGACGTGAATAAAGTCGTGAATCTGTTTTCGCGGAATCCTGGTCTAACACTGTGTCAAGGACAATCAAAATTGAAGCAAGAAGGAGAACCAATAGGATTGTCAAGTGGACCGTCAAACACGGAATGAAAGTGCACCTTTGAGGTTGCTTCTCAGAGCAGGGGTTTGCCGACAACCTTAATAAACAGAAAATGCGGGAAATCTACCAAAACGCACTGTTACCATCTGCTAAACGTTGGTTCATCGGTAAAAATGATAACTGGATTCTGCAGGAGGACAACGATCCTAAACGCTGCAGCAAGCTCTATGTATATCGAGTGGACACTGGGTTGGCCATCGCGGTCGCCGGATGCTAATCCCATCGAAAATATGTGAGTATACATTAAGGACAAGCTTCGTGGAAAACGCACCAATGCTTTGAAGCACAGTTATTTCACGAGTTTCGTCGGATGTGAAGGTCCTTGCCGCTAGAATACGCCGTCAATTTGGTCGAAAACACGTCTCAGAGATGCTAAGCAATTATTAGCGCCGATAGCGATTGGACGCATTGTTAACCCAATTGCATCTTTGTTCCGATCGAATGAAATGCATATATGTATTAATTTTTTTTTTAATTAACCCTGCCACGTTTTTACTTGACCGACTGTATGGTATATATATGTAAAGGTTCTCCCGAGATTTACACTATAATAGAAGTACAGCAATTGCAAATAAAACTCAGCAATGTGGTAAGGAAAAATTAAAACAATGCAAAAAAGCATACTATATACTTTTTTTTGTTAAGCAATAGAAAAAGCACGAAATACAAAATGTGTTCCAAGGGACCTCTATTAAAATCTGTTAAAACGTTTTTAAACTTATAAACCAATTTTGTCAAAATAAATAATCAAAGATTTTAAAAGCAATTTCTCTAAAGAAGGATATAAGATTAAGTATGAAATACATTACTACTAAACAATGTTAATTTACCTGTCATAAAACCAAGCCTATTCCTAATAAACAGATTTTCTACGTAAAAATTAAAATTAACTTTTGTTAATTGATATGTATTAAAGTTATTCATCACCAATACTATGTGGGAATATTTCTTACTACCGCCTCTTGTGATTTATACAATGAACGCATAAAAAGGACGATTATATTAACATGCATTTACTATAATCTAAACATACTAATGTTGCGTGGGATCGACAAATCAGAGAATGCAGGTAAATTATAGGTAATTATTTAATACTACGTATTACTCATTACTGAATGAAATAGGGAACTACTTAGTTTTGATAGCAGCTAGGAATATTGTTGATATATTTTAAACATTCATTAAAACTGGATTTGAAAACAAATCGCTGACTTTCTAATGCCAAGACTAGTCGTATCAATTTTTTTTCGTTGAAGGTATTAATATTTACGTTTAGAGTAATGTTAATATTGGATATAGACTGTTATGTTAATTACATGAAATAATTTCTATGGTATCATAAGTAACTGCTTAAGCATATGTAAGGTAAATGAAATGATAGATATTAAATAAAAAATAATTCCTCTATTAATTCGTCCTATTATGTTTTACTGCACAATTTCAAAGACAATATTTTAATTGTCTTTATACAGGGTCTTTCGATAGGGACGCTCGAAATTTGTTAGGTTATAGCGGTCATGTTGTTAAAGCAGCATCTGTGAAATTTGTTGTAAATTGTTCAGTAGTGTATAGCAAATCACCATGCAAGGTTTTAACGTTCAACAACCTACGGAAATCATCAATATTTATTTTCAAAATCAGTCCGAGTCTCCACCAAACCGAGTCAACTATTCGACGTTTGGTGGCCAAATTCGAGTCAACCGGTTTGATAAAAAATCATCCAACACCCGTACGTCACCCAAACTCCAAGTCTGCTGCTTTGCGTGAGAGTGTACGGGAAAACCCGAGGCAGTCAATTTCTCGTCGTTCACAAGAACTTGGCCTTTCTGCGACTTCAACTTGGCGAATTTTGCGTCGGGGCTTGGATGTGTATAAATCCAAATGACCCAGGAACTTAAGGTAAACGACCATAGACAACGCCGTGTGTTCGCTAATTGGGCTCTGGAGGAGTTGGAAGTTGACCCAAATTACAAAAAAAAAGTATATTTAGCGACGAGGCCCATCTTTGGATAAATGGATATGTGAAGAAGCAAAATTGTCGGATTTGGGACAATACTAATTCACACGAGATACACCAACACCAAATGCATCCTGAGAACTCTGGCTTTGCCATCACTGTCAACGGCGAGCGCTACAGATCGATGATAAGCAACCTCTTGTGGTCCAAACTGGATGATATGGATACCGACAACATGTGGTTCCAACAGGACGACGCTACAGTGCAATTTAACGCATTTAGACTTCTACCTTTGGGGCTATCTTAAATCGACAGGTCTATGCGAATAAACAGCAAACGATTGATTCCCCCTCAAAGTCCACATAACGGACACCATCTAGCAATTCAGCCAGATTTATGCGACAAAGTCAACGAAAATTGGGCCTCCCCAATACGTGCCACTGATCAAGGCCGCGGCGAACATTTGAACGACGTTATATTCCATACTTAATGCCATAAAATATTCTTTCAAATAAAACAAAATTGAGTGGATATCTCACACAGTTTGTTTTATTTACGCCTAAAAATCGAGCATCCTTATTGAAAGACCCTATATATTAAAGCACGAAAAATATACAATAACTTATTTACATAACGAATTTTTGTTTGAAACAAAGCTATTTAAATAAAGTAGTGTACGGGAATATTAATGTTTTTATAAGTTTTAAAGTTACAGTAGAAAACAAAAGAAGCATCTGATCAGATAAAAAACATAAAGGATGTACTTATACAGTGCAACGTTTCTTGAATAGAAGATAACCCCTCGATTGGCTTAACTATGCTGTAAATAATTAATATTTATAATTGGATGTATGTTGGAACGAAATGAATATTAAAGAAGATTGATAACATCCGTTCAATGCAAGTGTTAATAATCCATACTTAAACACATAATTTATATTTAAAAATTATATGTGGACCAAAAATATGTTGATTTTCTTTGCTGAAGACAAATAAAATAAAAAAATGTTAATTTAACCAAAAAATGAATGTTTTATAACACATGTGCATATGAAATTGAAATGTTTTGGTTTGATATTCCTATAAATTTATGGCCATGATTGTAGTCGAATATTATGTCATCTGGCAAAAAGGGAATATATTTTAAGTATCAAAAATAAAGTGTCTCCAAACATATTTTCGATTAAAAAACAATATTCTGAAAAAGAATAAACTATTTTCTAAATGAGATTTAAAAAATCAAAATTTCCATGATTGATTTTAGTAGAAAACAACTTTTTAAATAAAAACAGTCTGTTACAGAGAAGATTAGTTATTATTACTAATTTTCTTAAGGTTAAGAAAAATGTTAATCCATGGACGAATTCTCAATAATAAAATTAAAAATTAAAGTGCATTATTTGTATTAAATATTTCAATCAATGTTATTTATGTTAAAATGAATATGTACATTTATGTATCATCATTACAGTTTAAACAATCGCCAATGATTCATGTCATCATGTCAGTTAAAAAGGGATATCAAGACCTGGTAATAAAATTATGCTATAGAATATTTATTGCAATGACTGACTATAGAGATAACATGATCTATAACTTTTTTGCACTAATTTCTCAGAGAATAGTTTGATGTTAATTTGGATGGCATGTGTAGAATTTTGTCATTTTAACTACTGTTTTTATTACAACTGTAAAGTTCGAGATTTAACATACACAATATTAATTAAACATGTACCTTTATCTCAGAAGGGTATAAATAAATTGGAACAAAATTTGGTTTTTGATAATTGCTACATAATTTGTATTTCCTTTTTCTAAATAACGTATTTTACTAAACTGATTTTAAGTTAACTTCTAAATTCTTAACAAGCAACGTTAAATATTTCAGGCTTGCTTGTCTACAAATCTAGAGTACAGTGGCGGCGCTAGCATTATTTTGCGGTTGGGCGAAAATAGGCAGGACATAGGTGGGCGAGTGTGTTAGATAGGGTGTTAAATATATTATTTTATGTGCGAATGTAATATAGTGGTGTTATAAAAGGTTGGGCGAGTGGTTGGTCGAAAAGGACTTTGCCTGGTCGCTCGCCCACCCCTGTCGCCGCCACTGCTAGAATGTCATACAAAGTATGTGGTATGTAAAACTTGGAGTTAGTTAGAACCACCATTAATAACTTATACCCTTTACTCCTCTGTATTCAAATCTCACTGTTTTGCGCACAAATCCCTTTAGAATTTATTGCTAAATATTACTAATTTAAACCCTAAACTATTGCCCGAATGAATTGCCCCACATCAAGAAATACATTTACATTGATCTTCTTATTACATTGATTGGATAATATCTCTATTTTATCTCTAAATAACGTTATATCTGGCCTATTCGATAATACATAATTCATAGAAAGCTCATTGGAACGCACCAAACCCCATTACATATGAAATTACATATAAAATTACTTCCATAAAATAAAGATTTATGCCTTTTTCATAAATACAATTCCAAACAAAAAAAAAATTAGATCCGATTTCTCTAACGCTGTGTAGTCGGTTTGCCCTACAACTTTGAATTGATAGCTTTTTCATTCTTTAATATTTAATAACGAAAAGTTTCTCCAGAAAAGTTTGCATAGTTTTGTACAATAAAAAATGTGATAAAATTTTTTATACAATAACATAACCGCACTTTTTTATTGGATTGGTATATATATTTATAGATCTAATTTCAATAATGTCACTATAACTACCTAAAATAGATCATAGTATAATAATTGCCTTAATGTAAACAAATTCCCATTTTTAATCAATGTAAGATTATTTAAAAAAAATTATTTCATATTTTTTGACTAAAAATCAAAATTGACGTAAAATAAATGAATATTTTATATGGGTACTGCATATATTATTGGCCAGATAGTCATAATTGCAGTTTTAATCAACCTTCCTTCCATG
Source organism: Rosalia funebris (assembly GCA_037954035.1). NCBI lineage: Eukaryota > Metazoa > Arthropoda > Insecta > Coleoptera > Cerambycidae > Rosalia > Rosalia funebris. The sequence continues at coordinate 10,257,038 of JAZFAV010000011.1, read as the reverse complement.
AATCCCACACGACTTTTTGCATTTGAAACAAAAATACTATAGTAGGCTCGATTGCATGCAATTGAAAAGTCACATACTGTTATTTCTTAAGTTTCTCTAAATAAAAAATTGTATCAGAAAAAAATAAATGTACAAAACTACAGCGCCAAGGATCTTTGCAACAGTCTTGTGAAATAATTCATATTTCTATTGCACAGCTCCAGACGGCCTCAAGTTTCATACACCATTGCAAGTTTAGTAAATGAAAACAAAAATGTTTCTGACAGATATCTATAACTAAAATTAAAACATGATGACGATGATGATGATGATGATGAGCAAATCTAGTTAAGTGATGCACAGTCTACAGGCTTTAATGTGTCCATAACCCCTAATAAACATGTCAAGTAACAAATATTACAGTAATGTTAGCTACCAAAAAATTTCTGGAAAACATGAACAAGTGAACGTCCACAATACTTATAGCCAAACAACAAACTTATGAACAATAGTTATATGCCAGATTAGTTCAAGAATAAGAAATCAAGACAATATACATTTACAAGAGTTCAAAAAGTTATTGCAGCAAGGCCGCACGCAGGCAAAGATCGAGAGGATTGGAAAAATAAATCGTATCGCAGGAAAGTACTAACATATAAAGAGTAGGGCGTGGGAACTTGACGGTTTTAGGCTCCATTTAATTTTAAAACCGTCAAGTTCCTGTGCCCCACCCTGTACAATGTTAACACACATTAAACTTTTACATCAAACTTAAGGACAAGAATTATTATTATTACTTCTTGACGATGTTACTTCTTACTATACAGTGTGTTTGCAAACATCATGCGGCTTTCGAAAGGCGTGATAAAAGAAACAAATATGAACAAAATCCAATGTTCGTATAAAGTAAAACCAAACAAGACGTTCATAAAATGACTATTTTATTGACACGTTGAAAGAAATTTGTATTTAAAATGTTTCACTGCGAATTTAAGTTATTGTGCCTGGCATTCTAGAACGAACAACGTACAATAACAAAGCTGTTGTCAAATTTACATATTGTTTGCTTGATTTTTTAAATTAAAATGCACATAGAAACATTTTCTTTTAAATTAAAATGCACTTACAAACGTGCCGGGTGTAGAGCAATGTGTCCTTATTTTTATTATGTTAAAAGCACTGAATTAGATTACGTACAGTATTGTCAAACTTATTAGAGTAGCTGTTTGTTTTCTTACAATAAAAACAGCAGTAGGATAGTTTTTTTTTCCAATCCTCACGATGTTTGACCGAGTGCTCTTTTCTAGAAAATACAGTGTGATATAAACAAAGAAGCAGGTTAATCAAAATATAAACTAAACTAAATAGCACTGTCTCTCGTCACAAAATGGAAGAAAATGAAAAAATAAAATAAAACCAAACATTGTTCAATGTTTATATGGGTATAAAGATACTCGACCAACTGGGAAAACAAAAAGTTTGCGAATGCGAATATCATTTATCGCAATTACTGAAACGATTCGAGTATTTTTATACGAACAAAAATAAAAGTATTTCTGCAATAACTGTGAAGTTTAATAGCAACATAGCTGGCTCAAAATTATTTTTGTCTTTCATAATGGACTATATTGAATGTAACATACCTTGGATCCTCTCTCATTAAATATAATTTCTACGTCTAGAATTGGGCCAAATTGCTGAAAAATAAATTCACGGTTAGCTCTCATTAAATCAACGCCGCCCAACACACAACATTAAAAAAAAAACAGTCATAAACTAGATGCAAAATATCTGGTGTCTAGAATATATTATTGCATTTTTATCGGTTCAGATCAAAGCGAGTCAAAAACACCCAAAAGATAAATGGCTGGAACATAAATAATTCTTATTTAATTTTAAATAGGAATGCATTTGTAAATTACAAATATTAAGGAATTATTTTTTAACTCAACAGAAAGAGATCTTAAAAATTATTACAATTACTGTGTTTTAAATGGAAATTTACCGGCATATCACTTGTAAATAAGAATAAATCTGTGAATAATGAAGTGGTAACAGATTATTATATACAATCGGTTATATATTTGTATACTGTCGACAATGCGCCTGAAAAACTTCTCGGACACGTCAGTTGTTAGAGTTGAGGTGTTAAAAAGGTTAAATAATGGTACATTCGTACAGTGGCGTACGGCTAAGCTCAAAAACAATGTTATTCATTACAATTTCTACTTTTTATTTAAATTACAAAAAGTTACACAATAATGAGTGTCTTTCTATGAGTACACCCATTTTTTTACAAGGTCAGAAATTTTGCGAATTTTTAATGTCAAGCTGAAATGTGACATACAGTTATGGACAAAAAGATAAATACACGTTATTTTGTAGAGTGTAGCACAGTGGCGATCAGCGTTTATAAATAAAGCAATCCACAAGTTATACTAGTTTATACAACCTACAGACAATTAGTTACACACACTTACAAAAACGTACAAAATTGACCATAGATCATAAAACCGTATTATCTCCTCATGTTCCACAGACCGACAGCAGTCAGGAGTGCGTTCAGTGACCATAGAACAGAATTGTCTCTAACACCCCCCTGCAATTCTGTGTTTCTACATAACTTCAGATATTTTGACAAATCCTAAATTTAAAATGTGTTCTTAAAAACTAGTTACAGACATTTATCAAACTTATACATTTACATTTTAATACAAAGACACTTCTATTTTTCTTTTACATATAAAATACCTGAAACGTTCATAAGTTCTCTGAAATATTTAAATTTTGTACTTGCCAAAGGCTTCGTTAAAATATCTGCCTGCTGTTCTTCAGAACTAACATATTTTAAAACTATTTTACCGTCTTTTAAACAGTCCCTAACAAAATAATGTTTAATGTCTATATGCTTACTTCTTTTATTTTCTAAAGTCGAAGCCATTCTTATACATGACTGATTATCTTCAAAGATTGTTATAGGGTAAATGTTTTTCTTTGTAACTTCAGTAATCGTTTGAGATAAAAACAAATTTTCTGTAACATAACTTGATAAAGCTACATATTCACTTTCAGCACTTGAAAGTGTTACTATGTTTTGTTTTCTTGATATCCAATACACAATGTTACTATTTAATTTAATTAAAAACCCTGTAACACTCTTTCTATCCTTTGGATCATTTGCAAAATCGGAATCTACATAAGACACTAAATTTAAATTCGAACCCTCACTCTTTGTAAATTTAATTCCAAAATTCTGAGTTTGCTTTAAATATCTTAAAACGTTTTTTTAAGTAAATCCAATGAGTCTCACCGTAACAGTTTTGAAATTGACTAAAGAATGAAATACTAAAACACAAATCAGGTCTGCTTCCTAACATGATATACATTTAATGCTGTCTGTTCGTTATATTTCAAACTGCGTAATTTCTTTTGTAATTGTACTTGCATACTTATGCCCTTTTTAACATATGTGGTTTCTAAAGATTCCATAAATTCCTTAGCAGTGCCTTTCGTCTTTATAGTCTCCAACATATTATCTGCTGAGCATTGCACCATTATATTCTTAGCTTTAGCGTCATTCTTCTTAAACACTGTTAATTCAGGGTCCATCGTAGGGAGATCATGTGTAAGAACTTCCAAAACCTCGACTTGTTCTAACAATAGCTTAACTCTGAATTGCCAGTTCGAGAAATTGTTTCCATCAAATGGTTGAATGTTTATATAAGCTGTAGTAGTCATAGCCATGATTCCTAAGTCCTGTCCGCGTATATTTTCCACGTCTTTTATAACTTTTTTTTCTTCTTGTTTTCTTAGTCTTCCTATTTCCTATCTGTTTTTCCACTGCAATCACGAATTCCTCTGGGACTCTGGGATTCTGGGCCCATAACCTTTTGTAAAGTGTAGCACTATGGTGATCAGCGTTTATAAATAAAGCAATCCACAAGTTTTACTAGTTTATTTTACAACCTACATACAGTTAGTTACACACACTTACAAAAACGTACAAAATTGACCATAGATCATAAAACTGTATTATCTCCTCACGTTCCACATACCGACAGCGACCACGGACTCAGTCAGGAGTGCGTTCAGTAACCATACAACAGAATTGTCTCTAACACGTCATACTAGGAAAAACATAATTACCGAAAACTGGGGAAACGAAAATGTGGTTTTATCTAACGGTCAGAAATTTTACTTTGCTAGGAGGCTACTACTGTTTTGCATTGCGGGAAATGTAGGTTTCTTCAACGTTAAACTGACAGAACTTTTGTACGACACACCTTCTGTTGGTCAAAAAAATAAATACACCTGTGTAAACTTGTGTTTGGAACGTCTAGGCGAGGTAAGGAAAATAATACAATAAATGTTTTGTTAGTATTGTGAAATACAATTAGTTTTAGGTAGTTGGTTTATAGATATTGGTAGAAATAAACACAGTACGACTGAAATTCGTGCATTAATACAGCGACTGCGTAAGCAAGACCATTCGTACAGAAATATCGCGTATATGATAGGCTTTTCTCTGGGAATGGTGCAAAATGCTTTGAAATACAAAGAAAAAGTAAAAAACGAGGGTCGACGACGAAAGACCTCCCCAAGCGTAGATCGACAAATAATCACCGCTGCTAAAAGAAACCCCTTTGTGTCCATCCTCCGAAATTTTAAGACATTAATGCCGACGTCAGTACCAAAACGGTACGGCGATGATTAACAGACGCTCTGTTGTATGCGCGAGTACCCCGCAAAGTACCTCTGTTACAACCTACACATGTTCAACAACGCATACAATTTGCCAAGGATCACATTACCTGGGCTGGCAATGAAGGATTAAAAATGTGGCGCAATATTCTATGGTCCGACGAGTCAAAATTTATATCATTTGGATCTCATGTTCGGCAGAATGGTAGGCATCCGCCACATAAAGAATTTGATCTGAAATATACCAAGAAAACAGTAAAGCACGGACGTGGTGCTATAATGGTCTGGGCATGCCTCTCATGGTTTAGAGTAGGCGCAATATATTGGATCAAAAACACCGTGGCGGCAGAGATTTATCGACAAATCTTAAGTGATGTGATGTTGCCGTATGCTGAGGATCATATGCCTCTCATTTGGACTTTCCAACAGGACAATGATTTTAAGCATACGGCAAAACTGACAAAAGGTTGGCTCACACAGAATAAAATTAACTGCTTAAAGTGGCCTGCACAATTTCCGGACGTAAGTTCAATTGAAAACTGTATATTCTCTGGTTTATATCTTTGACAGCCTAACAATGTTTTATCCTTCAGTAATAAAAAGGGTGCTTTCTCGGATGTAAGTAAAAAAATAAGGATAGCCATTTGCATGTCCAGATAATATTTTTTACGGTCGAACGCCCCTGTAACCATTTTAACACATGGCAAATTCTACATAAAAATTAAGGAGCTCAAGAATGAACATACTATTTCAAAGCATATTCCATATGGTCCCAACTTTTTGTCTACACTGTATGTCTCATAATTTAAATAAATTTAATTACGGTTTTTTTTTTCATATTTCATTTTCGTAACTTAAATTAATAGGTTTTCTATTTTTCCTTTTAAATACAAAAATAATTACCGCCGATTTAACATTTAAGATATGAGCAATAATTATTTTTATACAGTATTAAATCGAGCATCGGACACATTTGTGGTATACATAAATATTTGAATGCTTGGAGAAGTTAATAATAGACTCCGATTGTCGTATTGTTAAAAATGCAGTAAATACACTTAAATCTGGAAAAATTCCAAAATTACTTTGTTCAATGTGTAAAGCATTGTATAAAAGTGCTTTTTAATAACACTATCAATATTTACGCCTCTACATATATTTAAGAGCTGTTTTAAATTGCTTTAATAACTTTCAGTTTGCACCAGTGGCGGCTCTTCAAAGGCGCCTAAATACTCCTCATGGATTTTCAGGGAATTATTATTTCTTCTTTCTTGCTCTTTCCCAAGCAATTTTTTTATGAAAGTTCAGATTTAAATAAAAACGTTCATAAATAGAAAAGAACTAAAACATTTCAAGTTACAGCGACATAATTTGCACTTAAATTCTTATTAGGTCACGTGTCACGCGCCTAATAAGAAAATATAATTTACTAAAAAAGTGGAATTTATAATTCCTTAGTTTACTTTTAGGCTCCTCGTTTTGAAGACCGACGAGCCGCCACTGGTTTGCGCTAGAGCTCAGATCTAACTGGAAAAGTCCACTGAAGGTGGTAGCGCAAGAAACTGACTCAAAAAAACCACTGCCTATCTTCAGAATGATGGCAGTCCTATATGAAATTACGAAACTGGTCTAGTTAGTAAAGGGGAAATTTACTTACCCCAAACATCGCCCGGAGGTCCGGGTCTCTAAACCTGAATGGAATGTTGGAAACGTGCAGCCTTTTCGGTTGATTTTTTGTTATGTCTGTAGCTGCCTGTGTCGCTGAGGGATTCGAACTGTCCGAGGCTTCCGACGTGGCTGGTTGTACCGCAGTACCATTTTCAGACTCCTGGAGACACACATGGTTATGTACTACTAACATACAATCTGTAGAATGGTTGTAATTGATATATAATTTCTTCCTTTGCCAAAAAGTAGATGGTTAAATATTCGGAAATTATTTAATTGGTGAGTTCTTTCCAAAAATTAACGATTTTTTATATACCTGAGACATTAGATGTAGCAAAAGACATTGGCGCTCTTCCATAATTTTATTGTAGACCAATGATAATTAAATTTAAAGAAGTGTATATTTGATTTCGTAACGGTATAAATTGGACACTCAAAAATAACACGCGGTAGAATATATTTCATCTGTGTATGGCATACAAAACAGACCTGACTTGAAACATACAATTCCAAACAAATCAAATTTAATTTCAACGTTATTAGTCTGGTACAATTGGACAAGAGTGCAGATAAACTGGATAATTTCAAAGAGGTAAACCGACCTAACGGGAGAGGGCAGCATTGTCAATCCACTTGTCTGAAAAAAAAATGGTTTTCGTTTCTTTTTGGGTATCCCCTAGTATCTATAATATTTCGACAATATTTTTCTGTATGAATTAATAGATGTATCATTTCACTTATATTATTCCACACATTTAGACACCCAACTAGCAGAAAAAATCGTATCTGCAGTACGCAATAAATAGCAAAGTTTGACAGTTTTACAAAAAGATTCATATTTTGCAAGACTAAAACAAATGTATAGTTTCTGCGTCTACAGATGCACTCTATAGTTGCAACGGCTATTTCAATTATGACAATATTATATCACTGGATATCGAACGGTGGTTCTCTTGATATAAGATCATTTTTTAAGAACATCGCTTGCTGAAACAACCGTAGAAACATGCAGATGTTTAATCGAGCTAATCCAGCTGATGCCACTGTTTAGGAAGGAAAGTCTCTTTCAATGTTGTATAAATTATAACGTATAACCAGGTGCTTATTGTTATTTTATTATTTAACATTATTTATTTCATTTGAACTATTACCAAACCGCGAAGGTAACGTCTCTGGTACGCTGACGAAACGAGCGGTTCTACTCATCACGCCTTGAGCTGCAAAAAAGCTTTCTAGATCTGTTACAAATAATGTAAATAGCAAGCGACTTAAAGATTACCCAGGAAAACACAATTTGCTACTTTATACGCGTTCAATAAGACATCAAAGTCCTTTATCTGTACAGTGACCTGCGGATACAATGTATTTAACGAAGAATTTTGGAATACATATCAAAATTAAATAATTTAATCCATAATAAAGAATGTTTTACAGTGTGACTATATCATTTATGGATGAGGTTCTTAATTCCTTATAATACCACACATTTCGCATAATTTGTTAAAACCCCTTCCAAGTTGGAAGATTAAAACGAGCATAATGTAGACCCATTAGCATATCTGCGTCTTAAAAAGCTACTTTTTCAAGCCTGCTTCGTTTTTAGACTACTATATCTAACACCTGTATCCATTGGTTAATACACAAAAAAAAATCGTGAATAGTCGTTATTATTTTCGTTACTGGTCAGTACGTACTGAAGTTACGTACTATATTATTATTATAGACATAGCAATTACCTGGGGTATTTGATCGCACTTGTATGTTTGTTGGTTCTGTGATATTGCTGGGCTACACGCTATGCTGACAGGTGGTTCCGCCGACGACGGAGGTTGCGGCGGCGGCGGACTAAAGGGAGGTCCGGCGCCCGCCGTGGCCGCCCCCGCTGGCGGCGGCAGCAGGGGCACGGCGGGCTTGTCGTCCGCCGCTTTCACATCACCGTTTTGGGCCGCAAATCCAGCCGGAGTCGCCGCCCCGAACGGGGCCGTCATACCCGTCTGAACCATGTGCTGTAAAAAGAAAAAAATCGTGATTAAAATTAAATTAATAGTAAATTAATAAAAATAAATATCTCACGATGGAAGGGCTGTAGTTAAAAGTATAGGGAATATTTAGTGGCGATTCTTTCAATATTTTTAAACTATTATACAGGGTATGAATCTGTTTGTATAAGTTTGATATATGTAACTGTTGTCTTGTTAATAAAAATATGACTACGATAAAACTTGTGGTTTATTTAGCTATGGACTTTGTCAAATTTACAGTTGACATTTTTGATCTAACCTAAACATATTACTTCTGTTAGGTGTGAATGAATTTCTTTAAAAGAGGCCAGATGTATTCTTATGTTTTATTGAGAAAACTTGGTTTAACCAAAACAAGAAAAGAGAACATGGCACTATTTTCAGAAAAAGTCAGTAAAACCATAATAAAAACAAGTAAATAACATAAATAAGTGGTGTGTAAATATACAAGAAAATGTCTTACGTAAAAAAACTACGCGGCTATTTGCTGAGGCGCACAATTTTAATTCTTAACTTGAATCCAGTTAATCACGATCTGAATTTTTAATGTCCATCCAATGAACCGTGACTAAAGTTTTTCATTTAAAATTAACATCGCCGAAAGTTAAAATAATCCGTATTATCCCTCAAAAACCCCCAGATCCCTTACACCACTTTAACAGCTTAAAATGTTACATTTAAGCGAGACCTTAGATTGTTCACCTTTTCAACATTATTCATGCAGAAATCAGTGGCGGCTCGTCAGGAGATACGGGGCGAATGGAGCCTCCTCTCATAATTCAAAACACTATTTAAAATTTAATGTAGTTTAATGTCATGTTTTATTATCTTTACTTTAATTCATCATTTGTTATTTTTTTTATATATAAAGCAAAAATTTCCCTTACACTTTACACAATATAGGTACTTAAAAAAATTAAATTCACTAATTTGATATATCTAACTACTGATATGTACAAATCAGTGGTGGCTCGTCAGAGGGTAACCCCTCTGATATTTCAGAAAAAAACACAGTATCCTAAAAGTGATGCTTTAAGACTATATATTTTTACATCCATATTTCAATCTTTGCTTTGCAATTGTCATCGTTTTATATTAATATTTAATATGTCTAAAAAAAATATATATAATAACTCTTTATCCTTTACAGGATATACTCAATTAGATAACTTGATAGTTATATCTGTTAACAATCGAAAGCATATTTTCCGCTTTCTCTTATCCTGATGCGATCATGTTAAGCAGATATGGAGTCGCAAACTCCAGCAGCTATCACTTAAAGCATCTACTGACTCGGTGACATTAAAAGATCTGCGCATTTCTGTATATTGTGGCAGATGGTATTTGCCACACATATTTTTTAAATGTGATACATTTCAGTATTTGAGGCCTTCTCTTGCGATTTACAGTTGTTCTGCTGTAAAATGTACCTGCAAACGCATTGGAAAATACAAAATTAATCTGTGACTAACCTTGTATTTCTAAGACTTTATATCTGTGCGGAATTTGCATTCAAATATTTGAAAAATTGTAAAAATTGAAGAACGGAATTGACGAAGAACATACGGTAAAAAGTGACACTTGATCAAGAATGGTGAGCAAATCTGCGAAATATAATAATATTTGCACTTTTGAAATTTCGTTTTCAAATAGTTCTCCGCGGAATGTCACGAGCCGCCACTGGTAGAAATATTTATTTAAATTCATGGAATGTAAACGATCATCCGTCGTTGTTAATGAGAGCAACCAACGAACCAACTCTATCACTGTTAGAGGTTTATTTTAATAGATCCCATTATATTCTAGTAACGCGTAGTACTCAATGACAGGCAGGTGTTAAAATTTGAATTTTTTGACTTTTATATGTTATTACACTGCATACTATACACAGTGACCAAAATAAAACAAGTTCGATAAAATTGTGCTAAAATAAACCGCTCAGATACATCAAGCAATTTTATTTATAGTCGTCAAATAGTTGACTGGACTACATGGATCAACCATGGACCATGGACTAGGCCAAATATTGAGTACAATCTTCTACAATTGCGAGAAAGGCTGTGGCGTAAACTGTGGATATAGAAAGGTGAAGTTGCAGTGCTCTACTGTATGTGGCCAGTGTAACGAACAAGCATGCCTCAACACTTCATCAATACGAAATGATATCGCTGGAGAAAATGAATTTGTTCCTGAGATCTTTGAAGTTTTACAGTCAAATGATGAAGAAGATGATCCAGAAGTTGAACTTTAGCGACCAGAAGAAGACGATGACGAACACGAGGAGGTATTGAGCCGTATATCAGCTGGTTGTAATATTCAATAGAGATACCCTGGCTAAAAACGAGGGTGGTCTGAAAAGTTTTCTACCTAACAAAGATACAAGACATTTTTCAAATCTTCAAATTATAGACATAGTCTCCTTGTAAGTCTACACACTTCTCCCAGCGATGCTCCCATCTCCTTAAACCGTACAAATAGTAATGGGCGTCTTTCTCTGCAAAATAATTGTTGACGAAGGTGATGGCCTCCTCATTTGACGAAAATTTCTGTCCCTCGAGCGCAGTTTTTAGCTTAGGGAACAAAAAAAAGTCGCTTGGGGCTATATCTGGTGAGTAAGGAGGGTGGTCAAGCAGTTCAAATCGCAATTCGTGGATTTTGGCCATGGCTACCGCTGAGGTGTGAAACGGTGCATTGTCTTGGTGAAACATTTTTTTCCAGCAAATGTGACCGTTTTTCCGCAAACTCATCGCAAAAACAATCACATCAGCTCACTCAAACGATTGACAAACAACAACTGCGCGTCCAAAATGGCTTAAATTTTGGCGAGTACCTTTCAAGGGATGCGCAATCACACTTCCTAGCTTTTGTTAACGAATACTGTCATGTTCATGTTGAGGTCGGAGACTTTTCAGACCGCTCTCGTATAAACGCTTGAGCGTCTTCCAGTCTCCACCCTATATCTCGGTAACGGTCATATGAGAAAATGAATCAGACCAAATTTGCAGAGAATTTTATGATCAATACGTTTTATAATAACCTCTAGTCATATGATGCATAGGAAACCAGATATTAACAAAAAAAAAAAAACATTTTTGTGACCTTTGGCCCTTAATATCTTGACTCGCAGACACGAGATTACATAAGACTTTTGAGCAAGTCATTATAACATCAAAGCAAAGGTTTATGCAAATATTTAGCTGTCTGATGGTTATCCATTATTTCACCTTATAGGTATGACCGTATCGTTAATTAAATTCGCAAGGCATATTCCTCATTCTTTGGAAATTAATCCCTTGCGATTACGCAAGAACGTACAGTAAGCCCGTCATAAATAACATTATAAATCATACCGCCCCTTCACGTCGAGCAGATGGGTTCCAAATCCAACCCTTTTGCGCAACAATTAAATCTATATTACGGGATAAAAACATTCGGCGATGAAAAATTACGCGTCAGACAATTTCGGTCCGACCATTTTGGAAAAATGAATGGGCGGTTTGATAAATGAACCTAATCACCATTAACGAGAGAAACGCGGTTTTCTTTGGGGCCCTCTATCACGGTAAGACGTCCAATCGATTTCATTGTGTTGATGTTAATGAGGTGAAAATGGAAAACGTCGCCGCTACCGCGCGTTCGGATTCTCCTCGTAAACGGCAATCGAAAAGCGATATTGGATCGTCCATTAGCCCCGATACCGCGTTATAAACAAAAATCTGTGTGGTGTCATTTATCAGAGCGTAATCATCCTCAAATACGATACGTGTAATTTGATTTCTGGGGCGCGAATAACCTCACGTTTTTATTATTTATAGAAAAACCAAGTAGAGTGTGCTACGACATGCAATCGCGATCCCGTATTCCATAAATAAAAACGTTTCAAGGCCCGAATCGATATGCGAAAAATAAAAACAAGTCGTTTTGGATGTGATTTAGATGTAAATTTATTCCGAAAATTAGGAACGGTACGGGGCAAACTCCTGCATGCATTTTGATAAGGAATGATGGAAGCTTAAACTGAAGCACGTCATTTATCAGCATCTTGCGCGTACATGAAAATTTCCAGTAAAATTTCAATATTAAAGTGGGTTATTCGTGAGGTCGTTTCACTTCAAAAACTGGCGCCCAACGTACTTACGAGTAAGGTTGCCCATTTGGGCGGGAAGCCAGTGGCGTAACCAAGATCTTCTGTAACGCAAAAACCAGTAAAATTATTATCTGCGTCAAAATAATGTAATAAATAAAACTAGTCTAATTTAATACTAAGGTTCATATACGCTGTGGACCATAGGTAATGGATAATTTAGGAAATCCCGACGTCAATTTTTAATTCTAAACTGACATTATTTGGACAAAATTTTATACCTCCATCTTCGACTCCCTTGAAATGGCACTTTCATATACCTCTTCTAAAATTTTTTGAATTACGCATATACTTTATTAAGAAAATCAAATTTACAAAATTTGAAACGTATTTATAAATAATCAAGTAATGTGTTTTGGACCAAAAAAATCCTAAACTGTTCGCGCCCATTTACTAAATATCTAATTATTTAACGTTTATTATCAAGTCATATACGAGGGGCGTTCAAATATAAACGAGGGTAATTATACAGAAGTGATAAAGTCTTGAAAATGCTTACCAAATTTTTCCTATCCCCCTATCTTCGAGGGTGCTGAACAAGAATCTGGTTTCAGTTTCATCCGCTCGGACACAGTTTTCAAGAAAATGGATTTTCCACTTTTCCGCAATACATGCCACTTTCCTTCTCAAATAATTTTCACTTCACACTACGTAGATAGCTCATATTAATACCAGTAGATGCTACAACACTTCCTTTATACATATCATATATTAAACCATCATAAAACTTATTATTCATTGTCCATTGTAATATTTTTAATCGTACGCCCTCTATATGAAACCACATGTACTGATTAGTATAAAGGGCGCTCCATAAATTAACTATGAATATTAACTGAACTAAATATGCTGTTATTTTGAAGGAACCTAACCTAACCATAATAAGTAGACAGTTAGGTTAGGTTTCTTCAAAATAACAGCGTATTTAGTTGTTTAATATCCATAATTAACTTTTGGAGCTCCCCGTATACTAATCAGTACATGTGGTTTCATATAGAGGGCGCACGATTAAACTATTACAATGGACGACAATTGTATCGGAATTGTAAACATATGCTACCTATGTAGTGTGAAGTGAAAATTATTTGATAAGGAAAGTGGCATGTATTGCGGAAATGTGGAAAATCCATTTTCTCGAAAACTATGTCCGAGCGGATGAAACTGAAACCAGATTCGTGTTCAGCGCCCTATAAAATAGGGGGGTAGGAAAAAATTTGGTAAGCATTTTCAAGACTTTATTACTTCTGTATAATTACCTAAACGAGAAGTCTTGGAAGAAGCAAGGTTGGGTTGGGTAGTGGAAGCTGTAGGAGGGCCAAAAAGCGTTTGGCAGCGGGGAAAGTTCTCACGGCGATTTTCTGGAATTCAAACGGCGTTCTTTTGCTAGATTTTCTTCATGACTCGAGAACATTAATGCGTGTTAATTACTGACTGCGCTTTCTTGAACCAAATGAAAGCCGGTTGCGGAGCAAAAGAGAATAACCCGTCAGGGGCGTCATTCTGCTTAACAACAATGCCGGGCCCCACTCGGCAAACCAAACACGTTGGAAATTGAAGGAAATCGTCGGGGAGACATTTGAACACCCACCCTATAGTCAAGATTTATCACTAGGTGATTTTCACATGCTTGGACCGTTAAGAGGCTTTAGGGTAGTAACGATTCAACGATGATGCCGGGGATGGAAGCATTCGTGCACAATTCCTTCCACACGATGCTCTCTTTTTTTTCAGTGGTGGTATAAATAAATACTCAATTCGATGGGAAACATGTGTAAACAAAGGGGGGACCCTATATAGAAAAATAATGTATTTTTGGTAAATTTATGTGGTCTTCAATAAATAAAAAAAATATTCTCGTTTATCTTTGAATAACCCTCGTATTTCGAATATTATTTTAACAACGATTATTTCCGATTATATTTTTTGCTAATGTCTCTGTTTACTATATTATATTATTATATTTTAATATTTATTTGAAATAGATTATATGTCTTTGTCAACATCTTGCACTGAATGGAAGAAAGGATTATTTCGATTTTTTTTTTTAATTTTCGTTGTGTCAACCATTTGTGCATATTTGAAACTCAGATAAACGTGTATTAATTGAATATACTGAGCGATGAAAATTTCACCTAAACTTAACCTACTAAAAAGCACATGTCTGGACAATGCTCTTGCAATTTTCACAAATTCAACATTATTATTATAATGTATCTTTAACGATAAACGATATTTTGATCCAATTTTAATAATCAAAATATTGTTTGTGGTTACACAAAATAATAACACAACTCTGTTGCATTAATCTTACCAAAATGTAGTACACCCTGTATATGCATATATGTACGTATTTGTAGTTTTCTTTCTGTATGGTAATAAAATGTCCATGGCAATTTAAGCTACGACGACGTTTCTTGCTCAACAACTCTAACAATTCATTTTTTGCAGGCTATTCACCTCCGAAGCTAACGCGAAGAAGTCTTAATTTAACCAGGACTATTCTCAGAAGAAAATGACGGTGCAGTTCGCGACAAAAGGGTTGTCCAAGAATAAATCTCGAGTCACGTGCGGTATTTGCATGTCGGGAGGATAACAGCCTAAGTGCAATAAAAGCACTTTCAAGCTCGTGCATATTCTGGGAGCTATACCCAGTTAACTTTATTTCTTTCCCAAGTCTACCAAAAAGTAGAAAAATGAAGGGAAACAATATGTGGATGTAAATTGACTCGTTAGTATGCAAGTACCTAGCAGGATTGATATTGTATTCAAATACAAAACACCTTATTTCCTCTTGTTTAAAATAGTTTTGAATTGTTAGAAAGAAACATGCTTAACTTTGTTTTAACCTTTAACAAAAACGGGCAAATTTTTTTTTTTTCATATCATCCTCACTTAAAATACTTTTCTCTCTTCCTTTTTTTTCTCAATACTTTTCCTAATACTGTAATTTTCCCGAGACATTCCTTCCGACAAAAAGCTCCATTGGCAGTTTATTTTGCTTAAAATTCTTAACTTGTAACACATTGTCGAAAAACACCTAATAAACAGTTTTAAACGGTTTAAATATGTTTTTATACATATTTAAAAACCATTTCTGATTTCATATTTAAGATTTGAGGTACAGGTTTTAATTTATGGCCTAATTGCAAGTGCATACAATTGAGAAGATATCCTAGGAATAATAATATCAACTTTTATAAATGATATGTACTATTCATTTCATCGGTATTTGATAAATAAAAAACTCTCTTATCTTACCGATAAACGGAAAAGTCTACCTGAGCCTAGCTATAAAAACAGGCCACGGTATGAGATAAAAGCCGCTTGGGATTTTTTATTTGGCAAATAGCGGTGAAATAAACTATAACATATTTATTTTAGTTATTTATCAACGGCGCCATAGCATTAAATTAGACAATACGGTTTTGTAATGCTTTTTGTTATTTGACAATATTTTCCCATTAGTAGCCAATTGTTAAAAGTGATAATTTTTTATGATTAAGAGTGCAATATGAATAGGTGACTAACGCAACTTGAAAAAGTACTTTATCTCGTCTTGTCTAAACGATATGTTACTTTGTTAAGAAATAAATATAGAGGTGTAGATTAATTTGATTATCATAAGTTGACTATTACATTGGTATCTTCAACTTCGTTACCAACAATTCTTTTAGGTTTTTTAAATTCAGAAAAGAGGCAAATTCTGAAGATTTTCAAAAGTAGTTTATACAGGGTGTAACAGGATCATGGTATACCCCCTTTTCTCCTTTAGTTTTGAAGATAATTGATTGAAATTTGGTATATCTCATACACATAATAAGCGGCACTTTTTGACATACAATTGATTTTTCTATCACTTCCGGTTTCCCCGGAAGCGACCCAACTTTCAATTTTTAAACGGAATACCCTGTATATTATTGCATTTCAGAATTCAAAAATGCAATAATATACAGGGTATTCAATTTAAAAATCGAAAGTTCGTGTCACTTCCGGCGAAACAGGAAGTGAAAGAAAAATCAATTGCATGTCAAAAAGTGCGCTTATTATGTGTATAGGATATCCCAAATTTCAATAAATTATCTTCAAAACTAAAGGAGAAAAGGGGGCATACCATGATCCTGTTACATCCGGTATAGGACGGTAAATTTTGTTGATTTGAAAAATTGCATATTTTGCCTGTTACTAATATCTTAGATTGTGTCCCACTTGTATATACAGGGTGGTATGTATATACAGAGAAGAAGGATTCTTTCATTCAATAAATACTTATTTGCTTTAGAAATATTTTAGGTCAGACAATAAAAAATGTGCATTGAAACAGTAAATTGGTTTCTTTGAATGATAAAAAATATTGTTTGAATTAACAGAATAATTTACTTTATCAAACATTCCTACTCTAAAAACCAAGTTTTTATATGTACATATATTTTTATCGGCAGTGTATTTTGGCATGTAGAATACTACAATTTTTTCTTCAAAAAATAAAAATAGAACGTCGCCTTAAAAAGTCATATGTTCTGTGTCGCTGACAACGCACACCAGCTGCCGTTACCAATATATTAGAGAAATGCGTTGTTGCCAGTTTAATACGGATTTCCCAGAATTAAAACACCAACGTGACAGATTTCGGTTTTTGGAATATCAAAAATAAAATTCATCTTCAAATACATTAAGTCTTTGTTTTAATGTTATATTTGTTTATATTTTAATTGTCAAGTGAGAAATCAACAAGTATCTGCGTAACCACTGAGGGAGTTTGGCGTGTTACTTTTTTCATAACTTCACCTATAAAGCCTATTAACTTACTGTGAATGTTCATAAATAAATGAAAATCATGTGCAGCACAGTACACGTGATAGAAGTGAATACTTCTTTAGAATAGAGAATGAGTGAGATTAAGAGTGAGAGATTGAAAAAGAGAGAGAGAGAGAGAGGGATAATTTCAAAAGAAATATAACAACATAAAATTTTGTGTAAAAAATATTCGGTTTATTCATTATCTACACTATCATCGGCTGGTGGTTCAATTGGTAATACTGATATGATTGGTTTGTGATAACTAAAATATGAAATAATGTTCGTGATTCGATATTTTCTAGATAACGTGTAAAAATTGCATCTATTGTTGTTCCGGATTTTGTTGTTGATTCTTTGGGATTGTTATTTATAAGCAGGCCAAATGTTTCTCGAAGAAAGTTAATCAACGTCAAAGAATCATTGGATTCGAAATTTACTTTGAAATCTCCCCCGAGAATCAAAGGGATTTTGTCTTCGCCTCTTCCAAGTGCATTTGCACCTGTATGGCTAAACCAGTAGGGAGCGGTGAATTAAATATATTATATCTTCTAGATTTTAACAAGTTAAACGGTTCAAGGATATTATCAAATAATCACAGAACACAGATGTAAATAACGTAAATAATTACAAAACACAATGATAAATATTCGGTACACACGCGTGCTGCTTCAGCTGTTAATATACCTATAGCGTCTGGACGCGTACATCTATAACGCGCGCATGCGCGACAATAGGGAGTCACCGATAGCCTAAACTGATATATATGATGTGTAGCTCTCTTCATGTTATATATCTGTGTACTCTGTCTTGTAACGAAGCCTGTGTTTTAGATATACCAAATGTATAGCTCTCTTTCTCCTTCTCTCTACGTTATATCTTATTTCTCTCTCGTGTAACGAAATCTGGAAACGTTACATTTTTTTCAAATTCACTCTCCATTCTCGTCAAATATCAGAACGCCGCCAAAGAAGCATTCACTTCAAAAATAGCAAACGGAATTCAAGAAACAAGAAACTGAGAATTCAATTATAATGGAAAAATGTAATAGGTATGTTATGTTAAGTAAACGTATGTTAAGTAAAAACCTTCTGGAAGATTATGATACCATTAACAAAATAGACTGAATTAAATCGATAAGTAAATAAAAACTTACTTTATCTGGCAAAAAATAAAGCAGTTTACATTTCAGTTCACTTTATCTCATCTCACTTCACTTCGCCTCCATATCAGGAACCTCGCATATTAGGTTCTTTAGCACAATTCTTATCTCTAATAAAATCACAGAAAGAGTACGGATAATCCAATAAGAATGTCGTCAATAATTCATGTCCGAAATGAATAAATCAACGCAAATTGCATTAGAAGTAGTTCGCTTCCTTGGGAATTTTCTCTCCAACCCTTGTTTCTGGCGAGTCCCGCATCAATCATTTATAAAGTTATCGTGATGGTAAATTTGGTGGAAGCAAAGCTTGTACCTTCAGCAGGTGACATACGTAATCGGACACTTAATCTTCTCGTAACCATGTCCGAATCTTCTTCAGTTTCAATTGTATCAGAGGACTGTCAAAATATTTCTTATTCTTATCACCTGTTCTCTCTTTCTCTCTCTCTCTCTCTCTCTCTCTCTCTCTATATATATATATATATATATATATATATATATATATATATATATATATATATATATATATATATATATATATATATATATATATATATATATATATCTTGAGTATAGGGTTTAAAAGTCTCGCAAGAGCTTCAAAATTATCACAAAATTGCGTTCGTTGCGTTCATCTCTTCTTGGATATGCTTTGGAGTGTAATATCGTCTCGTGTCACTAGAACCTAATGTGATATAACCACACTTTTCACAATTATTTTCACTATTGCAGTTTCGATTTATAGTGCTGGAATCGATTTACTGTGACTTGATGAACCAATGAACTTCAAATTGTCATCTTCAAAGTCGATAGCCGTTAGGATAACGTAGAAAATGATGAAGGGAAATGAGACCAGCCTTCATTTGTGTCAACGTGTTAGTGCGTGGAATATTTGTTCTCAGTTTATCCAGATTTCTTTATAAATAAAAATGCCTTCATCGGTAATTTCATTTGTTAGTGAAAACTAATCATTCAAACTCACTAATTTTCAAAGATTGAAAATATTTATCATATCCTTTGATGTGTTCGTTCTCCTAGAAATTGTATTTCATATTTATTTACAGGGATTATTCATATCCTAAAATTATTCAATGTTGGTCTCCTGGTCTTAGAGATCGCAATTAAAACAAATTCACATAGTTTTTATGTTTACAACTCACCAACATAGCTACAAGAGTCGTATATATATATATATTGCAATCGACGCTGTAACATCGCATAATAAAATTGAACGCCTTTTCTACAAAAATATTATATTTGTGATTCAAACGAGGCTCATTTTCTTCGGACAATTCTGCACAGCTCTAATCTTCTTTTATATTAAAAATTACCTAAACTAACGTCATTAAGCCGCTACATTGAAACATCCTGTCCAATTAGAATTAACTTAATAATGTAATTAAAATCAACTGTTGTACTGTTTTAATTATAATAATGTAATTAAAAACAACTGTTGTACTCGTTACAATCGCTGCCTTCCTACAATGGAATCGATACAAGAAACTATTTACATGTCTACCACATTGGCGAAACATTTCTCACTTTATTTTTAAAAAACCCCTAACATTTTTGCGTGTTCAAAGTCAATGTAACAGGCGCGTTCGTGAACGGGTGACGTCATGGGCCATATGTCTGTCGCCTTCATTAAAATTTCCCATGGATGAAAATATTTATCATATCCTTTGATGTGTTCGTTCTCCTAGAAATTGTATTTCATATTTATTTACAGGGATTATTCATATCCTAAAATTATTCAATGTTGGTCTCCTGGTCTTAGAGATCGCAATTAAAACAAATTCACATAGTTTTTATGTTTACAACTCACCAACATAGCTACAAGAGTCGTATATATATATATATATATTGCAATCGACGCTGTAACATCGCATAATAAAATTGAACGCCTTTTCTACAAAAATATTATATTTGTGATTCAAACGAGGCTCATTTTCTTCGGACAATTCTGCACAGCTCTAATCTTCTTTTATATTAAAAATTACCTAAACTAACGTCATTAAGCCGCTACATTGAAACATCCTGTCCAATTAGAATTAACTTAATAATGTAATTAAAATCAACTGTTGTACTGTTTTAATTATAATAATGTAATTAAAAACAACTGTTGTACTCGTTACAATCGCTGCCTTCCTACAATGGAATCGATACAAGAAACTATTTATATGTCTACCACATTGGCGAAACATTTCTCACTTTATTTTTAAAAAACCCCTAACATTTTTGCGTGTTCAAAGTCAATGTAACAGGCGCGTTCGTGAACGGGTGACGTCATGGGCCATATGTCTGTCGCCTTCATTAAAATTTCCCATGGATGAAAATATTTATCATATCCTTTGATGTGTTCGTTCTCCTAGAAATTGTATTTCATATTTATTTACAGGGATTATTCATATCCTAAAATTATTCAATGTTGGTCTCCTGGTCTTAGAGATCGCAATTAAAACAAATTCACATAGTTTTTATGTTTACAACTCACCAACATAGCTACAAGAGTCGTATATATATATATATATATTGCAATCGACGCTGTAACATCGCATAATAAAATTGAACGCCTTTTCTACAAAAATATTATATTTGTGATTCAAACGAGGCTCATTTTCTTCGGACAATTCTGCACAGCTCTAATCTTCTTTTATATTAAAAATTACCTAAACTAACGTCATTAAGCCGCTACATTGAAACATCCTGTCCAATTAGAATTAACTTAATAATGTAATTAAAATCAACTGTTGTACTGTTTTAATTATAATAATGTAATTAAAAACAACTGTTGTACTCGTTACAATCGCTGCCTTCCTACAATGGAATCGATACAAGAAACTATTTATATGTCTACCACATTGGCGAAACATTTCTCACTTTATTTTTAAAAAACCCCTAACATTTTTGCGTGTTCAAAGTCAATGTAACAGGCGCGTTCGTGAACGGGTGACGTCATGGGCCATATGTCTGTTGCCTTCATTAAAATTTCCCATGGACGCATCTGCGAAAAACGTGGCTCCATTATTTAATTGACTTAATACGAATTGCTGGTAGCGACGATAAGATGGGCCGGTACACTCAATAAAGCTGCCGTTGGTAAAGGCTATTATGGAAGGCCAAAGATTACGACAGTGTTAATATTTTCTCATATGCGGAAACAGTATAGAGCCGCGAAAGTGTACAGAAACTGAACAATATTTCGAAACTGTTCTTGTATTACTTGAAATTTTTTCAGGATATCTCTATTTATTTTCGAGGGACACAATTTCGATGTATGCAAAACCATTGTCATGTCGTTTTTTGTCAGAAACTGGTTGATTTTCAACACTGTATGTCCCCCGATCTCCACAATTCAGGTCGTTTTTTTTTTCTCATTGTCCCACACAATCGCTTTAGTACTTCCCGATAGTAATTTTGGTTCACTGTGTTGCCCTGAGGAACAAATTCAACACGACGATTCCTTTGATGTTGAAGAAACAAACCATCATGGATCTTACGTTTGATTTCACTTGCCGTGGTTTTTGATGAAAGTGTCTTCCACCCTGTCATAGTCGTAACACCATCATTCATCTCCAGTGAAGACTTTTGACAAAGAATCAGAGCCAGTCTGTGCCTGTTCTTTCAACTCCTGGCACAATCTCATACGGTTCTCTTTCTGGTCATCGAATAAACTCATGAAACAAACTTAGCCACCATGCGTCTCGCGTTAAAATGTTCAGTTAGGAATCTTTGGCATGAACTCCAGGAAATTTCAGTTATTTTTCCCAATCCATCGATTGTTCTGCTGCGATCGAATACGATAGCATCGCGCACTCTATGAACATTTTCGTCTGCTCTGGACGTTGAGGAGCAACCCGAACGAGGTTCATCTTCAAGTAACATTTGACCACTTCTGCACCAGGCAACCCACTGGTAAATTCTTGCCTGGCTTGGAGCTTCTTTCCCATAAGCTTCCCGAAGCACTGAAACTGTATATGCCGTTGTTTCCTTTAACGATAAACATAATGGGATGTTGACGCGTTGCTCTTTAAAGCTTTCCATCGCAAAATCTTAACGCTTTCGGCGATTTTACTTAAGAAAAAATCATTCTTTTGAAAGAATCATTCGCTGTGATGGTTTCACATGAGAGATACTTGACCCAGTGTGCAGCGAAAGTGTCTAGTAAACGTATCTAGCAGAAGAGGGCAACACTGCCAAGCTACTTGCCTATGATCGATCTGAATCAAGCTTTGCGTTAAAAGCGACCAGAATATTAAAAAAGGCAACAAATTGAGTTTGCTCCACGATAATGCGCCATCACACACAGCACAACCGGCCAAGGAAACGATTGAGGCGTTTAGTTGGGAAATACTTTCGCATGCGGCTTACTCACCAGACTTGGCTCCGTCGGATTTCTACTTACTTGCATCGATGGGACACGCACTTGCTCAGCAAGGCTTCACTTCTTACGAAAATGGCTGGGTGACTGGTTTTCCACAAAAGAGCAAGAATTTTTTTGGCATGGAATCCAAAAATTGTCAAAGAGGTGAATGTAACTCGAATACATTTTTTTTTTATCATTTACATACAATAAACGTGTATTTTCTATACAAAAAAATTCCTGTTTCATATTTACATACCTGGTATATCAGAAACGTCCAAAAATAGAAAAAAATTGGGAATTTTAAATAAATCATTATAATCAAGTTGCTTTATTCAATGCGAATGAAATCCACACGCAGATTTAATATTTCAATCCGAAATTCAGCCGAAATCAACATTAATTTCAACAATATCGGTACGTCCATTATAAATGGGATCCAATACAATTACATTCCGCGTTTTTAATCTATCAATCTATTTAAAATTCCGCTGGCGGAATAATCGCATGTAGAACGCCAAAACGGCTGTGCCATCCCAACTTGTTATTGGTTACCGACACGGTATCGACGTTTCTATCCGAATACGCCGACTTCCGGCATAGAAATTGCGAACCAATGTGGCACGCCGGAAGTGAATTATGCTCGATGCCATCCTCAATCGACGACGGTTTTCGACCACGAATGTACGCGGCGTGTGTGCTGGGATTGTTAATTAACAACATTATTTCATCGCAAATACAAAGGGTCTTTCAATAAGGACGCTCTAAGGATTTTTAAAAGTAAATAAAACAATTTGTGTGTGAGATATCCACTTAATTTCTCTTTTATTTAAAAGAATATTTTATAGAATTAAGTATGAAATATAAAATCGTTCAAATGTCCGCCGTGGCTTGGCTTGGTGGCACGTATTCGGGAGGCGCAATTTTCCATGACTCTGTCGCATAAACCTGGTCAATTTGCTGGATGGCGTTCGTTATGTTAACTCTAAGGGCACCAATTGTTTGCGGTTTATTCGCATAGACATGAGATTTAAGATAGCCCCAAAGGAAGACGTCTAAAGGCGTTAAATCGCACGACCCCATTGCCGGTGCGCGATATAACCGCCTTCAAACCACTCGTGCAGAATGTTCATCGTGGCATGCGCTATGTGGCACGTAACGCCATTCTGTTGGCACCACATGTCACCATAAGTATCCATATCATCCAGTTTAGGCCACAAGAAGTTACTTATCATCGATCTGTAGCGCTCGCCGTTGACAGTTATGGGCAATACCAGTTTCGTTTTCGAAGTACGGACCGATGATTCTGCCAAATCAAAATCTGCACCAAACAGTGACTTTCTCGATATGCATTTGGTGCTAGTGTATGTCGTGTGAATTGGTATCGTCCCAAATTCGACAATTTTGCTTGTTCACATATCCATTTATCCAAAAATGGACCTCGTCGCTAAAGATTATTTTTCTTTTTTGGCGAAATTTGGGTCAACTTACAACTGCTCGAGCGCCCAATCAGCGAACACACGGCGTTGCCTATGGTCATTTACCTTAAGTTCCTGAGTCAGTTAGATCTTATACGGGTGTAGACTCAAATTCGGAAGCAAAATTCGCAGACAGGTTAAGTTCTTGTGAACGACGAGAAATCGACTACCTCAGGTTTTGCCGTACACTCTCACGCACAGCAGCAATGTTTTCAGCAGACCTTGCGTTTCGGTGACGTACCGGTGTTGGTTGATTATTTATCAAACCGGTTGACTCGAATTTGCCCACTAAACGTCGATTAGTCGACTCGGCGGTTGTGGCGAGGATAAAAATTACGTAATGAGCGGAACGAAGAGAGCATCGGTTTTGAAAATAAAACTTGATAATTTGCACACGTTGTTGAACGCTATAACCTTCCATGGTGATTTGCCGTACACTACTGAACAATTCACAATATTTGACAGATGTTTTTTTAACAACATGGCCGTTATAACCTAACAAATTTAGAGAATCCCTATTGAAAGACTCTGTATATTCGTTGTTTAATTAAACGTGAGTTTTAAATGCGAAAGCATGGTAAGTGTTATTGCCACCCATATCAGTTGTAAAATATTTTCAAGCAGTGCAACATTACTGAAAAAATCCGAATATTTCTCAAAAAATACCGAAAAACAAGACTGGGTTTACAGGAATTCCTGTAACTATACATCATGAATGAATCGCCTGTTTGGTTAACCAACCTGACATTCAACCAACAAATGATTAACACTGCTTTAATTACCTCACGATTATATTAATGTGGTTATTATTAATATTATTAATGTCAAATATATTATTTATCGATTAATCTTGTCATATCTTATATAACGAGTAGATAATTTGTAATCTAGATATTTCTCTCCTTCATCAGGCGTACCCGAAGGTTCTAATTTAAGACCTGTCTTTTTCCTATTATTCATCGACGATCTTCCTGATGTTGTTTCATTTGAGAACTTGCTATTTGCAGATGATTTAAAACTTTAAGATGTCGTCTTGATGTGAAAACAGTCATCTGACGTTGGATATATCTAAATGTAGTCTTATTTTCGAAAATTAAATATTATTGGTCATCGCCTACCATAGGCAAGGTGGTGGTGGCTCTTGACAGATTCAATTTTTGTGCACGACGTCGAATTGAGGTGTTTGGATACTCGTACAATTTCTCTTATTGCAACAATAATTTCATCTGACCGACCACGACGAGCACGTTGGTGTTGCCTTATCAATAACAGAACCCGCCTCTTCAAATTTCTTATTTAGTTACGAACTGTTAACTTTGTAGGCGCTTCATTTTGTCCTAATTTTGTGCAAAATTTTCTTAGGGCAACTGTAAATGATCGCTTACTTTCATAAAACAGTTGTACACAAACTATTCGTTGTTGAGCTGTTAATCGCGGCATTTTAACGTCATATCATTCGTAGATAACAGTCGTTAAATATTGACGCAATATCTTTGACAGAACCCAAATGGCGCGCATTTTCAAATCCTATAGTTCCAACTGAGACATCCTATATAAAAATATACGCGCTTATATACACAAATAGTGTAACAAAGTAACTGCGAGATTGATCTACCGATTTAATTGTCCTTGAGTCGGGGGCAAAATGGCGTGCAGCACACCCATTATAAATGGAAGAATTAAGTTGATATTTGATGTGCCCTAATTTGCATGATTAGAACGGATTAAGAGAGAGCAAGAACACGCCCCAGGAAATGATTATTTTCACAGGATTAACAATTATAGCTCGGTAAACACCGTTCTTAAAGCGAAATAAAAAGTTCGTTTGAGGCGTTAGATCTAAAGATAAAGCTAATTGGATAGAATACCATGATTATGGTGTTAAATAAGGTGTTTAAATTCCATTCGTATCTGCAGGAATTCCCGTGGTATTAATTAGAACAAAATATACAAGGTAGGAGTCTTTAAGTTGTACATAAATTTGGACCATTTAATATCGACTTCTAATCATTAATAATTATTAAAGCGTCTTTTCCGGCAAGTCGCAACAGAGTCGAACTCAGGTCATTATTGTGTAATAATAATGACCCTGAGTTCTACTCTGTTGCGACTTAGTTCACAGAAAATACATCGTAATAAAACAATGAAGATTAATGAATACTCGAAAAAATAAAAAAAAAACGGGAAAAAATGTATTAATAAAAAACTTACCAACACATGTCTTAGTCTGTCTCGGTTTCTGACTTAATATGGAGCCGATGCCGATAACGAAAGTTTATCACTAGGTATTTTTCTAAGTTTTCTGTAGTAAAACCAAGACGCCTATCACTTGCCAGTAGTTTGCGCAATGAAGAAGTCCTTGCAACGTCTACTCATCACCAAAGGACAGTACGAGAAGTTAACTACATATGTATATAAGTTTTTTAAAAATAAAACCCTCCACGGGCAGAATTCAACATCTGTCCGGATGGGAACCGAAGAACAGACAGTTGTTTCGAACTTATTAGTTCTCATCAGTGCCGTACACGGTACGCTATATGGTACATACATATGGACTATATTTTAGGGAAGTAGGAGATAACTAGACAAAATGGTACATCTCTTTTGTACTATAAACTGTTGTTGTAACGATAAGCCATATGTTTCCGGTTTGTTTTTTCTTTACCGCAGTAATTAAGATGGAATAGTTACTATTAATATTTATATGCTTTACAGTTGGAGTTGCAGTGAAATTCGGCACTGTGTGTATGGTAGTGCTTCTGTTGGGATCAAACCTAAAGATAACACGTTCTAGTTCCTCAAAATCTTTATCATAATAAGCTAGAGCTTCTAACCAAGTACCCCATCTTCAGTTACCTCGCAGAAAGCCTTCAAGTTCCCTGAACTGATCGAGGGTTGTGATGCGAATAGCCTAGAACTGGTCTAGATTGCTGACTCGGGGTAATTCGGGAGTTCGATTCCCACATCAGTCGGCTGAATGTGTTTCTGTGCGTCCGTGTGAATGTCCGGGGCTTACGTGGAAGAATAACATTAAGCCAAACCTCACTCCGGTAAAAATACCGGTACTTAAAAAAATCGTGACGATAGAAGTGCATATATAATAGTTATAACAAACCATGTCTAATGTTAAACAATAGTTTTCTCTTTAGAAGAGGGTGAATATCAGATTTGAAACTTAGTTCCAAAGTGGTGAATGTGAAAGATGAAAACGCTTGGAAGTACTCTAACCATTCATCCTAAGTACATATATCTAAGAAAATTAGTTACCACACAATTATCTTGTTAAAGACCTTGTGCGATTATCAATCGCACAAGGTTTTTAACAATTTAAAAAGATGAGTACATCTGTGTTTATAATGAAGCCGTTTTGAACATTTAACGTAAATAAATGTTCATGTTGAATGAATACATCACATTTCAGATGATTAAAAATGTTTAACGTGTCTTATTGGCGTTGTAAAAACAAAAATCGCAGGTATAAATGATTTGTGTATAATTCTGATGGAATGTTAACAGCGGTTGACGGCAAAATTTTGTTTCATTTTCTTCTTTTTAAGATACAATTTTTATACTTAATGAAACTTATTTTTTCGTAAAAACGTCGACTAAAATTTAGCCTTTATTTATTTATGTTATTTATGTTTTTATAATACCTGCTATGATGCATTGAGGTAACCAATGTTGAATTTAGCTGGCAATACGGTAGCCTATGGGCTTTGTTAATATTTGAGTCGCAAGTCCAAGAGGATGCCGAGGGGACTCGAGTTGAATACAGAATTGAGGCGGCGGATGTGTGTGATGGGGAATAAAAGCACAGGACCGGCTTGGTTCTGTATGACTTTTCTACAATGCAATTTTCTACAATATAAAATAATCTTTTTATGATACAAATGTATTCATAGCACTTTACGTACCATCAAGAAAAAATGTAACGAGACAGTCATTGCATTAACACTGAAATATTGGCAACATCGAATTGATTTTTGACGTTTTGATGTTTTGGATCACTATAAGGCGTGACCATTTCAAGATCAAGAGCACAAATAACTCCGAAAATTAATTAACTATGAAGTATATTTCATAGAAATACATTGAAAGTGTCATCACGCTCTGTTTTGATGGTGCATGTGTACAAGAGATGTTCTGTTCAGAACATGGTCGGCAGTTTTTGAAGAGCGGGAAAATGTTTGGAGGACAGAACTACAAAATCCAGCAGTCAATATTTATTGAATTTTTGAGCATCACACTCATCATAAAGGGTAAATTATAAAACTCTCGTTATTATATATCTAATCCAAGCATACAAATACACTTCGAAGACTGAACCCAGTCTACTCTTGACCTGAAATGATACTGTTACAAATATTTCTAGAAGACAATATACTAAGTCATTAGTAAGGCCTAACTTTTATTGTTCCTGCGGGAGATATTGATCTGAATGCTCACCGAATTCTTCACATTCAAGCAGACATTTTAAATGTCTGTAATGTCTTCTTTATAATTTTTTTTTGTATATACAGGATTCAGATACATCGGAATATAGATTGCCTACCTATGTGATATGTATGGGCAGTGAAGTATCAATAATGTAAAAACCAAATTCAAATTTTCCAAGTACGGACCTGCGCCAAAGTCCCCCGGGGCAACATCCTCAATCAATCGGTTAATTTTGAATTCCATTCGTCGCGCTCAACCCGTGATAACAGAAGTCAGCTTAATATTGCTTGGAATTGAAGCTAAACTTTTCCAGAATCGTTGGATGCAATTTTGTGGAGGGATGAGTTATAGGAATGAAGTTCTGCAGGAAATCTGCATCATGGTATATGAACAAATTCTAAGGCGAGCTATAAAATCGGCGTCCTTATTGAATTCTGCGACTTCTATAAAGCCCAGATAAAGCATGCACATGGTATACGTATAATGTTCAAATCAAATTCAAATTTTTGTTTCAATTTGAATTATCCAGAAACATATTAAAATAGTTATTGAAGTAGTCAATAATAATTGTCAGTTCTTAGTAACACTAACCAATTCACTGTGATTTATTTCGTACATTTAAACGGATCAATTTATGCTAGATTTAAATGTACCGGGTGGAAAAATATCCACGATTTTATAGGAAAACTTGTATAAGAAGCACGGAAAATTGAGCCCCTTCAATCTCAATCCCTTTTTCTGAGGGAAATTCAATGGTAAACTAGAATTGGATGGAATTGCCTATATCTTCTCGTTTTCGAGCAAAAAATTCGAGTTCGATACATGTTGCTAACTCAGTTGTCTGTAGTATTAGAGAAAAATTATTTGTACAGTCCAAAATACCTTTTTTAATTAGAATAAGATTGTTTCAAACGATTTTTCATATATTTATTACCGTTCGAGTTATACCGTATAGCCAATTCTAGTTCTCATCGTAAACGTAAAAGAGACCGAGAATGGGGGAGGGGTCCATTTGTCTATACCTCATATTAACGAGATTTAATTGTTACAGACATTGATCTATAAAGTACAGCAGAGACGTCTTGATTACTTCATTTATTTTTATTTAGCCTATACTCAAGATACTGTAATTACACAATTCAACAAAGATTTTGTGATAGGCCCTTTTTTGGCTCTTTGTCTTAGTTACATACCATGAACTACAGAAACACTGCTTTTTTGTTTCCATCACGCACCAGTATTTATAAATGTACGTTGTACAATAATTTGCAGTTTTTAAAACCGAGGTTCTATAAAATTAAATGTTGCCTCAATCTTTACAACGCCCCTGTGTTTAATCGGTTTGAAACTTACACGCAAGTGTGGGGGATTTACCAAAACACAGTTGGCCGGTGGGGATATATTCCAGTTTTATACTATTCGGGTATTTACATAGTCGCTGTAGTACGTTTTTAATGTGTGTACGTTTCTTCGTGACATCGTGTCGTGTTTTTATTTTGTTTTAAAAATGCCTGGAAGAAGTAAAAATACACCAAATATATTTTATGTCTGTGGCTGTTTCAAAACTTGGTTCAAAAAACGTTTTTTGCAAATGCAAATTTGGTTGATGCGCAAAAAAATCTTTTGCCGCCACTTCAATATAAATTAAGATTAATGAAGCAATATGTAAAAGCTATAGATAAAAATGGGAATTGTTTTAAGTACTTATGTGGCAAATTTCCGGCTCTTTCTGAAGCAAAATTAAAGGAAGACATTTTCGTAGGACCACAAATAAGGAAATTAACGCAGGACCAACAGCTTGAAGAAACAATTACAAAAATTGAAAAAGAATCTTGGATATGCTTTAAAAATGTAACAGAAATTTTTTTAGGAAATTACAAACATCCGTAGTATGAGAAAATTGTCAACAAAATGCTGGAAATTTTATGCAACTTGGTTGTAATATGAGCATGAAAATTAATTTTCTTCATGCTCATCTGAACTACTTTCCAGAAAATCTTGATGCTGTTAGTGAGGAGAAAGGTGAAAAGTTCCATCAATACATAAAGGAGATGGAAAGGAGGTACCAGGGTCGATGGGATATGGCGATGAAGGCAGATTGCTACTGGATTCTGAAAAGAGAACATCCAACCAATGATTACACAAAAAAAAACTACAAAACGAACTTTTTTGTTAAGAAGGGAGAGAAGAAAAAAAAGGAAATTAGAGGCTCAAAACTATTAGTGTTGTTGCTTTTTACTATGATTTTTTAATGTTTATTAAATATGTTTATTAAAATGTAATTTTTCCTTTAGTTTTTAATTTATTATGATTATTCAGTTCATCACAAATCTTACGTGAGGTGCAAAAACGGAAGGTAGATACGAAATCAGCGTAAATCACACACACATAATTACTTATCAAACCCAAATCAACTTTCAAAATGTAAAAATTTGTAGGCCTGTGTGTTATTATCGTAGCGTATGGAAAAAAATGTGCTCCTTCGCATTCCATACTAAAAAAAGGGGGGCGTCATTAAAATAACATCGATGATGTCATGCCTCCGACATGAATCACCGTGTATGTATTAATTATATTTTAAAAATTGCACATGTAAAAAATTTGACGGGACCGAGTTTTCCCCCAAAAAGTTATTTCTTGAATTTTTAGCGAATTTGTTCATTACTTATTACTTTATGAAATCGCTGTATGAGTTACATTGCAGACTAAAAAGTCTAACGGTTACTTTCCCACCAATAAAAGTGCTCCGGTTTATGGCCTCAATTTTTGATTGTAGCCTTTCGGCATTCATACATGTTTACACTGTCAACACAGCCTTACAAGTGGCGTATTTGAAAATGATTAGTATGATTATAACCAGACACTTCGTTAATGACGCTGGTAAACATGACATAAAGGTTTAATTAATATTGCAAGCCACTACGAACTGTAACAATACTTTTTTTGTATTTGGCCACTTTCGCTTTTGTTGAATGGGAGTGAGTCAGCAAGGTGTGATGTTCTCTTGCGTGACGATACGGATGACAATTAAATAAATGCGTATACTACTACGACTATCTTGACACTGAGTTCCTGAAAGCAGAGTTAATGGTCGATATACTCGTAGTGTACGGGGGGGGACTATTTATATTTTGAGCCTAATAATAAAAAAACATTAATTTGTCTGACTGAAAATTACTTTATCGTTCTTCAAAATATTCTCCTTCATGATCTATACACTTTCGTATGCGTTCAAACCATTTGTAAAAGCATTTTTTCCATTCTGCTTGAGGTATCTCCAAAACCAATTATTTTTTACGTTCGGGGACAAAAAAAGTCATTAGGTGCCAAATCAGGACTGTACGGCGGATGCCGCATTAATTCGATTTTCTGGCTGTTCAAATATTCGGTTCTTGGACGAGAAGTGTGATAGTTCGCATTGTCATGCTGACGAATGATCCGACAGCGCTTGTTTGTTTTCCTTAGTTCACCAAAGACTTTCAGCAAACAAATGGTTGTATACCATTTAGAATTGACCGCTTTACGTTTCTCTAAAGGCACTATTGCCACATGACCAGTTTTTCAGGAAAAACAGGCGACCATTTTTTTGAAATGCCTCGAGCGCGAACAACTTTTGTTGGATGTATCAAGATGAACCAAATCTTGATACACCCATAGAGTCGACTCTGTTTACTTTCCGGCTCATACGCACAGATCCATGATTCGTCACAGGAGCGATGTTTTCAGCAGACCTTGCGCTTGTTCATTTACTGTATTTCCTTGGTGGTCAGAGAACAATTACCTAAAGCTGCTGATGATTGTACTGAACTGTACTCTTAGACCACGTGAAAGTCGCTTATCGGAGGAAAAGGCGACGACAACCTGGGACGTCATTTTCTTTCACTACAATGCCCTGGCCCATACGGCAAACCAGACACGTCGAAAATTAGAGGAAATCTTCTGAGAGGCCCTTGAACGCCCACCATACCGTCCATACCTTTCGCCGGGTGATTTTCCCATGTTTGGACCGTTAAAAAAGGCTTTAGGACGGCAGCGTTTCAACGATGATAAGGCGACCCGCCCTGTCTCTTTTTACAGTAATGGCATAAAAAAGGGAGAAGCTATGTATAAAAATAAAGTGATTTCTGGTGAATTTGTTAGATCCACAATTCTAAAAAAAAATTCTGATACCCTTTAACTTGGTTTAAAACAAACTTGATCATTCAAACTTGCACGAACTTATTTCCTTCAGTATTGTAATAAACCTACAACGTTTTTAAACGATTGCATCCTCTAACCCTTTCAATGCCTACATTCTTATATCCTACATGCGAAGAGGCTATTAAGAGGCGGAAATCGCGGTTCAAGAGATAGAACAACCATTAAAATTGAACAGTATTTGATATTACTAAAGCTGGAACACATTTTTAATAGGCAATCGTGTCGAAACAAACCACTAAATAATTTTATGGGGAGCGTCACAGCTTGATGTTCGTTTCGTTTTACGATTTCAGCTTGAGCGCCTTTGTTGCAGGATTACTGCCTCGCCGTTTTCGTTTTATATACCCTTTATATATAGCTGAAATATAAATAGGCACTATTTAAACTCAGACCTCGAACCTACTGTAAGTTTTTTTTTAACGGCACAAAAGACGTTGAAGTTGGCATATCTGTTTGAAGTTAGCACTTGCATATAAGACACGCTTCTCCGTGCGTACGCCATTATAAAACCGAATATAAAACGCTCATTTCTTCGTAATGCGTTTTGAGAATACTTGCGGAACGTCGCAGGGCAATATGTCTACTTCGCTTCCTGCAGCAAATCATCGTGCATGTCGGATTGCCGCTCGTTGAATACATTTTAATTTATTTGGCAAGCTTCCAGTTGTATAATACATTGTTTCGTATTTGTCAATGCATGGAGTGGGCGTCCGAATCCTCCTGATGCCGGAACCATTTTTTTCGCATAAAAAAAAACAGAGATCGAAGGTGTTTTAATACTTGTTCCATGTCGAGATATGTATGTCTGGATTCTATATTCCAATCGATCAAGTAGAAGCGTGAAAGGCCTTACAATGGTAAAAGGTATCGCTCTAAATTTTTCGATTATGGGAACTTTTGCCCTTGATGCACTGCCATAAAAGATTCAGTTGTAGTCCATCTTTTGTGATATATCGTATAAAACCATCGATACCCGCTCGTTGAATACACATTAATTTTATTTAGTAAGCTCCAGCTGTATAATGCATTATTTTATATTTGTCAATGCATTGAGTGGGCGTCTGAATTTTCCTGATGTCGGAACGACTTTTTTATACACAAAAAAAAAAGGAAGATCGAATGTGTTTTAACACTTGTTCATGTCGAGATGTGCCTAGATTCTACATTCCAGTCGGTCAAGCAGAAGCGCCGCAGACCTTACTCGCAACAGTAAAAGGTATCGCTCTAAATTTTTCATGAATCAATAGAGGGAACTTTTGTCCTTGATGCACTGCCATAAAAGAATCAGTTGAGGTTGATCTTTTGTAAGGGAAACACGTTAAGCGCTATTAGTGCGCTACGGTACTGTGCACCCACCCGAAAAATCCGAAAATGTCGCAACTATCAGCTGCTAAACACATGAAAAAGTCTAGATCGTTCCTACAGAAGTGGGTGCAGTGATATAATCTGGTAAAAAATGTCAGTGATTTATCGGAACGTGGCTCGTGGATTGGATCAAAAAGACGTGAAAAAAATCATGAATTGTTTTCGTTGTTACCATCTGCTAAACGTAGATTCACCGATAAAAATGAAGACTGGATTCTACAGGAAGATAATGATCTCACACACAGCAGAAAAAAAATAAAAAATTCTTGACAAAATAGAAACTATGAAATATATGAGGTCACCTCTTAGACTGATAAATGGAGAAAACATTTCACTTTTAGGTGCACTTTTTTTTTTACAATAATCTTTCTGACGGTATGAAAAACTAATATAGTAACACAGTTAAATGACCATCGACGTTAAGCCCACAGAAATCGAATCTTCCTGAAAATAAAATATAACTTTAAATAGTTAATATAACCTTTTTTATTCTCAAGCTCATTCTATTCTTAACCTCAATATAAATATTTATTGTATTACTAATGCTTCGATAACAGCGGTATAAATAAAAGAACAAACGTTAAAAACGTCGAACTGGATTACTTCAACATAAAGAAATAATAAGGGTATCTACAACGGAGCTTTAATAACATTATCAATAATTCGCCCCATTCTTAGAAATACATAATTTATCAACTTACATCAAGCAAATTTTAGATGTTCGTATTACTAATAATAAGGTAGAACATGTTTTCTATACGTAAATAAGAAAACCGTAGGGTTGGATCTATATTTTCTGAAATACCACTAGAGAAATAACAGTCTGCACAGGTTACGTGATATAAATTGGGGGTGATATTTCTTGTCATTTATTTCTCATAGTGCACTAAGGGCAAATAAATCACCCACTATAGGGACATAGTACTTGTTTGATTGACAGTAATCTATAAAATGTTTTAAGAATATTCTTAACAAAACTTTTTTGTAGTTGTTTAAGCCATTGAGTGACGTACCAGGGGCTTCAAAGAAAAGCAAGATTTTTCTTTTTTAATTTAACGTCTTGAAAATATCAACATCCTTCAAAATATTGTCCATTAGATGATATGTACTATTCATTTCATCGCTATTTGCCAAATAAAAAACTCTTATCTTGCCGATAAACGGAATAGTCTACCTGAGCCTAGCCATAAAAACAAGCCATGGTTTTGAGATTTTTTATTTGGAAAATAGCTATGAAATAAACTATACTTGTCCGAACGATTTTTCCACTGTAGAAATATTATTTATATTCATCTGAACTAATGCTGTTAAATGCCTGCGGCGATTTTTCCTTAACCTCTTCTACGTCCTGAAAACGATTTCCCTCTAGGTTCTTCCTAGGTTCCTTCTTCATTATAGAAAATAAGAAGTCGCCGGGGCTAGATCAGGCGAGTAAGACGACGCGACCGTTGTTATTCCGTTTTTTTGCTAAAAACTGATTGATTTTCAACGCGCTGTGTGGGCAGGTGTCTTGTCATGCTGAAGAAACCAGACCACCCCGAGAACCAACCAGAGAACCCCGATCTCCACAATGCAGGTCGCTTTTTTTTTCTCACTGCTTCACACAATCACTTTAGCACCTCCAGATAGTCATTTTGATGTCACTTACCGTGCTATTTTTGGTCTGAGCGATGAAGGTGTCTTCTTCCACTGCCGCTTTCTTTTTCGGAGTAATAATCAAAACGATTCATGTCCTGTGATGACTTTTGACAAAAAATCAGGGTTAGTCTGAGCCTGTTTCTTCAATTCCTAGCACACTCTCAAATAGTTGTCTCTCTGGTCATCGGAAAGCAAGTCGTGGAATAACCTTTGCCGCGATGCGTCTCATGTTCAAATCTTCAGTTAGGATTTTTTGGCATGAACTCCAGGAAATTCCAGTTATTTTCTCCAATTCGTCGATTGTTCTGCAATGATCAATGTGGTGGCACCGTGCACTTTTTGAACATTTTTGTCTGTTCTGAACATTGAAGAGTTACCTGAACGGGGTTCATCATCAAGTGACATTTGACCTCTTCTAAACCGGGCAAACCACTCGTAAATTCTTGCCTGGCTTAGAGTTTCTTTCACACAAGCTTCCCCATGTATTGAAACTGCAGGTATATCTGCCACTGTTTTTTCTTTATCAGAAAACAGGATTTGATGTTGGCGAGTTGTTCTCTCAAGTATGTCATCGCAAAATCACCAAAAACGTTAGAATGGGTTTAAGAAAAAAATACTTGCCAACTGAGCAGGGGCAGTGTCTAGTAAACGTACCTAGTGAGAGAGGGCAGCACTGTCAACACACTTGTCTACAGAACGTTCTCATCTTTTTTGGATACTCCTCGTACGTTGATATAGCTACCTTATTTTTAGAGATGTGTCAGGATCGGCAGTTTGTTTTTTAATAATTACAACGTAGTAGAATTTGATGAGTGTGTAATAAACTATATTGAATATTAATTGAACATAATAAAATCACTAATATTAATTTTAACTTCCAGGCAGAATTCAAGTCTTTGCCAACACATTTGCCCGATCCTGTATATACTTAATTAATTTCTTTTATATGCAGAATTCACATATTAATATAATTTCGGGTGCAGCAATTGACCCCCCGATAAAACGTCTAGAGTCTTAATTAAGTTTTAAATAATTGATCGTAAAATTTGTCCCGACGATTATATTACTCCTAATGTCGTTGTCCTTTCAACTGTGGAAATAAATACTAATTAAAGCCGTATCCTGTCGGCCCACTACAGCATTAAATTGGCTAGTTTAAAAAGAATTTACGGCTTAGTTTCATCGACCGTGTTGCACCAGAAATTTTTAAATGTCAAATGTCATACGCATGTCTTTTTCCTTTGAAATTTTTGCAATGGTAGATTTTAAAATTTGGTTATTTATCGACAATCTTTTATCTTACTTAACGATGCAACATAAAATAAAAACTACCTACACACAAATAAATTGTACGTAAATATTCAATACAATATTTTATAGCTGTTAATCATAATCTACGAATAACAAATAACTTTAAATATTACATTTATTGCGATATCACAGTGTAGTAATCCACTGCATAAATTTATATCCCAGTCCTAATATGTAATTTCATACAAGTGACACAATTTGAGGACACAAGGTCGTATTCAGTGGCGGTTTTATTGTAGGTGTATTTGTACAGTGAGCTTCCTTAAAAATTCCTGACAATATCTATTAGGTGTTTACTATATATTACATTATCATTATACATAGAATGTTCTGATATCTAACAGTCTCGCTTCTCGCTTACAGCTTGTTAGATGTCGCAAGAGTCGCCAGCCCTAAAATTTATCAGATTTATCTACGGGATATTAAATCTGCAACTCTAAATACATAGCGCGTTCAGTTTTCATCTAGCACACATCAGAGGACCGTTCAACCATGTGTTAGAAAGAGAGAACTCGGACGCGTGAAACAGGAGATTTCTATATGCATGTATATGAGATTTACGTGCATTGCACGGCCACGCAAAGCAAAGCTTATTCTATAAGCTTTGAGGAAAGTGTATTGCATCAGGTTGCCTATTGTATTGTCTTGTACTGTATTGTATAGCGGTGTATTGTCTGCTGAATCTGGGCTGTTTACGTGGTCACGTGTTGTTTGTATTTTTATAACCACAACGAGAGGGAAGAGATCACAATGGAGGCATATTCGGTGGAATATATAACGGAATTTTAATACGCGAACTGTACGAACAGTTTCTGAAAATGCTGAATTTTAAAAAAATACTTAGAATGTATTTTTGAAACTGCGGGAAATGATTACAATACAAAAATCAGGCTCAAATGTTATTGGGTTATTTAAATAACGATAACTTTAAATACTGGCTTGCGTTTTTCGCCAAGGACATGCCTTATTGTAAAATCCTTTTTAAAGGGTTTCAATCTCGATCATTGGATGCTGTCAAGATAAGCAGTTATTTGAATAATTTTGAAGACGCAAATATAAAAATCCGAACAACTAAGTCCTCAAATTCGCCTGAAAAAAAAAAAAAATACGATCCCATAATGACATATCATTTTCTGCACAAACTAAGAAAGTGTGTGATATATTAATTACCCAAAATAAAGACAGATTTGAATTT
Source organism: Rosalia funebris (assembly GCA_037954035.1). Taxonomy (NCBI): domain Eukaryota; kingdom Metazoa; phylum Arthropoda; class Insecta; order Coleoptera; family Cerambycidae; genus Rosalia; species Rosalia funebris. The sequence goes on along the minus strand of JAZFAV010000011.1, from coordinate 10,218,579 downwards.
AGAGAATACCTGTTAGCATCGAAACTATATTTCTCCAATAAATTTAGTGACTATGAGAGACAATTCCCCATTCAAGATTTTGACAATGTGATGAAAACTTTTTGGACAGAGTTAAATTGAAAAGTGAATTAACGGTTATATACAGCAGGGAAGATTTTCGTGAAGCAGCAAGTTGCTTGGCAATTTTGCAATTATTTATAGATCGAAACCTAACGGACTGTTTTAGTGGTACTGTTTTATTATTAACATAGTGGTACTGTTTTATTATTAACATACCCATGACAAGTGTTGAGAGTGAACGCTGTTTTTCGACGCTTAAAAGAATTAAAAACTTTTTGAGAAATACAATGGTGCAAGACAGACTAAAATTCACTTTGCATGATAAGTATGGAGAAAGAGCTAATTGCAGCGATTCCAGATTCTTAAAATCTGGATTTTAATGATCTTGTAATTGACGTTTTTGCCAATTCCAAGAACAGACGAATGTATTTTCTATATAAATCACCTCAGACTTGGACATAGATAAGTTTATTTTAATTTTTCGTTTATTATTTTATCGATTGCACCCCCAGACAAAAATTACACCGGCCGCCACTGGTCGTATTAAAATTCCGTAGATTACAATCTAGTTTCGCGGTTCCACTTAAAGACAAAAAATATGTTAAAAATATACGTATAATGTTAATGAAAAATAAAGAGTGTATCGGATATCAATATACAGGGTTAGTCATAACTCAAGTAAAGAAACGGTCACATACACTAGGCACAAAAATTAAGGGATGTAAAAAAAATCCTAATTTTTTAAGTGATTTTCAATGGGCTGTAACTTGGAGAAAAATAGTCGATGAGCAATTTTAAAAAAGCAAATTGAGCTCCAAGTTTCTAATTTTCAGCTCTTGGATTCAAAATTTCAAAAGAAAACCATCGGAACAAAAATCCCAGTCTTTGCTTGCCTTTCACAAGGTTTCACGGACTTCAATAATTTTTTTTTTTCAGCGATTTCATCATAAAGCTATTTTAGATAATTTTATCCTCTTTAATTTGAGTGGTCTAAAAGATGTAGGATGATTTTTCGCTAAGTTATCGGCGTTCAAAGCCAAAAAAGTCAGTATTGACTTTGATAATTAATTAATTACCCCACAAAACACTATACCCTGTATAGTGTTTTGTGTAAAACTACGTCAGTGTTACATTATATAGTTAATTATGCGGTTAGTCTCAAAATGGTCGCGCGCTCTAGAGATCCAGAACAAAATTACTTTTAATGCCTTTAAAACCAATCCACCATTGCCTAGATATGACGAAAACTTATTAAAAATGTATCATTATTTTCTTTCTCAATGGTACATCCCCCAAAGTCCAAGAAAGCCATGCCAAAATTGTGAATATAATTCTGAGCTTTAAAAAAATACGAGCAACACTTTTGCAATACAAATCATTGCTAATTTTCATAGTCAATTAAACCGTGGATTGTCTTTGCGTGGAATTATTGCATTTCTGGTAGTACACTATCTAGTAAGAGGCATCAATATATGGAATTCACGCAATATCCTGTATTACAATTGTACGGGCTAAATAATAATAAAAGATTAAGGCGAAAAACTAAATAGGGGCACAGTATATAGAAAATGGTCTATGCATAGAAAATATACCATATGGAAAATAGTATAGAATTAAATAACCATATAAGAAAGCATGCAAACATCTAACGCAGTTTATGCATATTTTCCCGCTTCTTACATAGAACAACGTTTTATGTACTACTGAAATATTAAAGAAACATCCTAATTAGGTTAATTAACCCATTTACGCGTATATTATTTAAATTTATTAATGTATTCTAACTACAGATTGTTGTCTAATATAATCAGTCTTTGTGTAATATTACTTAATAAAAAGCTACCGTTATCCTAAATGGCCTAAAGCCATCGTACTCCCAATAGAAAATTCTTTGACGTCAACATTGTCTCTTAAATTCGAATAAAAATTTTAGGCCCTTACACAATGAAATTATTTTCGATATAACCCTGAATCTTCCGTTAGATAAGCCCCTTTCGTTGGCCTCCTTCCGCCTATTTACTTTAACCCGTTCATTCTGTTGGTACTCCCATTAAACGTCAACGAAGACGGATGAGCCTCATCGGTCTACATCCAAGGATCTTGATGGCTTATTGTCGATTTGTAACGTATGGAGACGTTTATAAATGAATAGGGTGGGCTCCCGATTTCAAAGGAAGCTTCCAGCGTCCAAGATTAGTTTCTATAATATCCTGTTAGATTGAAAATCTAACAGGGAGATCACTATTAATTGAAGTATATTGTAGTCTAAGTAAGCTGGATGACAGGAATAGAATACACGAAAAAGCTTTAAGAAAATTTGTTAAGGGGTAAGACCACTGTAAATTTTTCAAAAAATCTATTTTTATTAGCTTAAAAAAGTTAACCTTTTAGAATATGGCGCAGAGAATTTTTTCCTAAAAAATAGTTCCATGAAATCTCAGGCTCTTTCCTAAGCCGTAGCAAAAAAGACTTGAATATAGTGACTGATATTGCTTTGTGCACTTTTAATGATAATCTGACTAATATTCTTTGAATTATGAAAATTTTTGGACATGGATATTGGGGTCCAATCATACAATTTTTGTCTACAAGCCCATGCTTGCGGATCAAGCACGCCGAGATGTATTTAATAGATGCAGCGAAAGAGGCACGCTCTAACATAAAATGCTCGAGGAAAGAGAATGAGGAAGAATATTCAAATATAGAAGGGCAGATTTATGGGCCTGGGATAGCAGATTAATGCTAAAAAAATTTTAAACGGCCGGATTTTTCATTTTTTCATGTCTATAACACATTTCAAAACAGCACGCAGCATAACTCCAACAATTCTCATTTTTTTCATGTGAATTATTAACAACATATTTAAAATAACATTTTGATAAATTATTATTATATTATATAGGTTTGGGCCTCATCAGCCACTGATCCCATGGGTAGTCCCTTGGCGATCCCCTCTTATCCGGGTCATTATCCAAAAATGCTACTCCATAAAAGGAGCAATTTAGGCACGTTCCCCGCCTTAAGCCTCGCCTCCTCTAGGATAACAGGTGTCCCTAATATAAGATACCTCCTCCTCCAGTGCGGGGCAGGTGTAAAGAAGATGAATCGAGGTTTCCTGGTCTTCTTTACAGTATCTGCAGGCCGGGCTGTCAGTCAGCCTCAACTTGTGCTTATATGCATTCAGGCTACTATGGTGGCCCGTTATGATTCCCACCAGGGTTCTGGCTTTGTGCCTGTTCAATTTAATGAATTATTGGGCCCATTTCTCAATCTCTGAGTATTGGATGAAGACTTTGGTTATTCGACAACCCGTTACTCCTCTCCATCTTTTATTGTGCTGGTCTCTTGCCCAGCCATTGATGCGGTCTCTGATCAGACTCAGACTTATTCCCACTGCAGGTTTTGGTCCATAGAGGTTTTCCCTGGTCCCTAGTCTGACAAGGTATTGATAAAACTTTCAAAAGAATTTTCGATAAGTTCTTTTTTTTGTCGAAAATTTAACAAATTTAAATTTTTATTTAGATACTCGCTAATCACACAAAAATCAATATATTCAAAATCCCCTACGTATTTCACTAGGTAAATATAAACATGTAGATTAACTGATTTTTTTCCAGATTCAAATTTGCATCAGTTACACTTCGTGTCGCAGAGCACTTTAAATTCGACATGTCTGGAGAGAATGGCTCTAGTGTCGCCATTATTGAATATTTTTTGATAATAATTTTTTCTATAATACTTAAATATATGCCTAATACATTCTTCCACCAAAAAAAAAATGTCAAAAAAATCCCTTTTTTAGCTTATTATAGTGGTGTTACCCCTTAAACATAAAAGAATATAATGCAATGCAAACAAAAAAAGTGTACTAACCAAGTCTATTAAAATAAATTAATATTTCAATCATAAAGTTCAATAAATCTGAGTTATTAGAAGTTAAGATCACATTCTAGTTTCTGTCTCTTAATAATTTAGTAGCTCCAGTCAGCCTCAACTTGTGCTTATATGCATTCAGGCTACTATGGTGGCCCGTTATGATTCCCACCAGGGTTCTGGCTTTGTGCCTGTTCAATTTAATGAATTATTGGGCCCATTTCTCAATCTCTGAGTATTGGATGAAGAGTTTGGTTATTCGACAACCCGTTACTCCTCTCCATCTTTTATTGTGTTGGTCTCTTGCCCAGTACTGTCCCGTACATCAGCACACAGCATCACTTAGTAGATATTCAACACAATGCAATGGAACCGATCATGTTATGTACACGATGCCAGTAATCATACTATTCAACACTAACAAGAAATCTACGATATATCAAAGCTCATCAAAGCTCATCAAAGCCCGGCATTAAATCATTTTAAATCCCGTCGACCGCCCTTTAGAATCGCTCCCGTCTACAGCACTGATTTTAAAATTTCACGTGGAAAATAATCTTAAACCTGGTTCGGCATTTAATCTGATCTATGCTGACTGGCACAGAGTGTCACTAACGATTTTAATTAATCCTCCAGGACTATCTTCATGACAGAATCGTCAATTTCGCATTAAGGCACCATAAATTCCCTTGGAGCAGGTGTCCCCCACAATGAACGTCGATGAGGACGAATTAGAGATGCATGGCGAACATAATTGCAACTGCGCTGCTAGAATGGAATAACTTAATGAAAATCCCCTTATTTCCGGTTTAAAAACGAGCTGCAATCAAGATGTGTCACATTAGAGAACAACTTATCCTAGGCAAAAAAACTAATTTTATTATATCCGGTGATATATGTATGTCTTCTACGAGGGTGGTCCCAGAAGTACCCGACCTAACGTATAGGTGGCGCGGTGGTTGTTTGAAAAGAATGAATATGGCAGAAAGTACCAACCTTATAAAGGTTAAGTTTGAAGTTTGACGACGCTACGCTGTTTAATATTTGTTTGGCAAATAGTGAACGCTGTCAGTGAATTTGTAAACATGGAAGAAATTAGTCAGCGTTATGTGATACAATGCTTTTATTTGGAAGGCCTCAGTCCAACCGATATCAAAACGGAGCTAGGAGGTTCTACTCTGGGGTAGTCTGCTCCTTGGTTTACAACAGTAAAATGTTGGATGGAGTTTAAACGAGGCAGTAGGAGCTGCCAAGACGAATGACCACGAGTGACCACGCTAGAAACGGTGAAGAAAATCCACGAAGTGCTATTGGATGACCGTCGACTGAAAGTGAGCTAGCTAGCAGATATGGTAGGCATTTCAAAAAGTGCTGTACATCGTATATTGACTGAAAATTTGAACGTGAAAAAGCTGTGCGCAAGATGGGCGCCGCGGTTATTCACAATGGAACAAAAACAGCGTCGTGGGAATGTTTCAATCGAGTGTTTGGCGAAGTTTCACAAGAATAAAGCCGAGTTTTTGCGTCAATTCATAACCATGAATGAAACATGGGTCCATTACTTCACACCTGAGACGAAGAACAGTCAAAACGATGGACTGAAAGGAGACAATCCGCTCCAAAGAAGGCGAAGAGAGTATTGCTTGGGATGCGCGTGGGATAATTTCCATTGATTATCTTCAGAAAGGAAAAGTAATCAACGGCCATTATGTGAACTTATTGCAGCGTTTGAGTGATGAAATCAAGAAAAAACAGCTGCATTTGGCGAAGAAAGTCTTGCTTCATCAAGACAACGCACCAGTTCACACATCCGTTATCGCGATGGCCATAATCAATGAGTTAAAGTTCGAATTGCTTGCTCACGCACCCTATTCGCCAAATTTAGCCCCCTCGGATTATTTGGTTTCCAAACTTAAAAAAATGGCTCAATGTCGAATGGCTCGGATCGAAAAACTCCATGTCGAAGGACATGAAGTTTGGGGTTAATGGCTACTCTGAGGAGCTAGACGATTTACTATAACCCAGGTGGATCACTATAAACAGGGTATCGAAGCTATTGAACATCGCTGGTAAAAGTGTATCGAACTAAAAAGGAGATTATGTAGAGAAATAAAAAAATGTTTCCCAAATTTACTGTTTTCTTTGTTGGTCGTGTACTTCTGGGACTACCCTCGTATCTGCTCTAGTTAAAGCCCAGATTGCATGAGAAACAATGCAAAACTTGCTTTGTTTAAACATTAATTTATATGTGGCAACAATTTTGGCCACTAACTACCCCGATAGGACATTATTGATTGATATTTATTTTAATAAATAACATTGGGGAGCAAAAATTTGGTTGCATTTATTACAGCACTTGTTCTTACCTAATTAGAAGGCCCTCAGTTCAAATAAAATTATGGTAATTTTGTTCTGTGTGCTCTAGATTTTTTTTGCAATTCGACATTCTCCTTTTCGCAAAATTTAACCATTCGTATAACATGATGGTAAAAAAATAAGTTGGGTAAAATAAAATACATGTAATCAAATATGGTTAGGTGCAAACGATTTTTACTTTAAATTAACGTATACATATTTTAACATTTGAACATAAATGTGATAGGTAGTAGATGATTCGTAACAACTGATATGAATGACAATTTAGATACTCCTATTCGAGCAAAAATTTACGGTTGTTCTACCTACAGTAGAAGGTGCCGGTGATATATGCATTCGATAGGTCGTTGTAGAAAAATTGAAAGAGCAAACACAACCCAGTTTAAATTGCGTCGCCCGGTTGATCGGTCACGCGTATTATGAGACGCAATGGTTGCCCCGCCAAAGGGCATTTAGTTATAACGCATAGGAAAATAAACAGTTTTAAAACCTTAAAACGGACATTTCCGCGCGTAGAACGAAATTGGGTGGCCAAGAAAAAATAAACCAATACATAAATGCAGAATATATGTTTTATGCGACAGTTTTACTTTTTTCAAATAGTTCACCCTCGTGCATTCTCGTGACCCATGAACAGGGTGGGGTGTGTCCTATCCACCCCAAAATCAATAAGTGTCATCTAGGAGATGTTCTAGATCAGAACCAGTCAAAACCCGATCGATCCGACACGATTTAGTTGAGTTATCGTATTAACAAAACAAATTTCTCAAATAGTCCACAATCGTGCTTTCTCATGACACATGGACAGGGTGGGGTGTGTCCTATTCACCTAAAAATCAATAGGTGTCGTCTGGGAGACATCCCCGATCAGAATTAGTCAAAACACGATGGATCCGTGACACGATTTATGTGAGTTATCGTGCTAACAAAAAAAAAATTCTCAAATAGACCCAAGGGAGGGGGTGGTGTATGCTATCCACCACAAAATCAATAGGTGTCATCTGGGGGACGTCCCCGATCATAATCAGTCAAAACCCAATCGATCCTACACGATTTAGTTGAGTTATCGTGCTAACAAGAAATGCCGACAACGACGACACACACACAGCAAAAAAAAATTAAAAACCTTTTTTTTGCTTCTAGGCCGAAAAACGAAAAATAAACCAAAAAAAAATAGTTTTTTCACTTTTTCTTTACACGATTACATTACTTTTCCGCTTATAGTGGAGTGCGGAAAAGTAAAAACGATTGAATTTGAAAATCGAATGTATGACACATACATTATGGATACATTGTACAAACGAAATCAATTAAAGTGCCTGGAATTGGAATAAAACGGAACATTATTTTCGAAAACGCAATTAAAAGTGTATATTTAAATCTATAAATAAATATTCCGATGCCATCTAAAAAGAATTGGGTCACCCTGTACGTATATATGTATACAATGTTTTGATACAACTTTGCCTTAACTATGTATGTATATGAACCGATCTAAACATAGGATCAATGAACCTTAACTATATTTTTATCGCACCTACTTTTGAATATTCGATATTTTTAATTTGATCGCGGCAATAGTGTTCTTTTTTCTAATTAATATTCCTATATAAAAGTTTATGATTCCCGTTTCCTTTACAGTTTCTTTAAACTACGAATGGAATAACAAATTGGACACAAAGACCTGGGTTTTATGTGTAAGGAATTACTGGTAGTAATACTTCAACAACGCAATGCTGATACAACACGTTTTATGTTCTCGGAGGGGTAAAGTTTTATGTCAGTCGGTTAACAACCCTAGGGTAGCTCTTTATACAGACTTTTTATGTGTGAAATAAGAAGAGGCAGGGTCGGGTCCTATAACTTCTTGGTGCCTACTTCAAATTGTACACAACATTTCCGTTGTTTGTTTTTCTGTACATTTTCGTACATTTTCGTACATTTTCTTAAATGACCTCTAATGTGCAGCGTATTCGTTTCCAGGGATAAACGTTTTACGGCGATTATGTTTCCATATAATGACAAAAAAAATGTAAGTATATTCCTCTAATATACCCTTAAATAATAATTTTAATTAGAAGAAGACAAGAAAGACTTGATTAAAAATGTTTAACCCTTCGTCAGGCGCAGCCGATCTGGGAGATCTGGTAGTCACTTTTTTCTTTGTCCTTTCGTTTGTATTACGAATATTAACTCAAACTCCCTCATCCTAACTCCAAACCACTGTTCTTGATACAGTGGCGGCTCGTGATGAAATGCAACGGGTGTTTCATTTCGATCCATAACGATTCTAGGGTATTGGCCACCCGCGTGCAAATTTCAAACGTATCCAGACTGCTGGCGCCGTAAGGGCCGTAAAAAATTGCGCCGCAGGCGGAAATTTTAAAAATTTTCAAGGTCACGCGTTTTCCTGATACTTCAGAATTTTTATGTAAAATCCGTTTATACAAAAATATAGACTTTCACAAGAAACATTTTTGGAATTTAATACCTTTTTGAAGAACATTCATGTTTGCCGTCATATTCTTTGGTTAAGAGAAAAGGCTTGTAAGGTGAATTTTCTACTAGAGGGTCTATAATACTTAAAATATTTTCCGAAAGAGTTTCAGCGTCACATTTTGTAGGTTTCAGGTATGTCCTAAAACGTTCAATCGGTTCACCATCGAGAATATATCTTAAAACTACCACTAACTGAGTTTCTGCAGATACATCAGTTGTTTCGTCTACCATAACTGCCAAAAATGAAAGTTTGTTAATTTCGTTAATTATTTCTTCATGACATACTTTTAATATACAGTCTAAAAAATCATTTTGTATTTCTTTAGAGTTTCCTTTAAATACTTAAGCATTTTGTAGATGCTCGCTCAAAGTTATATCAAACTCAGCAGAAAAATTTATCAAACCACGAAATATCCCCGGGTTTTGAGAGGTTTCAGCTTCGTCATGTCCTCGCAGCGCCAGTTCAAAGGCCCCACAAAACTTTATGCAGTTTATAATTTTTAACAAAACGTATCTCTTTTTTGTCACATTATCATTATGCTTTTGCACATTTATCCAATAAGCTGAATCTAGCTGCGCTTTAATATTAGTTGTTCCTAATAAAGCTAATTCCATTGTATTATGTAGATGGCTTTTGGAGTTGTCGTGCTTTTTTATTTTTTCAGTTAAGTGCACCAAATCTATCACCCCTACCTCCGTCCATGTTTTATCACCGCCAAAAAGTAAACAAGGAAAACAAAATAACGCATTTTTTTTTGTTGCACTCACAAATCCAATTGTTCTTCGAATAAATATCTCTATTAAATTGACGTTTATATGCTTTTCCGCGGCTAACACCTGCAGTCTCAATAACACAATCGGGCAATGGCCTACCATTGTTTTTTAAATACATTTTTTCTTCATAAGAGTAATTAAAAAATCGCTTCACATGAACTAAATTATAAACTAAATCCATTGTCACTATCACAGTATATAAATATTAATAATTAGTACAATAAATCACTAAACAAATTCACAAAACAGTATTTAAAATCTCAAATTAACACGAAATACGAAATAGGTACGATTTACGCCCGCCCGAGGAGTAGGAAGGAGTAAACATTCACTGATGTTGCCTGAGCTGGAAAAAATACAGCTCACTGACCGTGTAAATTCGCGCATTTACGAGCGCCAAGTGTGGATTGTCGCGGGAGTTGAGGGGGGGACGAGCCGTGCTGAGAACTACCTCGTGTGGCCCAGTTCAATGTACCGCGACGCGTTCGCCTAGAGACCCAGATAATTCATCTGGTCTACTACTCAATAGAGGACGGCGGGCAGAATATGACTTTAACGCAATAATTTGGTTAGCTGCACCAACTAACCAAATTATTTTATTAATAAATTTTAGTAATTATTATGTCGCGAAAATATACAAATATCTAATTTTTTGGCAGTTCTGCAGCTCTGCAGCACCTATACACCAGCCGCCCCTGCTTCTTGACCTTAATTTAATAACTAATATAAATTTTTTGGAAACATTTGGAAAGTGTATTTTTGGTGTCACATAAACAAAAATCTCTTGGGTAAATAATTTGTATATACTGTGTTGAATATTGTGTAAATAATTTGTGTATGTAAATATGAAACTGGAATTTGCCCATAGATGGCCTATGTAGCTGCTAATGTAGTTACCGTCATACTGCATCATTGACGCCATTTTCTTGTTTTGACATTTGATAAAGGTTTTTATCTCACAACAATACAAGTTTCATACAACATAGTTTTTAATAGCGTTGGGCATGTTGAATCTTGTGCATTGTGACACGAAAGGCCGTCTCCATGCGTTTGAAAGCCATGGGAAATATCGAGAAGATGGGAAAATGGGTTTCACATGAATTGAATGGAAGACAGCAGGAAAATCGAAATACCAGTTGCGAAATGCTGCTCACCAGGTACAAAAAAGAAAGTCATTTATCCATCGAATTGTGACTGGCGATGAAAAGTGGATATATTTCGAGAATCCTAAGCGTAAAAGGTAACTCCGGGTGAACCATCAACATCGACTGCAATGCCAAATCGCTTTGGACGGATGACAATGCTGTTGACAATGATGTTGGATGACAATGTTTGGTGGGATCAGAAGGGTGTGGTCTGCTGCTAAAGCTGCTAAAACCTGGCGAAATTGTTAATACTGAACGCTACCGACAACAAATTATTGATTTGAATCAAGTTTTGGGTGAAAAACGACCGGAATATCAAAAAAAAGCAACACAAGGTGATTTTGCTTCATGGTAATGCGCCATCACACACAGCAAAACAGGTCAAGGAAACGATTGAGGCATTTAGTTGGGGAATATTGTCGCATGCAGCTTACTCACAAGACTTGCCTGCCTCCCGATTACTACGTATTTACATCCATAGAACACGCACTTGCTGAGCAGGGCTTCACTTATTACGAAAATGTACGAAAATGGTTCGATAACTGCTTTGCCTCAGAAGAGTAAGAATTTTTTTGGCAGGGCATCCACAAATTGTCAGAGAGATGGGGAAAATGTATAGCTAGCAATGGGCAATACATCGAATAAAATATTTTTTATCATTTTCATAGAATAAACGTGTATTTTCTATAAAAAAATTCCTGTTTCATATTTACATACATGATAATTCTGAGAAATTCATACTGAATTGACAACAGCGCACTTATTTGATATCGCGTGTTTGGTATCAATGGTCACCAACATGTAACGGGAGTTTAATGCAAAATTTACCAAGCGTATCCTTCTTTTTTTTCTTTTTAAGAAAAAAATTACACACTATTGTTCTACGGGTGGAGAAACGCCACTGGCAAAAATATATGTACGAATTAAAAACTCGGATTCTGATTATATATGAGGGAGAGCAGACAGAGTCCACGTGTACTCAGGCCATCGGATTGGACCTATCGGTCTACCGCCATTAAAGTAGCTATATTAGTAGTCATTATTTGGACTCAAACGCACACATCTCACTTTAACAGTATAGTGAACATACATTTTATGCTCAGCCCTACTCATAGGTTAACGGTTTATAACTAACCTAAAAACACCATTTAAATAAGCCATGGAAATCAGATTTCTCCCGGGAAATTTCATAGCTATCGATAAGCCACCTACATTTTCTCTCCGATTTTTCTTCGATAGAACACATGCTCCAATCTCACATGCATGTCTCGAAATAGATCTGTTTTAAATTAAATCGTGTCAACGGCAGCTGCAAAAAAAGTTGGCACAGTTTTAGTGGTGCTCGCGACCATAATTAAAATGCACATTACACCCGTTACCCCGGAAATCTGCAGCATATTCATATTCAGGCCATGTCTCTATATGGACTACACATGTACGAGTACCTACCCTGTCTACAATTTTAATTAAAGGCAAAGCAGCTTCACGCTCGGCTGCGCCATTTCCTTTGAAATCCCTGCATGGTGTTTTTCATCTAAAGGACCTACATACTTTACACTGATTGTGAGTTTGCCCAACTGTATATGGCATAGGGGTATAAAGGTATTTCATCGATTTGCCCTGCTTTGTGTAACCTTTATATTCCGTTTCTGTATATACCACGTTCCATTTTTAGTTAGCAGCAGCAAATAAAAAATGTGTACTTCAGTCGATGAAAAGGATTTATTTATATTCCTCTTATTCATCAATATTTCATTATTGATCCTATGAGTAAATTGTAATCGTTTATTCAATTTAAAACTATATAAATGAGCTTACATGAAGGGGTTAGATCCATATATGTAGCTTAATATTGTTAAACTACAAGTATACTTCAAGACAGAATTAACGTATCAGCGTTAAGCATCAATAATGTTCTGGGGAGGAATTTGTTTCGATGGTCACACGGATTTGGTTCCTACATGAGATTCATTGATGTACATTTCTATGTAGAAAATATCGTAGAATATGTGACGCCATTTGTCCTGTTTGTTGGGAACAATTTAATTTTAATGCAGCATAACGCTTGGTCTCACGCTGCTGGAGAAGCATTGGACTACCTTCGACTTGTGAATATTCCAACTAAGGACTCAAATCAAACCAGAAACTTTTATATTTATGCGTAAAAGGTTCATATTTGCCTTCAGACTTGCCAAAGAGATAGTATCCCATTGATATGAACATTCACAGTCATAAAAAGGAAGCTACCTGTTCAACCCAGTTATATCAGATCAGCATTGTTGTATCAATTTTTAAACGTATTATAGCATATTATAGTCTAGGATATTATCCATTGATATAATTTTTAATAACCAATTAATAACTAACTAAAAAAAATACTAAAGAAATTTCCATTACTCCACATTTAAGTCTGACCAGAATTAGTAAATCTGGTGTATTTATTGGCAAGGATAAGGTCTTTAAAATAACCGTATTTGTACCCCTCAAGTATGTCAAGATAGCGGATTATCCAGATAGGCACTGAGTGAGCAATAGAGTTTAGGACTACAGAATTAAATAGCCTACCATGAGAAGTCCAAGTGTTTATTTTTAATTTCACGATTATTGATAATACTGCTTCTATACTTTGTTTCCCCTTGGCCACGATTATATCTGCCATTTGTCGAAAAAATGAGGATAACGTAAATATATTTCCGAGATATTTGTATTTGCAAACCGATCTAGGCATTCTTTAAAAGAGTCTCAAGTTAACACTGCGAAAATATGGCATACATGAGAAATCTCACACTTTTTGCTAACTCTGTTCCCTCTGGAAACAAATAGGATACATATATAGATTATTTCTTATATCAGATTCCATCATCACTAACGCATAGGGCAAGAACCTCAATCTAGTTCAAATTCTGTGCTGCCTGTCGAACGAAATTCGCTCGTCGAATATTTCAGTGAATGATTTTAGACACATAACCGTACAAAAAATACTCTGCGTGTGACATATTATATTTCGCACAGTGACATCTTTAAAAAAGGATGCTTCCCTCTATTTTTTTTTCTTGAAGGGTCCTTTTGTCGAGTGCATTAAACGTCCGTCAGCGTCACAAAAAAAGTTCCTTCATATCACCGTCCTTTCAGGATAGGATGTAATCAATCTTGTTTTAGAAATATCTTTACCCGTCTGTGGAAAAGTATACGTCGGTGTCGGTTAACAGAATACCCGCGTTATTTGAGTGAGAAATATGTTGTTATTGGTGTCATTCATGTCGTATCGAACGATTATGTTCACCTATAGAGCTATCGATGTCCGATCTCTACACTGAGAGAACAGTCTATGTTCATTTGGTCTATATAAATATGCTGAATTGTAGCTAATGCACTGTATGCCCTGAAATGATCGCAAATTTGATCACTTATCTTGAATTTCTGTTAATTGAAGTCAAAAAATCTTAGTAACAATGTCTCTTTCGGAAAAAGAACGATCCGAAAATGATTTTGATCGTCGAGTGCAATTCTGCGAGGAAATGCAATTAAGGTGCAATAACGACAATACGCTTGCGAAAAATATTATTTTTTCGGATGAAGCCATATTTTTCCTTAATGGAACTGTAAATAGACTAATAATCTCCAAGAAAATTGAACGTTTGTGGAGATAGTCAGAAATACAAATTTGGGCCCGTATTTTTTTTTACAACTTGACCGACACAAGGTATTTGTAATATTTATTTACAGCAAGAGCTGATTTTAACACTGACAGCTTCATACCTAAATGCCATGGACCAGACATACCTGATGAACAAACTTTGGTATCAACAGGACTCATTACGCTCTTCCTGTTCGCAGTCACTTGGATAACATCTTTCCACAACGATATGGCGACGTAGAGCTGTACAGTGGTCACCTCGTTTCCCAGATCTTACACAGCTTGATTTTATCTTACACTCCTCTTGTCGGGGGTCATTTAAAACCCAGTCTGTCAATAAACCCGAAAACATATGTAGATGATTTAAAGAAACGCATTCGACAGGAAATAACGCAATATCGAGCCGGAAATAATTGACAGAGTGCATAATAAATAGATTTTGAGGACATTGTCAAATAGTTAATGGGCAACAGTTTGAACACATTATTAGTTAATGTATTTATATTGTATCGTTTGTTTATAAATAAATAAATTTTCACAATTAAAACTTTATTTGAATTTTTCTTGAAACTTTATGCTCTGTTGAAACTCTTTTATAATATTCAAAAAAATGTGCTCTTTCAATATATCGAACAAAAAATAGGGGTTGTCATTTAAAAAGGAGCGCCCTCTTTGACACTGCAAACGTACGCCACTGTACATAGAACTAAAGTAATTCAAAAGACGCAAAATTTAAAATATCTTTTGACCCCTTCGAGCGCTTTTGTAAGAAAAAATATTTCGCGAGATTTTTCAGGTGTTCCAAACTTCTATTCCACAGCGTATATCTCTTTTTTAAGCGTAATTGTCATACACTAACACAACATTACAGGTGTAAATATTTTATCTAAATATGAAACGTCAAGTATCAGCATAATTTCATTACATTATTCACTTTTTAATGTAGCAAGTTCATAGGAATTCATAGGAATATTTAAAAACATATGTCTAAAATGACGAAATAATTCTTATTTCGATATCGCTCTTTTGGGCATTAACCTCACCAATTTATCTACCAAGTCTATACAAACAAAAATACTTGTTTCAAAATTCTCGATAACCTTCGCAAGATTTTACTAACATGCATATGTCAGCGATCCAACGTTAATCTTGCAGTTTTTTATTTTTCGTGGTTGTTGCGGGTTATTTTTATCGATCGAACGGTATCATTTCTAAATAACGAATGCCGTGCCAATGTCTCCAATAACCTTCATAAATTATTGACCCTACTATAAGTTGCTTAAAATAATCTATAAAGGTAGAAGAATACATTATTACTATAAAGGAATTTACATAAAAAATAAAAATATTTTGGTTGTAGCTTACGAGTCTATTTTTGTGATCAAACGCAGTCCACATGACCCGTATCTATTAGGATACCAGGATAAGGTTCTAACTGACGAAAATTATGGCTGGATTACGTAAAATATTGATCTATAAGTAATAATTCGTTATTATCTAGTGAGTTATCATAGACGCTTGTAGTAGACTCCCCCTTCTGGTCTGACACGAGGCCATTCACTATCCAATTTCGTGCTCGTTTTCTCTATATAAAACTCGAATAACCGTCTTATTCTTAACAGCTGGTTGGGTTCTATTACTATTACTACAATTATGTCACTTTGAAGTTTAAATATCGATTATTTCGCACGTGAATCTGGTGTCTTGTAAGGCGTAACATAACCCATAAAAATACTATTGTAAACATTCGACTAAAACCATATTAAAAATAGTTCTTTAACGACATGTTGATAACAGACTATTTAGAGTTTCCTTTCCTCTTCTACGTCCTAAAATTATTTTTACGAAATCCCTAAAATATTTCTCCGCAAAACAACCATCCACACTGTTGAAAGGCAACGATATATTACCAACAAATGACACTAATGACCAGACGTCGTTGTATTTGGAATGCACGTGAGTAGAATAGATGGTCTGTCAGTGATGACTCGTGGATACGGGGAATAAACACCCTCTCCGGGATAATAAACTACCAGGCTGATCCTCAGCGGACCATCGAAACTAATGGCAACCAACATTTGTCTGGCTGTCAGTCTGTAATACCTTTTGCTCTTCCTCTTCCTCTTCCTCTTCCTTTTCCTCAACATAACATTACACTGACAGCACCATTGTATAACTTAATCATATACCGTGTGAAAAAAATACGCGATTTAAGTAGAATGTATGATTTTAATATAATATATATATATATATATATATATATATATATATATATATATATATATATATATATATATATATATATATATATATATATATATATCATGTGCAGCACAGTACACGTGATAGAAGTGAATACTTCTTTAGAATAGAGAATGAGAGAGATTGAGAGAGAGAGAAAGAGAGAAGGATAATTTCAAAAGAAATATAACAAAATAAAATTTGTGTAAAAAAATATTCGGTTTATTCATTATCTACACTATCATCAGCTGGTGGTTCAATTGGTAATACTGATATGATTGGTTTGTGATAACTAAAATATGAAATATATGTTCGTGATTCGATATTTTCTAGATAACGTGTAAAAATTCCATCGATTGTTGTTCCGGATTTTGTTGTTGATTCTTTGGGATTGTTATTTATAAGCAGACCAAATGTTTCTCGAAGAAAGTTAATCAACGTCAAAGAATCATTGGATCCGAAATTTACATTGAAATCTCCCCCGAGAATCAAAGGGATTTTGTCTTCGCTTCTTCCAAGTGCATTTACACCTGTGTGGCTGTAAACCAGTAGGGAGCGGTGAATGAAATATATTATATCTTCTACATTTTAACAAGTTAAACGGTTCAAAGATATTATCAAATAATCACAGAACACAGAAGTAAATAACGTAAATAATTACAAAACACAATGATAAATATTCGGTACACACGCGTGCTGCTTCAGCTGTTAATATATAGCGTCTGGGTGCGTACATCTATAATGCGCGCATGCGCGACAATAGGGAGACGCGGATAGCCTAAACTGATATATATATATATATATATATATATATATATATATATATATATATATGATGTATAGTTCTCTTTCTCCTTCTCTCTACGTTATATCTTTTTTCTCTCTCGTGCAACGAAATCTTGAAACGTTACATTTTTTCCAATTCACTTTCCATTCTCGTCAAATATCAGAACGCCGCCAAAGAAGTATTCACTTCAATAACATAAAAAATGTTACGGATTTTAATACACAGGGTTTGAATATTTCCAGTTTTCTTCAAAAGCGGGTGCAACAAGGTTTAAATATTATTTTTCGTCAAACACCTTCTAATGATAACAAATAATGGACAAACCCACAAAAGAATTTGTATGTTACTTATTATATTAACATTGTTTCATGAAACAATGTTAATACCTAATATTAAACGTATTGTGTTAATTACCATTAGAAAAAAAATGTATGTTAATTAACTTCAGTTTCTACATGGTAATTTATCCTTGGACCTGAGTGCTTCATCTCAATGTACATTAAAAAAAGAACTACCCTAAACCCTAAACCCTAAACAATAAAACTTTTCAATATATGAACTTTTTATCTTAAAATCACACAAGAAATTATCTCAATTATCTTAAAATGTGATCACGTCCTTAATTAACACCCTATATAATTTATATCCGGATTTATTTCACATAACCAGTGCATTGACCATTGTGCTGAACATGAAGTGTTTCATGTTCACATAAAGGTTAAATTTTGAAATTTAGGTACAACTTGTCAAGAATAGGAACACATCTAAAAACTGCTATATCGGACCGCCCACGAGGTGCGCAGTAAATATCCTGGTCTTAATTCAGTCGCATTGAGATTTTTGCAGAGTGAATATTGGGTGTAAGGCAGTGAAAAAAAATGTTTAAAAGTTTGGACACACAGAAATTAGAACATCCTTCCCCAGAAAGCCTACGGGCAGGTTTTGTGTAGGGGAAGGTTACACATATAAACGCGGACAAACACCCAGCCCTGAGGGAAGTGCCAAGTTTCCTCTGATGAGAATCGAACTCACGCAGACAATGTGCCCAGTATTTGGCCCAGTTGCCACCCTGTTACCAAATACCAAGTCAGCACCACCGCGGTACCATGAGAGTAAGACCATGCGTCACCCATCCAAGTCACAATCGTGCAATCCGTTGCTTGACTTCGAACAGCGCAGGTCCGACAATGAACAGAGTACGCTGCCTCATCCTCACGGACTTGGGGAAAGATCCACAAGTCCATAAAATCTTATGTGCTTTTTATATAATCACATTCCTTACATTTCTTTCTAAATAAATATATAAATCCCAACTCAATATTACGAGATAAATAATAAACAATAGCATATTTTTCTTTTGTATAAATTGCAAAAGCATATGATGCATTGCTGGTCAGTCAAGATTGTTTTGAATTGAATTGTTCGATGATTTGGTTGATTTGAGTTCGATCTGGCCGCGCGTAAAGTGCATCCTTTTCCCTCCGAACGCTGCCTCACTCTTTCTTTTACGCATACATAGAGAATCTCACACTTTTTCCTATTCTTGACTAGCTGTATGTATGTAGGGTAGTTGTCCCTTATGATCTATTGAAGTACCATGATGGATGAATAAAGATGTCCGGTTATAACGGAAGTTGTCATTAACTTATTTTATTGTTATGTTATAATATGCTATATTTTGTGTTGCATTACTGTACGTGTAATCGATTCTGCATTGAAATGAAAAACGAAAATTAGTTGAAAATAAAACACCACATAAATCAGACAATTACCTAAATCCCACATTAAAAAACGTGACCACTCATTTCACCGACATTGCCAGTGCAATGGACTTTTAAAAACAACATCTTAATTTCGTGATGAACGCGCATATATTGTTTATATCATACCTGTATAATGTATGTAGTATCG
The DNA here is from genome assembly GCA_037954035.1 of Rosalia funebris. Taxonomy (NCBI): domain Eukaryota; kingdom Metazoa; phylum Arthropoda; class Insecta; order Coleoptera; family Cerambycidae; genus Rosalia; species Rosalia funebris. The sequence goes on along the minus strand of JAZFAV010000011.1, from coordinate 10,199,276 downwards.
TGTCCCTACTGAATCCCCGAAAATAAAGCTGGTTTAGTGAGTTTACTTTGTCTGGTAAATTACGTCTATACAGTCGCGTTGTCAAAATGACTAAAATTTAACGATATCAAAAATGACAGGCCACTCACCAGGAATACGCAGATAAGCTGTCAGTTTACGGTTTGTGCGATGAAAGCGGTGTTGCATGTATCGCTGAATGGACTACATTAATCGTTTATCTCGCCACAATAAGAACTAAGCCTTTACATGGATTAAATTAATCTCACAATCAGATTAAAACAGTTCAACGGAGTCAAAAATACAAGCCCTTAACAAATTTTAAACATGCCACAATTTGAAGCTGACAGTCTCAAGAATGTTCTTAAAATGTGAAGGAAAGTGTTTTCTCTTTTCATAAAAAATTAGCGCTGCGAAAATAGTTGTGTACTTCATTCTAATATGACTGATCTAATTGGGTAAGTACTATCAAAATAAGACACAAGTTTAAAATTACACTTTCCATATGTAAAAAAAGCTGTCGCGATTAGTAAGAGAGAAAGAGATTAGTGTAGAGCAATTGCAACAGAACACGAAATATCAACGTGAACTGCGCTAACTGTATTCGCCCTGAACGTAACAATTAACGACCCGACCCAGTGGCATTTTATCATAGGGGACATGAGATTTTTTCATTTTTATTGAATTGCCTTGCAATTTACTGCTCAATAATAGAAAAAAGTGCGAGATTTCTCTATGTATGTGTAGAAGAAAGAGTGAGGGCAGAATTCGGCGATCTACTACGCACCTCGTGGTACCCTACTCCACTATTACCCTACTAAAGTTATGCCACAAACTATCCTGAAAGCCCGTATATGCATGTACGTACTATGTTGAAAAAATAACACTGAAATAAAGTATGTTTGAATACAATTTTTAATTTGTCTTTAGTAGCTTTAATATTTTCATTCAAGTATGTGTGCTTCATTTAAATTAAAATTCTACTTTCCAAATGTAAAAAAGAGGCTATCGCGGTTAGTGAGGGGGGGGGGGGGTGAATGTAAAGAAATAGTCGCAGTACGCGAAATATCAACGTCAACTACGTTAGCTGTATCCGTCCTGCGCATAACAATTTATTGACCTGGCACAGTGGCGTTCTGTCGTAGGGAACATAAAGTTTTGTAAAATAACGAACAACCATGAATTAGAAATTAACGAAGGTAATTGGCCAATTTCTAACTTTCCTCTAATTATCTACCGTACAGAGACCGTGTAATTAACGATTTAACTTAAAGCTATCCAACATAATAAAAATATATTATCATTAGCAGGATTAAATTATTTACTGCGCAGTAGGTGTATTATACATCTACCTGCTATCCTTAAAGCAAGGAAGGCATTTAGTTCTAAATATACGTCCCGAACACAAACCACAAGGACATCCTTATTGTCCGTGTACCCGAAACCAAATTTAATTAATCACAGCCTAGCAACTCGGGCGGGAGGGCTCTATTAAAACCGCTTTTTGAGGCTCTAACGCTCGCGCCAACCACCGTCGTAATAATTACAGGCCCCCAGCATAATTGGCCGTAATTTTCGCTTTTTATCTCAGGATTGCCTCGAACCGTGGCACAATCGCGAAACTATTTGAGAAGTTCTTTTGTGGTCTTGAATAGTAATGTTGTCATTAACAATGTTATTTGTCGTTGTCCTTGCTCCCTTGTCGACGATTCGAGTAGAGCTTTGTGCGAACATCTGCTATTTGCGAGATACTGTACACGATTGATCACAGAAACGATCATTAATTATATCGCGATTCTGCTCATTTTGAATTTGCGGTATTCGTAATCTGCAGCTACGAAGAAATCTATCCTGGATGTGAAATTGGATGTGAAAATGCATTTTTTAAGGAAAATTCAACACAAGTGAATATAATTGTGGGCATGCGTCATCAAGAAATAATATAGTGAGATAGTTTCTGTAATACAGTATGTTCTTAAATTAGGAATAAAATTCATTAAGCTAAAAGTAACGTCATTTTGGAGAAACACCTCGCAGACCTCGATTATTATGTTCAAAACAATACCTGTGGAGGTGGTTTTCAAATCCTTACCGTCAATCCTCTAAAATCTAACAATCTCAACTTCAAAACTCCAAATATGACGACACCCCGTATAATACATCGTCTTATGTGCCGATTAAATTAAAAATAGAAACCAAAAAAATTTTGGGGTATTAAGGTCTCTGCCCTCTACACCGTACCATACCATACTAGGACTGTAACCGTGTCGACACATGCAAACAAATATAATTTGCATCAATTTGAATCAGACAACGTCCACTAGACCATTCCATCACTGGCCAACACCGTAGCGTGCCATGACCGGACCACCGATGCAAATTATTGAGTTGTCCAGAAAGTCGTTTCGTTTTTCACGGCCTATGATGTCATGCGCACAGCCAGCTGCAACCTTGAAGCCTTCCTTTAACCGTGCATTTAACTGTTGTTTACTGTCGTTATACTCGTGAACTTGTTTTATTATTGTTGTGTGTGAGCTTAATTCAAAATGAGGAAAACCGAGCTTTTTAGGAACGTGGTTTTTTTATTTAAAAAAAAGGCTAAAGAGTTGTTGACACTCTTGACGCAAATTCTGTTCTGTGTACGGCAAAAGTTATTCAAGATCGAAGGTGTCCAAAGTGGTTCAAGAGATTTCGAAGTGGCGATTTTTCCCTCACGACACCCCAACAGGGTCAGGCCAACCTAAAGAAGTCATTCCCGAGTACTTATGAGCCCTAATTGAGACAATTCCTCGCCCAAATCATACGTGAGCTTGCAGAAAAAATAGGGACGTCAAAATTTAGTGTACAGAATCATCTTAAACAACTTAGGTTTATCAGTAGACTGGATGTTTGGATCCCTCACGAACTCAGTGAATCCAATTTAATGGATCGCATCAACATCTGCGATATGTTAAGGATTCGTCAACGTAGCGATCCCTTTCTGAGAAATATGGTTACTGGAGATGAAAAGTGGATCATTTACAACACCGTCAGTCGAAAAAGATCGTGGGAAAAGTCCGGTGAACCTTCTCAATCCACACCAAAGGCAGGGCATCACCCCAGGAAAGTTTTGTTGTCGGTCTGGTGGGATTTCAAAATAATAATTTATTTTGAGCTACTCTCGAGGAACGAAACAATAAATTCGGACGTTTACTTCGAACAACTACAAAAATTGAACCAAGCCATGCAGGAAAAGCGCCCAGGACTTGTAAATCGTAAGAAGGTCGTCTTACATCACGACAACGCTCGACCTCACACTTCTCTGTAGACCCGGAGGAAATTGTTGGAGTTAGAGTGGAATGTTTTACCCCATCCACCATATTATCCAGACCTCCCACCACCGGATTTTCACATATTCCGTTCCATGGATAACAGTTTACGAAACTTAACATTTGCCAATAACGAGGAAGTCAGAAATCATTTAACAATGTTTTTTGCGAACAAACCAATTTTTATGAAAATTGTATTACGAAGCTTACTGAGAGAAATGGGAGAAAATTATTGAAAACGGAGGTGTTATTAAAATTGGAGTTATGGTACATTATTGATTAACATGATTTGTAATAACTATAATGTTAATAATAACAACGGGATTTATAGTAACTAAGGGACTTAAACAAGGATGCTGTCTATCTCCTACACTATTTAAGATATATCTAGAACGCGCATTGATGACTTGGAAAAGAAAATGTCACAATATGGGCATACCAATAGATGATACATCAACACTATACACATTATCCTTTGCGGATGACCAAGTTGTTATTGCGCAAGATATCGATGATATGGAATATATGACACGCAAACTTATCGAGGAGTATGAAAAATGGGGTTTAGAAGTTAATGTTAAGAAAACGGAATACATGTGTATTGGAGGACAACAACAAGATCTACTTCTGTCGACCGGGCAAAACATCAAACACTGCAATGAATATAAGTATCTAGACATGAAAATATCAAACGACGGGACACTTGATGAAGCGATTTCGGAAAGAAACACTCAAGGAAGGAGAGCAATTACAATGTTGAACAGCATTCTATGGGATAAACAAATAACAAAAGAAAATAAAAGAAGAATATATAATTCAATAATTAAAAGTATAGTAACATATAGTGAAGTATGGCCAATAAAAGAAAGAACAGAAAGAATGATAAGAACCACAGAAATGGACTTTTGGAGGAGGTCAGTTGGAAAATCAAAGAGAGAAAGGGTAACAAATGAGAGAATAAGAAATATGATGGGAATAACATATGACATTGTAGATGATATAAGAACCAAACAACTCGTATGGTACGGGCATGTTCAGCGAATGCCAAATGACAGAATACCCAAAAAAATTCTAAACTGGAAACCACATGAAAGAAGAAGGCGAGGAAGACCACGAAAAAGCTGAAGAGAGGGCATTGATAATGAAATTCGGGAGAGAGGTCTGGACGAGGACATGTGGAGAAATAGAGAGGAATGGAGATTAGGAATCGGAAGACGGCGAAGGACGTTATAAACTGATATGATGATGATAATGTTAATAATAAATACTTACGAAAAAATCGAGCGAACTATTTGGACAACCCGATACAATGTAAAACTCAAACAATAGTATTTCTATAACTAAAACACTACACATTTTAAACATATAATCTCGTATAATTACAAATAAAAACAATCCTCACACGTAGTACTGACTAAACAGTTATTATTATGCCAGCCAGAAGTCACAACACAACACATTAACTTTGTGAACTAGCTATAAACTACCACGATATTGGCAATAAATATAAATGATTCGGTTTTGTGTTTACAATATAAGACTCGCCTGTCTTAAAACCGCCATTTTAACTTCAACATCAAGTCACCTAAATTCGTTCTCTTCTAAACGTTTCAGACTATACAACAAATAATAGTCTCTTATAGAACGGCAATGTCATAAAAGTCATGTTTATATTTACTTGCCACGATATTTTCAGTAATACCAAGACGTTTTAAATATTTAGTCAAAAAATTATATTTAAACCGTATATATTTTCGTAATTAGTCACGACTAATATATATATTTTCGTTAACTTATGGTAATGGTTATAGTCTACACGCAACAGGGTTGTTACGTTTAAAAGAAAATAAATAAACCAGGTTTAAAACAGTGATATAATAATATGTTTAAAACAGGTTTTATATAATTTTAAACATTCTGTATACTGTTTATAATCAATTCAAATCTTTGAACTCTCTGTAGGTATAAAACCAAATAAAAATGTTTAAAAAACTAAGCAAAAATGTTCATTAAACAATTTCAAACTATTTAAAATAGATTTGCATTTTTTAAATAATTACTAATAATATTTTAAATAATTACTTTAAATAATTACATTTTAAATATTTTTTAACATATTTTGAGGATAGTTTTCAAAGGTCTCTTAAAAATGGATCTCAAAAAACAAGCCCCGCTGTAACAATTAAATAATTTTGCAATATATCAGTTGCTAAATTCACCTTATTTTGATTTGTCTTATAAATTAAATCAATACCTCATACATAGTAATTTTTTCTTTTATATTATTATTAGACAAAGGATTGGAACTAGTTCAGATCGAGACTAGTTTCTAATGGAAAAATTATAATACATCGACGTGCATTTCGCCAGCTAAATTGAAACTCTCAGGAGTTGATTAAAACTGAGTTTTAATCAACTCCTACTCTTACCCCTATCGTTTAACCAACCATTTGATATATCAACCAAATGAAAGTTCACTCTTTTTGTGAAATATTTTTTTAACGAAGGAACAAAAAATATTAATATATTTTAGTATACGGGGTGTCTACAAACTTGAGTATTTATTAATAACAAACGATAAGTGTAGATAGATTAAATGATATGGACATTATATTCTCTTTATTGTAGACTACCACCGATATTTCATTACAAATATATATATATATATATATATATATATATATATATATATATATATATATATATATATATATATATATGCACATTTCGATAGCAACGTTGTATTCTTCAGCAGGAAGAATTTCAGATTCTAAAATGAAGAGGTTGGATTGACTCCACATGCAGCAGGACATCCAATTACCACGTAAACTTACAAACCTCAAACGGCTAGAAAATCTTTCGTTCTTTTGTCATAGTAAAATTAAAAAAGAACGCTATTGTTTGTAATTAAAACATCCACTCAATTATCTGAAAAACGTACAGGGTATTCCATTTAAGGATTGAATATTGGCGTCATTTTACCAGATCAACAAGTTTACAACAATCGTCTTAATTCATGTAAAAGCTGGCAAAAATAATTTTGCAAACCACAATAAAAATTGTATTTTTACATAGGAAAAATGTCATGCGGTGGTATGGTTTCTAAAAAACACACCATATATTTTGCTTACGTCATTAAAAAAAAATTGTAATGTGTAGGCCGCCATAGCCGTTTTCTGATGTGAACATTCTTCCAGGTCCTATAGTGACCATCGTTTCGTTTGTAATGCTGTTAGATTCTTAGAAGGGTTCTAAAGACGGTCTGAAAGTCTTTAAAACCGTCTGAAGACACTAACAGCGTTATCAGTAAAACTTCAATCTGCGTTAAAGTATAATTCATAAATTTCTCAAATTATATAACAAAACTATTTTTATTCAAATTCAGTTTTTTTAAGTCGACGAAATAAAATGTAAAGAGACCAAGATTATTTAATAAAATATCTTTTCTCTGTGTAGAAAATAAATCAAATAATATCTTTCATCTTTTTGTTATATATTTTTTTCAAACACCTATCTATAGATACTAATTCGTGTCCGTCTTTGTTCAAAGAAAACTTTAGTAAGAAATAAGAACTAATTCAGTGTTCCAGGGTCAACTAAATCGACGTCGATAAAGGTGATGGCAGGTTCATGTTCATATTCTATTCTATTCAGGAGGAGAATTATTTTCCTTTTGTATTTCGTCCGCACCTGAGGCGTTACTTGGCATGTAAAGAATGTGTTGATGGATTTTCTCACAGCTTTCTTTGTTCCCAATTATCTCGAAAGCATTCCGATTTTATAGCACAGCGGTTCGGTTAACGAGTTCCGTAGAAGATCCTCCCCATAACGCGGTGCGTCAGGAATTTATTTTTATTAAAATTGCCGCAAAATACGCATTAATATAAATCATACAATGTACAGCGAGTGGAAAGCGTAATGAAAAATGCTCGTCTAAAATTTAGATAAATTATTTAACATCCCTGGGTTCATAACAAAAAAAAATCTCAATTAGGATTAATAAAAACAACCCAATTAAACATCCACTCAATTCATCATTTCCATATCATCATTTCACCATAGTCATTTGTTTTCGAGCGATTATGTCATTATTTTCCTTAAGATTATTGGAATTTACGAAAAGCGCAACATACAAATTTTGCATAAAGATTTTTTAACATTCAATTAGAAAAGCAATTTATTATTCACGAAAACAAACTATTCACGGAAATAAAGAAACATTCAAGGTATACCCTAATTCCTTTTTTACAAAATCAAAATAAAAACAGAATTTTTTTATTCTTGCATAACTTTTCAAAACTTTATAGAAATCTGATATAACAAAAATAGTTAAAGATATATTAAACCCATTTTTCCTTCCTGGAAAGGGTTAGTACGTAGAAATAAGTATGGAGACCTTAATTTTTTTTTTTTATTAATGCATGGGATTTTACAAAATCGTATTTATTTCCTATATTTTGACTTACCTCTTAACGCCTTTATTTTAGAACTCTAAAAAGTTTAATAAAAAACGTGAGAGTGCATCTATACTCTTTTAAATGCAATTAGAGGAACAACATTGTATATTTTACATATTTTTTTTAAACTTAATTGTTTATTTATATATTTCGTGCAACGAAGCAAGTCTAATCATACGATGAAAATACTAGAAAGAAGCAGCATACATTACAAAATGCGCTAAAAAAATAGACAATTAAGCAATATAAAATGTGTGCATAACGAGCAACACCATTAAATATAGCAAAAGAAAAAAATATATAGAGGTAACAATACAGTGAAGTATACATACATATACATTACATAACAAACATAAAATATAAATATTCATAAAATAAAACTGTAAATAAATCATTATAACACTAGAACAGTTTATATTCAATAGAGCTAGCTCATTTTTGAATTAGAAACATGTGCTTTGTATTAGAAACTTTCTTTGCAAGAAAATATATCAAGCATGATCTCAGGGTTATTACATTTAAAAAAACATCTGATACATCTGGGAGATGACTGCGAAGCATTAGAACGAGGTATCGGAAATTGTAACAAAATACAGGGTGGGGCATAGGAACCTGACGATATTTAACTGTCATTTACTAGTAACTGCGAGAATTGATCATGTGCAGTGTGAGGTAGGGGAGAGCTAACCTAATTAGAAGTGATTTCATATTTATAGGGCTGTAACTCCTTCAAATGAATCTGATTTGGAGTTGTTACATTCCTCCTCGTCTTCATCTCAATCTAAGTTTGGTTTGCCACGATGACTAAAAATGGGTAATTAAGCTATTTTCAAGAAAAATATTTAGAACGCTTCTAAAGCTAGAACACCCATCGGTCCAGAAATGATTCTAGTTTCACTAGAAAACAAAAAATGAAAAATACGGTCCGATGAAATGAAAAACGGTCACTCCCCATAAAATATATTATAAATAATATTAATATATGAATAATATTCAGTGTCTGAATATTGTCCATTGTTATAGTTGGTTCTGTTTGTTATGTTCCATTTTTTGACTATTCCTACGCATGCACATACAGTACTCGTACATAAACGGCTAAAAGGAAAATAAATTATTATTAACTCGAGACTGGTTAAAGTTTCTAATAAAATTGCCAGCAAAAAAAATTCCGACTCATCTTCAGAATACATCGATAATAGACCTGTTAGTGCGGTGCATAAACGCAGAGTCAGTCATCTAGATCAAACAAAACTAAAGGCGGGTAAATAGCCTGTTTAATCGGGCGATGTAAAAAAGTAATTGTATTTAAATCACGGTTTGTTTCATGCATTTTTTCGACACCATTTGGATTTATTCAACTACGCAGAACTGGTCCAAATTAATAATTCATAGTAAATTATTTATACATGCGCGCCATGTAATTATTTTTATTACACGCTTTGTCGCTAGCGCAACAATCGGCAGAGCGTATCTTGGACAGCTTGGTTTTTTGCTTCGCTTAATATTTACAATGCATAGTATCTTGTGGATTGACCACATATACCATATAATGTTCTAGCATGCAGCTCATCTGACATAAAGGTTCTCGTTTCTACCTTTAGAATGTTATTTACTTGACTTATTTTATATAGGATGTCTCAGCTGGAACTATAAGATTTGAATTGCGTGCCATTTGTTTTCTGTCAAAGATAGGGCGTCAGTATTTAACGACTGTCATCTACCGTACATGAATTCACATTATTTTGAAACACTGAATGACATTTTACAATAAGTGCTTGTACGAGTATATTGTATACTGTCAAGAGATGAACAGCACAATTGGACTATAGTTTATTTTATCGCTATTTGCCAAATAAAAAATCTCAAAACATACCGTGGCTTGTTTTATGGCTAGGATCAGGTAGACTGTTTCGTTTATTGGCGAGATAAGGGAGTTTTTAATTGGCAAATAGTGATGAAATGAATAGTACTTAATTTATATCATTATCAGATAAGGATATAGCGATTTAAACAAATTATCGATTATCTCCAATAGTGACGTCAAAAAATAATGTGCATTTAAAAAAATTAAATAAAAACACCAAACATTTTTTTCTTACTTTAAGAGTAACAACTTTATCGAATTTGTTTCAATTACGTGTTCACTGTATATTTAATATCAGAGTCAATATATCCTATAAAACGCAATTAACTTAAGAATATATTTCTTAAAATAGCAAAAATGCCACTCCCAGATTTAACAAATCCATTTTTATTCAAATAAAGGTTGTTTTTATCGAACGTACTAGAATTATAAAAAACAGATTATAGAATCAAATAACCTTTTTTCTCTGTGTACTCTGACTTTACTTTTATCTACAATACAAAATACTTTCGATAGATTTACAAATAAACTAAAAACATTATCAAGACAAATATACAAATAAAAAATGTCGCAGAGTTCATCTATACGATGAAATTATAACGACCTTGAGTACATCTAAATAAATAAAATAGATAGGTATACCGAGCTTTTTTTCTCATTTTCAGGGTAATGATTTTATGGAATTTGTTTCAACAGTTACGTTTTCACTGTATATTTAATATTTTAAGATTCAATATGTTCAATTAAACATAATTAACTTAAAAATATATTTCTTAAATCGCAAAAATTCCTTTCCTAAATTTCATAAAAACAATTTATTCATACAATAAATCCACTTTTATCCGAATAAAGGTTGTTTTTTACCGAACACAATAGAATTATAAGAAATAGATTGTAGAGTCAAATAACCTCTCTTCTCAGTGTAATCTAACTTTACTTTTGCCTACAATACAGAATACATCCGATAAATTTACAAACAAAAAAAATACCATCCAGACAATTATGCAAATAAAAAAATTCGCAGAATTCATCTATGTATATGGATAAATTACAATAACCTTCAGTACTCATGGCCAGTTGGCTGTATATACACGTGCGATCAAATCGTACACCAAATTAAGATGAACGATTTACACCAAAAAGGTCAGTACCATAAAAACATTAAAATCAACATTGTAGTTGTAACAATAACAATATATTATACACTGACGGTATAGAAGATTACCATCATGGGACAGACGATCACGAATATACAAGTTGAATAAATTAACAGAAAAAAACCTTCTAACAACTAGATATCATTAACAGATTAAAGCAACGGGAGTCTCTTTAAGCTTATAATAATCTTATAATAATACAATTTGGTAATTCGGTTTTTCCATGTGAAAATAAAGGCCAAATTATGCATTACATTTACCAAATAGGTGCCTCTATACCACTCAACTAAATGAACAAAATCTTATATAAAATACATGTATTTATTCTGCTCGATACCGTTCATGCTTGTGTCGAAAATAGGAAAAACTTCCACTAGATAAATACGTATGTATTTCTGTTTATCTTAGAAGAGCAGACGAAACCTATTTATTTCTACAGTCTATACGTCTGAAGATTTTAATAAAACGACGTACGTATTACGTCAGCATGCATAAAATTTGCTATTAGTAGAATTTACATGTGCTACTCCTAAATATTAGTGATTATTCCCAACGGAATTGTGTGGTTTGTTTGGCCAGATAAGGATTTGAATTGTTAGTATATCTCATATCTCTAATAACAAAACGGTAAATTACTATGCAGATTTTTATTAGAACTGTTATACTCACTCCGCAGGATCACCGAAATGTATTTATTGACTCACCTGGAACAAAAAAAAAACAGTAAAAATATTTGTAAAGCTGATCGATATCGTTTGACGGCTAATGGACCGGGAAAGTTTTAGTATGCATGACCCTTACGTGTACATATAGTGACTAAATTACAACGACATATTGAATTTCAGAAGCATCTAATCTATATAACAATCCCATACAAACGCATGATTAAAAAAACAGTGTGTATTCGTGTAGCGATGTTCGCTTCCCATGTGATTTACTGAATGAAATGTGGATTTAATTTGGCGCAGCAGTAAAAATCTCGATTGCTCCCGTTTCTTATCAAAATACACGTTATTTTTCCACATAATTTCGAAAGAAATATAAAAACACGGCTATCGGTCCTTTGTTTGCGATGTCGATGCTAGAAAAATACCAGTTACAGTAACAAAAATTCTTGCTGAAATGTACTCAGTTACTCAATATAGTAAAGTGTGGTCCACTGAGAGAGACCTTCGTCCAGGAGTGGATGGATATGGGTTAAGGAAGAAGAAGAAGATTCATGTTTTTCCCATAATACGATTCTAATTTGTTAAACATTAGTTGAAATCATTTAATTGTAATATTACGTAAGTACTATGACATAAATCTTTGAAAAAAATAATAAATTAAAATTTCACTGATGTTAAACATAACTAAAACATAATTAAAATTTTGCCCACAAATTATTATAAACAAGTTATAACACAATACAAACTTAAAATACAAGCCGCTATACATAATTAATTGATTTTGTTTAGCAATTAAATGCAATCATCGCGAACACGGAAAAGTCGTTATTGATTTAGGAACAGAAATTAAATACCAAGATTATTTCATAGAAATATGATGTTTATGTAAATGTTGTATGTACCAGAAGCATGAGATACTGTTTAACCAGTGGAGGCTCGTGATTAAATGAAACGGGTGTTCTGCACAGGGCCGATCCTAGGGTATTGGCCGCCCGCGTGCAAATTTCAAACGTATCCAAACTACTGGCGCCGTAGGAGCCACAACAAAATTGCGCCGCAGACGAAAACTTTGAAATTTTTCAAGGTCACGCGTTTTCCTGATACTTCACAATTTTTATGTAAAATCCGTTTATACAAAAATATACTTTCACAAGAAAAATGTTTGGCTTTTAATACCTTTTTGCAGAACATTCATATTTGCCGTCATACTCTTTGGTTAAGAGAAAAGGCTTGTAAGGTGAATTTTCTACTAGAGGGTCTATAACACTTAAAATATTTTCCGAAAGAGTTTCAGCGTCACATTTTGTAGGTTTCAGGTATGTCCTAAAACGTTCAATCGGTTCACCATCGAGAATATATCTTAAAACTACCACTAACTGAGTTCTTGCAGATACATCAGTTGTTTCGTCTGCCATAACTGTAAAAAATGAAGGTTTGTTAATTTCTTTAATTATTTCTTCATGACATACTTTTAATATACAGTCTAAAAGATCATTTTGTATTTCTTTAGAGGTTCCTTTAAATACTGAATCATTTTGTAGATGCTCGCTTAAAGTTACATCAAGCTGAGCAGAAAAATTTATCAAACCACGAAATATCCCCGGGTTTTGAGAGGTTTCAGCTTCGTCGTGTCCTCGCAGCGCCAGTTCAAAGGCCCCACAAAACTTTATGCAGTTTATAATTTTTGACAAAACGTATCTCTTTTTTGTCACATTATCATTATGCTTTTGCACATTTATCCAATAAGCTAAATCTAGCTGCACTTTAATATTAGTTGTTCCTAATAAAGCTAATTCCATTTTATTATGTAGATGGCTTTTGGAGTTGTCGTGCTTTTTTATTTTTTCAGTTAAGTGCATCAAATCTGTCACCCCTACCTCCGTCCATGTTTTATCACCGCCAAAAAGTAAACAAGGAAAACAAAATAACGCATTTTTTTTGTTGCACCCACAAATCCAATTGTTCTTCGAATAAATGTCTCTATTAAATTGACGTTTATATGCTTTTCCGCGGCTAACACCTGCAGTCCCAATAACAATATCGGGCAATGGCCTACCATTGTTTTTTAAATCAATTTTTTCTTCATAAGAGTATTTAAAAAATCGCTTCACATGAACTAAATTATAAACTAAATCCATTGTCACTATCACAGTATATAAATATTAATAATTAGTACAATAAATCACTACACAAATTCACAAAACAATATTTAAAATCTCAAATTAACACGAAATACGAAATAGGTACGATTTACGCCCGCCCGAGGAGTAAGAAGGAGTAAACATTCACTGATGTTGCCTTAGTTGGAAAATATACAGCTCACTGACCGTGTAAATTCGCGCATTTACGAGCGCCAAGTGTGGATTGTCGCGGGAGTTGAGGGGGAGGACGGGTGTGCCGAGCCGTGCTGAGAACTACCTCGTGTGGCCCAGTTCAATGCACCGCGACGCGCTCGCGTAGAGACCCAGATAATTCATCTGGTCTACTACTCAATAGAGGACGGCGGGCAGAATGCGACTTTAACGCAATAATTTGGTTAGCTGCACCAACTAACCAAATTATTTTATTAATAAATTTTAGTAATTATTATGTCGCGAAAATATACAAATATCTAATTCTTTTGGCAGTCCTGCAGCTCTACAGCACCTATACACCACCCGCCCCTGTGTTTAACTGTTCATTCTAACTTGATTTGTTTTATAAAAATCATAAGACAGTACAGCTGATTCCCCTTCATTTTCTTTACAGAAAAAAATAGGACAAATTTCATTCACTATTCACTAAAACATCACTAGATACGTATTTCCTCAGCATTACAAAAAACTGTTACCCCTTACCCCAACTATCAGCTGCACCACTGTTTTTATTCCGTGAAACTACGGGTTACAATACATTTGTCTATTATTATCGTATCGATTAAATCATTCACCCATAAAAAATTGCCAATAAAAAAAAATAACCTAAAAACTCCGTCCGTTACAAGCTCGGATGTCAAGGTGAGGTGTATTTCATAAAAAAAAATATTTTAATTCGCCGCAGAAATGCAAAACGATTAAAACGATTCCCCAATAGAATTTAATAATGAATCCTTTAACGTAAACAAACGCCATCTAAATTATTTTTTATGGAGTTGGCCGTGAGGACTACTGATTTGGCTCCGCGTTGGAATTTTCAAAGTCGATCCGAGCGGATTTCGTGTAATTTATCTACCGCGCAACCTTCTCTCTCACAACCAGCCGCGCATATTTTAACGCTACCCTCGAACGTACCGTTTAATTAACCTGTTAAATTTGAATTAAATTACAGCAATATTAGGCAGAGTGTCCATTTACAAGTAGCCAGTGGCTTCCTGGTTTTCAGCAATGTTACAATCACTTTCAGATAGATTTATTTTTATTGCGAAAAAAACCTATTATGCGACTCCTGCTACTATTGAAAATTCACGCATCTTCAACGAAATTTGTGCTTTGTAAAGGGTGGTCCAACCATAATACAATTAACATCGTGCGTTTTGGTTGGACCACCTTTTACCTACGGTTTATGGACACTGTTAATATCCGCACGCACTAAATAGTGTATCATCTATAGTTTATTTCATCTCTATTTCCAATAAAAAATCCCAAACGGCTTTTATCTCATACCGTGGCTTGTTTTTATGGTTAGACTCAGGTAGACTGTTCCGTTTATCGGCAAGATAAGAGTTTTTTATTTGGCAAATAGCGATGGAATGAATGGGTACATGCAACAGTTCTAAATATGTATGGCCCCAAAACGCATCCTTGGAGTACATCTACTTTAATAGTCTGCGTATCCTAACTACACACTGGCATTTTTATCGATAGTGAAAACGAAAACGTTGAATATAAAAAAATGTATACGACTTACTGACCTTGGTCTAAGTTTTTAAACACAGCTATTATTTACTTTTAGAATTTAAATGTTAAGAATAAAACATCATACAAAAGAAAACACAGCATATAATGAACATTGTTCTTTTATTTCGCTAAAACGTAGCCTCAGGCTACCTGTCGAATAAAATGCCGAACCCATGTTATGTAGATACTAACCAAATCAGTAATCGCAATCAGGGGCATGAAAAATATTTACAAGCAGTAGAGTACAACACAAGCCCGAGTTACTTTAATAGTACATAGTAAATCTATCAATTGTTGAAATAGGTATAAATATACTCAGATATGTACGTCCAGTATATGTGTAGCTTTAAATAATAGTAAATTACAAATTAAATTTACATGCATCGATTATATGAAAATTATTATAATTATTATTCACGCTACGCGAGTGTAGTACCGCAATTACAGGTTAGATATAATCGATTGTGAATAATTTTAAATCAAAATAGTTTTTACTTTTTATTTACAGTTTGAAAAATACTGGATATTTTAAGCAGTAAAAGCAAAATTATTTACTATTTATTCTGTAAACTTTGGTAAAAGCGTTACTTATGACTTTTACATAAAGTCGACCACCGTGAGTCAGGCTTCAGTGCTGTTACACTCAGATAAGTCCGTGGCAGCCGAGATGCCGTCGCGTAGATTTGAAAATATTTGCATCGATGTAGGTACAAACAATTTAGTGCAATTCCGTTTAGGGTTGCCATCGTGTTTAACAACTTATATATTAAACAAATACCAAAAAATAGTTTTCCACGAACACTGAAGTATTGTACATTACCCGATACCAAGGTAGTCGTCGGAGGCCGAAGAGTCCTGGATACAGCAGTACGACGCCTCTGTGAATACTTATTTGTCAAATTACATATTATCAACATATGATTAAAAGTGACTACTCGGTTTCTATTCAGTCACGTTTCTTCACGCAACTAAAAGTCGTTTTAATAATCTCCCGATGATGCCAACTTAGTCGACGAAATACACATCTAGTAACGGGTTATTTCGTTGTTCGTGGAAAATTCGTTTTTGTTCCTGCATCGAACGTTGCAGCCTTTTCGTCGGTATTTACAAATTGTTTACATAATACATAGATTATAACTTATACGATAGTTGCTAACTTGTAAGTAATTTTTATTTAGCATTAACAGTCATATTCGCTTTGTGCGCGACATCAGCACCGCGTAGCGTTTACAACTTTGTAGGCTGTCATGTGTTTGTCATAAATTCTGATTAAATTGGTAATATTAAAATTGCACGTAAAATCGCATGACATTTAATTGCACTGCATCAATTTTTGTGGACGAAGACCTTAGATTTAGAAAACGTTTTCTTTTAGTATAGGGATGAAGGTTTCATAAAACATGCAATATTATGTAGTGAAATCTTTTATTTTAAACTTTTATTTGCAAAGCGTTATATTTGGAAAGTACTGCTGCTGGTACCAATAATGTGACACGTGAAAAACGAAGATTCACTGGAAAAGGTGTAGGCAATTTAATATAGATTTTATGTAATACCAAATAAATAAAAATAAAGAAGAAATGTTTATAAAGAATTATAAGAATTAATGTTGACTATTCATAATAAATGTTTATTTTTTATTATTTCTTTAATTTATTGGAGGTTGTAAATTTGCCAATACACAACAAATACCTATATATACAACAGCATCAACGGAGTTAAATAGATAAGTTGGAATTTTATTTAAAATCTGATAAGTTCTTAATCTTTGCATTATTCTCTCGGCATGAATTCTGACATGCGCATTATTGTTAAGTTTCTTGAGTTTCCTCTCCGAAAAATTCAATTTCGTCCTGTAGAAACGGTGATAGAACTATCCTCGCTTGCTTCCAGCTTCGTCCAAAACTCGTCTTAGTTTTAGTCAAAATAATGTCATCATCTTCCAAATAATTTATTAATCCAGATTTACAGCCATTTGTGAATTACTTTTCCTTCCACCTACCACTTTAGACTTGAATGAGATAAAGCCTCCAGGAGTAATACCAATAAGCAACTTCTTAGTAAACCCATTTTTGTCCATTTCTATCCATTTCTTGCATTGTTCTAATCTCCAAGCTGCCGTAGGAAATCGATGAAATTTGTATTTACTATTTCTTCCGGTATTATTGCAACAACGGTCCATTTTTAGATTTGTTTACGAATTAAGTTTTGTAAACACACATATAACCTGACAGCGTAAGATTGACAGCCTACTTTAATGCAATTTGTGTCCACTGTCAGCGCTGCCATCGACTTCTTTACTCCCACCCCATACTCTCCACACAGCGAATAGGCTCACTTCTGAAGTGATAAGATCGGTCCATCTCTATTTACTAAACGGCTGTTTTCGTGTGTGTGTCACGAAATTTTTAGGTCGATGTACGAAATGCTTTCCGTTCGAATTTCGGCATTTTGATAAAATCAATATGATAAATCGGCTCTTGCGAACAACGTGGTAACTTTTGTTTTTTGATCCGAAGCCTCTAGAGGCATACTCCGAAAGTGCCTCCGATATGAGCTAAGAGGCGGCGCAATATTATTGCGATTTGCTTACTCGTCTAATATCTATTATTTCGGATACCAAATACGCTAGGATCTGAAGCGAATTGATTAACGAACCCAAGTCATTAATAAATTAGAACTATCGCGTTATTTGAGTTACATTTCTCGCATGACTTGGTTCAATCTGAGCACAGGTTTGATTCCCACATCAGTCGGCTGGGTGAGTATGTGCATCTCTGTCAATATCTAGGACTTCTATGAAAGAGTTAAACCTCGAAACTCGGAGTTAAACCTCCAAATCCCAGATTAAAAATTCAAATTCAGTGGCAATTCCAGTGAAACAGTCCATTTCAAGAATTACTCAAGAACTGCTCCCAGAATAAAGCTAGTATGAACTTGGCTCGAGTCTCATCGCTAGCTCACATAAAAAGGCAAAATTCTCCTACATAATCGATCTCCCCAGAGACGTTATGAAAAATAAGCCCGTCTTTATTGGCAACGAGGTATCTGAATAATACGGCATTTACATTTTACGGTCGAACAAATAAGGGAAAAATTATATATTTATGAGAAAGCTATAATGGGGAAAAATACAGAATAAAAATTCACCTGGGAAAACGAACATTTCGAGGCTTTTATGGAAAGACGAACAGCAGAGCCCATAAAATATTCATAGAAACAAATACATCATCACTGTTATTCATCATGTAGGTTGGCCATTTAATAGGGAAACCAATAGCGTTACTCGGTGAGTACAGAAAGGTAATCACAATCAAAAATAAAAACGATCAACGATAAAATAAACGTCAAGTATTCTTAAGCCAGAACCAAAGTGTACACAGTGTGACTGACGACTAAATTAGTCGCTGTTAAAAGTTTATTTTATACTGTTGATTTCAAAGTATCCGATTTCAAAACCACTAGGCATAAAAATTAAGGGATCTAAAAAAAAATCCTAATTTTTGGGTGACTTTTAAAGGGCTGTAACTTGGAGCAAAATAGTCGCAGAGCAATTTTATAAAAAGCAAATTGAAGCTCCAAGTTTCTAATTTTCAGGTCTTGAGTCAAAATTTACCATCAGCAGTTTTTGAGTGATCTTGAGTAATGTTCTCGAAAGATGTATGTACCGAGAGATGGCGCTTGGTACGTTCTGCGGTAAAACGTAACGGCGTCTACAAGATGAGCCTCATCTGTCAAAGGTATACTCACTTACACTCCACTGACGAGACACAAGATCAGGTCGAAACCGGTCTGCAGTTAGCGATATCCCAAGATTTGTGTAGTTCTCGATCAGTCTGAACCACTGTATTTTAGTGTTAACTCTATTAGACAAAATACGGCAAATTTCGCTATTTAATTCAACGCTCGTCGATGGCATATAGCCAGGAGAATAGCTGTTTTGGCCTAATTTGGTTAGTCATTATATAAGGCATTTGCAGATGGGGTAGAGTATAATAATCTCCTTACTTCAGGAGTTTTATATATATATTACTGAGCTCTATATCTGTCAAAAGCTCAATTTTTTTAATTTTCTAATTTACTCGTTTTCCTTGTAACGCTACTGGTTTTCCAATCAAATATCCAATCTTTAAACAAATACCTAGGCATTAGAATGATCTCTAAGTTATACTTAAACATGTATTAATCAAGATATTACGTTTTAAATAAGTACAATGCAGGTACTACACCTGCATTGATTTTCTGTAATCTATTTAGCAGATCCGACTATATTCAACACGTACTCATTCTCGTTATTAATCGTTGATCGATGATGACACTGACCCGCAAACTGTGCCGATACTTCACCCCCGGGCATTGTGCAAGCAAAAAAGCTCTTGAAATCCGCATCATCGCTATTCCACGGCGTTTCATTGTCACCCACTGATTACATAGTTCATTAGCATGCGCGTTTTCCAAAGGACGTTACGATCCTCATTGCCATTAGTGTGTAGTGTAGAGAGGCGAAGAAACGCGGTTCTCTAGCGTCTGCCCCGTCTAATAAAAATACGTCACGGTAATTTATTCGGACATCAAAAACTACGTAACTGGGCATCCTCGTTGGCGGGCATCCAACCGTTAATCTTCGACGATCAATCATCGCGTAAATTAATTAAATTGATAATAGGTTGGAGCATTCTTGTGTTTCAGCCAAGTGCATTTGATGAGATAGCGTAAGCAGCCAAACAACGAGGATTGTATGCTTTGTAGTCTTCATTCGATCTAAATAAATTGCCTAGGAAGGAGATTTTTCTTGTGGTCTCTATACTTTTGTTTCAAAATTGTAGGCAGTAAGTAATTCGCTCTTTGTTTGCCTGCTATAATAGGCAAACAAGAGAGACAAGTCGCCTGCCAACTGTCTGCGCACGACTAAAAATAGCAGAGATCACAGTGCAGGGAGCGATATTTACAATTTACAAGTAAAACAGACACGAGAATTGTTGAATCGTATTACCAGCTCATAAAAAGTGTTATATACCTTACTGCCCACTATTTTGAAACCGGCGTTTAGTCGATAAAATTTCGCAACGCGCGGCGGGCGGGCAGGCGTAATACAAACGTAGCTATTTAAATCTTCACCTTTAATTTGTGTGCTGACAAGGTATAACATTAGAGATGCGTAAAATGTACGGCTTTAAAAAACGTGCCCCGTTCTATTTGTTTATGTACGCCACTCAATCATGGAGACTACGCCACTTGTCCCCAAACAACATTGAAATATCTATTTAAAAATACCCACTCTGCAGAGAAAGAGAAAATTATTTAGTATTAATGAATTACGTTTATGACAAATAAATGATGATCTTAGATCTAAATGGTGGCGAAATATGTAAAGGGTATTTCAATAAGAACGCTAGATTTTCAAACGTAAATAAAGCAAGTTGTGTGTGCGACATTCACTCAATTCTATTTTTATTTGGAAGAATATTTTATGGCATTAAGTATGGAATATAACATCGTTCAAATGTCCTCCGCTTCTTTGCTTGGTGCCACGTATTCGAGAGGTCCAATTTTCAATAACTTTGTCGCATAAATCTGGCTGAATTTGCTGGATGGCGTTCGTTATGTTGACTTTGGGCATCAACTGTTTGCGGTTTATTCGCATAGACCTACGATTTAAGATAGCCTCAAAAGAAGAAGTCTAAAGGCGTTAAATCGCACGATCTCGGTGACCAGTTCACATCGCCGCTGCGCGAGATAACCATGGTCTCAAATCGCTCGTGCAGAATGTCCATCGTGGCATATGCTGTGTGGTACGTAGCGCCGGCGCCGTCCTGTTAGAACCAGATGTCGTCGGTGTCCATACCATCAGTTTCGGCAATAATAAGTTGCTTATTATCGATCTGTAGTGCTCGCCGTTGACGGTTATGGCGATGCCAGTTTCGTTTTGGAAGAAGTACGGTCCAATGATTCCGCCAGACCAAAATCCGCACCAAACAGTGACTTTCTCGGGATGCATTTGGTGCTGGTGTATCTTGTGTGGATTGGTATCGTCCTAAATCCGATAATTTTGCTTGTTCACATATCCATTCATCCCATCCAAAAATGGGCCTCGTAGCTAAAGATGATTTTTTTGGCGAAATTTGGGTCAACCTCCAATTAATCCAGAGCCCAATCAGCGAACACACGGCGTTGTCTATGGTCGTCGTCTACCTTAAGTTCCTGGATCAGTTGGATTAGATACGAGTGCAGACCCAAGTCCCGCCGAAAAATTCGCCAAGTTGAAGTCGCAGAAAGGCCAAGTTCTTGTGGGCGACGAGAAATTGACTGTCTCGGGTTTTCCCGTACGCTCTGAGGCACATCAGCGATGTTTTCAGCAGACCTTGCATTTTGACGGGTGCTGACTGATTATTTATCAAACTGGTTGACTCGAATTTGGCCACCAAACGAAAAATAGTCGACTCGGCAGGACGGTTGTGGCGAGGATAAAAATCGCATAATGCGTGGAAGGTTTCTCGAATGAAGCACTGATTTTGAAAGTAAAATTTGATGATTTGCACATGTTGTTGAACGCTATAACCTTCCATGGTGATTTGCCGTACACTACTGAACAATTCATAACATATTTGACAGATGATGCTTTAACAACATGACCGCTATAGCCAAACAAATTTCAAGCGTCCCTATTGAAAGACCCTATATAAGTTGATAATGCAGATTCTGAAGTCGAGTGGGAATTCCTTTTTGGCTTTTTCGGAATAAATTTCACTACAATTTAATATATTTACGTTGATCAAATTAAACTGAAATCTATACGTTTTTTCTTATCGGGAATAATGTACTCTCTCAGTGTAGTTGACTTTGTAGTTCCATAGAAAAAAAATGCCGCTTCATTGTGGTCCATAAACGAAAAAACTTAATTTTGAAATCTAATAATTGAGTATTAATATTCGACATTTATCACACTCTTATTTTCGTTTAGTGGAATTCAATAGATGTTTCACGTTGACGAACCACTTTTTTAATATTTCAGAATGTCGTAAGTAAATCACCTAAAATCTTTTCGAACCAAATCTGAGTTTGTATAGCCGTCATTTACATTGCATTATACAACAGGGGATTTGCCAAACACGAATCCGATATGAATTTGAATATTTCATAACGCCGGAACGAATTTTACATTTTCATTTTCTTCGAAGAATAAACCCTGTTCAACATTTGTATTTATATTTCCTCCGGTCTATAGGTTTACGATTTCGCTAGATATACATAGTTAATGTAAGTATTTCTCCCTCAGATTATGCCTTTATATTTCGCAAAAAACAAACATTCTTTCTATTTTAGTCCCTGCAATGCAAGTATATTGCTTTACTTGTACCACACGTTAAATGTGCACCGAGAGAATAGTTTATTTATTAAAAAAACGTATTGATGTTCATTTGTTCGATGTAAATATGTTAAATTGTAGCTAATGTATAGTATCTGAGTATCCATTGCGCTGAGTATATATCAGATAATTGAACTATGTTACGAAGGGTGGCGTTTTATATTGCGGAGACATGAGACAGCCAGACATCGGTATATGCACGGCAATTCGGAAGCTATACAATTCAATTAAACGTGTGAAATTGTATATTATATGGATTACCTGACCTGTATGCTGTTTTTTAATTAATTCAGGTACAGACTTGGGGTAAATATTACTGGTTCCTTAGGTTTATTACTGCAAGTAGGTAAGTTACTGTAGGTATTTACTGGCTAAGTAATGTACTAGGTAAGTATTGCTGGTTATTTTAGGCATTTCTTATCTATGCTTAATACAATTATGAAAAAAAAAACGTAATTGAAAATAACGCATTAAGTTCAGGAAAAAATATAGCAAAATGTGTTGTAGAAATTGAGATGTCGCTGGGCACTTGGGGAAACATTTTTGATTAGTAAATGAAAGAAAACACTTGGTATATATTCTGGCATATATTAAAATCAGTCTTTGCACCTGATGGGTATGCGTATGTTACAACAAATAAATATTGATGGATGCATAACCAAAAGGTTTCCATTTGATAACATAATTCAGTCGGTATTGCAGAATTTTCATGCAACTGTCAGAAAGTGACTTTTTATGCTCTGTATGTCGGTTCCAGCACAAGCTGGAACTTGTGTTGATTTTGGATGAAAATAATTGTATTGCTTTAAACTTTTTCTATTTTCATTATAGTAATTCAAAGGTGAGTAATGATTTTACTATATAATGCCATTATTTATGGTATTTATACATTTTGCTACAAAAACTTCAGTCGACTAACCCCTAAATGGATTTTTTTAGATGGGTAAACGTCAAGATCTTTCTTCGGACGAAAAATCGTCTGTAATTGCACTTTTACGAAATACTGAATACAATCAACGGGAAATTGCAAACAAATGTGGGATATACAAATCATCAGTTCGACGGTTGAGTCAAAAATTGCAAGCGGACCTACCTGTTGGTTCGGCTCGGACAGGTCGCTGTGGCAGAAATCGCTGATAACTCCTAAAGGGAAGAGATTCTTAAGAAATATGGCTGTGGAATACAGAAGGGCAACCCACAGTGAAATAAGGAATAAGTTTCATGAGGCAGGCTACAAGGTATCGGTGGCTAGTGTACGAAGAAATTTGTACGATTTGGGTTTCAAATGTCGAAGACCAGTTAAAAAACCAAAACTAACACCAGCCATGGTCAAGAAGAGGCAAAATTGGGCTATTTTGCATAAAAGGCTTTCTGTCAATGACAGGCAAATGGTAGGTCATTAAAATTTATTTTGTTTTGTGGTTTTATTATTTTTGTTGCATGTCTCCAGGTCTGCTTTAGCGATGAAGCAACTTTTCATATTATGGATGATAAAACCCAGTTTGTTCGAAGATGTCCAGGTGAAAAGTTTAATACAGATTGTGTAGTAAAGAGAGTGAAGCATCCTACATCTGTGATGATATGATCTGTAATAAGTGGGAAGGGATTGGGAAGGCTTTATGTCGTAGAAGGAACCATGCGGCAAGATCAATATAAAAAGGTTCTCCAAACAAAATTGATCCCACAGATGAGGGAATGATTTGGAAATGGTCGTAAAATATTTATGCAAGACGGGGCCCCTTGTCATACAGCCAAGAATATAAAAAAATTCTTAGCAGAACAAGGAATACCTTTATTATAATGGCCAGGGAACTCGCCAGACATGAACCCTATCGAGAATGTGTGGGAATGCTTAAAACGAGAATTAGCAAAGGAAAACATAACCAATAAGGTTCGATTAATTGAGAGAATAATTTTCATTGGAACCATAATGATCAATTAAAGGAAATTGCAAAAAACTGCATAAACAGCATGCCTCGAAAGGTGGACGCGCTAATAAAAGCCAAAGGCTGTTTGACAAAATATTAGTAGTATAAAAATGTGTTCAGTAATTAGTATCAATATATATTTTTTTTGTATAATAAAGAATCAGAAATGTGAAACCACGCTCTATTCTCATGTACATATACTTAACAAAGCCAATATTATTTATACACCTCAATAAACAACAATTTTGCAAGTGAGTCTAATAAAGTGAGCAGGGACTGTATACATATGTATATTATTCCATGACATTTTTTCATTTAATTTTGCGTCTTTTAATAAGAATCACTCTTGAACTAGTACCATAAACCTATTTTTATGGTACTGATACAATAAATGTTACCATGTACGAAATATCGCAACTTTTGATTCATTTAATAACCTAAATTTTTAATCTAAATATTTAATCTAAATATTTTATCCGAAAGATTACATATATTGCAATCACACGTAATATTTATATCACATAATGTTTCTTACCTAACAAGTAAGTCTTAATTTGTTTAAAAGAAACTATTTGTTTCGCTATACCTAAAATCGGAATTTACGAATATTTGTCATGAACATAATTCATTAACAATAAATATAAAAATAACTGCTGAATACTATTTCGGTGTTTTGTGAAAAAATATTTATCCTTATTTGTCCAAGTTTAAATTTGTTGGCCTGAGTTGGCGCGTTTTGCCAACCACATTGGCAACATCATCGGCAGATGATTAAAATTGAGTGACAATGAATGAATTTTAATCATGTCCCGATAATGGCAACTTGGTTGGCGAAACGCGCGTCCAGGAATGTGTAAACTCCTGTGTTCGAGGGAAACTGGTGTCCTGTTTTCTGTTGCTGCATCGAGGTTCCAGGTTCTTCCCAGGGTCATGAAATAAAATTACATGTTTCCTAATTGACACTCAAAATATATAACAATTAGATTACTACGATGTGTAATATACTTAAAAAATAAATGAATAACACATGCCATATTTATACCATATTTAATTGGACCTGTCCTTGTAATACAATTTTAAATTCATTTATAATTCTATTTAAAGTCCCCGTGTGATCCGTCCTTTGTACCTACAAACGCTCTACCCTCTTTACACAACCGTCTATTTTAATTTTTAAAGCTCCTCAAGCGTCTAAGGTTCCCTACATATCGTAAACTTCCTCTGCGCCGCCATCATTACTTTATTCAGATCCTCCCTTTTATTTGAAGTCATTTTTCTTGCGCAGTAAAACTGGATGTGGCACATTTTTTCTTACCCTCTCTATAATGCAGGGGATAGAGACGCGTGTATATCTCCCCCTTTTCATAAATACGTGAGAAGATACTAAATTTTCATTGCAGTTCAATTCGCGTCGCTTAGGGCCGTAAATTTTCGCGTTACCCGTTAAGATATTATAACCCTTATCCGGCTAAAGGCGAGCATCCACGTCTCTTTCCCAGCACGTCTTTTTAAAGTTTGATTTATCGTTGTCGTAATTTGCAATCGCGATAACCCTTTAAGGGCTCGGTGTAACCCCAGATGGTCGGATGGTGGGTGTGTGATTGATTACGGCTCCATGTTTCACGATAAAAATAAATCTGTCGTTACATACATTTTGGCGTTTTAGAGAAAGCACGTATAATATCTTCCCAATCGTCCAGATTCTCAATCGGTAACATTTATTTATTTTAAATCAAGTTAAAGTTAATAAGAATTAGATAACAAAAATGGAAATTTAAAGAATTGTAATATTTATAAAGGGTCTTTCAATAAGGACGCTCGACTTTTAAACGTAAATAAAACAAGTTGTGTGTAATTTTTTTTTTTATATGAAATAGTATTTTATGGCATTGTATAGAATATAACGTCGTTCAAATATCCGCCGCGGCTTTGCTTGGTGGCACGTATTTGGGAGGTCCAATTCTCAATGACTTTGTCGCATAAATCTGGATGAATCTGTTGGATGGCGTTCGTTATGTTGACTTTGAGGGCATAAATTGTTTGCGATTTATTCGCATAGAACTGCGATTTAAGATAGCACCAAGGGAAGAAGTCTAAAGGCGTTAAATCGCACGATCTCAGTGGCCAGTTTGCGTCGCTGCTGCGTGAGATAACCATGGTCTCAAATAGCTCGTGCAGAATGTCCATCGTGGCATACGCTGTGTGGTTCGTAGCGCCATTCTGTTAGAACCACATGTCGTCGGTATCTATATCATCCAGTTTAGGCCACAATAAGTGTCTTATCATCGATCTGTAGCCTTCGCCGTTAATGGTTAATAGCAATGCCAGTTTCGTTTTGGAAGAAGTACGGACCGATGATTCCGCCATACCAAAATCTGCATCAAACAGTGACTTTCTCGAGAACATTTGGTGCTGGTGTATCGCGTGTGGATTGGTATCGTCCCAAATCCGACAAATTTGCTTTTTCACAACTTCCAACTGCTCAGAGATCAATCAGCGAACACACGGCGTTGTCTATGGTCGTTTATCTTAAGTTCTTAGGTCACTTGGATTTTATACGGGTGCAAACCCAAGTCACGACGCAAAATTCGCCAAGTTGAAGTCGTAGAAAGGCCAGGTTCTTGTAAACGACGAGAAATTGACTGCCTCGGATTGACCCGTACACTCTCACGCACAGCAGCTATGTTTTCAGCAGACCTTGCGTTTGGGTGATGTACAGGTGTTGGCTGATTGTTTATCAAACAGACTGATTCAATTTTGGCCACCAAACGTCGAA
This sequence comes from Rosalia funebris, assembly GCA_037954035.1. Classification (NCBI taxonomy): domain Eukaryota; kingdom Metazoa; phylum Arthropoda; class Insecta; order Coleoptera; family Cerambycidae; genus Rosalia; species Rosalia funebris. The sequence continues at coordinate 10,171,880 of JAZFAV010000011.1, read as the reverse complement.
TAATCGACTCGGCGGGACGGTTGTGGTGAGGATAAAAATCACGTAATGCGCGGAACATTTCTCGAATAGAGCACTGATTTTGAAAATAATATTTGATGATTTGCATACTTTGTTGAACGCTATAACCTTCTATAGCGATTTGCCATACACTAGTGAACAATTCACAATAAATTTAAGACATTGCTTTAACAATGTGGCCGCTATAATTTAACAAATTTCGAGCGTCTCTATTAAAAGACTCTATACAATGAACGATTATACAGCGTTAGTCAAAAGAGGTCATTTGACCACGCGGTTTTCAGATTTGGCACCTCTCGATAATGTTTCATATCGATAAATAAAGAGCACAGCAACAGATATTGTTCAAGAAAAAATTATCTCTCTCTATTGGTGTCAAAGATCGAAATTTATTACCATATTGCAACACATGCACAACAAACTATTTCTTCTCGCCCTGTAAATTTCGATTAGTTAAAAACTAACATGCCTTCAAGAACTAAGAGTCCTTTCGGAAAATACTGTATGACACTACGTCTCCATTAAAAAAAAATAATCAGTGATGTTACTCCACGAACATGTAATGGCAAATATGACAGCTATATCAAGAAATCAACAAGTTTTAAAACAAAATTGTTTGAGACCTTTTTGAAATAAACAGTTTTAAAACCTTTGTAGTGATGCATTAAACTGGCGCATTAGCAAGGATAATGAGTGTGCCTCGATAGCTCAGCGGTCAGAGCAACCAACCGGAAATTGGGAGACCCGGGTTCGATTCCCGGTCAAGGCATAAGCACTCTTTATCCTTGCTATCGCCAAAGTGGTGACCCCGACGTGATGTGATTCATTCCAGTATATGCAACCTCCCTTACATCTCAAATTCGCGGTCAAAGAGCCGTCGCATCTTTTGTTCCTGCGATGTGCCTAACCTTGTAACTAAAGCAGCCTTAAGAGCGGTGTATGGCTTATCTTCAGGAGGGTCCATCACCACGATATCTCTAATTTCGTTCACAGCTCGAGAATCAAGTGATGTCACCACGTGGTTAAATTTTGTCACGTGGTGTCCTCACTGGTGATTCTCGCGAATACAAAACTTCGGTCCACTAGTTGCAGCCATACTTCCGGATCGTCGAATGTAAATGGAGGAATTTTCATCGACACACGGTTAACGTCGGAGTCACCACTTTGGCGATAGCAAGGATAAAAGTGCATTTTGCCTCGACCGGGAATCGAACCCGGCTCTCCCAATTTCCGGTTAGTTGCTCTGACCGCTGAGCTATCGAGACACACTCATTATCCCTGCTAATGCGCCAGTTTAATGCGTCACTACACCTTAAAACAGACTTTTTCGCACGTAGAACATCTCTATCTGAACATTGAATGGCCGAGAAAAAATAAACCAACACATAAATTCAGAATGTGTTTTATGCAACAGTTTTACTTTTTTCAAATAGTCCACCATCATGCTTTCTCATGACCCATGGACAGGGTGGGGTGTGTCATGTCCACCTCAAAATCAATAGATGTCGTTTGGTAGACGTCCCCAATCAGAATCAGCCGAAACCCGATCGATCCGACACGTTTAATTGAGTGATCGTGCCAACAAAATAAATTTAATTGTACTTTCTCATGACCCGTGTATATTCTATATGTATATATAGAATATACAGTGTATATTCTATTCACCTCAAAATCAATAGGTGTCGGCTGGGAGACGTCCCCAATCAGAATCAATCAAAACCCGATCGATCCGACATGATTTAGTTGAGTTATCGTGCTAACAAAAATAAAGGCCGATGACGACGACGACAGCGACAACGCTAACGAGAACGACACACACACACCCAGCAAAAATGTTTTAAAAGGCTTTTTTTTTTGTTTTTAGACCGAAAAACTAAAAATAAACCCAAAAAAATTTAGTTTTTACTTTTTCTTTATACGATTACATTACTTTTCCGCGTATAGTGAAGTGCGGAAAAGTAAAAAAAAAATACTTATTTAGAGCTTTTATAATTATAATCCATAATTATCACTAGATTCTAACTGCGCAATACGTGAGAGAAACGCCTGATATAACGTGGGGGTGGAAAACCGCAGAACTTTAACGTTCGGGAAATGGATTTAGAGCTTTGCCAGGGTTGACCCGGCCGCGGTAGCTCGTTACCAAGATCTCCCTGAGGAGTAAGTGGAAATTTTAGCGACAACCAAGCTGTGAGCAACGGCGAAGCCCAACTGCACAGATGGTGTTATGAACAAATACCTACTAAAACTACTATTAAACTGTTTTCGGTTATAAGTAGAATTATAACTACGAAGAAAATGTTTCTAATTTGAATACATACATATATAATCCGACTACGCTCTTAGGGTGTATTTCAAAAAACGTACCCTAATAAAATTAATATTTAATCTTTCATTTTAAAGTTATTTTAATTACTTGAGTATATGGTAGACACTCAACTCAGTTCAATACAACTAATATAAGTCAAGGGCTTGCTTCTGGTGATCGTATCTTCCTACCGTATTTTCCTGGACCCAGTATTAGTTCAAGTCACAACGGGGGAAATTTAGCAGCTCCCCCTAAGCATGGAGAACGTCTATATATGTCTAAGGTTTTAGGGGAAGAAAGTATATTTTTCTGTGTCTAAATTATTTTATCACTTTTTTTAATGTGTACCATAAAGTGATTATGTGACAAATGATTAATAAATTACACTAATAGAAAAAGTAAATAAAATCATAGCGATTTTTTAAATTACTTGTTTACTTCTGCGCTTTTTAGAACACTAACAAATTAATTCCTTTTTCGGACGATATATCGTACTGTGGACATTCTATTAATTTTCTTGAAGCAGGTTTTTCTAAAACGTCGAGTTTTATATTACTGCAATAGTTATATAAATAGTAACTTGTCAATGATAAATTTTCCTCTCGTAAATCCCTATCAGTAAATGGGAGATTAACTGGTTAGACCAAAATTAATTAGCGTGATTCAAGCGGTACAAAACACATACCATTACACTTAGTTATAAATGGATCATATAAAAAAAAACTGTGCGTTTTTATTCTGTGCTTAATACCCCCCTTCATAAATCACGCTGCTTTATTTCATGTATAAATTACGATTCTACTTTGGCAAACATAACTGCGAGGATTATAAAAGGGACCACCTGTGCAGTTCGTCCGCGGCCGAGTCGGAGGAGTGGCAGATTTAATTAAGTCACTTCAAGGATACTTAGTCCCTGCCAGTTTCTCCACTTTTACGATCAAGTCATAAAAGCTTATGTTGTGATTAACTGTTTTAAGGAACTGCTAATTTTTACTGAAGTCGCAGCAGAAACAGAAGCAATAGCAAGTTTTAGCTCAAATCTACACGAAAACGTCCTAGTACTCAAGAGTTCTACGTAATATTTTCTTCGTGCCTACATATATGTATATTTAAAAACGTGGTACTCTTTGCAACTGGAAAATGCAAACTGATGTTGAACTGGCATCTAATCGAAAAAAAAACATTTGTGTTTTAAAATATTCCAATTTCCTTTTTGGTGAAAATTGTCCTAAATTCCCTTGTCAAAATATCGTCTACAATAAATAGTTTCATGCATTATTTTCAAATATAAACCTCTTAGTGGAGTCTAAAAACAAAGTAATAGAATACAGACAAGTAGGTATTTAGTCTCTTTACCTCTTTCGGGTATTTAAGGCAGGGATACCAAACGCGCTGGCAAGTGAAATTTTATTTGGATTTTAAATTTAAATTAAAATACCATTATGTCTATTTTATGAAATAATTATCAAGACATGTGTATATAAATAAAAGACCTGAGATATTTATGTAAAAACGAGTTTTTAGGTAATATATTCGTCCTTGAGAAAGCGAGAGAAAAAGGAAATATTAGATTTTTAATAGTTGTCGATATTAGAAATTTGTTTTGATCGTGATCAGATCTATCGACATTATACAGGGTGGTCCATGACGTTATGCAGGCGATATCTTGAACACGCTTAGCAGGATAAAAATAAATTCGAGGGCGGAAATTGCGAATGCTGTCAATATTCTTGCTATTGTACAATAAAACTCCTGCGAACATGGTATCGCCAAATTTGTCTTGTAACAAGAGTATGGAAAAATGTAATAATATACAAGGTGTCTCATTGAAAATTCATATACAGCGTCTCACTGAAGTTGAAAGTCTAAAACATCGTAGGCCTCCCTGTATATAAAAAATATTCACTGTTTACTTTTAAAGATGCTCTAATATCATTACCACGTTAATTATCACGTTCGCTAATTTTACATAAATTATATTATATGGTGTAAATATGGGAAAAAATTATGTATGTTTTCAAAAATACATTTTTTAATACCAAGTAGTAAAAAACAAAAAATATAGACGTTTTAAATTCTTCAACAATACTTTAAAAGTGCTTGGAATGTAACTGTTCGGATAAAGTAAACATTATACAGGGTGGTAACATTTTATTAAACCATTAGGTAGACACAAAATTGTTCTCGATCTTAAGTTGATTTTAAAATTATTCCTTAGTTTATATCCTTTTCGAATATTACATTTCTTAAATGTAATATCGTATAGTTTGAATGTGAGGTAGCCCCACAGGAAATAGCCTAGCCGGGTCAAATCAGGAGATGTGGTCGGCCCATCTAAGACATCAATACATCGCGAGTATATACGATACCAGACGAGGACTTGAGAAGAACTATTCCGTGGAAGATTTCAATTTATGAAGAATGAAATATATTTTATGGAATCCATTTGCAAAAAGCTCGATATTTGTTAATTGTTGTCTTACTTGATGTAACTATAAAAAAAACACTGATACTGGCCATTCTATTCATCCATACTATTCATACTATTCATCGCTATTTGTCAAATAAAAAACTCTCTTACCTTGCCGATAAACGGAAGAGTCTACCTGAGCCTAGCCATCAAAACAAGCCAAGGTTATGTTTTGAAATTTTTTATTTGGAAAATAGCGATGAAATAAACTATAATTCCAATAACCTTCTGCAGTTTTGGTCCATTTGCCCCTAATAACCTCAACATATTCTAGAGCGTCCTAAACTGAATTAAATAAATTTACAGATATCTACGCCTATGTCGCTCAATGCTCTGAAAGAAAAAAAATCAGACGCTGTTAACTCCGATATAACAAATCCGAAACTCCCTACGAACAAAAAAAAATCTGAAACAAACAAGTTATTTTCGCCGCTATACGCATAAACCAATTACAACGAACTTGTCAGACACCCCATCCCCTGCAACCGAATCGCGTAATCCCATATTTAAGGGAAGCTAACTTCTTGCCACCAACTTGGCAATCTTGTTTTGAATGAATTTTAAACAAAGCATAGAGACGAGACGCAGTACGGACCTTCATAATTAGTTTGCGAATACGCCTCGGCTCTTATACCCTTATTAATTTAGAAGGTTAACAACGGGGCCATGTTGTGACTAATACATACAAATGATGTGCTTGTTAGCCGAGAGCGACAACACGAAAATTAGTTTCAAAACATTGTTAAAAACGAGGAAGTACGGTTGAAGCAAATGGAATGTAAAATACAGAAACGGATTGCCATTTTTCCGACTTTTGGACTAAGAAACGTAGAATAAGAAAAAGTATAAAAAGTCGCAAAAAGAAACTGATATTCGAACAGGATTAAATAGATTTAAAGCTTCAAATATGACTGGGGTTTTTTATCAAAAAAAATTTAGGAGTTTTTCTTTTCTAGGATTTTTTTCACACAAGCATCAAATACAATTTGACAGTAGTAATTCTGTAGATATATTTTGAAAAGAGGTGACTTCGTTATACAGAGAAATCCAGATTTATTGAATGTACCGTGACGTAAACTTTGTTTATGAGCCGTTCACATATTTGTGATACCTACCAACATTTACTCATACCAACATACAAGAAGGTACCCAAAAAAAAAAAAAAAAAAAAACCAGAAGTATTTTCTGTAGACCAGTGAGTTGTTAATAGTGACACGCTCTCCCACTAGGTATGTCTACTACTAGACACTTCCCCTGCTTAGTTGGCCAAATATGTATGTAAAACCATCGCAACAGACGAAGTATGTTATTTATTTATTTATTTTTTTTTTTAAGCTCGTCCCAACGTTTTCGGCGATTTTGCAATGGCAAACTTTAAGGAGTAACGCGCCAACATCAAATTCTCTTTCCTGTTAAAGAAAACAGCGGTAGATAGTTTCAACACATCGGGAAGCTCATGACAACGATGCTCTAAGCCAGGCAAGAATTAAGTTCCTGGTTCAGAAGTGGACAAATGTCACTTGAAGATGAACCTCTCACTCGGGTCCCTCTCAACGTGCAGAACAGATGAAAATGTTCAAAAGGTTTGCGATGCCATCATGTTTGATCGTGGAACAATTGAAGAAATTAACTGGAATTTTCTGGAGTTCATGCCGCCAAAGAATCCTAACTGAAGATTTTAACGTGAGACGCGTCATGGCAAAATTTGTTCCACGACTACTCTTCGATAATCAGAGAGATAACCGCCTGGGAGTGTGCCAAAAATTGGAAGAACAGGCACAGTGACCCTGAAGTCATCGCAAGAGATGAATCTTGCTGTAACGTCTATGACCGCGAAACAAGATAGCAGTCCAGTCAGTGGAAGACATCTTCATCGCCCAGACCAAAAGAGACACGGTAAGTGAAATCAAATGTGAAGTCCATGATGGTCTGTTTTTTCGATATCAAAAGAGTCGTCTACGTTGAATTTGTTCCTCGGGGCACCACAGTGAACTAAAATTACTATCTAGTGCTAAAACGATTGTGTGAGGCAATCAGAACAAAACGATCCGTATTTTGGAGATCGGGGACTGATTTCTTCATCATGAATATGCGCCTGCCCATACAAAATTGAAAATCAACCAGTTTTGGCAGAGAAACAGCATGATAACGGTTTCGGTCTGGCTCCAGACCAGCTCTCTCTCCTTTTAGAGTGATAGCACAAAAAACTCAGGATCCGGTCCGAATGGGTGAACAAAGGTGAACTATGTAGAAAAATAAAATATTTCCCTTAAGATTTGTTGGTCTTTAATAAATCTAAAAAAAAAAAAATAGATTTCGTTTTATTATTTTTTTTACACCGCGCACCAGTATTTATAAATGTACATTGTACAATAATTTGTAGTTTTTAAAACCGCGGTTTTATAAAATTAAATTTTGCCACAATCATTGCGGCGCCCCTGTGTTTAATCGGTTTGAAACGTAAACACAAGTGCGGGGGATTTACTGAAACAGAGTTGGCCGGTGCGGATATTCCAGTTTTATACTATTCGGGTATTTACATAGTCGTTGTAGTACGTTTTTAATGTGTGTACATTTATTCGTGAAATCGCGTCGTGTTTTTATTTTGTTTTAAAAATGCCTAGAAGTTGTAAAAATACACCAAATATATTTTGTTATAAACTTAATACCTGGTTCAAACAACACATGAGTGCATAACACTGACTTAGTTTTCCATAAAACACCGAAACACTACATTCGACGCGCGTTTTGCCAACAAAGTTGGCCATCATCTGGAGGTGATTAAATCTCAAAACTCATTGAGTTTTAATCATCTCCAGATGAAGCCAACTTTGGTGGTGAAACGCGCGTCGAGTGTAGTGTATAGTGTTTTGTGGATAACTAAGTCAGTTTTATCTTCACACCAAAGGTTCCAAATGGCAACTTTCCTGTTATTTCTGAAGCAAAATTAAAGCAAGACCAACAGTTTGAAGAAACAATGACATAAATTGAAAAAGAATCTTGAATATGCTTTAAAAATGTAACACAAATGTAATTTTTTAGAAATTATAAGCATCCGCAGGATAAGAACATTGTCAACAAAATGCTGGATAGGTTTAAGCAACTTGATTGTAATATGAGCATAAAAATTAATTTTCTGCCTGCTCATCTGGACTACTTTCCAGAAAATATTGGTGCTGTTAATGAGGAGTAAGGTGAAAGGTTCCATCAAGACAAAGGAGATGGAAAGGGGGTACCAGGATCGATGAGATGTGGCGATGATGGAAGATTACTGCTGGATGCTGAAAAGAGAACATCTAACGAATGATTACACAAAAGAAACTACAATACGACGTTTTTTGTTAAAAAGGGAGAGATTTTCAAAGAAAAAAAGAAATTAAAGACTCAAAACTATTTGTGTTGTTACTTTTTACTATGTTTTTTTAATGTTTATTAAATATGTTTATTAATATGTAATTTTTCCTTTAGTTTTTAATTTATTCTGGTTATTCAGTTGATCAAAAACCTAACGTAAGGGGCAAACACGGAAGGTATATATGATATCAGCGTAAATAAGTCACTTCATAATCGCTTATCAAACCCAAATTTACTTTCAAAATGTCAAGATTTGTAGGCCTGTGTAATTCTTTACTCGCGTTTCTCATCTCCACAGAAACAACCAAAGCGAAGTAATGGTTTATAAATACGGCGAGAGGTTTACATCTGGGACCCGCATGATGTACATATACTGCCGTCTGTGCAGGAAAAACCAGCAGTTAACAAGCGCTCTTATCTGTTCGTAAACTGATCAAATGACTACATCGAATTACGATACGAAGCGCAAACCGTGCCAAATAAACCGGATTCCACAAAAGTTTCTCCTTCGGAAAAATTTACAACACCAACTCTGGAAACCGTAACACTTTCTTTCAGTTCCGGATGTTCACCGAATCGTCTCAACGTATTTACATATACAATTTGTTCGTTCTCGATGTATCTAACGATAATAAATATTTCCGTTGGGGAAATACTCCAATATCAGAGCCTGCTAGTCTTTACAGCGCCTAAAAGTATACAGGAGTAGTAATTATAATTTAATTATGGTGTTAAAAGCTGCTGCAATCCAAATATTTACTTAATTAATTGCTATTAAAGACGTTCTTAAGTATAATGTAAGCGTCTCAAATCGTTCTTTGAAGCTAACGGTCTTTAATCGGTCTTTGACAAAGCTGGCGAAAAAAATTCGAACCAAATCGTTTAACCTACATACATTTTGGTGGAATAAGATGATTCTTTAATATGTACGAGGGCGGATCAATTATAAACGGGACATTATTAAAAAGAAAAAAATTATTGATTGAAAAAAAATGCATAGATATTTTATTTTTCTATATAGCCTCCTGCTTTACAAACACATTTTTTCCAGCGAGAAGGATTTTAATCCCAGTATCAAAGAATGAAGCTGGTTGCGTCAATTGGCTGGGTGAGCCAATTGCGCACGAATCTCTCCCGCATTACTAACAATAAGATGTTTAGTATACGCATACCTAGACTAGGCTCTCGAGAAGTATATTTTGCAAGACCTAACGTATTCACCGTGAGTGAATGCTACATAAAAGGTATTACATTCAGGTAACTCTACGGCAGCCGAGACCATTACATTGCAAATATTTACTTTTAGTGATGGTTAATATAATCTCCTTGCATCCAGAGAGGATTTTGAAAGTTTCAATATGGAACATTCTGTTATCGGATATAGCAATTCCCATTTAAGCAAAATGTTACTCTACCTAAAAACAAGATGCCTTTTCACATTTATGAGATTATCTTCGGCATAAATTTATGAACAATTCTATCACTATCATTCGACCATAATACTTGAGCGAGTAAGCAAATCGCAATAATATTGCGCCGTCCCCTCGCTCATATCGAAGGCACATCCACAGCATGCCTCTAGAGCCTTCGGATCAAAAAACAAAAGTTACCACCTTGTTCGCAAGAATCGATTTTTTTATTGAATTTTATTTAAATGCTGAAATTCAAACGAAAAGAATTTCGTACATCGACCTAAATATTTCGTGACACATGAAAACAACCGTTTAGTAAATATAGATATTGACCTAATAGGTGCTACTTTCCACCTTTAGGAATATAGTGAATTGTAATTTTTGATAAACCAAGCTAGTTTAGGGTAAAACAAATGGAGAAATTGGGGGGTTTCAATAAAACGGAAAAGAATATGTTAGTAGTCATTTTCGCTCATCTAAACGAGACTCTTATGCCTGTAACTTATATTATGTCGAGAAAAACAAATGTTCCAAGCAAAGGGTTAGCTAAAATGATAATTTCACAGGCCAACAAAGATCTTGTGATCGGGCTTTTATTTGACTTTTTGGTTTAGTTACATGCCATGAACTACTGAAATACTGTTTCCTTGTTTCCATCACGCGCCAGTATTTGTAAATGTACATTGTGCAATAATTTGTAGTTTTTAAAACCTAGGTTCTTTAAATGAAATTTTGCTTCAATCTTTGCGGTGCCCCTGTGTTTAATCGGTTTGAAATGTACACACAAGTGTGGGGGATTTATCGAAACAGAGTTGGCCGGTGGGGATATTAAGGTTTTATATTATTCGGGTATTTACATAGTCGCTGTAGTACGTTTTTAATGTGTGTATGTTTACTCGTGATATCGCGTCATGTGTTCTTTATTTTGTTTTAATTTTGTTCTTTATGTTTGATTCAAAATATGTAAAAGCTATAGATCAAAATTGTTTCAAGTACTTATGTGACAATTTACAGCTCTTGCTGAAGCGAAATTAAAGGAAGGCATTTTCGTAAGAGCACAAATAAGAAAATTAATGCAGGACCAACAGTTTGAAGAAACAGAATGGCAGAAATTGAAAACGAATCTTGGATATGCTTTAAAACTGTAACAGAATTTTTTTAAGGAAATTATAAACATCCGCAGTATGAGGAAATTGTGAACAAAATGCTGGATAAGTTTAACCAACTTGGTTGTAATATGAGCATAAAAACTCATTTTCTGCATGCTCCCCTCGACTACTCTCCAGAAAATCTTGGTGCTGTTAGTAAGCAACAAGATGAAAGGTTCCATCAAGACATAAAGGAGATGGAAAGGAGGTACCAGGGTCGATGGGATGTGGCGATGATGGCAGATTACTGTTGGATGCTGAAAAGAGAACATCCAACGATTGATTACACGAGAAAAACTACAGAACGAAATTTTCTGTTACTATCTTTTTTAATGTTTATAAAATATAATGTTTATTGAGACGTAATTTTTCCTTTGGCTTTAATTTATTCTGATTATTCAGTTGATCAAAAACCTTACGACAATGGCAAACACGGAAGGTAGATATGAAGTCAGCGTAAATAACTCACTTATAATCACTTATCAAACCCAAATCAACTTTCAAATGTCAAAATTTGTACGCCTGTGTATTCTGTAGCCTAGAGTTCGTTCTAGGACCAATTAGTCCTGTATTTTATTCCTTATTTCTGGGATACACGGTATATTTGGCATGCTCCTATTAACTTCATGTATGCAATTTGCTGCAATCCTTACATATTACATAACTGCAATCAGCGAAAAAACGTCAACAACTGATTTTTTTAATTAAAAATCCATGCGTGTTCGCTCATTGAATGTAAAAAACTTCCACCTAACAACTATCTGCGGATATAAATCGATACATCTTCCAACATTTTAATTGTTGTTACGGGCGCTCAGGTCTCGGTAATGCTTCAATAATCAATCGAATGACCTACGGTAACAACAATTTCTTGCTGTAATTTCAATTCGGCGAGTCTTTGTCGATCTCCGACGCATATTAAAAACATAAATACGGTCTGGTCTGTAAAGGTAATCAACTTGTGGCAATTTACTTGTTTCATTTACATGCAATCTAATATTTTTCAGAAAAACTTAATTTGTAATTAAAATTAAATAAGTGCACTGGTTTATATGGTCTCCGGAGATTGACATTTTAGGAGGTCAATTTTTGTTTGTGCAAAGTTTTTTTAAAGTTTTACTTCGCAGAGGGTAATTTTCCAACTACTGAAATAAGAAGATTATGCTCCACCCCATCTGCAAAAATGCCTTATATAATAAGGACTAAACAAATTAGGTCAAAACAGCTATTCTCCTGGCTATATGCCAAACCCCGAGCGCTGAATTAAATGACAAAATTTGCCGTATTTTGTCCTAACAGAGTTAGCACTATAATACAATGATTCAGATTGTTCCAAAACCACAAGGAATATGCAAAGTGTCACCTATCTGAGGATATCGCTAACTGCAGACCGGTTTCGACCTTAACTTAAGTCTCGTCAGTGCAGTGTAAGCGAGTATACATTTGACAGATGAGGCTCATATCTAGTAGACGTTGCTACGTTCTACCGCAGTAGAACGTACCAAACGCCATCTCTTGGTAGTTTCGAGAACAATCTAAATCGGAGTAAAAGCTAAGCATGGTAAATAAAGTGTTTCCCATTCAGGAGACAATGCAAGAACTCTCAAGATGACAGCCGGTGACCTTTTCAAATATAAAAGGGCAGGATGGCAAAAAAAACCCATTCTATGTTACCAACACAGTATTGATTTAAAATTTTGTAAACAAAAAGAAAGCAGAGGCCATCAACAAGCGTTAGGGATGGACAAAATACAAATGAAGGGATGAACAAGGTACAGAGGGATGGTCTGGTATACAAATATTTACGTAATAACTATTCCGTTTGGCACAAATGCTATGAATGACTCGTGCCCAAGGATTTTGATACTTCGACGTGGTCCGAATTTGTTGTCCTGTCTTCGTCTCTCCCTCTTAAAATGTTATACTTCGCCTCTCTCATAACGACAAAGTCCTGTCGAATCGAATGTTAGAATACGATCATTTGGTTCATCCTTTGATTTATCAGTGATCAATTATCACACTCCACTGTGGCCAACAGTGGAATGTTATTTGGACTGCTGTTTTAGAAGTTGTCAGTTGGTAGTTCATTTCTTTCGGCCTTGATTGATGGTACAGATTTGATCTACAATTATATTTTTAGTCGTATCAATGTTGATAGGGATACAATAAATGATCTCATACATTTCGCTATTGACTAAAAACAATACAACTTGTGAAACTCCCGCGTTGATTAGAGACAACGTTAAGAGCCAAGTATTTGAAACGTGGATACACACACAAATTGCAACTTCACCAGATGTTTCCTGAACAAAAATGAACAGCAGAAAGGAAGCTAGATAGCTAGTTTGTATCGGGTTGTCCAAAAAGTTCGTTCGGTTTTTTCATAAGTATTTGGTGTGGATTGAGAAGGCCCACCGGACTTCCCCACGATCTTTTTCGACTGACGTTGTCGTAAATGATCCACTTTTCATCTCCAGTAACCATATTTCTCAAAAAGGGATCGCTACGTTGACGAATCCTTAACATATCGCAGATGTTGATGCAATCCATTAAATTGGATTCGCTGAGTTCGCGAGGAACACAAACACCGAGTCTACTGACAAATCCAAGTTGTTTAAGGTGATCCTGTACACTAGATTTTGACGTCTCGATTTTTTCTGCAAGCTCACGTATGGTTTGACGAGGATATGCCTCAACTAAGGCTCGTAAATGCTCGGGAACGACTTCTTCAGGTCGGCCTGACCTTGGGGCGTCAGTGAGGGAAAAATCGCCAGATCGAAATCTCTTGAACTACTTTTGACACGTTCGATCTTGAATAACATTTTTGCCGCGCAGAGAACACAATTTGCGGCAAGTTTCAACGACTCTTTTGCCTTTTTTTAAATAAAAAAACATCACGTGCCTAAAATGCTCGGTTTCACTCATTTTCAATTAAGCTCACACAACAATAATAAAACAAGTTCACGAGTACAACGGCAGTAAACAACAGTTAAATATCAAGGTCAAATAGGAGGAAAGGCTTCAAGGCTGCAGCTGTGCGCATGACATCATAGGCCGTGACGTAAATGGTTCGGAAAACCGAACGAACTTTTGGACAACCCAATATATTATTAACTAGTAGACTTCCATTAAAAATGTCGTCGTTTATGCATCTTCTACAATTTGAACGTAAATCTAGACTTTCCATGTATAACGTATAAAAAGTGATTAATTTCGTCACTTTCTTTAGTTGCTACGGTGAAATAAAAACTCCAGGTTGCCAAAAACCAAAACGTCTTTCTAATTCCATGCTGCTTTTGGCCGTGTCACCTGGCTCGACGTCGAACCGATAACGGATGATATCTGCTGTCTGCGGGAACATGTAAATTACGCGAAATTACGTAGAACTTCTGCGATAAAAGCAATTGCCGGCGCTTTATCCGCATTTTGGAACGAGGCCAACATCTAAAATATAACTCTTTTCGTTTTGTTTCACGTGAGGCGTGTTTGGACGGAATGCCAGAAGGGAATTATTGAAGTCACGGGAGTTGGAAGCGAAATGGGAGTCGAAACAGTATCGGAACAGGAAGGGTTTTATTTCGTGTGCGATCTAGATGTATGGCAGGTACGTTAATTAGCACCTAGAAGTCGGTGTACGAGATTGGATGGAAACTTTATATTTCGAACTAATTTGGCACTTTTAAAAATAAACCTTGGGAAGGCCAGTTCCGGTTCAAAGACCTGACAAGTATTCTGTATCGGTCAGTAATAATGTGGAAACATTTTAAGCATTTTGGCATGGATCTCGGGATAAGCGAAAATATTTCACAACATATTTAAAGTTTTCCAAGCCACTAGATCTTCTTCATTTAAGTAACATCAAGTAGTACATCTTAAGTAACATGTTTCAAGCTACCACTTCTTGATTCTGCCATTCATTCAACCTTCTTAGCAATCTGCCTATATGGCTGTTTCATCTCCCACTAACCTCACTGAAGGATGTTTTTTATCATCGCTTATTTAATTAAGAGCATATAAACTGTGAATGAAATACCAACATAGCAAATATTCGCACTGGTTGATTGACGTAAACGTTTTTGAAATAACATTCTAAATGTGGGATTCCTCGAATAAAAAGTACGAATATATATCGCCATCTATATCCCAATAGATACATTATATATAAAACATCGGGTTGTCCGAAAATTTCATTCGTTTTTTCATTAAGTATGTATTATTAACATTATAGTTATTACAAATTATTTTAATCAATAATGTAGGTACGTTCCGCGATTTTCAATAACTTTCTCTCGTCTCTCAGTAAGCTTCGTAATACTTTTTTCATAAAAACTTTGAGGTTTGCTCAGAAAAAACCTTTTAAAATGATTTATGACTTCCTTGTCATTAGCAAATGTTAAATTTCGTGTAAACTGTTATCTGTGAAGCGAAATAGGCGAAAATCCGAGGGTGCGAGTCTGGAGAATACGGTGGATGGGGTAAAACATCCCACTTTAACTCCAACAATTTCCTCCGGGTCTGCAGAGAAGTGTGAGGTCGAGTGTTGTCGTGATGGAAGACGACCTTCTTACGATTTTACAAGTCCTGAGCGCTTTTCCTGCATCGCTTGGCTCAATTTTTGTAGACGTTTTCGCAGTAAACGTCCGAATTTATTGTTTCGTTCCTCGGGTGTAGCCCAAAATAAATGATTCCTTTGAAATCCCACCAGACGGACAACAAAACTTTCCTGGGGTGACGCCCTGCCTTTGGTGTGGATTGAGAAGGTTCACCGGACTTTCCCCACGATCTTTTTCGACTGACGTTGTCATAAATGATCCGCCTTTCTTCTCCAATAACCATATTTCTCAAAAATGGATCGCTACGTTGACGAATCCTTAACATATCGCAGATGTTGATGAGATCCATTAAATTGGATTCGCTGAGTTCATGGGGAACCCAAACAACAAGTCTAGTGACAAACCAAAGTTGTTTAAGGTGATTCTGTACACTAGATTTTGACGTCTCGGTTTTTTCTGCAAGCTCACGTATGGTTTGACGAGGATTTGCCTCAACTAACGCTCGTAAATGCTCGAGAATTACTTCTTCAGGTCGGCCTGACCTTGGAGCGTCCGTGAGGGAAAAATCGTCAGATAGAAATCTCTTCAACAACTTTCGACAAGTTCGATCTTGAATAACATTTTCGCCGTAGACAGAACACAAATTGCGGCAAGTTTCAACGGCTATTTTACCTTTTTTAAAATAAAAAAGCATCACGTGCCTTAAATGCTCGGTTTCACTCATTTTCAATTAAGCTCAAACACAACAATAATAAAAGAAGTTCACGGGTATAACGGTAGTAAACAACAGTTAAATATCAGGGTTAAATAGGGAGGAAGACTTAAGGCTGCAGTTGTGCGCATGACATCATAGGCCATGACGTAAGTGGTTACTCGCAAACACCAAAGGACTTTTTTGATAACCCAATAATGAACCTCAATTACAGCCCTTGTCTAAATTATCGCAATTATTTAACGAACTAATCAGCAAAGAGCAATAATTACGCGTTGTTCATGACATTCTTTGAAAAAAGCATAACATCGATTTCTAAGCACCGTTCGTTTCCTCTAGAATTTTCCTTAGAATCTGATCAAGAAATAACATCAAGAGGAGATAAAGCAGCTGTTCATTATTGGCCTCAATATCAAACGATAATATATGTAAGACTAACAATTTTTATTCTATTTTAGTAATTTTAAAACTGAATACGAAAAACCTTATATTTCTAGTTCTCTGGTTAATAGAGCCATTTTCCTAGTATTATCTTAATTATTTACCTTTATTTTACTTTGCGTTGTTACGTTAGATTTGATTTTGTGTCTAGTGTAATAAAATAAAATAACCAGGGCTAGATAACAGACCTTTTTATTGCTATTCATTAAAAAAAATGGAAGAACATTAAGAAATAAAAAATTAAAATAGTTAAAAGGAGAATAGAACATTTTTCAAGAGCAGTTCAAAATCCGACATGATTGCAATAGTGCACAAAAACTGGAAATATTCAGAAACGATGGCCGTAAATAAGCATAGATCGGGAAACATTCTGCAATTCAGACAATATTTTGAACAGCTTTTCAACTTCTTTTGATTTAAGAATCGATATGATAAATTTAGATGAATATAAAGAAACAAATTTTAATTAACAGCTTTCAATAATTCCAAATTAGAATTTTGTTTTTACTTTTTCCCAATGAAATACCGAACAAAATTGTTTACAGGACAAAAAAAATATACGCTTCAAATGTACGGACCATAAAACCGGTAGAACCAATTTATTTTATACAAAGACACGCTTTTCCAATATTAAAGTCATTTTACCTTCGGGCCAATAAAAGGCGGAACGCGAAGAAAATCAAATACTTTGTTAGACAAATTACACGTCTTTCGGCAAGGCTTTCAGAAGTTCGTGGGTGGCGTTTTTCGAACGGAATCAATAAAACAAATATAGGAATGTTTGATCTATATCACAATAGCCTTGTTTGTATGCTACGATGTGGATCGTGCTTGAAATGTGCGAACAATTATACGGGTTTGAACAACTGGGTCCAAAACCTTATCCGATTCCGAGATAAGGTGTCAGCTGGATTCAAAGATAAGTTAATAAAAATCAAGTCTTGTAGCAATCCATTTTTTAGATATATTATCAGCCATATTTGAGGTTATTCTTTATGACAAAGCGGTTGCCAAAGGACTATAGCTCCGAGGAGGCGTTCCAAGCACTTGTAAACCCAGTATTACTGAACGTTAGACTGTTCGGGAAAAGCTTGTAAACATGGATTCTAACGGAATAAGGTTCTAAAAGGTATTACAATAAGAGCACAAGAAATGAATTTTAAATTAAACTTGATTTTCTGTAGCAAAGTATTGAAATATTTCTTGATTTATAGTGTAGATATTTGGGAATTATGTATGGAACGACACGTCCGATAAATGACCACCACGGCTTTGGTGGCATACGAGTACAGGGTGAGCGAAACTCGATGTCTCGGCTCTATTATAAGAAAAGGAAAAACGATAGAAAAAATCTGAAAAGAGATTCTTAAATGCGATTGAGCAAGGTCCATTTTAAGCCGAATCTACATATTTTTCCATATTTGGAAACTGAAGTAATGACGTCATAACAATTTTTTCTCAGAAACATACCTATATTTTGGCATGTTTAAAATGAGCTAATTTTTATGAACAGATTTTGTAAAGAAATAAATTTGCTATCTTTTTCCGTTAAACAATTATAAGCAAATTTGTGAAAAAAAGTATTATCAAAAATTCGCAATCGTCACGATTTAAACAAGTAGCCTTTGGAAACAAATAGCAAAGTCGCATTTGTCAATAATTAATCTAGTGGTTAACAAATATTGTTTTGTTGTCATATGACTTTAAAAAATGTTCACGCACAACGAAAAGATATGTTATTAGTTTACGGGGAATCTCAAAAGAACCCTAGAAGAGCAGTTCGGTTATATGCACAGAGATACCCCGAGCGTGTTATTCCAAACTTAAAAATATTTGCAAGATTGGAATGCAATTTACGTGCAAATAACGGGGCATTTTCTTCACAAGAGGGAAGAAAAATTGTTAAAAGGGTCAATTCTGACAATACTATTGGCACTGTTTTGCAGTATTTTGAAGACCATCCAAGGAATTCGATTCAACACGCCTGTCGTGGGTTGAATTTGAGTTGGCGGTTCTTTCAGCATGTGTTGTGGACAGACGAAAATCGTTTTGTTAGTAACAGTAAGTCCAATAAAAAAATTAACATTTTTGGGCTACTGAAAATGCACATTTTGTCAATCCGATTGAAAACCAAGGACATTTCGGAATTAACGTTTGGTGTGGTATTATTTATTAATGGGCATTTGATTGGTCCATATTTTTGCGAAGGAATTTTAAATAGTGAGCGATATTTGCAATTTCTTCAAGAACAACTTTCTGTGCTTCTCGAAAATATGCCATTACAGCTGCGAGCAAACATGTGTGGAAAATTAGATAGGTGTAAATGGACCGATACAGTGGGCGCCTGAATCACCGGACTTGACCCCACTAGACTTCTTCTTGTGGGGAACTTTCTGTTAATCTGTTAACAACAACTCTGTTAGAACACCATCTGTTAACTTGGAACATTTAAAAAGAAAAAATGCTTGCGATGAACTATCTAGAAAAATGTTTCGTAAGGCTTAAGTTAGAGAAGTAAGGCGGAGATTGGATAAGTGTTTAGAAGTAGGAGGTGGTCACATTGAAAATTTGTTGTAGTGACTGCCTACATACTTTGTTTCTTTCTGTGGTAAGTAATAGTTGTAACATATTATGTGTCTTGTAATGTTAAATTAATACTCCCCTAAATAATACTAATTAATAATGTTTAATTATTGACAGATGCGACTTTGCTATGTGTTTCCAAAGGCTACTTGTTTAAATCGTGACGATTGCGAATTTTTGATAATACTGTTTTTTTCACAATTTTGCTTATAATTCTTTAACGGAAAAAGATAGTGAATTTCTTTCTTTACAAAATTTATTCATAAAAGTTAGCTCTTTTTAAATATGCCAAAATATAGGTATGTTTCTGGGAAAAAATAATTCGATAACGTCATTACTTCAGTTTCCAAATATGAAGTAAAATATGTAAATATGGCTTTAAATGAACCTTACTCGATCCCATTTAATAACCTCTTTTCAGATTTTTTATAACGTTTTTCCTTTTCTTATAATAGAGCTGAAACATCGAGTTTCGCTCACCCTGTACATACTCTTCTGGCGAAATTTTCAATAACGGTTTTGCATAAATATGGCAGTATTTCATTGATACAGCTTTCAATTTCGGCCTTCAATGACTGGGTGGTCGTGGACTTGTTGACGTAAACCTGAGACTCCAGAAAACCCCACAGAAAAAAATTCATAGGTGTTAAATCGCAAGATCGTGGCGGCCAGTTCTGGTCATCAAAACGAGAAATAACACGACCAGAAAAAGACCGTGAATGTGTCACGGGTGGTATGATAAGTGGCACCATCCTGCTGAAAGCACATGTCTTCAAGAGCAATATCTTCCGATTGAGGCACAAAGAACTGCGGTAGTCATGAACGATAATGTTCAACACGTGAATGC
Source organism: Rosalia funebris (assembly GCA_037954035.1). Lineage (NCBI taxonomy): Eukaryota > Metazoa > Arthropoda > Insecta > Coleoptera > Cerambycidae > Rosalia > Rosalia funebris. The sequence goes on along the minus strand of JAZFAV010000011.1, from coordinate 10,152,034 downwards.
TGATGCATTCATTACCTGCCTCGTTTTCAAAGACAATGATCTAGTGATTTTTTCAGGCCACGATGCACACCAAACAGTGACGTTGAGGATGCATTTGTTTCTCATGAATCATTCACGGATTTTCTCAGCCCCAAATGCGGCAATTTTGTCTATTAACTAAGCCACCAAGGTGAAAATGGGCCTCGTCGCTGAAGGTAATTTTGTCCACAAAATCGGCATTCACTTCTTGTTGTTGAATGGTCCAATTGGTGAACTCTCTTTGCTGTGCATGGTATATTGGCAGAAGTTGTTGAGTCAATTGGACTTTGTAAACATGAAAATTCAAATCTTTAGCGAGAATATGGTGAAGAGTGGCTGTTGAAATGTCCAATTCTTGTGCACGATGACGAATCGAGGTCCCTGAACTCTTGGCCACACTCTCACGAACTGCCCTGGTGTTTTGTTCTGAACGACCACTGCCAGCCCATTTCGTGTATTTCACATCAATAGCTGAACCAGTGCTTTCGAATTTTTCGATTATTCTTTTCACAGTTGATAAATTCGGAACATTATTTCTACCGAAAATTGGACGCACTTTACGAGCAGTAGCAACCAAACTTTCACCATTTTGATAATAATGTTTAACAATAAGGACGCGTTGTTGTATAGCGTAGCGCTCCATGTTTACTAACTTCTATCTGTCCACTATCGACCAATCACAATTATTGACCCATCGAATCGCGACAGTGAAAATGGCGCGCAATTCAAATCTCGTTCTTATTGTAACACACTTTACTAATTTGGTGTTGACTCGCGTCCATCCCTGCCTCTTGATAATGGCTTGAGATAAGTGGGTGTTGGGTCGAGCGGTGCTGACCGCTTTCTACCCGACTTAGCGCTAGTCTCGCCCCTTCATCAAAGGCAAAAATATGCCCTTCGGATCCAGAACCTACCCTAGTTCTGGATCGGCCGACTTTGACCATCTGGAGTTTCTTCGGACGCTCTTATTTTCTTCTATGGTGCCGACTAATTTGATTAGAGTGTTAAATTCTACCTTTCACGAACTGCATGAGCATTTTTATTTATTAATAAATTAGTATTAATAATGCATTAATTTTCGTCATTACTGTTATCGTTTAGTAACAATAAAGAAGACATTAGAAATTAATGAGGTGAAAGGCCAAAGCTGATAGTCTATCAGTGACCACATATTTTCTCGAAACTTTAGTTGTAAATTGTGAATACATTTACTGCATTCGTGATAAACTTGTAATTATCAAGTAACACTAGATGTTCTTGTCGATATTAGATATTCATTCAACGTCGAATTAAATCGCATAAAAATCGTTCGAATATTTATCTAGCCGATGTTTTCGATTTATTATTTATTATTACCAGGCTTATAATCGGGTAGTAATTTCGTGACCGCGGGTTTACTGACTCGTCGACCTTGACTATCAGATTTATCGACTATGATTAGTAGGTGATTATCTAGGGACACGGCGTCTTCAGATACGTCAAGTACATGTAAATAAATCAGTCGGGTTTAGTAAATACCTACTGAATATGTACATAAATAGGATTTTACGTACATACAAGGTATACTTAGCATAATGATATTTTCGTTTATATTTATAGGTTTGTCATTTGATTTGAAGATGATGATTCATTTCAACACAGTGGAACCTGAAAATTCTAGAATTATTGAGAAACTTTCAAATGTAAATAGTGTGTCCCAAAAATAATGCATAAAAAACACATTTTTACTTTTCTGCACTCCACTATACGCGGAAAAGTAATGTAATCGTGTAAAAAAAATTGAAAACCCAAAAATTTTGTTTGGGTTTATTGTTCGTTTTTCGGCCTAAAAACCAAAAAAAAAAAGGTTTTTAAAAAATGTTTGCTGTGTGTGTGTGTCGTTGTCGTCGGCATTTATTATTATTAGCACGATAACTCAACTAAATCATGTCGGATCGATCGGGTTTTGACTGATTCTGATTGGGGACTTCTCCCAGACGACACCTATTGATTTTGAGGTGGATAGAACACACTCTACCATGTACATAGGGTCATGAGGAAGTACAATGGTGGACTATTTGAGAAATTTTTTTGTTAGCACAATCACTCAATTAAATCGTGTCGGATCGATCGGGTTTCGACTGATTCTGATTAGGAACGTCTACCAGACGACATCTATTGATTTTGAGGTGGATAGGACACACCTCACCCTGTCCATGGGCACGATGGTGGACTATTTGAGAAAAACTGAAAAAAATTAAACTGTCGCATAAAACATATATTCTGCATTTATGTGTTCCGTTTATTTTTTCTCGGCCACTCAAGTTCGAGATAGAGATGTTCTACGTGCGGAAAAGTCGGTTTTAAGGTTTTAAAACTGTTTATTTTTTATCTGTCTTATGATCATCATGTACAGGGTTAGTCACCTAAAATTGACCCCCCCTTTATATCTCTTAATTTCAATCGAATCGAAAAATTCAAAAAAAGGATTTTACATGTTTTTTTTAAAAATTTTTGAATATTTAAACAAATTTTCAAAAACTCTGCAAATTGAAATGGGGCGAACATTTTTTTATTTTTTTTTTTTTTTAATGGAACACCCTGAATTTTTTTACTTAAAAATAAATAAAGACCATAAATCAGGAGAGCTATGAACCGAAATGATTTAAAGAAGCAATAATGCTTCGTTTGACAGTTATGTTATATTTGACTTATGTTTGATTGTTATATTATTAATACGCTTTAAGTTAAGTTTTAATACACTTGTTAATATATCTAATATATTGATATGGGATATTCATTAGTCGAAAGGAAAGAAATTTTAGAAATTTACTTAACCAGCAATAAAAACAAATATATAGCAAAAAGAGAATATGCAAGAAAATATCCTGAAAGACGCGTTCCCTCTAAGAACACTTTCTCTAATATTTATCTCAAGCTTGGGGACAGCGAATCCTTAAAAGATAAGAAACGAGAAAGAAAGAAGCCCAAAACAGGAGAAGATATGGAAATGGACGTTTTACTTTTTTTTACCGAACACCCCAATAAATCTACTAACGCTGCTGCAGAAGAATTTAATATTTCTCAAGCAAGTATAAGACGTATATTAAAACATCAGAAATATAAGTCTTATAGTATTTTGCCAGTTCAGCTTTTAGCTGAAAATAACTTTGCCGACAGAAGAGCTTTTTGTAGAGAGATGATTGAGAGAGCAGAAAACGACAATAACTTTTTAAAAAACTTATTTATGACCGATGAAAATAGCTTTTCAACGGCTGGACCTTTTAATAGGAAAAATGCACATTATTGGGCGCCCGCAAATTCACATATTATAAAAAAAGATAAAAACCCAAGGATATAATACAGTAAATGTGTGGTGCCGTATTCATCAAAATACAATTGTGGGTCCCGTATTCATTAATGGGTCCTTGAATGCAGTTCAGTATTTGAATATTCTTCGGGGTGAAGTAGAGAACTATTTAGATAACATTCCCCTTGCAACCAGGAATTATGTTATTTGGCAACAGGATGGTGCTCCTCCACACTCTGTACGGAACGTAACGGAATATTTAAATGACAAATATCTATTTTGGATAGGAAGATATGGTCCTATACATTGGCCTGCTAATAGCCCAGACTTGAGTCCTTTGGACTTCTTTTTATGGATAACACTAAAACAAAACATATACGAAAATTCGGTATATAATAACTCGGGTGAGTTGAAGGACTGTATCAGTCAAGAAATAGAAAATTTTCGGCAAAATGTTCATTTATTTGAAAACGTTAGAAATGAATTTATTAAAAGATGCCAACTGTGCCTTGATAGAAACGGAGGATACGTGGAGAACATATAGATATGTTTAATTTTAATAAAGTTCATTGGTTTTATGTTATTTATTGTTGCGCATTGTTTTTTTTATCATTATTTCGTTATTTATGTTTTGTGTTCATTAAACTTTGTTGTTGTCATTTTAATAAAGGTTTATTTGTTTATTATAATTATTATGTGTTGCCGCATCAAAGAATTTTCATACTTTTTCCTTAAAAAACAAGATGTGTCAAAACAAAGAAAAAGATATCTCAAAAACATAGCTCTCCTGATTTATGGTCTTATGCCAGACTTATTCCTGTGATGTGACTATATATTTGTATGAATATCTCAAGAACTATACTTACCAAGATACAACAATTATATATTTTTGTGATCAGAAAACTGTGGGTAACTTTTTTAAGTAAAAAAATACAGGGTGTTCCATTAAAAAAAAAATAAAAAAATGTTCGCCCCCTTTCAATTTGCAGTTTTTGAAAATTTGTTTAAATATTCAAAAAATTTATAAAAAATCATGTAAAATTCTTTTTTGAATTTTTCGATTCGATTGAAATTAAGAGCAATAAAGGGGGGGTCAATTTTAGGTGACTAACCCTGTACACAGTGTTGTATTTATTCATAATACTTATTCAGTAGTATTTATTAAAAAATATATATACAAAGTGAGTTTCTTAGTTGAACATATGTTTTGACCACTTAATGTCTACACCTAGTAAATTACTACAATGATAACTATTTTGTAATATCGTCATCATTAATGAAATTATTGAATTTCAAACATGTAGTAATATTTGCTCAACATTTCAAGAGCCTCTGATTTATTGTCTCGATTTTCTTTGCTGTTCAAGTTACGTCGGATTTAGAACACCCCCTATTGCCAAATCTCTACATTAGTTTCGGGTTTTAGATGAAAAATGGAAATATGTATAGAGAAATTATAGATAAATTGATGTGGAATCAGATGACAATATAAAATACAGATTCCAAGCAATCTTAAAAAACACCGAAAAATCAATCTATATAGAATTCTATTGAAAGTGCCAAAAAAGTATGTCACAATATAAAACTTGAATGCTTGAAATCTGCAACAATATTTCTTATCTGCTATGGAATTTCATTGTACACCGAGAGAAATGTTAATTTATTAATGGACTACGTTGAAGACAAATAAATATGTTGATTAGACTGGATATGACGAAACAAGTTCCTCTTAAACAAATAATAACTTCGAATACATGAGTCAATTGACTTTTTTACTTAGAACGACGATACCTCAGCGAAAAATCATCGTACAAGGCTTTATCCTCCTTAATTTGAGCGGTCTAGAGGCCGCTCAAATTAAATAGAATAAAATTATTTAAAAAAGCTTTATAATGAAATCACTAAAAACAACTTAACGAAATCCGTGGACCTTTTGAAAGGCAAGCAAAAGTTTGTAATCTTTTTTCGATGTTTTTCTTATAATTACTCAAAAACTGCTGATGGTGATAAAGGGTCTGAAAACTAGAGACTTGGAGCTTCAATTCGCGTTTTTAAAATTGTTCTGCGACTATTATTATCCAAATTACAGATTTTTGAAAATCACCCAAAATTTTCAGATTTTTTTTACATCCCTTAATTTTTGTGCCTAGTGTAAATACCAACGACTACATTTCACATAAAAGTAAAATATGAAGAGTTTAGAATTATAATAAAAGAACAATTATAAAAAAAATCATTTTATGAAAATAATTGATTGTCGCTGAAATGTGTGCATCCACAATTTTACAGCATGATGACAAAGTTTTCACAATATTCTTAATCGTGTTATTATTAACTTTGAAACACGTCATAACGTTAACATGTACCAAAGTTTTTCAGAAAATCATTTAATCACAAAATACTGAATATTGTGCGAAAGTTTATTACCGCACTGTATATTATTAATCGTGACTTCATTTTATAATGGGTGGTCCAACCATAATGCACGATGTTAATTGTGAGTCACACCTTAACGTCAAGTTTTTTGCCCAACTTAATTTGACATTTCTTTGTTTCAGTGTTTGACAAATTCAACCATAGAGAGGTACACAATTGAGCAGCGCGTTAAGATTGTTGAAGCCTTTTACGAAAATGGGCGTTCAAATCAAAATGCATTTCGTGCACTTCGTGACTTTTTTGGTCAGCATAATCGACCAAATGTGTCCACGATCGGGAGAATTTCAAATTGTGCAAATTTCAGCAAACCGGGTCTGTAGGAAATGTGAAAACACCTGTGCATGCTCGCCCAGTTCGTTCTGCGGAAAACATTGCTGTTGTTCGCGATAGTGTAGCAGAAGAGCCGTCAACCTCGACTCGTCGTCGTGCCCAACAATTGTGGCCAGAAATTGAGGATATGGACCTGGACGATATGTGGTTCCAACAGGATGGTGCCACTTGCCACACAGCCAACGAAACAATGGCACTTTTGCGCGAGAAATTCGTGTGTTATCTCACGTCGTGGCGATGTTAATTGGCCGCCACGATCATGTGATTTGACACCGTTGGACTTCTTTCTTTGGGGATACTTAAAAGAAAAAGTGTACGTCAATAAGCCAAGAACAATTCAAGAGCTAAAGGATGAGATAATTCGATACATTAACGACATTGAACCTCAATTATGTCTCAGTCATTGAAAATATGGACCATCGGATAGAGGTATGCCACCGAAGCCGTGGCGAGAATTTGGCCGATATTTTGTTTCACACATAATTCTCATAGATCCTTCTATCATAATAAAAAATATTAAGATAATTCTCTGAAAACTTTTTGTTTTATTTACAATTAACATCGTGCGTTTTGGTTGGACCACCCTATATAACTTAAATTAAAACTCATAGTTAAATTACAAATTGTACCTGTATTTTCGGATGGAAATAAAAAATGTTATTTTGAGTCAATGAAAGTTACTATTCGAGGAAATAATAAAAGACGAAATGTTTTTACATTTTTATTTTTGTAATACATCTGTTGTAACGATGGATTTACTGGTGCTTTTGTATGATTTCGTTAACAAATGTGTAATTTATATGTAACTAAAATCAACATCCTTTATACTATTAACTGGAAGTAGTGGTAGATATTTGTTATAAACTTTTATTGGATAAAGTATTAATTTACTTAATAACTACAAGCTACAAAAGGAATTGGGTAATTATAATGTCATGATAAAAATATATTTGCAAAGCGAAATCGGCTGGATAAATCAGGAGGCCGATTTATTGTGTTTCGCCATTGTGTTGCGAGAAGACAAATGTAGCAGAATGAGCTGATTAGCTAGAGAAGAAGTGAACAAGCTACACTTATCGTATGATCGTATGGTATGCTTGAAGCTTAGAGATTGGAAGCTGATTGATAGTCTTATTGCTAATTTGGAAACAATAAAGGTACAAAATAATGATTTCGGGATGCATTACAGTTTATATTAGGAATTATTGTACAACTTTTCATTCAAACCTTTAAGAATGATTTTTCGTTTAAAAACAATAGTTTTGATAACACGACATACTTGTATGTAAATCATTGAAAGTATTTTCTTCTTCTTCTTCTTCTGCGCTTCACGTATTAGGCACTGTTGCCTGTTACGGTACCTTCCATCGCTTCCTCGGGCGGCCTACGCTTCTTCTTCCTGTGCACCTGTAGTGTAGGGCCTTATTTGGTAGTCTTTCTGTGTGCATTCTAGTCAAATGTTCCTGCCATTTCGTGCGGTTTTCTTTTATTCTATCGTTTAAGTTAAATATCTCCAATTCTTCTCTAATATCTACATTTCTTATTCTGTCATTTCTTATACAACCCTTCACTCTTCTCAGAAACTTCATTTCTTATGCTTGTATTCTGTTTTCGTCTTTCTTTGTCGTTGTCCATGATTCACTTCCGTAAGTGAGTGTTGGCACCACTAGTGTCTTATAAAAGTGTATATATATATATATATATATATATATATATATATATATATATATATATATATATATATATATATATATATATATATATATATAAGAATTGCATATAATTTAATCGTAATTTTCATTGAAATATGCAGTATATTTAACAACTTACGTAACTTAAACCCTTTCTATGCTATACAAGTAGAAAGTGGAAAACCAACTAACGCCCGACCTGTACCTTCTAGACCGATCCTTCGACGGAACTAATAAAAATAATTCTGTCTGCAGCGACGCACGGCATAAATTGGAAGACCTCACCAAACATACCACAAAGAACGAAACAGGCCGGACAACTTGGTTTTAAGTTGTCTATTTTTCATGCGACTCAAAGGATTCACTTTGTAGCTGGCTGTTGGTGCTTCTTGTTTTGTTTGTCGGCTAGCTGGTACGCATATGTGGCGTCTTTGTTTGGTTTTTAGGCTATTTTTAGCTTAAATGGGATAAAAAAGAGGCGTATTGTAGCGAAGGAAAATAAACACATATGCGATATATACCGGGAAAATAATGAAATATAACTTATACGAAGTAATAAGTGTTGATAAAATGTAACATGTTAATTATGCAATTTACAGTCTTGGCAGCTATACCGTAAGCTGTTTCAGTTTAATTTAATAACTTGGGATGAAATTACATAGGGCTTGAAAACATCTAAAAATAAAACAGTATCTCAGACAAAACAAAGGGTTATATTTAAAAAGCCACATCTTTCTCGCTACTATATCGGGTTGTCCAAAAAGTTCATTCGGTTTTTTCATTTATTCAAGTATTTATTATTATTATGACGGTTTTCTCAGTTTTAGCTGGTTTTCTATTCTTTGATGAACGGCTTGTCACCAAGTCCACCAGAACACTACTTTTGTTCAAGGAAAGATCTCGTCAGTGAGCAGGTATGGAGAACTACTGCTTTTGAGCTCTTGTGTGAGTACTTTCATCCAAATTGATCTGTGTTAGATGTTTAGTGAAGGATTCTGGAGTGATACCTGTTGTTGAGATAATAAATGGCACTACATGCACTTGATTTTGTTTCCAGATTATCTCTACTTCGATTGATAATTGTTGATATTTTTCTTTCTTTTCGATGTATTTTTTTATGACATTTTGATCTGAGGGTACAGCAATATCTATGAGGTAAGTAATTCGTTTTCTTTTGTCTTGAAATGTAATGTCTGGTTATTATTATTATTATTATTATTCCAACAGGAAAAAATCCCAATTACAGGAATAAACTAAATATATAATAACTAAGTAAAATAACAAAAAAGAGAAAGAATGTCAAATATTATTAACATTATAGTTATTACGAATTATTTTAATCAATAATGTATTTTCCTCCATTTTCAATAACTTTCTCCCATCTCATAATACCATTTTCATAAAAACTTTGCAGTTTGCTCGTAGAAAAACGTTTTTAAATAATTTCTAACTTCCTCGTCATTGGCAAATGTTATGTTTCGTAAAATGTTATCCATGGAATGGAATAGGCGAAATTCCGAGAGCGCGAGGTCTGGAGAATACGGTGGATGGGGCAAAACATCCCACTTTCAATTTCCTCCGGGCCTGCAGAGAAGTGCGCAGTCGAGCGTTGTTGTGATGGAAAACAACTTTCTTGCGATTTACAAGTCCTGGGCGCTTTTCCTCCATGGCTTGGCTCAATTTTTGTAGTTGTTCGCAGTAAATCTCCGAATTTATTGTTTCGTTCCTCGGGAGTAGATCAAAATAAATGATTCCTTTGATATCTCACCATACGGGCAACAGAACTTTCCTGGGGTGAAGCCCTGCCTTTGGTGTGGATTGAGAAGGTTCACCAGACTTTTCCCACGATCTCTTTCGACGTTGTAGTAAATGATCCACTTTTCATCTCCAGTAACCATATTTCTCAAAAAGGGATCGTTACGTTGACGAACCCTTAACATATCGCAGATATTGATGTGATTCATTAAATTGGATTCGCTGAGTTCGGAAGGTACCCAAACATCGAGTCTACTGACAAACCCAAGTTGTTTGTGGTGATTCTGTACACTAGAGTTTGACGTACCGATTTTTTCTGCAAGCTCACGTATGGTTTAACGAAGATTTGCCTCAACTAAGGCTCGTAAATGCTCGGACACGACTTCTTTAGGTCGGCCTACATTGGGGCGCCCGTGTGGAAAAAATCGCCAGGTCGAAATCTCTTGAACCACTTTTGATACGCTCGATATTGAAATAATATTTTTGTCGTACACAGAAGACAATTTGCAGCAAGTTTCAACGGCTCTTTTGCCGTTTTTTTTTTTTCAATAAAAAAGTATCACGTGCCTAAAATGGTCGGTTACACTCATTTTCAATTAAGCTCACACACAACAATAATAAAACAAGTTCACGAACATAACGGCAGTAAAAAACAGTTAAATATCAGAGTTAAATAGGGAGGAAGGCTATAAGGCTGTAGCTGTGCGCATGACTCATAGGCCGTGACGTAAGTGGTTAACTTCGGAAAACCGAACAAACTATTTGGACAACCTAATATATTCTACTAAAAAAAAATCTGATTCTATTGTAAACCAGTAACATAAATAACCGACGACCTGTATTCCACCGTTATTCAAGAATTCGATTATTGTTAATACAATTATTTTATATTTAATAAAGTGTCTAAGAACAACATTTATAACTAATCAGTTACATATTATAGATTTATTTGTTAACGATTGATATTACGTATTCATAAATACTTTATGGCGTGTTTAAAATGAATTCATTTAACAATCATGATAATAAAATGTTCTTGAAACCTTCTTCTGGTTATAATCTATCACTTATTAATATGAAATTATTGGTGTAAAACAAATTATTTTATAATTACTATATTTTATTATATGCGTCATTCATTACATCGTTACAGCTCGCACCCTTTGCGCTATTTTCCTATATTTACCCATTTTCCTTCTGTGTTCTGTTACATATTCATAGTTGAGTTGGTCAAGTAAAAAAGTGTGTAGTATTATATAATTGTTCTAATATCCGTTATTAATTATAAACTACTAATTATAAATGATTCATATTGTTGTTTGTTTTGTTGACAACAAATTAAATTATTTTATTGTGATCTAAATTGTTAATTAATGTCAATGAGAACCCGAGAACGTCTGGTTTGTATATTTCGTAGAAAAAAAATTCATCCAAAGAAATTTAATGTAAGTTTCTCAACTAACTCTCCATTTTCACAAAATTTGTTTGGTTAAATATTTAATTCGCTAGATACATATAATTTTAATCATGATGACTCAATTGTACCAAGGTTATTTCAATGTTGCTCTACCAATCTCTAGTAAAATGGTCCCGTCGATTGTCACAAATTATTTGATTTTGATTCAGGATCTATCGATTATCTTATTTAGCTTAATAATTTTTAGATTATTTAGCTTTGTTACCTTGTTCTTCTGACATTGACTAATTATTTTCTCTATTGCCTTACAATTGTGATGGAGATTGTAATTTATCTGTTATTATTAATTCTTCATGCTCTCTTTTTCTACAGGAACATTATTTAATGGTAAAATAAGAAGTTACATAAGTATGTTTTAAGGGGTTAAGAATTCTTTATGAGAAAAGCAACAAATGTAAACTGTAGAAAAAATATTTCGTTACTATAACGTTACATCCGAGTCATCTAGATAGAACGGTAAATAAACAAATTGTATAAAATCATGGTTTACTAAATATGTAAGTATTCTTTAAAGAGAGGTATAAAATGATTTTGCAAAGTAGGTGTATTAACACACATGTCCCAGTTTTCAAATAAAACTGCACTGAATGCACCGGAGTGAAAGCAGCCTGATAAAAACAGGTATGAATGCAGATTTTTCACTACAACTTTTACGTGGACCACTTTTTAAATGAAGTACTTAAAATATTAATGTAAAAGCGGAATGAAGTAAATGCTTCTCTTAAAAACATTATTTTAACATACTATTCTCATCATCATCATTAGGTCATCAGTCCTAAGACTGGTTGGACGCGAACCTCCAGCTTCTCCTATCTTGTGCTAACCTACGCATTTCGCTAATTGTGCTACAACCTACATCCCTTACTATTTGCGAACAGTAGTCTAATCTAGGCCTACCTCTGCCTTTCTTCACTCCTATTTCTGCCTCCAAAATATCGCGGACTATTCCCCCATGTCTCAGCAAGTGGCCTACCATTCTATCTCTTCTCTTCTTTAAGTTTTTCCACATACTTCTTTTCTCGCCGACTTTCTCCAATACTTCTTCGTTTCTAACCCTATCAGTCCATGGTATTTTCATCATTCTTCGGTAACACCACATCTCAAAAGCTTCTAATTTCTTCCTACTTGCTTCCCCTACCGTCCAGGTTTCGCAGCCGTATAGTGCCGTGCTCCATACATATGTTTTCAAAAATCTCTTCCTTGTTTCTAAGTTTATTACCCCCGAGCATAAAAGTGCTTTCTTTTTGTTAAAAGCTACTCGACCCTGCGCTATTCTTTGTTTTATATCTTTATCGCTTCTTCCATCCCAATTTATTTTACTTCCTAAATAAGTGAAGTCTTTAACTTCCTCCAATCTTTCATTATTAATTTGTACTTTCGTTTTTGCTCTGATCTCGCGCCCTCTGCACACTAACACTTTAGTTTTGTTTTTATTCACCCTCATTCCGTATTCCTCTGTCAACACTGCCTCCATTTCGTTCAATGCTGATTCTAGTTCCTCCTTACTAGATGCTAATACTGCTATATCATCCGCGAATCTCAGCATTTTTAGTTTCTGTTCCTGTACTTTAATCCCGAAATCCATTCTATCTTTTACCACATTAATCGCCTCTTCGATGTACAGATTAAAAATTAGTGGTGATAGCGTACATCCTTGTCTTACTCCTTTCCTAATACCTACTTCCCTTTTTTCCCTTCTACTTCTATAACAGCAGTTTGCTCTGTGTATAGATTGTGTACTACTCTCCTATCTCTATACTTCATTCCCGCGCTCTTTAGTATCTCGAACATTTTTTCCCATCTTACGTTATCAAAAGCTTTTTCTAAATCTACAAATCCTATATAAGCGTTCTTTCCTTTTTGTATTGTTTTCTCTAACATTACTCTTAGCGCCAGAATAGCTTCGCGAGTTCCCCTATTTCGCCTAAACCCGAATTGGTCTTCTCCTAGTATTTCCTCCGCTCTATTTTTCATCCTCTTCTGCACTATTCTGGTTAAGATTTTTGACGCGTGGGAAGTTAGGCTAATCGTTCTAAAGTTCTCGCATTTGTCGGCTCCTCTCTTTTTCGGTATAGTAACGATAATGTTCCTCTTATAATCCTCCGGCATCTCGCCCGTTTCGTATATGTATTTTACCAGTTCAAACATCCTATTTACTACTTTCTGTCCCGCACATTTCAAAATTTCCGCCTGTATTTTATCTACACCCGGCGGTCTATTATTATTTAGCCCCCTTAGTGCTATTTCAAATTCCTCTCTCAATATAGGTTTTCCTACATCTTCCCTATCGATGCTAGATTCTTCCTCTAATATCTCTTCTAAATCCTAACCCTCGTATAAATTTCCTAAGTACTGCTTCCATCTATCCGCTTTCTCCTCTCTTCCTATCAGTATGTCCCCCGACTGACTCCTAACGTTTCTACTTATTGTTCCTATATCCCTGAAGTTCCTCTTAATTATTTTGTAAGCCTCATCGGTCTTAACTACTTGCAACTTATCTTCTACTTCTTTGCATTTATCCTCTATCCATTGTTCTTTCGCTTTTCTACATTTTCTAATGATTTCCCACTTTATTGACTTATAAGTTTTCAGTCCTTCTTCGTCTCGTCTGTTTTTGTAGCCTCGTCTCTTTTGCATTAAGTTTAAGATTTCATCCGTTATCCAGGGCTTCCTAGCTTCCCTATTCTAAAGTAAGTATATTTAATCCCACTTCTGAACCATTTGAATTTTATGGACCGTAATTGATAAGTTAAATTCGATGGTAATATAAAATAAAAAAAAAACAAGTTACATATTGCACATGATCTTCACAATATTATTTATTTATATTGATATTCGTACCTTTTTAACTTGCTTTTATTCTTTCAGTAATATTCTACCAAGGTTGTAAGTTATTCGAGATTAAATTTATTGAGTAATTTATACACTAGCCGATAGTCAAAATAGTTGTTTGGAATTTTTCATTCAGCATGCGAGTCGGTCAACACAACCTTGGTATTATAAACACAAATTCCAAATTCAAAAATACACATCTAAATCATGTTAAATTCCTAACATATACTTGATCGTGACATGTTTCTGAACGGTATTCTTTATTCTAACTCATGATATTGAGATAAAAACATACACATAAAAATTGCCTTGACTAGGCAGTGGCACAAAACTGATATCAATACTTTGTGATATTTAATCATATGATGAAAACACCTAAACCGAGGAAAAAAGAATCAATCATTAATAATCAACTCAGAAATAAAAATACATCAAATATATATTCAAAGAAAGGTAATTCACGGAAGAGTTAAAGAAAAACAAGATGAAAAAAACACCTAGACAAAAAAGATCACAGAAAATATAAGATTAATAAAAGTTTAATAAAATATTAGATAAAATATTAGATTAATAAGACGAAAAAAGCTACATGGGAAACCACCATGTAGCTTTCCACATTCGCACCAGAAATGATAAATGCATGGGAGAAATGGCCAAAAAGAGAACTCTGTGAATTATTAAACGACATATTAAAAAGGAAAGAAATACCCAAGACTGGAACACATATATAATTATGCCAATGTTTACAGGAATATCACTAACGAGTATGCCTACTTAAGTTTTTACCAAGATAACAGGAAAAAGATTAAGTGAAAATGGGAGACAACTATGAAAGAATCTTAACACAACTTCAAGAAAGGAAGAAATGTCCCAGCCCCTATATTTATTCTCAGACAAACAGTAGAAAAATTACTACTAAAGCTACAGCTACTAGAAAGGAAATACGTTTATGTTTTATAGACTTAAAAAAAGCTTTTGACAGAATAAGAAGACTGATATCTGGAATTGTATGAGACAAGGAGGAGTTGACAGAAATATGATAGCAATCATCCAAGACTATATAAGAATAATAGAAATAAAATAAGAATTTACAACCAAGAATCCTCAGAATTCGAGACAAGAGTGGGATTGAAGCAAAGGCTGTATATTAAGCTCGCTACTAAAAAAAAGAAAAGTGTAAAAACCTGACGGTAGGAAAATGTAAAATGTGACACTATGATAACTACTATTTGCCGATGAAATAGTTTTGGTAGCTAAAACAGCAGAAAAACTGCAACAAAATCTAGAAATATACCAACAAAAGTGGAATAAAATGAATATGGAAATAAAAATCGAAAATAAATATAAAACTGTCATAAAACGACAAGAACTAGGACAGGTTATAAATTACAATTATTTATATATTTATAGTACAATCAAAAGAATCGAGAAAAATAGACACGGAAATACACCAAAAAACTTGGAAACGCTGGACGGCTGTACAATTCCCTAAAAACTACGTTCCTAAGATAGAAAGAAATACCAAAGGAAATAAAAACACAAATATATCAGAAAACTTGAGATATTTGAATCGATACAGGTACAAGCAATTCAGTACAAGTCAGATTAACTTTGCCATTATGTTTGACTATCAACATGTATTATACAAATGTATTATTAGATAAATTATTATAACTGGGAAACGTGAAATTATTGCTAACCGCAATTACACAATTAGAATTAATTGTGTTACCGCAGAAGCATGGGATGAGTTCATTTTACATGTATAAAAAGAGAAACAACGCATATGGGAGCCGAGATACTGATCGACTCAATTATTATAACTCATGAAAATAGTGACAGTGACTGCTACTCTAAGAGTGATTTATCATTACTTTTAATACTTAACTGACGGTAAACTAAAAAATGTATAAAACAATTTAAAGACGTTTTTATAACAGTTTTGGCTTTGTTTTGTTATATTTTAACATTTGACGGCCACCCACATGATACACCCATGATCAGTGGCGGTGGGCTATAAGGTGCACTGGTGTGCGCGCACTACCGACAATTTGGCATTAATAATTTTATTTAGTAATTAACGGATGCATTCTTAATTTATCGCCTTTCCGCATCCCTAGCGTTAATACCATCTAAATATTATATGGCCGATTTACGCCCGTGGATCGTGCTTCCGTGCAATATGAAAAAGCGAACGCGTATTGTTACTGCTTGCCCCTCCACAATTAGGAAAAGTAGTGGGCGAATTCTATAGATATTATGTGCAGAGTTTAAGAGCGCACGAAATTGAGAGAGGTTAGAATCGGTTAGTTTGTGAATTGTTTTCGTACATCGCTTGTCTCGTAAGCTGTCTTATCGCTTACGTTTTATAAATATAAACTCGGGTTTTCGGTTAGAATCTAGTTTGGAATAATGAATTCTATTCAAAACTTATTAAAAACTCCATTCTCTAGCTTGAGTTTGGAGGAAAAAGTGCAAATTAAAACTCTAGGTAGGCCCACTCCACAAATTAATTTAAAATTAGCCGTGAAAGGAAAAAATAAACAATTTGTAAGAACATTTAATAATGACTTATTTAAAAAACATTTGTGGTTAAGTGGATGCGATGTATTGAACGCAGTGTTTTGTTTTCCGTGTGTTTTGTTTGGCGGGGAAACACCTTGGACCAAAACTGGAGTAACGGATTTAAATCACATAAACGAGAAAATAAAAAAACATGCAAATTCTGCTGGACACATGAATAATGTTTTGAATTTAGCCATGCTAGGCACTGCAAATATTGCGACAATGCTCGATTCTGCTCATCGACGAGCAGTGGCAGCACACAATGAAGCGGTTTCAAAAAACAGGTATGTTTTAAACATTATTATTAACTGTATTCGTTTTTGTGGAAAATTTTAACTAGTCCTAAGAAGACACGATGAATCGGAAAGATCATCCAATCCAGGCATTTTTCGTAGGTTGATTGATTTCAGTGCCGAATTAGACGAGGCTATGAAGTATCATTTACAAAACGCGGCGGCTTTTAAAGGAACTTCTAATACTATACAAAACGAGCTACTTCAGTGCATGCTTGAAGTTTGTCACGATGAAATAACCATTGAAATTAAAAAATCCATTTTTGTTGCTATAATAGCAGACGAAACTACAGACGTTTCTACAATTTTTCAGTTGGCTTTAATATATCGTTACATGGTGGGTGGAAAGCCTGCAGAAAGATTCTGGAGTTTCTTAAAACCAGTAGGACATGATGCAAAGTCATTGGCGGAGTGTTTAAAAAGTGAACTAGACTACCATGTTAAAAATGACCCACATAAATTGATTGCTCAAACATATGATGGAGCTGCCGTTATGAGTGGATCATCGAATGGAGTTCAAGCCAGGATTAAGATGAGTTATCCAACTGCCCAATACGTGCATTGTTATGCGCATCAATTAAATTTTATTATGGCAAATGCGGCTTCTGCTAATCGGAACGTACGAGTATTCTTTGCAAATTTGGGAGGGTTTTGCTCATTTTTCTCTAATTCCGCACAATGTACCGCAGTTCTTGATGAAGTAGTAGGAACTCGATTACCCCGATCAGCACCTACAAGATGGAATTTCAATTCTAGAATAGTAAATACTGTGTTTGAAAACAAAGAAGAATTTCTGGAGTGTAGAATTGATTGAGATGAAAAAAAGTCACATACAACATCCACCTACTATTGATAAAGCCAGTGGATTGAAAAGAACTTTAAGGGATAACGATTACAAAAAAGAGAAACTGATCCAGTTTATGTAAAAACATCTATAGATGGTTTTATTAGAGAAATTTCTGCAATACGAAATAGCACCGAAACTGCCACAAGCACTGAAGATGAACCAAATAAAATACAACCAATAAAAAGGAGACGAATAGACACTTCTACAGAAGACAAAAATAGAGAACTAAAGGAAGTGTGTGACATTATAATATGTTAAGCTAAGGAGAGATTTAATTTTACTGGACACTTGGTAGCATCCAATTTATTTCTCCCAGAAAAATTTTCGGAATATGTTAAAAAATTTCCCGAAAATTACTTAAAACAAACAGTCGAATCTTACCCGTTTTTGGACATAAATAAATTACGTACCGAGTTGTCCTTAATTTATCAAAGAATTGAGTTTAGAAATTTAAGCGGAGCTCTATCACTAAATACATTTATTAATTCCAATAAGCTAGAGTCAACTTTTGAAGAAAGTGCTAAATTATTGAAAATTATCATTACAGTACCTGTTTGTCAGCAGAAGCCGAAAGGTGTTTCTGGACTTTAAGACGAATAAAGACATTTTTGCGCAACACCATGTGCCAGGAAAGACTGTCGGCTTTGGCTATGCTCTCCATTGAAAAAGACTTTATTACAAATATCGAAAGTTTTAACAATAAAGTAATTGAAAAATTTGCACAGTGTAAAAATCGCAGAATTGAGCTCATTTACAAAGAAAATTAGGTAAGTTTTCAAATTAATAAAGTTAATAAGAATATCCTTAATATGAGATAAATATTTATCTCATATTAAATATAACATATAAATATTTATCTCATATTAGGGATATTCTTATTATTCTTATGATTATCATTATTTTTATGTATGGTGCACCCCCAATCTCAGGATCACGCACCGCCACTGCCCATGATACAGCGTCTTCCGCACAGTTCGTGAGTCACTTCAGTTTATTTTGGCGCCGTACTATAGATCAACGTTGTACGCCTCACAACAAATCCTCGTTTGCGATGGAATATTTAGACGGAATCACTTCGACACTAAATAATAGCATGTTTAACGAAATTTATATTTACAAAGCGTGTTTACATATCTGGTACACGAGCCATTCGGCTGTATAAACAGATTAAATAAAATGCCTTGGATGAAATAAAGAACTCCTTAATGCCGAGCGACCGCAGACAAATATTTAAAGAATACGTTACATTATTCACGAGGTAAAGGTAGGCGGCCGCGGCCTGTATTTATATACAAAGTGGAATTCATGTATGTAATTTATTCGCTTAACAATAGGGACCAAAGCTGTTGATGCGTGGAAACAATCGATAATATTACTGTCCACTATAATGACAGTCCACTATATTCGTTTTCGTGGATTTTAGACCTTGAAAATGTTGGTCAAATTAATTGTTTGGATTCGTTTAAAAATGATTCACACAAAATATAAAATTTTCAATATTTCACTATATTTTCATAATTTAAATATTCCCTTAATTTTTTTTTTTTTATTTCGAAATGGGCAAATACTGATAATAGTGTTATTCGTAACGTATTTTTCCAAAAGAAATCAAAATAAACTAGACGCAAAAAGTACGGGATTTGTAGGTGATCTTCAAAGGCTTCTGTAACTTCGAGAAAAATAGTCGCAGAACAATTTTAAAAAAGGCAAATCGAAGCTCCACGTATCTAGTTTTCATATCTTGAGTTCTTGGCGATAGCAAGGATAAAGAGTGCTTATGCCTTGACCGGGAATCGGACCCGGCTCTCCCAATTTCCGGTTGGTTGCTCTGACCGCTGAGCTATCGAGGCACACTCATTACCATTGCTAATGCGCCAGTTTAATGCGTCACTACAAATTCAAAAATGTTTTACCATGAGCAATTTTTGAGTAATCATAAGAAAACCATGGGGAAGAAAATTACAAATTTTTGCTTGCCCTTCAAAAGATCCACGTACTTCAATAAATTGTTTTCAGTGATTTCATCATAAAGCCTTTTTAGATGATTTCATACCCGTCAAGAAAATTTTTCGACTAAATCAAAGGCAAAGGCCGGTCAGCCTGTTTATTCAGCTTTAATTTGCTATTTTAACGAACTCTATATGACCATTTGTAACCGAGATATCGGTGGTCGAATGAAAAATTACGCTGTTGTCTTTGATCATCGATATCTCAGGAACTAATAATCTTACAGCAAATCGAAGGATGGTTTTGAAATCCTTATTATATACCCCTTATTGTAAGTTATGTCGCCCCCTGAGCGCCGCCCGTGTGTCAAGGAGATACTGACACAAGCAGGACCACGACGGCAAGGGCAACGCGGACTAACAGGAGGAGTCAGGGGATATACGAAACGGAACAGTCACAAAGTGGTGCCCGATTGATGTTCGTGGTCTGATGGCTATTTTTAGCATTGTGTGTACATATACATATATAATATCTACCCTCTACCCGTATTAAACGTATATGTTGAATTGAAGCCACCGTGTGTCTTTTAGTATATGTCCTTTTTGAGCACAAATATTTTTTACCTTCGCTATTAATTTGAAAAATATACAAAAAATTACTTTTTCTGACTTTTTAAAAAATCTACCACCACTTTGCACAGATTTTGAGGAAAAGATTAATGTTGCCAGTTTTTTTCTTTTAGCTTTTTATCCTCTCAATAGCCCTGCAAATTTTCAAATTGATCCATCGAACCGTTTTTCCCCGAATGATCAAAATTTTGAAAATAATTAAAGGAATTATTACTTTGAAACATCATTTAATGATTAGCAAAATGGGAAAAAATGTTCTTTACTTCGTTTACAATTTCGCTTTCAATACTAATCAAATTTCAAAAAATTTTGGGGAAAAAATTAAAAATGTGATTTTTTTTTATTTCTGACTGAATTTTCGAAATTTTTGTTCCCTAAATTTTTTCGAGTAGTGTAGTTCCTTCCAATAATTTGGCAGAATAATCCTACTGCAATTTGTACACGATTTTATTGAGCCAATTTTGTATCCAGAATACAAAAAACGGCCATCAATAAATCTGGCGTTAAGAATATTTATCCTCGAAATTTATGCAAAAAAAACTCGTATTTTTAATTACCAAATTAAAAACCAACAGTTGATATAATATGTCTATGTTAATAAGTGCTCGGTTTCAGCAACAGGATATACGGTGGTTAAGTGTAAGGTCAGTGTCCAGGTGTGCTCCAGTAGTACCTATTATTAAATAAGTTAGCCGAACAAAGAAAACGTTGCGCAAATGATACATTTGGAAAAAAGTCGCTCGCTAGAACGGCGTTAGTTTTTGACGCAGATGTCCCAGGAAATAATTATACAATTTATCAGATTTATGGGGTTCGTAAGAAATGAATCACATCCCGAGTGTATTTTAGATTCTGACGAATCAACTGGACCGAGCAGTGTAACTGAAACAACACAGTATATTATATAAGGCAGAGAGAATGCCGAGGCGAGAAATGTACCGGGTTAGCAAATTTCGATATTTTCGTAGGAAATCTCGTTAACTATAGATCTGTATGGTATGGTATGGAAAAATGATTGTATGGAATGGTATCTCTTCGTTTTAAAGGTGTCAAAATTCGGTTTTTTTAGGCATCGTCCACCTCTTCTGCTGGACACAATTTTATTTAAATTAAAATATAAAATTTTAACTTAAATATGTTTAGTTTTATGTTTTAACATTTCTAGAGCCAGACCTTTCTCTAAAGCCACGGGCTGCGAAGGGAAAGGTTACACATAGAGACGAGGACAAACATACTCATATAAGGGAGATGTGTCACAAACTGTTGGGACGCGAATCTAAGCACCTCGGACAACAGAACGAGTTATGCTATCGCAGACACCCCCAAAGAAGAATGCGATAAGTCGTCGTATTATCTGAATGCGCAATTTTTTAAAATACGATTTTTCCTACATATATTTCCTATGCGTGCGAATATCTTAAGAAATTATTCATGATAAATATTCGTATACGATACCTAATTTATTAAAAATATATTTTTATAGCTTCAAAAAGTCGTGAAAATACGAGTGCAGTGTTATTTAAAATAATAAAGCTGGTATTACTTTAGAGAAAAATGAGTGAGGTGTTGCCGAATAGGAAAGTAATATATCCCAAAGTTATTTTTTGACAAAAAAAATAATGGTGCAGTTTCTTCGCGCTTTTTTTTTCATCACGAGCAACAGTGTACATTTCTTAAATTTAAAATGTTATGCTATATTTGAAGCCATGTGAAATCTTAACAAATACATCGAGTGTGAACACATCAGTTTCATTACCTTCAACACTTTTGTTAATTACCACCTTTCTTTCCATTGTTCCACTAACATAAGCAGTATATTATTAATAAGATAATTGTCTAGAGAATAACGCTGCATTTACAAGAATTTGCTATCGTAATTGATTTTCTTCCGCGCATTGTGTGTTTATATACTGAAAGCATCGAAAATACCGTAATAATGTACCACATGTGAAGGTAGAATATTTTTAACCCCTTATTTAAAAGCCGCCACGGGAATATTACAATGGGCCCCCGCATTGTATGCTTTATTGTAGTCTGCGGAATTTGGAACTTTCTAGAACGATACTAGCCGCAATGCATGAATACTCGTATATCGTTTCTATATGAACATTTATGAAATTAAATGTTAAAACGGATGCTTCAATGCACAGCTTAGACAAAGTTGGTTGGGAAAAGTTTATCTTGTTTAGTAAAGAAAAAAGGACGGAATTTCGCAAATAGGCCGAAGGGTAAACGGCGACTTTCAAAAGAATGTAAAAAAATAGAAACTGACAAATCCACCGAGGGAACCAATATACACTAAACACAAAAATTAAGGGATGTAAAAAATTCAAAATTTTTGAGTGATTTTCAAAGAGCTGTAACTTGAAGAAAAATAGTCGCAGAGAAATTAAAAAAAGAAAATTGAAGTTTTTAGTTTTCAGATCTTGATTTCAAAATTTTTTATCATAGGCAGTTTTTGACTAATCATAAGAAAACTATCGGAAAAAAATCCAAATTTTTGCTTGCCTTTCAAAAGGTCCACGGACTTCAATAAATTTTTTTCGGTGATTTCATCATAAAGCCTTTTTAGATAATTTTATCCTTTTTAATTTGAGCAGTCTAAAAGCTCTGTACGATAATTTTTCGCTGAGTGATCGTCGTTCAAAGCAAAAATCAGTTTTGACTCAAAATATCATCAGAGTTGCCAAAAATATGTCGATTGAAATTGAATGAATAAAAAATCGTCATGTATCTATTACAATTCAACCATGTTTCTCCTTAGGAGGCAACAAAAAAGAAAAAACCTTTAATGGAAAATATTTTACCACATTTCCCATTCATAAATTAAATTATTTTCATTGCTTGCAAATCTTTAAAACATTTTTTAAATTAATTTATTATATATTTGAACCGCTTATTTTCAAAAGGTGACATGTCCAAATTTTTCGAAATTCGTATTTTAGCCATATTGTAAATTGGCCCTTCTCATATCAATGTATGAAATGTGGTGGCCATATCTAAAATATAGAAGGCAGTAGAAAATAAAACAAATTCCGTTTATTTTCAAAAGTTGACATGTCCCAATACTAGCGGGACTATTTCTAGTGCCTAGTGGCCCATAAATTAAAAAAAAATATTCGATCACGAGAGTGCATATGCAAAAAGATACCAAAGCATAAAAAAACACATTCTCTTGGTATACCTTCGTTCTACATGTTCGAATACAAAGAAGATTTGGTCACAACACGCAATTTTATCGATGGCCTCACTACGAACATTTCTAAAAGCCATCGAAAAATTTCCTAACGAATCTGTCAATTCGAACACCATCGATGAGAAAACGATTGCTGACATAAAAAAAGTTGGTTGTAATGTATATCATCGATAAATTCCTTGTATTTTACTAGAATATTTTGCCATGGAAGACGAAACGAGTGGAGCAGACGACTCAAAGATTTCATTAGATAGATAACGCATATCATTTTCTGTTTTATTTATTTATTTTTTTTTTTAATCAACAGACATTTTCTAGCGATCGATTTTTGTTTTGTATTTTACCTAGGTACTTATATATAGATACCAACTATGTAATAAAAATAATATTTTCACTCGGTTGACTTTTCTTAATGAGACAATAATAATAACATAATGACCATGTAATGAAAATGATATTCTATGGTAAAGGTTAAGGTCAAATATTGCCCTAATTGGCATTTAACTTCCATTTAGTTTCAAAACATGACATGTCCAAGTTGTATTTATGATGTTGTGAATCAACAGGTAGGGAAGAAAAATTCAAAAAAGTTTTTTGCTTGCTTTTCAAGGGGGCTAATACTTATCAGCAATATTACATTCAGTATGTTCAAAAAATATATATATGAGGACTAATTAATTTAGAAGATTTATTTAATGAAAGCTCTTAGAGGAGCTTAATTAACTTGGAAGATTTATTTTCCTCTATCCTGTGAGAAGCTCTTAGAGGATATTTTTGAGAAATGTCAGCTGACCTATTACAATTTTACGTTTGGAAAGAAAAAGAGGTAACAATGGAATATCGAAAGTTGTTTGGTAATATCTTAGGAGGCAATAAATGCGGGGAATCCCTTATTACGCTCCTTGTACGTATTAATACATCGTAACCAGTGGCGGCTCGTGGTGATTTGTCATGGGTGGGCAACAACTAACTATTAGTAGGTTATATAGTGCAAAATAATGAAGTAAAATATAGTAAAAAAACCCTCTTAAATTTTATCTTCATAAGTTAATGTATGAAATTCACGTTATAACAAAAAGTTAACAATATCAGTATTAGTACTTACTATTTCTCTTACGTTCACCATCGTATAAATTCTAAATAAATACAATACTAAACAAACACAAATGTAAAGTACCAACTTCCACAGACAGACCGCCGCACTAATTTATTGTAATTATTGTTAAAGAACCGTTAAAATTTTGAAAATCCTAACCTACAGAGTACAGACCTCGCTGAGATAAACAACGTTCTACAGCGTCTCCGAAAATTGAACTCGTAAATACGGAGATCGGACTGATCGGAGATTCTCGATTGCTTTCCCGCTTTGCCGAAGGCTTCTTCAGCAGGGTGGTCTAGCCCACCCGTGTCACAGCTTACTCGAGACTCGAGTAAGCTGTGCCCGTGTTTCAAATTGGTTCATGTAGTTTACACGTGTATAATTATGTTTTTATGTCTTCAAATCAACCAAATCATTCGTAATTCTATTAATTAATTAATTCTATTCATGTGTTTACTGTTTATTTAATTTTATATTCCAGATTTCCATGTTTCTATATTATTGTGAAATAATTTAAACTTTCAAGGCATGTTGAAAGTATACCTATGTCAATAATATCAATATTAATTTTAAAACAAATCATGGTAGACATTTATTTACTTGTATTTATTTATTAAAGTAATAAATATAATTTTTTATTTGTGCGCTGTCTCGTATGTACAAAGCCAGAAAGGCAAAAGGCGTGGCTGCCTACCCTGCCCGGCACCCACCACGCTAGGCATAACCACGATAACTATTAGTTCCACGGTTAGAAGAGTGAATTGCTGCACTTACTTGCACTGCAATTTTCCACCACGGTTGCGCTGTTAGTATTAGTATATATAATCAGAACTTTTCATTGTATAATTGTTGGTATGTAATATATATATATATATATATATATATATATATATATATATATATATATATATATATATATATATATATAATGTATTTAATTAATTACATATTACATAATTATATATTCACTAATTTATTTAATCTCCATTTAGTTTCAAAATAACATGTCCAAGTTGGTTTTCATGGTCTTGTGAATCAACAGGTGAGGTAGAAAAACTCAAAAAATAGTAAGCTAATAAGTATGGCAATGTTTGCAATTTAATAAAGACTTAAATTCCAGACTTAATTGACATTATGTTCCTCCCAAAAATTTTCAATTTGTGGACATGTCATCTTTTGAAAGTAAACGTTTCATTTATTGGCGTGATTTCACATCTCCAAAAAATTACTTCTATCCGTTGTTCTTTTATTTAAATTAAATTGAATGTAAAAAGTGTTTCCGAAAACAACACCTTTGGACTATACAAAAACCTTTAACTCGTTTTAGAACAGTTTCTTTATGTTTACAAAGAATTGGTAGCTATTTACCCTACCGATAAAACGGTTCGAGTTCCCAAACTAATTAATTATCCACCGCACTAAATCAATAATTGTCAGATTTCTTCCGTCTCATTCTACCCTATACTCATACTCTATTCGCGGCTATAATAGTGTATAAAAGCGTAACTTTTTTCGTTATAATTAACCCAATCATTATTTCAAGGCACAGCCCAAGAACCTGATAGAGGATATCCTATTTTTATACGTTCGCTGGAGCTTAGTACGCGGATTTCGTCGATACGGAAAAATATGTTTACAGTTACAGCTTTCCACGCTAACGTTATTTCTGGCAAACAGAAATATTGATTTATGTGGAAGCTCGGAATGAAGAATTGCCGCGAATAAATATTTCGCTCGGCCGATAATAACAATTAATAAACACGCCGTATTAATGATACAAATCATAATGTTTAATCTAGGCTGACATTCGCTCCGACGTGGAAAATGGAATGTTATATTACACTGAGAGAACTGTTTCGTTGGTAATAAACTGTTTCCTTACTGAAATGGGATGTTATATTACACTGAGACAACAGTTTCGTTTGTAGTACACACAATTTATTTCTTCATAGGAATGAAACATACAATAGCTTATGTCGACGCAAAATACATAGAAAATCATGTCTATCAGTCGCATGGCGTTTTATATATGTACAATGTTGAATATATCTTTTAACAATTTATTATTTGAAACAATATTAACCCACGGACTTTAAAACATTTTTTTCGGTGATATCATCATAAAGCTTCTTTAGATAATTTTATCTTCTTTAATTTGAGCGGTCTAAAAGCCTTGTACGATGATTTTTCGCTAAGTTATTACTATTAAATTAAAGACTTTTAAATCGCTGTTTGTGATCGCTGTTCTAGTTTCAAGATCTGAAAACTAGAAACCTGAAGCTTCATTTTGCTTTTTTTTAATTGCTCTACGACTATTTTTCTCCAAGTTACATAAATTTGAAAATCGCCTAAAAAATTAGGATTTTTTTACATCCCTCAATTTTTGTGCCTAGTGTATTATATATGAAATCACCTAAATGTATTTCAACAATTGAATCACATTTTCAAATGTTCCTTTCTAAAGAAAATTGTAGTTGTAGAAAAAATAATTATGCACTACACTAAGGTAATTTTTTGAAAATGTGAGTCTCTAAATCGACGTACATTACACCGAAAATCATATGAATCAACCTCATGAGTTTAATCGATTTTTTTTTCTGAGAAAGGTTTTTATTTGAAAAAAATGTGACAGGAATTTTGATGAATATAATAATGAATAAAAGTCTCTAAATCAGCGCAAAATACGTCATGTTTACCCTCGACGAGAATACGTTTCTCGTCATTACGCATGTTTACCCCTAAATTGAATAGAATTTTTTTACGAAACATTATTTTCCAAACAGTGTTTGTGGAAAAAATTGTATGAACAATAAGTGAATTTTGTTAAAAATATGAGAGCTTCAAAATCGACGAAAACTCAGAAAATTACGTAAATCGGCCTCCTGAATTTGGAAAAATATAAATCAACGCTAATTACACCGAAAAATGCATAAATCGAAATCCCAAATTGAGTCCAATTTCTTCAGTTGTATTTACAGCAGAATGCTTTTGCGAAAAAAATTGATTGTCAAAAAGTTTTATTAAAAACATAATTTTCTAAATCGACGCAAATTACATCAGGCATCACGTAACCCAAATAAATATACATCAAGTAATACACAAGATCATGAAATAGCTAACTTGTTTTGTCTTGAGAAAACATTTTTTGGTGGAAAGAGGAATTTTGTTGAAAACATGAAAGTTTTGAAGTTGTCTCAAATAACATCGAAAAACACGTAAATCGGTTCTCCGAATACGATCCTGATCCCTGTTTAAATAGCAAACTGTCGACTTTGTTCTAAAGCCAGAAAAGCTTTTCCGAAATCCAGATTCAACATTATTTGAATTCTCTGAAATTTACTTAAATATTTTTTGTATAACTTACATTAACAGAGTGATATTAATACATTTTTAATGTAGTTTATTATTTTATATATTATTGTACACGCAAAAAATATCTGTCGTATTTTTGTCATATAACATAAGACAAAAAACGTTTATGCAAATAGTCCCTTCAAATTAGGAAAATTAAGGGAAATTTTTCCTATAGCTAAGCGACCTATACAGAAAGTTGTGTTGGAGTTGTGTCAACATATTTTTCACCTAGCGCATGATAAAAAAGGGTTGTTTTTTAGATATAAACATATATATTTTTTGAGCTGTTTTTCGATTTTAAGCCAAAACTATGCATTGTAGAGAAACATATCAAGAGATCAAAGTTGTAGATATAAAAATTTACGACACATTTTGTTCTTTTGTTTTTTTTAAAGTCGCACGGTTTTGCCACTAGAGGGCGAACCCCGTTTTATTTTTTTGTAATACTCTTGTTGCGAATGAAAAAAACACTCTGGCGCATTATTTTTAATTTATAGGCAAAACTATGTATTTTTTGTAAAAAAAATGTAAGACAATTTGTAAGTTTTTTGCTCTCCAACTTTTTATGTTATTGAATTTTTCTGAAAAATGCATAGTTTTGTCTGTAAATCAAAAATAATGCTCTAGAGTATTTTTTTTCATTTGCACAAGCGTATTACAAAAAAAAAAAGAAAACTGTTTTCGCCCCCTAGTGGCAAAACCGTGCGACATTAAAAAAAAAACAGAAGAACAAAATGTGTCCAAAATTTTGATATCTACAATTTTGATCTCTTGATATTTTTCTCTACAATGCATAGTTTTGGCTTAAAATCGAAAAACAGCTCAAAAATACTTCAGCGCACTCTGGCGGCGCAACCAAGCAGAATTTCGAAAATATAAAAAGAACAAAAATTGTGGAAAATCGCAAAATCTACAATATCAAATCAGGTCATGTTTTCGCAAAAATGCAGTTTTTCAGAAAAACTCGAAAAAACGGCCAAAAACGCGTATATATATATATATATATATATATATATATATATATATATATATATATATATATATATATATATATATATGTCTAGATCTAAAAAACAACCCTTTTTTATCATGCGCTACGTGAAAAATATGTTGACACAATCCTAAAACAACTTTCTGTATAGGTCGCTTAGCTGTAGGAAAAATTTCCCAAAATCAGTGATTTTTTGTCTAATTTGAAGGGACTAAAAAGTTTAACATCTCACCTGGGTTCTAATACCACTAAATTTGTTTACACACATGCGTTTTTGAAACAGGTGTTTCCATTTGTATTCTTTTTCCTCAAACAAATTATTTTCTCCTAAATCGCCTTCAGAATCACTAAATATTGCAATATGTTGAATACAAATATATGAGAAACGACACCTAACCTATATATCAGACGTTCTTTATCATATTATCTTGCCAAACAAACTTAAGACAATCGACAGATTTAGAGCATAGCCTACTATAACCAAATTACGAAAACCAAAGTAGGAATGTCATGTTGAACAATGCCAATGGGCATTGGTGCAATAGGGGCAAAAATAGTTAAAAATCCATCTGTACTTTAATTTGCTCCACATATCGACCATTCAAATTTAAATTTGTGTCGTTATAAACAGATCATTCTGTATGTCGAGCGTATATCACATATCACTCCTATATTATGTGGAATTAAAACAATTGCAGAGAAATGGGTGAACGTAGAGCTGAAACGCATAGGCCTATCCAACGTATTTAATTGCATTTAATTTAAAATGATTATTTATGTCTAACAGAAGCTCCGCAATTGCTGTTAGTGGCATGGACCCTAATTGAAGACCAGGGACGTAATATTATATGTAATAAATACCAGGCCAATCAAGGCAATTTAACAAGCATTACACTCGTAACGACAACGAGCTGGCTGGTAGGCGGGAGACGCAGAAAGCAGGATCAAAATGAGACACATCGTTTATGTTGTCTGTATAAGTTTTCAAAAGACGCTATTTGCTTTGAAACAAGAGAATAGGGAGATCAAACAAACATCTAGAAGCGTGTGGAGTGGGAAGGCTCGTATAGACACTAATGGAGTATGTCGTTAAATGACATATGTGAGAGAAACGTCTATTAAAAAAAGGAATTTCCTCGTGGCGAAGGCATTTCGATGGCCGAGGAAGGAAACGTAATAACGACCTTTTATTAAGTTCTCTCTTGGATTAAATTGAATTGATTGGTGCTCCACGTGACTTGCAAATACCAGCAAACTTGCACTTTACAACTCCACTTAAGTTTAAAACGTTATTTTCTTTGCAAAGAGCATATGAGACTTGAGCACATCTGACAATTAAGGTTGGGAAAAATGAAAATAAATTTAGCAGCAAACATGCGGTTCGTATTATTATTAAAATTGTAATAAACCAGCCGATTACATCTTTAATGAGGATATCCATAACATATAGAATAGAACTTGTACTTGTCTTGCCCAATAGGTCTCTGATAAAAATATAAATATTGAAAAATTATACGATTTTCTGATAAATATATGAATATTCTCTAAGAATATTGAAAGTGAAAGAATATTGGTTTAAAATTTTAGTTCTTGAGTTAAGAATTGTAAAACATCAACCAAAATAATCGAATAATACGAATGATAACTCCTAAATACAAGTAGTTATCACGAAAAATATGTGTAATAAATTCGTGTCTGTGTAAATTTATCACAAATTGTATTATCTGCAAACTCTCTAAGAAATCTTAAATAAGATTAGAATATACAAAAGAGAATTATAAATCTAAATTTACAAATACAAAATATAAAAATATGGAATAACTATGGATTAAGTTTATTATATATTTCATCGTTTTATGTTTCTTATGAAGTCAAAAAAAAGTTTTTAGTTTAAAATTAAAATTTACTAAAAGGAAATGGCTAAATATTTTACACTAGACAGATTGTTAAAAATAATACTATGTATGATTTACGGGTTTCAGGATAGTTTCTGGTCCAGAGACCTAAAACTTACAATGTAAGGTAATTTCTAAAAAATAAGAAAACTCATGTCCCCTATGACTGAACGCCACTGGGTCAGGTGAATAAATTTTTAGGTTCAAGGCGAATACAGCTAGCGCAGTTGACATCAATATTCCGTGTCCTATCTGCTATTGCTTTACGATAATTTTTTTGCATGTGAAAAACAGTTACTTTCGTTAATTTTAAGTCATATTTTGATAGTAATTACCCAGTTACAGTAGCCAAATTAGAACGAACTACATACTTCAGTTATTTTCACAGCATTAATATTTTTGTGAATAGAAAAACCCACTTCCTAACAAATTTTAGAGCACACGCTTGAGACTGGTAGTTTCTTATTTCTGGCATCTTTAAAACTGGTTAAGGGCACGTATCTTAGACCTTGCTGCACCGTTTTCATCTGAGATTAATTCAATCCATGTTATAACTGTGTTACCTACTATGACTAGATAAACGAATAACATTAACCACACAGATTACATCAACCTAAGATTAAAACTAGCCTTGGCAATTTTATTGAAAATTCCCATCGTGCAGCTATTATTATTTTCATTACATAAACCGTAAGCTAACAGTGTATTATCTGTGTACTCTGGGTGAATAAAATATGCCATTTTTATATTGCTAAATTTGAGTCGAACACAAGTTATTTCACAGACAAACCAAAATCGGTTTATATTTGGCAACTCGGGATGAGCCACTGGGAGTATACCACCCCACACGACATAGAAAATGTATGTCAAAAAAAAACAGGCGGTGAACTAAATTTCCCATTATGAACGTCCAATGACCTACAATGACCTACTCACTGATGTGATGTTGGGTATGTTACTATGAATGTTACCATTAACATAGACAAGACGAGAGGCAGAAGGATATCGAGTACAACTTTTTGTTGCTTCGAGGGGCGCTTTGGTTTTTTTTTTATGTTTAGTATGAGGTATGTATATAAAGGTATGCCAGAAACTATCCAGAAACCCTATACGAGTATAAACGAGAGTAAACAATATCCTGAAATTGAGTCAACATTTAACTAACATTAAAGGTTATCAGTAAAAGCAAAGTAGTTTGCTTTTCAGTTTATTATAAACCAGAAAAAATATATAAGACAAGATGTCAATAAATAAAAAAGATAAAACTTGACACATTTCAAAAACGATAAAATAATTTACATACCACTAAAAATTTAAACTCCTTAAATTACATTTAATCAGCTTAAATTACAACTTTTTTATTCCAACATATGTATCTCCATCGAACGTCAATGGGTTTATCCTAATAGTCAAACTAATAAATCCGACAATCAACCAATTCTGGTGCGCTAATCACCAAACACGTGAAAATTAAAGTACAATGGGTTACGGTTGAATACACTTAGTTAATAATTAGTAACAAATAGTTACAAACTAGAATGAATAAATTTTATAATTATTAAAACTAATAAAAAGAATGTTGTGTAATGTTCAGTTAACTAAAACCATCCTAAATTACCTGGTTTTACGATATGTCTACGTTTAACAGGTATGGTAAATAATACTAGTAATACGCGTCGTACAAGGCAAGGTGTTCTTATAAATACGAGGGTGGATCAAATATAAACGAGCCTTTTTAAATTTCGCGCCGGATAGTTGTTCAAGGTGAATACGGGCATTAGGAGCTTGAACTGGGGATATTAGGTGGCACGGAAACGACGCGTCGTATTGATGTGTTTGTTTAATTAGTAGCAATCACAATGAGTAAGAAGAAGATATATAGCAGCGTTGCGCAACGAATTATTATTATGTTTCTTACACGTGAAAACGTGAAACCAGCTGAAATTCTGCGCAGATTGCAAGCACAGTTCGGAAATGAAACGCTTTCATGGTCACGTGTAAAAGTTTGGTGCAAAGAATTTAACGGAGGGCGTAATCGTGTCGAAAACGTAAATGATCCTCGTCGTCCGCGCACCAGCTTGTCGCCGGTTAACATTGCACGCGTTAGAAACTGTATTGAGGGGAACCGCCATGCCACGGTGCTTCAGATACCTATTGAACTTGGCATCGGCTATAGGAGTGTCCACACAATCATAACGAAAGACTTGGGATTCCGAAAAATTTCAGTTCGCTGGGTCCCAAAGTTGCTGAGTGGATATCAAAAAGCTGCTCGAATTCGCGTCTGTCAGACGCTTCTCACTCGACTTAGAGATGAAGGTGAAGATTTTTTGCGCAAAATTGTAACCTGCGATGAGACGTGGGTACACTATTACACTCCAACATCAAAACGAGCAAGCATGGAGTGGCGACGCAAAGATTAATCAAACCCAGTGAAGCCGAAAACACGTCTTACTGCAGGAAAAGTTTTAGCCACGGTTTTCTGGGACTGGAGAGAGGTGCTGTTGGTCGATTTTTTGCATGAGCGAAAAACCATTAACGCAGCCTACTACTGTAACCTTCTCAATCTGGTAAAACTTGCTTATCGCCGAAAAAGGAGGACGCACCCCATTCGTGACGTGTTACTCTTGCACGATAACGCTAGGCCTCATACCGCAGCTTTAACGCAGGCCAAAGTCGGTGAAATTCACTGGACTCAGCTGGAACACCCTCCATATAGCCCAGACTTGTCCCCTTGTGCTTTCCACATGTTTGAGCCTCTCAAAGAGTCACTAGGAGACGAGCGACTTCAGACCGATGAATGAGGTAGAAGCGTTTGTGCGCACCTGGTTAGACACCGGCCCTGCTTCTTTTTATGAAAACGGGATGAAAAAACTACAAATCCATTCGGAAAAATGTATAGAAAAACAAGGGGGATATGTAGAAAAATAGAGAAATCTGTGTTTTTGTGAAACTTTTCAAAATAAATGTTTGATGAACAAAGGCTGGTTTATATTTGATCCACCCTCGTATATAACTTGACAAGAATTTTTGTTGACTTTAGTTTCTATCGCCAAAAAGAATACTGCACCAGATAAAGCAGTTTCAAACGCGCAAAATTCCTATCGAAATTCCAAATAAGTAATTAGATATATGCGAATTAATTACTGCAGTTTGCTGACCGGAATTTCTTGCACCGCAAAATTGAGAACGCAGCTCTGGTCAGCAACAGTTTAAGGTCGCGATATTAATTGCGAAAGATAGCCGTTTGAATGATTTTAATCGCGTACTTAAACGGTTAATGGTCGAAAACCGTTGTAATTCCACTTCCAGTTATCAGGTCGCCGATGGTTCGTGGGCAATTATTGAAAATCCGTCAGAATAAAGAAATAGCTACAAAATCATATAACTGCATCTACGTTGGCGTAATTCGTTTTGATAATAATTTGTAAGTACTTCAATTGATGTAGGTACAGTGAAAGAACATTTTATTTATATAAAAAAAAAACAAATATTTTAGTGACCCGTATTTTTAATAATATAGTATTAGAAAAACATCAATTTTGTCTGGCCACCATAATTCCATTCCTACAAGAAAATGACATTGATTGATTAAAATTGCCATGACAGTCGCCCGATCAAGAACGCAGAAACTGAGTAGGAGGGTATCAAGAATAGCCTAGATTCCGCGGCTACGGACGTTTTAGGACACGTGAGAAGGGAAGCTAGGAAGCCCTGGATAACGGACGAAATCTTAAACTTAATACAAAAGAGACGAGGCTACAAAAACAGACGAGACGAGGAAGGACTGAAAACTTATAAGTCAATAAAGTGGGAAATCATTAGAAAGTGTAGAAAAGCGTAAGAACAATGGATAGAGGATAAATGCAAAGAAATAGAAGATAAGCTCCAAGTAGGTAAAACCGATGAGGCTTATAAAATAATTAAGAGGAACTCCAGGGATATAGGACCAATAAGTAGAAACGTTAGGAGTCAATCGGGGGACATACTGATCGGAAGAGAGGAGAAACTAAATAGGATGTTTGAACTGGTAAAATACATATATGAAACGGGCGAGATGCCGGAGGATTATAAGAGGAACATTATCGTTACTATACCGAAAAAGAGAGGAGCCGACAAATGCGAGAACTTTAGAACGATTAGCCTAACTTCCCACACGTCAAAAATCTTAACCAGAACAGTGCAGAAGAGGATGAAAAATAGAGCGGAGGAAATACTAGGAGAAGACCAATTCGGGTTTAGGCGAAATAGGGGAACTCGCGAAGCTATTCTGGCGCTAAGAGTAATGTTAGAGAAAACAATAGAAAAAGGAAAGAACGCTTATATAGGATTTGTAGATTTAGAAAAAGCTTTTGATAATGTAAGATGGGAAAAAATGTTCGAGATACTAAAGAGCGCGGGAATGAAGGAAGGAAAGATAGGAGAGTAGTACACAATCTACACAAAGAGCAAACTGCTATTATAGAAGTAGAAGGTGAAAGAAGGGAAGTAGGTATTAGGAAAGGAGTAAGACAAGGATGTACGCTATCACCACTAATTTTTAATCTGTACATTGAAGAGGCGATTAATGTCGTAAAAGATAGAGTGGATTTCGGGATTAAAGTATAGGGACAGAAACTAAAAATGCTGAGATTCGCGGATGATATAGCAGTATTAGCATCTAGTAAAGAGGAATTGCAATCAGCGTTGAACGAAATGGAGGCAGTGTTGACAGAGGAATACGGAATGTGGGTGAATAAAAACCAAAGTGCAGAGGGCGCGAGAGCAGAGCAAAAACGAAAGTACAAATTAATAATGAAAGTTTGGAGGAAGTAAAAGACTTCACTTATTTAGGAAGTAAATAAATTGGGATGGAAGAAGCGATAAAGATATAAAACAAAGAATAGCGCAGGGTCGTGTAGCTTTTAACAAAAAGAAAGCACTTTTATGCTCGGGGGTAATAAACTTAGAAACAAGGAAGAGATTTTTGAAAACGTATGTATGGAGCACGGCACTATACGGTTGCGAAACCTGGACGGTAGGGGAAGCAAGTAGGAAGAAATTAGAAGCTTTTGAGATGTGGTGTTACCGAAGAATGATGAAAATACCGTGGACTGATAGGGTTAGAAACGAAGAAGTATTAGAGAAAGTCGGCGAGAAAAGAGGTATGTGGAAAAACATAAAAAAGAGAAGAGATAGAATGGTAGGCCACTTGCTGAGACATGGGGGAATAGTCCGCGATATTTTGGAGGCAGAAACAGGAGTGAAGAAAAGCAGAGGTAGGCCTAGATTAGACTACTGTTCGCAAATAGTAAGGGATGTAGGTTGTAACACAATTAGCGAAATGCGTAGGTTAGCACAAGATAGGAGAAGCTGGAGGTTAGCGTCCAACCAGTCTTAGGACTGATGACCTCATGATGATGAGTCGCCGGATGCTAAATCCATTGAAAATATTTGGAACTTACTGATATTACTCTATAATAGTGCTATCAAATTTAGAATATACATAGCTCTATAATATGGTATCCTCAATCTCAGATGCGCATAGGCAATCTACAAAAAATTCTGCGAAAATCTTTTAAATATTGCGCGTTTAAATTAGATGGGGCAATAATATTTCCAGCTGCATAAAATTGCAAAGCGGAACGAACAATGTTAATATTATTCCTTTGACGTCGGATGGTCGTGGCTAGATAAAGTAAATGGGTGTATTTGTGTAGTGAATAATTTATAAAAAAAAAAAAGGATAATGGAACATCACAACATAGTTTTCAAGAAAAATTAACATCTTATCAGGCCGCTCAATGCCATCGGTATATGTTTAAATTGAAGGTAAAAACTTTTCTAGGCACTTATAAGAACAAAAACAGGAATTACACGTTTCACGACGCGCGTATCGCCAACCAAGTTGGGCATCATCGGGAGGTCATTAAGTTTTAATCGCCTCTTGTTCTTGTTGCTGCATCGAAGGTTCCAGCCTCTTCCCACAATTATTTAATATTTTATTATGTATCAGTACGTTACAATAAACATTATTTTTAATCAATAATTTATTTTTCAAAAGTGATCATCGCCGCGTAGTTACTAAACTGTAAAAACAAATTATTCCACCATTTTTCTTTTTACGTTATGAATAGATTAATTTTATTATTGAGATTCAGGCTAAACTTATGTGTAATTTTAAAATCACTAAAAACAAAAGAATCTTTTGTATACTGTAATTTATTTTATAAATCTAATATGAATATCGACAGTTTGTACATAATTAAGGGATTTAACAACGATTAACATTTTACTGATTTATAGTGGCTAATTAATAGTCAATTTCGAAAGAATTCGAAATTGACGAAAAACGAAAAATTTTAAATAATCCGTATGAATGTATCCATTTTGTTTTTATAATACTTTAATATTCGAGATATTTATCTGTCTAGTCCGCTGTATACAGCCAACAGTGACTCTTCATATTTATGATATTTATTATCGCTTTTTATGTGAAAGGTCAGTATAAGATGTACTCTCGTAGATTGTTTTGTACATGTTTTTATATACACAGATTATTATCCATATGTATTGGATTATAGAACATAGTGATACTGTTGATGTTTTGTATTTGTTTTATTTATTTAAATATGTACAAATAACATTAACAAAATTATAGGCTTACATACTTAATTTTTATTTTTAACGTCACTTGTTTTAACCTTCAGTCGGGCGCAGCCGATCTGTGAGATCCGGCGGTCCCTTTTTTCTTTGCCCTTTCGTGTGTATTACGAATATCAACTCGAACTCCCTCATAGCTTCCTAGCTCCAAACCATTCTTCTCGATATGGTATCGATTTTTTTTTTAGTGCATTCCCTGACCTTGTATGGGCCGGCCGGATCTGTCAGATGCATTGCGCCCGATTACGTCATTATTTTCATTTTTATATTTTGTTAGATTTCTTTTATTATTGAAACTCTACACTTACTTATTCTGGCTGTTTTATTCACAATTAACACATTTGGGTGTTAACTTAGTGGTTTATACTAAATATCGTTATCAACAATGTACGTTTATTTTTGTTTGGAAGATGCTTAAATGATGAAAAGGATTTATGATTCTTTACACTTAAAATAGGCAGTTACTCATAACCTTTCTTTTTAATTCACGTCCAATATTTTTTTATAACTTTGACTTTTACATGAAAAAATAGGAGGTTTGTTTTCTGTATCCAAAATATTGTTCAATACTAATTTATGTGTGTATTTTGTCCTTAAAACAGAAAAACACTTGTCAATAGCTGGTTCTCCTATAAAAATATTCCAAATTTATGGTTTTACATGAAATGAGTTCCTTTATGTAAATTCAATTACTGCGATTAAAAACTAGGGTGAAATATTTATTACTGTATTGTATTAATTAAAGTAAGCGTTTAATGAGTCTCCACCTCATTAAAATCTAAATTGTCTAAGATTTGATATGGAATCTCTCAGATGCATTGCGCCCGAATATGTTTGGATTCAAACTGCGCCCGACAGAAGGTTAATAACGAGGGAAAAGCAACACTTTTGATTATCACTATACAGTGTGTAACATAATGTCTGACAGTCAATATCTTCGTTACTTGAAAATGTTAAACACAAACCAATAACTATTTTAATGTGCAAAAACAACCTTGCTGATTTTTAACTTACTTTGTGTCAGCTCTTAAGAAACTACCCCCAATATGTTTTCTAAATTGCACTCTCCTTATTTTTGTAATGAAAATGAATCCCCCATTTCATTTTGAACACCAAAAATACTTGATTCTCCATAGAAAAAAAAATTTTAATTTAGTTTTCTCCACAAGATTACATAAACTATTTGTTCAAAAAAACACAAAAATTCCAATGAAAGTACTGAAAATTCTGTAAAATATAACTATTTCAAAAATAAAACCCGCCACAGGTAGGATTCGACATCTGCCCCGGATCGGAACCGAACGACATACAGCTGTTTCGAACTTATTATTTCTCACCAGTGCCGTACACGGTACGCCGATCCAGGACAAATGCCGAATGAACTCTATGGGGTATACATCTTTATCGATACGATCTCTGTCAGTAACATATAAGGAATAGTTGTTTCCTAGAGCGATTATGTAATAGCTTTGCTATTCGGGAACTACTTTGATAACCGCTTGGCGGTTTGGTGGTTCCTTTCTCGATTTCCGACTTATAGAATTACGGTATAGAACAGGCCTGTACAGGTATAAAACATGTCTGTACCGGTTTAAAACAGGTATGTAAAAGTCTGAAACAGGTCTTAAAACTATAAAACAGATTACCATACCTGTTTTAAACCAGTACAGACCTGTTTTATACCTGCGCTGAGTTCTTGGGATCAGCAATGACCGCATGCCATCCGCATCGAGGTTGAGCTGATAGCGGCCCGAAAGTTTGCTCATAGCCGCTTTGCTATACTACTTACAAGATGGATGGATTGGTAGTAAGAGTCCGATTAATTAGCCTACAAAGTCACCAGACCTTACTCCATTATATTGCTTCTGTGTGGGGTTACCTCGAGGATTTTCTTATCAAACTCGGTCCTTGAATTTGAACGGGCTGATAGACAGAATTCTTGAGGCTTGTGTGGACCCTTATGATTTCGTTTAAGTTCTCAGTAAGGGTTTTTGATATAATTTAAAGTAATTTTCAAATAACGACGATATTGACTATAAGGCTCACTCGACTGCTCGTCAAAAATAGGAAAAAGTGTGAGACTCTCTAGGTATGCGTAGAAGAAAGAGTAAGGCGGCATTCGGAAGGAAAAGGATGCACTCTGCAAAGGCCTCAATTCGACTGAGTGATGACCAGGATATTTACTGCGCACCTCGTGGGCGGACCGATATCACAGTTTTGAGACTCATTCCTATTCTTGATGAGCTGTACATTTTGGGACGCGTTGTGTATTCATATGAGAATTAGACAAATACATATTGTAGTAATACGTAATAATAATTAATAAAATGTCAATAGATGCTATGGATTATTATAATTTGAATTTATTTTTATTTCGTTTACTGACAAGAACTACAGTTCGATTATTTCTTATGAACTTTTCTTGTCGATAATTACCCACTAGAACGGTATATAAAATTCATCGAGTTATTTACTCGATGAAGAAGAACAAAGTGCTCATTTCACCGGATAACAATGTTATCATTACAGCTTTCTTTTAGCAATAAACGGCCGTATTAAGAACATGAAATTATACTTTTTCCATGTAGCCTCGACCGGCTCTCACGTGTAGAAAGCGAGATACCCTCCCTACCTTGCAAAATAAAATTATCGACGACTATATAAATTGCGATCGCGTTCGATATTAAATTACCCAGCAATTCAATTTTTTAACGGCATTCTTGGCATTCCTGATAAATCGGTTGCCATGGGGTAGCCCGTCAACGATGTTAATTAAACTAATGGACTTTCCAGCGGAGCGTTATTGCTCCATTTTCGCAAATGGGGCATTAGCGCCGTTGCGAAGAGTAACGAATACATTGCTGTTGAAATTATTATTTCAGCCTCTGGTCTTCATGTGCGTCATAGTTCAGGGTTTTTACACGGAATGGCACTGATAAGGGTTCTATAAGAGAAGTATACTTCTGTTATAAATTAGATAAAAATATATGTTTTTCCATGACTAGCTGTGGATACGTCTAGTTTCGAACACAATACAGTGTTATTCAATAACATTTTTGCCTCGGGAGCTGCAACTTTTGCGTC
Source organism: Rosalia funebris (assembly GCA_037954035.1). Taxonomy (NCBI): domain Eukaryota; kingdom Metazoa; phylum Arthropoda; class Insecta; order Coleoptera; family Cerambycidae; genus Rosalia; species Rosalia funebris. The sequence goes on along the minus strand of JAZFAV010000011.1, from coordinate 10,111,667 downwards.
CATTGTTAATATAGGGTGTCTCAGTTGTGACTATAAAACATTTGTTGGCAACTATTTTGTTGTTCGCCATTTATGTTCTGTCAAAAATGGGGCATCAATATTTAAATACAATTCGACTTCAATTTCGAAGAACTATAGTCCAATTACTCCAGCATTCTAAAATGCACACCAATCCATATTTCTCTGTGGATGGGCTTATTTTTCGTGACATGTGGATTATCAGCATCCCAACGTAACAGAATGCGGATTTTCAGTACCCCAAATTCGACAATGTTGTTGGTTGATGTATCCGTCAAAATTGCAAGACTGAACAAAATTTTGTTGCAAAAATCAGCATCACCTCCTTTCTCCTTCTAACACCCAATTAACAAAAGTACGACGTTGTAGATGATCTATAACTTTAGATTGTGATGTCAACTAAGTTTTGTATGCTAACAGACGTCAATCTTTCTTTAAAATCGATGCGTGGTGGCTCTTGATTGATTGTAATTGTTGTGCACGACGTCGAATTGATGCGTTTGGATATTTCCGTACACTTACCCTCACTGCAGAAATATTTTCATCTGACCGATCACGACGAGGACGTTTTGTCTAGTCTGTATACGGACGTTGTGTATAACCCGTCTCTTCAAATTTCTTGATTAAGTTACGAACTGTTAACTCTGTAGGCGCTCCATTTTGTCCTAATTTTGTGCCATTTTTTCTTAATGCATCTGTAAATTATCGCTCACCTTCATAAAACAGTTATACACAAACTATTCGTTGTTAAATTGTTAATCGCTGCATGTTGACGTCGTATGGTTTGTAGACGACAGTCGTTAAATATTGACGCCTTATCTTTGACAGAACACAAATGGCGCGCAATTCAAATCCTATAGTTCCAACTGAGACACCCTATGCAATAAGAAAACAATTTATTTGTTAATGACGTGTATATTAATTACGTTTACGGTAAATAAATGCTGATTTTGAATATTCAAAACAAATATAAATTTCTCTTAAGGAAATAATATATTAGCAAACATTAATCAATGCAAACCCATTAAATATGATTTAATATTCTTGTTTATCGGATGAGAAACACATTTGCTATGTTACCCTCAAAATAGAGCTATTAGTTAATATTTCATATCAAGTAGTAATGCCTAAATGGATTTGTTTATGTGAAACAAATGCTATATTTAGGAGATTTATAAAATATTTTTCCTACGGTTGCTTAGAAAATAAGGAATAGCACACTAAAAACGCAACTGTAAAACGGCATTTTACGCACGCTGTGCGCAAAACACCGTGGAGTAGTGATAGCGTTTTTTCTTAGCATCCTGGCGACCCACGTCATGGTAGATGGCGCTCTAGCACTGTGGCGGAAGGCTACATAGATGAATCAATTCAAGAAAAAGTCAAAATGTCCAATAACATTGTAAATTCGTTAAACTCCGTAGATTTAGAGGTACATGTTGATGTTCTACCACAAAATGAAATGCCATCTTCTTCAAAAACAAACAATAACACATATCTATTGTAAAAAATTAGATCATCAGCACAAATAAATGCCAGGAATTCATTTAGAAAATTGCAGTCATTTTACTATTAATTACAGCTTCAAATAGATATTGTTTGCAACAAGATTATTATTGCCTATTATTAAAAAAATTATCATTAGCTGTTAATAATGATGTTTATTGCTAATACTAATAATAGTAAGTAAATGTTTATTAAAATTAAATAACCGTTGCTTTATTATGTCAAAAAATCATCGTTTTGAAAGTAAAACTTAATTATTGTACTATATTTCTTTTCCAAAATTATATTACCACATAATGTAATACTGTTTTTTTTTTTTGTTCATAATTGTATTAAAATTGTTAAGTACACCTGTAACCGATAATATTACCTACTACAAAAGCAAGTATGTAAGTACGAGTACACATTACCCCAAATATACACCTGACAAATTTAAAAGCATACAACAACATACAGGTCAGGTAATCTATACGATGTACAAATTAAAAATATATTGCGCCTAAATTTGGAATCATTCATGGTAACATTCATTAAATACGCTACAATTCAAACGCGTTTTCTTATCAGAAATAAACTGTTCGCTCAGTATATAACGCACCGATCACTAATGCAAACAAATTGAACGAACCATGCAATGCAAACAAACTGAATAGGATTTTGTATTACGTCGCCCGGCCATTTTATGGCGCGTATTACGAAAGCTACGCTGATAACCCGGCGAAAACGGCGAGCGCATTATTAGTTTGTAAAACTATACTTTATTAAACTTATTTTCAAATGTAACGTACGATCTGAAACTTCTTTCTTACCTAAGTTAAATCTTTATCTAGCCGCACAAATTAATATCATATTTTTAAAAGTTATTTTAACGATGAAAACTATTTTCAAAAATAGGTCTACATTTTCACCCTATTTAATGATAATGATGATAAAAAGTAAATTGAAAATGTTTAAGTAACACAAAATATACCCCAAAAAATACGTTAAGTTGTTTCAGGATCGCTGATAACGAGAATCCGCAGTAGAAAACTTATTGTCCTTCTCGTTCTCTAGATTTAAATCTCTTAGATTTTTTAGTTAGTTTAGAAATATCCAAATTTTCAAGATTTAAATATATGACAGTTGTTGAAAGCGCTTCTTAACATGCCAAAACAATTGCTTTATCGAAACAATAGTCGTTTATTTATTTCTTTTGGTTACTGTTTATTTTTGCACTATTTGACTAATTCACTGCAATGTAATTCAACATTTTTTTGGTATTAACGAAATATTTTCGATATTGAGAGAATTTATAAAATATATATTTTTTATAAATTCTCTCAATGTAAAAAATCTCCCAAACCATTTTTATACAAAATAATTCAACTTCACTAATTAAACTATCTGCATCGCCGAACCACAGCTTACTCAATTATTGAGTAAGCTGTGGCCGAACACTGACTTACTCTATTATATTTATATATCTGTTAGGATCAATATCAATAACGTATCAGGAATACGTAATATTCATAATATAAAACATAATAGTTAATATTTAACATAATAATGATGTTAAATGATATCAACATTACCTATCTGCTATTATCACCGAGCTATGCTATTATATGTAATGTAAAAATAAACTTGATCTAAAAACCCGAAGCGTGGAAATCGATGTGGCAAAGGACAAGTTATCTCGCAAGCCGCAAATCCAATAATTGCTTTAAAAAGCAAAAAGTAAACCATTTATTTGTTTATATAGTCGTCACAATTCCGAGAATACTTTGATTTTGTTCAGAATTAAATCTAAACAAGGCATACAATATACACTAGATACTAGAATACACTAAATGATTTTAAATTCGATAAAATATCATTTCCTGAGTCATTTAGATTTTCAGAAAAATTTTGACATTCGTATTATTAACCATTAACCATTTTCGAAATTCTATATATATTCTATTTGTACCGGTTGTCATTCAGACGATAAAAATGTTCCGCCATTGAATAAAATACATACCAAGTCTTCATAAATTAACATCCAATGTATGATAGCAATCTTCAAAGAGATAAAAGCGTTTTTCTTTTTAAATAGAACACCTTGTATACTACTGCCAAATGCACGATTACATAGGCTACACTGGTTAACATAGGGGTTCCTAATACGCAGTCTGGATGGTTTTCCAGCTATTTGATAAAAACCTTCAATAGAACTAGAGTTATTGATATACACTGCCAATGAAGATTTCTAGAGAAGCAATGCAGAATTTCATCCATTCAATGCTCATGGATGTGCAGAAATTATCAAAAATTGTGGGTATGCTAATTTGTTTCATAAATGGAGAAAACTTTGTGGTTCTGCATTTGGCCCTTCTATTAGAAATTATTTTAGCATGTTTGTTAATTTTTTGTCACAAATTATGCTAATGATATCCAGAACGAATATGTAAATTCATGTCCCACGCACGTTCGGACGTGCTATAGTTGTTTCTTTTTCATTTTCTCAATAAACGTTAGAATCCTTATATAGGGTATCTCAGTTGAAACTGTAGGATTTGAATTGCGCGCCATTTATGTTCTGTCAAAGATAGGGCGTCAACTGTCATCTATAAACCATGCGACGTCAACATACCGCGATTAACAGCTCAACAACGAATAGTTTGTGTATAACTGTTTTATGAATGTGGGCGATCATTTACAGTTGCATAAAGAAAAATTAGGACAAAATGAAGCGCCTACACAGAGTTAACAGTTCATAACTTAATTAAGAAATTTGAAGAGAGGGGTTCCGATATTGATGAGGCAAGATCAATACGTCCTGGTCGGTCAGATGAAAATATTGCTGCAGTGAGAGAAAGCGTACGGAAAAATCCAAACACATTAATTTCTCATGGACAATAACTGAATATGTCAAGAAACAACTGAATCTGTTAAAGATCTGTATCTGTCAGCATACATTCAGTTGATACAACAATTAAAAGTTACAAATCATTTCCAACGTCGTACATTTGTTAATTGGGTGTTAGAAAAGAAATAGGGTGATGCTGATTTTGCAACAAAATTTTGTTCAGCGATGAAGCACATTTTCATCTTGACGGATACATACGTCAGCAAACAAAATTGTCGAATTTGGGGTGCTGCAAATCCACATGCTGCTCATGAAAATGAAATGCATCCACAGAGATGCACAGTTTGGTGCGCATTTTGGAGTGGTGGAATGATTGGAGTATACGCTTCTTTCATATCATCAACATATCACAGGTATGTTGATGTCGTATAGTTTGTAGACGACAGTCATTAAATATTAACGTCATATCTTTGACAACACAAATGGCGCCTAATTCAAATCCTGTAATTCCAACTGAGACACCTATAGATGCTTAACTTTTGTCGAACATTGTATACAATTTACAGTTGTAGTAAAGCTTGTAGTAGATCTTCACCTGAAGAATATAGGACTGGACAATATACTGATATAAACAGCACTTTATTTTTTACAGATTATAAATACGACACATATTCGGACATGCTATAGTAGTATTTCTTTTCATTTGCTCAATAATCGTTAGAACTCTTGTAGTTGCTTAACTTTTGCCCAACACTGTATGTACTGCAAATATTTTGTAGAGCTTTACCTGATGAATATCTACAATCTACTGACGTAACAGCACTTTCTTTTTTGACAGATTATAAATAACTTTTATAAAGCAATTGAACCAATCAATCATGAAAGTATTTTCTTCCCTTACAATTAACTAAAGGGTGGTCCAACCATAATGCACGATGTTAATTGTAAGTCACACCTTAACGTCAAGTTTTTTTCCCAACTTAATTTGACATTTCTTTGTTTCAGTGTTTGACAAATTCACCCATGGAGAGGTACACAATTGAGCAGCGCGTTAAGATTGTTGAAGCCTTTTACGAAAATGGGCGTTCAAATCAAAATGCATTTCGTGCACTTCGTGACTTTTTTGGTCAGCATAATCGACCAAATGTGTCCACAATCGAGAGAATTGTGCGCAAATTTCAGCAAACCGGGTCTGTAGGAAATGTGAAAACACCTGTGCATGCTCGCCCAGTTCGTTCTGCGGAAAACATTGCTGTTGTTCGCGATAGTGTAGCAGAAGAGCCGTCAACCTCGACTCGTCGTCGTGCCCAACAATTGAACATCTCACGAACATCACTGATGCGAATTTTGAATAAAGATTTGAATTTACACGCTTACAAGGTTCAATTGACTCAAGAGCTGAAGCCTACTGACCATTTCAAGCGTCGTCAATACGCCGAATGGTTGGTTGAACAGACAGAAGTGAATGGTGACTTTACAAAGAAAATCATCTTCAGCGACGAGGCACACTTTCACCTCAGTGGATTCGTTAACAAGCAGAATTGCCGCATTTGGGCAAATGGGAATCCACGAGTGATTGTTGAAAAGCCGATGCATCCACAAAGAGTAACTGTTTAGTGCGGTTTATGGGCTGGCGGCGTCATCGGGCCGTACTTCTTCGGAAATGAGGTCGGCCAAGCAGTTACCGTGAATGGTGTTCGCTATCGCGAGATGATAACGGCCTTCTTGTGGCCATATGGACCTGGACGATATGTGGTTCCAACAGGATGGTGCCACTTGCCACACAGCCAACGAAACAATGGCACTTTTGCGCGAGAAATTCAATGGCCGTGTTATCTCACGTCGTGGCGATGTTAATTGGCCGCCACGATCATGTGATTTGACACCGTTGGACTTCTTTCTTTGGGGATATTTAAAAGAAAAAGTGTACGTCAATAAGCCAAGAACAATTCAAGAGCTAAAGGATGAGATAATTCGGCACATTAACGACATTGAACCTCAATTATGTCTCAGAGTCATTGAAAATATGGACCATCGGATAGAGGTATGCCGGCCGTGGCGAGCATTTGGCCGATATTTTGTTTCACACATAATTGTCATAGATCCTTCTATCATAATAAAAAAATATTAAGATAATTCTCTGAAAACTTTTTGTTTTATTTACAATTAACATCGTGCGTTTTGGTTGGACCACCTTTTATAATAAGTATAATTCAATTCGGGTTGATTTGTGTTCCCGAAAAGTTTAAGATAATCGGGATACAAGGTTATCACATCACAATTATTGCTATCGCTGTTATACTCGTAGCATGTAATAGCGGCAATAACCTACCTCAAGTAGACGTATCAAATATTAAAACATGGCCGATACAAAATCCGGTGATTAAAAAACATACCACATAAATAAGACTTTAAGATTAAAATGACTTACTGTTAGTGAAACCGATAAAATGTCAAATACCACGCGGCATAAGCGAGGGTCAGATTATAAATCTCGACACTAACAATACCACCACAAAATAACACCCACGTTTGGCACTATTATAAACAAATACACGATTTTACTTTGATTATCAATATCAACGTTAAATAAGCCATTGGTAAAGGAGCCAGCCCAAGGCGTGGTATTACACTTCAAATATTTACCCAAAACTTCTAAAGCATTTTCTTAACATAAATTTACCACGCAAATACTATATGGAAATTAAAGGCTAATAATAATCCTATGATTTACCGGGCAAAAATTTAAATGGTAGAAAGATACGAATCGGTCGAATGTGAAAAGGCATCGGAGAAATTCCTCACACCTCCACATGGTTGACGCCTTCTTCGTCACCAAGTCGTAGTACGATTCGAAAAAAAAATTAAATACCTACACACGTAGTGTATAACATATTAAATGTTTCTTCTCCGATGTGTAGTTTTACTAGTTGCTCAGACACTATACTCAATATATTGTATTACATATTAGAGAATTAATCGTAATGAAAGCTACTTATTGACAATATTACACCGAGAAAAATAATTCTGTTTCCAGAGTTAATAAACTTCATCTTTAATAAAGAACAATAAAAGCGTTTCTCTGACACTTCACAGAAATAATTATTTGGTACATAATATAATTTTAACAACTTGTTTTTGTGTTAATTAGATTTAGCAAAAATACACTAGATATTTTGAATTATCTAGTGCATTTTTCAAAATACGTACACGTATATCATTTTGTGAATTAAATTTTTCATCTAATGAAACTGTGAAGTTTAATAATGATAATTTAATTTAGTTTGTGGTAATTTGAACGGTAAGACTATTATTACTACACAATTCTAAATAAAAAGAAATTTCTAAAGAAAAAAGTATTGAATTATTAATATTATTAAACAAACGGGGACCATTACAATATAAACTTTATTCTTTAAGTAACTGCACAAAAGATATTGCCCGTTAAAATTATTTATTTTTAATTATTACGAGGTAAATAAAATTAAGTCACTATGAAAACGACATGACGATCTCTGGGTCTCATTAAATATATGTTTTTTATTATTATTAATGTTGTTTAACTAGTTGTTTAACGATCACACTTAAAAATTAAACTGTCGAAAAAATGTCATATTGGAGTTATCCTTATGGTCGTGAAAATGACTCACATGGAGGTGATAATAAGCTTTAATCCCTGCTAGATTCTAGACTAGACGTAATTAATGATAAAATCGTTTCGTCTTCTGTCAAATATTAAATGAAAAATGTGGTCATCCTACATTAAGTAAGTTAATATGTTTGTTCTATTTAAAGTTATCATTTAAACGTCGATTACAATAATAAATACGTTTTTCCATCTTAAAAACCCTACTGAAGTTATCTGTATTTTTTAAGGAACATATTTTCTTACTGTAGTTAAAAAATACTATTTCAAGTTTCATCATAAAAAAAGGAGTACTCTCATAAAATAATAAAACTGTTTTTTCGATCCAACACTACGCCACTGCACTGAAATTTCTTAACTATTTCAAAAGGCTACAAAATCTACTTTAAAATTCACGTGTCATAATATTTTTGCATAATAATATTAATAAAGATAAATTGAGTTGAAACAGAAATTAATTAGAATGCAAATAATTATAACAACTGGAATTTTATAAACTGTAAATTTATGGTTCCCAAACATCTGTAAAAATAATTTTGTATTTCACTAGAATTGTTTAAAATGGATCAATTGGGAATAAATAATATACTGCAGGTATAATGGCGATATTTTCATTTTTCTTTTGGCCTTCATTTTTTTATTCCACTTTAGTATTTTCCGCTGATCAGCATTATCAGATTACCTACTCGATATATTTTTGTTTTTATTAAAAGCGTATTATAAACAAAAAAATAAGGTCGAGTTCTCTTCACTGTAATTTATGATGCTAATGGCAATTGTCTTATATGTAAATAAATAAGATCATTTTGATTATTATTTTCTTAATGTAAAGGAAAATGTTCATTTTTGTATTATTTTCAGAATCGAGTTTTAGTTGCATACATTCAGATGAAATTATTATAATTTTATCGTATGCATTGAAACCATTTAAACATGGTTTACGAAATACTGTGATTGTTTACATCATTACATCTATCAGTTATAAGCAGTTTGGTTGTTTGCAATTTCTGTGCAGTTAACTAATAATAAATTCTATAAGTGTTAATCTGTTTGATGAAGTATAAATACTAATTAACTTGAAACTGTTTTAGCCAATTCCTAAAATTTCCTATATAAAATTTTAATATCCTAATTTACAATTCCCATTACAATATAAGCACAAGTACCAAAATTTCTGCAAAACGAAATCATTTCTATCAGTGAAATTAATTTCAATGCTAAATTTCTTGGAGGAAAGAAAATCGGTGTGCAGTAATTAGACAGATTCATCAATACATAATTACTGTTGTAAATAATTAATCATTATCGACACCACATGACGCAATGAAGAGAAACAGAATTTTGTTGAGTAGGTATATACCAATTCCTTCGAAGAATGAGAAACAAATCTGCATTTACCTCATCTCATTATTAACTCTTTGGAATACTTTTTTCTGTTAACTATTGCTATTGTGAGCAAAGATGTTTTTAATTGGAAACTGCATATCAAACTTATTAATTAGGGTTTCTTCTCTCTATTTTTTTTTTATTTTACTATGATGCTGAGGATAATTTAATGTATCCTGTATTTTATGAAAAAAGTATAAAACTACCAAATCTATACCTCACCATTGACCTCTTCCCTTTTATTAGGCAATGGGTCAACCTTAGAGAGTCATCATGATCACTTACAATTACTCAGAGATCAACTTTCGAGAGTACTAAACAAAAAATATTTGTAAACACTCCCACTTAGGCAGAGGTCATTATAATCACAATATATTAGCATATTATGAATGAAAAAGCGAGTGTATGCTAAAAAAAAACGCACAAAAACAATTAGTCGTTGAAATTAAAACAAAAAGTATGAGTTTAAGTATGAGTTTAAGACGTAAAATGGAAAAATTATCGTTTGTATATCCTCTCAAATCTTGACAGCACAACAGTAACTCGACGCTAGTTATAAAAACATAAAGTAAATTAGGAATAAAGGCGGCGTGCACCCTTCCCGGCGGTCGCAGACGGGGCGCCCCTGTCTCGTCTACACATCTGGACCGCTTCGCAGCATCCAAAAGAGAGCGTAAACAACGAAATTAACTGGGAATAAGGTACGCAGGCAACTGGCGCACTTAAAACAACGGACAACCGGCATCGCCTGCCTCGCTACCGCTAAATTACGATCACTTACCGGATAGTACATTCCCTGAGGAGGAAGGAAAAAAGCGCCGGCACCCCACAGTTTGACTGATTTTAGGAAACAGTTCACTTAAAAAAACACTGCACAAGGCAAGTCGAATACGTTTTCAGTTATTGGCACGAGTTGGAATTTTTGTTGCGGCTTTTGTTTACGTTCACGGTATGTGTTTGTTGCTCGTTTTGGATACAGTATGAAGAACAACGCCCGATCAGGGTGCTCTGTCTCAACTACCCCGGCAACTTAGCTAAAGCTACGGACAGAGGCAGAGGGGCACATGCTCGTGTAGCCTCTGGGTACGGCGTGGTGGGGTCGATCAATGAACGGAGTGGGAACGCGCGCATCAAGAAGACCGCAGGCCGTCGACTAATTGGCCTGGGTTTATTTAAAACGCGTGCGGGCATCCTAAAATGTCGACATTCTCCCACGTTAGATTATGCCAGAGATGTCGCAGTTACAACAACCTAAAAGCCCTGTTTCCGCCCTTTATTTATTTATTTCATTTATTATTACACTGATCAACAGGTCATACCCAAAAAATATCTCGTTACATTCTTTTTGAAGTGAATACTTCTTTGGCGGCATTTGATATTTGACAAGAATGGAGAGTGAATTGGAAAAAATGTAACGTTTCCAGATTTCGTTACACGAGAGAGAAAAAAGATATAACGTAGAGAGAAGAAGAAAGAGAGCTATACATTTGGTATACCTAAAACACAGGCTTCGTTACAAGACAGAGTACACAGAAATATAACATAGAGAGAAAGAGAGCTATACATCATATATATCAGTTTAGGCTATCCGCGTCTCTCTATTGTCGCGCATGCGCGCGTTCAGACGCTATATATTAACAGCTGAAGCAGCACGCGTGTATACCGAATATTTATAATTGTGTTTTGTAATTATTTACGTTATTTACATCTGTGTTCTGTGATTATTTGATAATATCGTTGAACCGTTTAACTTGTTAAAATCTAGAAGATATAATATATTTCATTCACCGCTCCCTATTGGTTACAGCCACACAGGTGCAAATGCACTTGGAAGGGGCGAAGACAAAATCCCTTTGATTCTCGGGGGAGATTTCAATGTAAATTTCGGATCCAATGATTCTTTGACGTTGATTAACTTTCTTCGAGAAACATTCGGCCTGCTTATAAATAACAATCCCAAAGAATCAACAACAAAATCCGGAACAACAATAGATGCAATTTTTACACGTTATCTAGAAAATATCGAATCACGAACATATATTTCAGATTTTAGTATCACAAACCAATCATATCAGTATTACCAATTGAACCACCAGCCGATGATAGTGTAGATAATGAATAAACCGAATATTTTTACACAAATTTTATATTGTTATATTTCTTTTGAAATTATCCCTCTCCCTTTCTCTCTCTCTCTCTCTCTCTCTCTCTCTTTCAATCTCTCACTCTTAATCTCTCATTCTCTATTCTAAAGAAGTATTCACTTCTATCACGTGTACTGTGCTGCACATATTTTTTTTAATTGTACAAAGCTGCATTTGTTAAGTAGGTAGTGCCTACATTTAAGAGATCACTTTTTATCATATTAGCTGGTGTCTTTGCTGTGGTACTTAATACCTATTACATAATATACATTTATCCTTACACAACACATAATTTTACGACAATCAAAAAGACAACATGTTACAACAATAGAAAATAAAAAGAAATAGTCAATGACAGCAGTTCCAACCACTGCTTGAAAAGCCAACGACTTCTAAGCTTATAGAATAAAAGTATGAAAATTCAGATGATACCATTCGGATTATTTAATGTCTTGTAGACTTCGTTTGAATTTTAATAACGAAACGAAATAATATTGCAAATTGAAAGCTATGCCTTATTAGTAACAATAACACAGATATTTTTTCATATAGATACGAGGATAGTTCCCGAGTACCCGAATTGCTGTATAGATGGCGCTTGTTGTTTGAAAAGGATGATTATAATAGAAAGTACCAACGTTATAAAGCTTAAGTTTGACGACCCTATGCTGTTTAGTATTTGTTTAGCAGCCATCAGTAGTGAACGCTCTCGCTGAATTTGTAAAAATAGAAAAAATTGGTCATCGTTATGTGATACAATACTTTCGTTTGAAAGGCCTCAGTCAAACTGATATTAATGCCGAGCTAGATTCTACTCTGAGGGAGTCTGCTCCTTCGTTTACAATAGTAAAATATTCGATGGAACAGGTTAAACGAGGTCATACGAGCTGCCACCTCATTTGGTTGACTAAATGAGGTGAGCACGCCAGAAATGGTGAAGAAAATCCAGAAAATGATATTGGATGACCATCAACTGAAAGTGCACGAGCTAGTAGATATGGTAAGCATTTCAAAAAGTGCTGTACATCGCACATTGACAGAAAATTTCGACATGAAAGAGCAATGCGCAAAATGGGTGCTGCTATTACTCACAATGGAACAAAAACAGCGTCGTGAGGATGTTTCAATCAAAGTGTTTGACGAAGTCTCACAGGAATAAAGCCGAGTTTTTGCGTCCATTCATAACCACGGATGAAATATGGGTCGATTACTTCACAGCTGAAACGAAGGAACAATCAAAACAATAGACTGAAAGGGGAAAACCGGCTCCAAAGAAGGCGAAGACAGTTCCATCTGCAGGTAAGGTCACACATCCGTTATCGAGATGGCCAAAATCAATGAGTTAAACTTGGAATTACTTCCTGACGCACTCTATTCGCCAGATTTAGCCCCCTCGGGTTTTCTGTTTCCAAACTTGAAAAAATGGCTCGGTGGTAAAAGATTTGCCAACAATGAAGAGATAAGTTTGCGGTTGAGGGCTATTCTGAGGAGCTACGTCTGGTTCTTCTGAGACTACGCTCGTATAAATGCTACTTAACGTTCGGAATATTATTCCGGATTATAAAAACCATCTTATATTATCCTATAATATCCTGTTCTGAATATATTTTTTCAAAAATTAAAAATTCGATTCGAAAATTTCATTGTATATATAAGGTACTGAAAATATTAATGGTGGGTCAGAAACTAATCAATGTCATAAAATAATATCGATTTCTTTTTAAAAGATAAAAGAGGACTATAGGTAATTTCATTGAAAATAATATTGCATTTTTTTTTCGAGCATTCCAGAATATATTCGCACCTGTATAATCGATTGTAAATCAACTCCGTCTAAAATTAAATATAACAAGAAACACACCAAATTTATAATACAACATTAAATCGTAAAATACTAACATTTGAATTTATTGAAATTGGCTCTATTAGATAATAATGGAGGCGAAAATGTTCGATTCCTGTGCACATTCTTAAATCGTTCAGATTAACAGTTTGGGTCAGTTTACCTTCGTCCGCAACGTAAACAAAGACAGTCCGCCCATTAAAGAGAGTATGCTGCATAGGCGTTACACATAACCTCTCAAAATCTCAATTTAATTTTGGAGAATCGAACTTCGCGAGGATCTGCGAGACCCAACCACCCTGCATCCCCTTAATTAATCCCTTCCAGCGTTACGGCAAAATTTAATACATCGGAACGTGAGATAATTTTATTAAAACGACTGACGAGAGTGTCGCAGTATCTACCCCAGGCATAGCAAATAAATAAAACGTACAAAAGAAGGCAAGAAGATATTAGTACCTACGAGTAGGTTCTTTTATCTTGGCGCGTTCGTTGGAATTGATTTTATTTTACTTTTTTTTCTTGTCGGGAGATGAAAGAGGGTTTTGAAACGGAACCGTACGATGATGTTAGGGTGAACATTTTTCGCCACCGTATTGGGGTGTCTTTACCCTCCTACCCACGCGATATTCAATGTATCCGACTAAATTTATTTTCATAGGCGTAGGCAGAAGTTAGTGGAAGGGGTATTTTTGTGCGCATAAATACAGCAAAATATTTAACGATTAAAGGACTCCGTCGAACTTACAATGTTTCTAGCATCTATTCTGAATATGCCGAAAGTATATTAAATGTATTGTAAATAAACCAATAAACAAACAGATGATTAATGCAACATATTACATATAGGTATACAGAGTGTACAAATATACGGCATAATTATTCTTCACACGTAAGCGTCATCTAGGTTCAAATAATACAAATAAAAATTATTCGATAAAGCATTGCATTTCTACTCTCATATGCCGAGATATGAAAAAATATCTGAGTTAAATATGGTTGTATTGTTTACGATAATTGTTGAAGCTAATATCGTACATTTATATAAATATACTGTTGCACCATAATTCAACAATCTTAAGCAGTTTTGGATTAATTATTGATAACATTTGTTACATTTTAATATAATTTATATTTCGCTAGTAATCAGAACCTCAATTTTTTTAAAGGAGTGCATATGTATTTCATAATGTACACTCGTCATCATTAGGTCATCAGTCCTAAGACTGGTTGGACGCTAACCTCCAGCTTCTCCTATCTTGTGCTAACCTACGCATTTCGCTAATTGTGCTACAACCTACATCCCTTACTATTTGCGAGCAGTAGTCTAATCTAGGCCTACCTCTGCCTTTCTTCACTCCTATTTCTGCCTCCAAAATATCGCGGACTATTCCCCCATGTCTCAGCAAGTGGCCTACCATTCTATCTATCTCTTCTCTTCTTTAAGTTTTTCCACATACTTCTTTTCTCGCCGACTTTCTCCAATACTTCTTCGTTTCTAACCCTATCAGTCCATGGTATTTTCATCATTCTTCGGTAACACCACATCTCAAAAGCTTCTAATTTCTTCCTACTTGCTTCCCCTGCCGTCCAGGTTTCGCAGCCGTATAGTGCCGTGCTCCATACATATGTTTTCAAAAATCTCTTCCTTGTTTCTAAGTTTATTACCCCCGAGCATAAAAGTGCTTTCTTTTTGTTAAAAGCTACTCGACCCTGCGGTATTCTTTGTTTTATGTCTTTATCGCTTCTTCCATCCCAATTTATTTTACTTCCTAAATAAGTGAACTCTTTAACTTCCTCCAATCTTTCATTATTAATTTGTACTTTCGTTTTTGCTCTGCTCTCGCGCCCTCTGCACACTAACACTTTAGTTTTGTTTTTATTCACCCTCATTCCGTATTCCTCTGTCAACACTGCCTCCATTTCGTTCAATGCCGATTCTAATTCCTCCTTACTAGATGCTAATACTGCTATATCATCCGCGAATCTCAGCATTTTTAGTTTCTGTCCCTGTACTTTAAGCCCGAAATCCACTCTATCTTTTACCACATTAATCGCCTCTTCGATGTACAGATTAAAAATTAGTGGTGATAGCGTACATCCTTGTCTTACTCCTTTCTTAATACCTACTTCCCTTTTTCCCCTTCTACTTCTATAACAGCAGTTTGCTCTGTACACTACACTGTACATTTGCAATGTACACTACAGTGAGGAAAATAGGCATAAATGACTTATGTATTAAGTCTTCAAAATATAAAAATGTGAGTCTTCCTGAATTATTTTCATAAAGTACTCTCGAAAGTCGTACAAGCTATCTTGTGTTTGTATACAGTCGTCAAATTTGGTAAAAATGTTTGTAATGTATTAATTGTTTCCTTTAGGAATATTCTTATGCACCAAATATATTTTTCACCAAGCGTATATTTTTGAAAATACAATATTTTCAACATTTATATTTACACACAATAACGAGGATGTCAATTTTTTATATGTAGATATTATCGTGTCCTATATTTTTTCAGCGGGTGTATATTTTGACCACATTTTTATGTAGAAAATAATGTAGTATAATATATGAGTTCCGATGAATTCGAGGAGTTTTAAGAATTTAATAAAAAAACTTTACAATTCAAATATTTTCTATAATCGTCTAGGAAAGTCGATTTTGTCCATCGTCTTGGACAAAATTAATGCAATTCCCCAAAGAAACGAAAATATTACTTAAGTTGTGTTAATATTCTTTTTCTTTTCTACAATTGTATATATTAATAACAACCATATAAGAGAATTTGAATATATATAGAATATACATACGTACATATACAATAACTAATGAGCGTGAAACGATTATTTCAAGTGTTCGAATTTACCAGTCCATTTTACAAACTTCCTCTTTTTTTCCAGAGCATTAGACAATTTCCGTCTGAACCTCAAAAAACTCTGGCCGTTCCCAATGTTTATTTAATTATTTGTTTCGTTAATACGGAGTTAATTTAGTTTTAATTGGAGTTTTAATTGACAAACAGACAGACAATGGAAACAGGAGAGAGCTAAATGTTTAAGCGCATAGTGGAACACTAAATAATTAAAGTGAATTTAAATTGTGTATATCCTCCCAGGCCCGAAAATTTCATAGTGTAGTAAAGTTACGACACGTCAGAATATCACTTTACAGTAATTGCTCGGAATAATAAAATATGTATAATGGTAAATGCCTTACAAGGGAAAATACCCGAGAGTAGTTTATGGTTTATGTGTATCTATCTTTCTGATTTAATTTATTTTATGTACGAATCTAAGTAATTTAATAACCGAAGGGCTTGCTGATAAACAGCTTCCTATAACAGAAAACTATAACCCCCTCAAAGAAGAGTCACTCTATTCATTATTATTTTTCTTTATATGGATTTAAAGTTTACATACTTCGCTTTTACAAAATAAGTTCTTACTAAATAAGTATGTACATATTTTATAACAGGTATCGACCTATTTCTCGAAAAATTCATGAGTAATTTGTCTATAAATTTCATGAGTTACCTCGGCACGCCTTAGTTTAAAGTAACTAACATATATATATATATATATATATATATATATATATATATATATATATATATATATATATATATATATATATATATATATATATATATATATATATATATATATATATATATATTTCAATTTCGCAAACCGCCATTACAAATTGCAATTAACAATTATCTTTTATTTATGAACCTTCGCATTTAACTCTCATTTTCATATATTTTCAAATGTGGCCTGTTACGCCTTCAAATATTTTTGGTGAAATCAAACATACCTACCTACATTTAACATCTAATTCATAATGAAACGGGAGTCTCAAAAATCGATTACGAAATCGGTATTTACATACAAATAGGTAGATACCGACTTAAATACGTATATTAATTAACAGTAACGTGCCAATTCGCCAAAGTCGTTACACATACTGACAAAATGTTTGTTCTTCGACAAAGATAATTATAACACTATAATTGTAAATGAAATGAGATCATTTCGTCACAATTGAATTATAAATTATAAATCTTTTTAGTGGTACTGACAGTACTAAGAAAATATAAATATTCATACCCAAATGCTAGCGTTAAGGCTGTCCCATTCTGAATTTAATTCCATTCTCATTAGTTCTTTAAAACTGCTGTAATATACTTTGCATTTTGAAAACATTACTTAAATTACATTGTTTTAGTACAACTAGAAGACTAATTTTATTGAATCTAAATACCACAACCCTTAAAAAAATGACAATCGGCTGTTTATTTTCAACGCCTGATTTAAAAATGCAAAGCAACCTAGTCAATTAGTAGAGTAATAATTGTTTTCATGCTGTAAAAATGTTCTCTCAATTGTTACTCTGTAATGGTATATTAAAGGTTTTAGTAGAATTAAGATAAGCAAACGCGGGAATTGGATAAGTAAATACGAATAATATAGAGGCTTTTTCATAGCAAAACAAATATGTAAAGCGTAAATGATAAGCTACAGGTTGGATGTTGTGCGAACCGAAGGGTTCCGCGGGTAAGAGGTTATAGAGAAGCCACTGACATTCCACAATCATGAAAAACCGGTTTTATTAACCTTGCCTCATATAAGCACGCCGAAATTACAATTCAATAAGTAAATTACGTCCACTAACGGTGGGCTGAGAGATGCAGTGTAACCCTTTGTGAGAAGAAAAAACATAACTATAGGGTTGCATTCTTCAGCTACACAAAGGGTACTCGTAAGTTACGTTTGCCATGAATCGGCGATATTTAACAAAATACTTTCGAGACTTGTGGCACTTACCTTATTTGATGAGACCGTCAAAATAGAACAAAAAAGCTTGCAGAGTCACTGAAAACCACAATAAGTTTTTATATTCACGTTAGACAGAATAATAATCAGCAAGTGGTTGGCGATAGCACGTCTCGAATAATTATTTGACAGTGATAGAAAATAAATTAGAATGAAACGAAGAGGTTGATTCTGAGAGGTGCAAACACAAATTAAACAAAGATAGGTATAAAAATATAGTGCGCGCGCATTCGCTCTTCCTTTCAAGTCTGTCCGAGCCGTATTGATTTACAAAACAAAAACAATGACGTGCATTTGAAAATATTTAAAACCACCTTTAATATATCAACATGGAGAGAATATTAAACGTTGTATTTACATTATTTCTATTTATTGTATTAGCAGTGACAGAAAAAGTTACTTACACGTTTCCCGAATTTCCTTATAAAGAAACAAACAAAAACGTAAGAAACTTGTTTTATCGGTAATGTCTTGTTTATTTATTTTTAAATAGGAGGTGATGTTTAGAGAAGTTGAAGCAGCTTGTGAAAGGGGTTGTCTAGGACGAAACGGCGTCTCAAAAATATTGTGCATCCGACAATGTGTGTCCCCTTCCTGTTTCAAGGATTTATACCAAGCAGACCTGGTATGTTACATAAATAAATACGTGAAAACAACAATTACAAATATATCTATCGGCTGATATACAAGCTGCTTGTAGGTACATTTGGAATCTGTGTAGGTATGTCTAAGCTGACAGACAGAGGCGTAGGTACCCGGCAGGTCAAGGATATGAACCTCCCCCTCTCCTGCCGAGAATAAGTTATATATTTTTTTAATAAATATTGATTGCAACTCGGAGAACACGAGACATACTTAACATACGTAAATAAGTTTTGATTTTTATATCATTAACTGAAAATAATGAAATTACCTAATTATAATGATGTTGAAATGTTGAATTATGCTTATGAAATTATTTTTAACTAATCGAATACAGGGGATTATTTTTATGTTTTTATCGGAGTTGTTGATAATTATCATCAGAGATACAAAAGTGTGACCTTATTTTTTTTAGACCAGGAGAAAACTAAAATTTGCTTATCTATCTATTTTTGAAGTAAAGAAAAACTTATCACAATTTCAAATACGTAATGATTACAATAACAATTTAGATTAAAGTTGATTTTTAAACCATTTATCTGGATTCTACTCAAAAAATTGTCCAAAGGACATGAGAGTGTATTATCCATTTTCCGTCTTCTACAGTTATCAAAACTCTTATAAAACACCTAAATTGGCTCGCCCTATACAATAATGACTTTTTTGTAATTTGCCCTTTACATGATAGTAAGCTTAAAAATGATCCTGTGAGTTTTTCTAGTGGACTTTCACATTTTTTTTTTTTTATATTTTTCAGCTGGAGGAAGGAGAGGTAGACGTAAGACTGAACTCATTTAAAGGATGTTTTATTCAACGATACAACAGATCTCGCCCATAACCTGGCTAACACCGATATATAATAACAATTACGACACCTAAGAGTAGTTTGAATTTGACAATGTAAATTTACAATTATTTATAACTTATTATTCGTTATAGTTTTTGTTAAATAAAAAATGCATACCGGGAAAATACGCCTTTGTCGGATACATTCTTCTTCACAAGTCGACAACTATAACCTAACGAAACTGACTCAGATGAGACTCTTCTATTAACTCGCTAAAAAAATACGATTCATTGCATCTAAAGTCGCATCTTAATCAGTCTTGTCTACTTTGGTATACAGAGTATTATACTAGTCTATATTTTGCATGAAAGTTGTACGATTGTAAGACTTTCTTTTCCTTTCCTAGATCCACAAAATATTGATTGATCAATATATTCTAAAGTTGTAGCCTTTACTGTTTTGTAAGGTTGGCCAACATAAGGTGACATCATTTTTATTAAAGCATTACTCAGAGTATTTTGCATGAACAGAGTAGTCCATGGTCCTCGTGACATGATCACCCAGAAAGAATGGTGCATTCTTTGTGGGTGATCAAGTGCCCAATAGAGTCTAAATGTAAACCTATAAGCAAATTGTCCTACTAATTCGAGATCCAAAACGTGATATTTCAATTAGTTCATAAAATGTATGATTCAACGGATTATAGAAAATACAATAAAAAAATACACTTTTTGATATTTTCAATAGGTTTCAATGATTTTAGATAACTAAATGAATTATTTGCATACTTCAATGTCCACTGAGCACTACTCCTATTTATTTTTTAATTCAACCTAGCCATAATAGTAAAAACAGTAGTAAAATAAAATAATTTCAATTCAGTAAACAATATTAGTAAAAAATACATAACTTTAATGATCTGATACAGCATTGGATTTTCAATACCCTGTATGGTAAAATATAAGCAATCTGAGAAATATATATTGGACAAGTTCTTATTTTTTGGTGATTTGGATCCATTTTAAAATTTCATATAACTATTTAAATATCTATTCCAGTCTTACAACGTAACAACTTCCGCAATTTAACTTTAAACCGATAGTCGTTCAACGAAAGAGAAAACCATCTATGAATACTTTCTAAATATACATTCATAATTGTCATACATTTAATATTTGCTAAAATTTGAAAGACGATGTTTAGAATCTTGCAATTGTTATTCTTTAATTCTATACATACACACATAGCATACAGGAAATAAATTTATTTAAGATATTTGATTGTAAATGTCGCGTTTCATATACAACAAGACGTATAATGTTCCAAATACTATAATTAAATATTAAACTTAAGACGTGATTAACAACCAATATTAAATCTAAATTTTGCTTCCATACAAAATACACATATCAGTTCATAGAATGAGTAAAGAACCCCAGCAGCAATTTTAGAAGCCCCTACGGACCAGCTACTGCCACTAAAACTTCAAAGTAATTATCAGACATATAAATGTCACGGCTTTATGTCTGATAAGAGACTAAAATGGGGAATAATTTTTACTTAATTCTTATGCTACGCCAACTATCCCTTTACAAGGGCGCATATATTGTAATTAAGGAATGACTACAAAGCGGCATAAGTACTCCTGCTTTAATGGAACTCTTGGGCTATGTAGTAGCTCTTTCCTTGTTTTGTATATCTAAAAAGTATTTTACTCTCATTTTCTATGAATATAAATGCTAATTTTTATTAATACCTAGTGTTGCAGATAAATGCAAATTAAAACACAATATTTATGTGAAATACGATAATGACAGAGGTTGTATGTTTTAGTACAAATCACGTAATAACTACCCACTGGTAGCTCCAGTCTCAGTTGGAGTAACTTAGATGCTGCTGGGGAGTTCATCATATTTTTAACAATCACTCCCATCCATACAATATTGTTTTATTTCCACATAACCATTTACAACTTCAGCAAAACTTAATGAATCACATAATAGGGAATACAGTTCATAATTTACTATCACTCCTCAATTTTTACCATACCACGTACCTGTCGAGACTTAAAATCAACCGGGGTTCTATGTTACGTATACTTACTGACCTATATTTAAGATTAGTATCACAAGACCAATTAAAGAGGTGTTCACATCCAAATATCTTAAATTTTAATATGGTTATACTCGTATGAAATAGCAAGATTACTGAATATAAAATTATATTTATACGTTTCGATAAATTTTGTGATATTCTTGCATTTTAAAGTATTTTTAATCACGAATCAAGTGCACAATACAGCCTTTTCCATTTGTGTCATCCTTGAGACTATTTCCATTTACTCATATACTTATCTACTGAGAGAATGGTTAGATATACAGTTGTGGACAGATAATTAGAAACGATATATTAGAAAGAAAATTACTTATAGTTACTTTATGTTATTATAAGACAAGGAAAAAAGAAAGCACTTTTATGCTCGGGGGTAATAAACTTAGAAACAAGGAAGAGATTTTTAAAAACATATGTATGGAGCACGGCACTATACGGTTGCGAACCCTGGACGGTAGGGGAAGCAAGTAGGAAGAAATTAGAAGCTTTTGAGATGTGGTGTTACCGAAGAATGATGAAAATACCGTGGACTGATAGGGTTAGAAACGAAGAAGTATTGGAGAAAGTCGGCGAGAAAAGAAGTATGTGGAAAAACATAAGGATGAGAAGAGATAGAATGGTAGGCCACTTGCTGAGACATGGGGGAATAGTCCGCGATATTTTGGAGGCAGAAATAGGAGTGAAGAAAGGCAGAGGTAGGCCTAGATTAGACTACTGCTCGCAAATAGTAAGGGATGTAGGTTGTAGCACAATTAGCGAAATGCGTAGGTTAGCACACGATAGTAGAAGCTGGAGGTTAGCGTCCAACCAGTTTTAGGACTGATGACCTCATGATGATGATGATAAGACAACGCCAAAACACCTTATGTATCCAACTATAAACCATCCAAGAAATCGTAGGAATGAATATTACCTTCCGCCCAGGTATTATTATACTATGTTAATCTAAATCAATTTCTCATGACAACACTTCTCTGGACATGAAATTAGAAACACGAATTCCCGTTCATACTCTTTTATATCCATGACTGTTATGACGTTCATTTGTTAGTTGTAAAAGATAGGTTGAAGTTAATATTGTACTAGATAATCGTGGGAAAACGAAAAAGTTGTGATGAAAGTATCCGAAAAGCGATTTTCCAATTACGAAAAAAAAATTGGTCCTATCAAAAAATTGTAGATCATTTAAACTGTTCCAAGAAAATGGTATTTGGGGCAATATATGCTATTGCCTCAAATGGTATTTGGGGTAATGGTATAAAGCTCACCACACAATACAGAATGTGCCACGTAAAGCTAGACCCCGAAAAACAACAAAAAAAAAAAACGGACGAGAATTATACGATTTGTTAAAACAGATCGGTTTCTAACGTCTCGTGAAATTCAGCAAAATATTTTTGGTGATAAAAACTTTTAGGCTGTGGGTGATAGAACGATTCGACGACGCCAAAACGAAGGTAACCTTTTTGGTACAGTGGCACGCAAAAAACCGTTGATAATCAAGAAAAAACGTCAAGCACGACTTCGGTTCGCCCGGGAGCATGAAGACTGGGGTATAGACCAGTGGAAAAACGTGCTTTGGTCAGACGAAACGAAGTTGAATTTGGTGGGATTAGATCAAAAAGTGTATGTGCGACGCCCAGGAAACAAAGAATTAGATCCCAAATACACAAAAGGCACTGTGAAGCATGGAGGAGGAGGAATTATGTTATGGGGATGTGTTTCATGGAAAGTTATTGGTCCGTTATGCGAGATAAAAGGAATCATGGATAACACAAATACATTGAAATTTTGGAAAGTCATATGCTCCCTTATCCTGATGCCGGTAACGTGGTTGTTCCAACATGATAACGATCCGAAACATTCGGCCAAAATCGTTCAAAAATGACTTGAGGACAACCATATTACAGTTTTAAAATGGCCTGCTGCCAGCCGGGTTTAAATTCTATTGAAAATTTATGGTAGAAACTAAAAACACAAAAAGAGAAAACTGTAAAAACTTGCACGATTTAGCTGTGAGAAGTGAAAAAGTATGGAAGTCCATTTCTCTCAAAAAATGTAAAATACTTGTGAAATCGATGCCTCGAATATGCCGTGCAGTGATATAATCCATAGGATATGCTACAAAATATTGATTATATGTACTCCCTAAATAAATTGACATTTCTTGCATTAGATAAATTCATGTTTCTAATTAGATGTCCAGTGTTTTATGGTGGTGTAAATATGTTAAGTTCTGTTGAAGTTGTTTCTCCTATTACTTTTCTGTTTATTTTCTTAGATATGTTACAAAATATCATATCTTACGTCAGTGATCCATTATTGTTAATTTACCTTGCTGTAATAAGACTTAATACAATTATTTTTAAAACTAATGTCATTTCTAATTAGTTGGCCACCACTGTATGACCAAGATAATTCTAATAAAACTTAAATTCAAATTAATTTTCATATTTTCAGGATCTATTGTTATACATATACAATAAGACTTACATATTATTTATTCCGGTCTTGTGTACTTTTCTAGGATGTAAAACCGGTATGAAAATTAATATATTCTATCATTCATTTGTTTAATTAATTAACTCTTTTCTTGCATATTTTTTTAAATGTTTCCTCTTGCGCACTTGATTCCACAAAAATAAATAAATAAAGCCATCTATAGTGTTGAGTAATAAAAAAGTTACAAAAATAAATCTTTACATGTACATGATTAAATACTTATGGCCCATGAATACAAAATATTCGAATTCCTAGGACACATTACTATAAATAAATAAAAGAAGAAGGAATACAATTAAAAATAATATAAAAATATATATTTCATATTCATGTTTCATAACAAAACTATTTCCCAGTTATTTACATGTTTTCATGTTGTTTTTAAATTATGCATATTATATAAATATTTCCAGGTTATCACTTATCAGACCGACATTAAATCAAGTAAATATTTTGAAAAATTGCACTTTGGACAATTTTTTACTTAAATGTAATTATGAAAACAGATGGGGAAACAAGTTTTGTCAACACCATATTTAAATAAAATAATTATCTTTATTTGGATGATCCAAAAGATATTTTATATGCACTTCCCAGAACAGATGTTCAAATAAATTTACTTCCTCAAGAGAAAACCAACCTACAAATTCTTACTCTAATGAAATAGTTCCATTTGTCACCTGTTCTGAAAAATATCTCGACGTAAATATATAATCAACATTATAGTCAAAGAAAAAATAGTCCCAATAAACAAATTCCAAACTACAGATGTAGGGATGTAATTTAATAATTCATCAATGTGACAACACTGCAAAGTGGTACCACACAGTGTTTTGTTCGTAATTGTATAAATTCCTCATTTCAATGTCATCTTTTTCGCTGTTTTTTTTTTATTGCTAATAATACTAAAAAGATTGTAGATATAATCAATAGAATATATTATTTTCCTATAATATAAATGCTATTTAAAAATGCATATAAAATTAATACTAGATTGTATTGAAGAAATTCCTGCAGGACTGTTCCCTCTTTGACTGCGATACATAAACTTCATATTACAATAAAACGAGAATATACTAAACGTTCTCAAATCAACAACGCATATATTGCTTTCTCTTCTTTTTTATTCTGTAACATCTTACCCAGTCAACGTGGTTCCAAACAAAACCTTAAAAGCTAATAAATGGTTGTTATATACACTAACCGACTCTTCACTATTTACAAATATATATCGTATGGAAATTCAGTGACTGGGCAGTGTTGGGAAGATTTAGACTTATATGTTATATTTAAGTGTTCTCTAAAGCTACGACCACATGAATGTTAAATTTTCATTGTATACCATTATAGAAAAAATAAGTTATATTTAAGTATTCTACGTCCTAGCCCAGTATAGTCAGGATAGAGGAAGAAGCAGAAAATATAATATAACCTCCATTATATATTGCAATGGCTCCACAATATATTTGTAGTTACATACAAGAATAAATATTTATTGAAACACCTTACACTGATTTTTAGTTTATTAGATCAATTTTACAATACTATAGGGGTTGTAACTATTATTTGTGTCCAGGAATCATTATTAACCCCATAAATCAAGGCTATACACATTATATAACTCCCAACATTAAAATGAAGCTGTAAATTTGTCAAATTCTTGACCAATCAGAATGTCTTTCTGTAAATGATTCTCAAGAAATGGAATCAATAATTTATTTATGCAAAATTTGTCATCCCACTACAATTTAGCCCCTCCCCCCTCTCCCTTATGTAAGAAAAAAACGTCACTTTCCATTAATTCTCTGTGTTTCCTCGATTTATACCACAGAATCATCAATTCTCTTTTAACATATTTGTTACTTGATAAAAGTGAACCAAATATTTCGGAAATTATTCTTAATGATAGTTTGATTAAATTATTTAAATCGCATTATATGTAAAAATTATAACCTGTATATATATATATATATATATATATATATATATATATATATATATATATATATATATATATATATATATATATATATATATATATATATATATATATATATATATATATATATATACCGGGTGTATCAAGAAAAACGCCCCAGCCTATAACTTTTTAATTATCGATGCTAGAAACGCCATTTTCTGGGCTTCGGTGTTAAAGTAGGTTTTTTACAAGCTCTGCATATAATATGTAACATGTCGCTTCCGGAAGTGACCGGAAGTTATATCAACTTTTTTATTTTAAATGGAACACCCTGTATATTTTTACAGTATGAGATGGCACATTTTATTCTGAATCCATTAATATAATATTGTTTGCGGTTACTGTCAACGGTTAGCAAAATACATAGCTTTATGTACTATACTGCGGTAATAACTAATAAATATAGTGTACTATAGTCTAAGAGGGCCTATGACTACAATTTTAAAACAATAGTTACAAATGATGCTAGTTTGACAATTCTGTTTAAACTGACCTTTCTGCTTATTGTCACAAAGTAAACGAATAGAATTAATTTAAAAATCTTTCGGAATAATGGATGATGAAAAATTATAGTTCTATCTATAGATATGTCGGAAGTGTACTATGCTTCAAATAAAAATAGTGGTAAGGCCTTAAGAAGATACGTTGAAAAATTTCCTAACAGACAAGTCCCATCTAGAAGATAATTTAGTCATTTACATGAGAAATTTAGAAGAACTAGATCACTGAAGAAAATTAAAAAAGAAAATCCAACAATAGCAAATGAAATGAAACAGTTGGACGTTTTACTATCAATTGAGGAAAATCCTCAAACTTCAACTCGGAAAATTGGAAATAATTTAAATATGTCACATTCAATGGTGCACAGAATATTAAGAAAGCATAAAACGCGGCCTTTCAAATCTAATTTAATTTAACATCTACAGGAAGTTGATGCTCCTAAAAGAATTCATTTTTGTAATACTTTTCTGCAAAGGGTAAATGACTATTATTTATTTTTAAATAACATAATATGGTCAGATGAAAGTACTATTTGTAACAATGGTATTTTTAATAGGAATGTTCATTACTACTGGAGTGATGAGAATCCCAGACACACTAGAACTATAAATTTTCAGCAGCGTTTCAGTGTAAATGTTTGGTGCGGGATGAAAGGCAATAAAATAATAGGGTCTCACTTTTTTAATGAAGATTTAAATGCTATTATTTATAATGAATTTTTAAGAAACGATTTGAAGAATTATTTAGAACAATTGCCTATCAATGAATACGCCAATGTGATTTTCCATCAAGACGGGCCCCTAGCCATAATTCCCATATAAATGTAAACTATTTAAATGGGAAATTTGGAGAAAACTGGATCGGAATGAATGGCCCAACAATATGGCCAGCTAGGTCACCTGATCTCAACCCATTAGATTTTTTTATGGGGCCATTTAAAGGATTAGGTGTACCTAACAATTCCGCAAAACCTTGAAGACCTAAAACAAAGGATTAGAGTGGCTGTTGACAACATATCACCTCAATTTGTCCAAAATACCGTAAATGGGATAATACGAAGGTGTCAGTTATGCATTGAATATGAAGGTTGGCAATTTGAACAATATTTAAATTGATAAATTAATAAATACTAACAGATTTTGAACTATCAGGTACATTATTATTCGTTCGTTTTCTTTATGAAACGCTTTATTTGTTTCTTCTAGATTCCTTGAATTATTTTTGTTATTGATTTGTTGGTTTTGCTGCTGTTTTTCATTAAATAGTTTTGTTTATACCTAGGTATTCTTATTTTATTTACCGTCATTCTCAAACTATTAACACACATTCTTCTAAAAAAAAAAGTGTGGTATTATAATGATATTCATTATTCAAGATATGTCTCACAGCTCCCTAGTGCTACAATGTAATGCAATATACAAAGGTCTGTATTTTCCTAACCGTTGACAGTAAGCACAAACAATATTATATTAATGGATTCAGAATAAAATGTGCCATCTCATACTGTAAAAATATACAGGGTGTTCCATTTAAAATAAAAAAGTTGATATAACTTCCGGTCACTTCCGGAAGCGACATGTTACATATTATATGCAGAGCTTGTAAAAAACCTACTTTAACACCGAAGCCCAGAAAATGGCGTTTCTAGCATCGATAATTAAAAAGTTATAGGCTGGGGCGTTTTTCTTGATACACCCGGTATATATATATATATATATATATATATATATATATATATATATATATATATATGTTATTCCTGTTCTTTTTTTCTAGTACAATAGAATCTCAAAAAAAAACTCAAAGTCTACTGATTAGAAGACTGTTTCTATATTTTCAACTGACAGAGATGGTGCATGTAAAAGAGATTCTCATACACCCTGTATATATCTAATGCAATAGATATTAATAAATAAATGAAAAATATTTACTACAAAAACTTGCGCTCGTCATCCATCCATTTAATGTGTAAAATATATATATATATATATATTTTTACATCTTTTCAATTAAAGAATGTTTCAATTATTTTTCTGCAATGGGAATCTTTGAACATACATTATGTGAAAGGAAATTAAAGAGCCCATATTTATGAATTCAATAGTAATAAGGAGATCCATGTGATCCCCGCATTATATAGTTCATATAACTTATAGTCTTGACTGCTATAATTGCAACTATAGACTAAAAAAAAATATTTTTATTATACATTCTTGTCTGAAATATGTAACATTAAGGTTTAACAATAACTTTTGTAAGATAAAGTAGAAATGAATTCATGTTTGAAAATTACTTTCACTACAACAAATTATGGATAGTTTAAGTATTTAAAGTTAAATACGGAATCATATCAACATTTATCCAGCACTTAGTAACATATATTTCTGGTTCACTGCTGCGGATATAGTTTATAGTTTAATTGTGAATACTTCTCATAACTGAATGTTGCTTATTTTAACGAATATTGCTCATAAGTTTTCATATATTAATAAATAAAAAAAAACAATTTTGTAAGACATACTGAAGACATAATAATAAATAATAAAAAAACATGTTCCTGCTTCTTCACTCATTTTATCAACTTAAATCTCCACCCTAAATATACTGATTCTACTGTAACCTTATTTTAAACGGCACTAACGTGTACCGCATGATTAGCATCATTCGACAATATCTCCGCCGGTTGATCTCCGCTTCCAGTCATCTCGATCTGCTGCTCCCCTTGAAGGTTATTTTTAATTTTGTGTTTTTTTGTGAGACCTGGAAGTTTTGGTAAGTGTTTTAGGGCGCTGACGGAGCCCCTGGACTTGCCCTTCTCGGGGTCCTCCTGCTCCTCCGTGATAGAATCCAAAGGGACGTCTACCTGAGGCTGTTGGTTGACGTCTTGGATTGGTATGTCATCTGCAGGCATACATGCAAGAATTCAGTCACATGACTGCTTTAGGTTTTCAAGAGCATCTTCAATTTGCCAGTGATTCATGCTTTGGGCTAGGTTTTTGTATCTTTTTTGTTCAACTTACCCGGTAGCTTCTTAGTTCTGAAGGAGGCGTTGGTTATCATCGACTTTGATACGCTATGGCTATGAGATGGCCTAGGGGTGGCCGATACAGCGGGAGAGTGCTGAAGGAGATTCTTTATTGAACTAGAAGCTAGTATGACATCTGTGGAAAAATTGTGAACAGAACCTTATTACACATTTATATGACTTTGCTTTCAAGGGTATATCCGTATTGGTGTTTACAAAAAAATTACTTTTGATTTATAAATAAAGCTACTGATGTTCTGTGAGGCATTGCCACCGTATAAATGCGCATACATAGGGACGGTGAGTCGATAAATCAGCATCCCCGCTCGATCGACCGACTTTCGCCGTAGTTGTTAAACATCTGTTTAGTAGTATACTGTACATTTTGATATGAATGTTTTGCGTCGCAAAGTACTAATTCATTATATCAAAGGTAAATATAATGCTGAAACGGTCTGTTGGCTTGGAATTTTTAAATAAATCATGGCAACAAAAAATGTGGGTATCGTTTATCAACAGATAGTCGTCAACAATGAAAACATCGTAATACAATAAAAATACATTAATGTTAGTGATTTCATGACATGCATTTAAAAAAATTGACAATGACATCATATCTCGAAGAACACATTATCTCCTGGAAATTAATACCACTGGATAGATTAAAATAACTGAAAAACCTTTGTTAAGAGTATTTTTCGGTAGATAATGATAGTACAAGACTCCAAATGACATACACTTGTTCACTACGTTTTTGTTTTATGAGGTGCTTCAGTTTTTTTTTTATATTACTTAGTGTCTGAGGGATGTATATACAAAGCTATGCCAGAAACTATTCTGAAACCCTGTATAAGTAATAGTCAATTAATCAGTGGCTTAATTACATTCTTGGTCTCAAAATGTCACACTCCCTATTGACCAAGATAATCAATGCCAAAATTAATTCATTATTACCTCTATTTCAGAGAAATATACAAAAGTATCTCATTATTTTATTTCTCGATGGTGTAATTGCAAATAAATAAAAGTAAGTGAAAACCACAAACTTTTGCATGAAATACGTGAAGCACATCATTGAAAAAATATCACGCATGTACTTGTACACACATTTTCATATCGTACATACTTTTGTAATGCCGCAAACATGCACCATATTAGGTGTTATTATAAAAATGGGAATCTTTATATACTTCTATGACTTTTAAAACACTTGCAAAGTCATGTAGATATATAAAGGTTCCCATTTTTTTAACATATTTTTTAATATATAATAAAAAAAATAACAAACAGGTAATAGTGTCTCTGTAATAAATACCTGTGTAAGATTCATAATTCGCCCTCTGGATAACGTCGTGTAATGCTTGTACTGCTACGCCTGCACAACGTTCAGCTGCGTGGTAAACAATATGAAGCAGCTCTATAAGTAAGGGACTTGAGACTGGTATTCGAGGTAAGAAGCTGTGATGGTAACTACTGTTGCTTGTCATAGAACTTCTGGCACTTTCCGAGTCAGAATGGAATCCTTGAGTAACTAACCTACAAAGAAAAATGTTACTTTGTAAAAAAGTTATGGTTATATCTCAACACTTCATATCCAGATTTCATATATCATTGCATTTTATTTAAATTGTTCGTACTTACTTCTAATGAAAAGCAACTATTTAAAATTAAATTCAGTGGTTATTAAGATGTTCAACACTTCAAATAAATATTGAATATGTTTTAGTTTACATTCTATTTTAGTGTCTCAATCTTTACATAATTTTAATTCTGTTATGTATTGTGACAACAAAAAAATAAATTCCATTTTAAAAATTGGATAATTACAAGATTCAAAACTGAAAATATTTCCTCAAGAATTTTTGAATGAACCGCATGCATGCTCACCTAGATATTCCTCTACATGTCTGTTCAATGCCCTGAGTAATAACATCAGACAGCTGCTGGTTATAAAGAAACACGAGAGCTGTGACGACACGCTGTCGATTTTGAGCATTTAAACATTTCACTTGTGGCAACGGCCCCCAACTTACTAATTTCGTATTACATTCCTCCCATCTCCTAAGTGAATTTTCAGCTATAAATGCAGGTTCTAAATTAGTTGAATCATGGAAAATAGATGACTGAGCTATACTAGGTATTCTAAATGATAGAGTTCGAGGTTGGCCCTTGGAATCGATCACCTGAAAATGTATAACTGCACCTTTAATATCGAACATATAATTAAGTTAATACAATAATTACCTCAAGGTTATAGAAACTGACTAATAGAGTTTGTACAGCAGAATAAGACTTATCCGATAAATGTAGAAATACAAGGGTAGGTATAAACTGCACTGCGAATCGCTTTAAATGTTGTTCGCCCGATCGATAGAAATTTAATAATTGTTGGCATATCCCATCGATAAGCTGTAGGAAATAAAAATCATTTTCATATATCTACAACAATATTTCTTAGTATACTTTAGTCAAAAACAATATAAATGAGCAAGAAGTTTAGAAAATACTTACGTTGTCAGACTTGTACTTTTGTGGTTGTGAAAGAATGCTGTAGAGTGCCAGCATGACCTCATGATTATGTTCTTGTTCAGTCGAGTACGTGTGAATTTCGCTTTCGGTGAGTGATTCAAATTCGTCCAGCCAGTCCAAGACAAGGGTATCAGCCATTATTGTCTCCTATTAGATAAATTCTTGAAGTCTGGGGTTTATTTTTAGGTTATGTTAGTTTACTATTTAAATGCAGCTAAGTGGGCACACAGAAATCTTGGCATTATTTATATATTTGGTTAGTTAATTGAACCGTAAAATCATTACACTTATCGGTTTCTTTTTAATCAAAATAACATGAAATGTCAAAACAAACCGTAAACGTCAAATTAAATCATTGCCAACTGATTGTCAGATGTAAAAATAAATATGACCAAACAGGAACGCCCATCATCCTTGACACGTTTATATCATTTGCCATAAAATTGTACATATGCCTATTACGGCAAATTATAGAAATTGAAATCTAGTTACTGCAATCATAGGCAACCGATTAATTTAATACTATTAAATAAAATTAAATGTTACATACGTACATTTTCATAACTATTATGGTAAATAAATGTATTATAGCAGTGGCGTAGATTGAAAAATTTAGCGTCAAAATAAAAATTCAACTACTTATTGATATTTATATCAATTTTACTTTTGAAACTGAAATTATTAACATGATTAATTTTCAAGTAATCTATCATAACTAATTTAAGTTTGATTGGTGGACAAATGAAAAATTTAAACAAAATATAATCGTGATTTATGTATTTGTGACACAATAATTATTGGTAATTAGATTGAAATAAGGGCAACAGCATAACATTATAGACAATACACCTAGTAGTTTTTAATCTAAATATGTAGTTCTACATAGACTTAGATTTGATATTATAGATCACAGAATAATCTGCAATCAAAAGTTCGACCATCACAATAGAACTGGGAAGAAACTGCTTCGGTATATTACATTAAGTTTGATCTAATTGTGTTATTCTCATTTCAATCTGTTCCTATATTACAGAATGAGAAACGAATTCATACAAAAGCTAATTTTTAATGTGTATGGATTTTAATATCACGAAAGTTGTGAGATAAAGTAGATGAAAATTTATCCACTAATAAAGTTGACACATTTCTTATCCACAGGTTTGGTAGTTATTAATCAAATGTTATACAATTGGATCTGAACCTGTTGGCTTACCTATCGAAAGTGAATTTATTTAACCTATTATTACTGGTTTATTTATCTTACAGCATTTATTTTAATAAATTAAGCAATAACATATAAGTCGGAAATCGAGAAAGGAACCACCAAGCCGCCAAGCGGTTACCAAAGTAGTTCCCGAATAGCAAAGCTATTACATAATCGCTCTAGGAAACAACTACTCCTCGGGCTAAAGCCCCGCCAGGCATTGAATTATACCCAGAAGCGATCCTCGGCCCCTTTCTCGTGTTTCTGCACGATCAGATAAGGTTTCAAAAAATAAAACCCGAACCTTACCTTTTGAAACCTTATCTGATCGTGCAGAAACACGAGAAAGGGGTCGAGGATCGCTTCTGGGTATAATTCAATGCCTGGCGGGGCTTTAGCCCGAGGAGTAGTTGTTTCCTAGAGCGATTATGTAATAGCTTTGCTATTCGGAAACTACTTTGATAATCGCTTGGCGGCTTGGTGGTTCCTTTCTCGATTTCCGACTTATATGTTACTGACAGAGATCGTATCGATAAAGATGTATACGCCATAAAGTTCATTCGGCATTTGTCCTGAATCGGCGTACCGTATGCGGCACTGATGAGAAGTAACAAGTTCGAAACAGCTGTATGTCGTTCGGTTCCGATCCGGGACAAATGTCGAATCCTACCTGTGGCGGGTTTTATTTTTGAAAATTAAGCAATGCCCAACATTGAATATGAATTTTAAAATACTTAAACACTAATTAAATGTAAAACTAAACACTAACGTCCGACAGCCTATCCCACCAATTGGTATCCATTTAGTAGGCTATTCAAACTTCCATATTTCCTACCCATATGAAATAAGAACAGTTCACAAACTGATAGTACACGCAAAACTACAGAATAGAAAAAACCTACATCTGATCGTGGTTTTAAAATTCAAACTTTCAGGTTTAACACATTTATGAGGATTATAGGAATTCTGGATGATTTATGAATGATATTTAAACCGTATTATTGTTACGATAAGAATATCTGATTTAGGTTATAAATAAAATTTATTGCCTATTAAAGAATAAAAGATTATAGGATCAAGTCATATCACTCTGTCAGCTAACGTTTTTGACAATATGGAATACTAATTTTGATTAATGTGAAGTTCAAGATCATATCATGTTCGTTTTCCTTTAAAAAAAAATTTAGAATCTAGGCTGAGAATGGTTGGTTTCCAAATAAAAAGAAAATACCAACAGGGATATAAACAATTTACTAACAAAAGAAATCTATTTTATTTATCAGCCATTTTTTATATTGTGCAGATAAACTTAGATAAGATTTACTAATTAATTTGCCAAAAATATATGGTCTTGCCACTTTTTCTATTTATAAATTACTTCCCTAAATTTTAGTTTCCAGTCAAGTTATTTAAAAATTTGTATATGGAACACTCTATATGTTATATTTATGAAAAAAAGTCGAATGAAATCATACAGATTTTATTGAGATTCTAAAGGAAAATAATGTTCAAGATATTGCCTGTTTGTCTTTTAAAAAGGGCAGTTTTCGTTTTTATGTATTTCAATATTTGGGGTTGCACAGTTCCGGTATCAACGTCCATAGTAATATCAAACATAATTATTAAACTTTTGCATTCTCCAAAATAAGAACCATATCAGCATAGTTGTCATAAACAAAATAGGAAGACGGTTATATCACTTTTGACAAGAACATTCAACAGAATATTCTAGAATAATGATGTCTCTGTTTGAAGAACGATGATAAGGAGACTTCTGTGCTATTTTGTATTTTCCACTATATTAACTGTTAGAAATATCATTCTGACTGAATGTATAAAGACGTTCACATTTCAGTTCATAAAATTCTCATAAAAATTTACTATTAACAAAATCATTTTGAAAATAACTTAACTAATATTTACATCATTATTTTATAATAAAATTTCATTAAAACCTGTATGATTGAATTTTTGTCAATAAATATTTTGAAAAAGTAATATACAGGGCGTCCGTTACAAAATGTTTATTTTGATATGGTCTCATGTAAAACAAAAGAAAATCTTTATAATTTAATGAAGAGCAAACCTACGTGTAACATTTTGAAACAGGAATACAGTAATTATCTGAAAGTACTAAACAAAGTAATTATAGATGCTAAGATAAAATTTGATTGCGAAACCATAAAGCGGAACAGTAATAACCCAAAAAAAAACTGTGGAAAACAATTAAGACTAAAATAGGCAAAACTACTGTACAAAAAAAGGATTCTATAGAATGTATTTATAATAATAATAATATAAAACTAGAAAACAAAGCAGAAATAGCCAACTCTCTGAATGAGTATTTCTGCACAATAGGAGAAAAATTAAGTAAACAAATTTCTGAACAGCACGAAGTGGATTTAGAACTTCCAGAAAATAACATAGAATCGATTTTCATTAGAGTTGATGAAGTAACTGTTGTTACTTTACAAACTATAGCAGAATTCATTATTAAACCTTTGGAACACATTTTTAACTAATGCATTGAGAAAGCGGTATGGCCTTCAGTACTAAAGAGTGCTGTAGTAATACCTATCCATAAAGCAGGTACAAAGACTGTTATGTCTAACTACGGACCGATATCCCTCATTTCAAATATAGCCGAAATTTTGGAAAAAATCATTTTCAACAGACTCTATTCATTTCTGGAAAAACATAATATAATATCAGATAAACAATTTGGTTTTGTTAAAAATAAAAGTACAACTGATTGTTTGAACTACGTAACAAACCTAATTTACAGCAATTTAGATAAAGGTAAACCTCTCATAACTGCCTTCTTGGATCTATTTAAAGCTTTTGATACGGTGAACCACAAAATTTTGCTATGAAAATTACAAAAAATGGTGTGAGAGGAACTGCTCTAGAATTATTCACTAGCTATCTCGTCGGTAGAAAACAGAAAGTTAAAATTATGAATAATATGAGTGATGACAAGAACGTAACAACTGGAGTTCCTCAAGGAACTATACTAGGACCGTTACTGTTTATGATATACATAAATGACCTACTGAGAAATATGCCAAATGATACAATCCTATCCTATGCTGATGACACCATCGTCATATCGAGTGATGATACGTGGGCGAAAGCTGAGGAAAGGATGAATGAATATCTCAAAACTGTTGCGAATTGGCTAGCTGTAAATAAACTATCTCTAAACGTAAATAAGACACTTGCTATGACTTATGGAAATTACTGTGATAGTGTGCTAAAAACAATTGATATAAGGTTAGATAATAAATTGTTAAATAGAGTTGAATCTCATAAGTATCTAGGATTAATTTTTGATTATAGTATGAAATGGGACCAACACATTGAATATAATATATAATCAAAAAAACCAAATATTTGATTTTTATATTTGCTAAAATTAAGAATATCATGGACACTAAAACACTACTTACAGTTTACTATACATTCTTAAATAGCATAATTAATTATGGAATAATTTGCATGGGGTGGAGCTTATGGTACCTGCATTAAACTAATACAAGTGGTACAAAATAAAATAATGAAAATCATTAGCCAAAACAATTTCATAAATGAAAAATACCCACTCAATGTAAAGCAATTATTCCATTTTCAATCTATATTATCATCATCATTAGGTCATCAGTCCTAAGACTGGTTGGACGCTAACCTCCAGCTTCTCCTATCTTGTGCTAACCTACGCATTTCGCTAATTGTGCTACAACCTACATCCCTTACTATTTGCGAGCAGTAGTCTAATCTCGGCATACCTCTGCCTTTCTTCACTCCTATTTCTGCCTCCAAAATATCGCGGACTATTCCCCCATGTCTCAGCAAGTGGCCTACCATTCTATCTCTTCTCTTCTTTAAGTTTTTCCACATACTCCTTTTCTCGCCGACTTTCTCCAATACTTCTTCGTTTCTAACCCTATCAGTCCATGGTATTTTCATCATTCTTCGGTAACACCACATCTCAAAAGCTTCTAATTTCTTCCTACTTGCTTCCCCTACCGTCCAGGTTTCGCAGCCGTATAGTGCCGTGCTCCATACATATGTTTTCAAAAATCTCTTCCTTGTTTCTAAGTTTATTACCCCCGAGCATAAAAGTGCTTTCTTTTTGTTAAAAGCTACTCGACCCCGCGCTATTCTTTGTTTTATGTCTTTATCGCTTCTTCCATCCCAATTTATTTTACTTCCTAAATAAGTGAAGTCTTTAACTTCCTCCAACCTTTCATTATTAATTTGTACTTTCGTTTTTGCTCTGCTCTCGCGCATTCTGCACACTAACACTTTAGTTTTGTTTTTATTCACCCTCATTCCGTATTCCTCTGTCAACACTGCCTCCATTTCGTTCAACACTGATTCTAATTCCTCCTTACTAGATGCTAATACTGCTATATCATCCGCGAATCTCAGCATTTTTAGTTTCTGTCCCTGTACTTTAATCCCGAAATCCACTCTATCTTTTACCACATTAATCGCCTCTTCGATGTACAGATTAAAAATTAGTGGTGATAGCGTACATCCTTGTCTTACTCCTTTCCTAATACCTACTTCCCTTTTTTCCCCTTCTACTTCTATAACAGCAGTTTGCTCTTTGTATAGGTTGTGTACTACTCTCCTATCTCTATACTTCATTCCCGCGCTCTTTAGTATCTCGAACATTTTTTCCCATCTTACGTTATCAAAAGCTTTTTCTAAATCTACAAATCCTATATAAGCGTTCTTTCCCTTTTCTATTGTTTTCTCTAACATTACTCTTAGCGCCAGAATAGCTTCGCGAGTTCCCCTATTTCGCCTAAAGCCGAATTGGTCTTCTCCTAGTATTTCCTCCGCTCTATTTTCCATCCTCTTCTGCACTATTCTAGTTAAGATTTTTGACGCATGGGAAGTTAGGCTAATCGTTCTAAAGTTCTCGCATTTGTCGGCTCCTCTCTTTTTCGGTATAGTAACGATAATGTTCCTCTTATAATCCTCCGGCATCTCGCCCGTTTCGTATATGTATTTTACCAGTTCAAACATCCTATTTACTACTTTCTGTCCCGCACATTTCAAAATTTCCGCCTGTATTTTATCTACACCCGGCGCTCTATTATTCTTTAGCCCCCTTAGTGCTATTTCAAATTCCTCTCTCAATATAGGTTTTCCTACATCTTCCCTATCGATGCTCGATTCTTCCTCTAATATCTCTCCTAATTCCTGACCCTCGTATAAATTTCCTAAGTACTGCTTCCATCTATCCGCTTTCTCCTCTCTTCCTATCAGTATGTCCCCCGATTGACTCCTAACATTTCTACTTATTGTTCCTACATCCCTGAAGTTCCTCTTAATTATTTTGTAAGCCTCATCGGTCTTACCTACTTGCAACTTATCTTCTACTTCTTTGCATTTCTCCTCTATCCATTGTTCTTTCGCTTTTCTACATTTTCTAATGATTTCCCACTTTATTGCCTTATACGTTTTCAGTCCTTCTTCGTCTCGTCTGTTTTTGTAGCCTCGTCTCTTTTGCATTAAGTTTAAGATTTCGTCCGTTATCCAGGGCTTCCTAGCTTCCCTTTTATCGTGTCCTAAAACGTCCGTAGCCGCGGAAGCTAGACTATTCTTGATACCCTCCCACTCAGTTTCTGCGTTCTTGATTTCGTCCTTACTCGTTTTATTTATTAATTGATCTGTTTTCTCCTGGAACTTATCTTTCATATTCTGATCCCTCAATATGTCTACATTTATACGTTTCTTATCCTTCCGGGTTTTCAGATTTTTGAACTTTAATCTAGCTTTCATGACTACCAAGTTGTGGTCGCTGTCTACATCTGCTCCTGGATAACTCTTACAGTCTTTTACTTGATTTCTAAATCTCTTCCTAACCAGAATGTAGTCTATCTGATACCTGTCTATCCCTCCTGGCATTTTCCATGTGTACCGCCTCCTAACGTGATTCTTGAACAATGTGTTCGCGACTACCATCTTGTGCTTCTCACAGAATTCTATCAGTCTGCTACCTCTCTCGTTTCTGTTTCCTAATCCATAAGGCCCTACAAATTCTCCTTCTTTCCCCTCACCTACGACTGCGTTAAAATCTCCTACTATTATTAAATTTTCATGACCCTTCACAAATCCTATTACCTGCTCTATGTCCGAATAAACGGCTTCTAACTCTTCCTCGCTGTGGCTAGAAGTAGGCATGTATACTTGCACTATTACTGTTTCCACTGGCTTCGAATCTAACCTAACCATCATTACTCTCTCGCTGTATCGTAGGTAGCTATCTACACACTGTCCTGCGTTCTTCCGCATAACGATCCCTACTCCCGCGTTTCCATTTACCGATCCTGTGTGTATTACCCTATAGTCACCGCTCCAAAAATCTCCTACTTCCGGCCAGCGCATCTCACTTATACCTACTATATCTAATCCTAACCTATCCATTTCTATCTTCAGATTTTCTAGCTTCCCTGTCTGTCTCATGCTTCTGACATTCCACGCTCCGACTCGTGAAATGCTACACTTACTATTATTGCACTCGATCACGTCTCCCGGAACAGTCCTCACCCGGAGATCCAAACGGAGGACTATTTTACCTCCTGAGTTTTTTGCCCCAGGAGACGCCATCATTAATTTAGGATAAGCTTTCTGCTAGCTGTTCTGAGGATTATAATGTGGTGGTTTCCTCTTGCCTTCCATATCGCAGTCGTGTGTGTCATAGCACCATACCGACCCCCACGGTTTCTGCCACTATGACTACTGAAAGAGCTGCTGCCCTCCTTCAGGGACTTGTCTTAGTCTGGTTTTTCAATAAGGACCCTCCCACTATGGTTAAACCTATGGTATGGCTCCTTAAATGATTAAAACGCGCAAGCCGACCCACCCGCTCTAGTTTGCACTAGAACTTCGTCAAGGTGCAAGTCCTATCGGATCAGCTATATCTATATTATATCACCATAAAAATCTAAGAGAAAAATATATTAATTCGGCAAGCACAACAAGAGATAAAAACATACAAATACCGAAAATATCG
Organism: Rosalia funebris; assembly: GCA_037954035.1. Classification (NCBI taxonomy): domain Eukaryota; kingdom Metazoa; phylum Arthropoda; class Insecta; order Coleoptera; family Cerambycidae; genus Rosalia; species Rosalia funebris. Next base: position 10,071,145 of record JAZFAV010000011.1, on the reverse strand, counting down.
AAAACAATAGCTACAAGAAATAGTTATTATGTAGCTTTAAAGATTTTTAACAATCTACCCAAAGATTTAAAAGAGTTATGTGGTAGTAAGCAGAAAGTAAAAACAAAACTCGAAGATTATATCAAAGAGAACACATTAGCCTAATAAGAAAAAAAAAATTATATAATTGTTGAAAAATTAAAAAATTATTTGTCATTTTATTATGTAATATTTGTAAATATAGCCATTTAAGAGTGCAAACAAGCACTGATTTGTTTTTAGTTTTAAGTTTCTATGTATATTTTCTTTTTTCATGTACCATTTCCTATGTACAGGTAATTTTATTTACCTGTATAGGATGCCTGCTCAAAGGCATTGTAAAATGGTTATAATAATAATATCATATGATAGCAGATTTAAACCCACAAAGAAAGTTATTTACGAAAATTTTTAGTTATATAAGTCCACTAAATTTTATTTTCGTTTTTTTTTTTTTTTCGAAATATTGCCAATGTGAATTATAGTGCACACCCTATATATTGGATATGACTATCATATTGATAATAAACTATGTATTGAACTATCAATGTAGTGGAAAATTAACACATTTTCCTATTTTGTGAACGTTCTTAATAATTTTATTTTCTCTATACTTACCCAAGTAAATATTCTCAAAAACTCCTTGAAATGCATGATTATTTACACTAACTAATGACGCTGAACACATACTCTTACAAAAACAAAACATATTTACCAGCGTGGGATAATGCTTTGCCTTAAAACACCTCCTACGGTTCATTATTTACATCCGCTATAAACTTTTATGAAATAAACAAACAAAACATTACGGCTACTGTAACAATGCGTCCATTATTTGAGGAAATAAACCAGTGGATTATCATAATAATTTTAACACTATCATTACCAATCTATTTCCGACTTCCCTCATCAAACATTTATTAGTTTTTTAATCAATAAACAATGGAAAGATCAGAAGGAAGATACGGTTATTAAGAATTTATAATGATGGCATCGTTGTTATTGCCCTAGAATCAATAAGATTATAGTTGGGGGGCCGGAGTACAAAACAAGGATGTTTAAAACATTTATTTATAAAACAAACAGCTAATATACACTGTTACGGTAAATGGGAAAGACTATTATAAATACATGTAAACTGAATAGGCTTAAAAGCATTAAAAAAGTTTGTATGTTAGTACTTCGATTGAAATAACCATAAAAATGAAGTTAACCGTATAAGTTCCCAGGGAATTCCTGATCGGAGAGATCGTCGTTTTGGTCGTGGTCAGAGTCGGGATCCTTATGTCTTTTACGTCCGTACGCTCGTTTACTAGTGGTTGGCAACTGATCCGTCTCTCCGTGTAACAGAGAATTACGATACAATAATAAGGGCTGCCAATCCTCGCCTCGACTGCTAGGCATACCTTAAAACATTTTTTTAAATTCTAGACCACCTTCCTTGACTAAATATACATTATAAAAAAGTTTCAATAAACTGTAGGCAACTAACGAAAAAGTAATCTCCATTTTAGACCAGAGGGAGAATTTTACAAAAAAAATTAATATATAGTTAAAAAAGTGTACTAATATACATTAAACGATTTTTTGCAAAAGTCGCAATATGGTTTCACATACAAAAGGTCTGTAAGAGATCCAAAACGTATAATAACTTCAACAACAAACGAAACCGCGGCAGCATCTGCAAACTTTTCCCTCCGGGGGCTGGTTGAAACCTAAGAAAATTACAATGCTACCTACCCGTGGTGATTCTCCTATCCAGAAACGCCATAACGACCCTCTTATCTTGCTTCAATAACTTGTTTGTGAATTCGGTCAAGATTTCGAGGAATGGCAGATTTGGCGGGGGCCCCGTGGGATCGTCGGAGCTGTTTTCGGCTCCGGTAACAGCAAATAGTATGCCCGCCCTGTGCAGCGCCGTTATGGCTTCCCGGTTTTTCACGGCGTCCAGGCCGAACGAGAGGGCGAATCTTTTTGCTAATTCCTTAAAAGGAATACGTTTATTAGTAAAGTCTTGTACTTGTACGATGGAAAGGTGCAATAAAACAAGTTAAAACATGAAAAATTATCCTTCGTTTAGTCAAAATTAAACGGTTTTTTTTCCACAAACTAATGAAAACAGTTTTAATCAGCTCCTGATGATGCCAGCTTCATTAGCGAAACCCACGTCAAGAAACGTGCAATTTTACGGCATATGTGGAAACTGGACCCCTGTTTCTAATAAAATTACATACAAAAATTTTAAATTTATTAACCTAAAGATAAAAACCTCGATATACGAGGTGTAAAGAAACCTTTTGTGGATCTTCTGGAAAGGAAATGAACATATCCTCGTCTGACAGATACAGAATAGATATTTTATGAACATTTCCAGTTATGTCCGAAGATATAAGAAGAGATGGCGACAAATTATTATTTTTCGGGTTCAGCCAACTACTGGACACGATTATTTAATTTTTTTTTTTTTTAAGGAATTAATAAATATAACAGGTTTGGTCAAAATCTAAGAGAAATTCATAGCATACTTTCTTTCAAATGGCTATTTGAAAACATAATTATGATTTTTGTTCTATGTACCATTGGGAAATAAAGTAATGAGATACTTTTGATATACGTTCCTCTGAAATATAGACAATAATGAATTAATTCTGGAATTAGTTACGGTCTCGATAGATATAAATATTTTAAAACTAGAGCATAATTAACCCTAAAATAAATTAATTATTGCCAGAGTGTCAGGGGACCATATTAAGTGTCTCATTACATTATTTTTCAATGGTACAGTATTATGTATATATTTTTTTCTTTTTGGATTTAGCTATTTTGTTGTTTATATATTGCGAAGCAATGTGTATGCAAAAATAAAAACGATGTTATAAAAACAAAAGACAAGATATTGTGGATTTTTTTTCATACTAAAATTATATTTCAAATATTAATAAACCATGTGCTGCCGAATGCTGATGTAAATTGGGAGATAAATATAGGTAGCTAAAGAGTTAAGATCATAGGTTACACTTGCCGATGTTATAATTCTATTATATATACAGGGTTAGTCACCTAAAATTGACCCCCGTTTATTTCTCTTAATTTCAATCGAATCGAAAAATTCAAACAAGGATTTTACATGATTTTTTATAAATTTTTTGAATATTTAAACAAATTTTCAAAAACTCTGCAAATTGAAAGGGGGCGAACATTTTTTTATTTTTTTTTTAATGGAACACCCTGTATTTTTTTACTTAAAAAAGTTACCCACAGTTTTCTGATCGCAAAAATATATAATTGCTGTATCTTGGTAAGTATAGTTCTTGAGATATTCATACAAATATATAGTCACATCACAGGAATAAGTTTGGCATAAGACCATAAATCAGGAGGGCTATGTTTTTGGGATATAACGACACATTTTGTTTTTTAAGAAAAAAAGTATTAAAATTCTTTGATGCGGCAACACATAATGATTATAATAAACAAATAAACCTTTATTAAAATGACAACAACGAAGTTTTAATGAACACAAAACATAAATAACGAAATAATGATAAAAGAAAACAATGCGCAACAATAAATAACATAAAACCAATGAACTTTATTAAAATTAAACATATCTATATGTTCTCCACGTATCCTCCGTTTCTATCAAGGCACAGTTGGCATCTTTTAATAAATTCATTTCTAACGTTTTCAAATAAATGAACATTTTGCCGCAAATTTTCTATTTCTTGACTGATACAGTCCTTCAAGTCATCCAAGTTATTATATACCGAATTTTGTTGTATATGTTTTGTTTTAGTGTTCCCCACAAAAAGAAGTCCAAAGGACTCAAGTCTGGGCTATTAGCAGGCCAATGTATAGGACCGTATCATCCTATCCAAAATAGATATTTGTCATTTAAATATTCCGTTACGTTCCGTACAGAGTGTGGAGGATGTGCACCATCCTGTTGCCAAATAACAGAATTCCTGGTTGCAAGGGGAATATTATCTAAATAGTTCTCTACTTCACCCCGAAGAATATTCAAATACTGAACTGCATTCAAGGACCCATTAATGAATACGGGACCCACAATTGTATTTTGATGAATACGGCACCACACATTTACTGTATTATATCCTTGGGTTTTTATCTTTTCTATAATATGTGGATTTGCGGGCGCCCAATAATATGCATGTTTCCTATTAAAAAGTCCAGCCCTTGAAAAGCTACTTTCATCGGTCCAAAATAAGTTTTTTAAAAAGTTATTGTCGTTTTCTGCTCTCTCAATCATCTCTCTACAAAAAGCGCTTTTCAGTTAAAAGCTGCACTGGCAAAATACTATAACTTATATTTGTGTCGTTTTAATATACGTCTTATACTTGCTTGAGAAATATTAAATTCTTCTGCAGCAGCGTTAGTAGATTTATTGAGGCGTTCGGTAAAAAAAAGTAAAACGTCCATTTCCATATCATCTCCTGTTTTGGGCTTCTTTCTTTCTCGTTTCTTATCTTTTAAGGATTCGCTGTCCCCAAACTTGAGATAAATATTAGAGAAAATGTTCTTGGAGGGAACGCGTCTTTCAGGATATTTTCTTGCATATTCTCTTTTAGCTATATATTTGATTTTATTGCTGGTTAAGTAAATTTCTAATATTTCTTTCCTTTCGACTAATGCATATCCCATAATAATATATTAGATATATTAACAAGTGTATTAAAACTTAACTTAAAGCGTATTAATAATATAACAATCAAACATAAGTCAAACATAACATAACTGTCAAACGAAGCATTATTGTTTCTTTAAATCATTTCGGTTCATAGCTCTCCTGATTTATCGTCTTATGTTAAAAACTTATTCCTGTGATGTGACTATATATTTGTATGAATATCTCAAGAACTATACTTATTATTATATATTTTTGTGATCAGAAAACTGCGGGTAACCTTTTTAAGTAAACAAATACAGGGTGTACCATTAAAAAAAAAATAAGCAAATGTTCTCCCCCTTTCAATTTGCAGAGTTTTTGAAATTTTGTTTAAATATTCAAAAAATTTATAAAAAACATGTAAAACCCTTGCTTGAATTTTTCGATTCGATTGAAATTAAGAGAAATAAAGGGGGGGTCAATTTTAGGTGACTAACCCTGTACATTAAATTTTGTTATTAAAATCAAATTCGTGCCTAAAATATCACACAATTGAAGCTTGTTATAAAAATGTAATAAAACTTAATAACAGATTTTTTTACAAATGTTCGATAAAATTAATAGAAAAAAAAATGTTTTGAACTTCAATTTTAAAAAAATTGGGACATTTAAAACCTTTCGATTGACAAAGATCAAAATAATTTTGTGAAGTTTGCAAACTCTTAATACCGCAACAAAAATTGATAAACAATGGTCAAAACTAAAAGTTACCTTCAAGGCGAAGAACTCCTCGTGCTGCCTTGCGTTCCTCCCACCAGACAACCTCTGCACCTCGTTGAACATCATATTGAGACTCAAGCACATTGTCAACGCGCAATTGACCTTATTAATTTCCCTCGCCTTGCTAAGGGTCGCCTTTATTATATCCCCATACTCATTGTAATATTTCACGTAGTGCTTGAATACGTCCGCCCCCGCTTTAGTCGGCATAATATTGTACACAATCAACTTGCAATAGGCTGCCAAAAAGTTCCTTCTCTTGTGCAATTCCTCGATGCGGTGCTCGTCGTGCTCAGCATCCTGCTCCGGCACGAATACGTAGGTCTGCACGAATTCGTTGAGCAACATCTGCAGGTTCCTGTCCGGCCTGCAGATCAGCTCGCCCATGCAGGATATGTTCTGCAGCTGCTCGCTGAAAACTATGAGTAAGTCGCAGAGGCCGACGTAGGCCTCCTCTTTTATAAGGATGTGCGGCGAGGACCGAATGAGCATCTGCGAGGCTTCGATGAAGTCGTCGAGTTTGTCCCGTAGGTCTTGGATGGTCGAATGGGTGAGACTGCCGTTCTCGGCTGTCACTTCAAGATCCCTCAGGCCCCAAAGGAGGTAATAGTAACAGGAGCTTAGGCAGTATTTTAAAGCTTCGGGCGGCAATCCACTTTCAATATCCTAAAAGTAGTAAAGATGCTCATGATCAATGAATTTTTTTTAATGACGTTTCAAATGTAGAAAAAAAATTACATTCTCAACCATAAATAAAAACAAAACACAAGAATTATTTAAAATAAGAAATTAATGAACTTACAGGTTATACAGGGTGTTTTTGAATTTATGAAATCAGAAATCTATTTTAGGTTGAGAAATTGAGAGACAATCATATAAATACAATGAGGTAGATTTGTGATTTATTGTGATTATTTAAATATTAATGGCTTCAGTGTTTTTGTGAAATTAAAAAGTGTAAGCACCATGTTTGATTAATAAAAATAATCTATGTAAAGTTTGGCAACTATGGACAGTTCAGGAATCCTATTATAGTACAACACGCGCGTCGTTTCATTAGCGCGTTCCAGTGGCGGGGTTTAACCAAAATTCATTTTTAATAACACCATTTTAAGAAAAAAAAACTGTAGTTTGATGTTTCTACAGCCAAAAGATGTCACTTCTATAATTATGACCCAACTTAAAAATTAACTCTATATATTAACTTTTTTTTTTTATTTTCATTACTAAACATTAATAAAGTACATAGAAATTAGAAAACTGGCATAACATAAAAACAAATGAAAGTTTGAGACTTGCCTTCAATTTAAAAATTTTTATTTTTCTCAAACAAGTCACCTTTTAAATTTAGTTTCTAACCATTTCATGGCTTTGAAAAATTAATTTGTGTCAATTATGGCGTTGCCAATTATCAATTTTGACACGTTTTTTTCTCATCGTATACCATATGAAATACAGGATTAAAAAACTTACAAGGACTAAAACCAAAACACCACTATCACCAAACTCATAATTCTATTAAAATTGGAAAAATATGTTTTAATTCCAGAACAAACTCTTCTGCCTTCTACAATGTTTTTCTTAAAAAATGGGAAAATCTCAAAGAAACTGAAAATATTATCGACCAACGCTTACCTTAAAGTCTTGAAACATAGTATCCCACAAATTCCACTGATTCAAATTGTGACAAGCGTAAAACATAGACACTTTCTTCATGGAACTAACCACATTGAAAATCTCGTCGGCATTGGGCGTCTCCTCTCCAAGAAGGAGGTTACGCCAATCATCAATCGCTTCCTTATAGCTGGCAACGATCATGTCGACAATGGTCGACCTTGCCACGTCGCACCTCGTGTAAATTGAGTGGCCTTCCGTGCACAGGATTTCCAAAGTCTTGGCCAGAGTTTCTAGCACCTAAAACAGACGAAATAACAAAATGAAACAGGAAAATGTAAATAGGTGAATTGTGTATGTAAATTTTCAAATAATTACCTCAGGCTCGTGATGCACTTGCACGATGTGCTTCAATTTGACTAAAAGGGCTTGCAAGGACCCCTCCTGTCTTCCGCTAGTGTAAAGATCTAAGTCGAAATATTGTGGAATGCTAAGTAAATTCGCTAATTTTTCAGGATCTGCCGAGTACTTGTCTAACAAGGGAGGTAATGTAATAATAAAATGTTCGGTTAGCTTCTGTTTATCCTCACCAGCCTATTAGAAAAGGGAAAGACATAACAGTATAGACAAAGCTCAGTTTTAATTATTGTCAACTTTAACATATGCAGAGTATTTGATACCATTCTCCCATTCAGGAGATATTATTTGTAATGAAAATTCTGTATATATTTTTACTTATTTCAGCCAGTGGCGGCTCGTGGTGATTTGTCATGGGTGGGCAACAACTACCTATTAGTAGGTTATATAGTGCAAAATAATGAAGTAAAATATAGTAAAAAAAAAAAAACTTTGACTCATCACTCTGTTAGTCACTGTACAAGTATATGTTAAGATTTAAAATTCTTTCAGCTTTCAAGTTGAAAATGCATAGCACTACAATTGGATAAAACTAGTACAGACTCTTATAAATGCTAAACAGAAATTCACGTTCTAACAAAAAGTTAACAATATCAGTATTAGTATTTACTATTTCTCTCACGTTCGCCATGGTATAAATACTAAATAAATACAATACTAAACAAACACAAATGTAAAGTACCAACTTCCACAGACAAACTGCCGCACTAATTTATTGTAATTATTGTTAAAGAACTGTTAAAATTTTGAAAACCCTAACCTACAGAGTACAGACCCCGCTGAGATAAACAACATTCTACGTCTCTGAAAACTGAACTCGGAAATCGGACTCATCAGAGATTCTCGATTCCTTCCCCGCTTTACCGAAGGCTTCTTCAGCAGGGTGGTCTAGCCCACCCGTGTCACAGCTTACTCGAGACCGGAGTAAGCTGTGCCCGGGGTTTAAATGGTTTCATGTAGTTTACACGCGTATAATTTTGTTTTTATGTCTTCAAATCAATCAACTCATTCGTAATTCTATTAATTAATTAATTATATGCATGTGTTTACTGTTTATTTAATTTTATATTCCAGATTCCCATGTTTCTATATTATCGTGAAATAATTTAAACTTTCAAGGGATGTAAGTATACCTATGTCAATAATATCAATATTAATTTTAAAACTAATCTTGGTAGACACTTATTTACTTGTATTTATTTATTAAAGCAATAAATATAATTTTTTATTTGTCTCGTATGTACAAAGCCAGAAAGGCAAAAGGCGTGGCTGCCCACCCGGCCCGGTGGGCTATTAGTCCATGGATCCAAGGTTAGAAGAGTGAATTGCTGCACTAACTTGCACTGCAATTTTCCACCACAGTTGCGCTGTTAGTATTAGTATATATAATCAGAACTTTTCATTGTATTATTGTTGTTATGTAATATATCACGTATTTAATTAATTACATATTACATAATTATATCTTCAGTAATTTCTATAAACGATAAATAACGAACTTTGGAACTGTGTGTTCCTCTTCTTCTAGGAAACAGCTGGGTGGGCACTGCCCACCCTGCCACCCCTGACCAGCCGCGACTGATTTCAGCCTACAAAAACCTGGTGTTGCTAGAAAATTTCCAAAATGAACTTCAAAGGGCTTCAAATTGATTTTTCCAAAATTGTTTTATTTAAAATTAAAGTGTAAACAACGAAAAAATTCAAGAGAAACCAATAGATAAAATTTTGTTTTAATTGAATTTTGGTTACTTTAAAGTTAGTTTTAATTTTGTATTTAGAAATAATTTTTCTCAACTCAAACAAAATACCTCAATAACTTTAAAAGATATATTTGTTTCAATTTATTCATTCATTAGTAACTCAAGAAACATTTAGTTTCCACTTTTAATAACACATGTATACTGTATTTGTTTCTACTGATTTAAATATGTATACATTTTTATTCAAGTATTGTATTGAATTTTATGGAATGAGAATTTTTATATACAAAAATTAATCCCAACAATTATCTATTTACATTTTCAAATGGATAATTGCACCGTTACACTACCTATATAGTAAAATTTACTCATTTCTCACAATTGATTGTGTGAAATTCACAATATCTTATCTACTATAAACAGTACGCTAATACAACAGGGCACAACACAGAGATATAAAGAACTGGAAAAAAAAATTACTACATCATATTACCTGTTTCATTTCTCTTAAGGAAGACACCTTCCTAGTCGGTCCTCGACCAACCGGCGCCTCGCCAGTAGCAGCCTGCTTGACACAGCACACCATAATTTCTATTAGACTCGTCTCCTGTCTGTTATCGAGGGGCTCCTCGTGTGGTCCAGGCTCCTCTAGTAACAGGTCTGTCATACATTCCCAGTCTTTCATCATAGAATTTGACTCTATCAAGGAATCTACAAGATAAGCGGCGTGCTCATGTAGTTCAGATTCGATAAAGAATTGAACCAGGTCCCTTATGAAGGGCGTGTTCAGTAGACGTCGCTTCCCCCTTTTCGTTTTGCCAGGATCCGTGTCGCCCGGTTGGAACAGGCGCTCGTTCAAGAATTCGCCAGCTGCTTGGGCGACCGCCCTATGTGATGAGTACACCTAAAATATTCTCCGTGCTACTAAATTTTCTTTTAACTGTATATGGTGTAATTTACATTTCTATGACCTCTATTTTTTGTTTCGCAATTTATTTTTCCAAATGTTAGTGTTACATTAAATTTTACAAGAATTCAATGACATTCTGTATTAGTTTGCATTCCTGTTTTCTCCTAATGTGAAATTTTAATACATAATAATAAAAATAAATAAATAAATGATCTTTATTGATAATCATTCAAAGGACAATTGACAGGTGTTTCAGCTCATGGAAAATAATTAATTATATTCATAAAACTCCTAATTCACAATCTCTGACCACATTTAGAGAAAATCAAGATTTTGACTTACAGAAATTTGAAGAATATTAACAATATAGGTAGTTCACCAAGAAATATAAGTGGAACAGAACATGTCCGCTGAAACTTGGTGGCCAAGAATTAAGCTATAATAGCGAAGTGAAATACTTAGGAGTAATCCTGGATCGGAAACTGTCATGGGGAAAACATCTAAGTTGCTGTGATCTTGGAACATATGTTCCAAGATCACATCTAAGTTGCTGTGATCTTGGAACATATGTTCCAAGATCACAGCAACACTTTGGCAACTGAGAAGAGCCATTGGTAATAGCTGGGGCTTGGAAACCATGAAATGGATGTATGAGGCAATTCTCAAACCTAGACTGACGTATGCAGCACTGGTCTGGTGGCAGAGAGCCTGTTTAAAGTCGGAAGCCGACCGACTTAACAAGCTAATAGGATTGATTCTTAGAAGTATAACCGGAGCCCCAAGATCAACAACGATTGAGGCGATGGGGATACCACCTTTTGATGTCACCCTGAAAGAGAAAGCCGCAAAGGTAATGCACAGGGTGGAAAACATAAATAGGAAGGTAAGGAACCTGAATAGACTCTCAAGAGAGCTAGCTGAGGAGGGACTCCTATGGATGCCCTCTGACAGTACGGGTGTCCACTTCCTGTTTGACAAGAAATATAAGATCACCCTCACCAGTAAGACCGACTGGATGGAGGGTCGAGCTGGATTGCTGCTCAATGGAGACATCTGGTACACGGATGGAGCCAAGAGTGGGAACAGAGCGGGTGCGAGGGTGTATAGGCGACGCGACGGGATAGGTAAAACCTTCCCCTTGGGCAAATACACTACCGCACTCCAAGCCGAGCTAGTTGCAATTACATATGGTGTTCTGGTGGCTGACCAAAATCGGACCCAGGAGAAGGTATGTATCTGCTCGGATAACAGGGCGGCGTTGGCAGCCCTGAATTCAGCAACGACAAAGTCGAAGCTGGTCTATAATTGCTATGAAGCATTGAACCACTTGGCAGGGAAGGGACCGGTGGAGCTCTTATGGATACCTGGGCATAATGGCATTAAGGGAAATCTAATTGCAGATGACCTTGCCAGACTAGGGACCAGGGAAAACCTCTATGGACCAGAACCTGCAGTGGGAATAAGTCGGAATCTGATCAGCCACCGCATCAATGGCTGGGCAAGAGACCAGCACAATAAAAGATGGAGAGTAACAGGCTGTCGAATAACCAATCTCTGCATCGAATACTCAGAGATTGAGAAATGGGCCCAAGAATTCATTAAATTGAACAGGCACAAAGTCAGAACCCTGGTGGGAATCATAACAGGCCACCACAGTAGCCTGAATGCATATAAGGACAAGCTGAGGCTGACCGACAGCCCGGCCTGCGGATACTGTAAAGAAGACGAAGAAACCTCGATTCATCTTCTTTACACCTGCCCCGCACTGGAGGAGAAGAGGTATCTTATATTAGGGACCCCTGTTATCCTAGAAGAGGCGAGGCTTAAGGCGGAGGACGTGCTTAAATTGCTCCTTTTATGGGATAGCATTTTTGGATAAGGACCCGAATAAGAGGGAATCGCCAAGGGACTACCCATGCGATCAGTGGCTGATGAGGCCCAAACCTATATAACATAATAATAATAATAATAATAACAATATAGATTATGATGAGTACGATTTATTTCATGTCACTTTAAATTTACACAAAAAGGGTAGCAAACTAATTTCGGATTTTATCAATTGGACTAATTTGTGGAAATATGCCACGCATCATTGAGCAAATATTGAGGCGATTTCCATTGATAGCTTTCTGAAGAAATGAAGCAGAATGTGTCAACGGTTATCAGGCTTGTATATATAGCTGAAACTTTACTTGTTTGTTTATAGTTGAATTATAATTAGTATTTTATAACCTTAAATATGTAATATCATTATCAGAAATTGCAGCTTCTTATTGTCATTATACTATTGTTGGTAATAGAGTTCTGTCTCTAACATGTCATAAGGTGTTCCCCTGTATCAAAGTTATGTCTTAATTTTTCATGAGACTCAAACATATTTCATCCAAAAAATATTGATGTGGGCTTACCATTACATTTTTTCTATTAAGTTTATTTGTATAAATCAGACATTGGAAATAATTTCTTCTGTATTAATGTAGACTGAACACAATTTTTTTTTTATAGTGTTAGTCACCTAAAATAGACCCCCCTGTTATTTCTCTTAATTTCAATCGAATCGAAAAATTCAAAAAAGGATTTTACATGATTTTTTATAAATTTTTTGAATATTTAAACAAAATTTCAAAAACTCTGCAAATTGAAAGGGGGAGAACATTTGCTTATTTTTTTTTTTAATGGTACACCCTGTATTTGTTTACTTAAAAAGGTTACCCGCAGTTTTCTGATCACAAAAATATATAATAATAAGTATAGTTCTTGAGATATTCATACAAATATATAGTCACATCACAGGAATAAGTTTTTAACATAAGACGATAAATCAGGAGAGCTATGAACCGAAATGATTTAAAGAAACAATAATGCTTCGTTTGACAGTTATGTTATGTTTGACTTATGTTTGATTGTTATATTATTAATACGCTTTAAGTTAAGTTTTAATACACTTGTTAATATATCTAATATATTGATATGGGATATTCATTAGTCGAAAGGAAAGAAATATTAGAAATTTACTTAACCAGCAATAAAATCAAATATATAGCTAAAAGAGAATATGCAAGAAAATATCCTGAAAGACGCGTTCCCTCCAAGAACACATTGTCTAATATTTATCTCAAGTTTGGGGACAGCGAATCCTTAAAAGATAAGAAACGAGAAAGAAAGAAGCCCAAAACAGGAGATGATATGGAAATGGACGTTTTACTTTTTTTTACCGAACGCCTCAATAAATCTACTAACGCTGCTGCAGAAGAATTTAATATTTCTCAAGCAAGTATAAGACGTATATTAGAACGTCACAAATATAAGCCTATAACTTTGCCGACAGAAGAGCTTTTTGTAGAGAGATGATTGAGAGAGCAGAAAACGACAATAACTTTTTAAAAAACTTATTTTGGACCGATGAAAGTAGCTTTTCAACGGCTGGACTTTTTAATAGGAAAAATGCACATTATTGGGCGCCCGCAAATCCACATATTATAAAAAAAGATAAAAACCCAAAGATATAATACAGTAAATGTGTGGTGCGGTATTCATCAAAATACAATTGTGGATCCCGTATTCATTAAAGGGTCCTTGAATGCAGTTCATTATTTGAATGTTCTTCGGGGTGAAGTAGAGAACTATTTAGATAATATTCCCCTTGCAACCAGGAATTCTGTTATTAGGCAACAGGATGGTGCTCCTCCACACTCTGTATGGAACGTAACGGAATATTTAAATGACAAATATCTATTTTGGATAGGAAGATACGGTCCTATACATTGGCCTGCTAATAGCCCAGACTTGAGCCATTTGGACTTCTTTTTGTGGGGAATTTAAAACAAAACATATACGAAAATTCGGTATATAATAACTCGGAAGAGTTGAAGGACTGTATCAGTCAAAAAATATAAAATTTGCGGCAAAATGTTCATTTATTTGAAAATGCATTTATTAAAGGATGCCAACTGTGCCTTGATAGAAACGGAGGATATGTGGAGAACATATAGATATGTTTAATTTTAATAAAGTTCATTGGTTTTATGTTATTTATTGTTGCGCATTGTTTTTTTTTTTATCATTATTTCGTTATTTATGTTTTGTATTCATTAAACTTTGTTGTTGTCATTTTAATAAAGGTTTATTTGTTTATTATAATTATTATGTGTTGCCGCATCAAAGAACTTTCATACTTTTTTTCTTAAAAAACAAAATGTGTCGTTATATCTCAGAAACATAGCTCTCCTGATTTATGGTCTTATGCCAGACTTATTCATGTGATGTGACTATATATTTGTATGAATATCTCAAGAACTATACTTACCAAGATACAGCAATTATATATTTTTGCGATCAGAAAACTGTGGGTAACTTTTTTAAGTAAAAAAATACAGGGTGTTCCATTAAAAAAAAAAATAAAAAATTGTTCGCCCCCTTTCAATTTGCAGAGTTTTTGAAAATTTGTTTAAATATTCAAAAAATTTATAAAAAACATGTAAAACCCTTGCTTGAATTTTTCGATTCGATTGAAATTAAGAGAAATAAAGGGGGGGTCAATTTTAGGTGACTAACCCAGTACATTCCATACGCATAAAATCAAAATCATAAAAACTGAATTAATTAAACATGTCTACACTTACCAATTCATAGACATGCTCGCAATCTTTATCGGTTAGAATTTCATGGTGGTGTTTCAATATGGATATAACCAATCTAACAGCTTGTACAGCTACATCATATTCCTTATCAAGAGTCATCGCTACGATACGATCTTTAAATTTATTGGTAAACAGTTCTAATTTGCCTTTCAATTCTTCACTGGCATATAGAGGCTGTAGGGCCTGCAGGCACCTCAAACGAACCTCCCCCACCTGAAATAATTCAATGTAAAGAATACTTTTTAACTAAAAAATGAATGTACTACCAAACTGATGCATTTCTAGTTGTACTTACTTTGTCATGGAGCGTCCAACCAATATATTTCAGATAAGAGTCATCCAAGAAGTTGGCATGAAACTTGTGCATCCAAACACCTATCTCTGTCATTGCAATGGCTCGTATTTCAGGTAAAGTATCACGATATCTATGGACGAATACCGATTTGAACATATACGTAAGCATATTTTTTATTTCATCCATATTCTCCTCGAGTTCCTGCCTCTTACCTAACAGAGCCTCTAAACGATCACTAGCTCTCTTCTCTCTAGTTTTTTGTCTTTCGGCTTCATACTGCCTTTGCGTGTTATCTAAATTGACTGACACAGTCAAAGCCACATCTACTAATGCCGTCATAAGCTTCATAGCACCTAAAGTCGCCGTATGTCTAAAAGCTCTAACCTAAAAAAGTGAATATTTTGAATGAGCTCAACTTTCTAAATATTATTTTTTACCTGTGAATCTGATAGACCAGTAAGGAGTGATATTACATTATCCATCAAAAACTGATCGTAAATAATAGTATACTGACACTGTTTAACTAGGGTTTGGACGAAATCGCAGAAATTCTGTCTGAACTTTTTCCATGTTTGACCAGCCATAATAAGAGGATATTCTCCACTTTCTTCATCAAACTCCTCAGTCATTTTTCGTATAATAGCTGCGTGCTCCATAGTCGCTTGCATTTGTTGCGTTATTCTGCCTTTACAACCGGCCGCATTAATAAAAAACTGCATGAGAGATATAAGGGCAGCTTCTCGATTAACCTAAAACTGCTACATAGAAAACTTCACTTGAAAAATATACAGTACATTTACCTTATAACTTTCAATCCAATCATCGACAATATTTGTCAACGAAACCTTACTATTCTTAATTATATGATAAAGTGAAGTTTCATCATCGTGTGAATGTATAATTTCCCCAACATTATTTTTTCTTCCTGGAGGTCTACCTCTCCCTCGGCCCCGTCCCGTAGTACCACTGCTTGTAGGTGAATATGAAGGAGCTATAACTGGAGGCGGTGGGTTTATTGCTCCCCTCGCTTTTGATCTGGTAACACGCCTTGTTCCAGGGGTTGGTGGCGACTCGAAGGCTCCATCAGACGAATGACCAGCTTGTTCTGCATAGGACTCACCATACATAGCCTGCTGCATATAAGTCCCTCCATAACTTTCTTGTTCTACTTGAGGGGTCATGGGGTTCTCGTACTCCGGAGGAGGTTCGTCCATCCGGATCCTTTTACCACCTCGTCGATGCATTTCATATGTTTTAATTTAGTCGACCAAACAGACGTTTTGTAAACGTTTTACAAGGCAAGTGATGTTCAAACAGACCAAACTTCAGTCATCATTTTTGATAAACGTAAACAAACTAACAGGTAATCTGTGCAAACTAAATCGTTCGTACTACAGACCAAATTGTAAAGTTCATACGTGTGTTCGTAGATGGTAAACGTAAACAATGTATCGATAATCCTAGACATCGATATTCTCGATTGTAACTATGATGTTCCTTATTCGATTAATTAACAGATGGCTTCTGTAATTCTTTCAAAATTTCGAACGAGGTATGAGAAATACTGTTATATGAAGTAGATGACACCTAAGACTTAAAAAAATATTAGTGTTTCATTTTACTTAAAAAAAAGTCTGTTTTGAAAAATCAATTGGTTCGTGTTCTGAATCCTATGATAGCCGGAGTATTTCCAATCATGTAATATTCAAAAACCTGTGTGGTAGTGTGACAAAAAAAGTCTTTTACTACCGTCATGGAATGTTCAATGTAGACAGCCATATTGTCTTTTACTTCTGAAAGTGGTACTTGCAGTTGTAGATAAATACAGCAGTAGATTTATTTCCATTTATATTTTATTTAATACTTATATTTAAAAAAAAGAACAATCTTCATTGTCTGTACATAACAATAGTATCTAAAATAACTTTTTCTCGAATTCTTTTTTTTTCAAAAGTGAAAAAAAAAAGAATTTCTAATATCTAAAAAATAAAAATCTAATTTTTGTGTCAATACTTTTCCACTAAATGCACATAAAATGTAGTCCAAACATGTTAGTTAAGTTCTAATTCATGTATCTATTTCTAATAAATATATGATCTAACTGTGAAGATTGATTCTAGTGCTTCAAACCAATTTCTATTCAATATGATCTTTTTAACCACCCTAGTCCTTAAATACAAATACTAAATGTAGAGTACATTCTGTTTATGTGATTCTGCACAGAATACTTAGGAATGATCGTAAAATATTTTTTGGGTTTGATTTTGTTTGTTTAATTGATTTAATTAAAGATTTTAATGTCAATTGGATATAAATCTTTTACAACTAAAATTAATACACGTTATATTAAGGAATACATGATGTATTGATGATAAGATTAATCCCTCCTTTTCCTTTTCTCACGATCATCTCTCTTCTCTGGTTCTTTACGTTTACTAGCCTTCTTGGCTTGGGACAAGAACTGATCTAATCCGAAAGGATCCTCTTCTTTTTCAAATTGCACAGGACCAGTACGCCCTGCTCCTGAACGGTCGGTCCCTCCGAATTCTTTATCAGGTACAAACCTATTCGTTCTAATGACTTTCTCCAGTTCTTCACCCCCGTAAATATCCTTGTCGATATTTCGACTAGGCCGGTACAAGTGATTGGCCATTGAACCTCCCTCACGCCAAGGTTTGTCATACACGTTGTATGCCTCGTCATCCCCATAGCCTTGTCCCAAACCTTGAGCTTGACCAAATAGCCGTTGATCAAACTGAGTTTCATTGGAGGATACTCCTCTCGCAGGCATTCCCAAGGCAATTTGCTCGGAAATATCACGCTCACGTTCACGTTGAAGCTTACTCCTTTTGTCTGGGGCAGCCCTTGCCAGGTTCCTATCTCTGGCCCTTTCTTTGTGACGATCCTGCCTAAGCAGTTCTCTTTCTTGTTCTTCATCGTCAATTGGTTTCGAATGGCCAGATCCAGGCACTTTAATACCAGCTCTTTCATCGCGAGCTTTTTGGGCAAGTTGTCTCAAATGTTCTTCCTTCTGTTCCTTTTCTTTTTGTGCTAATTTCTTTTCCAATTGTGCCCTTGTCTCCACTGCTTCTCTAGCTTTTCTGTCCGCTATATACAAAGCTTCTGCCAATTTTGCAAAGTTCTCATTGATATGGAGCTGCTGCAGACCTCGCCCGTCTGCTGCCAGCCTTTTATCCAGGGGTACAGTATAACCTGAAATAGACAACCGGTTATGAAATTAATTTACAGAAAAGAAATGTTTAACTGAAACCATTTTCTACTACTTTATGCAATTTTGTTAAAAATTATGGATTGTCGATAACTAACCCTTTGCATTTTTCCAATTGGAAATACAAGGCGGAATTTTCCACTCCTTCTGCTCTTTAACAGTAACCCTTCTTGTGGGACTGTGTAAAACAGGTGCTGGAGGTGAAGGAGGGCCTCGAGGAATTTTTTTACTTATCTTAAATCTAGGTGGTTCCATAGGGTCAACCTGAGCTTCGACCAATCTTATAACCCTCTGTTTAGCTCCTGAATTAAATGCAGCTCCCTGCTGTGATGGAGTATAACGGATAAACTCCGCAGGAGCTTGCTTGTCTGCCGCCCTCACTGGCATTGCAGCTGCTATCTTAGAATTAGTGATTCTTTGTAGAGCAGTTCTGGTGCGTTCTGTAATATCATCAATTTCCTCTTGATTGGGTCTTTCTAAACTTGGATCATTTTCTGCAACTACTTCCACTGGTAATAAATCCGATAACTTAGAATATACTATTTTGTCCTTCGAATGCCCCTGCCTGGCAATGACGTCATATTTCACTTTACCATCTGCCCCCAATTGAACAGCCAAAGCATTTGAATTTGTATCTTTTTTCCGGCCCATATCAAGGGGGTACTGCGCTACGTGGATTTCAGGGAATGCACCTCCATCGCCATAGTCTGTTACATTTCGAGGTACCCATCCTCTTCGTTGTCCATAAGGGGGAGCTATACTTTGGGCGCTGACTAAAGCAGTGGGTTTTACGGAAGCCGCCTTTTTTCTTCTATCATCGTCCCGATCCCAAACGGGTTGGATAGGGGCTGGTAAAATTGTAGAAAGTTCCATTGTATCACTTGTTTAAACACAAAGGATCCACAGGTAGATTCACTACCTTGTGCAACCAACAATCTAGATTATCATTTCCTAAAATAATCTTTAAATCACTTCTTATGTTAATTAAACAGCAAAACAAATATCCTAAACAGATAAAACGATGCGTAACAACGGAACAAATGAATGTCATTCGTCTTCTTCTTTTTAAAATATTCCTTGCTGTTTATAATCTGTGATTCCTTATATGGATGACACAAATTGCTACCAACTGCTTGTTTCCTGAAACAAAATTCTCTGATGTTCAACAAAAAGTGTATTATGGGATAATCGGAATAATCATTGTAGTGAAATATAATATTCCTTGGTTATTACGATCAAGGATCTTAAGAAATATCGAAATGTGCAAAATGCATTAATTCATAATAATATCGTAAAAATCGTAACAGCATTTGTTAAGCCAATTATAATAATCAAACCTGTAAAAATATTATAGATACTTTGTTTAATAATCGATACAAGTGCAAATCATGACATGACCTGTGATCAGGCATTGTCATAATTTATGACGTTATTAATTTTCATGGATTAACTGCACTCGAAATAACATTAAATAAATGCCAAAGACAATATTCAGCTACAGATCCTATCCAGTCATGTCGAACAGTTCTCCTTTTATGTGCAATTTTCGTTTAACTTATCTAAAATGATTATGAATTGATATTAAGGTCAACACATTGAAAAGGATCATTACCTTACTATTACAATTAGATAGCTGACTAACAACTTAACTGAGCTGAACAAGATAATAACGGATAGTGTTGAAGAGGTGTAGAAGAAATTGAATTTCTCAGTTGACCATAATCGGAACTTGTCCACATTAAATTCTAAATGGAAAACGAGCACTGATCACTGAGCACTTTTAATATAATACTTCATATTTTACTGATCTGCCTGAAAAAAAAAAAACGATCACCTTGTTAAAGTTTTAAGCATAGTAATACTGAATGTATCCTAGGAAGGGGTCTTGGATGTGGTGGCAAAAACAGGAGAGGTTCGTTTTCCAAGAATGATTCGCGAACCACTAGAATGCATTGAGTATTAGATATTTATATTGCGGCAAAACCTACTTAGGAAATATTTTAAAATTGACTATGACATTAATATGTAGATATTAAATATTTTATGAGCAACAAAATTAAGAAGCGTATCTTATAATACTTGTATGTAGATTTGCACTGTATAATTTCATATTCTTCATATCTCCGACCATATGTTCTTTGACTATGTACATCATAGGATATCTGTGTAATACACATGTTTCTAACCTCAAAAAGTAAATTAATGGAGGTTACTATTTGTATTATGATATAGGATTAATAATACACAAATAATGCAGAACACTAGCGAGTCTCAATTACAAATTAGGTTAATAACCAAACAGGAAACGTATGCACTTATATTAAATATCTTCAGCACCCTTAATGTGTTATAAAATTTGTAGATATGCCGTACCTGATGTGCCATTATCAGTTCCACAGATAATAGAGAGCAAGTCGTTGAATGATGTAGTAAATCAGTTATTAAGAGAAACCAGTGCGGACTTTTTAAAACCGAAAGATTTCGATTTTTTAGTGTTTGGGGAGCTCCTACGTAATCCATTAATACAACACTTGCAGGCACACAATGTATCTACTGAAGTAACGGTTGATATAGAATATATAGAAAGGACTCCTGCTCCTGAACCAGAAAATTCCCTTTTACATGACGATTGGGTATCCGGAATACAAACGTCTGATAAATGGTATATGTACATTAAAAGTATTGAATAATACTTTAATTATATTTTGTTCTAGGATTTTAACAGGTTGTTATGACTATTCAGTGAACATTTGGACAACACATGGAACTATTGTAGTATCTTTAAAGGAACATAAAAATATTGTTAAGGCCGTATCATGGTTAGATAAGGAAGATCTTTCTAAAGGTTTTATTAGCGTGTCGCATGATTTGACAGGAATTTTGTGGACTTGGGAACCTGGTAATAATAATGAATTAATTTTTAACATGTAGTTACTTATACAGAAATATTTTTAGGTACAGACAATGTATCCCCAAAAGCAATATTGAGGGGTCACGAACGAGGTATTGATAGCGTTGGGGTCAGTCCAAATAGTTCCAGGTTAGCTACGGGTGGGTGGGATACAAACTTGAAATTATGGTCAACGACAATAGAAGACGACGGCGGAGAACCGGCTTTGAAGAGGAGCAAAGGGCCAAGTAGTTTGATAACTAAAACTCCTTTGAATACTTTAAAAGGTCATAAGGAAACAATTTCATCGGTTAACTGGACGGACAATTATGTCGTGTGTACAGCTTCCATGGATCATACCATTAAATTTTGGGATGCAGAGGTAATCGATACCTTCATATTACAGTTCATATTAAATTATTTTTTCTGTTTTAGTTATGTGGTATTAAAAACGAAATAGTTGGCCAAAAAGCGTATCTCAGTTCGTCATGGTCACCACTTTCCAACACGTTAATAGCTAGCTCGGCAGATAGACATATACGCCTATATGATCCAAGGTCCGTAGAGGGCATAATTTGCAAGACGACTTTTACATCTCACACGTCATGGGTCAGTTCTGTAAGTTGGTCAAAATACGACGAACACTTATTTATGTCTGGCGGATATGACTCGTTAGTAAAATTGTGGGACACTAGGAGTTCAAAGGCGCCCCTTTACAATCTTCAGGGGCATCAAGGGCAGGTCTTAGCAGTTGATTGGTCCAATAACAAGTATTTGGTATCCGGCGGCAGTGATAACAATGTACATATTTTTAAAAATAAATGTGTAAATGAATAAAACAACATTGATATAAGTAAATAAACGTTTATTCTTATTTTTCATTACATGAGACGCAGCAAAACATACAAATAAAAACACACTATACACAAGCTTATCTCCAACTTGAAAATGAGGAAGATCTGAAATAAGAAACAAGCAGGTAGTTCAATCAATTAGTTCTAGCAGTAATATACACAATAGATCTGATTATACGATTCTAAATATATTTCTATCGCTAATTTGGACTTACCCAGCAAATGGAGTGGCATTGGCAGTCCCCGCCTGTTGGGCGAGGCTTCCAAACCCTACAGTATTTTGATTTGCTAGACTTCCAAAGCCGCCCGCAGTTGGCGTAGTCGTCGCACCGCCAAATCCTAAAACAATATTCACTCTTACCCAAAAATTATTACACACAAGCAAAACTAAATACCTGTAGGCGTGTTGGAACCAAAGACTTTATTGGGGCTTCCAAAAGCAGAAGTGGCACCAAAGGCCGGGGCACCCCCAAAACTGGGAGCTGCACCAAATGCCGCCTGTGGAGAACCTCCGAAAACTGAAGGGCTGCCAAATCCAGATGGTTTCTGAAAATTGGTCGGCGACCCGAATCCGGTTTGCCCTACAGCCGTCCCACCGCTGCTAAACGGGCCTGAGGCGTTTCCAAACGAAGTATTACCAAATGTATTCTGCCCAAATGTTGATTGTGGTTGACCAAAAGTTGACGATGAGCCAAAGGTCGAAGTGCCAAAACCGCTTTGAGTATTACTACCGAAGATCGAACCTGTGCCAGTACCAAATACTGAACTAGAAGTTGACGCTGGACTACCAAAGATACTGCTGCTACCACCAAACAGCGCTTTTTGTTCGTCGGTTCTACCAAACGGATTAGCTTGCGAGGAGGCAGACCCAAATGTTGATCCGCCACCGAATATACTACCACTCGTCGTTGCAGCATTACCAACATTTAGATTACCAAAACCAAAGGAACCAGCATTACCTGTATTACTCGCAGCGCCGGCGAAACTAAACGAGGACGATGAAACTGCAGGTGCACCAAAAACATTACCAGAAGAGCTAACAGTACCAAATGTAGATCCACCCCCTGCAGATCCAAAAATATTGGTGGCAGTTGTTGGAGTTCCAAATACAGATGGTGAACCACTTCCAAACGTGGCTGGTTGACCGAAAGCAGTGGCAGTCGTTACCGGTGTAGCTCCAAATACACTAGGACTTCCAAAGGTAGATCCAAATGGACTTTCAGTTGTTTTTGGTGTACCAAAAATTGAAGTCGACTGTCCAAATGGTGATGTAGACACAGTCGTCGCTGCTGCACCAAAACCCGTCCCAAAAGGCGAGGCAGCAGTACTTGCGGGAAAAAGAGATGGTTGTGTCGATGGCACAGAAGTCACAGCAAATACAGAAGATTGAGGCGCAACTGATGGAGCGGTTGCCCCAAAAATAGATGGTTTTGTTGTGGCAGTAGCACCCCCAAATACTGACCCTTGAGTCGTCGCAGAAGTACCAAATATTGAAGACTGGTTTGAAATTGCAGCACTACCAAATATCGAACTCTGTTGTGTGCTTACTGGAGCAGTGGCCCCAAATGTTGAGGGCTGCATCGAAGAAGTGACTGCTCCAAAAATAGAAGGTTTGGTAGTTGCTGATGAGATAGGAGTTTGAAATATCGTAGATTGAGTTGTGGTAGTACCTCCAAAAATAGAACTAGTAGTAGTGGGGGCAGTAGAAGTTCCAAAAACAGCTGACTGACCTGCTGTCGTGTTTCCAAAAATTGCAGGTTGAGTAGTTCCAAAAGCAGACACGGCGGTACTCGCAGGCGTAACGGTATTTCCAAATATGGAGGGAGCGGTAGTAGTCGTGGTACTTTCGAAATAGGAAGCAGTTGTGGCAACCATAGGTTTTCCGAAGACTGAAGGCTGAGTTGTAGCTGTAGAGGTAGTACCGAAAATTGAACTGGTGGTAGATGTGCCTGACGATTGAACATTAAATATCGTAGGCTGAGTTGTAGCTGTCCCTCCAAAAATAGAGCCTGTAGTTGTTCCAAATATAGAAGTTTGTTTTGTGTTAGTACTACTACCAAATATAGAAGTCTGTGATGTTTTTGGAGACAATGAAGTACCGAATATTGAACCCTGAGTAGTAGCGGACGTGCCAAACAGGGATGGCTTAGTTGTGCTTGCAGTACTAGTACCAAATATCGATGTACTTGCGGTAGAAGCAGAAGAATCAAAAGTTGAGCTAACACTAGCTGTAGATGGTTTTGAGCTTTCTGCGGTGGTGCTACTAACCTGAGCTGGTGGTGAGAATAACGTAGAAACAGTTGTGGTCGGAGTAGAACTACTTATTGATGGAGTAGTGGTTGCACTGATCGCTGTTGAAGTAGTCATAGATGTACTAGCTGGTACCACCGAGTCTGGCTTTGTAGCTGATAAATTGCCGAAGAAAGAAGTACTAGTAGCAGGGGCGGAAGTTGTAATAGTCATTGATGTGGGAGATGTTCCAAAAAATGATTGAGGCTTTGTGGCGCTAACAATACTACCAAACAGAGACGCAGGTTTTGTGGTGCCTGTAGTCGTACTTGCAGTATTCGCCAGATTACCAAACATAGAGCTGGCAATTGTAGCATTATTTGTAAATATAGATGGTTGAAGTGTGGATGAAATAGACACATCTGGCTTTGAAACAGGAGTACTAACTGTTGGGGTAGGAATGGTAACCGTTGATGAAGCAACATTAGTAGTAACAGCAGTGAATGCAGATATTTTAGATGTACCAGCATTGCCTCCAAAAGAGAAAGCCGCTGGTGATGGTGTAGACCCAAATAAGGATTTACCACTTTGCGGTAGACCGCCAAAAAGAGAAGTACTACTAGTTATAATAGGAGCTGTTTCTGGTTTACTGGCAGATGGCTCAACTTTTGAGGCGAAAGTACTGGCACTACTAAAGTTAAAAGCCGGTTTGGTGGTAGTGGCTGTAAAAGTCGTCGTTGTCACTACTGGATCTGATTTTTTTGATATAACTGGAGTTATCGTAATGTTGTTTCCAAAGTTGAATTGGGGTAAACTCGTCTTAATTGTTGGTGTATTTTTAGGGGTACTAGCAGTAGGGGTAACTAGATTTGTAGTCTTTGGTGTAGCGCCGAATTTTTGGACAGTTGAGGCTGCCGCGCCCAATGAAAATGCAGGTACAGTAGCCTCAGTGCTAACCGCATCAGTTTTTAAGACTGTGGTAGTAGTAGTAACAGCGGGAGCAAAGCTGAACGGCTTGCTGGTAGTACTAGCACTAAACGTTACTTGTGTTGTGGGAACAAAAGCCGAAAGCGAATGGGTTGGTAGCGTAGGTTGATTCACATTCCCTTGAGGCAAATTTGTGAAACTTGGAGCGGTCTTTACGGGAAGTCCAAAAGTGCTAGCTGTTGCAGCCATTGTTGCATTGTTCTCTATTTTTTTGAACGTAAACGTTTTGGGGTCTAATTGGGGAGTATTTGGAGGAGTCTCAGTGGGTTTTATATCGACTGATGGTTCACGGATAGGCGTAGAATGCACGAAATTGAGTTGCCTTGGCAGAGCGCTAACTTTTGAAACGGGCGAGACTTGGGTACTCGATGCCAACAAATTGGACACCAGGTGTTTGGTTTTATTTTCGGGAGACTTGAGAACAATGGAAGAAGATAATTGAGGTTTTACGGCCGTTACGTGATGTACATCTTGAGACTTTAGTAAGTTACGCAGTTTGACAGTTTTGGAAGTGGACAAGTTTTTCATCCTCTTTAATACACGCTCGTACTGCAGCTGATAGACGTCCTGGGGGCAGTCTAATTGTAACTGTTTTAGACTTTCGTTTAAATCTTTGGTGTTTTCTAACGAGAGCAGAAGTGAAGGGCCCTTGGTAGCATGGGATTTGCTCTTCAACCTATTCGCTATGTCCTTCAGTATGTAACTCTAGAATAATTCCAAAGAAAATAAATTTGCTAATAGGGCAGTGCCCTTCATTAATGCTCACAAGCTACATGACCATAAAATTTGAGCAATCAATATTACGCTATTGATATTAATTAACTGGAAAATTTCCTAGACCCAATCCAAACCAAGATGAATGGTAATAAAAATGGATATTAAAGCTGTCAATATGGCTGGTATGCAAAATTTTTAAAGAACATGTTTCATTAGCTGGATACACTACAACAGTAACAGCTTTAACTGTGAAAGTGAGGTTAGGTGTTCCCATCCAGAGAAATTATTAAGTGAACCATAACCTAGTAAAATTTTAAGTGACAGTTCAGATTTTTAAAATAAATAGAAACTAAAGAAAAATAAATAGAACACATTCAATATATTACTTTAATTTTTTCAATATCAGTAATTATTGTACAATAAAACGAAATTGGATAACTAAAAATGTCTGTGTTTTATTCCCAAATGTACTATATGATCTGAAACTTCCTCATTAACTAATATATACTTTTATTTAGCCCCACAAATTAATATTGTGCTTCTAAAAATTATTTTAATGATGGAGCCTGTTCTCAAAAGTAGGTCTACATTTTCCCATATTCAGAAAGCCCCTCTTAAATAGCTTTATTTGATCAGATTAGATCCTAATCACTTCTCTTAGAATTAATATAATATATAAAACACATTTTAATTACTACAGAAAATATGAAGTTGACACCATGACCAATTCTTAAAGTTAAACAGCAGTATGCATCCATATTTTGTAAACACTACCGGTAGAGAATAATTGAAGCTCATGTTTTTGATAATAACAAAATGTCTATTAATAAACAAAAAGTACAAGACAGTTTTGAGATCTGAGAACAAGTCAAGATTATTATAGCCAATCAAAGGGCGATAATTAGTGCATATTTTAATGTTGGGATTTTGTGCAAGTGTTATTCTCAATTAAAAATATTACTAGACACAGTACAGCCAATTTAGAAATAACAAAATCCCTAAAAGGAACCAATTAATCACATGGCTTGTAAATATTAATGAATACCCCGTATTAAAACTGCCTAAATAATTCTGCTCAAGTAGCAAACTGTTAAAATACCTGTTTTTGTAGAACGATATTCTGCCTGACCATCGTCTGAAATATAGTCTCCATCGTGGGCATCTTAGTACGGTGTGTCTTCTTTGCGTAATCCTGGAAATTGTCCCACTGCTCGTCCAGAGCTTTGCTGGCCTGAGCTATCTGCGATTCCATGTAATACATTAATTTCGACATGTCCTGCTGTCTCTTTTCTGTGGCCGAATCCAAAGGTTGCGACTGCAACAGTAGGGACATCGCTTCGTCCTTGGACGAGTTGTATCTCGACCGGGCCTCCTCGAACCAGGCCCAGCATTGTATTAAATTCTGTTTTAAGTAATGCACCTAAAAGTGTGAAACATGCACTCAGCCTTAATAATAATGAGAAATAAATATTTAGGTTCCAATATAAAAATATTAGAACGCCTGATTTCTGATTATACTATAATACTCATGTTTTTTTATTATATGTTGATGTACCTAAGTACCACAAAGATGGCCAAAGAGGACATATTGAATGGCCACAGAGATCACCAGATTTAAGTCCTGCAGACCATTTTCCTGCACGTAATACCTATACCTGTAGACAATTATTTGGTGGACTAGAAACCATTGTGTATATCCTCCATATCTTTAAGATTTGATGGAATATCAGAATTGATATCATTCGAAACGATTTTGATTAAATCCGGAATTGATCTCATTTGATGTTAACTTTGTTAGAATATCCCAGGGCTCTTTTTGGTTTATGGAATTTTGCTGAAATGAAAGATAACCCGATTTCTCAGCTCTTATAGCTTTTGTTAGTAAATAACGCAACGATTCTATTCACCGTTTGGAAAGTTCATAGTGAATATTTCGAGGTTAAACTCCCTGAAAGTAATTATTCTCAGTTTGGGCTGTGCAGACGTTATATTTGAATCACAAAACGTCAGAAAATGATCAGGCACATCAACAGAATTTCTTAAGCCCAACTTATATCAATAAATTTGGATTGTCCAAGAAATTGGCAATTAAAATGCTTTTAGTTGTTCAAATGACCTGTGTTAGCTCTGTTATATACAGTGAGACGTCATATGCATCAGAACATTTTGCAACAGAATTAAAAAAAACTCTGGTCAATATTTAAATCACCTATAAATATTATGTCATGACACTAGGGTGTAGTGAAAGCGAAAATATCAACTGGATTTTGAATAAACATCGATAAAAAAGTCCATTTTACAGACAATCACTCTTACCTCTGCGTTTTCTCCCAAGCTAATATCGACAATTTCCTTGACAAACTGCTGTAGTGATTCTATCCTCATAACCATGTCAAACTTCTCATTTTCAGTCCCGACGTTAACATTGGATGATTTTCCCTGCTGCAATAACGTTTTCAATTCGGTCTCTAAAGATAGGCATTCATCTCTGATCATCTGAGCTAGCAAAGCATCTTTTTCTCCCTTCATATTAATACTAATGCCGCTTTTAGGTTCAGAAGGTCTCACTGACGATACAGTAGGTTTCGGTTGCACCACTTGCTGCTGTTGCATGCCGAGAACTTCCCCCTTCGTGGCCGCTGATGTAGAGATAATTATCGGCTTAGTTGGAATACTTACAGGCGTAGACATCGGTGCATTAACAGCAGCAATTATAGAGGAATATTTGTCAGTGCTAGATGAAGTAACAGCAGGTGTTCCTGTTGGCAGCTTATTTATAGGAGTTATTAGTGTTTGCCCTCCGAATAGAGGCACCTGCGTGGTAGGTTGTTGAGGACTTATAGGAGTTAAAGTTGCTTGACCTCCAAAAAGAGCTTTATTTTCAGCGGCTTTTGCTCCAAACAGCGAAGCAGGAACCGCAAAGGCCGGTTGAGGTTGGGTTAAAACTTTCGCACCCAGAGCTGGAGGTTGATTCACCTGATTGATGGGAGTAGCTTGAGCGTGAGCAAAAGAAAACATAGGCGCTGTCGCCTTTGTAGTTACTGGCACATTTTGTGGGATCGATACTGTACTTAAAGGAATTATAAACTGTGTAATTCCGCTAGTATCTGAAACAGGATCAGGGGGCGTACAAATGCTTGGCACACCATCTCTCAGGTTTACAACACTGAAAATACACAAAACGCCCTGATGGGACAGTATAAGCAAATAGGGACAAGGCGGTATCGAAGATTCATTCCATGGTAGCGGTTTTGTGGAGCTTATATCCAAGGCTAGGCCAACAGGTAAGGTTTCTTGGTGGTCAGAACTAAGGGGTAGTTCCGCCCTGGCTGAATCGGATATGATGCATTGGGTCCACGTGTCACCTGTATTTGTTAGCACTCCCAGTTCTGTACTATTTCCAGAGGCTACCATTAGAATGTTCCTGCAAGTAATTTTCTTACATAATAAAAATAATTACAATAATTTATTGTCTAAATAGGCATATTCCAACTACAAGATAAATTCATTCAACAACTCAATTCAAAGCAAGACAAAAAATGAGGTAGTAAAGTATAATTATTAATTAGTAATACATTTTTAAATACTATAAAAGAAAACATGGATGATTATTATAACTAATAGAAAATAGAAAATGAAAAAAATATAGAGGGGATGCGAATTAAAAATAAAAAAGGAACTGAAATAATATAAATAAATGTAAACAAATTGTATGTAAACAAAATATATTTTTAATATTTTAGTAATAATATGCCACACAAACACTATTAAAGGTTAAAAAAAAAATAATATTTATCAAGTATTAAAAAAATCGTATTTGACAATAAAGTTTTTTTTGAGGTTATAATTTTTTGTTCGTCGAAATTATAAAAAATCTTCAAAATCGCTTATGCGTTTAGTAATGTAAATTAAGGGTCTACAATTTAATGACAAACTGTTGAGCGATTTTATGAGAAAACAGAACATAAAAATGGCCTATCCCCAGATGGATAAAAACGTACACGGACCCCCTTAATAGATCAGGAAAGTTACTGAATAGCTTGTGGATATGTGGATACATTCTGTAGTTTTTAACATAATGAAAAGGGAAGTAGCTTAATAATAAGTAAGCGGATCCTCAATAAATTTATAAACCATATTAGAAGCAATGTTATAAAAATACATTATAAAAAAAGTTAAATAAGTTGACTCTTTTCAACATTCTAGATACTTTTGAGATACCTGGTTGTAAAATATTTTAACGGTTGTGAACCTTTCTGTAGTATTTGGTTTATATTTTATTTTAACTGATTAAATTGTTTTAGTATATTTACTTACCAATGCTGTTGCAGAATCATGTAAAACTGTGGCAGTCTACTCATGCCACTATAGCAAACATCTTCATAGTTCGTGTAAGTAACCTCCCCCGTTTTGGGAGCATCGACTACGATTAGTTTAGCCACTCCTTCTGGACCGGCCGATTGATAAACCCCAATAAACTGGTAATTAGAGACCCACTGTAAGGATATTAAAGAATGAACACCCCCCAGAGGTGGTTCATTGATAACTTTCACTGCCTTTAAGTCCGGTTTGTACTGTGTGATTTTACCGTTTCTCGAACCGACAGCTATCTGTTTGCCTTTGGGACTCCAGCAGAAGCTGGTGGCTTCTGCGGCTGCTGGTAATTCATTAATACTAATAGAATTATCTAGAAAAACATCATCGCGTTAATGAAACCAATAATTCATGTTAGCATAAATTACCTTTGATTTCATATACTCCCAAGGTGCCATCGCTTTTGCAAGCCGTGAATATGGGGGGAAGAGCAGGATTCCAATTGGTTTCGGTTACATATACGCCGGGCGTTGGTGACAATCGGGCTTCCTTAATAGTAACGATATTTTGCTTCAGGAAGGATAAAATGTCATAGAAAATAACAGTGGGACATTTGTCTTTCTCTATAACGACTGCTAGGATAGTACTGTCACAGTTTACACAAATATGCTTCGGTGGAGATGGCAAAGTAATTGTTCGTCTAGGATAATTTGAAATATCTTTATCTTTAGGTGTGTAGTCCTCTATACATTTTATTTGAATGGCTAGAATAAAAACAATTATATTGCAAAAGTATTATTAAGTACAATAAAGTATTGTACAATATAATGTAACTATTTTTAGAAGTATTTTTAGTGGTGACTCTTTATTTTGACAATTTACCTTGAAAATCTGGGGAACTTGAGCCTGCAAATAGTAATCCATAACGGCTAGCACACGATAACAAACTGGATGATTTGAATATATCTAAATCCTTAGTATCAAAAATTTTCAGACGGCATTGTAGTTTAAACTGAAGATCCTGGAAAACAAAGTTTCAATATAAGCTGGTTCACTAATACTTTACTTTGAGTTGCCAAGAATCACAAACCATTTAATGTGAGGAAATATGTTTATTTGAAAATTTCATGTGATGGTTTTGAATAATGTTACATATTTGTACCTTTTTAAATCATGTACTTGTACTCATGTACTAACCATGTGTATTATTTCTTATTCAAAAGTAAAATTTCTAAATTCTAATATGGGTTCAATAACTCGGATCCACAAGAGAAATGGAAGATATCAAATCTCATTTTGTTAACACAACGTTAGAAAATATTTTTAGTTATTCATTAACACTACATTTCATTCAGCTTTTTATAGAGCTATTTTTTAGAGACATAAATTAGCATTAATCACAACAAATAAACGTATTTACTCACTTGTTAGAATTTATGTAAGGGGATAAATGAGGAGGGTCATTCTAAAAGTTGCCTTATCCACTTTTGGTGAAATTCTAGCTACATATGGCAATAGAATCTCTGTATTAATCCCTATGATCCGAATTATAATAGACTCTTCCAAAATGGCTCAAATACCACATAAAATGAGGTTGAAATTTAGGTTCCATGCCAAAACTGACCTTATCCATTCGCTGTTCCATTCCAATATTTGCCTACCCCGCATAGCCAATGGTAGTACAAATTTTTGTCACGTGATGCACACAGGTGATGTTTGTTTCGTTTAGCATGTATGAAGTCGCTGAGTTAACAACTTGCTGATATACGGAGTGCGAAAATATTATAATAAGTGTGAAGACTGGTTTGTTAATTAGATAAATTAGCATGGAAAAAACAATTACTTCCACAGCTCCTGGACGTGGCAGAAAGAAAATGGCAAACAAATCTAAGTGGAAAAAGACTGTAGCTAAAAACTTGAGGTAAGAATATTTCTTGCACATTCTATTGCAATATTTGTGACAATTTGTTTGTAAAACAGATATCATTAGACCATTCATCATAGCTGTGCTATGACTAATAGTGCCTATTTATTGTCTTGTACATATTCTGCTAAAGAACCCCCACATTATCCAACTTGCAATCATCAGGGGAAAACTTGCTAAAATGCTGAAAATGTCGGATATTCGAGAGTTCCATTCTGCATTTTATTCATCTACTGTTAAATAGAAGCAAGATGCTTTTCTTTTAAAATACATTAACATTAGGAAGCCTAGACGTGACAGAGCACAAAAAGAGAATTCTTCTCGGAAGACTATATCAATAGAGTACTTTGTAAAAATTAACAATACTGAAAAATTTCAAATGCAGGTTTGCCAAACATCTTTTCTAAATATATTGCATGTGTCTAAAAGCCAGATTCAAAGAATTGCACGTCACCACTTAGAGACAGGACGACTTCCAACAGAAAAAAGAGGTGGTGTAAAGATTCTTCCTATTTATATCGAGAAAAAAAAGGCAGTCAAGCACTTCATTGAGCAACTGCAGTGTAGTGAGGTTCATTACTGTAGAGAGAAAACTAAAAGACAGTATTTACCATGCGATGTTAATATTAAAAAATTGCTTGAAGCATACAGCAGTAATGCTCCTGATGAGCTAAAAGTTAAGAGGAGTTTTTTCAGAAAAATCTTCAATTGTGACTATAATATTAGATTCGGGGCTCCTTTTACAGATGCATGTTCACGTTGCATCGAGCTGACCGAAAGAATAAAAGTCGAGAAAGATAATGCTCTGAAAGCCAGCCTTATAATAGAAAAGAGAGTGCATAAAATACGGAGTAGAACATTTTTTGAAATCTTGCGAGAAGAAAAGCCCGGAATGGTCACTTTTTCTTATGATTGTCAGAAAAATTTAGTCAATCCTAAAGTACCAGATCAGATCGCATATTACAGTAGGCAGTTATATACTTATAATTTTACTGTTGTAAAGGGTACATCACATAGTAAACTCACAACTGAAAATGTTTTTACATACACGTGGATGGAACACGAGTATAAAAAGGGTTCAAATGAAATAGCATCAGCAGTATTTCACCTTCTTGCCTCCACCGATTTATCCAATATAAACACCATTAGATTATGTGCAGATGGATGTGGTGGGCAGAATCGGAATTCGACCATGGATGGTCGCAATTATTGTCTATTTCTTATCAAAGATTGCTCCTACTAATGTGAAGTTTATTCAACTTATTTTTCCTGTTAGAGGACGTTCTTTCCTACTATCGGACAGAGTATTCGGTAGAATAGAAAAGGCGCTGAAGAAAATACCAGTTATTACTGATCCTGCTATGTATACAGAGTTATTTAGCAGACATTCTATATTTACAAAACTTGAGGATTGTGTAGTTAAAGACTGGAAAAGTACCGTGCAGAATAGTTGTTTCAAAGGTCTTCAGTCCTGGCATTTCAAAATATCACAAGCAAAAAGAATTATTATTGAGAGGGGGGCAAGTAATATTGTCACAGTAAGAGGTGAAGAATATTATAGAAGTGATTTGGGCGAATCAAAATTATTATTTAAACGAGGAAAAACTGTGAACACAATGCTACCTGTACGTGTAGCAAAAGGAGTGCCTATAAATCCACTCAAACTTGCAAACATAAAGACACTGCTAACCGCACATTTTGGTCAAGATTGGAAGAAGAATAATGATTGTACGTTCTTCAAAAACTTCGTGGAAAGTTATAACGAACTTTACATGGAAGATTTAGAGAATACCGGTGATGATAATGAGGATTTTTGTGAAGCGACTGAGGAACCCAGGGATCTAAGAATCTAAACGATATATATGTTGTTACCAATAAAGAATAAAGTTCAAAATAGTTCTTGTACACCGTATAATATTATTGTTCTTGTTCAACAGTTTTATTCCTTCCAAAACATGTCTTATCCAATAGAACATTCCAAAACTTGTCTTATCCACAATCAAAGTGCTATTTGTCGCGTTATATGTACATCCACATTTAAGATTCCTTCTGTGCACACACCATAGGTGTTACTTCTATCGTAATAAATAGTAACTATAAAGAATATAAAATAAATGCAACTGACAGAAGTTATTCTTGGTTTGTCAACATTTTACCAAAGTGGAGAAGGCCACTTTTGGAATGACCCTCCTCAAATATTGGCATATATAATTTATTCTTGAAGAATTGGAACACATTTGATACAGAAAAAGGAGACAAATATGAGGACTTATAACCTTTAATATAAAAAAAAATACTAGTGAATACAATACATATGTATATGAAAGTCTACTACTATAACTATAGTTTGTTAGAGCCTTTGTAATCGTAACTGTTTACAATAAGTTCTGCATTCTCTTGAATCTATCATACTTACTTGAACGTCTACAGGATCTGGACAATTTTTTAACATCGTCAATGATTTAATACAAATGTTTGTTTATAGTATTCCTCTTTTTTTTTAATTGCGCAACTTGGTTAAATCGTTTTCAATCTATAAACAAGTGTTACTTAACCTCAAAACAGAACAACAAATACAACTGTCACAAAACAAATCTGTTTTATCGACCAATTTTCCGGGAGTATTTAAATAATTTGTTTACTTGCAACCATTTCAAATGTTTTTTGCAAGCTTTTCCCTTTTTTTTTTTTTTGTGTTAAATAGGCCAGCAAATATACGTTTAAAGGATATAGAACAAACAAACATATCTATTCACAAAACTATTTATTAGTTTATAATTACTGTTTATCTTACAAATTTTTATATAAATTAAATACATTAAGGCTTAGGCAATGCAAATTAGTTAAAATATAATAAATATTATTCTTCATTTGAACACCTTATAGTAGATTACTTCAAACTAATACAACTTTTCACTGATGCATACGAGCCTCCCGCAATCTTGAAGGCAAATAGTCCAGTTAAAACCATAATGAAATACAGTGGAATTAACGATGCAGAGTATATCTGATATCTGTTCAACAAAGTTAAACAAGACACTAGGAGATGCGATGCGACGACATATCCTATTTGAAATACATTCTTATTATCCAATGCATTAAAATATATTATACTCCAGAACGTGTGTAACAAGATGAAACATAAACTGGTAGCCGAACTTGTTAAGAAAAACAATTCTGTTCCAGATTTTAGGCCCATGGTGCCTGGTCCTATTGCATCAGCAATTACATTGATAAGAGAAAATGCTCCACTTATTATTCCAAATCCTAATCCGCTCACGTAAGCCAAAATATGTTTATTTTCTATTAATGCGGTACTGTCATCGGTTATCTTCGTTAAACCATATTCTGCTCGCCTTAGTATCTTATAAATTATATATCTAAAAACTTCTTGAAAAATCACTGAAAAAATTAAACCAAACACTAGATCTTTGTGAAGAGGAATTACTATGATCCATAACAAAGACGATAATAGTAACGACAATAACCAGAAAAACGCTGCTGCTATTAATATTATTATTCTTACTGGATCGTGAGCTATTGTGAATACAAACATGGCAAATGGAGGGCCAAAGGCTAAAAATGTGCAACCAAAAAATTCTACCGCCGTCATTTTATTGTCAACATTGGGTGTTCACTTAAAAATAAATATTGGGTACTAGAAAACCTCGACGGGGCAGTGAAGTGATTTGTGAATCATTAACGCCAACTTCGTTAGACAGTTTGTTAGGATGGCAAACATTAAAGAAATAAATAATTTATAACTGTCTCTTCTAGGCCATATTTGGCCACCATAATCGAGCAGGAAACCGTAAGATTTTTTATATCTGAAATATCATCAATAGTCCAACTTTTAATCTCGACCATTTAAATATTAACCAAGTGTAATGTATTGTTTTAAAAGGGCCAATGTCTATACTATCATACAAATTATCGAAATAAATATGTAATTTTAATAACTTACATATTCTCATTAAAGCATCTGTGGAATTTTATACTTTAATTACTTTTTGAATGAATCAATAACAGTAGCACTATAAATATTTAATAGCAATTCGTTGAACCATATGCATATTTCTACCTTTCCAATTTAATGAAATTAAATTACACTTTTCTGTTAATAATTAATAATGGTAAAATCTTATAAAAGAGAAGATATCTAGAAGTATTATGTAAGGATAGAATGTTGATACTAAATTTTTGTATACCTCATATTCAAGATCCACTTATTCAAAAAACATTGGAAAGGGATATAATTCAAATTTCTATATAAAAATGCCTTTAATAATAATGTAGCAGAGATAACTATAAGAGAAATTTGGCCTGATTAAAAAAAGAAAAAAGAAGAAAAGTAGTGCCTTACGCTGATATGTGAATATGAATATTCAAAACTCTGAAGATGGAAGGAAGAACATACCACTACCACCAACCAATTGATAATAATGTTTGTTACATGTTACTAATATCATGTATATATTTGTATACGTTATATGTTTCATTTATATTCATTTCGACTAATATTAAGTTAGCATAGCATGTAAGCTAACAAGGTAGTACGTTACACTAAATTAGTTTTCGTTTACATCGAATACAAATATATTTTGATATAGAGGTCATTCTAGTCTGGTTGTAGCCCAAGCTCCTCGATTTGTCTGGTATTAGCATCTCTGTGGTGCAAACCTTTAATGACGTTGACAGATTCGGCATGTTCTGTGATTTTACTTTCACCTAGGTTATGTGTAGTTAAAAGAAACAAATAAAATGGTAAGTGATAATAAAACAAATTTCTATATTTGTTTCTTACAAATGAAATCAGGTATTCATTATTATATATAGATCAATTCATTTTTTTCGAAATACCATATTGATATCATTTTATAGCAATGAGAAAGATGTTCAGTAGATGTTTAATAGTGAAGGTTACTTTCTTCTTTGTAACAATTAAGTGCAATTATTTTATTGTTCCAGTCAGGAAGTGTAAATATATGTGCAGTGACAGAGGAAGTGAAAAAAGCCTTGAAGGATTTTAGATTTAGAAAGGCTCAGGACACAGCAGCTCTTATTTGTAAGTTATGTATAATAATAAACTATTGCAAAAGAGATGATATAATAAACATTTCTATTGCAAAAGAAAAGGGAGTTCACAAAGTACTAGTCATTTCATCGCTATTTGCCAAATAAAAAACTCTCTTATCTTGCCAGAACAGTTTTATAAACGGAACAGTCTACCTGAGCCTAGCCATAAAAACAAGCCACGGTATGTTTTGAGATTTTTTATTTGGCAAATAGCGATGAAATAAACTATAAATTTAATGGATAGCAGTCTACCAAAATGGGTATACTTAACCTTTATTGCCTAACTCGGTATAATCAGAGAAACTACAGTTGTTACTCAAATTTCTATAACTCTAAATTCTCTATATTGTACAACTATCTTAACTCGAATTTCCTTTAACAAATACTTGGGATAGAGACCATTTGAGTTAGAGAACTTCTGCTGTATTTCTAAAGACATGGTTATTATATTAAATAATGTTGCATATAAGATTTCTGTAACCATAAAATTATAAATCAGTTATGTCATTTCCTCAAATAAAATTTAATGACTCACAAAATAGCAGTGATAAATGTTTATCACCTTACAAACAATATTGCTTAGATACAAATTAAATTATTAAATAATTAGTCATCTATTTTAATAATGTATTTTTTTATATATTACTTTCAAAATTATTTATTTTTAATAAATTTTTTTTTGTATTTAAATATATGAATTCTTCAAAGTATTTTTTTGTTGTTTTTAGTGAAAGTTGATCGTGAAAAGCAGCAAATCATAATCGATGAAACACTCGAAGACATCACCATCGAAGAGCTACAAGAATCTCTGGCTAGTCATCAGCCAAGGTACATCGTCTTGTCTTACCGGCAAGAGCATAAAGATGGTAGAATCTCATACCCTCTGTGTTTCATATTTTTCACGCCCCGAGATAGCCATGCCGAATTACAGATGATGTACGCAGGCTCGAAAATTGCTCTCCAGCAAGAAGCTGACCTTACGAGAGCCTATGAGATTCGCGAACTAGATGATTTAACAGAGGAATGGTTATTGGGAAAGCTCGGTAACTAACTCACTCCAGTCTTGCCTAT
The DNA here is from genome assembly GCA_037954035.1 of Rosalia funebris. Classification (NCBI taxonomy): domain Eukaryota; kingdom Metazoa; phylum Arthropoda; class Insecta; order Coleoptera; family Cerambycidae; genus Rosalia; species Rosalia funebris. Next base: position 10,032,850 of record JAZFAV010000011.1, on the reverse strand, counting down.
CTGTAATGTTTTCAGTAAGAATTGTGTATTTTTGCGGGGTGTGTACTCTTACATTTATTTAAGATCGTAAAGTCAATATGCATTAAAAGGAAAAATTAAAAGGCTTATTTTAATCGATTAATAGGTTATACTTTGCTTTTGCTTATACTTTAAAAGCATGTCTTCTATAAAAACGAGTTTTTTTATAGAAAACTTACTTTTATATAAGTAATTTTTTGTCATCAGGCAATTAAAGATAATATAGTAGGAACTAGAGTGTATGTACAAATAGTACATCTTGCAAAGTATGGTAATTCAAAAGAGACGTGATAAAATATTTTTCAAAAGTATCGTTACTTTAGTTAAGACAAACATGAAGTCACTATGAAAACTTGTTTACATTCATAATGTTATTGCGAATGAACCAAATTCTAGTTTGGACCATAGGTTGTCATATTTAAAATAAATACAAAAGAAACATGTTATCATTTAGACGTTTCGAGCTACCGCTTTCATTTTTAAGATAAATAAGCTTTTTGGATATAAAACTAAACTACAAGCAGCAATAAACGTAAAACAAAATTCTATGCATTTTAAATCCCTGTTTTTTCTGCGATATCATTTACATGCAATAAGAAAAAATGTTTAGCAAAACATTTTTGTATTGGTGTTGGGTTTGAACATGCCTTTTTACAAAAACCCATTAAATAATTAATTTGATCTTCGCAATAATAAGAGATCTCTAAGAAAATTTAGCGTAGAAAATTTATATGTATATATCATTCAGGAGTAATCGGTAAAAAGTAATAGATCAAATTATATTAATCAGTAAATATTATGTAGCCATATTATATCGATAAACCGTAAAGGTAAATTTATATACCTCATTTTAATAACAGAATTGATCTTCAAAGATGTTCGTCTATATAAGAACATATGAACAAAGTTGCCATCCATATATTTAAATCTTACATTTTTATTGATGCATTTAGATCACATGTGTTCAAATATTTTTAATTGTAAACCCGTTAGACTATTTGATGTTTAACAGAGGAATACGCTGTATTAATATACCGTTATGAATCACATTTATGTTTTCCATTTAATGTATCGCATTGAAAAACTTTTAAAGTAGAATATTGCATAATAAATTAAGCAAACCAATTAATACATCCGTGTAAAATGAGGAACTTTCGACGATTGAAACAGGCATATTATAGCGAATCTTTTGATAAATATCGAATAAGTTCTACAGGTTTTAAGATATGGTCGTGGCAAATAAAGAGATGTTTAAAGTGATACGTTAAGATTCCGATAAGTTTTATCTGTATTTACTTAGTGAAAAGCAAGCAATAAAAGCATTCCAAAGCTACACCAAATAAATAATAAATTCTGTACCTATACCACTGTATGTTTGAAAACTGTATATTATATAGTTAAATAAGCATTTTTATGTATTTGAAATTTTATACATTTTGAGTATTTTATATTTATACTTTTGTAAAATAAAGAGGATATTAAAATAAAACATTTTATTATAAATATTTACACTGATGTTATGTTAGAACAATAAATTTATAATTCTATATAACTCATTTAGAAAGTATTTTACTGAAGTCTTATTTTTACGCTGCAACTATAATTAATAAATAAAAGCATAAATCTTACAATTATTGAACACCTATGCATTTCTACAGATTTATTAATTATACTTGCGACAATTACTTGCTTAAAGAAACTATTAGTTAGAAGAAACAATCTTTATTTAAAAATTGTATAACAAAACAGAAAATACATTAATTATATCATACCTGTTTAAGGGATATCAGTTCTTTTATTATGCATTTCACCGATCTAATAAATACCGTTGTTCTCTTATAGAAATTGCATAATATTAAGAACCGAAATCCCTGTCTTTCATTTGTTACTACACGCTAATATTTGATCGCCGCAAACCTTCCGAAGATGTTACTTAGTTGGATATTAATACATAAATCATTCTGCAACAAATAGGAAACATTAGGGATTTCGGTTCTTACCTGTAAGTTACAATTCCCTAAGGAAGCGGCCACAAAGATGCATCGTAAGTATAGAAAATAACAGGCTCATTAGCGATATAATTAAATACATACAGACCATTAACATTTTAGAGATGATGTAAGATATTTTATGAAACAATTATACTGCTACACTTCAATGCATTTTTGTTTGTAATTTTCTAAAAACTATATGGAATATTTGGTTTTAAATGAACCAGAGAACATGAACTACAGTGATTTAAAAGAGAGCAACCACTTACGAAGTCATATCATGAAACATTAAAATTTTGTCGATTTATGAATTTTTGCAGTTAATACAGGCAAGATAATATTAAAATGATTATTTCTGGAAAATATTTGTCCTGATACCTTTACAAATAATTCTTAAATGTAGTCAACGTTTATACTCAGATATATAAATCTGATGATATATTATTGTCTACCAAATAGTTTAATATATAGACAGGTAAACAAATTTTGCTCAAGAATTATTCATTTAAAAAAAACTAAAGGTCCTTGTACCTACGTTATTTGTTCAAGATATAAAAAAAAATCTGAATTAAAATACTATTGTATACACAAAGAAAACAATAACTTTTGACTAGAAAGTAACCAGTTTGGTAGTTTATGTGAAAATAAGAAAACCGAGACACGTTGAAATGGAATTTACAACTGAAATTGAATTCTATACTTTTCTGTTAAAGAATTCCCATATAACTAGTTTATTTTGTGATATATTTAAAATAAAACATTCAGTGTCGATTACACAAGATACATTTATATTGTTTCACATTCATGTTTTCTTTATTGCCTTTAATCGTCTATGAGTATGTTGAGGTTATATCTTTTAACATTTAGAAATTATCACTAGAAGACTAATTGGAAGATGATTCACATACTTTTTCAAATAAAGGTAAAAAAACTTCAGTCTCGTAAATCAATTTAAAAACTCTCTTGCAATACAACAAACATTCTGGGGAAGTTGGAAAAAAGTGAAACTAAATTATAAATAAATCATAAAAAAATATAATTCCAATTGCATGTTTCTAAATAAGATATAACTTTTCATCATAAATATCACCAAAAATATCTTTTTTTTTGCTCTACATTAAGTAATTGTTAACGTGCTAGAAGCTACAATACCTTATTTGTTTAAAAGTATCACGTATGTTCAATACGATCTCTCTCTAAAGCTATTACGTACCCGTAGAGGTAATAAAAGAAGCTGAGAAGATAAAACGCCAACTTAATCCATCCTTCTCGTTGACATCTTGTTAACATGTCTGCATTCATAATACTAGTGGGGTCGTAGATGCCATATCCTGACATTACTGGTCTAGTACGATACCTATTTATGTGGTATGCTATTAGTGGGATGTTTAAGAACAAGGAAAACCATTCGCCAGAAGCGGCGAACAAAATGTTGAATAGTAAATGTAGGATGTATTCGGGAAGAACCAACTGTAAAATAAAATTAGATTATGAAAAGGTCAATGAAATGTAGGTAATCGATGTCATAGGGAATGATAAAGTCAACTTTTAGGCAATTATACAGGATTACAAACATTAATTTGCAACAGTCAAGACTTTAATCGAATATAAACTATTAATAATTTAAAAGTAGCCCTTACCGGGTTTAAACTATTACACTGGTCTACTGGATTCTTGTAATCCGTTTTTAATTCGTCAAAAGCGATTACATGGAATAATGAAAAAAATATCAAAAATGCATCTACAATTAATGCTATAATATAAGAAAATGCTGGGAAATTGAACGCCATGTTTACGATTCCCTTTTTGTTATTCTGTTTGTCAGGTACGTGACAACACTTTCTAGGTTAGACGATGACAGAATAAATAAATAGAAGGAATAGAAGTATAATAGATCGTCGACAATTAAAACGGTTAAAACAACAAAGAAGCGTTCGTTTTGTAACAAGATATATACATCCTAGTTTTGTAAGATTGAAAACCTTGTAATAAAATATTTACCAATATTTTACCTTTAAATACGATATAAATGTTTTCTTTGACGGTATTAGTACTCAAAGAATGTGTATATATACTTGCCTGTGGATTAAACATTAAACAACTAGTGTAAGTACATTGACACACTCAGAACGCACCAGTGTAACTAATGGAAATCTCCTTACATCCGTATAATAGCGACGATATTTTTTACATATTATTAGGCATTACAATTTCTAAGTAATATTAGTTATTGTACCGTTTTATTAACAATTGCATTCTGCTTTTAGATATTTTATGTCCCTTATTAGAATTTTTAAGCTGATAAAAACGCCTTTTCTGGTAACCCTAGTGGTTGTTCTCTTCTGTCCTCTTTTTACATTATATTTTTTACCTTTTTTTATATCAACAATATTACATGGTATCAGAAGGCATTCTCTAATCATTTTAAAATGTCTTTAAGTTTTAATTTTTTCTGTTGTAATATACAGTAAAATAAGGTTATTGATGGTATTAGTAATGTTTATAAAAATATATTATATTTATGTGCTCTATGTGTACTCCATGAAAAATATAGAATTTGTTACAATACTTAATAATAGACTGTACCAATTCTCAACCAAATTATACAATAATTATAAATATTTAGAAATTCTTATTAAAAACTAATTGAAAGAAAGCGCTTAAATGTTCACTATGTAGCATGGATTGTTTAACTACTAGATATGACTTTTCTGTGCTTAAAAGATTGTATTGCTTGGTAAGTCTAGAGGGCGCTGATGTAAAATGTTTCTAGGTACTCTCGGTAGAAGTATAATTTATAAGATGTTTCTTCAGCACTATGGAATAGATAGCAAATAACGACTGGAAATAATTTGTTGATACAAATTTGATGTTGTAACGTGATTTTTTTTGCATATTTTGATGATAGTTCAAGCAAGGGAGTTCTTTTATTGTAAAATTATAGCAACTAAATAAAAATATTTGTGAAAATCTTGTACATCCCACAAATATTTTTATTAATATTTAGATAAAATAAATGTCAAGAATATAAAATATAATTATATTAATTATAATTGTAATCAAATCACACTTTTAGATAAGAGATTATTTTAGGGCATTTTACATATGTTAGTAATGTGTTTGTAATAAACATAAAAGAACATACATTACTTACTGATTTATTAATACTGTTGTAAGCAAATTTAGATATATTTTTCAAATTTAATGAATGGATTATATTGCACTATTGGCTAAGTACTGAAACTAGTAGAATGAGAAAGGTTTTGATTGTTGTTTACTGGTTTTTTTTTTTGAGTGAGTACTTAACATAACTTTTTTTTATAATCAAGGGATAGTGAGATCTAATAATAAATAAATCTATTTGTCTTATTTGCAAAAATTAATTCATATTCGGCCAAGTTCAATCACAAAATGTCTTTTATTATTATTTTTTTCTATGCGCAATTAAGCGGTTTTACAATGTATGCCACTGATGGTAATACACAAGGTAAATGGTGTCTTACATAAGTGATCTGCGATAAACACTTTAAAACATTTGTCTATTAAATGTATAAGTGTTCTGATTTTTGTACAAGTATTTGGGACCCATTAATCGAACGCTGTTTATTCCGAAACAAAATAAAAGCATAATAAATTTAAACCATAATTTGCCTAGCGAACAGCGGCGGCTCGTGACGAAAACTTCGGGGGGTTCACAAAGGTTTTTTTTTTACTTGTGTTACATACCAGTACAAAATATTCATATTTTAAAATGATAATAAATATACTTAATTTTGTTTTTGTTGGTAATGTTTACTTACCATTTTGCAGGATATTTTTTGTATGTATACCTAACAAAAACATGGGTGCAGAATATAATAAAGTACCTAGTTTATATTAACTTAAACACAATGTTTAAATAGAAAGTCCATTCTCCTTTCTTTGTGTTCTGCGAATTTATTGATAACTAAGTTATTAAAATCAGGAATCTTTTGCACCAATTTTTTTTCTATTGGCAGCATGGCTAATGCAGACAATCGATCTTCATTCATAGTGCTTCTTAAAAATGTTTTAATTCGTTTTAATGTAGAAAAATTTATTTCTCCTTCTGCAGTGGACATCAGAATTGTTACTATAATTTGGAGCAGATCATAGGTTGCTGAAAAAACTTTCTGTAGATTATTTTCGATAATGAATTTCAGGCAGTGTACAACTCCAGAAAGATTTCTAAAATCTGGTATTGATAAATTATTTCTAGTTCAGTTTGAAGTCTATACCAATCCACTATACCAATTTATTTCTTATTTCATAACCGCACAGCCAATCACATTTTTCATATAGTTCTATTTTAAATAGTTTCTTAAAATCTCTTGTTGTCCCTTTTGTAATTTGTGTTATGTTGTCGGTATTGGGCCGCCGTTGTATTGTCCGTTTGGGCCGCCCGATATTTTTAACCTGAATTTTTTCTTTCAGTGTTAATTTTCTAAGAGTCTCTTAAAAAGTTCACATTATATTTACACTTTTTTTCAGAATAACGTTCAGAAGAATATCCCGCTACCGTATTCATTTTCAGGATTATTTATAAATGTTTTAAATAAAATATTGAAATGGTCGAAAGCTCACACGCGCCAAATCGCCAATACTATCGACAAAACGTAAACATTGTATTATTCAACCTGTTAAACGCATGTCTCGTAAGATCCACAAACATGAGCACATGTGCACTACACTAACAAAATCATATAGGCACATAAAATGTGGGCCATATGGAATAGAAAAGGAGCGATTTTTAGCACCAATTAGCTGGACAGAGAGGTACATAGAAAAGCATGCCTGTATCAACGGCACATTCGACTAAACCACAGACCGATTGAAATAGGTACGTTGCCGGCTGTTGCGTGATATCATTAAGAGAAGGAATTTTGGTTTTGCCAAATTGCTCGTGAAATCTGTAGTTCTGGGGATTTTGCTTTATTATTAGTTAAAAAATGGAAAGGAGCATTTCTGTGATACGTTAATTAGTTAGTTTATAAATCAATGAATAGGAAATAAATCATTATTAGGTGTGATTTCTTATTTTCTTCGTTTTCTTTTTCATTAGGGGGGCACGTGCTCATGTGCTCTTATATAGGAGCCACCACTGCTAGCGAACGTTCGTTGTAGTCAAACGCCGACAGCAACAGTGCGAGGTAGTCCTGTTTTACAAAACTGACACAAAGAGAATAACTTAATCGTTGGCGTGAACATTTTAAGAGCACACACAGGTGACCTTTCCGCGTAGCGCCGTACTCTCCACCCTCGTAAATACCGACCAAACAGAAGAAACAAAAGTGTCCCGAGCTAATGACACAAGTGGCGGTGTTGCATTCCGGACTATTAAAAGAACGATTTATGGCATAAAAAAGTGTCTCTCCTAAACGTCTACAAATTGTCGAGCCGGCAAATGAGTCTCATTTATCACGGGCCTAATACACATATCCAAGTTAATTTCGTACTCGCGCACGAATAAATCTGTATTGTTGACGCCTTTATTTGTTTGGAATCTTGAGGTCTGGGAATTAAATGCGCAAGTGAAAGCTGACATGCTACGTCGGATCGAATGGAAGCGGTTTATGATTTAATACCATACAGCGATTATGGTTAAGTGCCTTCTGCTTTCATTTCAAAAATACTAGAAATTCTACATAGGAGACGCAACAGTTACTAGTAGTCCAATCACGAGTAGGGTGATTGGACTAATTAGTCGGATATTACCACTTTTCGGACAATTGTACAAAAGGACCAAAGCCCGTAGGGTTTTAAACCTCCAATACTTTATGTACTTTCAGACTCATAGGCAGCCCCTAGCCCTTGATGAGGGTAGAGCGAGATTGTCTTTCGACGCCCTTTGGTCGACGCTTTCACTTCACGTAAATTCTATTTCGGTTTTATGTTAAATAAATAATAATTCCCAAATTGTCAAAAATCAACTTTTATTGTAAATATCAACACTTATTGAATTTAAATTAAATTGTGCTGGAAATTGTTTTTCGCATTTGGCTTTTTGGCGCCCCTTGCCATCTGGCGCCTAGAGCGACCGCCCCTCTCGCTCTACCCCAGGTCCGGTGCTGCTCACAGGCATTTTTGTACATGTTCCTCACAGGTTAACAATTAACTTTTATTGATAAGTATATAGAATGCCTCAAATGTTTTGAATAAAATTCGGTATTTATAATTTTCGAGAAAATGAATCTTCAACTTTTCCTCGCGAAACCATTTTTTTCTCAAATGACTTTCACTTTACATTACGTATATATTTCATATTAATGTAAGTAGATACTATAATACCTTCTTTATACATATTATGCATTAAAGTAGTCATAAAACTTCTTATTCACTTCGATTTTCAAATTTATTTGCAATGTTTACAATTTTCATGAAGCCGTCCATTTGCTATCCTAGCGCCCTCTATAAACAGCAACACATGGTTGCATGAAAATTGTAAACATTGCAAGTAAATTCGAAAGTTTTATGACGGTTTTAATGTATGATATGTATAAAGCCAGGTCCACACTTATAAAAATTTCCGACGCCGAGTACGACGCACAGCGTAGATTTTTGTGTATGTGCGGGAATTTCTGTGAGTGTGGACGTGACAACGTACGCAAGAATTTATCCCACATTCAAAACACACACGCTCCGGGACCTAGTCGGTTTTTTGACGAACACGAAAGGGTTTGCGCCGCATAAAGGCTCTCGATGTGGATGCTTCTTGCGCACGAACGATTGCCCGCCAGTCTTATATTTAGGATCCCACAACAATTTACGGTCTTGATACTTCTGTATCAGGAGAATTACAGATTCCTTGTCTAATTCCATAACTAATCACGGACACAAACACGAACCAACCTGTTAAGGAGCAAAGATAGCAAAACAGATTCCCTTCCAACTAACGCACAACTAGAGCGGAGACACACGCCACACGCCGTAAATATTTGTGTGAAAATATTTTTCAATTTGCGCCGAAAATATTTGCGCCGGATACATTCGGCGTAAATTTTTATTAGTGTGGACCCGACTTAAAGGAAGTGTTGCAGTATCTATTTACATTAATATTAGCTATCCATATCATGTAAAGTGAAAGTTATTTGGCAAGGAAAAGTTGTCATGTGCGGAAAGCTGAAAATTCCGTTTCTCGAATATTGTGTCCGCCCGTCAAAAACTGAAGTTTCTGATGAAAATGGGGAGGGGGGGGAGGTAGCCAAAATTTGGCGGCAAAATTCATCAAATTAGATTAAATTTTTTTTGGAGAAACTCCTGGGACATTTCGATTTTTGTTTTAAAATTAATATCTATAGGAGTTCTTGATGGAACCAACTACGTTCATGATTAATTGGATTCATCATCGTGTTGGGAACAAACAATTACCGACAATAATTCTAAGAGTTAAAATTAATTTCCTCATCGAATGAATTTGTCTTTCTATAAAATCGAGCATTATTTGAAATCTAAAATTATTTTTTTTCTGCGTCAATTTGATCTTGACACAACTTCTACAGATCACTTTTGTTCAAATTTGTGGTATATCTTACACACGGTTGATTATAATCTCTTGACAGGGATAAACGTTGTTAAACTCATCGTAAACTTCGGGCTGACTCTTCATATTATCTCCACATCCGGTCATAATTAGGATTTCGATTTGCTGCTTTCCTGATAAATTCGGTATATCGAAAATAGGTGCAATTTGACAAATTATCTTCTGTACTGCTCATCAACTGTAGGAGAAAGTATGAGATTATCTAGGTATACGTAGAAGAAAGAATGGGGCAGAATTCGGAGGGAAAAAGATACATCTTACGAGCGGCCAGTTCGATTACTTAATCCACCTCTTTCACTGACTGTACACTCGATATTCACTCTGCACTTTACGTGCGGCATGATCGAATTCTGTATACATTCACATTCAATATATATTCATCGACATTCACTGTGCAAGGGTCACGATTCGACTGATAATTAGTAAAGACCAGGCTACTTACGGCGCACCTCATGGGCGGTCCGATATTGCGGTTTTGAGATTTGTTCCTATTCTTGTTGAGCTGTACAAATACAAAACAAACCGCAATATGACAACTCCTTATTTTGTTTATAATTTGTTCTTATTACTAGATCTGCATTCTATCTATTCCTATATCATCCTATTCGAAAACAATTTTGTTGAATTAAAATTTCAATTTGATGAAAATTTGTAACTCCTACAGGTCTTGTTTTGAAAATAAAATCGACTTGCACCAAGAGTTTCTACAAAAAACGTTTATTTTAATCGGATGAATATTATTTCAAACTTTAAGAACGTAGGGTATAAATAAAACAATTTACGTATACCTCATAGAAATCTAGAAACCCTACAGCTCATCAAGAATAGGAACAAGTCTCAAAACTGCGATGTCGGACCGCCGATAAGGTGCGCAGTAAATAGCCTGGTCTATACTCAGTCGAATTGAGATGTTGCTTATTATATAATAATATACATATACACTTTACCAAGGATATTACCAAATTTTTATTTTCAGCCAGAACTAAATCCCTATAAGAATTATTAACAATTATTAAAAGCTGAAGTAGTGTACATATTTATGATATATTTATTTCAAAAATGCTATTTAAAAATTATATTTCTATTTCAAAAACTTCAAAATGTAGTTGGCAATCTATTCTTTATTTGGGTAAATTTCCTTCATCCAAATATGCCTGTTCATTGTAAAATCATGTGTTATATAATTGTCTTATTACGATAAATAGATTGTGCTGTGAGTGTATATTCACCTAAAATTGCCAGCACAGAATAATTTAAACACAATTAGTAATTTCCTGATTAGGGTTTTTAAAAAAAGTCATTAAAGCTTAATAGAAACTTGGATGTCCTCTATTTTCTAAAGCTTTGATTTAAAATAGTAATAATAAATAGTACTTTCTTTGTTACCTTTTTTAATGATACTAGATATACTTTATCCACTTGTTTTGCATTATCTTCTGTATAACCGGTAATATATTCGCAAAAAGAATCATCTTTCACTTTATAAAATCAGTAATCTTGGAGAAACTAAATATATATATTTTTAAGCAATGTATCAGAAACAAAAACATCCATCAGAAATTCGAAAGAGGGGTCGCAGCCGTGGTATTTCACGGATGTTTTGTAGAAGTCATAGCTTTGTAAAGTAATTTTAATTTCTGATACATTTAACAATTTGCCACTTTTAAATTTTTGGCGGAGGCGTGGGTTATACATGTTTTATTTGTGATATACCGTGCTTTCATTTTAAAACTGTACATAGGTTCCACAGTTCGGTCCTTCTCGGAAAATTAGCCACCCCTCAGGTGGGGAGTCCGGCCGTACGCCTTGATGATCGACGACTTAGATTTCACATTTACCGTCGCATACGTGTTTGGCATTTAGACGAGTGAACTTTGCAGTAATACGTGTAATTTTAAATAGATTCTTTTAATTCAAAACTTAGTAATTATGACGTACTCACTTGAGGAAAAAATTGATTTGATATCATGGTCTCTTCAAGGACATTCATTACGTGCAATAAGGGACCTTTTTTCAGTCATATATGTAAATCGTCCGATCCCTGCCTTGAACACAATATCGACAGTAGTCGAAAAGTTTAAGTCAACGGGATGCATTTTAGGTTGTAAATGCCACAAGACACCTAGAATTAACGAGGATGCTGAAATGCAGGAATTAATGGTGTGTGCAATGGTAGAAGAAGATTCAAATATTTCTATCCCAAAAATTTCCGAGGACTGGTTTTAGTGTGTGTAAAATTCACAAAATTTTAAAGAAAAATAAATATCATTCCTATAAATACGAAGCCCATCAAGAAATTTTCGATGAAGACCAGTACCGTAGAATGGAATTTTGTAACACGGTAATGGAACGTGCAAATGCGGATGACAATTTTATTTGTAACATCGTGTTCACCGATGAATCCACGTTTCCGTTACATGGTAGGCACAATCCATCAATTCTACGGTATTGGGCTATTGAAAATCAGTATCGCCTGTTAAATACAAGGACACAATATCCCGAAAAATTGAATGTTTGGGCTGGTATTTATGGGAATGATATTATTGGACCATTCTTTATTGATGGAAATTTAAATGGGGAGATTTATTTGAATCTTCTTCAAAACCAAATTGTTCCTGCATTGGCAAACATTAACCCCAATTTTGACAACGTTTGGTTCCAGCACGATGGGTGTCCGGCCCATAACTCATTGACTATTTGAATACGATATTCCCCCAAAGAATTATATCTACGAGAGGCGTAATTCAATGGCCACCAAAATCGCCAGACTTGGCCCCTAATTATTTTTTCTTATGGGGGTATATTAAATCAAAGTTATACGGGCATCCCCATGAAAGAGCTAATAATTTAAATCAACTGAGGGCTAATATTGAAAATTTATTTCAAACTATTAGCCCTCTTATACTGACCAACGTTCATTCAGAATTTTACGACAGGTTGGGTTATTGTTTGGCGCAAGACGGAGGCATCTTCGAAAATTTTCTTTAGTTTTTTTTCTTATTCAAGGGGATATTTTTAAAGTTTTAAGAGTTTGTATTTTATTTTTAATTATTTTAAGAGAATCTATTTATTTTTAAACGTTTTATTAGAAGGCACTTTTTTTTAATGCAAAACCAATATAAAAATAATGCAAAAAAGATCATAGTTTGCTGTTAAATATGGCGAAGATATTTTTTCTTTAAATACATTGATCATCTTTTAACAGTAAACCCATCAACATCACTTCCCACGTAAAAGTTTTTCCCCATTACAGATACGATGTACACTCCCTCACGTGTAGAACGTAACTGTCGTAGCGCTGCTAATTATCGACACTGGATAACCTGAAGCAGGGCGTACCGTCCACGTCCCCTCCCTACACATTATACGAAATCGACCGATTGACTTGCTGTCTAGTAAAAAAATGAAAAAACGGTATGTCTCATATCAATAGAAAATAGAGAATTTATACGTGTTGCATAAATAACATAAGTTGACAACACATTAATTCTTTTGTTTTTATTTTTTAATGATTCTAATGTAGCTTTAAATTTAAATGGAAGAGATGCCTCCTAATAAATTTCTTGATCAAATATGTGTCTACATAAATGTATGTATGTAAAATATATGTATATAAATATAAAATATATGACATAGTACATAAAAAAACAGTTTTTAGTAAAAGTTCATGCTACAAAATATATCGAAATATATGTATTTCTTCGCTATATAGCTATTGAAATTGTGTTTTCGTGTGGTGGAGCGTGGAAAAGACCATCTTGAATATGGAAGTGGAAAATATGTAAATTATTTTACGCAGTATTTTATTAATTTTCAGTTTAAGTGATATGTTTAATAAATGAACAAACATGAATGATAAAAATATAATTAATTTGAAATATTTAAAAAATTGTGTATTTGTTTACTTGTCAAAACTTGTCAAGCATTCCTTTTTTCACAGATTTGTTATTAAACTTGTTATTAAGTAAACAAAACAGAAAATTCGCGTGCCCACATTTTGATTTTCAGTGCATTAAAGACAACAGGTTAATACGTGAATAATTCTGATTTTACAGTTTTGATCTTTCTTTTTCCAGATACTACAAAATCAGTAAGAAAAATTACCAGAAGTGTTTTGTACAACATAATGCGAGAATGCAAAGAAAAGAGAATTGAAGAAAAGTTTGCCTTTTTGGAAAAGAAACTTGCTGAAATTACTCAATGCCCTAACGATAAAAAGAGTATTTTAGATTGAGCCTTCTCTTCTAGATCTTCGTCTAGATCTAGAAGATCTAGATCTTCAGATCTCATAACTGTTTCGGCAGATTGTCTTCGGATCCTCCAGAAGTGAATAAAATCAGGTCCGGTCGTACCGTTTCTTTATATGTGAAACTAGACAATTCCAAAATAGCTTAAAGTCATATAATTTGTTCTGTATAACAGTTGTACTCTTAATTTATATTTAAATATTTGACTGATTGACGTATCTTGACAAATTGTCTATCTTAATTAACCTATTAACCTACTTCATTATTAGTCTCCCCATTATTAATCTCAATTTGATAACATAGAACTGTACATTTGATATATATATATATATATATATATATATATATATATATATATATATATATATATATATATATATATATATATATATATATATATATATATACATATATACCAATCTTAATTTTATATTCTTATTTCCTTATTTTTGTTTATTTTTTTATTATTCTTTCTTAATTTTATTTTGATATTTTTTATTTTGTTTTTTTATTGTAAATAAGAGGTACCACCCTCGTACTAATCTCGTTTTCCGAAGCGAACACTTCTTATTTCCCAATTATTCCTGTGTTTACTTGCCGAGACCTAAATATTGACAAAAATATACAAGTATTTTTAAAACAGCCGCATTAAGAACACGAGTGATTAGTCTGAATAAATTATGGTTATTTTTTCGGTCGTCCCGTCCACGGCAAGTCTGGCGAACGGGGGCGACGACGGGGTCCTCAGGGATTAACCGGGAATGTCTATGTGCGGGATTCTTTTAAAATAGCGCCTAGATGACAGCGTAGGTTAAAAGACGTACGGCGAACAGCTGAGAGAAGACGACGCCGCTGACGGACCGCTCGCTCGTTGGAAAACTAAAAGCGCTTTCTGTAATGTCATGCGTTAAATGCGTCCGGGGCACCCTAATTCGTCGTCTGGACGGCTACGGCGTTCATCCAGAGAGATAAATTTCGGAAAAAACGGGTGCGAACGCGACAATAATGGTTTTATTTCGAGAAGCAGTTGATAATTAAGGTGTCGGGCGGATGGTTGATGTGGACGTTTCGAAAGATTTAAAATGTGGTTATTGCGGGATTTACGTATGCGGGGCTGGATTAATTTTGAAAAATATTTTGTAAACCTGCTCGCGATCGGATGCGAATAAATCTTTTATATTGCATCGGGTTAATCTCCGTCGTATAGCATCCGGACGTTTGGAGGTTTTTACGAGGTCCACGACGTGTTACTCGTGATAAACGTTTTCGTCTACCAGCCAATATTTAATGTAATATGACATAATAAATAAGCCAGCTTTATTGGTCTGTTAAAAAGCAGCGCAAAATATCAAGGAAATGCAAAATTTCTTATTAGTACACTAAAATAGTTTTTATTTTATGGAATTGTAATAATAATAATAATAATGCCTTTGTTGCCCAACAGATAAAAATCATATATAAGACAAAAATACAAAAAAATATATGTGTAGTCATCATCATGAGGTCATCAGTCCTAAAGACTGGTTGGACGCTAACCTCCAGCTTCTCCTATCTTGTGCTAACCTACGTATTTCGCTAATTGTGCTAGAATCTACACCCCTTACTATTTGCGAGCAGTAGTCTAATCTAGGCCTACCTCTGCCTTTCTTCACTCCTATTTCTGCCTCCAAAATATCACGGACTATTCCCCCATGTGTCAGCAAGTGACCTACCATTCTATCTCTTCTCTTCTTTATGTTTTTCCACATACTTCTTTTCTCGCCGACTTTCTCTAATACTTATTCGTTTCTAACCCTATCAGTCCACGGTATTTTCAGTATTCTTCGGTAACACCACATCTCAAAAGCTTCTAATTTCTTCCTACTTGCTTCCCCTACCGTCCAGGTTTCGCAACCGTATAGTGCCGTGCTCCATACATATGTTTACAAAAATCTCTTCCTTGTTTCTAAGTTCATTACCCCCGAGCATAAAAGTGCTTTATTTTTGTTAAAAGCTACCCGACCCTGCGCTATTCTTTGTTTTATATCTTTATCGCTTCTTCCATCCCAATTTATTTTACTTCCTAAATAAGTGAAGTCTTTAACTTCCTCCAATCTTTCATTATTAATTTGTACTTTCGCTTTTGCTCTGCTCTCGCGCCCCCTGCACACTAACACTTTAGTTTTGTTTTTATTCACCCTCATTCCGTATTCCTCTGTACAGTATATAACTAAATTCTACACTATTCCGTATGTGTACAGTATACAACTAAAAAATAAATAACAAAAGTGGTAACCTCAAAATAAGTTTGATATAAATAGTGTAAAATGCTGCAGTTGTTGATTCCCTGAAGATTGTAATTCATGAGTACAATTATTTAAATCACAAGTGCTAGATTTTACATTAAAATTTTGTGACATAAACACTGGCAATTTTAACAGCATATTAATCCTTATAGCACAATACTGACAATAACACATACTTAATAATGCGGGTGCATCTACACTATTATGGAACAGTTTAAACAAAATTGAGAGGCTAGTAAGCACGCTTCTAGTGTTCAATGACTGGATATCAAATCTTTACAGAAGTAGAGGATGGTCGTAACCTCTTACTGGATAATAATTATCTATGCGAAATGACAGATACTTTAACCCTTATAATACCATGGGGTCACTTGAGACCCCACGCGCTCTTTGATACTGTATATCTTTGAGACCGTTTTTCCTAAAATTCTACAAAAAATTGACTTTACACAAAACAGCGTGTTTTATATTTTGGTAAAGTGTGATTCGTACACCCTTTTTCGTTTTTTGAAAAATTAAATAACTTACACGTAATACCACTGGGGTCGTCAGCGACCCCCGCTACATAAGGCATCTTACAACTGTTTACATTCATAAAAGTTGCTTGAATAACAAGTACTTCGGTCACTTGTTACCTGGTGGGTCTATGAGGAGTATCAATTACCGACATTTTCGTGCCTATTACTTTACCTGCTCGTATTATTGCAAATTTAGAAACAGGCATTCACTCATTGAGAAACTATGTCTGGAACAAGTTCGGTTCGCGTAAGTGATAAAGGTGGGGAAGAAACGTTGCTAAAGTGGCTTGAAGAATGTGACAGTGATGATGAGGATTTCGAAAATACTATTGACAAGTCAGATGATGATGGCGAAAAAGATGTTACTGAAGTGCAGTCGGAATATGACTCCGAAAACGTTTCCGATGCAGAGCCTGACATCGCTGAAAACGACAATCAGCCAAGCAGCTATTACGTGTAAGTAGCTAATTTGTATTTTACAGAGCAAATGTAGAACACTTATTTTTACCGCAGGTCAAAGAATAAACTTGAGAAGTGGTATATAGAGCCACAGAAACAAACAACTGGACGACAACCACGACGAAATGTTATGCATCAAGGGGAAGGGCCTACTAGATATGCAAACCGAAAGGTAGATACAATCTGCAGTAGTTTTCATCTCTTTTTTAGAGATAATATTATAAACTACGTTGTTCAGTGGACCAATGCAGAAAGCAGGCTCAAACATGGAAACTTGTGGACAGATATTACTGCCAAGGAGTTTCTACGCTTTATTGGTCTACTAATACTTGCAGGAGTTTATAAATCTGATAACGAAGGGATTACAAATTTGTGGAATGTTGAGATGGACGTCCTATATTCAACAATACTATGAGTAGAAATAGGTTTATCAAAATTTCTCAATGTTTGCGTTTTGATAATGCTGCCGCCAGAAGAAAAAATCAAAATCCAGATAAACTAGCACCGATTCGGGTGCTTTTTGAATTATGGCTACCTACACTCCAAGATGCATATATGCCCTATGAAAACATAACGGTTGACGAACAGCTGCTAACGTTTCGAGGTAAGTGTCCCTTCAAATAATACATACCATCTAAGCCAGGAAAATATGGCATAAAGATTTGGGCAGCCTGCGATAGTCAAACTTCCTACGTTTACAATTGCTAGATATACGCTGGTAAAACAGGTGATCAGCGTGAACGTAATCAAGGCAAGCGAGTTGTTTTAGAAATTATAAAGGGATTAGAAAAATCCGGGAGAAATGTGACTACCGATAATTTTTTTTACAAGTCTCGAACTCGCAAGAGAGTTGAAAGAAAAAAATCTAACATTGCTTGATACGTTACGAAAAAATAAACCAGAGCTTCCTAAGGAAATAGTAGATTCCCATAAAAGAGAACGCTATTCAACTAAGTTCGGCTATCAAGACGATGCTATTGTAGTGTCTTACTGCCCGAAAAAAGGAAAAACTGTTACGTTACTCTCAACTGTACACGAAACAGGTGAAGTTTCTGAAGATGGCAAGAAGAAACCACTGATAATAATCGACTACAACAGAACTAAATCCGGTGTAGATACCATGGACAAGCTTGTTCGAACGTACACCGTAAGGAGACAGACAAGAAGATGGCCTGTTGCAATCATTTACAATATTATAGACAACAGTGCGGTTAATGCCTACATAATATGGTGTCACCTGAATAAAGACTGGCAAACAAAAAAAGGCTACAAACGGCGACAGTTCCCTCTGCAATTGGGAAAGGAACTAGTGGCTACTGAAACAGAGATAGAAAAACCATTACATTTACAGAGACAATTACAAGAGTTACAAAAGCTAAAACGTGGTAGATGTTGGGACGGTCTACGAAACTTAGATAGAAAGCATTCAAATCCATGCAGCTAGTGCAGTCGTTTCTTGTGCAACGATCACCAGACAATCACTTGTTCAGCATGTAAAAGCATAAGTAAAATATTTATATTTTTTATTGATATTATTATTTAAAATAAATTACATATACATATTTTTGATTGTACTATATTACCATAAGTTGTTTAAACAATGTATACTAAGCTTAGAATAAAGGTTTTACATATTAATCATAATTTTATATAGAAACAGGTTTGGGGTCAATAGTGACCCCAATGGTATTACATGTCCTAAAAAAGTTACGGTATTATAAGAGTTAAAAAGCTTTTGAATATTTTCAAGTTGATTCATGTGACTTAGATATCGAGGATACCAAATAAGGCCTAAAAATTTCCAACGAACTAAAGCAAAATATAAGGATTTTAAGGTCAAGTTGTTATTGTCGATTGAGAGAATATTTCTCAGTAAACCATTCACCACTTGATTAATAGCATGCCCAGACGAATGGAAGCAATGATAAGAGCTAGATGTGGAACTACACGCTACTGAATTCAAATTCTTACTATTTAATTTCGCCTATAATTTTTTTTCAAAAGTTTTTCATTAACACCATTTTTATTGCATTTGACATTATCGCTCCTTTTTGTTATTTAATATTTATTACATTATCTGTCCCAATTATACTATTCTAATTTGTTAAACATTAAGAGAGAAGGCCGCTGTAGAAATTTGAAAAACGAAACCTCTTTTATTGCACTTTTTTAAAGTATTTTTTCAAAAATACATAGGTAAAATTTTAAGTTAAAATTCTGAAAATTGACTGAGTTACAGTTACTTTAGGTAGCACGATCGTCCCTATCAATTCACTACTAAAAAAAAAAAAAAATCAATAAAACAAGGAGGATAGTGGAGATGCTGATAAAGAACCATCATATGGCCTGGGACTCGATAGTTTAATGTAAGTATCAATATTTTAGGATATACTAACTTTATATCAAGACGCAATAAAAACTTTAAACCCGTTTTTCTCGAAACGGCTTTTTTCGACTTCGTGGCAACAAGTAGGCACTCAAAAATGTATGAGCTGATTTTCAATTTTTTTTTAAATATTTGTAATCGCAGTGGCTAAGACCGTACGTAGCCGATTTCAAAAATTTTATTAACTACTATTTTTACACACTGCTTGAATAAAAAAAGAGGGTCTTAAAAATATAAAAAAATTCAATCCGTCGCCATTTTGTAATTAATAAAAAGAAAAAAAAACTACCCATAACGGTAACTACATTCGTATAGATAGTGATAAGATTTTGTTTTTTACTTTAAGATAACGCTTCACCAAGATATCAATGACGGGGAATTTTTTTTTTAGTCGTTAAGTCGAGGCTCATATCTTTGTTGATTTTTAAATTCTTTTAATAAAAAATTATGTAAAGTGAGTTTAATATACACTTAATAAAATAACAACAATCCGATCCCTTTATTAATTAGTTAACCTTGTGAAAAAAATTTTAAAAGTCTATTATTTTTTCAGCCGTTACAGTGGCCTTCTCCCTTAATTGAAGTCATTTAACTATAAAATTACGTAGGTACTATGATTTAAATTTTCAAAAAAATTAAAGTAATAACGTTTCATTGATGCGTTAATTTTGTCCGGGTGTTTATGAAGATACCGGATAAAACATTATATAAGCAAATTCTTTATTTTTATTGCGGAATTATATATTTCTATTTATTGTAGTTATTTATTAGGTCTATATTGATTTGTTATATTTTTTTTAGTAGCCTAGTTCCATATAGGAATTGTATTAATAATTCTATAATAGATTGCTACTTTCATTCTTTAAATAGATATACCTACTGTTGAAAAATTGGACGTGGTAAAACTTTACCACTTTCAGTGGTGTGAAAATGGTGTAGAAATTTACTATTTGTGATATAAAACTTAACACCAGTGTACTTGGTAAAATTGTACACCACTATCATTGTAAACTTTCATACGTTTTAGGTATAAAAGTAATATAAATACACCACAATATAGTACACTTTACAAACTTAGTCATTGTCAGGACCAAGTTTATTAAAACTAATAGATATTAGATATTTGAAAAACATGTTAAATTTTAATAAACTCACTGGAGAATTTCATAGGGTATGTAGTTGAATGATATTTTATATTTGCCATATTTATTACGCACTTACTAGTGATAACACATTATTATTAGTAAGTGCTTGAATGTCTTATAAATTATAACGTATTATTTTATGTTACGTACCTACTATTATACTCACCCTAGTAATATGTGAGAAATTGAGAAAATGCAATTTCTTTAAACAAAATGAAACTAATATAACTACTAATAATTATTCATATGATCTATTATCCTTATAAAATAATTCTATATATGTATATGACTTTTTTTTTTGGCACACATGAGCTTGCTTAAACTGAATATTATGTTCCCTCAATGCATATCCATTAGTAAACAGCAAGACGATTTCTCTTTGACCGATTCTGTTTTACCAATAACACGTACACTTACCATTAACGTATCGCAAATACCCATCCATCACCCGAACTCACTCGTGTCATTCGAATTTGTAAACGAATAAATTTATCTAATATCTTCCCACATTATATGCTACAAACTAGCAGTTGTTCGAAATAAATAACGTTGGGTATTTTATTTTTATCATTACCGCGCCGGTGAACGAGATATTTTTCGTTTCTCAACACGTTTCGTTTCTCGACGAACATAATTGAAATTAATAGTGGAACAGGAATCTTTCAAACAAATCTCGATGATTGTCTTGTTACCCGGTGAAAAATCGAGGAAATATGGTGCGGCGGCTGATTTTTTTATCGTCGCGGACAGTGCCGTACGGATGTACATTGCCAATTAATGTTTACACACAATAAAAGAAATGTACATTGTAAAAAATATATCACTATATCACCAACAACTAGCGTTTTTTAGTTACGACTTCCCTTCTCCCCATTTCAACTTTTATGTCATCAAAGAGTTGAAGCTCAGAGACATATACTTTATTCCTCAGAGGACCATCAGGAAGACTTTGTCATTTCACAAAATACAGGGAGGTTTATGGAAAGAAAATGAAGAAAGAAACATATTTAAATAAACAGTTTTGAAACCTTAAAATGGATTTTTCCGCACGTAGAACATCTCTATCTTGAAATTGAGTGGCCGAGAAAAAATAAACCAACACATAAATAGAATATCTGTTTTATTATGCGACAGTTTTACTTTTTTCAAATAGTCCACCATCGTGCCTTCTCATGACCCATGGACAGGGTGGGGTGTATCCTATCCACCTCAAAATTAATAGATGTCGTCTGGCAGATGTCCCTAATCAGAATCAGTCGAAACCCGATCGATCCGACACGATTTAATTGAGTGATCGTGCTAACAAGAAACATTCTCAAATCGTCCACCATTGTGCTTTCTCGTGACCCATGAACATGGTAGAGTGTATTCTATCCACCTTAAAATCAATAGGTGTCGTCTGGAAGACGTCCCCAATCAGAATCAGTCAAAACCCGATCGATTCGACACGATTTAGTCGAGTTATCGTATTAACAAAACAAATTTCTCAAATAGTCCACCATCGTGATTTCTCACGACCCATGGACAGGGTGGGGTGAGTCCTATTTACCTCAAAATCAATAGGTGTCATCTGGGAGACGTCCCTGATCAGAATCAGTCAAAACCCGATCGATCCGATACGATTTAGTCGAGTTATCGTATTAACAAAACAAATTTCTCAAATAGTCCACCAACGTGCTTTCTCATGACTCATGGACAGGGTGGGGTGTGTCCTGTCCACCTCAAAATCAATAGATGTCATCTGGGAGACATCCCCGATCAGAATAAGTCAAAACCCGATCGATCCGACACGATTTAGTTGAGGTATTGTGCCAACAAGAAATTTTAATGCCAACGACTCCGACAACGAGGACGCACACACAGACAATTTTTTTTTTTGGTTTTTAGGTCGAAAAACGAAAAATAAACGAAAAAAAAATTGTCCATTTTTCTTTACACGATTACATTACTTTTCCACTAGTATAGTTGAGTGCGGAAAAGTAATAAACTCAAATAAAACAAATAATCTACACTTAGGGACTGCAGTCCCGGTATACTGGGATTCCAATATACCGGGATTCCGATATACCGGGATCCCGTATTATTTTTCAGTTCCGATAAATCGGGATTATATTAGCGGGATTGGTAAATGATATGCACGTAACGCATGCGATCTCTGTATTTTGAGTTTTGCGCGCTTTTCTGAGACGAAAAATTTCACGGCGTCTTCTTACTAATTTGACAGCGACTTTGATGTACATCCAAAACGCATCTAAATATGTTGAACCTCAAACAGAAAATCAAGATGACACCTTTAACTTCTAATATCGTTTACATCTAAATTGGTGATAAGGAAAGAGGTTAAAAGAATAATCGAAAGATTATATTGCAAGGAGACTAGAATGATGATACCGAAATATTACCTGTAATAACTTAACTGCTCGAGGAGCAAGAAAATGAGATGCCTCTTTTTACACTTGCACAGACCGAAAAAGCTTCTACCTCTTCATGAATTTCATTACGAGAAGAATTAGAATATATTCTACATAGTAAAAGTATGTGCATCACAAAACTAAAGTCAGATATTAATTTATTAGAGTCACTCATGTAAAAGGAGATGGTTTCGCTTGAGTCTGGTGGAACAAGATGTAAATACCTTGATATGACTTTCAATTGTCTTAAATCGATTCCGCCTACAAGTGTGGAAGTTAAAGGGCGTCTTCGCTGGTTATTTTACAACCATAATAAGAAGCAATCTGGATGGCGATACATCGAGTACGTTATGTTTCCTAAGGAAACATTTTCAGTGTATTAAATTTTTTGTTCATTTCTTTTTTGCATTTGCGATTTTTTATTAAAAAATAAATTAAGAAACTTATGTTTTATTTATATTCCTAGTTACGTTTAAGGTGGTTTCTAAAATTTTATGCTAGCCATGGGGGATCCCCATGGATTCCCATTTATTATATGTAATAGCGCAATTATGGCTTTAGTTGGTAAATTTTTAATTAATACGTTAGGTATGGTGTCTGGTCCAGGGGCCTTGTTATTCGGTAATGTTTTTATTATTTGTTTTAGGTCATTCGGGGTCGTTATTAGTTTGCTTAATATCCTTAGTGGTATGTGATATACGTCCTGTATGTCTTGTGCCTGTCGCGTTATCGTTTTTTGTTCATCTGTTACGTCTGGAGCTGTCGTGCAAGTATTTTTTATTATTTCGTTTAGTATTTCAGCTTTTTGTTTGTCTTACGTTATTGTTTATCCATTGTCTTGTAAAGTCGCAATAGGTGTAAATTGTTTACGAAATAGTTTTGTGATCTTCCATAAAGAATTGTCTTGTGGGTTTAAGTTTACTATGTTATTTTCCCATATCTTGTTTCTGTGAGTGTCTAGT
Source organism: Rosalia funebris (assembly GCA_037954035.1). Classification (NCBI taxonomy): domain Eukaryota; kingdom Metazoa; phylum Arthropoda; class Insecta; order Coleoptera; family Cerambycidae; genus Rosalia; species Rosalia funebris. The sequence continues at coordinate 10,008,870 of JAZFAV010000011.1, read as the reverse complement.
TTTTGTTTTATTGTGTCTTGTCCCTATCTACACTAAAGCTTATAGTGGCGCCTTCGCCATTTATTAACACATCTAGCTGGGAAACAAAGCCAAAAAAAATTTACCTAGATGCATTAAAAAAATTTAATAAAAAATGTATAAATACCATTTTTCATGTACTATATATACAAATCTAATTACCTATAATATGACCCTTAATGTTATTAATATTATAATTAAAAATATCAAAGTCTGTTTGATCCTAATGATCACTATATCTACAATACTGAATAGGTACACATTATAAACTGATAAATGTTTCAGCAGGTTAATGGGAAGGAGATTTAGGAAAAAAATAGTGAAGAGTGAAGCGAGGTTTTAAAATCGTTAATAATAGGAAAAAGTGTGAGATTTCTCTATGTATGCGTGGAAGAAAGAGCGAGGGCAGTATTCGGCTATTTACTTAGACCAGCAGTGGCGGCTCGTGATGAAATGAAACTGGTGTTCTGCACAGGGCCGATCCTAGGGTATTGGCCGCCCACGTGCAAATTTCAAACGTATCCAAACGTATCGAAAATTTTGAAAATTTTCAAGGTCACGCGTTTTCCTGATACTTTAATTTTTATGTAAAATCCGTTTATAAAAAAATATAGACCTTCACAAGAAAAATTTTTGGAATTTAATACCTTTTTGAAGAACATTCACGTTTGCCGTCATATTCTTTGGTTAAGAGAAAAGGCTTGTAAGGTGAATTTTCTACTAGAGGGTCTATGACACTTAAAATATTTTCCGAAAGAGTTTCAGCGTCACATTTTGTAGGTTTCAGGTATGTCCAAAAACGTTCAATCGGTTCACCATCGAGAATATATCTTAAAACTATCATTAACTGAGTTTTTGTAGATGCATCAGTTGTTTCGTCTGCCATAACTGCCAAAAATGAAGGTTTGTTAATTTCTTTAATTATTTCTTCATGACATACTTTTAATATACAGTCTAAAATATCATTTTGTATTTCTTTAGAGGTTCCTTTAAATACTGAAGCATTTTGTAGACGCTCGCTTAAAGTTACATCAAGCTCACCAGAAAAATTTATCAAACCACGAAATATCCCCGGGTTTTGAGAGGTTTCAGCTTCGTCATGTCCTCGCAGCGCCAGTTCAAAGGCCCCACAAAACTTTATGCAGTTTATAATTTTTGACAAAACGTATCTCTTTTTTGTCACATTATCATTATGCTTTTGCACATTTATCCAATAAGCTGAATCTAGCTGCGCTTTAATATTAGTTGTTCCTAATAAAGCTAATTCCATTGTATTATGTAGATGGCTTTTGGAGTTGTCGTGCTTTTTATTTTTTCAGTTAAGTGCACCAAATCTGTTGTCACTCCTACCTCCGTCCATGCTTTATCACCGCCAAAAAGTAAACAAGGAAAACAAAATAACGCATTTTTTTTGTTGCACCCACAAATCCAATTGTTCTTCGAATAAATATCTCTATTAAATTGACGTTTATATGCTTTTCCGCGGCTAACACCTGCAGCCTCAATAACAATATCGGGCAATGGCCTACCATTGTTTTTTAAATCAATTTTCTCTTCATAAGAGTATTTAAAAAATCGCTTCACATGAACTAAATTATAAACTAAGTCCATTGTCACTATCACAGTATATAAATATTAATAATTAGTACAATAAATCACTACACAAATTCACAAAACAGTATTTAAAATCTCAAATGAACATGAAATACGAAATATGTACGATTTACGCCCGCCCGAGTAGAAAGGAGTAAACATTCACTGATGTTGCCTTAGCTGGAAAAAATACAGCTCACTGACCGTGTAAATTCGCGCATTTACGAGCTCCAAGTGTGGATTGTCGCGGGAGTTGAGTTGTTGATAATTCATCTGGTCTACTACTCAATAGAGGACGACGGGCAGAATGCGACTTTAACGCAATAATTTGGTTAGCTGCACCAACAAACCAAATTATTTTATTAATAAATTGTAGTAATTATTATGTCGCGAAAATATACAAATATCTAATTTTTTTGGCAGTTCTGCAGCTCTGCCTATACACCAGCCGCCCCTGTAGACCAGGCTATTTGCTGCGCACCTCGTGGGACTCCTATTCTTGACGAACAGAATATTATGTATTCGCTAAGAATCTAGACACAGTATCTATTTTTTTCTTAAATAATTAATATTTTGCAATTTCTCTACATTAACTGAGTTTGATACTATGGATTCCAAAACAAAAACATTTAAATAATATCTTGCCTTTATCAATACGGAACCAAAACTTTATACACATTAATTTAATTTACTCTAAAAATTATTATAATTAATTTGTGCAATAAATGTTAATTATAAGTCAATTATGTGTAAAACTCATTATAATTCTTTATTTACTCAACGGTAGCTTGTTGTTTTGACATTATTTCTCTTGTTTCTGTCTAGAAGAATCCACATTAAAGTTTTTATAATACAAAACAATAGTTTTAAATCATCGGCATACAAAATGGTAATGAAGTAAACATTTTGACAAATATTAATAATAATTTAAAGCAGAGGTTGGATTATTAAAGCTTGTGGCTTCCCCAGAGTTTCACACCTCTTCCTGAGTATGAGTAGGTTTGTTCTCGGCTCTAGGTGTAACTTATCCCCCCCCACCTCAGTTTGCGGCCTTTGAGGAAAAACCTCGATTTCTGTCTAACCAAAAAAAAAATAATGGCTAACTATTTTTAAATTTTGTTAGCTACCTAAACGGCTGACATATACGTCAATAGTATAGTAATATATTTATATATTTCTTTTTTCAATCCCATTCCTGGAGATCATTTGTTTTTTCATCATCAAAATATTGCTTGGAAACTAATATTTTCTTCACGTACTTTAGTCTTTTCATCATATATAATACTATACCATATAATGAAAGATATTTTTTGGAGGTTCTGGTTGAGTCCATTTCTTTACACAAAATTTGTAAATTATAGGGGGTTTATAAGCTTACTGAGAAAGAATTTTGAGTAGAAATTGGATAGTGTACTTATTTTTTAATTATCATATGGATTTATTCACGGTTTTTTCCCTATGTCATATCTGCGATTTATTTATCTAATACATTTCTCTGTAATCTATTTTTTTTATTCTTATGTTTTCTCTTATAATATTTATACATACAGTTAAGATATGTTACTTAAAAGGAAGGTCACCTCTATGCATGTACACATTTGGATAAACTGATCTAATATTACTAGATATGGAGCAAAAACATTAAAGAAATTGTATTAATTTAACTAATTATTTGCCTTATATTTTTAAAGAACTAGTTCCTTGTTTTAATACATTTATTTTACTGACTATTGAAAGGAAGGATGGGTTTGAAGCAAATATGTCTTTAATCAAGAATTATTTCCTCGATGTACTTCATTGTTTTCATCAGAGGCGTAGCGTGAGAAATTAATCTAGGGATATGATAAAAATTTTATAAGGGGAAGAGGTATAGTCAGATGTATGGTAGGCCATGTGAAAATAGTAAAAATAAAAACAAGACACTAATCTAAAATGATTATGCCGAGGTATATATCCTAATTTTTAAAATGAAGATCAATTCTTCGGTTTTTGTTTGTCCAGCGAAAACGTCTGTCACTGTTTCTTCAAATATTGGAGACGATCTCATATCTAACAAGACACTTTCAATATTCATTAATGCTAAAGCTGACAGTTTTTCTTGCTTTTGAGAATTTCGCAGATAAGTCTTTATTTTCTTTGAACATGAAAATGATACTTCCGCGGAACTGCTTGTGGCAGAAATAATCAAAATTAAACGACACAATTTTGATGACTCCGGGAAAATAGAAGATAATTGAAGGGACATAACATATTGGTGAAGCTCAAACACAGTGCTCTTCATATTCATATCGGGATCACTATAAATCACTGAAAGTTCACTTTTTAAACGATTTGCGTCAAAGAATTTGTCATATGTATCTACTAAAGAAGAAAAAAGTTCGTCAGGAAAACGTTTCACGAATGAAGTAAATTGTATGGAATCTAGATTTAAGAATTTCAGTTTAGAAATTTCACTAAACCGTTCACTAATATTCAAAGTAATAACGTCCAAAATTTCATAAAACAATCGTGCGTAGGTGCTTTTCTTATCTTCTTCAGGAGTTAAATCCAAACGCATTCTTTTACTTGGTGGTTGATTTTCTAATACATATCTGTCCATACGGTCCCAAATTCCACGAAACTCGTTTCTCATTTTTTTGAATATGTGATTTGAAATCGGCAATCTTTTTATTGCAGTAACTAATATTTGATATTTTTGTCTGTAGAATTTTAAACAGACTCTCAGAATTTGGGAATATTGCAGAAAACACTGCTAAGAGAAAATTAAAATCAAAGCGGCGCAATAGAGTTAAAAGACCTCTAGCACAAATAACGGTTTCTCGATCCCATTCTTCATTTTAATTTTCCACAATTACCTGAAACAGCGCTTCCAAATCTTCCTTATATTATGGCGACAGTCGCCAAGATGCGTTCACATAATCGCATATCTGACTCCGAAAATAACGACAACACCCACTCGAGGTTCCACTGTTGACTGCGTAAGATCACTGACCTTTTCGCCCATCTAACGTGCAGCTTGGATGTAAGGTGGACCATCGCATTTCAGCACTGCAGCAAGTAACGCGGGAGTCTAATAATTTCGGGCGCCTTCACGGCCGATTTGAAATAAAAAAGTTGATGGTAGCGTTGAAAGTAAATAATGTATGTTTGCGGTCGGTTTAAAATAATAAAAAAATTGTAGTAATTGAATAAATCGATTGAACTTTTAAATAATACTAATTTGACAATTTTTTTAGGGGATACGAAGCACCACTCGCATCCATGTACGCTACGCCCCTGGTTTTTATTATATTGTATTATTATACGTTTTTGTAGTTTATGGTTGTGAATTAATTATCAGGTATAGGTTTTCAAAATCATAGCGGATCTTATAATTTTACTGAATGCAAATTCAATGTTTTCCGTGACCCGAAAAGATGGAATATCTAGGAGAAATTGGACGTGCATAATGCCCAACGGTTTACATACAGCCGTTCAACAACAATTAAAATATCGATAAATCTTGCAACGCATTACCACATAAACGGGGAATTTATTATCCCCACAAATCCCAGGGAATATAGGTTAAGACAAGAAACAGCACTTTGTCCGCTAACCAAAATAAACCTCGGCAATGCCGTTGGCACGCACGGACTGACCGAAACTCGGGGTCCAATAAAATTTAATGGAGAAAATAAATATGTCAGAAAAAAGCATAAATGTTCCGTTCGATTAGGAAAACTGAATTATAGTCCTACGGTGCTCAATGATCTAGCCTCGAGGTCTATTAGGGATTATATGGGAAGTTAAGTAGTTGTTGGTTGATACTCAAAACAAACAAGTCGTGAAATGTTTAGTGCTTATTTTGAAAAGTGTCATTCGGAATCTTTATGTTTACTAAACCAGACTGAACATTTCAACAAACACTCATCTTTGTATTACAAACATATCATTTAATAGTAAATATCATTTTTACTTATCACCTTTGCGTTATTGCGCGAAGCCACGGAACAGGTGGCGTCCAGACGCAAAACTTGTTGTCAACTAGAAAATTTATTTCTGTATAACGCCGGAAACGTTCACTTCTAATAAAACTCTACCACGCTAACAAATAACAACATAAATTAGTAACCAAGACTATTGTAATGAAGAGTTCCATATTATAATGAATTTGATATGAAAGTAAAAGGGAACAGTTCATCGTTTCATCCATGTTCTTTTTGTACACTGAGAGATTAGACTATTTTTATAAGAAAACGAATCTACTTATTAACCTTAATTTGCGCAAGGCAAATAGGTCATACAGATCGATAGCTTGCTCCCAATCCTGTCTAAAGTATTTGAGAAACCGTTCCTGAATATACCTCTACTAGATGAAAATCAGCTAATCACTTCTAATAAAAGTTTGCCACGCTCACAGACAACAACATAAATTAGTAACGACGACTATTGTAACGAAGTGTTCCATATTGTAATGAATTTGATATGAAATTTCAAAAAATAAAGCCCGCCACAGGTAGGATTCGACATCTGTCCCGGATTGGAACCGAACGATATACAGTTGTTTGGAACTTATTAGTTCTCATCAGTGCCGCACACGGTACGCCGATCCAGGACAAATGCCGAATGAAATCGTGGGGTATACATCTTTATCGATACGATCTATGTCAGTAACATATAAGTCGAAAATTGAAAAAGGAACTACCAAACCGCTAAGCGGTTATCAAAGTAGTTCCCGAATAGCAATACTATTACATAATCGCTATAGGAAACAACTACTCCTCGGGCTAGAGCTCCACCAGACATTGAATTATACCTAAAAGCGATCCTCGACCCCTTTCTCGTGTTTCTGCACGATCAGATAAGGTTTCAAAAAATAAAACTCTCCACAGGTAGGATTCGACATCTGTCCCAGATTGGAACCGAACGACATACAGCTGTTTCGAACTTATTAGTTCTCATCAGTGCCTTACACGGTACGCCGATCCAGGACAAATGCCGAATGAAATTGTGGGGTATACATCTTTATCGATACGATCTATGTCAGTAACATATAAGTCGGAAATCGAGAAAGGAACTACCAAACCGCCAAGCGGTTATCAAAGTAGTTCCCGAATAGCAAGGCTATTACATAATCGCAGATACACTATAAAAGGGGTCGAGGATCGCTTTTAGGTATAATTCATTGCCTGGCGGGGCTTTATCCAGAGGAGTAGTTGTTTCCTATAGCGATTATGTAGAGGGAGAAAATCACAATTGTCTTTAAGAAATAAACTGCTAACCAAAACCATGAATCTACAGGATTCAGCTCTGGGGGATCGCCTTTAACTCCAACATTGACATACTCGAACGCTTTCAATTTACAGTCCTATGATTGATCACAGTTGCTCCGTGACTCGTTTCCAATGACGTCCTACGTCGCGACCTCAGTGTACCTAGTGAGTGTGAGAGAAGAAATAAAAGACCACAGCGTGCACTACTTCCAAACAGTGGCGGCACGTGATGAAATGAAACGGGTGTTCTGCACAGGGCCGATCCTAGGGTATTGGCCGCCCACGTGCAAATTTCAAACATATCCAAATTACTGGCGCCATAGGGACCGCAAAAAAATTGCGCCGCAGACGAAAATTTTGAAAACTTTTAAGGTCACGCGTTTTCCTGATACTTCAGAATTTTTATGTAAAATCCATTTATACAAAAATATAGACTTTCACAAGAAAAATTTTTGGAATTTAATACCTTTTTGAAGAACATTCATGTTTGCCGTCATATTCTTTGGTTAAGAGAAAAGGCTTGTAAGGTGAATTTTCTACTAGAGGGTATATAACACTTAAAATATTTTCCGAAAGAGTTTCAGCATCACATTTTCAGGTCAGTTTCAGGTATGTCCAAAAACGTTCAATCGGTTCACCATCGAGAATATATCTTAAAACTACCACTAACTGAGTTTCTGCAGATACATCAGTTGTTTCGTCTGCCATAGCTACCAAAAATGAAGGTTTGTTAATTTCTTTAATTATTTCTTCATGACATACTTTTAATATACAGTCTAAAAGATCATTTTGTATTTCTTTAGAGGTTCCTTTAAATACTGAAGCATTTTGTAGATGCTCGCTTAAAATTACATCAAGCTCAGCAGAAAACATTATCAAACCACGAAATATCCCCGGGTTTTGAGAGGTTTCAGCTTCGTCATGTCCTTGCAGCGCCAGTTCAAAGGCCCCACAAAACTATATGCAGTTTATAATTTTTGACAAAACGTATCTTTTTTTTGTCACATTATCATTATGATTTTATACATTTATCCAATAAGCTGAATCTAGCTGCGCTTTAATATTAGTTGTTCCTAATAAAGCTAATTCCATTGTATTATGTAGATGGCTTTTGGAGTTGTCGTGCTTCTTTATTTTTTCAGTTAAGTGCACCAAATCTGTCACCCCTACCTCCGTCCATGCTTTATCACCGCCAAAAAGTAAACAAGGAAAACAAAATAGCGCATTTTTTTTGTTGCACCCACAAATCCAATTGTTCTTCGAATAAATGTCTCTATTAAATTGACGTTTATATGCTGTTCCGCGGCTAACATCTGCAGTCTCAATAACAATATCGGGCAATGGCCTACCATTGTTTTTTAAATCATTTTTTTCTTCATAAGAGTATTTAAAAAATCGCTTCACATGAACTAAATTATAAACTAAATCCATTGTCACTATCACAGTATATAAATATTAATAATTAGTACAATAAATCACTACACAAATTCACAAAACAGTATTTAAAATCTCAAATTAACACGAAATACGAAATAGGTACGATTTACACCCGCCCGAGCAGTAGGAAGGAGTAAACATTCACTGATGTTGCCTTAGCTGGAAAAAATACAGCTCACTGACCGTGTAAATTCGCGCATTTACGAGCGCCAAGTGTGGATTGTCGCGGGAGTTGAGGGGGAGGACGGGTGTGCCGAGCCGTTCTGAGAACTACCTCGTGTGGCCCAGTTCAATGTACCGCGACGCGCTCGCGTAGAGACCCAGATAATTCATCTGGTCTACTACTCAATAGAGGACGGCGGGCAGAATGCGACTTTAACGCAATAATTTGGTTAGCTGCACCAACTAACCAAATTATTTTATTAATAAATTTTAGTAATTATTATGTCGCGAAAATATACAAATATCTAATTTTTTTGGCAGTTCTGCAGCTCTGCAGCACCTATACACCAGCCGCCCCTGCTTCCAAATGTTATGTACTCATCTTAATAGTTTAGTGATTCCTCTTTA